>CM020044.1:9028976-10451476 GCA_009769605.1 Bucorvus abyssinicus | reverse complement strand
CCTCTTATCCTTACACAGGATCAGCCAGTCCTGACTTGGCACCAACAACAGTGTAAGCTTTGAAGAAAAATCCATCCTCAGGAAACATTAAATGGGACAAGAAGTCAGCTGTGAGCCCCAGACAAAGGTTTTCGCACTGTCTGTGTCAAATAGGGTCCAAAGATGTTGCGTTCCTTAATATTCTGTTTTAAGGAATGGTGACTTAATATTAATATATTGTGACTGGAAGAGTAAAGGCAGAGGAACAGAATTCACCCAAAAAATTCATAGGAAACATCTCTTTTGTACTTTGTTTTATATCTTTCTTTTAAGTTTGCATTATGAGTACAGAAAACATTTTCTGCAATGGTACAAATGCCTTCATAACTATTGATGACTTGGGTATGAAAACCTCCTTCCTTTTCCTCCTTACAGTCAGCAGAAAGATCCTCTAATTCATAAAATCCTTGCTTCCATCCCAGTCAATGGATACTCTGAAATGACCTTGACAGAGGACTATGAGTGATAATTGTGTATGAACTCAAAGGAAGCCAGTCTGAGAGCAGCTCTGGAGATGAATCATTTGAACCATCACAGCCACCTGCAGCCACTGGTCTAAGACACACAGAACCGTTATCACTCTTGTTTAGATGTGGCCTTTCTTTTCCTGAGATGCAGTAAATAAAGATAGATCACCTTTAACTCATAGAACTACTGAAGCCTAAAAATATTAGCATTTTCTAGTACATAGGCCAGCTCTAATCAAGTTCATCAGCACATACTAATGAATGAGGGTTCAACTCTGAGTCCACAGTAAGTCCAGTGGAATTGCTCCAAATCCAGATGGATTTTTCTTTTCTGGCAAGAACCAGCTTAAGCAGCAGTTTGCTCAATGGTGCCCTTCAATACGTGTTCATTCAGCAGCAGCCACCGAGGAACAAATACAAGCAGCAGTGGAGGTAGGAAGGTGAAAACAGAGCACAGAGGTGGGCTGGGACAGGTTCAACAATCAGGCACTGAGGCATTGCAAGGAACGGGGCAACTCATTCACACAGACACCCTGGAAAAACTAAAGGGTGCAGTAAGTTGTCAGAGCTCCCTGCAGAAATCTTGGATCCCGCTGAAGGAAAGAGAAGAGAAGGACCCTGGGCCAGGACCAGGCACCGCCAGAACAGAGAGTATCAAAAGCAGCAGAGTCATCCTCAGGGGCTCATGGAAATGAGAGAGGAGAGAACGGCAGCGTTTGCAGCAGGAACAGGACTGCAACAGGGTGGGAAGCACACACAGCCCGTTCCCTCCCTCCTTCTATACACTTGGCTAGTGTTTCCTGCCAAAAAAAATAAATGGAGCTCCTGGCTCAAGAGAGCCATGTTTCCTAACGTATACACATGGGTTTTGGGATGGGGGAGTCCTTTTAGTTACTATATTTTTCTGATCGTCAATGGAGGGATAGCGATCTGCCTTTTGATACAAACAGGTCAAATTTAAATCATTCCTGGTTTAAAGCAGACAACTGCCCTCATTCCATAGTGCATACAGCCTTCTGGGAAAGACATTACCATTTCTAGGCTTTCTCTTCATTTCTCATATTACCCTCCCATCTCCCAGTTATCAATATTTCCGTTCCACTACACGAGAAGTTTCTTTGCCACTTGTGTTTCCTCTTTGCCATGGATCCCTATGCAGTCTTCACAACTTCCATTTTAACCAGTTCTCTATTTCAAAATGTCTTGCTTTGTAGAGTAGAAAGCTTTTTTAAACATGCATTTTGTAGGTATGGACCTGCTTCCTGTATTGCTTTTATTATTAGCTGGTACATTCAGGCCAAAGCTGAACAATAGAATTAAGCTATCAAGACAGCAGAATGTATATTTAAAGCACGCTATCTGTCCTACCAGCCTTTAAAAAATAAAAATAAATATCAGCAGGTTCACGCTTTGAGCTAGTTATAAGGGTTTCTGCAGCTCTCTTTCTTGAAAGGATCTATTTAAATGTTGTGTGACATCTATTTTCTCTCTGGGAATATCTTTGTAGTGTTTAATCTTTCTTTGCCATCAAAAAAAAAAAGAGAGCTGGCTATACCGCAACTCACTGGAGATTGCATATTCTCAGGCTCCCTGGCAGCTGCTGGCTGGTTTCACATTTTCTGATATAGCTGAATCTAGCACCTCTTTTCTACCATTATTCAACAAAAAGTTCAGGGAAGTAGCTTAGATTTGCTAGGCTTCTTGAATTCTTATTGCTCATCCATCGCTGCACAAATGTGTCCTAGCATGTACACCACATCAGGGAGATGCTGGCAATTAGCAGGAGCAGGAAATGAGGACACCTGAGCTCCAGTCTCAGCCCTGACACTGGCACACAGTAGTGGCACATTCTTTGGGCACATCTAGGAAAAAGAAAAACTAGGGTGGTGGGGGGGTTGCTTTTAAAAAGTCACAGGAAAACTGGCGAAGTATGAATCTGGAGCATCCTCTTTTCAGAGCATGTCAGGCGAGGTCCTTGCGACCAGACATATCACAATGCTGACTCACAATTATGTCACCTTTTCAGAGGGAAAAAAAGGGAAAGAATGTACATAAATATCTCTGTAAATTCTAGAGGATGCGTGCCTAGAATCTATTCCTTTAGCATAAACAGCCTTTGCCCACATTACAGTTCAAGCTGTCTTCTTGTTTAAATAATTTATAATAAGCCTGAAACACAAGATGACTTGGGGCACAGAGGTTAACCTGCGTTTAAAGCAAGATATGGTTCTTTAATGGTGGATACTGGAGAAGTGGAGTACTTGCGCCCAAACGTGTAATATCAGATCACAGGGGCACAGCTATAGATGCCCAGGTTAGTATCACCGAGCAAGTTCTGCACTGGGTAGAAGTACAGGGGCTGCAGAATTAATCTGTAGAAAAGAGTTACTACCCTTCTCCCTCTTGCTCTTTTTTCTGTGTTCAGCTGGACACAGCCATGGAGAAGACTGCACTCCAGGGAAGCACCTCGGAAGCTGCACAGCCTGGAGCCTGCACCACCAGGTCACGATGACTGGCACTCTCGCCCTGCTCTGAGTTCACCCCTGCTCTTCACATGCGTATGCTGGTGTGAATCAGAAATGCAACCCACTTGAAGCCTAAGGCATTGTGCTAGCACGACCCCAGCGAGGCAGGAGAGCAGCGCGCAGGAGGGGAGAAGAGGCTGCACCTCTGCCCCGCAGGCAGCCCCCACGGTGCCTGCAGTGGGGTGAGCACAAGGGCTCCCACGTGGCTGGGCAAGGATGGACCCCCCTTCAGATACTGGTGTCAGAGAGCCCCAGCAGAGGCAACAGCCATTGGTTTCCACGATCAGTGTTTTTTCATTTAAGAAACGCTTTTTCTTCAAAGCACTATACAGCAAGGTTTTATAAATTGGAGCTCTGGGACTAGGGGATCTCTTTGGCCACAGTAGCAGAGACAGAATACCAATGTGTCAGCTTCCCTGAGAGCAATTCATGTACCAGCAAAGGAAAATTTCTGCTGGTGCGTCTGCTTATTTATTCCCCTTCCCCCCTCCTTTTTTTTGTTGTTTGCACAACAGAACAGCCTTGTTGAACAGAACAATATTATATGATATAACGTGCTACAATCAGCAGTCTGCAAAGAAAAACATGTTTGCTTTAAAAGATGTAGCAGTGGATGTGCAGGAGCAGATTAGCCACTAGGGCAGAAAACCAACCCCACTTGCTTATAAACTCAAATTACAAACATACCTTCATCATTTCATCTGATGTTTGTACATACACATGAAAAAGCCTCACAGTAAACTGGCATGCAAAACCTTCCATTAAATATACCAGCCCTCAGAAAATAGTATTTCGGGCCATGGAACAGAGGAAGAAAAAAAAAAACAGCAACTAGATTGAGGAGAAAAAAGCCCAACGTGCTAAGGCCTGCCTCATTTCAGCCTTCCCCGAGAGCAGAGGGACAGACTCCATCTCCTGCTCCAGGAACCTGCTGAGCTCAGCAAGGCTGTTTGGAGAACACCACTGCCCTGCTTTGGATGAAACCAGTCACAGAGGAAATAGTTAAGTGCTGTCATGGGCTGGTCTGCAGCAGCAAAGGGAAAACGTTCCATTGGCAGCCATCCCAATTAAAGCGGGGCTCGCCAGAAGCAAGCAACCAGTTCCCGTCGTACAAGACACCAGAAAAGAAGGGGGCGAGAGGAGATCCTGCAGAGTTTGTGGGTCTGCTCATGGACAGCAGCAGGGATTTGTTGTTTGTTCTCACCTTCAATTTCTCACTCCACCCCAGGAGAGTCTGCTCTTACACAGTGAGTTAGGGATATGTCAAAACTCTCCACGTGTGCTGAAGGCAACCAGACCTCCAGATAGGCGACAGAGCAGTGGGCTGGCACTCCTTAGAATTAACGCAGCTGAACAAGGGTTTTGTTGAAATGAGAAAGCCTAAGAGAGATTTTCTCAGATCAAGGTTTAAGCTTTGTTGGGAGTGTTCGCCATGGCTTGGAGCTGCCCAGACAAATTGCAGTCAGCAGTAGCTGTGGTGATTAGAGCGAGGGAAGAGGGGAAGAAAAAAACAAACCCCAAAAACCCAAGGAACAAGCAAACCAAACAACAAACAGGAGTTTGAAAGCCACAGCCTCACACTGACAGTATTTGTATCGAGCAGCTGTGTCCTGCAGCACAGGACGCCTGTCCCCGCTTTGTCCAGCCAGACCCACCAAGGACCCCTTTTGCCAGGCCTCGGTGACAAAGCCTCCAAGACGCTGCCGAAGCAAGAGGGGGACGTATGGATCTCACCCACAGCCATCTCTGGTTGCAGGTCTCATGTGTCTACCAGCCAGAAAAGGGGCCCAGTGACCCACCTTTGCAACATTATCTGCATTTCCAGGGCGTATCTTGTCTCAAGCAAGGATGGGTTGCAGGACACAGCCTTCATTTTAGCTTCACATCAAAACTACTGACAGTTACCCATAGGTAAGTTGAAGTCTAGAGCAAGAACACCCTTGAACACAGAATAACCTCACCACTGAACCCATGACTCTGCCTAAGTACTTTGAGAAAATTGCTTTTCTTTGGTCTGCTCCTAACAGCACTTCTAACACTGATGGGTCTGATAGCGAGGTCCACAGCCCAGCTCCTGATGAAGCCATTGCAGAGGAACCAGTCTGGTTACCCACCAGATTTCTCCATCAGAAGGTTCATTTCAGCTGCTTCACAGTCTGCTTCCCCCATGCTCCTGGTCTGAGAAGGCAGCAGAAATTCCCAACAGGGCAGGGAAGCGACACATGGAGATGTCCAGCAGTCACTCCTCTACCCATAGGTAGGCTGAGGCACCCCTTGCAGAACAGGAGAGGATGCCTCGTTTACCTCTGCAATATTTCAACTCTCTCATTGTGATCACCACTATTCTGTCAGCCTTCCAAGCCCCCTGCTTGGGAGCCCGGTCACATGAGGCACCCCGCCTGCCAGCTTGAAGAGGACTCCTCCTAATTAGCAATGCTGCACATGGAGCAAACTGTACCCGTAATGGCTTAAACCTCACAAGACTACATTTTAATTATGACTGTGTTAGACCAGAATCAGTTGCCTAATCAAGCTTAAATTAAATGCATATTTAGCAATTTTCATGCTAGCATTCCCAGAAATGTGATGGTTGCACAATGAATTATTTATTTTGTACAGATCTCCAGGATTTTTTTAAGAACAAAACCAGCAAAGCAGCACTCCAGGAAGGCAGGTAAATAAATTAACAACACTTTTCTGAATTACCATCTTCCCTACTGTCTTGGCTGCCATGCGCTTAGAGCTCTCACTGTAAAATGAATAAAGAACATTTAAAACCTGTCAACCAAATTACAGTGTGCATTTCCAGCGTAAACATGGATGGAAGGATTTTTTATTAACAACAGCCTACAGGTAGTATTTACTTTGTTTGCAAGGTTGGAGCTCCAGAGGCAGACTTGCTGCAGCAGTTGAGCTAGGTAGTCCAAAAATAGATATTTCCCTGTTAGTAAGCGAGTTTAAAGCTCAGGAAAGCCGCTGTCTAAAATGACAGACTGACAAAGGTAGTAGCCAGGTATTCTGCTCAGTGCACCATAAGCTGCTTCCAAGGTCATGCCCTCGTCTGTGCACTGATCAGTGCTCCCATCCAGCAAAACAGCTAACCTGGAGCCCAACAATGAGCAGGTATGTAAACCCCATTGATTTCTAGTCAATTTTGGGAAGGATCATCTGAAAATTAATCAAGTTGACCAGGAATTTTGGTTACATCAGTCCAGATCTGGAAAAACATCCAAATGACTGAACAGGGCTGGAATTAAGCATGTGCTTCAGGTTATACATATAGCTGGTGCTTTGCAAGGCTGAGTATTTTACATCTCTGTGCAAATCCCTGCTTGTCTTTGTTCCAGCTTACCTGTCTGATAAGCCAGTATGATAGCACTTACTGGGCTGTTACGAAGCAGGAATAATGTCAACACTTCAGATCCCACGATAAAAAGTGATACGAGCACAAAATATTGCTGTAACAACATAGCATTATACTACAGAAGTAATAAGTGTCATTAGACTTATAGACAGGAATTTCATTTTAATGCTGTGTAGTTTTCTACCGAGTCCACTAACGATCAGCCATTATAGTAACAATAAATTACCTTTCACAGTACTTAAGTTTCTCATGTTATAAGCAGTAGTCAAAATTTAACAGAAGCGACAGGCTAAATTCCCAGTGACACCTGAATTTTGTACATCAGCTGCTTTTGACAAACAGCAGCACAGAAAAAAAGAGGTCAATGTAGTAAAGCTCTCGCTGGAAACGGAATGATCTTATTTCAGTTATCTATCATAATTCCCATTGAAATCATTAAGAATGAGGGGAGCAGAGAAATCTGTAACAGGATCTTGGTGAAAGCACAAAGGGATACTTTCTCCAAACCTTTAAAGCTATATAGCCCTTTCTGAAGCTTGATAAGGTATGTTTTAATACTTAATGATGTCAATCAAGTTCCTTTGTCTGCAATTGGAAGTCTGGGTCCAAAGCCATATTTCCTCCTAATGTACCAAATCATTATTCAAAGTCCACTGTCGAAATTTTTCTAATCTTTTGTTTCAGACAAGAATGATTCAGATTTTGAATATCTTCCCTTAAAGCCCACACACGTACATTACAGATGGTGTTAGACACATAACGCATAGCCTATAGTAGTGTAGCTATATATATCTTATCTGCATAATTTCATAGATAGAATAGGTTGCATCACTTGCACGATTAGTCACAAGTCTGGCAGGGGACCTGAAAGCTACAGAAAATTTGGACAAACAGCTCACAAGCATCTAGTGTCAGGAGATTCCCCTGCACCAGAGGTTTGCATCTGGCTTGCTCTCTTTACATCTCAAACTTTTGGAAGCCGGTTTCAATCAAGTCACAATGAAAATTCGTAGTTACAATGCACCTGCCAGCTGACAGTTTCCAAGGAAAATGGTGCGATCTGGGTTACTGCTAGAGAGGAGCTGGGATGGTGGCCTCGTTTCAGTGCCTCATTTAGATCATCCTAAAACCCTAAATGTGCAATCTCCTGATAACACTTATCCTTAGTTTTGACTTGAGACTGTCCATCATATAGACTAAGACCACAGTCTGAAGGGAGGTGTGAGACAGAGTCAATAGGACATAAATTTGGTTAATGGAGTAAAGACCCCACATTCCCTGTAAATGGAAGCAGCTGAAATTACATCTTGACTCATGTCAGTGTCAATAATTAAATAATGCACATTTAAGACTGACATGCGTATTTGCCTTTCAGCTTTGTCAATTGTCTGGAAAAAAAAAAATCAGTAGTACTAAAAGACATTGTTCCACAGAGCAGCAAGTTAGGCTATACCACCTCTCATGGGAATTTGGTTCTTCATAATTGGAGAAGCTTGGGCTGCTTTTAAAAATCTGCTTAAATGTTTGCAGATTCCTTAAAAGTTGATCAAAAAACCAGAATATGCTAGTTCTGGGTAAGTGCAGCACTGGGGACAGGGCGTGCAAGAGGGTTTGCTCCATTATTCACAAACTAAGAGAGGTAGTAGACGATTCCTGAAAAAGGAATATTCCTTAATTTAGTGCACATAATCTTCTGGACAATTGGTAAACACCTAAAGGAAATTTGGAATTTAATATTAAATAAGACTGCTGTTCCCAGAGTAAATAATAAATAAGTCTCTTAATGCATCAGAAAACCCATTCCAGTCTTTTGCAGCTGCGTCCTTTGATATGGGCAAACAACAAATACACTGGGACACATTGCTCCGAATGCACCTCTACGGGCATCAGAGATCAGTGTGACCTATAGTACTTAAGTGGGAGTTACCCTAATAGGAACTCACTCATAAGCCTGATTCCAATCCATTTTCACAGAACGCAGAGGCTGGAGCAGATGCTACTGACATTAGCATCAGGCTCAGTTACTGAGTCATTACATTTGATACAGGATCTACTTATATCCCAGCTAAGATTAACTGGAACATGTGGTTACCTGTCAGCTGGATTTTGTTACACAAATACCACTCATGCCTTTCAAACCACGAGTGAGACATGCCACCTTCATCACCTGTAGAAGTCAGATTGACAGCTGCAGCATTAGAACGAGCAGTAAAAATCAGCATTAGATGAAAGCAAAGTTTAAAATGCATTCCTCTACTTGTTCTTCACTGAAGTCCGAGCACAGCACTATTTGAGAGAGACCTGCCATTTGCCTGTCCACAGGGGGTTCCTGTTAGTGCTAGTGGTACACGGCTGTATTGCTGTCCACTAGATGTGCTTCATACTAGGAGAACAAACATTTCTCTTGATGTATTAGGTAAAATTGAAGTTACTCCCCTAATGGGCATGCTTTCCCCTGTAAATATTGAGCACAGGCTACTCTACTACTTTGTTTCTTGTGCTTTCCCTTTGTTTGAAACATCCCAACTCCTGCAGCTTGCCCAGGTTGATTCAGAAAGCAAGTTCTAGAATACCTGACCAGCACAGCCACATCAGCCAAAGCCAGCACACCAAAAATTTTGTGTGCGTTGTCTTCAAGTGAATTCAACGTGCAGCTTTGCAGGTATAGAGCTATTCCTGGGTATACAGTTAGAATAGTAGAAGTGTTTCCATTTCGGTAAAGTACTCCTACCTACACACAGCCTTGCAATATAAAAATACTTAGAAGGAAAAGCGTTGCTAGATATAATAAAGATTCAGGGGATTAAATTTAAATATGTAAAAAAGCAGTCTGAATATCAGACTAAAATATCTAGTAGGAAGTAGGGTAGGTTCACTATCAAGACTTTTTTTAGCAAACCTGCATGTGTCTGTCAGACACACACATTATAAATCAACCATGCATAGAAATTGCCATGAATATTTACCAACATTTATCTGGACTAAAGGATCAGATCTTGTCTGCACAGTAAAAGTCACACTTTTCAAATACTGGAAAACTAGAAAAGTTTCTAGAAATGTTAAAACAAGGCTGGGTAGGACATTGGTAAATACATGGAGCTATTCTACAATCCACTCAACCTAGACCACAGCTTCCATCCCTGTGCAGTATTTTGGCAGACAGATTAGCTGTCAGTGGCCTGAGCGAGAGCTTTGCTCTACCCTGCATGTCCAAACATCTTAGCAAGATCCTTGAGAAAGGCTCTTGCACCTTTCCCTACACTGGCTGTTCATTACATACTTGCATTGCCATGAAACCACACTGTGCTGGTGCATCACTTTGTTGGACTGCTAAGACCCAGGCAGTTACATCCCATGATAAAGGGTGATGCAAGTCACTTGGCAATGAACCTAATCTCCTTACTGCTGGAGGATGGAGGGAGTAAAGCACTGAAGCTTTTGAAATGTAATTAGAAACCTGTTGTCTTCCAAATGACTGCATGATCTTAGAATGGTTCTGGGAGCATTTAAAATAAACCTTGCCTCATAAAAACAAGATGACAAACTACAGCAAACTTGAAAATTATTAATGAGGTACTCTCTAAATAAAGTTAAATTTGACTGGATTAATTAGTGGACTGTTAGATATTTGTTTGTCAAGTTTTGTATATATGAGATGTCTTCAGTACTGAGTGCAGTTAATTCAGTTATATAAAAGCCTCCTTTCAATTTTCCTTTAAAGAAAAAAATGAGTCTCTAGCTGAGAAGAGGCCTCAGATAACAGTCACTGAAATATATGAAGGAAAAAACCCTGTAAAATTGATATATATATATAATGTGCATATTTGCATTTTAAACTACATTTGTATTTCCTTAGAGTATCTAATGCTGAGAACACAAAATTGTCTATAATCCAAGAGCATTCAACAATTTTGAATGGCTTTCTCAACACATACTAAAAGACGTTGCTGAAGGATGCGTGCCAGGACCACAGACTGCAGGACACAGATTTCTCTGTTGTGCATATGGCTTCTCTCATACAGCGCTTTGGATTAGATACTCGTATAAGCAGCATAGAAAGTGACTGTCATGTGTTAGATCCTGGGCAGAATGCAATACCATCTCTCTCTGTAAATCTAATTATCTGACTAGGCTTCCCAAAGAGGACTCCAACCTTTACTGCATTAAAGAAAAGGCACAATTGCCACCACTGCCACCATTGCGATGCTGGTTTTGGGCAGGCATGACATGGACATCACCTCTGAATGCCATCATGCTCACTGCTTTAGTCCAGGCTGTTTTAATAACACCAGAAAATGTTTTGTTCATATTCATAACAAATCTTTAGATGAATGCACATTTCACTTGGGTTACCAAGTGACTGTATTAAGTTTCCTAGTTTTCAATGACAGTCAAATTGCTAGAGCCTGAATTTGAAGAGCCAAGCTCAGAAGGGTTTCCAATCAAAGGGCTCCATTTTACAGGGGAACAACCTCCAACAATACACTCTTAACTTGAGTTCTTTTATCATTAAGACAACAGAGGGGCTGACTTTGACCCTGGTGAAACAACTTCCCAACACAGGAGGCAAAAAAGCAGCTGTAATTCTCTGCCTTTAAAGTCCTTAAGCACAGAGCTACTCTCACAGCACAGAGGAAGAAGAATGTGCTTTAGGTGCTACTGTGCTTCAGAAGTCCCAGAGCTGCTAAAACAGCCTCGCTGGGACTCTTTCCGCTGGAAAGAGTCCCAGCACTTCATTGTTCTTCTGCATTTCATTGACACTTGACAGGCTAAAAATCAGAGGTCGGTCCAAACTGTTCTATGCAGGATGCAAAAGTAGTCACCAAAGGTTTGATTGTCTAATTGAATGAGTGTGAGTGGATGGTTGCACCCTACCCTATGGGCAGTAACTTGGACTATCCAACATGCTTTTCAGATTCTGAGGTTGTGAAATACATGCAAAAACACTTGGAAACTGATGCTAACACGGTCCCTGGCACATTTGTAAAAGACACTATAACATATTCACAACAACAGAGATTGGTGACAATAACCTTTTTTCCTCGTCATATAGCCCTGTGGAAGAGTGTTTAATTTCACTTATAAGTTAGATGAACCTGGCCCAGGTCCCAGGGATATGTCCAGGAGGACAAGGAGTAATTAAGTTCAAAAGATCTGCTCTATATAGCTCATCCTCAGAACATGAGTCCAGGAGGAAAATCCAGATGTAATACTAGTTTCGGTACCTCTGACCTGGTTCAACATGTGCTATGGAAACATGCACCACGATATCTCTACTTTTGATAATCCTACAAATACTATCTCCATTCTGAGGGTCAAATTTGGTCTTCCAAGGAAGTAAGTGTGCCTACTGCACAGGAATAGGGACCACGCTTGAAAGATCACTCCCACCTCCCATACCCTCTAGGCACTGAAAGGATAAATTCAGACCTTTCTTCTTCCCAGTGATCTGTTGTTTTCCATCCCAAGAAAGGCATGAGCATAGCAGTTGTTCATCTCAATGTGCTTACAGACTGGTAGCTTTCCTTTCCATTGCACTTAATGCTAAATATTTGAAAGATTTCTAGGAAAAGATGTCAACTTCAAATGTTCAGAATCATGCACACTTTTCCCTAAATATTCATCTTTTACTCATTCAGGTTTTCTTCATCAGTCCCAAATGAAGTCTTACAAACTTTGAAAATACTGCTCCTTTAGTCCAGGAGCACTTGTTAGACTCTTGTCTATCCCTTGAGAGATATTTCTAAAAAGAAGCATCTTTGGCACAAAGGAACACACCGTGTAGCTACACTTACATGTCCACTCAGCTCCTAAGAAATTCCTGTACACCATCCCCTGCCTCCCAGTCATTTCAACAAGCCCTTTTCTTTGATTTTCAGAGAAGCTGGGACATGAGCTAATTAGTCAAGGTAAAAGTATCAGAGACCTCATCTGTATAACCTACTGAAAACAGCACGGACACTTCCCAGCATTGATGGCAGTCAGCTGATTGGATGAGAGTAGTTGAGAAAAAAAAACAACCCTCAAATGAACAAACCTTAACATTAAGGCTCTCTCCTGTGACACGGCACCATCTCTGAATATGAAGCCTGGTCATGACCCAAAGAAAAGGGTTGTGTCAGTAGGGTGACAGAGGATGCTGTAGGTTGTCCTTCAATGGACAACATTTTCCAGGAAAGTTCAAGCACCCCTGAGGTAGAAAACATCTTCTCCACATATTTCCCTCATTAGCCTTAAACCAGCAACAGCCAGAAATCCCATGATGGCACCTCATGGCATAAGGCTGATAACCTACTGTAACCTCAGCCTTGCCCTTAAAGCAGTGTTCACAACTTCCCAAAATAGAGCGTGTGAGCAGATGTTTGGGAGTAAAGAAAGCAAACATCTGTCCTGCTAGAAATGTAAATCCTCCATACCCACCCCCTGCCACTCTGCAGCTTAGTACCAACCCACTCTCAACTCCTGCAGCACGTGGGCAGACACAGGGAACAGCCATCGGCTCCACACTGCATTTTGGGTAATGCACAGCATTAGGCACAGCCCAGTGTCGCTAATGCAAACCCAGGCTGGCATCCATATGACGGGATCTAAGCAAACAGGCTTGGAGTTAGCTGGATGTCCCAGCTATGTTTGCCAAAAGGAGGTTTGCAAGTAAAAGGAGATAAACTGCTTTATCATATGATGCCACGTGCACACGTGAACCATGCGTGCACATGTAGTTCTGCTCAGTTGCTTGCGACACACAGTAAAGCTGAACGAGTGCAAGAAGTCATGGGAGTGCCGGAAGGAAAATCCTCACTGTTACTTTAATTGAAAGCGTGCTTGTTTGCTATGTTCTCTGCTGGCAGCGCGAGCGCTTTAAATAAAACATGACCAGTAATTTATTTAGCAAGCAAGTCTTTGAAAAGTTCTTTTGCCCAACTCTTACTAAATTTATGCCACACAAGATTAACCCTCCTTTCGCTCCGCACGTTCATGTGCTTGAATTGACTGGGAGCAAGATCCACTTTAAATACGGCTCTGAAATACAACATTTGGGCACCTTTACTAGTGCTGTTCCAGACACTTGACTGCCTCAAAGAGCTTCAGATAAAATATAATCCAGAGAAGGATTCACCCCTTTTTCCCAGGATTCAGTTTGATTCTTATCTCAGTGAGTGCTTTTTTTTCAGGAATATACATTATTCATTCCACCTATTACAGTGCTGATCAAGTGACTGAGGTGCGCAGACACCTCTACACCATCAGTACAGCTCCAGCTGTACTCTGAAATAAGGTGAAAGATTTTACGCCGTATACATGAAGTATTTGCATGTGCACAGACACAAAGTACGCACCAGCATCAGATAACCCACCACACTGAAGGACGGTTCTGTGGTTACTTGGAAACCTTCCTGGGAAGTTTAGCCACAGCTCTGCGGCGGGGTTTGCACTGCCAGAGCGGTTTAAAGCGGATATATAGTGAATGTGGGCAGGTATATATATAAACACACATACACTTTTATCGTCCCTTTGACACTCATAGCTGATCAAACTTGAGACTTTGGTCAAAGATAGCATGAATTTCCTGAAGGTCTACTAAACACTTGAAAAACTGCTGTGATTAAACAGAACTTTCTGAAGCTGTAAACAGCCATAGCTGTTCTAGCAAGGCTTAAGAGTACACAAATAAAGTGTGCATCTCTTCAGTTTCAGTAAGGTTAAGTTGTGATGACTTCACTATTATTGCACATAATTATAATGAATTTTTCAAACTATTAAGGTTCCTCCTCAGCACAAAAGAGAGGCTGGATATATTTAGATAATAACATAGGCAGGATAGAAAATAAAAACGGAAGCTGAGCCAGGCTGTAAACGCCAAAGAAATTGCTGGTCAGTTGTGGTCATTATCTTGGAAGTTGATGCCATTTTGAGGAAGCATAAACTGACTACTTTGAACTTAAAAAAACCCACCCACAATATTTGATTCCTCACAATTATTTTTGTTTCCAGGGAAAATAACTTTTATGTGTATACAAACATTGTGTGTGTGTACTCATCTTGCATGAACACTTTTTTTATACATGTACGTACACACATATACTACAAAATACTATATATGCATACAGTAGTATTTATAAACTATATCTCTTGTACTATTTCTTTTCAGATCACATTTTGGGAATGCATAAGAGCTGGTTATTTGGATTTGTGTTTGTTCTTCATATTTAATGGAAATCTTAGGATAAGGTTGTAAATAAATTGAAAACAGCACTTTCTAAAATTATAAACAATAATATGGTTGAAAATCAGAACTGCAACTGACAAGTGCTCTTCAAGGTTTGGACTCACCTCCCACCTCTCTCATCATGGTTTTCATGTCAAGAAAAGCAACTTTCCAGATACTTTAATTTCAGGCAGAGTTCAAATTGGGTAGAGAATTGAACAAGAAGAAACCCCTCGAGCCCTAAACTTTATTGCAAGTACACCATCTCTCATACACAACTTCCCGTTTCATTGGGAAAAGGCGGTTTGTTTAAGCCACTTTCAAAGGAGCATGTATCTCATCAAAGAAAAAGTGTTTCAATAAGCACTGAACTTTTCAAGTGTCATGTAAAAGGTGCATAGTTATGAACACTGCTGTTATTCTTAACTATGCTCTTTCTGATACTCCTCTCACAGGAGCAGAAAGCCCGTTTGTGTACAAATACAGCCCAGCTGATGGCTGCTACAAGTCATTTCAGTGTAAGGTAGATTAACTGGAGGAAAATCAGGTCTGGGGATGTTCAAGCAGACCATCCAATCCAAAAGGCCAGTCGGTGAGAAGAGCACGTGAATGCCTTCTTGAACATTACTGAAGTTTAAAATGATCACTTAAAAACTAATCCTATTTTAAAACCAATTTGATAGCCAAAGACAGTACAGGTTTTCAGAATCACGTAAATGAAGATCTCACTGAAATCAAGTCTTGATGAAACCAAGAGGCAATTTTAGGACATAAACCAACTAAAAGGAAGCTTAGTTCTCGCTGCAGGGACATCTTTTGAGTTTCCCACTGCACAAACCAAGGCTGTACAGCCGCCTAGCTGAGAATACATAAAACAGGTCAGCTCTTCATCAACACGAGCTGCTAACGAGCCAGCTCAGACAGGTGCTTAACTTCCAAAAGCAGGACAGCAGCTTCACCTGAATTAAGCCTGCTCTTGGAAAGCTTTGCTCATGTCCTCCCAGATGAGGATGCATTAAGCCCCTCTCACTCTGCAGTGCTGGCTGAACAACATCTACATGTGTCTAACAGCTCACTGAGCACACTCCCAGTCCTCACAATTTGAGACTCTGCTACAGCTCCATCATTTCCAAACAGGATAGGCAGCACTAAGCCACAGTGAAATACATTTTCAGCACTTGGCTATTAGCCCTAGTGTCAACGTGAAACATTATTTCCCCTAAAAATCTTTATTCCCAAACACAAGCATACTAAATATTTAAGGCACAGTTACATGAACCGTTGCTTAAAGTGCAAAGAGAAAGCAGTACACTAATCTGTGAACACACAGTTCAGTTCATTTAAGGGATCACTGAGTAACAATCAAGATACAGCAGTGCCAGGCACTGGTTATTGCACAGCACAGCAGAGCTCATATTTAACAATGATGAAACAACAAGGAGGCCCATAATTTTTGTGGCTTCAATTTTCCTGTCTTCAATCACTATTTACAGGGCATTGGTTGTGGAGAACAGGGTTCAGCTGTACTCGAATGAAGTTGTGCAAAGGCTGGTTTAGGAAAGATTAAATCTCATTGTAATCTCCCCAGCCCAGCCAGGTGCAACTCCACTGAGTCTTTATAGCTGCGTAGAATAAAACTAGCACAGAGATCAGCAGTAAGGGCCACATTTAGAAACTATGATGGAAAGAGGAGGTACGAAAAACATCCATCTCTTCTGAAGGATCTGTTTGTAAAATCAGATGGGTTTTACACCATAGAACAAGTAGTTAGCAACTCAAAATGCTATATTTAAAATGCAGTGTTATTTTAGACATTTTGTTTGTGAAGTTGGTGGGGATGGAATAAGAAAGGAGAAATTCTTGGATCTGTACCTCCCCCAGACATTTGAGTGCCCTAAATATGCACTACTTTCTGCTATTTGATTCTATGGCCGCAACCATTCCTTTTTCACAGCTACCGTGTTCACAGGCAGCAAGATCCCTTGGTTTGCCCCAAGCATCCAGCCCCCACCCTGGGACTGCTGATACCCAGAAAACAGACCTGCTTCATTGTGGCCATATCGATTTTGTAGAGCTAGAACATCTTTGGGAAACAGAGTCTACAACTCGAATAAAGATGATCTGATTAACTCTGCAATTTTACTTACTGCTACGAGACCCCTTTTTTCTTCTTAACAGGATCATTGATTTAGAGCTTATACCAACTTAATGTAACAACAAGATGTGCTGTGCTCAGAGATAAAGCAAAGAAAGAAACATTCCCTTTTATCAAGGAGGACAAAGTAGTACTTGTCTGAGCATATAACTGGAGATAGCACAGCTGTTAAAATAACTGATTGGTCAAGTACCCTCTTGTGAAACCTAGGGATGCCTATACTTGGGGACGGGCCAAGGGACAGCCAGTAGCTGTCACCTGATACAGCAGCACCTCCCTCCCTCGACATGCTTCTGTCTTCCCCAAGATGGGTGGCTTGTCCCAGTTAGATACAGCCATGGGTAGAGGCCTGGCAGGGCGGAAGGCTGCAAGGACCGCCTGTGGACTAAGGGTGAGGGCCTTAGTGTGGACAGAAGAGTCCCCCCTGATTTACACCAGTACTGGGGTAAAGAACAACAATCAGACAGTACACATTGCGGGGGCAGGAAATGCAGCAGAAAACTACAAGTTGTCTTCCTTGGTGGAGACCCTCTGCAGATTAGTTACTCTACATAGAACTTGCATTGTTTCGCAGAGCAAAAATCCAGGCTGGTCTTTCAAGGGGAAAAAAAAAAAACCAAAACCAAACACTAGACTGGACTTGATTCACTTTCTTCTCCCCCTTATACTCCTGCAATTCATGAAGAAGGTCGGGGGGGAACCTTGGAAATTATGCATTTACCCTAACAAAATACCAGTCTCCAGGCCAATTCTACAGTTAAGGACATGCTGAATTGTTTCGGACATGCTGAAGCGTTTCCCTGAATTAAACTGGGGCTATTTACTGAGGGTGCAAAGTAATCCTTCTATTTCAACTCCCACAAAAGACAAAGTTAACACGTACATCACAAGAGTTTAAAAACAATGGACAGAAAAGTTCAGAGATGTATTAAAGAGAAATTCAATGTTAAAACATGAGCTTGCTGCAGAAGCCTCAACAGAATGTTAATGTCAAGACCTCCCTGTTTGTCAGGCAACAGTATATGCTCTATTGAATGGTCTAAGGGATCCAACCCATAAATAAAGGGGGGGAAAGAGAGAAAGTAAAAGTGAACAGGTATTGATCAGCTCTAGGGGAAGCGCTGCGAGGAAAGACCACACACACAAATTAGGCATCTGGGATTTCGGTTTTAAGATATTAGTTGTACCACTTTGTACTTTCAATTAATGTCCATGTTAAATGAATTAAGAGTGGGGAAAGCAACAGCTCTCCAGAAGTAGATATCTCAGGGAAGAATCGGTGAATGACTGTATGTTCCACATGGATTCACACCAAGCCTGGCATACTCACCACTGTCATTTATGACATTGAAATAAATGTATATTTTACTAGCAGTGAACGGACAGACTACTCAAAGAATGACCCAGTGGTAAATAAGGATGGAGAGAGGCCAATAAAGTGGCCTGAATGTCTTAATATACTGGGCTCTTTCCAACAAAATAGGCTTTAATAGAGCCAAGATACAAAGCTATATGTCCAGGAACAAGAAGCATTGAGAATGAGAAACTGCATCCTGGAAAGCAGACTGAATAGAGGATTTGGACAACATAAAGAACAAGCAACTTGTGAGGCATTCCCTATGGCAAAGCTATCCAGTACCATCCTTGAATATATGAATCCAAGAACAGCCTCTGGGAGCAGAGATGATATTTGACTTCTCTACAGGGCATTGGCAATAACCAATCCCTGCTTCAGACTTGATGTTGAAGAAAGACTCATGATAGCAAGGAAAAAAGCCACAAAAGTGTAAGGATTGCAAGTACCCAGAATTGCTCCTAGGTGTTTATGCAACAGGCAGAAGATGCAAAGGAACATGCCTAAGAAATAAGCGTGACAAGGACCAAGGAGTGAAACCCGAAGCCAGACAAAATCAAACTAGGAGAAAAAGGCCTGCTGTCTTAACCCTGAGAGAATTGACTGGAACGTACTGCAGAGGGAAATGTGGATTCAGCGCCTGCTGACATCTCAGACCGCTTACTGGGGAATCCGTTCTATACGGCAGATTACAGGCTCAGTAGAGAAATAACTGGGACCTGTGAGGGTCTACAGAGCTCGTTACTTGGAACATGTTTCAAGCTCAGAATTGCAATTTACTTTTCTTTGGTAACCATTGGGAATAAGTTCTTATACTCCTGCACTACAGTTTTCAGGAGCACACAGTGTGCAATAAGGAACACAGCCCTTCAAACTCCTTCCTCTGCTATAATGGCTCAAATCCAGCCCACCTGATGTCAGGCACCTTCTGTATCACCGAAGTGAAGAACATACTCGGAATTGCCAGTCTCAGGAAAAGAAAAGTCCTTTCTGAATAACAGCTCAAATCTTAAAGGCGCCTTCAGCACATCTCTCTTTTCCACCCGTTAAGGAGAGTTTCTGCGATGACTACATCCCTAACTCAGATCCCTTCAGAAGGACTGGTTCTAATGCTAACTACCTGCGGGGGACTAAAAGGATGCTTCACTGTGCCCCAGACCACTGGGCCACACTCGGACCAGGCTGGTGACTTCTCTAAGATTTTTGTAGCTGCAACTTTCTTCTAAATCTTTTTAAAACTGAAGTCAAATAATTCTGTTTCATTTTTAACCTTTTTGTAACGACATTTTTTCCTCCATAATGCACCCCTTTGCACTACTAATTTCAACATAAGAGTCTCTCTGCTATTAAAAATTTCATAATGAATATTATTGACAAGTGCTGATGAGCAGATGTTAAGCAGCATTTAAAGATTACAGGACCAAGGTAGGTCAAGTTATTTTAGTTCTCTCTGGAATCTAGAAAGCTCTTTTAAGCTGATTTTATGATGAACCCGATTGCCTGCTTTCATTACTAGAAATTCAGCATGTCTAATCCCCTTGTTTCATGTAGCAGAGCGTGCTGAGTGACACATGAGTGTTTCTCTTAGTTCACTTTAATCAACCAGCTGCAGTTGCATTCAATCACCCTTACTGGAGAATGAGCCTTCGCTCACTATGGCTTCATCTAGAGAATAAATTGTTATGCACAAGGAGACGGGGACTGCTGATGACTGTATTGGAATGTTGATTCAGACCTATAATAATAGTCTGTTTGCATCAGGGACCCAGGATACACATAAACAGTTTGTGTAAGTTTAAAAATAATGGGCAATAATGCAAACTAATTCAGCTTGAAGCTGAACAGAGCAGTACACTACTTGAATGCCGGGTTTTTTGGTGGAGCATCTGACAAAAGCTAGTAAGAACTCACTTTAGCTTTATGAGGCTGTTTGTCCTGTCAATAGTCAGAGGGCAGAAAGGTGGCACCCTCTAAAGCACGACTGAGAGAAGCAGCCAGTGACCTTACTGGATACAGCTCTCTAGAGGATGCCCAAAAGACACATCCTTCCTGTTCAGAAGTTAACTTCTGTGACCTGCGTCAACAATCTGTTGCAGAATGGATGGTATGTCCATGCTTGGAGCATGTCCTGCTGAAGGACTCACTGACCCCTCCTCCCTGCTGTTAGTCTGCGTATCGCTTTCTCCTAGTTCAAGTTCTTACCACCTGCTGCAGTTAAACACTGTAATGACACAACCAGCTTAAATGAGGAGGGAAGGAAAAAGCGGAAACAGGTACCACTGGTATGATTTTTGTACCAGCAGAAAGCATCAGGCAACAGTCTTCCAGAAGACACAAAACCTTCGGACAGACAAATCTGATCTTTGAGGGGCTGTTACGCTGAGATTTGGAAAACCTCCCCCACTTGCTCTAATGGAAGCAATCAACAGCCACAATGAAGCTTCCTTTCTGCCATCCTCTCTGTGTTTCAGAGGAAGACAGACATCAAACCCAAATTGTGCGTATTTAAGTATGACCTCTGTAACAATTACTACAGCAAAACATACAGCAGACCAGAGCTTAATGGCTCTATTCAAGTATTTTTTAGCTCCTAAGGGACTGTTTCAGAAACACAGCTGAACTCAGAGGCATGGGCTTTGATTTCCTTCCCCCACCCTTCCAATTCAGATAATAATTTAAATTCCAGGAGTGCTAAATTGACCTTGCATTCTCCTCTGCTCGCCTGCTAATTAGAGTTTAACAAGCGGTGCTTCCAGCCCTTCACAGCACATCCAGAACAGAAAGTGATGCAAATGTGAACTGAAAGGATCAGAGAGCTTTACCCTACCATCAATTTCTACAGAATTCCAGATGGGACATCAACAGGAGTTTTGCAGACAGGGGATGGCCCAAAGCCAAGATGAAAGCAGTACTAATAAATCTTACTGTGGTCATGTTTTTCTGTTACACTTCCATCCTTTTTGAAGTTTAAAATATTACAGCAATTCCCATCTGGGGCAAGGCCCAGAATGTAATTTAATTCTGTTCTAATGCTTTCAGCTGACAAGACTGTCAACAGGCAACTTTCAGTCAGTGAAACCACATAGCTTCAGAGAGCCAGGAACATTTACATCTTCGAAGATAAACTAAGTGTTGGCAAATACAATATACCTTAGCATAGCTCCTAATTAAATCAAATTGCAGTTGTCACCTAGGCATTTATAATGCAACATATTACAGTGATTTTTCTAGGAAGAAAGCGAGGCTTTCTAAAAATCCCCCAGCAGCCTTGATTTTCTGCTCCAGCTGGATATTCAAAGTCCTATTTGGAATTCACCCACCCTGTTATATGATATCCATGTAGACTGTTCATAGAGTTCTAATTTGATTAAACAAAGATTTATGGGGTTTTGTTCTGAATTTGTATTTTTCAATGCCAAAAAGCACACGGGAATGTTTTAATAATGTCTGAAATGCTGCTTGGAATACAGTCAAATAACAAGGAGCTCACGTAACTAGATTTGTGCCATGCACTATTGTAACAGCATTGCTAATCCGAGGAGATGCAGAGGAATCAAAGGGATGCTGAGGAAGCACCACAGCAATGTTTCAGAATCAAGTAGTGATGTCAGCTCTTCAAGACACACAATATATGCACGACGTCAGGAGGGAAAGAAGGCAGTGCTGCACAGCAGTTTTCTGAGTTTATCCTCCATATCAACAAGCCCTTATTGGAAGTTTGAAAAACTGGGATGCAATATGTTGCATATTGCATAAACTCCAGTGAATAGGGACACTACAGAACTAAAGCTGATGCGTGGTTCCCAAAGCTTTAGCACATTCCTGATCAGCCCATCATGGAGTCAGTTCCCTGCCTTTCTGAACTGTAGCATATGCCTTCTGCTAGTTCCAGCAGGTGTTTTATAGTGAAGAATCATTTCTCAATACCATTAAATCAACAAAAAATAGCTGAAGAGTCTTTATTGCTAACATAGGCCCAGAAGTGCACAAGAACGATTTGCAAGTCTGACACGGGCTTCCACAGTAATCAGTTTTCACCTTGGCATTCAATTCAGAAACTCCTGTCTGCATCTGGAAAAAGAAATTGTTGTGTTTCCAGTAAGGAAAATGGATTTAATACACACACACACACACACCCCCCACAGGACAGTAGGATGAACATGAGCATAACTGCAGCCAGTTGATGCAGTCCAGCCTTCCAAAACACAAACTTGACTTTTAGGCAAAGTCCAAGAGGAAGATGGTTCTTTCTGTATGTACAACAAACGGACATTATTTCCAGCTTCTATTGCTGAATTCGGGGACAACTTTTCCCTTACCACATACTGCAATGGTCACAGTTTCCTTTCACTTCTCCCCTCAAGTGGTTTATGATGTTCCACCCTCTTCCCTGCCCTCCTTCAAGTGCAAGAAGTCTGCCACAACGAAGAGGGGGAAAAATAACTACATAAAGAGAACTGCCACTCCTTAGCTCCATGAATGCCATTGAAATTTGCAACCTTCAACTGAAAAACAAGTATATGAGTGGCCAGCCTTTGAATTCAAGCACTGAATGGAAAATCAGGACCTGATCCAAGAGATGTTAGTAAGATTGTGCCATTATTTATTACAATGAAGGTAGATTATTTTTATTTTTAGTCCCCACCCTCAGCTGCAGGGAACTTGCCCCCAGGGCTAGTGCAGTGGCAGAAAGAATGAGGAGACAAAGAAAACCCAACTCAAGCCACCCACCAGAGAGCTTGCCCCAAGATTTACTAAGCAAAATGCCAAGCATCACCCAGCTTCCCACAGAAACAATCAAGGAAGGAAGCAAAGCTAATATTTTAATTAAAACAATAAATCAACTACCTTATCTTGTTTTCTAAAATGGCTTGATATAAATTCACATCTACAATATTTTTGCCATATCAGAAAAGGGACTGCTCATTTGGCAGTGATATGTATTGTGCTCAGCAAATGCTAGCACATTCCCGCCTTTAACACATAAAACCCATCTTTAAAGACTTGTGTTCTCACAGTGTCCTCAAAATTACTGAGTGGAAATTAAAAGGAAATAAAATAAGGACATAACAAACACCTGTGATTCAGTTACCCACCCCAGCTTGTGTTTTTAAAAATAACTTTAAAGTCACACCAGACTTTTCCGTTTCATTTTTACCAGCATGCTCAGACTTGCCTCAAACAGTTTCTTGTTTTTCTCCCATTCAAGTCTACAGAAATTTTGCCTTCAGTGTAATCAGAAGAGAAAATTCAGTCATATTCATTTCTCCAAAGTAACCAGGAAGACATTAAAGAACATGGCTTAGTGCAGGCACCGCTCCACGTCTGTAAAGTCACTTTACAGTGATCCTTTTTCAAACTCTGTCCACTGTGCAGTAACAGAACAGACCTCACTAAATTTCTGGGACCTAAACAACACCATGTGCCAATTCAGCTCACGGATTTGCTCCGGATTAGAAGATTAAAATCATGGCTACAGCCCTCAACAGGTCATCCTCACAGTGCGCTCATCACTCCAAAAACCCCAGTCCCAGGAGCGAGCTGCTAACATCTTACCCCTGAACCATCAGGTGGCAGCCTGAGGTCTAAGAATTATATACCGGCTCCTTTCACTCCCAAAGGGTTGCAAAATTTGGCCCTTGAATGTTTGCACAGGTGTCATGCTGTGGTGGAGATCTGCAGTCAGCCCTGCTCACAGCAGCAGAGCTATGTTTGATCTGCACTGACGTAGCTGAGGAAGCCTGTGCTCTTCAATAGGTTGCTCTGTTTTGTACATCCTACTTCCACTTGTGTGCACAAAGCCCTGCCGGCCTTCAGGCAATTCCCAGAACAAATAGGCTAGTTTCTATTTTCAGCAGGAGCCTCTGTCACTGCTTGGACTCACGTCAAGACAATATTTTCCTTATGTTTTTTTCCAAATCCCAAGCAATGGGAAAAAAACAGACATTATCTTCTATGTAACTCATTCGAACTGATGTGCCAGGTCTTAAATTAACAAGCAGGAGCTGCATTCTCTCCCAAATACTTGTTTAAAGCTCTTCCAAGCTGACCTGTGCAGTCAGCGGTGCCTGAGTAACCATAGCAGCATACATGAACAATGCCAAATGCTAGCGAACGGACACGCAAAAATTCAAGAGGTGGAACGCACAAAGCGTGGATCTTGGTAAAAAGCAGAACAGCCACTGGAAAAAGCATCTGATGAACATGAGAGCGGAGTCAGATCTGCTGTTTACCGAGACCAAAATGCGAGTCACAACGGGTGAGTGAGAGTGCTGGTGAGCGAGAGTGCTGGTACAGCCTCAGCATTAAGATGACAGCAGAGATACGTACAACTGGTGACCGAACCAAGTCTCATTCGTCTGGGTGTCTGTGGCCACCACAGTTATCCAACTAGCAAGTTCTGATCACTTCCTTGCAAAAGCCTTGTAGGGGTTATTTTTCCACTTGACAAGAGTCCCCAACAGGCCAGAAGTCTGAAGCACATATTGACAGTTGTTCTCCAGTTACATTAAATTATACTTGATGCAGAGAGGTATTTACCTACTGCAATTATCTCTGGAGCTGGAAGTAACTCCAAGACCTTAGAAACCTTGAAAATACTAATTAATGCACTGCCATAAATAATATGATCTCTTAGGAGGATATGTACTCTCTACACAGTAAGTAACAACTTTCTTTAATGGAAAAAAGGATGATTTGCCATTGTGTATCTGTATTTTATTATAAGAGTTTATCAACCATTTGTAATTTGCTATAAAGGAAGCAGAAAAGGGAAAAAAAGAAACCTTAGCCTCAAACACAGCACATTGCTGTGAGCTACACCATCCCTGGTGAAAGCAAATCTAGGTCTGTCCTGTTTTGTGAGACACAAATATCTCCCGCAGGGAAATCTCACATGAAATTAAGAGTCAGTGTAGACCGTTTCCCCCAGACCCTTTTGCAGTTGCAGAGATAGAAGGTGGCTGCCCAGGACAATCTCTACCCAGCTCTGCACCAGAGAAGAGGCAACGGTCTGCTCTGCACCCTCCGAAACAGGAGGAAAACCAATCGCTTCCTGCTGCAGCAAATATAGTCGTGTCCGGGCCCACAGTACGACGGCATGGCAGGCTTCCCACTGCAAATCAGAAGTGAACACAAAGTATAATAAAAAAAAAAAAAGTTATAAATCACCTGCTTAGCTAGTGTTACCCAGAAGGTAAAACCTATTCTTTTTAACACCTGAGGTTGACCTTTAAATAGGCTTCCTTTTGTCCGGTGAGGTCAGGAGAGCAATCTTTTCCGGTGGAGATACACCTAGGTGACCAGCTCTGTTCCAGTAGCATAAGGATTTTAAGTTACTTCTAACCTGGTTTAAGTGTTTTGAAAGATACAAAAAAAAGAGCATCTAGTACCTTAAAAACCACCTAAACCCTCTTCAGAAATAGTCATGCAGTGGCTTTTCTGAATTATTCTTTCTTATTCTTAATAAACACTCCAGAACCACTGGTGGGAACAAATTAGTGATCTAAAAACTAGGGCAAACCTCTGGCAAATGTCTTCTAGTACAGAAGAAAAGCACACGCCGTGCCTCAGACACTCAACACTACCCTTCGCAAGGCAAGCTCTGCTCCCGGTGATCGAGCACAAGCTGACCTGGAGCGAGGGAACAAGTGGGTTCTCTGCAAAGCTGACTGCTCGGCATCCTTCATGTGGCAGGAGCACCTGGAGACAGCACCGCTAGGAGCTAAGCTGCTGGGACAGACGTGCGCTGGGAGCCACCTCAGGTGAAATGCCAAAGCATCTTCAATAAATAAAACAATTTCTCTATGTGGCATTAAGCCATCAGGGAGCTTCTGTACTTGAAGCTTTGCCAAAACATCAGCCCAGCCCTCCCGTGGAGCAAGAAATGGACCTTTGAACTCCTTGCACAAATTTTACTTTTCTAAGTGCAGCCTTTTAGAAACTGCTATAGCCACGGGTGCAATTAATTCAATTTTTTCCAGAAGATTGTTAGCTCCATCAAAAACTCATTTATTACTTAAGCCATGAACTAAATCATTAACATTATCTAGGTCCAGCTTTTACTTTGTGGGGAGAAAAAAAAAAAAGATTTGGTGAAAGATCTCTGGCAAAATCCCACACCACCTTCAAAAACCCCATCTTCTCTGGCTACCAATAGAAACCTTTCATTTCTGCAGAGAGTGTAACAGTAGCTGACTTTCTCCATCAGCAGGTCTGTATATCAGCAGGGTCCATGCTGTGCCTAGCCCAATTCCTACAGCAGCATCAAGGAAACATCATCTGTGGTAAAAGCCTCAGCCAGGCCATTCTGACCTGTATCTGCACTCCTTGCAAGCTTCACATGCCCCCAGGGATGATGCAGTAGAGGAAGGCTGATCTTCCCTCCCAACCTGGATAACTGAAATCAGCTGGATGAAGAATCCTGATAGAGATAGGTGCCATTAGTAAAAAATGAATACATCTACTCTGTAGGTATATAAAGATTTTTTTAGAACAATATCCTGATTGAGAAGTGCCAGCTGTACACACCTAATACAAACTGTTAGCTTTGCTGCTGGCCTGCATTTCACCTTTAGGAGAGGCCTGAGGGAAACCAGCTCTCTGGAGCAAAACAGCATTGGCTTCTCCCTAGCAGTCTCACAAATTCAAACACTGGGGCAGAGTGTGTAAATACGAGGGTAGAGCTTTACTGGCAAAATTTCTGTGGCCTTCCTTGCATTTCTGAGACCTACTCTAATGAGCAAGTGCTGCCAGCAAAAAGTCACCTGCACGAGGGAGTTGGTCTCCCGTTCACAATGGGATCCCAGAGGCACAGAGGTGGACCTCCTCCTCTCAGCAACATTCAGCTCTAGGCAGACAGCAAGTGTGGAGCTAAAGCCTTCAGAAAAATACCAATGTATAACCTGATCTACATTTTCCAACAGCAGCCAGTCAGTCAAAAAACTTGTCTTTGAAGAAATATAACCTGGATTTAAACACACCAAATACTACAGCCTTTGTTGCTCAACAGCCTTTAAATGTATCAAGTACATATAAAGAGAACAGCACAATACAGAAACTGACTGGGCAGCATTCTCGCCCAAGAAGTCATTGGGAGACCTAGCCAGCTCCCAAGAGGCTGGCTCTCAGGGTCCCTGACACTGCTTTTCGGAGCCCTAGCTCTGCCTGTTTTTAAACAGAAACAGATTTTCCAGAAATCTGCATTTCTGCATGTTCCAAGTGCTGTAGCTGTCAGTCAGCTTCCCATAAGTTATTACTTCTGTGTATTCAGAGCAGTTTGGGAACTGAAGGTTGTCTTGTCACTTCCACACTCCATAAACAGTATAGACACTGGAAAATTGTAATATTTACTCCCATTTTACCATCTGCTTATATATGCACATAAAACATGTGACTCCCAGAATGTGGAGCAGAATAACAGCTGTAGATTTTTGTCACAAGATAAAGGTACAAAAATCAATACAATTTTTTTTAATGAAAAAGGTACTATTGAATGAAAGGAAGAATAATATATGTAGTAAAAAAATAATAAAGCCTCCAATCTTTTCAACAGAATATAAACTCCTTAGCTTTGGCTTTTACTAAAGAGCCAGCATCTAAAAAAATAACCCTAAATGCTCCCCTCAAATCCCTACCATCTTGGTTATGTAACTGGCAAAAACCAAACAGAACCCAAAACCAGAGGACTGAGTTGTTTATCTTTAGAAGAAAAGATTCATCCCAGCTCTAGGTCAGGTTGCCCCAGGATTTGTTTGTCCCCAAACACCGTCTCACCTGACCACCTTGACATACCTTGGAAAAAACCCAACTTCTGGTATGATTTCCACACTGAAGAGAAGGTCTGTTACACTCTTCTCACGCAGCCCAGACAGAGCTGGAGGACAGAAACAGCCAACCCCTTGCAGCACCAGCCTAACAGCAGCCCCAGACCAGGTGTTCTCACTGTGCACCAAACAAAGTGGTTAGAGTCCCCACCCACAAACACTCCCTATGCAGCTGGGGTTTCTACTCAGGTGGGTTTTGTTAAAGGCAGTGCTAAAGGCAGACCTAAGATGGGGAGGGTATGGTTAAATACACACATTTTCTCTAAATAAAGATTAACGTGACCAACTGAAGCCCCCACTTCCCTCAACCAACAAATGAATCCAAATACTGAATTAGTGTTTAAAACAATAGACTGCATCCATGCACTTCCCCATACAGGGGAGTGTCCAAGACAATTTCACCATTGCACCTTTTCAGAACAGAGTGAAACATGCAAAAGCCAGCTCCTGAAAGGGCAGACCTCAGCACAAATAACTTTAGACTTCAGTTCCTTCAGTTTATTTTGAAAAAAGACAATAAGGAAAGGTCGGTTAACTGGAGGGCTGACACCTCTGCTGGTTTTCAGCCTGTGTGAGATGGGAATTCTGCACTCTCCTTGATCTTAAGGACACAGGTTCCTTGGGTATTGAGGGGGTTTTGGGGTTTGTTTTTTTCCTTAGGGCAGGGAAAGCACTGTTGTGGGTCAAGGGGAGGGTGTGTGTGTCCGTTTTAAGCCCATCAGAATGAGAACATCTGAAACTGAGTTGTGTAATGTTTCATGGAAACCTCAAACTCTTCATGGCCACAGAAGGATGTCAGAAGTGGATCAACATTTCTGCCCCAGCGGGTAGTTCTGTTACAGAGCACAGTACCAACTTGTCAGTTTACCAAGCAGAGCATTGGGTTTAGTGTCAGACCCACAGACACCGCACTTTACAACCTGCATCAGCGTAGTGCCTCCGTTATCATATTTCAACAAATCATCTCATCGTTGAATGGTTCATTTCACGCGGGTTTGGGAAATATGTTGCCTGCAGCCAGGGGTCATACTTTCAGTTTCTCACAACTGTAAAAATAAATATGAACAGAAGTTCTGTGTCCCACTCCCCTCCAAAGGACCTGCCATAGACAAGTGCCTATGAGATCGTAGTGGTAGGAGGCAGGTCTCAGCCTGAGCTTCAGACAGCCCACCAGATGCAAACACGGACCCCCTCTTCCTGGTTAAGGTTATACACACACCTATAAGCCCCTTTTGAAGGGCTGAAGGTTGAAGACTGTGATTTAAGACATTTAGGGAATAGAGTTGACTTCTTACAGGACTGTACCTTCTCTCAGTCTAGAGAGACAGTAGCTGAACTCTCAGCAGCTATCAAAGAACATTCCGTGTCTTGCGTGACTATAAAGGAATTAGAAGAATCATTTTACAGTGCATTTTAATTAAAAGTTCATTATAAGAATTTTCTTTTAAGAACAGCATACTACATATTAATGGAAATATGTAACTTTATCCTACAAATGGGACTGTCACCATATTATTCTTACAATTCAAACATATGAAAAATAAAATATGATATTTAGCTTTATAAATTCCCCCTCCCCCCCTTTAAATCCTTTTTCTTTTAAATAACAAAAGTATTAACTCTTTCCCAGTACAGTGCATTTGCTATCTGCGAGCCACAAACCAAGTAGTCACATCAATGCCAAGGAAACAGCAAGTTCATTTGCAAAATATTGAGAGAAAATGATAAAAAAATATAGTAGTCAGCCCAGTGCTTACAGAAGAGACAGTCAACAAGAATTGAAAAAACAGCACATTTTCATATTACATAGGACCATTATAATAACATAGAAAACAGTGCAGAAGACTTCTGCTGGAAAAATAGATAGCGATTCTCAGCAAGCAGAAACTGAACTTTGGCACTTGCTCATAAAAAGGCCTTTCAAAGCAAAACAAAATGGGAATTCACTTAATCACAGCTTGTATATTTCAAAAAATAAAGACATTGACTAAAGCAAGAGAAACAATGGAGAAATTTTACAGGCCAGATCACTACAAGTTCAGTACATTCAACCTACCAAAAGTACAAATACAATCTTTCATCCGCCCATCTACGCTGGGATATTGGCTAGCCAAAGACAGGCTTTGGGACAGAACCTTACCTGAAGCATCTCTGTTTCAGTGGAGCTGTGCTGATTACACAGCCCTTTCTTCAAACCGAACTGGAATAGTGTCTCAAATACACTGCCTCCTTATCATAAAATAAGGATTTCTAATTTGCAAATTAAAAAGCAAGACCCTTGCACTCCAACAGCAGCTGGTCTGCTCTACCCATAGCAGCACCATAACCACTGTAGTGTAAGGATTAACTGATTTCTTTAAAAAGGGCTAAAAAAGAATGGCTTCAATTCAAAGGGGAGACGTTAGACTGGAAGGGAGGATTCACATTTAGCCAAATTCACATTTCTCAGCACTGCATGTAGTTAAAATGAGTACTACAGTTAACATGTGCACAGCCCTTCCCCTTCTTGCCAGAACAACAGTTTTACTAAACTTGGGCCTAACTGAAAGGCTGCCGCAGACCAAAGCATCTTTTTGCATCAGGCCATAAGAAAGTAAGGGCTGCTCTAGCCAAGTGCTTCTTCATTTGTCAGGCTCAATGCCCCAAAGTAGCAGCTATCTTTGCACTGAGGCAGTTTACTCTTTTTTTTTTTTTTATTCCAGGAGATAAGATTTGGGAAGGGCAGAGAGAAAAAAATAAGTGCTTTAGATTGCACAGAAGATTGTCCTACTAAAGGGGCACTTGAATGGGAAATGATTGCAGCTATAAATCTAGTACACGCTCTTCACATGTCTCCACAGGCCATTTCGTAGCACCTCCAAACACATCGACGTTGTTATCGACCCAGGGTATGATGTTGCCAGGCATGTTGATAGAGCAGTTAGCAATATTCATGATGTCTTCCGCTTTTAAGACCCTGTCCCATATATTGAACTGGCTCATCTCCCCAACGAAGGCTTGAGTTGCATCAAATCTTCCCCCTACTGTGTCCTTTAGGCACACAAGAGTTAGGATTAGATGAGAAAGTTATTTCAGCATTTTCTTCTTCAGAATTGAAGAACCCTCCCCCCAGCCATGCTGCTAGAAGGAGGTGCAGAGCTAGGACACAGAGACAAACAACGTCAAGTTTCTAGAGGGCTAACTGTGAACAGGGTGTTCTTTGGAATAGTTAAAAGCTCCAATCTGAAATGAGACAAAACAATTCCAAGCAAAGAGTAGAGACTGCGTACCATCACACGAAGGCTATACATCACTGACCCTGCTCCTAAGCAGCAGAACAGGAAGGCAGCTTTAAATATTGAGGCTAATTTAGGAGCAATTTTGCAAGCTTGGCACAGGACAACTTCAGCAAGAACTCCACAGATGTGTATCATTACTCAAAAAACTTTATGGCTAAAGGTCAAACTGTAACTGCAACCCTTGACCAACTGTCCACAGGGCCTATAAAATGTGATGTTTGGATCCAAGTACACAGGCTGCTTCTGGATGTGCCAAATAACCAACTCAAACTGCTACTGCATAAGCCTGAAAGTGTTTGCTTGCTCCATCCGCTAATCCAGGACCGAAATGGCACAGGTTGTGCGATCACACTAACATGAAACTGAGAGTAAAGGATAGAACCAAGCATAATACAGGCAAATGGCATGAGAGGGTTACAGAAAAGCTGCCAGTGAGCTGGAGCACCTGCTCTGCAGAGTGTGGTAAGATTATGAACTTATTAATCTGTCATTCACGGCGTGGACAATTATCTACTAAAATCAGTATCAGGGCAAAACTAATTTTTCATTGTTGCATTGTGAACCTGGGATTCCTGGAGAAAGGCTATTTACTGCTACTCATTACAACTTTTTTTTTTAGTGTACGTCTGATCATACGAAGAACAGGGAGAGAAAAAAATGTGAAGAACCACGCAATTCATAAGCAATAGCTAAATGAGATGTTAACTAGAAGAGTGAGATTCAAAAGCCTTTGGTTTGGGGTTTTTTTTCCAATATTCAGTAAGGACTTATCCTTAACCTCATGAATACTTTCTGTTGGCAGAACTAATATTCAAACTTTATTAGCATTTGCATTGGGAGAGTTATTTACCTACAACTTCAATGAGAAACCAAATGTCTGATTTCCAGTTCAACCCTTTGACTTCAGATTCATCTTTAGAGATGACATCAAATTCTGAATGAGTGACAGAATCCGCTATTCTAAAAATGTGTTCCATACCTGAAAAGCTGCAGAGTTCAGTCTGGAGAGAGTTCTCTGTGGCGAGCCAAATTATAAAAGATCCAGATATACCCACCAGCACTCCAGTGCCCACAGTTGTTGGTCCCCTCACCCCCATACACACACTTTCCTTGGTCTATTTGGGGGCTCGAGGACTCACATTCTAACTATTCTTAGGATAAAGAGGAAAGGAAGGGGGAAAAACAGTAAACTGCTAAGGGGGACAGTCAATTTGGCTTCAATTAAAAAAAAATAAAACAAATCAAAGTAATTGTACTCGGTCTGCTTTCAGCAAGCTCCTTTTTGACTGCTCATACAAGAGCGCTGGTCAGTTCTGTCCTTTCCTGTAACTTCAGTGGCCACACTGTTCATTACCAGCAATGTAGCTCAAAGGGTTTCATTTACGGCATTACCGAGATCACTGACAACGTTGCACGCTGTGGCATTGAGAGCAACATGAGTATTCTGAATATTTAATAAATGAAACAAAACATAACAATGTGTGATGACATTAAGTATTTGTTACTTTGTGTTAATATTTGTGGTACTGTGTATACAACAGGACCAAGAGTTCAACTAAGAGAAATTTTCTCACAGATGCTGTTTGTTTGGGGAGTTTTGATATTTTTTTTTTTTAAACCCTGGAACACACTGTCAGTCACTCACCTGTTCCTGACCCAGGATCAAGACACCTCCTGGTTTAATTGGATGCCAAGGAGCAAGATTCTCCCCAGTGCCAAGCTTCTCTCCATCCTGAAAAGCCTCCCACATTCCATCTCTGGTTGTCCATGTTATACAGATATGATGCCATTTTCCATCACTAATGAAGAGAGGAAGCTGGGCAACCTACAAAAACCAAAGGATAATGTATGTGGCAAACCAAGTCTAGCAGCTCAAGCACACCATTTAAGAAGCAAACACTTCAGAGGCAGAAATTAATCCACATCTTTCTACTTTGTCCCAGCTTTCCCGCATGCAGGAATACAGCCATGCTTTTTATTCTAGACACAAGTCTGTTTCACCTAGAATGAAGTGACACAAGGACCAGAGTCTGAGCTGCTATCAATACACTGACCCTGCGTACTAATCTGTGGCATTTGTTGTTTAAATCTCACTGCTTAGGACTAATTTTCTACCCAGGGCTCATGTTAAGTTTCCTCTTAAAATCTGGGGTTTGCCCGCACCATTTGCAGGAACAACTCTGACAAACAGATCTTCCTAGTTCCAGTAAAACTTGTGGGAACTGTTACATAGGGCTCCAAATAAGAAGGAATTCTGCTCCTTGAGTAAGTTTTCAGATCAAATTCCTAAAGTCAGCATGAAGACCCAAATGCAGTGAGCTATGGAGCAGCTGCGATGTGGGGGAAAGAAAAGCCTCACAGAACATTAGTAGTACTGTGAGATAATATTGAAGAGAAAAAGTTATTGCTAAAAGATAAGCAGACTTAAGTTTCCTTCTCTTCCCCAAACTATTAAAAAGAATCTGCTTTTCACTTTTATTGGCTTGGGAGGATGATAAGACTGTTAAAAGTCTGTAACTAGCCACATGACTAAACCACTTGAGTTGTAGACCTGTAAACACCTGACCCCTCAGAAAGCAGCGAGTTACTAGGAAACCTAGCAGGAGGTGGGGAGAAAGGAACTGTTTATAATCTGTTTTAATGCCAAGTTTCAATGGGTCTTGTTTTCCTCAAGCCTCATTTGTCAGAACCATCAGTGGTATGAAGTAGTGTGAGACAATTATTGCTTTTTATATCTAAAGTCCAAAAAAAATGTATTTTAACGGAAGTTCAGTCACTAAGCATAACAAAACCAGCCATAATTACATGCCTTTTGCTCTCTGTCTTCTGCAAAATTTTAATTCAGATTTTAACATAGCTGAATTTCTACAATTAGAAAGATAGAAATACTGCAACTAGCTTAGATACCACAGGTTCTGCAATGGTGTGGCTTCAAATATTGCTTCTGTTTCATAAAACAAAAAAACAAGAAGCCAAGATCCACTTGTGAATTTAGAGGGCATGCATAAGCATGTGCACATCTAAATGTCACTCTACTTTGTCTCAACACACAAATACTTGTTCCATTTGACTTTGTTTTAAGTACTTTTATCAACTTGCAACAAACAGATGGACAACAACAGACAAGTAGGCACTACCATCTCAAAGGCCCAGGAGCTGGCTTCTCTGAGACAAGGGAAGAGTTACTAGAGAGATACCAAGGGTTCGGTATTGTGATTATGATTAGGCAATATAGAAGAAGTAGTCAATTCTCACCTTATCATTAATTAGCAGCTCAATTGGATTATTCCCCCATTCTATGAGGACAATTTCATTCGCCTGCCCAGGAACAGCATATGAGAATGGAGTGCCAATTCCAGGAGAAGCACTTGATCTCAGCCACAAGCATACAGTAAAAGCATACAGCTCTGGCAGAGTCTTCTTGATCTTCCCATATAAGTAGTTTGTGCGAAGGGGAAGGGAGACTTTGAATTCATCAGGAGACTTAAATGCACTGTTACCTAGAATTACATTGAGGAAGAAAAACCTTTATGAGATGAAACAAAGTATTTGTAATTCAGGTTAAGAAACAATATAATTGATATTGAGAATCTTAGGAATTTTAACCGTTTTAGAGAGGTGCACAGACAAAAAAATTGAAGTATTATTACTGAGTGTTGATTTTGCAGCACAGAAAAATACAACCAGGTTTTATACACCTCATGCTAATTACTTAGTTTATTTTTCCTGCTCATATAGAGCGAAAGAATAGATGGCAGACAAGTAATAAAAGACTGTTAAATATTTTCTTTCTTCATTGCTTAGTTCATGGCTGGAGGCCTGCCTATTTCAAACAATTCACACTGGTTTAAAATATATTTATTGTTAGCAAACATGGATTCTCTGGTATGCTCATTATTAAAACATCAACAGTGCTTCAAAAACAGTATTTTTTTCCTACTGCTGCTACGCAGGGAGCCAGAAGCAGCATCCCCATTTTACAGAGAGCAGGCTGAGAAACAGGTTGATGCTCTCATTTTGGGAGGCCAATCTGAAATAAGAAAAAGTTGCCATATTCCAGAAGGCAAAGTTAAATTCAGTAGAACTGATTTCTGTCCCATAGAAAAATCACAAGGCAATCTGAACAAAAACATAAAGCTGAAGTTCAAAGTGATATGAAGAAAAATGCAATAAAAAGTTATGAACTATGAAAACATTAGATATTTTTTAATATCAGAGCAGAAATTATTAGCTTTTTTAAAAGATGTGATAAAAACAGCAAGATATTCCACAGAGATATTTATGAAATTGAGAATCAAATTAAGACCAAAACTTTCTAAAGTTGCAGTACTCTGTATGATATAGTTCGTGTATTCTGCTGATGTAGTTGCTTACAAGTAATTTCTAGAATTAAATATTAAGAAGAGAGAAATCCCACATTATGCCACAAAATAAAACCCCAGTTCTGTAGTAGAGTATCACCCTCAACCTTTTAGCAACCTGTTCTTCTGAGTCCCACTCTTTTCCTTTACTCACATTCCTGAAACAAATTCAATCCCTTTGCCAAACTTCACGCTCCAAGCCAAACAAAGAGCTGTTGTCACAAAAGGTTGCCACAATTCTTATATGTAGTTTTTAAACCACTGGCATTCTCTCCGTTCCCACTCTCAGAAGCAACTGAAGTGTTTTGACGGCATTTTTCACAGAATGAGGGGGTGGGCGAAGAAAAAGCTTGTCTGATGCTTGGATCTGTCTTGAGGAACTTACAGACTGAAAACTGAAATATTCTGAATTCTAAGCAAAAAAAAAAACAAAACCCAGGGTCTTAGGGCTAATGTTGAACAACCTCCACTAGGGTGGTACCACCAATCTCACATATGAAAAAACCAAAAATATACTCCATTAAGAGCATTAGTCAGTCTGTGGAATAACTTAGGGAAGCAATAATGGGTTGGAAAATAACAAAAAATAGTTATCATTTTTATATTTTTCAGTTTGTTCTCATGAAAACATCCACAACTCCAGATGATAACAAGATGCTCTGTTCTGTGCAATGGGCACATACACAGAATAAGACAATCCTTTTCCTAAAGAACCTGAATTATTTTTGGACAAGATGGGCAAGAAATATTGTTATTCCCTTTTAGAGATGGAGAAAACAGATGTAGACAAAGCAAGTGATCTGTTCATGTCTCCAGCAAAGTTAGGATTCACAGTTAAGTCCAGGCACTACTGGTTGCAGGTTCAATCCTCTATCCAATCCTGCTTTTTAACGTATCATCTACTGCTGCCGATGGAGACAACCGGTGAAGGAATTACCAGAAGACTTTGAGAATCATAGCAGCTCTATAAACTTCAAGCTCTTCTGCCCCACTGGTAACTAAAGAGAGCTGTCACAGCTACAGATTAAAAAAATCAAAGTTCATAGTGTCACCTTATAAGGTTAGTTTTTTCCTCCATTTATTTAGTCTCAGGACATGGAGGAACTTACTATACTCTAGTTAATTGTCAGGAAGACATGCTAAACAATATGGCATTTAAAATAAAAGCACAATAGAAATACTGTTGTCAAAAGAGGTCAGATCACTTCAAAGATTGTCTGCATTTAATCTACAAAATCATTAAGTTCTTCGATCATTATTACCCTCACTTTTATTTGACAGAGCAACCAAAGGCACAGAAAAGTTAAGCTGCACTGTAATAGAGAGCAAATTACACAACTAAAAGAAAGCTTCTGTCTTGGTTCCTGGCCCAAATTCTTCACTTCCCCGGAGACTGAAGACAGCTCTCTCTCCCCACACAAAAAATAAAGGTGGGAACAGGCTATTTTTAACCTAACTGAATTACACATTCTTGTTCTCCCACCACTCCCTTTCTCTTTCTGATGACTTGCTGATATGAGTCACATCTTCCAGAGACAAGGACTAGCAACACTTGCCACATAAGACATTAACAGGTCACTAATTCTCCAGAACTTTTGTTGCAGTTTAGGCTTTATCTTGGCTCCCGGGAAATACAAAATGACAGAGCCAGTAAAAGATCTCTCCTTTCTCCTTCCCTCTTCCCCTCTGTCACAATTTTTAAATGAAACAAATAGATACAATGTTACACAAATGGACCCATTAGGCTGCATTTTAAAATTCATGAGATATGTATGTTTACACCATTTGAAAGCATGTCCATTAAGCTGCTTTTAAGCCGACAGCATATTCTCCTTCGAAAATCATTTACAGACTGGGCAGTGATATTACTGGTACTCTAGTCCTACACAGTCCACTCTGCAGGTGTAGATAGTCAATACAGAAAGACAGTTCCGTTCTTTAGCTCATTTCCGTGGGCATCTGTAATCCAAACAGACTTTACTCAAGCTCAGAGATCTCAGTAATAATTAATCCAAATATCTGAACAAACAACTAGAATTAAGAGTGTCCCCCAGGAGCACCCTGTGTAATCTCCATAAACTCTGAAGGCTTGGGATATGCTTGGGATAGGACACAACTCAGTACCTGCAGTTACAAAAGTCATAACAAGCAGCGAAGTAACGACCACCAGCACTACTTCCAAAGCAGCAGGAAATGGTTCTGGAGTAAAATGCCATTCATTACATCACAGGTAGTTGTGCTCATGAAATTCAGGCCATAGGATTTTCAGTCCGAATAAAGAAAAGCAGCTCTACTTAGATGTGTACTTGATGTTGTCTAGGTATTTACCTGACACCCATGTCATACTTCTTCCTATTTCCCCTTGACTCCTTATTGATCTTTCCATCTTGCAAACACTAAGAGTTTCATCCTAACCACCCACATACACCAAATTAAGAGACAGGAAGGCAAAGCCATGCAGAGGCCTGTCAAGCTGGAAGCCTGGGACAAAAAGGAAAAAGGAATCTAAGTATCTGTGCTGTCACTTACTATATAGTCCAGCACCTAAACCGTCTTTCTCTCAATGCCTAAATTTAGACTGCTGCACCAGAAAGGGGGAGTAAAGAAAATTACTCAGCACAGGGAAGCGTTTAGATTACCTTTTTCCAACTCAGACACTCTTTCTAGCAATGCATTCAAGGCCGTCTCTGTCTTCTGCCGATGGGCTGATGTCTCATTATGAAGCAAAGACTTTTCATCCTCGAGTTCGGCCACTTTGCTCAGGAGTTGGCGCTCCAGGTCTCCAAGCCTCCGCTGAAGCATCTCTCGGAGGTCATTAGGCAGTGCTGCATACGACACATTGGCTCGGAGCTGGTGCTTTAGGGGAAATGCAAAAAAAAACCCTGTCATTTCTAAAACAGAAACTGTGAAATGCAGATATGCTCCTGATTCAAAGGGAAGAAAGCAAGATCACTGAGTTCTCCAGTAAGTACAAAAGAGGCATTGCTTTTTAGCACTTGTCATGATAAGTGCTTTTATCAGCACTGTAGCTAACCAGGTCCTGAAACCAAAGGGCACTTTAGTCAGAGGTTTCCACTGTTTCCTGTGATGGAGTCTTCGTACATTTAAGTTCAATAAAACCAATTTAGGGAGGCAAGTCTGATGCACATCCCTTAGTATGGGTACATGTGGCACATTAGTCAATTTTTGCTTTACTTACTGCAAGTGACATTGCCAACAGAAAAACTACTATTTATTTTAACTAAAAAAACCAAGCTACTTCAAAAATAAATTTACCAAATGAAAGTTTCCTCAGTTTTGATTTGCAGAGTAAGAAAGTCAGATGTTCTTTAGATCAACAGTAAGCATTAGCCAGTGAAAGTATTTTTATTTAAGATGCAAAAACCCCCTACATACACTCTTTCTCAAACAACACTAGTATCTTTGCGGATACTAAGAAACCAATGGTTCCACCTACCATATTATTCTAGTGGAGTTTCTCTTCTACAACCGTGAAAAAATGCCTCAAAAAGACAGCATCAGTAATAAAAGGATATTACACTGCCAGGTCATTAAAAACTATTCTTGAAAAGCAGTCCAGTGTGTTTAGACCTCATAGAACATCCTTTAGGAGGTTCCTCACCATACTCACATCACCACTGACTGTTTGGAGGACAGCAGGAGAACATGAATGTAGCTCTCAGGGTGTGGCAAGCACAACATCCAGCATGATTCCTGTGGGAATACACTCTAAAAAATATTTCCACAGGTGCCACTTAACCATGGGTGCTGTCCAAAAGCTCATGGAAATCACTTATCAGTGGGCTTGGACCAAATTCCCTTTTTATTCACAGGCATAAAGACTCAAGTTCTCTTTATTCTCTGTCAGCTCTAAGTACATCATCTTATCTTTACAATCTGCCCAATACAATCTCCTCACTACCGGTCTGTTCAGCACCACATGCCAAGGACTTACTGCCCAAGACAGAAGCTTTATACTTCAAACCCCATGAAGTCACATTCCCAGAAAGAGAGATTTAGGCATATTAATACAGAAACTAAGCTGGTGACAAGCAGGAAAACCATAATCTCCCTGCCCACAGTAGAAGAACATGTTCACGGAGGAGCCCTTCAGGTATTTTACCGTTAAAGCGAGCAGACAAATAACGACGAAAAGACAAGCCAACCAAGCAACCCACTTCCAGGGCTTGGCCAGTTTGGATTTATCTCCGTAAAGAACAATTGCACTGGTTGTGCCGCCCTGCGGCCCAAAGCCACTGTCACACGTTAAGTCGTCCCAAGTTCCCACGCAGGTGGGCAGGCAGGCTGGCCCACCCCGTGCCCTGGCCCTACCTCCAGACTCTCCAGCCGGTCCTTTAGGGTCTGCATGGTGCGGCTCAGCTGGTCGATGACCTGCGCCGGGTCCCGCGGCAGGTCCCCCATAGTGTCCTTGCCCTTGCCCGGCTCCTTCTTCCACGTCCCCGTGGCGGACTTGCCGTCGGCGCTCTCGCAGCGGCTCAGCTTGCCGGTGAGCTCCCGGATGGCCTCCCGCTGGCTCCCGATGGTCTCCTTCTGCTGCAGGACGGTCTCCCGCAGCTGCAGCACCGTGGCTTTCAGCTCCTCCTCGGGGGGCAGCGCGCCGCCCTGCATGGGCACCGGGGGCAGCGGGCAGCCCGCGCCGACGGCGTCCAGCGGCAGCGAGGTGCACACGAAGCGGCTCCCCGGCGGGCTCTCCTGGTCCCCCGCCGCCGACCCCCGGCCGCCCGCGGCTACGGCGAGCAGGAGCCCGGCGACCACGGGCAGCATCCCGGCTGGTGAGCGGGGCGACGGCTCGGAGGGGACGCCGGGGCGGGGGCCGCGCCGGCTGCCGCGCTGACAGGAGGCCGGTGCCCCCGTCCCCTCACACTCCTCGCGCCGCTCCCGCCTTCGCCGCCGGCCCGCGGCTTTTATCGGCAGGGCGGGCGCGTGGGGCGGGGGGGGGGGGAACGACAGCCGGCTCGCGCCGCGCGCGCTGGTTGGCTGCAGCCGGCGCTGACGCCGCGCGGTCCCGGGGGCCGCGGCTGTGCGGGGGGACGCGGCCGGGGGGACCGGCGGGCACCGGGCACCGGCGGGCACCGGGCGGCGGGCACCAGGCACCAGGCGGGGCAAGGGCGCCACACTCAGCCCCCCCCGGCGGCGACGGCCCGTCCGCCGGGTGGTCCAGGCTGGAAGTGCAGCCCCGGAGGTCTCCAGTCCAGCAGCGCCGGCCGGAGTGGGACCCAGGGGCTCAGGGTTTTGACCAGTCGGGCCCTGGACAGCACCAAGGACGGAAGCTGCACAGGGCAGAGCAGCCTGTACGTCTGGCCCGGCGTCCCCACGGGGAAAACACTTCTCCCCATGGCCAGGCTGAACCTCGCTTGCTTCAGCTTACGCCCCTGTCCCTTGTCCTCCCACCACACGCTGCAGTGAGGAGCCCATCTCCATCTCCATGACCTGCTCTGCTGAATCCGCTCCAGCTGATCAATGTCTTTCTTCCATTGGGCGGGTCAAAAATGGACGCAGTACCTCGATGTGATCCAACCAGTGCCAAGCAAAGGGGATTCCCACCTCCCCTTGACCCGCTGGCTACGCTCCTGCTGTCACAGCCCCGGATACCACCGGCCTGGGCCGACCAGCCATCTGAGATAAAAGATATTGCCGTCACAAAAACCGAGACAGGGTTCAAGTTACACATCAGTATTCAAATTTATGATGGAGATGAAAGGGACATTTTAAAAAGCAGCATCAGAAATTTCTGTAGAACACCATAAGATTATTGTTGGACCACTGTGGGATCAGCTATACTGCTCGTGGTATCCCATGTTTTTAATGCTGACCACAATGACTTTAGATTTATAATCCATGAAGGCTTGTACATTTTCCCAAGTGACATACAAACAGCAAGTGAACAGTTCTTGCAAACTTCTTACAGATATGCAATGAAAGCTGTTACCTCTCCTAGAAAACAGAGAAACAATTTCCTTTTGCATCAGCAGAGGCTGCTCTTAGGACTCTAAAACCTAGGAGTAGAATTTCAGATTTTTAGAAAGTTTATATATGGAAATTAAAGACATTTTACCATAGAGTGGGTAGCTATTACTATGAAATACATAACTTTTTTAGTAATAATGGATAAAAGTAAGGAATAAAGAATATATATTTTAGCTTTTTTTCAGTCAACATGTGAATTGCCTTGAGTTGTTATATAATGAGTTAGCAAGTTTCAAGGAGTGTGTATCACAGTGACAGTTAAATCTGATTGTTAAGGAAAGTCCAGTTTATTTGTTCAACTCCTCCAGCAACGTCCCGTTTGAAAGTCATGGCAGTCAAAGCCAACTGCAGATGCTGTTAAGCCCCACAATTGAGAGATGCAGCTCATAGTGCTTATTCCAGGGGAAAGAACAGAGAGGGAGGATGGAGTTCAATACATGACTAGAAGCTCCAGTTTCTGTCTGAACTCCTTTTGTCTGGAAGCCAGGTCTCAAGAGACTGTACTGCTTCCTGGCTGAATGGAAAAGAAGTACCCACTCGAGTCCAGGGGCTCTGACCAGCTCCTGGTTAGACATGTCCCATTGGAACCAACAGGGTATCATTGCTTAATCAGTTTGCTGGTTAAAATTCTGGATGCTGCAATAAGGAGGACCATGCAAATGCAGTAGGAACATCTTGTCTGTCAACACAGTGTCTTTCCAGTTCACAGAAATCCAAGAAATACTAAAGTCTATAATGCACCAAAATTTTTGCTCAATGTGTAAGATTATTCAGTCACATCTGGTCACAGTATAGGTCATTTCTCCTGAATGTCATATGAAGCAGTATGAAAAAAATTAATAAAATAATTGTAAAATGCCTGGTTTGCCTGTCCTGAAGGACCATCACCATGCTGTAGGACAACTTTAGTTGTCCAAACAACAAAGTCTATTGCTTTCCTACAGCTTGATTCCATCCTCTATAATAGGAATTGTGACAGTACCCTATGAAAATAACCTCACATTGCTTAAAAATAAACTTCAAAATTCTAAGCCCCGTTTTAAAACTCCCTTATCAGTTCAGAGCTGTTCCCAAACAGATTTTGACTCAAAGCATGACAGTGATAAAGGCATTGCTCTTTTTAAATTTAAGCAATGTATAGATTAAAGGTTTTGCTTAATTATAGATCTCTTTTTGGCATAATCTCTTATTCAGGCAAGCTGAGAAGTAACACAAGCAGCAGCAAGCAATAAACATCTGACTCCCAAAGTTCTGTAAGGCATATGGTGGCAAATTGCTCACGACAACAAAAGTATTGTCCTTTATTACTATGCTGTTTCCTTTTGTCAAGGGAGATCAGTAAAACAGGAAAGAAACCCAACAAAGACACACAGAAGCGTCAATTACTGCACAATGGGGACATGAATGGGGAGGAAGGGATGGACATGGAGAAAAGTAGGTATTATCCATCAGCCTTCTTAACACCCTTAAGATTTTTCTATGGTACTTCAGTGCTTTCAAAAAAAACCAACCCAAACATCACGAATTACCCCACTTTACCCCGCTTCCAGATTCTGAGACCTAAATTTCATGCATGTAATAATTTATTGAAACACTCTGTGACTGTATCCAGTGTTTTTCATGTTGAAAGCTGCATCAATCTTAATTTTGAGTGACTAGCATGCAGCAGTACATTAACATAAATAATAAATTGCAAATCATTAAAAAATTTATAGAGTTATCATTTTTACACCAATATATTCCATGTCAAGGCATAAGCAAGTTGAATACTTGATAGTTTGAGCTGTTTAATAGCGTAGGGTTTTTTGTTATGACCAGGATGAAAAGTTCATAGGCACCGTGACTGTATTTTGTCGTAGCGTAGAAGTCGATTGGGGCGGAGGGGGAAGCACAGCCAGTACAGATCACTTTCGGCTGCATTTGAGAGGTTTTTAACACTTCCTGGCTCTACGGCTGTCAGGCAGCCCAGCATCTCTGCAGCCCACAGAATGGATTTTTAATTTTTAATTTAACTTTGACAGTTTCTACTGCCTTCAAAAGGGTTTTATTCTCTTGGAAACAGCATTTGCATGCTAACTGCTATCTGTCTGTATCTTTGATGCTCAACTGTAATATCTAACACTGGAACTTCAATATGGACATAAAAATGCATTTGGATTCTCAATAACAGAAAGTTTTTGTGTTTAGGATGAAGGTCTGAAATTCAGGAGATCTGACATAAAGCTTTGCTAACACACTATCACTAACACAATCTTGCAAAAACTTCTAAATAAATTAGGAGAGTCTGCCTCAGTTTTAAAGTGTAGCTTAAACATATGGAGGACAGTGTGCAAGTGACATTAGATGGAAGACAGGCTTCTTATTCTTTTTGATACTTTGGTTTTGCTCCCCTCATCATCATCCACATGTTCAGTGAAAAAGTGGTCTAATTATCTGAAAGTTTGAACTTACAGATACAGGTTTAGATCCTTTTACAGGTGATGCAGAAATTCAGATCTTACTGTAACAGAAGTTACAATTTACCTGCCTAGTGAAATTTTCCAAAGTGCCAACTGCCCAACTGTGTCAGTAGCTACGTGAACTTCACAGCCTGGCCCTAGGGACACTTGAAAAAATTAATTTCTCTACACCTCATTTCTCTGTTTATAAAATGAACATATTATCCCCTTTCCTCTCTAGCCTTTCTCAGATTATAAACTCTCACCAGGCAGAAGTTGTCTGTTATTGTACGTCTGTGCATCACAATGGGACACAGTCTCACCTAATGCTTCTTATTTATATCAGAGTAGTGTTTGTATTAGCTACGTTATACTAGTTTATTTAATCTGTCTACTTCCTAAGAAAACGCTACTTGGGCAGCCATTTACAACTACCAGAAGTTTGGGGGGAAAAAAAAAATTGAGTAATTCCTTAAGCCTGTATCACTTTGTCCAAAAAGACCAACTTCACTTGTATCATAACAACTTTAGCAAACCCAGAACTATTCCCCAGCAATGAAGCCTGAAATTCTGACCTTCATTCAGTATCCTTCTAAACATGTTTGCTGAAGTAATCAGATACTTAATCTTTAATATCTACTTCTGACTGCATAAAAATATCCTGGCTTAAAAATACCCTGGCTACTGATTAGATATGTGCCACAAAACTGAACTCCAAAATTTGTAATTATGTTTCAAGAAACCTGGTATTTGGCAAGTGTTAATATGAGGAAATTTAGGGGGGAAGAGAGGCAGTTAACCAGTTACAGAAAAAGAAATACGAAACTCGTGTTTGCCTACAGAAGTTAAAGTCACAGCATCAGGGATATTGCAGCGTGAGGATTTTGTTCAACATACTTCAGATGTTCTTAATATTTCCAGCTTATATAGCTTTTGTGGATAAAATACAGATGGAATATTAGAAGAAACCAATCATTAGGAGATGACTCCCTTTTCCCTTCCATAGGCTGTACTATGAAAATCATAAATGAAAAATATATTCCCTTTTAAGTTAACAGGATTTTTGCCACTGATCTGAATAAATTCAGGATTTCTCTAGATCATCTAAACGATACGTTACTTTTCAGAGAATCATTAATTAGGATTATCATCTTTCTAGCAGACGGAAAACCGAATTTACTGTACAGGTACTCACAGCTAGTAAAAACTAACTTTGTCACAGAGATAAACTGCAGGAACTTTCAAAAAACATCAAAGAGAACTTACTGCCTCCAGCGTGCCCATATGCTGCTGGTGACTAAAGGACGGGAACAGGAGACTTTTCCAGGAATACACACAAGCTGCCTGTTGCCCTGACACTAATCACCAACCAGCGAAACAGCAGGCGAGCCACGCAGGACCTATTATCTTCCTGGCAGCCTACAGACATTCAGCCCAAAATGCCAGGCTTAGAAATACCTTTGAGAAGTGCAGTAGGTTAGCTGCATGGAGGACAAACCCCAAGACCTTCACCTTTCTTACTCAGTTCTCGTCAATGCACAGCTCCCTGAAGTTGGGAGAATTTTGCCCAATTCCAAGTGCAATATAAACCACAGAATTTGGCTATAGATAGGCAAAATACGTGTCTATATTTTAAAGTCTGCATGTATAAAAAATATACTGCAATGCATCAAATGCTTTTCCATGTTCAGAACCGGACATTTATTGCTCAAGTTTCTTTTCAAAATTCAGTCCTCTTAGATTTGGTGGTTTTGCAAAATAAGATGTTACTGTGAAAAGACCTGATATTGCACTTCTTCCTGCAGCAAGTGAGATGCATGTCCTCTACCACCTCGGTTAGCACCACGTCCCACGTGGGCTGTAGCTTTCCATGCAGTAGCTGTGATACACAGTTATTAAACTCCATCGCAGGTGGCTCAGGGCTTCGAACAGGAGCAGGATAAATTACCTCCTGTTTCCTCCCCTCATACTGCGGTATGGATAATTATTACAGTCCATGCTTGGGCCTGCATTGGCAGGTTTCTAGAGTCAATAAGATTATGGGAATCCCTTGAAATCCTTTCAGTCCTACAAACATTAAAATCCAGTAGCAGGTGAGTGGTTTGCTGGCCCGAAAATTGAAATGGTTCGCTGTCCTGATGGTATTGGAAAGTTCTGTTTTCTTTCTGTGATACAGTTACATAAACCACAAATAGGTATTTGTATCAGTCATATTACTGCAAGCGCGTCCGAGAAGCACGCACACACTCACGTGTATATGTTAAACATATTTCTGAAGTCACCGTGCCAGAAATACACACTTGGATATAGAGCTAGAATTCACAGAATAGGATGTAATGTACCTGCCTGGTGACAAAGAAAGGAGGGAAAGAATACATGAGAGATTAGAAATCCAGGACAAAAGGTAGAACAACTTTCTGTACCTTTCCATTAGAGAACATTAGTGTAGAAGAAGCTCAGTCTTTCACGTCAGTAAGTTTTTCAATTCTGTCGGCAGTGGAATGATAGCATTGAGTTCTCCCTACAGGAATTTCCCTCCGCCTTTCACTACTTTCCTGTCTCGTTCTGTGGCTGACGATTAGAAACACTATTATGTCTTGACCCATAGGACACGTGAAATGCCAAAGCACCTGGTGTTCTGAGATCATGTTAAGACACCTCAATAGGTTTCATCTCAAGTTCTAATGAGTGTGATGAAGTAAGGATCCATGGAGAGGCTCTGTAGGGTTCTGGTAGGCCAGGGGAAAAAAAAAAAAAGGTCATTGTCTGTGGGGGATAGTCTTTGCAAGGAACTAGAATGCACACATATGGAACAAGACTGACACAAGAAAGTTACAGAATAAAGGGTTATGTAATTTGAGCTAAGGATTCTGCACCAAGCATGTTTCAGACAAAACACCCAGGGCCAGGCTGTAGATTTTTACAGTGAATCTGGAGATCGGTTCATCTACACCGTCAGTTAGATTGTGATTGTGCCGTACTTTGGTTTAACTGTAACCAAGAGCAGCTCCACAATTGACCTGTGTAGGGTATTGCACCCCCTGGCTCTGGTAAGGTTATTTGCACTAAAAAGTACTTGTGCATGAGAAGAGTTAACCAGACCAAATCCTTTCAGATTGCAATTGGCAAAAATTCATTTACTTGTCGTCGTACTAACTCTGGCCAGGCTGCAATGCTGTTTTCATAGGGGTAGATCTAAATAAGATATATTTGATTTTAATGCTCATTGCAGATTTACCTTACCCTTCCTGCACTTGCCCAGTTCCATTTTGATTTAACCTCTTAACTTCTCATCCTTTAAGACAACAAGATCTTAGGAAACGGACAGTCAATTCCCCAATGTGTTTTACGGTACCCAGCTAATTTCCCACTAACATCAAATACAAATACTCAGTATTATAATGGTATTACCCCTTCTATATTTTCATTACCTAAGAACTGAATTCATTGGTAATTTTATATTTAATTGCTTTGTTTAGTATCTATCACACAGTATGTCATCATGAAATGATATTGCAGACTAATTTTTTTTCTTTGCAGACTGATGGATGTTCATTACAAAACATATACCAAAATAGCAGTAATGCAATGTAAAAATTTTCAATACTTCACATTTAAGTGGTTAGCAATATGTTAAGTATTATGAAATGAATGGCATTAAGGTAATTCATCTATGAACAGATCCTGCTTCGATATGTTCATTCTATAATGCATGTCAAAAAGTGGCAGTTGCAAATTATATAGATTTCATTTTCAAATAAAATGGAAAATATTTTGCCCATAAATCCGTTATCTTCAGCCTGCAAAAAACATCCTGGACTATGAAAGACCATGTTCTACATCCTTGCTGTGCCTCAGCCAGTCTGAACAAAGGTCTAATGAGTTTGTGAAGAGTGTGAAAAAATCACTGATTGTCTGACTCGCTGACTGTTGGGCAGGAAAAAAAATCCTATTTGTCTAGGTTTGATGGAAACTGGAGTTAACTGTCAGTGCCCACACAAACCAGAAAAATAGGATTAAAGGCCAAAGAGATATTAACAGGAGACATGTTGTACATCTGCTTTGACAGATGATTTTCACACTTCACAGGTTTAACTAAGATCACTTTCACAGCAGTTCTCATGAAGTTAAACCCCTTCTAAATGAAATGATTAAAAAACAACCGATGATTAAAGCATCAAAATCTAAGCTCTCAGAAAACTACCCAAAATGTTAATGATAATGATAAACAAAGATAAAGTAGAGCACTTATGTACGAATTTTCAAAATAGTTAGATGTCTATACATCAAAATCCCATCAATCTGTTTGGACAATGCTGAGACTGTTAGTCATCTATTTATCTCCCTAACTCAGTGAATCAATAAGGATACACCAAACTAATTTTTATCTGTCATTATGCAAGTACCACATGATTTCATAGGCTGCTAAAATTGTAAGGATGAGACTGAGAGAATCATCTTAGCTTCTTTCTCCTTATAAAATGACTGCAAGCACATACCTTCCAAAAATTCTGATTTGAATTCCAGCACATGGAGCTTATGCTGGTTTAGTCTGGATCAATGGCAAATAATTCAATACAGAGTCGCTGAACTACCGCAGTCAAATAAGTCAAGGAATTTCTTCTCTGCTGTTTGATGTGATAAAGGGCTTAGTGTCAGAGCTGTTCAAGTAAATGCTACAAATCCAAAAGTGTAAGTTCAAATCCTGATCCTGGGTTGTGTGCCAAAGACCCCACTCACTCAGAGCAGTGGTAAAAGAGTCCTTAGCTGTTTGAGCTGGGAAGTCAAAGGCACCAGGCACGGTAGTGTGCCACAAGTTACAGATGTGCCTGGCTTGGGGTGCCATCATCACGCTGTGAAGGGATAAGTGGAATTCTTAAAACCAGGAGGAGATTTTAGAATCTGTTGCCTAATATATGAAGGAACATCAAATATTTATTTTTCTGCAAGAATATTTTTAACCTTTTTGTGAGTGCCACAAACATCAGGCTGCAATAATATTTACTAATTTGCATCCACATTTAATTCTTAGTGTCACCCTGTCATACTTAACATAAAACATCATTTAGGAATGAAAGCCCCTAAAGGGAATATTCTAAAAATAATGGGAAAAGTAAAGGGAATATTCTTAAAATCTTGTCTGACTTACTTGCCACTGTGCTACAACTGAGAGTTGTGCTTTATCGCATACTGCATTGGGCTCAGTTTCCAAGCTTGTTCCTCCATTTTCCAAGCTAGAAGACAGTGGTAATGCAACAGTGATGAGACTAATTGCTGGGGAAACTAAACATCATCTCTTCTGATGATTAAGGAACTCTTGTTAGAGGTTATTTCTGCTTAATCAGAAAGATAGTTAAGTGTGGAATTAGTTATTAGTAACCAGCTTTTTACTTTTCTCCTAGCCAGATTTGATATATGCTCTTGATGCTTAGGATCTACAACAATAAAGTAACCAGAATGAGAACAAGGGTAAGCACTGCTCCAGAGCAGACAGAGCATTCTTGTGAATGAGGTTTGTGACAAAATCAGATTTGCTCCACCGTTTTCTTCCAATTGCAGTAAAGGCAAGATTTGTGTATCACTGCCGACTGCAGCACTGGCTTGATCATTGCAGGGAGTGTAACCTTGACGCAAGAAGGATTGCTGAGGAGCAACCAGAGGGCTCCAGATTATGACAAGTAGATTATTCCAGTAAGAACCACTTAAAAAGCAAGTGCCATCAAGACTTGTTATCTACAGCACAGTTCTTCATGGGGGCTAAGAAGGTTGAGCAAAAATTATGAGATAATTAGTAACATAGAGGAAATACCACCTCAAAATTCAGTCTTAACAGACGTACACACTCACTTCAACATTATTCTCCCCAGCCATAGCTTTCATTATTGCAGATGTTTATTTTCAATTTGATCTAAAACAATGGGTACTGCCAAATGGGATACCAATGTCCAGAGGAACTACGTAGAAATGGGAGGTATATTTACCTCTGAACTGTACTCATTCAGGCCAAGTGAATACTTGCATGAGTAGGAGTCCCTGAGTTAGCACGCTGTAAGCCATCACTCCTCAGGATAGAGCTGCCCAGTCTAAGGCCAACTCAGCAATCCTTGTACCTAATCTGAACTCATAGCTTAGATCTTTGAGTAAGATACAGCGTTCTTAATAGGGTTGATTTACCAGTGCTATTCACTCAGAAGCACTCCAATCTTCTAAAGAGAACTCAGCATATTGCATACATTTCTCAACAGACATTGTATGAACTTAAACACACATCGTAAGAAAAGCAGGGTAGCTCCACACTCAGTCGGGAAAGACAAAGGGTCCCTAAATTGTCTGAAGCTAGTCTGGAGTTTCTGGAAGCATTTACTGAGAGAGGTTTAAAAATTCAAGTACAATTTAAAAATCATACATGAGAAAATTATTTTGGAATAATCTGTTTCACCAGATACAAGCTGATGTATCCTAGGTGCATTACTGAACTGTCAGAAAGCGCTGAACGTGCTGCAGTGGCAGCCTCTAATTAATCCATTGAGCACCGTTAATCCAGCTGCTGATGCGGGTATATCGCCTGCATAACAAATACTTCGGAAACAGCACCTTGCATTTGAGTATAACGAGGTGACTGGATGAGATAACTGGTATCATTTTAATAGGGCATGTTTATATTTGAAAGTCAATACGTATCATATTAAAGGGGCGCATATTTTGCACATTTGCTTTCTGGTGAACAATTTTCTACATTTAATTGAAACCCCTTTATACTGCTGTGAATTTGTTAACTCTTCTATACACAAGTCTTATCTGGAATTCATGCTCGACAAGTAATTTCTATCTTCCTGACCATTCACTGTTCTCATGCAATATCATTTGGTTGGACCAGATGACCTCTGAAGGTCCCTTCTAACCCAAAGCATTCTATTCTATGATTCTTTCATTTATCTGTCAGCTCTCCTCATCCCCACTGACTTATTCGTGGGTCATCTTTAGAACTTTCTCCCAAGTTTTTAGTATTGTAAATTTGGCTCATCTGACTTAATTCTTCAAAGATATGTTTTCATTTTCATGTTGACAGGATGAAATTTATATCATCAAATCTTCCATGTGGATGCCGTATCTTTTGGAGCCTATTGTGCTTACAAAGGTTATGCTGTGATTTTTTTGGTCAATGTTCCCACTCATAAATCCCATTGTCTACAATATCTACAGAAAACAAGTGCAAAAGGCACCAACATGGGTAAAATAAATTCAACTTGACATTCAAACAAACTGTCACAAAACATATTTGTTTAAAGTCTACTCGGGTGCATGTGAGATTTCCAAAACATGTTAAATTTCTTTATCGTGAAGTCACTGCATTGGTTAAATCACTTAGAAGTTTGAATTATTTCCCTTACTAAAGCTGTATTTCAATCATCTCACCAGTCCAAGTATGTCCCTGGATAAAGCTGTATCAATAACACCTCTGTGTGCTATCTTTGAATAATCTGTGAGCACATTAAGACATTATTTTATGTGGCATTAGTAATATATTATGCACATAGACAAAACTGGCAAAGGCTTTAGCCTCATCAATGAAGCCCCAAATGAACAGTTACAGTATAACTACGTGGCCTCAATCAGATGTAATTCTTTGGGCTAAAAGACAAAAAAAAAGCCTACAATGTTTCAAAGTATTAATTCTCAAGTCTATTGCTGTAGAATTCAAGTGCATCCATGAAATCATTTCCTGCACAGGAATTAAAGGGCCACAAATAAGATCTATCAAGGAGTCCTTGTTTTGATGCAAAAATACATTTTATCCTTCAATTTCAATTAAAATTATTCCCTTGAGAACCTCAGCTTAAGAGAGATTCAGGATGTCAGATACTGGTTGCTTCCAAAAATCAGTTTTGCAAGTGAAGAAAATTAAATGTTTGAAAAGTACAAGAGGAACAAGAAGGCATATATGTCATTTACGGGAGACCAGATCCTTCTATCATTTACACTTGTGTCGGGATGCCTCAGTTCTGAAGAAGTCCAAAGTAAAGCTAAATATAACACACTAAATTTCTGTATAAAAATATAACCCTCTTTGCCTAAAACACTGTTGTGATCTCACATCATTTGCAGGATTTTGTAGTTGGATGAATTTAACTGTACATAACTGTTGACATAAGAAAGCATTTTGACTTACTGCTTTGCACTTCAGTAAGCATAGCTCCATTGACTTCATTTCCAGCGATCAGTTCACTAACTTTCCTCTGTAAAATGAATGGATGGTTTTATCTGGGTTGGCTAAATAATCAGTCTCTAATACCCCCTGTGGATAAAATCAAAGTTTCCTCCAGTCAATGAGAGGGTGATCAGGGCTTTGAGCATACAGATAGCCTTATTACAGCAGACATGGAATCCATTCCCAGTAACAGCTGTAGAATCTGCTCATGCACTTCTAACACTTGATAGGTGTTCATCTCATCTGCTGCCAGGGACTGAGGCCAAATGTAGAGCAGACATTTTCCTATTATTTAAAACTTTAAGTACATATTAATAATCTAATTACTATCTACTTCAGAGCACAGGGACAGCATATTAGTCTATGCAAAAGGTGTCTGTATAGAAAAAAATCTAGCAGTTTTCCTTCAAAAATATTTAAAGACATTAAATTGTTCAATTGCCAAACATGGCTGATCTCCAAAGGTCAGTACAGATCCTGGGTCTGCCTCTGGAACTGTTCTGCATTTCCACTGTGTTCTTGCAGCTCTGTCCTAGGTCCTAGTATTTTTTAAAATATCTGAGAGGAGACAGACAAAAGAAAATGTGCAGGAAAACTCTGCTCGATAGCACCTTTCTTTCAAAGACTGAAGAACATACACAATTATAATTCCACATGGAGCTACAGAAAGGTCATGACTGAGACCCATCAGACTGTATTTTGAGAATACCCAGTGTGAAGAAAATCCAGAAAAAGGGACACAAACTTTGGGAATGAACTATCTAGCATACGAGCACATCTCAGAAAGCAGTCAAGTAACCTTTACTCTTGAATGGTCAAATGGTAGGAATTCACAGAGAGCCAGCAAGTAATTCAGTTACCTGCAGTAGCCTCAATGTAGAGAGGTACATGCTACCCTGGAGAACTGGGAGGTGACTCAACTACACTTATCTACTATCAGGTTTTCATTCTCTAACTCCAGAAAACATGATAAAAACTATGATGTCCAAATTACTGAACTCACAAAAAAGAACATCCATGGAGTAGCAGTGAAAAAGCTGCCCAGGTCTATTAAGTGACTAGAGCAGAGCCCTGTACAGTCCCTGTTCGACTAAACAGTACCTGTCTTAACACCCCCATTTTTAAGCTAAATTCCCACAACTATTAGCACTCAGTCACTTGTATATTATACTGATATAAATCAAGGTTTACAGGTCCTACTTTCCATTTCCAAATACGCCTCTGAGATATCCTCGTAGCATTTAAAGGCGGGTTTTTCACTGTACACATATTAGCATATTATGAAAGAAATAATTAGCATATCAAATGCTGGAGATCAATTAGCTGCCAACGCACCAGTCTAGACACAAGCGCCTGACACTTGTAATAAAATCAAAGCCAAGCTGGCCAAATGCTGCTGCTAACTCAGTACGGCTTCTCAGAACAGAAGCAGTAAATGTTCATTCATTACCCTCTGCACCAACAGCGCAGAAGCTGATTATCATCTGCCTCCATTTATTGCTGTGGTTGAGCCAAATCCTAAATGAGTTCACAGATTCAGTGTCTGTTGACTGCGTGTTTTTATTCCACAATTGCCACTTGGTTGCAGTAACTCCTGCACTCACTAGAGCTCTCTTCAGATACAGCTCAGGAACTGTCTACTTCTCCAGACCTCCCCACGCTGGAAAGCAGAAAGCTCCTGCAGAGAGCAAGGGACGCGCTCCTGCTGCACAACACAGTTCAGCTGCAAAAGTTCTGCCGTGTCAAGACTCTTTGAGGTTTTGAAGGAGTCTGAAGAGGATTTAACTCATGATGATGAAACAGGGCCAGAACAGTGTAGTGCTCAAAGCAGAGATCAAATACATTTGCCCTCAAAAGAAGCATAAGAAATTGTGAGAGCTGCAAAGCCTTGGTGAGCTGAGAAGGAACAGCCTGAGGCTGCACACGTCCAGAGAGCAGCCAAGACAGCAAAACAGCAGCGAGGCACCTCGTTCTGCAGTCCAAGTATGACCCATTTCTCATGAGATTTTTCTATACCTACAAAAAGAGAGAAGGGAGCTTTTTCTTTTAAAGGAAACCTAATCACATCAGAGATCAAATCTCTGCTCTGAATTCTCCATGCAGCTGTATATCAAATGCCTGCTGACTGCTAAGATTCCAAATTCTTCACTGAATCTTTGCCCCCTTGCCAACGCTTCCCACACCTTTGCCTTAATCACAGCTCTGCTGACACAAGGGGCTCAAACACCCAGTGACTTCCATGGGACAACAATCTCTACTGTGCTATTATCAAATGTCTCTCTGCAGATACTGTTTAATACAGACTCATTTCATATGCTCACGCATTCAGGAAATGAAGGCGGCTTTCTCTGACTGGAATTTCACCCACGTGTTAAAGCAGAGACAATTCAGGAGGGAAGCTGCAGTCATTGATTTAGCAATGGATTTATTCACATTGAAAAGCGAACACCAGAGGGGGGTGGAGGGAAGGGATGAGTTTTGATTCCACTTACTGTTGTCATTAGTGTGGATTCAATGTAGTAATTGTAACTTGGGTAACGTAATTTCCCAAACATTATCCTAGTACGAAAACAAATAAATATATTAATAATTTGGACCTTTTGAACAAAATCATGTATTATATGTCAAGAGCTGAGAAACTCCTAAAACATCTGCAGAGCTCACACAAAATACTACAAATTGCTATGAATTCCCTGAATATTCATTTGCTTGTGTTTAATTTGCAGCATATGATGTTTTATGCCAGTAATTATATAAAATCAACAGCTATGAACACAGATAAAGATCTTACAGAGTCTAGCAGAAAGCGCAGCACTATGTAACAATGTAATCCATTTAAAAGCAAAAAAAAAAATACTGGCATCATTTAAAAAACGTAAGGCGCTCTGTACAGCTGGAAGAGGCATTTATTATTTATACTCTGGAGGCTTTTCATTCACATCTACCAACATGTTTACCATTTGGAATGAAGATTAATTAGCAAGGCAACAGCCAAAGATGATTTTTTTTTTTTTTCCCTCCAATAAACTTCAAATCCAGTAATACTCAGGCTGGCCATTCACATTCTTCCTCTCCGGTGACTGACAGGGATGTGAGAGGCTTATTAAGATTCACTTAGATTGAAGTTGTAGATGCTATGTCACACTATGACTTCTGGATTTGGATATATATCTGAGGTTAAATGCTAGAAATACATTTAAGCTTGCCAAGGCAGGTTGGTGTCATGAATACTGTGCTGCATTCTACAACAGAGAAACCAGCACAAAGCATTTTACTCTTATCCATTTAACTGCTGGTCCAACATGCAGAGCATGTACTTTTCATACAAAAACTTGTCTGGGGTTTTTGGCTGTGGACACATGGCAAGCGACTGTTCAGAGCACCATTCTGTCTAAGTCAACAGTATAAAAAGTTAACAAACTTGCAGAAAACCACACAGTTGTTATAACATCTGCCTGCATAATTTGTATTATGTTATACTTTCATCAGACACAGCAATAAAATAGATGTTGTTGAGAACCATTCAACTACCTCTCAGTGGAGATAATGGCTGTTGAAAAGCACTTGTTGTCTAAACTAGTTAGTCCTTACCGTATTTCACACCGCAAAAATGCAAATTCTCCTGTGACACCTAAGACGGTACTGGGATATCTCACTTTTTATAAAAGAATTTCATACCATTTGGAACAATTTCTGCATATACATCTCAAACTACAACCAAACATCCTTGCCACAGTTGCCTCCCAACCAGTGATGAGCCTCTGCTTTGCAGGCACTTTGCTTTGGACCTGAAAACTTAGAGCTTCTTCCCTGTGCATAGCTTGAAATACCCTCTCTGAGCAGTTCTCAAATCTAGTTTGCTGAGGGGTCTAATCTCAGGGTATGTTCAAGACGTCCTATGGCCAGGATAATACAGTTGGTACGCTTCTCTTGTAAGATATAGGTGCTTAAGTTGGTATGTGTATTTTAATAACAGCCTGGAGATCAGAAAACTCTTCTAAGTAGTGCGAGACCTAGATTCCATTTCCTCATTAGCCTCAAAGGCTGCAAACCACATCTCCCACCATTCCAGGAAAAGTTCCGAGGCTGTGACTGCTCTGGAGAGCAGGCAGCCTCCTCCTTTCCTGTACAGCAATTGCTCTGCTGCGCAGGAAGGATGCAGGATTTCCAGATGAAAAAGCAAACGTAATGCTATTATTCATATAAATTATTGAATAGTAATCTAAAACTATTTTTCCATTAGCTATTTCTCATGCACAGCCAGATTAAGTGACAGTTAGTATCAGCTGGAGGAACAAAGCAACTATCTCACAACTAATAACATTGCCAGAGCAAATACTCAGTCCCAGCTTCAGATCACACTCTATGATCAAATTCCTGTCAATAGATACTAATGAAGATATCCTACTAATGGTGTGGAAGCTTCAAACTTGACAGCAATCTGCCTCCACAAAACCAAAATGCATCTACGAAACATGCTGAGTGGGAATGAGAAAGTAGCTGTTTACTGATTACTACTGAATAAATTAAAAAAAGTAATTGCCCTGTCATGTTCTAATTTTGATCTACTTCAGAAAAAAAATTTCAACCTTCAGGTAGTGGAAAAAACCCCACTTAATAAGGTATAGTTTCCCTGAATCTGATAAACACAATCCCAAAGCATCTCTTAGAAAAGTCAGAGCTGTACTTTACAGATATCTACGCTCCTGGCAAAATACCAAATTATACTTAGCTGGAAAGCAAAATCTACACTGGGCATCAGAGACCAACTTAAAGATGTAACTGAAATACTTCCTTAGGAAATTAAAAAAAAATTAAAGATGTGTTATAAAGAGAGAACACTCTGTGTTTGGCTTCATTAGCGCTCAGAAACAATTACCCCTCCATCGCATTAACAGTGGATGAAAAAGCCTGCCTCCAGCATTTGGTGTCTGGAGCTCACATTGTCTCTCTGAAAGGGCTCAAGGAGCAGGGAAAGGGAGCTCCATCCACAGTCATTGCTCTCCCACTGATGGGGGAAAGGAGGAAATAGCCCAGGAGAAGAGAGCTGGTGGACCTCGATCGGGTCAGCAGCACACCCTTACCAGCAGGCCAGCTACAGTGAAGGACTAACCTTAACACCAAACAGTGCAGATCGGTCTGCTCTGGAGGAAACAGTGAGCTAGCGAAGAACTGCAACTGTGAGAAACAGGTTTGTATCTTCAGGCTGCTTCTGGCATAGCAAATCTGTGTGTGGCACCATGCCTCAGAGCTCACCAGATCACCTGGCACTTGGAATGATCTAGCTTGGCCCACCGATCCTACTCCCCTCCATGCACACAGACCTCCTTCCTCACACACTACATCTATGCAAACACAGATTTTCATTCAGCAGAACAGAAAAGCCAGCCTAAACAGATGTGATGCACTTCAGGTAAATAGGGTTTAGTCCAGTTAATTGAAAAAAAGAGGCCCATCGTGGCCCTGTTCACAGCTCACACTACACTAAGCTAAGGCAGTTCACGACATTAGGATCAAGGCTTTATGTACTTAATCCTAGCTAACAGCGAATGGTCACTGAAAAGGTGGTCCTGTGCCACCCTCGCCCCATTCACAATCATCCCGCAGATGCTGTACAGTCACCTCCTGTAAGGGATTCAAGAGAAAAGCACAGATAAAGATGGAAAATGGGGGAGAAGGGTTTGGGAGCAGCTTATGGTTATGTCACATTAAATGTAACACTGAGCTGCGCTTTTAAAACCTTGGTGAAACCCTTAGATAATACTTTACAGACTTTTCAGCATTTGCGTTATTAGTACATAACAATAAAATAATCAAACTATTTTAAAACCAGAATTGTAAATAGATGTGACTTCCTTCCAAATTGCTTATAAATACTGGACTTAAAACCAGAAGGATCAACTCAGTAAAAAACACACAGAATATGACTTCTGATCTCACAAACGAAGCAGGATCATCCTAGAAAAGTCCACAGATGTGTAGAAGACCACCGAAGAAAGAAAATCACAAGGCTGTAAGAACTGGTTGTATCAATACTGGAGTATTGCTCTTCCCTCTGTCAGACCCCCAGCTGCTGGCTGAACAGTCACTTTTCAAACCACACATTGCGTTCGAGTTACTATACGAGTAAATACCACAGGATCTTTTACTGGACCAGCAACTAGCAAACTGTGTTTTGCTCCTGATCTCAGTGCAGTTCTTAGGTGAGTTGTTAAGGGAAAGCATATGGACATACATACGTGTGATGTGTCACAACAGGCTTCTTTTACTGAGAAATAAACTGGAAAAAACCCCAACTTGGGCACTGAATTGGGTTCCCTAGTCTCTAGCCCAGCAAGGATAAAGACAAAGCATTGAATAGTCTGGACATCCTCGAGTATAAAAGAAAGGTGTATCTTCACATTGGGATGGATGGAAGCATTTTGACAGATGCTAAATGATTAATAGACATCAATATATAGCTGAGTCCCAAGGGTGGAGGTAAGGAGACAGCATCTGCTTGGATAACTGCGGGGCTGAGGAGTTAACTTCTGACTTGGGGAATAACATATGAGCCAAAGTTTTCTAAAATACAGACAATGGAGGGAAGTACACAGGTTAGAAGACTAAAGACAAGTTAAAGTAAGAACACTTAAAAATGGAAATAACTATATAAAAACAGGATTACAAGTCAGGACATGGACATCACCTTCCTTCAATAATGTTGAAAAGAGATTAGAGCTTAATAAAGCTGAAGTAGTAAACAACAAATAAGAATCAATTTAAACTCCTCTATCTGATTTAAGTAATAATACTGCACGTTCTTTGTACTGCATTATGCAAACTTCTTCCCATTGATCTGACACATCAGATTAAATGTTTCTAAGCACTCCTCAAGCTGAAGTTGAGGTCATGCACAAGATTATTTTCTACACCTCAAATGTCTATTGCATTACAATACATCAAAGCAATGCAGCGTGGATATGTATTCACTAATGCGGGATCAAAACGTTCATGCTAGGATGGATGTTGATCACAGGTATCCACCAATCCAATTTTATTGTACCTTTGTGAAAACCACTGCGCCTCAAAACTTAGTAGAACTTCCTGTGGTACAAAACCAAAAGCTGTCCCAAGGAGGACTTTGCAGAGGAAGATTTCTTCAGCATTAGATGTCTCCTGCATTTCACTGTGCAGGAAGTGAACATTGAGTAGGGTCCTGGGAAAATTATTCCTAAAAGCTGCAATCCCTGTATGGGACCTCTGACGCCAGTACAACAATCTTCTTGTCAGGGGACAGAAGGTTCAACACGAATGGCTTCAGTATCACGGGCTGTGACTGTAATTTAAAGCTTCCTTCTGTATCCTCTCAGGAGAGCTGAGCAGAGTTCACAGACCAGTCCATTGAGGGTCCTGCTACAGCTATGCTCAAGTCTGGCATGACAATAGATGCCAAGGATTTAGCAGCTGTATGTATAATGTTTCTCACCAGTGAAAAACGGTAGCCGGCAATGACTGCCATGTGTAGGGAGGTCTGTATCTGTGGTTTCAAGTGCTGGCTCCAACCACTGTTAACAATCCAGAAGCACAAGTACATAATGCCAGGTTTCTTTCCTTCTCCAGATTTTGTTTGCGTATAAAAAGGCACCCAGACAGTTAAGGTTATGGCAACATAAACCTCCAACTTTAATATTAAAAATACATTAAACCATTAATATTCAGATCTATTCAAAAGAACAGAAACAGCCAGCATTGCTCTGAGAGCCCAGCTGAATAGGTGTGCTTTGCTGCATTTCAGAAAAGTCTCGGGATTGATATGGCACCTCCAAAGGAGCAATGAGTTCCAAGTACAAGAGCACTACTGGCGAACTCCCACCAATAATCCTTTCCTAGTCAAACTTACTAATGCCAAATCCAACTTAATTCTCTCTACTGTTGCAGAATGCCATCGGGAGAAAGATAGCACCTTAGACACATCTCAAGATATATTTTTTCCTGTTTATTCAATTTCAGAAAAGAGATATACTTCCCTTAGACTAAATCTATCTTGGAAAAATCCATAGGACTATAAGAATTTCATTGTTTTGTCAATATTTTGAAAGAGTAAATAGTCTGACCTATACTGCTGAGTCATCCACCTCAATACTGATTTAAAGGAAAATCATGCAAAATCTGATTAAAGATTATTACTTACTTTTAAAGGATTAATTATAATTTTATAATACTGAACAGGTTTGGAGGGAAGATAAGCCTTGTCAGATCAGATACTCCCACTAACAAATGACAGAAACTGTTAACAACATATTTCTGAACATCTTTTAAGCCTTGAACTCAATACCACACAAGTTTAATTCTGAGAGATGGGAATACTCAGAAGTTATATGGTAATTTCCAATATGAAAATACTTCCTTGATACCGCATTTCTTAATAAGTAATTATCAATTACTTAGGGTGAAAATGGGGGACTGATTCTTTGCCCATGACATGATGTATTCTTAGACTACAAATACAGAATTAAAGTTGATAATGTTTGCAAAAGGAGTAAGGATGGATGGAAGGGAAAAGAGTGAATGATAGCACAAGAAGTTTGCTTGGTAAACTGGACTCGAAGGGTTCATCTCAACTGCCAAATACAAGGATTGCCAGTGTCAAAACTGAACACTGTAATCCCTGACTCTTAAAAGGAACTAAAGGGTTGTCAACAGAAACTACCTGAATATAAGCTACCAATTCACAAGTTAAACCAATAGCTGAAATTTATGTTCTGTGGGTTTGTAGAGGAGCATCTTAGATGGTCATTATTCTAAATGGTACTACTTGTAAAATCTGTAAGTACCAAGTGCTACAGAAATCATTTGTGCTGAGTTTCCCCCATGTAATCTTATAATATATTACATCAATCATAATGCTGCTGCTGCTGCCATTTCTGATGGATTTGAGTTCATTCTAAAATGTTTTTGCAATTCTAACTTTTATACCTGGAGTATGTAATGAAAACATCTATAGTTGACAGCTATAAGCTTGTCAAGTTTCTCACATTTGATTTAAAAGAAAGCTGCAATGGGTTTGATCAACGACGCACTATGCTGATTCTGGACACAATTATTAACAACATCACTAGCATTTATATAAATAAACTTTCACAATTTTCCAAGTAAAATTATAAACTTGTAATAACAGAAACTTATAGGAGCCAAGTCGATGTCAGCTTACTTCTTACTTCACTGTACTTTATGGCTACACGGAGCTCATTTATCACTTCTTTGTATACACTCTGCTGGCCTTGATGCAGTGTGACTTCTCACAGTACAAAAATAAAAACCTTTTTAATTACCACAATGAGAGGCAGAAGTAAGGAAAAACAATGTTATTCATTAAACCTTCCCTAATTAATTTTTTACAGGTTTTTTTTTACTACTACTATTATTAAATTTTAAGATTATCAAAGACGAAAATGCTGCAGAATTTGTATCAGATTGAAGAAAGGACGTCCTTACAGCTATTTTCTGACACATTCATGGCATAAATAGAAAGAAATGCAGACTAAAAGACCAATCTCTGCAATTTGCAACCATAAAACAGATGGATTGAATAATTACGGGAAAAGCACTTTCAAACCCTGAAGATTGTGGCTTGGAAGCATCTTTCTGGTAATATTTCATATTATAGTAGATATTTGGAAAAATGATACGAAGCAAGTCTGTTCTTTTCCCTGGACGCAGGATACAATGTTCAGTGGTAATGTTTAAAAAGCAGATCAGAGTATTCTCATCTTGCATTTCAGAAAAAGGCTAAAGGGATTTGTTTGCCTCCAATGGCATCTCCACTTTTTCTAATTCCATTAACTGAGCTCTGCCAGAAATGATATATACCATCAGCTCATTTGTCAGGGCTAAACATTGTCTGTCTCATAATGTGGCATACCCAATGTGCCAGGTATTTTCAAAGCATTTTTCCCAGGCACATCACTTCTACCCAGTTCCACCTCACCCTTTTTTCTGATTCTGTATGTTCCGCAGCATCAAAGGCAAACCATGAATGACTATTTCCTGCACAGCACACAAAACTGCTCATGTAGGAGCATTGCTGGAGGTTATGAAAGCATGGCTTTGTTAAGGCTGTTCAGTACCTTTCTTTTCTCTGTAGCTGGATTATAACGGTTAATTTTGTTAAGAACCAATTTCTAAAATAGTGGCACTACTGCTGTCGCATGATGAACAAGGACAGTGCAAGGTCTGGATGGCAGGGGATACTGTCCGTAAGGCTCTGCATACTCTGTACATCTTGGAAACACAAGTAATAATAGACTGATGCCTTCTTGGACAGAGCAAAATGTACTTCCCAACAACTGGAATCACTGAAGTTTTGCAACACATTTCACCTACCCACTCCTGCTGAAGGATATTTAAGAAATACTTCTACTAAATCCTAAAAATAAATAGCTTAAGTTCTGAGTATACAGTCAAAGATTTTAAGAGTACCACAGCAACTTCACACTTATACCAATAGCAAATGTTTAAATCCCATCAAATTCCAGAAAATTCTGACGTATTTCCTTCATTTGAATTGTTTAAATGAACATATAAAAGGCATGTAAAAAGCATATAGGAGGAGATTATTAAATGGTTTCCTGACAAAGGAAATGGCTTCGACTCAGAAATAAAACCTAAATTCCAGAATAGGTATAATTATAGATTGAATGTGAAAGTTTAACCTCAAAGAGAAACCATTTTCATTCTGTAAAAAGGAAAATAGATCCAATCCAATTACACAGCATTAAAAAAAAAAAAAAAATCAGACAATAAGAAAGCCAAAGTTTCAAAAGATTAAATGATCACAAGATCATTTTATGGTGGGTATTCTCACGCCATGAGAAGCAGTATTTCAAAGCAGATAAATAAGAGCAGGATGAGGTTTTGTTAGGATGAGTATGTTGACCACTGCATCCTAACAACAAAATTACTGTGCCAGGATGAACTGGGAACCTCAAGCAGCTTTGTACTGCTACCATTACTTTCACTTAGTGAACTTCAACACAGAAAATGAGATGAAATGCCAACCCCTCCGGAAAGCCAGGACTAGTGACCTCTGTTTTGGTTTTGTAACCAAACTCTTAGTTACGCTGCCTTCCATCAACTCTTACACAGCAGTAACAAAGGGCTTTAGGAGGCTTCTGATGTTCAGTCTCTCTGAACAGAGTTCATTAACACAATAGCTTTTCTTCTTAAAAATATGAACATCTGGTAATAGGTTTAACAACACAAAGTACCTCACAAAATTACTGTATTTTTATTGCATGTTGGTAACCAGCGCTAACACTGATACTAGATAACATTCCTTCTTTATATAATACTTTTTCTTCTTGTATTTCCACTTCTTCATTATCACAAGGTACCATATATATAGAAAGCATCAATTCCTAAACTAAAAACAGTATTATAAAATATACCTAATTAAAAGTCTCTGGCAATTGAATAAAAATTGAGTTTTAAGAGTCTACACTAAAATTATTATAGAACAATTTTATTCCTAAAAACAATAACCCTAAAAATTTTTACAAAAATCCCAAATCCTGTAATTAGATTACGTTCATTTGATTATTTTGATTAATAAGGAAACCGTAACCCATGAAAATATTAATCTCATGAACAAAAAAAAAGAAAAAACGTGTATGGCATTAATCTAAGGAAAAAAAACCTGTATGGCATTAATCTCATTAAGAGATTCTAAATTACACATTTTATTATCCTTCAGAGATTTATACTCCCATTATCTCTTACACCCACATAAGATAAAGCAAGTGTAAATCTTTCTCCATGCAAGGAATTTCTTAATGCTGTGTTAGAGAGATGATTATTCTATCCTCACATTTCATAACACTATTTTCTTAACAACCAGAAGCACTCTCATTTAATATTAAGACAGATGTTTTGACTGAGACCGACTACAGATATGTGCTGAAACTAAAAATGAAAACCCCATATGAATAAATATTGAAATGTACATTAACCCTCATTCTAAGGCTGATCTTCCACCACCAAGTAAGATGCTTGGCCAAGATTTTCTCTAAATATTTGCAGCAGTCAAAGGGATTACATTTTTATGCCACTTTTATAAATTACATTTACTCCAATTGCAAAGCATCCAATTCTTCCTTCTCCTGTTGATTGTACGTAGGGTAGGGCCACCACATCTGTGCCAATTAACACTCGTATAAACAACAGAAGTACAGGCTGATTGCATCTAAATTTAGGCACAATTTTTAACAATGCAAATGGTATGAGAAAAATTTTTCGTAAATATGTCAGATTTGTGTTCAATATATTTTTCAATATCAGCCCACAATATGACATACATCATCAGTTCAGCTTCTGACTGAAAAGTTAACTGCCATCCATTTGCATGTGGGAACTACTTGCTCAAACTATTAACAAATTTCAGCTGTCACCATGTTCCCTGGTGAACAACATGGTGTCTCGGGTAGATATAGCCAAGACTTTTGGGTCATCTTAAAGGTCTTGTCCAACCAGATGATTCCGTGATTCTGTCATTGTAGATTAAAATCGTACTGTGACTTAGAGATTTAATGGGTAAGCCAGTTCCAGTTTACTGATTAGAAAATAATATTAATAACTCAAAAAAATTTTCTGTATTGGTATTGGAAATAGTTGTAGGACTATTGTAATAAACCAGAAATATTCATCATTTAAAACATCTTAGGTTTCTTTCAATAGCAGTAAAAGGACATCCTTTGCCCTGTAACACTTGTTAAATTTGCAAATTGCATAGAAACTGAAATGTAATTAATGGAGATGTACTGCAACATGGTTATACAGGCCATTTTATAAATGCGTAGTACAGGTTTTTATATGAACCGGTGTTTTCATGCAAGAGAGCAGAGTTTAATGAATTGCAAAACCGTGTGCTTGAAGCAGCAGTAACACACCTTGGAGAATACTCTCATCCTGACGCTTGAGGAGGTTTGCATACAAAACAGTACTTCTCAAAACGGAAATAAAATACTCTGGAGTCTCAAGTAAAAATTATAATGCAGAGACTGAATTTTTCATTGAATCTGAGATGCACCTTATGGAGCTAAGAGAAGAGGGGGCACATTCCCTCCTCTATCCACAAACCCCACAGCCAGACCAGACCCAGAGCAATAAAGGACAGCTTTAGGGATCCTCTACCTCATGCCAGCCCCCTCAGTCATTCTAGCAGTTTACAGTCACCTGCGCCCAACAACACTCTAGCCAAATGCTATTGAGGACCTCTCCAATCGGGTAATTCCTGTTCCAGTTCTAGGTCTCCCCAGGAGAGTCTTCCGCAGGGAAATCCCCAACCATCTGGTTAGCTCAGCTTTCAACTAGCTTTGATCCAAAGTGGCTCAAAGCAGTAAGAAAAAATAAAAAAAAAAAAAAAAAAAGCCTCTCAGTATTTTGCATATATTGAACCAGATTCTGATCCTAGTTGGATTAATTTAAATCCAGAAGAACTTCGCCAACAACAGGGATACAGGTCAGGGAACAATTCTTTTGCTGTCCTGCCCAATCTTAAGCACAGCTGTTTTTTTAAGTAAACAAAGAAAATACCACCACTGTGCAAAAATTATTGAGCTCCTATGAATCCACACAGCTTCACCGAAGTCAACTGAGCTACAAAAATTTACATCAACTGCAGATTTTCTCCAGTATGTAATGAATAGTGTTCTGTTTGCTCCCCCGGGTCTCAGCTCAGGCTCTGTATGACTACAACTGGATTTCTTTTCCAAAATGAGTATCAACACATTTTCTCCTGAGTCACATATTCTTAGCTTCTATATACTGCACATTGCCAAGATGACTGAAAAGCTTTAAGAAGTAATTAAATGTTTTTTCAAAATAAAACCATCGATGACCCGATTTTCTTACATAACTTAGAAAACTCATCACATTTGATTGCCATTTATTGTACCAGAATGCTAAAAAAGCAATTTACTGCAGAAAATAGATCTCAGGATAATTTACAGTACTAAATAAAATGAAAAAGGAAACTTTGAGACAGAATAAACAGCACCTCCAAAAGGGCTACATGAGATGATCTTGTATGACTGATTTTAGCCAGGATTTATAAGGAACAAGATACCAATAAAGTTATGATGAAAAAATTAAGAGTCTGAACACACGTAACTAACTGTGATCTTGGAACTGAAGTTCTTACATTAGTTTGGATTTCAGAAGAGAAAAGAGACTAAGATCTCCTCCACTAATCATCACGACACACTACGTCACAGAGTCATGAAGCTGGAAGCCTGTTTTTCAAAGAAAGTAAAGGTCCTATCTGGGTGTCAAAAACCATCACGTTACTATGTTTTCATAGAAAACAGGGCACAGAACAGCCATTCCTCAGTGCTAGGCTTGCTGCAGGAATAGGAAGGGTATCCTTTTACTACAGAAAATGTTCGTTTCTTAAAGGCTTATTTCTGCTGCATTGAAGCCATTACCAAAATGTCAGTCAAATCCAGCGGGATCATGATTAGCCATGTTAAATCCTGCTTGAAAGTCGACAGATCTTTGAGGCTGACTTTGATTGTTCACAACAGCCGAGCAGTGAGTGCAGAGGGACAACCTCACCTTATTCCTAGCAAAGTCGTCTGCGAGCCCAGTAACACCTAATACCCAGGAGTCACAGGGTGCCGCAGCTAACTGGTCTCAGTAGACCTGGAGATGGAGACTAGCTAAGAGAAAAGTTACCAGCTCCACTAGATAGGTGAAAATGATCTGTTAAAAGATTTGCAACCAACTCTAACCAGCAATGTCTCCATCAGAATGTTTAAAACATAAATGCGGTTTTTGTTTTGTCTTGAGGAAACAGACCTTGTGAAGTTATAATTTAGAATGGGAGTTCTAAGAATTCACCGAGGAGCAGGATATCATCCACAGAAATCAACTGAACAGTTTCATGTCAAGAATTGTATGAGAAATCATTCCAAAATGTAAAGTAAAAATTACTCTTTTCCCTTTTTTCCCCCCTTTTTTAATAACTTAAATGTAAGAACTTTACCTAATGTAAAGTTAAGGCCTTTCCTCTAATTTTGCTTTTTGTACCATTTCTATTTATATAAACAGATAGTGAGATATATTGCAGCAGGAGGCATCTGTCTCTTTAAAGACAGAACATTAGGAATTCTAATGTAGGAAATTCGGGCTAAACTACTTTCATTTGTATTGGTAAAAATCTACAGTAACTCAATAAATTTCAAAAAACAACATTAGAATTACAGTGGTATCAACTAGTAAAAAAAATTGGGCTTGATGTGGTTAACAGTATAATGTTGCTAGAAACACACAATAAAAGGAGAGATTCATAGCAGAAGCTTTCTCAGAATGCTTACCACATTCTGGCTGGAAACTACAGTGGAGACATTTGTTTTCTTCAGGAAACCAGGAGCAGTTGGAAGCAAAAGAGGTAGAGCAACACTTGAACAGAGAAGCAGCCCAGACCTCCGAATTCATTGCTTTTCCTTCCAGCTGTATCATCAGCTTCCCAGGTGACCTCAGATAAATTGCTGCTTTTCTCTTTGTCTCAGTCTTCTCATCTGCAAATAGGTACAGCAACCCTCCGTGAAGCCCTTTTTCAAACCCCCACACAGAGGAAGCTCTGTAAGAATCATCCTCTCCCACCACTAATAATGAGTGTTCACAACGGAATGGAGTCTGCAAGATCTTCTAAGCAGTTTTTTCAGGCACTTACTTGACCTTTAAGTTTCTTCATGCATTTCTGACCTGTAATCATGTGTGTTATTTTAAAAAATATATGACCATAGTTTACGATATTCTATGATTAATGACTACTAACATGGTTTTGCGAAACCATATGCTACATGCCTCAGTGCCCCCAGTACACCTAGGTCTCCATATCTGATTGCAAAATAAACAATAAAACCCCATTAAATAACTAAAGCAGAATGGCAGTTATCAAATAAAACATCAATGTAAATATTTAGAATATATACCACAACCGCATGGGCATTTTATTTTACCTCGTCCACCATGCAATGATCAAACACACACGTCATTTTAACTAGTAAGCAATAGATTTTGCTAAAATTACCAGAACACACTCATAGATTTGAAAATCTACATTAAAATGCCAAATTGCAGGGGGGGGGGGAGGAAGGCCGAGAACAGTACAAAGTGTAGAACCTAATTTATAAATATGGATGTTTAACTAGAATATACGAATACTGGAGCCTGAGAGCAAAGTACCACCAAGTTTTCCACGCAGTCTCTAAGCTGGCTACACTCAGAGAGAGGAGTGGTCTGTAAGAAGTGGCTGTGGGATGGCTGCAAAGCAGTTCTACTCGTACTTGTGTAGCCAGCGTGAAGCTCATCTCCTCCCCACTTTTGCATGCAATGCATTTGGGCTGGAGGCCAAAGTCACAATAGCTGATGGCAGTTCAGTCGTCTCACTGCACTTGGTTAAAATACAGGTGAATGATATCTGTTCTCACAACTAACAGCTGTCATTTTGACATAACACTTTTCATGAGGTGAAGGTGCTCACAGAATTAGGCAACACTTCATTTTTAATACGTACACAATCAAGAGACACTTTAATTTCTTCTTTAAAAGGATGAGAAGTATTTCTGAAAAGCAATTTTATTCTCTTTTAAAGTGCTTTCAAAGAGGGTGTTAACAGCTGATTTATTTTATTCCTCCTACATTCGTCTGTTTGTCTTCATCATTACACTTTAAGGAAAAGCTGTTCCACTGTTTTAACTTGTGGGCTGTTATTTTTTTTTAGACTGACTAGTGTTGTCATATCCAGCTTCTCTGTAAATCACTCCATAAGGCTCTGCACCTCTTACACGAGTTTTACTTCTTCTACCGTTGTCTGTAAAGTCTGTATCAGAACAATGACTGCTTGACTCATTTACTGTGGTACCATATGTCAGTGATGTGGTTCCAGAATACTTTTTAAGCATCACATTCTAGGTAAATACTCTCACGTGTTTATTCACAGCAGCAGCTGCTTCAAGAATTACTGTTGGGTTGGGCACCTTGAAGTATTCAGCCATAGACAGAAGTGCCTGCTTATCTGATGTGAAATTTGCTGTCACCTCTACCAGCCATCAGCAGGTAAGCTGAGCAGTTTTAAAACATCCATTTCCACATGCCCTCCTACCTTCTGCTAAACGGGATTGCCTCCACGAGGAAGCGGTACTAGCCTCCCATTAGGCAAAAGAAAACAACGCAGAATTCAGGAGAGCTGCTTTCCCTGGAAATGGAAGCAATGAAGTTGAGTGGCAAAGCCCACAGCAGCCATTCATTTCATTTTTCTAAGAGTATCTTCTCAGTTATACGCTATCGGAATCAAGCTAAAGAAAACAATCTGATTTTAGAAGGTTTTACAAGTACAGTAGTATTGCTGTGAAAAGCATCCTACTTAAAAAGCAGTTTTTATTGTGCCATTTAATTTGATTCAGTTCTGCTTTTGAATTAAGACAACGTCGTCTAGATGGACTTTTATCACTAATACGGCAACGATTTTACTGTCTCTAAGCATTTTTTTAAAAAGCTGTTTTCTAAGTGGGAAGGAAGGCATGTCAAGAATTAATAATTTTGACTCACTCCCTCGCTCTAACACAAAATCCATGCTACATTCAAGTCGTATGACTTCTCTTTGCCTTAGTTTTCAAGCCGTGAAAGAAACAAGAAGTTTCTGCATTTTCCACACAGTACTACTGTAAGGCTTTATTAATTCAGACCTTGTTTTTTCATTCCCTACAGTAAGTATAATTTCTACAACTAGTCCCATTAATTCTCGTGAAAATTCTCAGGTGGACATCTATTGCTCTTTGTGCAGGACACGGAAAATTTTTTATTAAGAAACAGCAGTTGCTCTTCCCCCTTCAATGCTTTTCCTGATTAAAAGTATATCAGCTACTCAAGAGCACCAGAAATACAATTTTCTTCTCCTCAAGTTGTATTTCTTACCTGCCCTTCTCTTAAAGTGGAAAAAAAGCACCTTACAACCAAGTTAGTTGAAGCCCTGGCAGCAGGAACAGAAATCTTCCTTTCTGCACTGTACTTTCAAACATATACAAGCTCCCTTTTCTTTTTGTTCTAGCCTGAGGCTTCCAGTATGTAGAAACCTGCTACCTAAAATGAAACTTACACTTTTAATAAGAATTCAAGGCTGTCTGAAGAGAATTGGGTCTTTTATTAACTACATAAGTCTGAAACTCATTTAGACACTGTTGAGAGTTCTGTAAATATAAGCCTATATTTCACCATGGATATGTTCCGTGACTTAACAGCAATATAAACAGGGTAATTCCCAAATGAACATGACATCTTTTTGACACTGCAATCATATCCATCCCAGTCACTGGGCACTTTCCTATATTTTATTTCTTACAATGTACTGCGGTGGGAGGGCGGTGTTTATGGGAAAAGAGACTTGCAAAGAATAAGCAGCATGTGAATAGCAAAGGGATTGCTCATGTTTTTATACAACATCCAATATTACAACTAGTATATAGACAATGTTGGTACATTGTTTTGGTTATGAATAGAGTGACATTTGTGTGCTACATTAAAAAAAAAAACCAAACTGAAAGAGACTGCAAATGGAAAGAAATGCCTTCCCTGCCAACATCGTAGTGCTATAATGGCTCCACAGGGCACGCGCATGACATCCTGCTATCTTATTACAGCAGCCACATCTTCATTTGGAAAAAAAAAATACAGAAGAGAAACTTCTTAAGCCTAATGCTTCAGACAATTGTAGCAATGGGCAAAAAACTTTTGGGGTACAAATGTTGAACAATTTTTAAATCTAAAAAAACCCTCACATGATTCCCCTCAGAAACTCAGGGAAAAACATGTTTTTTCTAGACAGATTGAACTGGCACTGCTTCCCTACAGAAACGCTCTGAATCCGTCTGAATCTGCAAAAGATGCAATGCCTTGACCCACAGCCAGAGACCATGCATGTGGAGGACCGACAGCGTGGAAGTAGAGCATGGAAAGACAACCTCGCAACCAGTGGCACGAGCACTCTACCAGGCTCTGACTCCTTGTGCAGCCTCCATGAAGAACATCTCCTTCTCACTGGTCAGCCTTACAAACCCACTGACGATGTCAAACTGCAATGCTGACGGAAGGAGGTAACATCTCCCGGTTCCAAGCACTCATTTCCATCCCCGTGCCTCTATCTCCTTTCAGGCTGACACAAGTATCTGTAGCAGTAAAACACAGCCACATGGCAGATCACGACTGATGAGCTGAGTCTGCTCCCTGGTCCACTTCACCACCTGACCAATGTACCCCCCCACCAGGGAGGGAGAGGCCAGAAGGTGGCCCTGCACAGCTGGAACAGAAGTCAATGCAGGGCTACAGCCTTCAGTACTAATGCTGGTTCCTTTTGCACAGAGCTAGAACTAAAAACTAGAGTTGACAAGGAGAGGAACCGAGTGTAAGACTGATTTGACTTTCATGATTTGAACAGGCACAAAAATTATTTCCATAGAGTCTAAAGATAAAAGGCTGCAACATGAGCTCTTTGAAGCAAATAAAAAGGGCATAAACAGGGACCACACAACATGGAAAATATTTGAGCCATAAGATTCACAATGTTGAAGGACAAAGACTGTAGAAACTACAAGAACATATATTTCCTACTGAATATGATCAAATACCTGAAAAATGCAGACCGCCCAAAAGAGTAATATGGAAGGATTTCAGTTAAAGATAGAAAGGATTTATTGCTTCTACAATTTTACAGTTATCAAAGACAATGTGTAAGGACTGAAATTGTAAAACATTTTAATGCTTCTGAAAACTGATAGAGAGGACACCTTTTTCTCCCAGGCAGTATTAAAACCCATAACGGTAAGCAGTCTATATTAATCCTCTGTGCTGCAAAGCAAGCTCGTCATGTATTATTTGGGAGTGAATGACAGATTTAGCTGTTCTGGTGAAACAATGTACCAAAGCAAAGAATTCCATCAAAATTGTGTGAAAGGGCAACCAATGTCATTTAAGATGGCATCTAAACCTTACTTTAAAAACTGTTTCAACTTTTTTTTCAAATATCCGGAAACAACCAAAAATAGAGATGGAATTTATTCATTATAAGGCTCTGGAACTATAGCCAAAATTAACAGCAGTGACTAAGCATACTTCTCTTGCCAGCAATGAAAAAAAGGGGACATCCTTTATCCATGACAATTTGAGAATAATTATTATTAACACAGAACTCAAGTGATCAATGTCCTCTCTCTAAAACACAGAATTTTTCATACTAACAGGTGATAAGCATTTGACAAAGTGAGCAATCTCACTGGAGCCCAAGTATAAATGGATGCCGAAAGGGAGTATTTCACACTCAACTCAAAGTGCGAGGACAACGTGAAGACTGCTGAAGGGCTTTAGGGAGCAGAAGTCCTCTCCAAGACTTCTACACGGCAAGCAGGGATTGATAAAGCCATGGAGAAAATGTCAGTAATGTCAGAAACATCAACAAACGCAACAAGCAGACTATTAATTCTCCAGAAGGCAGCAAATCAATGTACACACCAGGCTGTATGATTTAAGGGTCACATCATCAAAGGCACTATTACCCTTGCTTAAAGCTTTGGGAGTTTGGCAATACATTGTGGCAACAGAATTACATGAACATACAGGGAATTTCCCAAAATTTGTTCGTAACTGTATGTTTTGGCCTGCCTTTTTAAACCCATCACCATCAAATTGGGATGGTTTTCCTCTTCAGTTTAATTATTTTCTTATGTATAGATGAAATATATTCTGTGGCTTAAAATATCTAAAATCATATGTACTAAATAAAATATCAACAGATAAAATCCATTAAAAGTTTCTACAAAAAAAATTACATACTCCATATTAAATTTATCATTTCAACTAGGTATAACTATAGATACATACTCTTAAGACTTAAAAAAACGTAATGTCATGTCTACAGATTAGCCTGAATCTGATACTGATTTCAAGGAAAAATATTTTCCCTGGATTTAAATCCAAACTATGCAACTTCTTAAGTAAACTAGGCCAAAAATACTCAGCCTTTACATAAGATGCCAAAAATTAAATTCAACATGCAGTCCCATCTTAGCGTTGTTACTAATCTCTCTTGTGAAATTCAGTTTTAAAAACTAAAACAAGAATAACCCCAAACAATTTGAAGATGTTTTATTTCAAGCCAGTCCTATGATTTGGGGAGGTCTGTCGTCTTTCTGAAAGCCTGAGACCGGCAGTACTGTTCTCGGACCTCGCATTAGTGTTCTGATGACAAATACTACCAGCATAAGCACGATCCATTATCCCACAATACTGCCTCAGAAGGAAACTGGGCTGGCAGTTAAGTTCTTTGCTTAATGCCAGAAAAGAGTTGTAAGCTCCTGTCCTAGATTTTGCAAACCTAAGACTGGAGTTTTTCCTCAGCCCAATTTCTGTAGAGGTCTAGAAATTTCTGAAATTATCTGTAAAGATGCTGCTGCTCTGGCTACACCTCTGCAGAAGCGAAATGCAACAGGAGTCCCCTCCACACTGAAACTCAGCTAGGATAGGAAAGAGGTTGGTTGCACTCCCAGATCCCTGGACTATTTGTGCTTCCTGAGCAGTGAATTCTCTGCCCATACAACTCCCAAATAAAAAGATTGCAGAATCAAGTGTTTCTGTGCAAGCTTTCCTTCTGGGACCATTTTGCAACGTGGCCCAGCTTCAGCAGGCTGAGGACAATCCTCTGGCTGCTCACCACGCTGCCACAGCCTGTGACTGCAACATCCTCATCTGGATCTAAATGTTGCTGATCCGGGGAGCTGTGAAACAGCCTGTTATTGTAATTAATGTAGTTAGCATAAATGAAAACCTGAAATATCATTTTCAGAACAGACCTGTTCGGCTTCAAAGACTATGACAATCTGTGCATTTAAAGCTTTTACCAGTGAAGCGATGTATTTTCTGTTTAGCTTTGAAAGTCTACAGACTGAAAAGTCTAACGTCCCTCGGTCCACCCAGGAGCCAAGAACTGAGCCCATGTCTAAGGAAAGACCTCCCCTAATTTCACAGGTCTGGTGTCAGAACAATGAGCTTTGGAAAATCCATTACTTCAATATAGCTGGGATTTTTTTTTTCCCCTTTTGGGGGAAAAAACATCAAATATTTACACTAAAATCTGAACCTTTACTTTTAAATCTACAAGCCAGATACTGTCTTACCAAGCTGTCCATTGTGAATGAGACTTCTGTGTTTATACCAAGCCACTCGAATCTGGCATGGAACACTTTATAAAACTGCTATAATCAATGATCAGTAATCAAGAAGTGCAGGAATACAGCCCATCCAATTACAAATATCTATGCCTTTACTGCACTTTTTACTATAATCTTTACTTACATAACCAAAACATTGTTTCTCAAAAAATCCAATATAATATCATGCACTTTTCTGAGGGATTAATCTAGAACTGTGCGCCCTGAAGTGATTTATATTTTAATTCCCATGCACTCATCTAAATTGAATTTAATCTGACATCTTATTACCAAGTTCCATTACATTCTCCTGGAGCTCTTAGTAATCTCTTCTAATATTGCCTAATTTAAATAAATTTATGACATTAACACGTATTGACCCCCTGCTTTTCACCATAATTCTAGACAGATAACGTAGTAATATATCAGTTGGTGTACAAAGCCCCAAATAACTCCAGTGTTTGACTTCTTTCCAGTCCTTCCCAGTCAGAGAAGGACTGCTCTTTGTGTTTCCTACCTCTTCATGCATTTTGCACGGCTGGCAAAACTCCCTCCCTGCCTTAGTTGCTTCAATCTTCCTTAATAATTTTGTACAATTACTTAAGCAAAAACCATTCAAATGTCTAAATATATTCTACCTCTCCATTCTCTTTTATTCTATGTTTCATTAAATCCTTCAAGAATTTGTAGCAGTTGAAAATATGTCTTTTTAACTTTACAGAAGCTATATGGATTTGTCCTTTCAATTACTTCATATAATATCACTCATAAATATACATAAGAGGGTTTTGTTATCTCTTATGATCTTCTCAACTGCTTTCCTGTCTCTGAACAACAATTCTTTACATTCTTCTAAGATGAACTGCTGCCTTTTAAAGGGATGACTACAGACCTGAGTACCCATCAATCTGGCACAGACACAACTGGTAATATGAAGTTATGGCCTTGCTGTAACCGTCACTCTGAAAACTGTAAGATTTCCATCAAAGTTCCACTAGAAATTTATCACAACATAAGTTTGAAGCAGAAGTTCTTCACTTTTTCTCTCTTCTCAATTTCACTCCCAGCAGAGTAGGTATTATCCTCCCAGGCCAAACCAAATGAATGAAATGTCATCTAACATTTCCGTAAAGTCTTGAAGAACATCTTTATTGCTTGTAACAGGCTACTTTAATACTTGCTCTGACTTGATGAGCAAACAGTCTTCATGTCATGACTGAGCTCAGCCTCAACTGACTACTCTTGAAATGCACACAAAATTAAGTAAGCCTATGGGGCCCGCTTTTGAAACAACTCGAACCAGTAGAGTTACTCTAAAGTTGCACTGTTAAAGTAAGAACAATCCGCCTTCTGCTATTTTTAATTAACATATCTTGAAGTTAGCTAGAAAGCAACTTAGAGGCTTTTTTATATAATGCTGACCTAAAAGCGTACCACTGGTGTAGTTCTTGCTGTGGTTACTGACTAACACTTTAATGAACAGAGTAATCCTGCTACAGAGCTTTAAAGATGAAAAGTAACTCCATTTGCAAAATACTGAGGCAATAAATACTTTACACATATCTGGAAAAAAATCATATTTAAAGATTACCTGCTTAAGAAGGATAAAAATACCAGCAATTCAGAGATAAACTGTAGGTAACACCATATGTAAAATGCTATTTTAATCTGCTAGACATTAGGTGGCTTGATGAAAGCCAAAGGTATTGCAGGTTCATAAAGGCAAAAATCATGTTAGTACAGAAGGACAGCAATCCAAAACACATGCAGCTTCTTCTAATCTATACATTACAAAATAACTTTCTTTAGAATTAGTAACTGTGGTTTTAATCATTACTAAACACAAGAGATGATCCCACATAAATAGAATAATATTATAAAAGATCAAGAATTTACAATTCCTTTTCTTGTTCTTGACTTTGGAGTAAACTTTGTAGGAGTAAGCTTTAAATTTCCTATCTTCGCAAAGGCCTTGAGAGGCCTAAAAAAGGTTTTTATTGTAGTTAAGAGATACTACAGCTGTGTAAAGAATCACTTTACTGTTTCCATCAGGGGTAACAGAGCGTTTCTGAATTAATACAAAGAAATGGATCAGGAACAAAGCGATCCTACAAACTCAATGCGAGCGAGTACAACAATTTCTTACCTAAAACACCTAAAAATTTTAGTGAATTACAGTATACTCTTAGCAGCAGTTATAACAGTTTTGGCCCAAAGAACAATTGCATTACCTGCCTTAAAAGGTCTCTTCTGATGTGGCAACACATTGTCATCAACTGAAACACAGAACTGTTGTCAAATAAATCCAACGCTGCTGCAACGGATTATGCTGGGTTTTTAAAACTTTTAAATGAAACTGCAAATAAATATGGAAAGGCAAAACACTATCTTCCTAGAGAACAGTGTGCCTGCAATACAGCTAAGATTCTTCCATAACACAGGACAGATGCCTGCACATCTGGTCAGCACTGAAAAACACATTTCTTTGGCTTTAAACACTACAAAAGCCTGTTAGAGGAAAGATTCCTCAGAAAAACAAATATGGCAGATGCTATACTCATTATTCTAAGATGAAGTAGATGATAGGAAAGGGTGCTGTTCTACAGAACAGACTACAATAAAGGAGAAAGGATGCAACAAAGGACTCAGGAACATAAAACCTAAGCACAGCTGGCTTTTGGGGTGACCTATGCCCTATAGAAAAGATAGGGTGAAAGTTAGACCCCTCAAAATAGCACACAGAACCGCAGCGTGCTGAGCACCGAGATGCCTCAAGTCAACACTTGAAGCAGCTTCCTAGAACAAAACATTGCGATCCATAAGGATAGGCGCAGTGCTGTCTATATAAGGGGGCTGTAAAGCACTACAGCTGTGACCATAAATATAGGAACATGACATCACATGGTATTTACCGAAAAACGGGTACAGAGGTTATAGATACTGAGGTACTTCTCTCAAACTTTCAAAGAACTGCAATCACCTAAATCCTGCTGGGTTTCTTTCAATAAAAAAAAAAAAAAAAATTTAAAAAAAGGGCTGCATACTTTCTTCCAAAAACAAATTGGAAACCCCATGCTTACTCCACTTTCAGTCTTACAGCTCTTACCCAACATACAACAGAGGCTGGTTCAAGTCCTGCCTTGAGGTGAAGAAACTGAAGCTACAGTTGACATCTCTCATGAGAAAATTATGATGCTCAATTAGAGTATTGACTGTTTCTGTATTTCATGTAAAATAGTTACTGGATAAGCATTATGTAATTAGACAAAATATAGAAACAGCTCTAGTAATAAGGTCTAGATTTGAATGCTCTCCACTCACAGCTGACTTATCCATCACTAGAGTATCATGATCTAGTTCATCTCATCCTTATGTTCACTAATAATGAACCTCAAATGTTTTTCATGGATAGTGGCACACTACTGACCAAAAGAACTGCAACCTGAAGGTGTCCTAAAGTTGAGGCCTCAGAAAGTTTTAAGATCACAAATTTAGACAGGAGAGCCTATACTATAGCTAAATATACTCAGCTTAAAATCTTTGTTGGCTCTGACATTATACTACTGAATAACTGTCATTTTACACCACATTCAAAATAAATGTCATAGCTAGACTTCGTATCATTTGAAGACCAGCATTCCTCAAAGTTATTGGAAGTTGTGACATTTGCCACACTAAAAGATGGCTGGTAAATAGGGGCTGAAATTGCACTTACTTGCCTTCCCTGCTCTCCTCTCTTGTACTCCAGGTCAAGGGTAACACTTGGGCTTATTGTGAGAAGACAGATATCTCTGTAGACAAATGTTCCCCTTGGAGTTCTTAAAAATCCGTAATAAAGAAAATAACAATGAACATTATTTGAATGTAAATTGAAAAATATATTTCAGTTCGGTAAGTTAATCAGACTTAAATCTCCATGGGAAACTTGCAACACGATTCTCACTTTCAACACTTCCCAACAATTTACAGTTTCATTTTGCAAACTTTTCCCCAAACCGAACTCCCCTGAATTTACACCACCTAGAAGGCCATTCATACAAGAGCTGCACAAAGCACGTGAAGAAGAGGTTTAATATGTTGATAAGAAATACTGCTGGAAAAAGCAGCAGCAGTTCCTGAAGAATTAACAGATAATATATTATTATAGTAAGTATATTTGGGTATTAAAGTGATTAAGTGACACCTAAGTTCCAGTACTGACTTCCAAAAAGCACTGCAGAGCCCAGGTAAAGCTGAGCAGAAAAGCCACCTTGAGCGAACCAGTGGGAAAAGAGAACAGCACTGAGACTCCAGTGGGATCAGACCATCGCAATGTAGCATCTTCTAGAAATAAGCCACACAGCAAATATTTACTACGTTATTTTCCAGCGCTCTAGGAGACGCTACCGTACCCTCAAATGTCACCTGCATGTTTTAATCTACATCGTGGCAACACGTATGATGTCTCTATACTTACACAAATATTTAACTTCATAATAAAGAGATGGAAAAATAAGAGGTGTAAGCAGGTTACAGTGAATGTGATCTGCTAACAGGGTGTAGGCTGGGCCCCTTTCTCCTGCTTTCCTGACACAACCCTGGGAATGTGTAAATCAGGGCCACTGACTGAGAAAGTACAGCAGACAAATGCCATATCCTGGACAAAACTGCAAGACAAAACAGCATCCTGAAGAAAGGCTCCAGAGGACTAGGAGCTGACCATGGCTAGGAGCTGGATCTTACACTATCAGCAGAGCACAGCAATCTGCCTCTGACTTACCCTTGATGCCATGCAAAGTGGACTTCACCTACAGACAACCACAGAAGTAAGCACGGCAAAAAAAGTAAGTGGGTTCAGAGATTAAGGACCTTCTAGTTAAACCAACAATGAACTGTCAGCTTTGGCAAACAATAGGGAATAATATATATGTTACCACAATTTTGTTACACTGCAATATTTTTCAATGTTTTGAATTTATAGTCCAAAATTACTATCACAGCTCTTATCTTACACAAATAATAATTTCTATTTTACAAAAATACCCAGTTTGCACACTACTTTTAAACTGTAGTTCCAGGTGCCAGAATGTCTATCACTTTCATTTCTAGATAAAAATCAAAGCTCCCCCTTTTTATTTTGATGAAAGATACCTTGGTAATGCAGCACTGCTTCCTAAATTTTAAATCAACATTGGCATATCAATTTTCTTCTTACATTTGCACATCTCTAAAACCAGAAATGTTAATTAGCATTAGGCTTCTCCGACCTAAAGCCCATCATGTCCATCAAGGTGAGAAAAGTATTAGGGACAGGGACAGACAGAATGACGCAAAAGCTACTTAAAAGATGAACAAAACTTATTAGTTTCTCACACTTTGTGCAGATCTGCTAAATCGATTCAAGCTGTGAAACTGCTGTAGCATAGAATCTGTTCAAAACCCCTGTTATATGGAGACCAGGTAAAGAGGAATTGTGAATCAACAATATACTATAGCTTAATCTATTTTTCATTTTCCTCTCTGAACCAAAGCATAAACATGTGTGATGCTGGAGTAAATGCCGACACCGTTAGCTTCAAAAAATTAAACTTATTATGTCCATGGGGATTTACAGTCATCATAGGAAGGTAACGCTGCCAACTTTGATGATCTTTGCTCCTTCCCAGCAAGCAGAAACAGAGCCTGTGTGTGTTGAATTTTCTCACCAGACCCCAAAAAAAAGTTAATTCTAAAAGATGAGTTTTGCACTCAGTGTTTCAGTTCATGAAATTAGCAAAAAACTGAATTAAACTCTTAGTGCCGAATGAATGTGGTGAAGGCAGCGGCCACCTGCACCAGGAAATCTACACGGACACCACACAGCTGGAGAAAATTTTTCTCCTCCTCTTGATGTCTCTCTCTCTCATGCACAGTCAGTGTTCAATTTCCAGTACAACAGAAAGGTTCTATAAATCTCTGAGTACAGAGAGAAAGCGATATAGCAGAATTATGAAGACAGATGAATATTAGGATGTGGTCCTTGAGGTGGACTTTGTGCTCAGTGATGGCTTATTTGAATATAATCAGAATACACAAACATATACATATGTGATTTGCAATATAAAGGAAAATTTCAGCTGCATTTTCACTACGGAATTTGGGGGTTAAAATGCCTGTTTCCATAGTGAAACAAGAGAAAAAGGCAAAAATTAAGAAAAAAAAAAATTAATCAGGGACTGATAGTTCTGTTCCCAGCTGAACAGAACTGTATCCAGTGAAAAATTTTTGATGTAACATAAAACTATTTATTTCAGATTTTTATCTATTTTAAACAATATGGAGAAATCCAAATATAAAAGGTTTCACTGTAATAAATGACATCTAAGCAGCGTCAGGACTAAAAAAAAAAAAAATCTTTTTTTTTTTAAATTAAACCATCTCATGTAAAAGTTTGATTTCAATTAATTAGCCTTTCTAACAAAAAATTTTAAAAAGCACTCAAAAAGAATTAACTGTTCCAGCTATCAGTAGCTTATACACAACTGGCGCTTATTTGACGGCTTCCTTGGCCAGGATACTGGGAACTTTGTGTATACTGGGAACTTCAGCAACTAGTGGCTGATTGCTAAAGACAGCTCTTCTGGAATTGCATTTTCATGCCAGTTCCTTCAACAAAAGACTGAAGTCTATTACCTGTTTCATCTCTGGTTGTATTTGGTTATTCACGCTTTCTTTGCAATAACTGCACTTATGCTGAACTAAATTGCCTTCCACAGGAGTGACTTCTGCGCAAGTCAGTCAATGGATTAAGTTCCTGCCTCCTTTTAGAAACTCTGCGTGACAGCACAGTGTTTATAACTGCAATCCAATACAGTACGAACACCACTGCACTGACCTCTGATGATTACTTTTAATTCATATCCAAGTCAGTCCTTCCTCACCTTCTGGTCCTGCTTAAGAGTGTAACAACACAGTAACCTTGACAAAATTGGAACCAACTGTTAATGGGTATTCCATTTATAGGAGATGGAAGCCAAAGCATTCTGACTAAGAGAATATTGCACACGGCAGCCTCACTGAGAGGATACTGCTCTTATTACATTACATTAAGCTACATATACCTGCATCAGATGGAATATTTAAGTGTTTTATCTTGAGCATTTTATGCATTAGTAATTCACTTAATTGTTTTCTCTAGAGAACAAGTGGTGTAATATCATGCTGATGCATGGGGAGTTATATGAATAGATCTTCAGGCATCAGGATAGGATCAGATACCCAAGGGCCTCACTTATATCAATAAATCAGGAGGAAGGAGTGGGAAGGATGCTTCTTCTGGCTTATTTCACATCCCTGTATGTACAGCAGGTACATGCATCATGCTGGAGACCTCATTGCCTTAACTTATTAAAAATTTAACTCAAATTTTCACACTTCCATAAAAAATAAAGAGCTACCTGACTATGCTACATTCTCATTTCAAATGTATCTGCTAGCCCTCTTGCTTCATGAGAATCAAGTTCTAATGAATTTGAGCTATTTAGGTCACACTATATTTCAATGAGGTCACTACAATCCCAGGAAACCTCACTAACTCAATGAAAGCAGCCCCTCTCAAATATTTTCTGCACTGTGGCCTATTTTTATAGCTCTGAATTTGATATGGGAAATATTACATTTGTATTCAACAAGCGCAGACAGAAACTGAGATGGAAAAGAGCCATAAAATGACAAGGAAAGACAAGGAGAAGGGGAACGTGATGTCAGAGATCTGAAGAGGGGAACAGGACTTCTGTTAGTTTGTGTGTATGGGGTTTATCTTATAATAAAATGAAAATTTTGTATATTGGTAAACAGTACCTGTAGGTGGGGAAGGAGAAATTGAAAATTAAGGAAACAGAATAAGAGACTGACTCAAAACTGGCTAAGAAAAAGGAGCTCAGAATTTGAAGTGTACCTGATCCCAGCTGTATCTGATACCATAGGCTGGGGGACAGCCAGGGAGCTCCATCTTCAGACCTCAAACTCCACGGCAGCTGGGATAAAATCTGGATCACACCGTGAGTCAGACCAGCCGTAACATCAAACAGAATTCAAGCTCCAGAGCTGCCCTAATTCCTATGCTGCTACTCTCTTTCTTGGTGGCTGTGCTGATAGCTGAGCCTAACTCCGAAGCAGAAACAAACGTCCAACTCTTCTTTTGCTCAGGAATTTCAACAGATTGGACACCGGAGAAAAGTTTACATTACATTAAGCTGCTATGGTACTGTCTGGTATCAAAGGATTCCTCCTATGTAAGTGGAATTCCTACTTAGCCACTTTGTCTGCCTTTTCAGCTCCTTTAGCTGCTGCTGAAGAAGAGATGTGGGTTTGGCCCACATTGTCTAGAAACTAAGAGCTAACAAAATATTATACATTTTTACATTAACCCATTAACATTACCCGAACAGCACAAACTGTTGGCTGCACTTAGCAAACTGAGTATTTCTGAATATTTGGGGAAAAATACCCAGCTGCTAGCTGGTGAATCACCATAACAAAATGTTCATTTCTCTAAAAAGTTATCCATCAATGTAAGCAACGTGTGGTTTTAAATTCCCAATTACACAGCTCATTCGACCTGGCTTTTTTGACATCATTCCTGATGTGATGCTACACAGTTGCCAAAGTTTTCTTGAAGTCTTGGAAAATTCCCAACAACAAAAGAAAAATTTAAAAAATTAATTATCCTTTTTTCCCTCCTTGTCTGCAGTTAATCCAGTAATTAGTTTCATTGTTGCTGCTAACGAAGGTGTTCAAGATCCCCTTGTCCATTTGCTCCAATGCTGCCTATCTTTCACCTTTTGTTTTCTGTGGGGACAGATTTTGGTCCTTGACTGTCAAGGATGCTTTTATTCTTTTTATAAGCATTATTCCATTACGAATATAGAGCCAACCAAAATAAACCCAGGTTTCAGCCCTCCCCTTAGCAGCCTTTGTAATGTTGTCATTGTTGCACTGTTATAGCTCTTATCTTACCTTTATAATTTGCAATATTCTTTTTGGCCTAAAGAGTGCTAAAGAAGTACTGCTTGTAGTGCTATTTTCATCAGCAGTATTAATTCTACAAACCATCTCATCCCTTAGAAATTTCCAGAAAAATCAACAAAACAGGTTAATACTCAAAGTGTTAGCCATGAAGTTGAGAATTAAAATGGACTAGAAGTACAGGACTTCTTGAAAGAAAGACGTATCCCCAGTTCCTCACAGTGTAGATTTTGAAGGATTCAGAAATTGTAGGAGACAGATGAACCATCTGTTCTGTCAACTGGGGGAGGAAGGTGACTTAGTATACTGAGCTGGAATAAGCTCCCAGTAAAATATTACATCTTCTCTGGGTATTCTAAAAAAAGGATACAATCATAATTGTCTTTTTTTAATGCATTACTATGTATGGTAATACTTTTGTTTCCTCCTTGTGTCTTGGTCTGTAAGTGCTAGATACGGAACACCCAAAAGCAGAACTAGGTCACTCTGATGACTTTTCACACTTAGAAGTATAAAACCAATGTCAGATCTCTGAACTTCTGGAAATTGCAGATTCAAACTGATACCTAAATTTTGCTGCTTAGGCTCCTCTCTCTATTGTTAAGAGGGTGTTTGAGTGGTTTTTTGTTGTTTTGATTTAGATGGTAAGCAATATTACAATAGAAACGATGTGGGCAGAAAGATAAAGCTTTATATAAGGCTTTAGCTGCCAAGAATGTCTATTCCTTGATATTAATGAAAAACAGCTTACAAAGAAATTCCATCTCCATATACAGCACAACCAAGTGACTGATGAAGAGCAGGCAATAAAAATGTGACATGTACAACAGCTATCTCCTGATATTTTAAGAGTCAAAGGAGGAGGAAATAGGATTTGTGAAACATAATGCAATACTATCAGTGTAAGAGTTTCTGAGGAGCTGTTTTCACTCTTAAAAGTTCACATTAGTTGAAGTTTAACACATAGCAAAAGAATACAAAGGAAAGCCGGGCTTCACTGAAATAAATCGAAAACTCCCACTGATCCTAGTTCAACCAAAATTTGGTCCTAAATTTAACAGACACACATGAATCTCATAGACAAGATTGGTCAAAAGAAGACCTACTACTGCCTTCTTTCCCAGTTCAGACAGGCAGTATTGTACACGTTTTCTATATTAAAAAGAGCTTCAAAATTCAACATATGATCCATGAAGTTAATGAGAATCTCAACATTCAATTCAGTGAATTCTAGGGCAGTGTAGCAGTAATAAGTAGCATAGAAGCAACTCCATTTACCTCCTACACCCAGACACAAGGTTCTCTCGTTCCAGTATAGAGGTATCTCTAAAACATCCCCAGAAATCTGTGGAACTACAGGTCGTTATGTGAAAAGGACAAAAGAAATAGTAAAATGCTGCTTTCTCAGAAGCCATACAACTGAGCAGCTGCAATGTCTATACTGTAACACAACAGAAACAATTTTACCTAATAAGTTATCTATAACTCTAATAACTCATGAGCTTAATATTGTGGAAGAATTATGCCTTAGAACCCCACTAAAAGTTAGTGGCCCACTGCGCAGTTACCAGAAACCAAGTACTTTCTTCTCCGCGCGTATCAGGTGAGAATGACAAATAAGCTCCTTAGTTCACTCCTAGACCCCTACCTAACACACATTACTTTACATGCAGGGTCTCTTTTGCTGCTAATCTACCTTTAAAATTAAATTTGAGCTGAACCCTCAGAAAAACTCATTGCAAGGACTCACCTTAAAGGCCAACCATATACAGCCACATTGGATTTAGCTGCCTCCTCTGAGCACACTGCTGTAGTGCCGTGGAGCTCAAGCTGCCCTCAGACTCTCACACCCCTTGTGCCAAGCCCTAAGGCATGCACCACGTACCTGCAGTATCATCCCATGGAAATGCTACTCAGGCAAGCTCCAACACAGCCCTCAGATTACTTCAGACTCTTTGAACTGAAAAACACAAACCAAAGTAATGGTTAAGGGTTTACAGCCTTATGGGTGGAGCCCAGCGGTGACCCAAACCAAGTGCTGGCCAGCATGGATGTAGTCAGTATGTCCTCAAGCAAACCCATCAAGAACCAGGTGGATTCGAGCCATCCCACACCACTTCACCTTGAGGCTAGGAACCACTCCTTGTGATATAGCCCACAATTTTTATTTTCAAATGAGAAAGCTGAGCAGAGATTATGAATGTCAAGCCAAACTCTTTCAGCAAATCCATAGGAACTGTACCAACTTCAAGGAAGACAATTCATCAGCAGGAGCTGAAAAGCTACCCACAATCACTCTAACTTCCCTAAATATGCTATTCTCCCAGTCTCAATGTGCCTGGAAGTGAGGTAGTTTGACCCTGGAGCTAGCACCTTTCAGATAACCAGATCAATCATCAAAATCTCTAAGGCTGCCTTTGCCAGTCTAATCTAATCATCACCTTCCCATCTTTGCAGAACAGCCCCCAGACTTCGCAAGCAGTTTGCAAGCCAGATGTGAGACCTCGAGTGGAGACAGTAACTGTCAACATCTGCTTTGAAGTCTGCCTATGGAGACACACTCGGTGCACACCATCAGGCTGCACAGATGCTGGAGATAGGCACAATTATAAATATCCATCACAGGCTGCACGGATTGATCCCAGCATCTGCGTTGTCGAGCATCACCCATCACTGCCCATACATTCTCTAGACAGCATTGCTAGTATTGCCACTAGCCAGTGGGTGCCTAGAAACAAGGAGTGGGCAGGCACAGCAGTGTTATGTTCTACTTCGCATGGAACATAAAAGGAGAAGGCAGGATCAGGAGTCCACACAGAGAAACTTCAGTATGGTTCAATCAAAAAATATCCATGTATGGTTTAGGAATCACCATATTTTCATTACTAGAAAATAAAAATGGATTATCTTTTAGGTGTCAGTACAGCTGCTAAAAATTGTTCACATAAGTTACAGGAAGAATGTTACAGTATTTTCTTTGAATTGTTTATTACTAATACCATCTTCCTCGAACGTTTTTCTAGTATTTCCCCATCACAGTAAGGCTGCATAAAGAGCGGGGTTAATGAGCTACAACCATCTTTTCAATATGGAAACACAGTTCTAAGATTTCTGCCATTTTTAATGCACAATCTAATTACCAGTATTAGGTACTTGCTCTATCTTTTTCTAGCTGTGAAAAGGAAGAGGTAAGGACAGTATCAAAATTAATGCGTGAGTTCTTTGAAAATACTCACAGAAATGCCACTTGACACCTTGCTAGTTTAGTTCTCAGCCCAGCAATAGCATCATACTTCAGATGGTCTGTACCTTCTACCACATAACACACATTGGTAATTCTTACTCTGGCTGTAAGATGCAATCTATTGATGTTATTAAGACCAGCAATGTGTAGCTGCAGTACTCTACACTCAGCCTCAGGCAAAACCAGTTTATCCATTCGGAACAGAGTACACCTGTAGTTAGCTAATCCCCAGCTGACAAATTACAAGAGGGAGAATAACAAATATGCAGTTATTTAAAATACTGTGGTTTTGGCATGAATCACCCCATAAAACCCTGGAACCTAAATGGATTAGAAGTTTATAACAAGAGTTTCACCAAGCTGTTGGCTTGCTACTAGTGCTGACTTCCAAAACAAAGTTACAGATCCCAAGGCGTGTTTAGATTTCAGCAACATGAACATTCTAAAGGCAGTTATGCTCCTGAGAAAATTCCAAGGCTGTGTATGAGCAACTCAAAGGCTGTTCCATGTGCTTACCACTAATATCTAACTTGTCACTTTATAAAGCACTTTGAGAAAGCCTTGAGCATGAAGATTATGCTCGTTTATCTGGTCCGACCGTGCATAGCTTGCTTGCCATCTAGTGGACACAGCGTATGTATTAAAGTAAGCACACCTACCTTCAGCAAGAAATGAGCAGTCACAGAATGTTTTGAAGTAAATATTTCAATTATCAGCAGGAAAAGATTCGCATTGCTAACAGTACTGCCTGTTGGATACCCCGAATGCTAAATTTTGTCTAAATCCAAGGCAATCTCAAAAAAAAAAAAAAAAACCATAGAAAAATACATTCTTCTATTCCATACATTCTTCCCCGGCTCAAAAAATAAACCACAATGAAGAAAACAGATTATAATTCACCCTATAATACTGCCAAAATAATCTGCAACATGCTACAACTGAGACACAAAATACAAGCATCCAAAGCAATCACACCCAAGACAAAACCATCATCCCATTTTCAGTCTGGAGAAAGAATAGTTCATTAAAAGTGTTTTGCACTTCCTTGATTACCCCCACACACATCCCCGAAGTACAGTAAATTAATTACATTAAATTAAGCATTTGGTTTAAGTGCCTTCCTTGATCAGACAGCTCAAAATCTTACTGAATTGACCTGTGGGACTGAGTTACAGCTCATGTGTTCTGAAACCAGCTCAGGACAAGGAACAGCAGGGAACACACGAAATGATTTTTGTGCTTGCTTGCACCAGTTCAGATATGGAGTAAGTCCATTTAACTAACCAGATCTGAATCAGACCAAAAGGTTCAGTAAGGCTTCAGAAGTTTTATATACTTCTTTCAAATGACACTTGGTGTGACCTTGAGTCTGTTGTTGTCAGCTTGAAGGGGATTAAAATATTTGAAAAATCCCTTGTAAGTGTCAATAGAGGATAAAAAATACACATCTGGTATTTGGTAGAGTCACTTCAATCTTCTGTTCAGAAAATTTTATTCTGACTCTGAATAATGTTTGATACCACTAAATAACACTCTATGGTTTTTTTCCTTAATCAAGTTAAACATCTGCTAATGACCACAGGGAATGAAATAGGCCACAGCTGGCTGTATCGTGCATATGCGATTGCTGCTCAGCCACTGTTTCTGTGATTAGTTACAGTCATATTAAGCTATTTAAAACACATGTTAAAGATCTGATGAGCTGATGTTAATGGGTCATTACAGCACACTTCAGTCGTTTCCAAAGAACATTTGAATATGCCACTGACATGCAAACGGGACAATTCCACAAAACAACCATATATCAACATATTAGGGATTTTAAAGAAATACATATATTTACTCAAAGGAATATTTCTGAGTATGTACTTTTTCAGAAGATATATCAGTGATATCATTTTCTCATCACAATTTCAATTCTCCAAGGCTGACAACGCATGGGGAAATTTTTATTCTTGCTGCTCATGCTCCAAAGCTTAAATGCCACAAAGGACAACTGGCCTTCTGTAAGGAATACATACACGCACTTATTCAGTTAGTCCCTCGGCAGCAGTTTGGCTAGCAAAACTATGCAATTCTGCCTTTGGCCAACATGGAATCACCTGCTGGATTCGCACCCAGAGCACCCCCTTCACAAAAACACGAGCAGGAAGATGGGTCCCGATGCAGACAGTCCCTGTGCCTGGCTGCTCCTGTTAGCTAAGTACCCGTCTCTTTTAAACTGCCAATATCACGGGGGTCTGTTGGAGATTATGCGTAATTACAGGCCTACAAATATTTCTGTTTGACATCAGGAAAATGTGAGTGAGGCAGAATGATGGGTAGTGAGGAAGTTTTGTTTTCTCAATAGGCAATGTGTTACGGTCTAATATCAGAGCTCTAGTTACAACGCAGAGGATGTCTGCTAAGGATAGGCCGCTCAGCTGGATGGGTAACACACCTCAGGGGACAGCTCCACACAAAACCTAACATGTAGCCTCCTCTACCACTGTAGAGGACTTTCTTCACTTGCTGTTGTTCCAAATAGAACTGTTTCCATTACTTCAAATAGAACTGTCTCCATTCTGTTCCTCAACTTTTGCTTCCTGGAGAACTGAAATTCAACCAGATGAAGCCCTGAGCAGCCTAGTGCTGAAATTAGCTCTTCTCTGATGGGAGACTGGACCAAGTAAGCTACTAAGCTGCCAGGTTCCCTCTGACCTGAATTATCCTTGAGTTGCAGTTACTGCTTGAGATGCAGTACAAAGAGAGAGTCCTCACATATAATTATACCACAGGATGGGTTCACCACCGAAGGAAGAACATTTCCTTCTTTGTCTTTTCTGGCCAACAGAACAATGTATGTTAAACGTAAGCATCAAAAACAAAAAAAGAATCAGATTAATCTTAGTTCCAATTGGTTCAGCGAGTGGATATGATCAGTGATCGCAGTTCAGCTCTCGCTCTGAACTCCTCCCCAGAGCAAAGTTAGCAAGTACTCTTCAGAGCCTCTAAGATACAATTCCAAAATGCACTACCCGGAGTATTCAAACACTGCTGCACCCCAAGTTCAGTGCTATTGATGAATACGATAAAATAGAAACTTCTCAGTAAAACTAATCCACCTCACATTAGTCTCTTTATTATAAATGCTTACCGTAGCCTGCAGGCAATGGAACATAAAGATGTATTCATTAAGGTTTCAGTTTTGCAAGCTATGGAGTGTTCTGTCCTGATCAGACACAACACATTGTTATGTTCCAACAGGACAGTGCAGCAGCACCCGTGGGTAAATGTAAGAGCATCCGTAACTTGCAAAAATGACATCTCATGTAACTATTCCAAATTCATGGTGCTCGCATGCACCAGGGTTAATTCCAGCTAAGTCAGCAATGTAACACTATCTTAACACAATGTAAAATCAAAAATCCCCTATTAAGAGAAAAAACATTTGCATTTTATTACAAGCTCAAGCAGACTTTTCTCTGAGTGAAATTGAAAATTTCTGATTTATAGCAAAGGTTCAGATACTTGTAAATCAAGAACTGGATTTGCCTGTAAAGCGTCAAGTTTTTCAGTCACACAGGAAAAAGCAACACCGAACTGGAACCGAGCAATACTACTAGTTATTATGATTGATACATAAAGTATTTCTAACACCACACCAGAAAGAAAATACAGAAAACGCTTCCAAATGCTATATACACTTGTAAGATGCTCAAGATTCGGGAAAACCAGTAAAAAACTATGGTGACAAAGGAAAACATGAAATTTGAAGACAGTATTGTTAATTCTTTTACTTTAAAAGAGAGGTCAGTCCTGCTATTTTCCCTCTGTTAACATTTTTTCATATGTTAATTGTCTCAAACATTTATGGACATTTTTATTTTAATCTGTACATGGGTTAATTAATAGAAGCTATCATGACCCTAAATTAAGGATTCTTCCTTGCTAGCTTAATTTCCCACTTAGGTACGCTTTAAAAACTGAAAAGCTGCTTTTTCTGGTTTTCTTTTTTTTTTCTCCACTACTTCACAATTGTATTATTAATTTCAACATTTATTTTCCTTTTTTTAATAGTCTACAGCACTTAGGAAATATTACATAAAAACCTCAAAATTTTTCATACATGAAGACTGCAGAAAATAATACCAAAGATCAAGAACAGAGGTCAGTAGACCTTGAAAGTATTTACATCTGTTTACAGTGTAAAAAGAAATTGAAATATTGAGAAATATTTCTATTGCGAAATATTGAGCATGCCCACAATACATTAATTATCAAAACAGTGTTAAACAGTTCTGCCTACATTAATAATCCATATTGTTTCTTTCTGATATGCATATTTCATTGACACATTGCCATTGAATACGACTCAACTCAGCATGCCAAGTGGAAACAAGTCCTAGGTGAGCTCCAGAGCTCCACAATGTTCAGCAGAAATTAAACAAATGCTTTGCCCCTAACAGGAATAATACACTCCCTGCCATACAATATACTCCCAGCTCCTTTAGCAGGAGTCAGGAAAGAAAAAGTCCTTTTCTACATCTTCCTTTGGGTACCTGCTCCCTCAAATTCAAACATCGGCCTGTTAGGGAGGAACATCCTTTTCATGCATTGGCGTACGGTAACACAACAGTGGTAGTACCCAGGCTGTGTCCAGAGGTGTAAAAAACTCTTCAGACAAACAATTGGGAATAAACAGTGTGACTCTTCATCTCATGCTCAGGCAAGCAGCCACATCACATTCCAGAAGACAGTTTGTATGAGAAAACACTGCTTAGTGGGAACATAAATTGTAGGCTTGGGATCAAAATAAATCACTATACCTACAGGATAATGTTATAAAGTGGATTATTACAGAAAGGCAAATAAAACCATGAATACCAGCAGTCTGCAAAGACTTTACCTGGGAGCATGAAGGCTCATAAAACTCCTTCTCTGCCCAGCATTTTACTGTATACAAGATAACGCTCTAAGTGCCCACTTTTTTCCCAGAAAACACATTGTAGTTCTAAAGGCATAAACACCTCCACGTGTTTGAATTTTTACAGCCCTCGAAACTTGATAACAACCTCCTCCCACACCAGAGTCCAACATCTAGGGTTCTGTTCCCAGTCCAGCTTTTGCTGCATGCTTGCCATGATTTTATTGCTGCAATAAAGTGGGGGAAACAGCGGATGAGACAGCAACTACGGGAAGGATGTCCAGTGTGTAGGGATGCTGATTACACCTCATGCACTCAATACCTAGCACTGCGTCCGAGTTTTATGTACCCAAGGTTATGAAATTCCCACAAAGTCCTTCAAGATAGTGCTGGCATTACATTATCAGAAAGATATTCCAACTAGCATACTTTAAATTCATCTCACAATCTCTAGACAATTTATGATCCACAAAAATTTATAGCTTACCCCAGCCTTCCTCACCCCACCGTGCTCCATTAAGGCCTCATGAATTTCACAGAGGAAAGATGACTGGAAAGACTGTTTTATCGGTGTATACTCAAAAGAAATGGAAAACTTAAGGATGTAGCACAATGTTCAGGCGGTGCACGGGAGCAGCGCTCAGCAGAGACACTTCTGTCCCCGCCTAAGAACCCCAGGAAACCCCCACGCCTCTCCCTCTTGTGGGGGCTGCTGGGGAAGGGCAGCCCTGAGGGAAGCACCGCTAGGGCTGCACTAGTTAATTCTGACAAGAGTAATTAACTAATGAATTCTTACAGAACCCTCGCAACTGCTGGGAGGAAGAGTTTACCTCCGACTTCGCGGGCTGCGCGCCGGCACGGGGCACTCGGCAGGGTCACCACCCTCGGAGCCCCGAGACCGCGGAGGGGAGGCCCGGGAGAAGCTCCCGGGCAGGAAAACGAGGAGGAAGAGGAGGAGGAAACGGCGCCGCGGACGCAGCAGGCGGCGGCAACCCAGGTAGAGGCGGGGCGGGCCGCCCGCCCTCCCAGCTGAGGTGAGGCGCGGCGAGGTGAGGCGATCCCCGCCGCCCCGCCCGCCCAGCCAGTCCTGCCGCGTCAGGCAGCCGCGGCCCCGCAAGTCCCACCCCGACTGCGCTGCCCGGCTGGTTCCACAAGTTTTTGACAGTTTCTTAGCGGCGGAGGGAGAAGCTGAGTCTGCTGAGGCGGCGCTGGGCTGAGGCCGAGGCGCTCTGCGGAGGACGAAGCTCTCCCCACCGGCCGCCTCCCCGCCGGCACCATGTCTCGGGACCCCGAGGAGGTGAACAAGCTGACGGAGAGCACGTACAAAGTGAGTTGGGGCCGGGGAGGGGACTGGCCGCGCCGCCGCCGCCGCCTCGCCTGCGGAGCCGGCGGCCACCTTTGCCCCCGCTGGCCGGCACCGGAGCCGGCTGTTGGCCGCCTCTCCACAGCGGAGGCCGGCGGGGGGGCTCAGGGCAGCCTCGGCTTCTCACGCAGAAAGGGAACAAACTTCTTTTTTTTGTTTTGTTTTGTTTTGTTTCCTCTTTCCCGCTCTCGTGAGTGATCTCGCCCGTCCCGGTGAGCCAAGGACTGCTCGGTGCTCTCTCGTAAATAACCCGCAAGGGCTCGGGGCGCAGGTAGGGGCAGGCGCGGCGCAGGCTGTTTGCGCCCCGGCTGCCTCTTCCCGCCGCCGGAGCGCTCTGCCCTCGCCGCAGCCCCGCCGGGCGGCCCCGGCCCCGGCCCCGGCCCCGACCCCGACCGCATGGGTTGGGCCGCCTTACAGCAGGGAGCGACAGCGCCGGCCCAAGGCAGGCGTTCAGACTGGTTTCTCCCTCTCTAGCAGGCTCGGTTCTCCAGCGAGCCGTAATTCCCTCCGCGTGTTTTGATGATAAGGTGGTTTGGAGATCCTGGTGCTTGTGGTCTTCTGCTTGAACCGTTTCTTCAGACGGGCCAGAGCCTAAAAATGGCTTAATGCTGAATTAAGTCGCTTGCCTGCGTCCCGAGCTGCTAATCAGATTTATGATGGTACACCCTTGCAGTGCGTCAGAGCACCGACTGGTGAGGGAAGTCCAGTTCGTGTCGGTAAACTTTCCAGAATGCCTTGTTTGTAGAACTAAAAATATTTTGCATATGGACCCTAGACGCTTGTCTTTTAACTTTTTCTCTCCATAAATTCAGCCCCTTCCAAAACACACTGATTCTAATTGGGCAAAATCCCTTCAATCATACTTTTGGTTGAGTAGCAATGGCAGTGGTGGATCCCTACTCTTCATCCTGTACAGTGTGGTACACTGGCAAAAACATTTAAATTTGCAAATGCAAATGAACACATCTGCAGTGTATTTGCAGCTCTGAGCCCAAAGGGAAGCTTTCTGGGGGATTGTTCTACTCTTTACTAAATCTTACTGGTTTGCTATCAAATGTTTTCATATTTCTGAAGATGTTGTTGCTACCATCTAAAGGTCTCTAAAAACACTAACTGGATTATTTTGCTGTTGGTTTTGTTGTTCTCCAACACACTTCAGTCAATTTCACTCCAGCTGCGTTGGTGTCATGGTGTATTTGCTATTTACTTTCCTTGGACTTAGATACCAAATTCATGCAAAACTACTCAGAAAATGGGATGACGTGGCTATACATTTTGTCCTCTAGAATTGGTGCAGGTCATCTTAAACGGCCTGGTGCTTTCTGCTATCAGTTAAGTTCATGGCAAGGCCATAAGCAAACATAAATTCTTTTTTCTCAGAAGAGCAGCCTGTAAATACAGGCTTGCAGAAGAGAAACCTGGGAAGTTGACTGTTCGGGGCTGTGCCGGCAAAGGAATGTCCTACCTGACTCTTGGCTTCCAGATGTAGCTATAACAGTTCTACAGAGGAGAGGGAAGAAAAGCTCTTGTGTGTTTTAATGGATATACTATAAAATAGGCTTTAAAGGACTGACAGACCTCTAAACAAACAAAACCTTCCCTGTAATTCAGTACTTATTTACTGGGGAAGTTTACCCTTTTGTTTTGTTTCTTAAACTAATTCAAAGGTGTACTTAAGATTGAAACAACCAGCAAAAACACAGTAATACAAAGTTAATGTTGACAGTGCAATGAAATGTCTTCCATGTGGGTATTTTGAGAGGTCTGGTGTGATGCATCACATAGCTTGTACTCACAGGCCTGGAAACCCTCCTGCCCTCCTCATTAAAAATTGAAACTTTATCCAGATAAGATGTAAAGGCTGCTTCAGATGGAGAATGCATCCTGGGTCTACTTTAACTTTGATATAGAACAAACTGCTTTAAAATCTTGGAAATAGTTCTTTAATTCTTAAGGGCAGAGAGCACCAGCCTGTGTGTTCAGTGTTTGCTGAGACTGTAATCGCAGCTCCCTCATCTCAAACAAATGAACACCTCTTTGCGCCCTGCTTTACTCCGCACCATGCTCTGCTTTGTTTACTAATGCTCCGGTAACTTCTACTCTTGCTGTGTGCCATCCTAGCAATACAGTGCTAAAAACACCATGCTGGGAGTGATTACATCAGGAGCAGTGTTTGTGTTTCTCCTACCATGAAGAAGAAAGTCTTGGGCTGGGGAAACTGATTCAGCGTAGGGATGGCATCTGTGTGCTGCAGGACCAATCACAGGCTTCCGACTTCTCAGAAAAAAAAAATCAACTTTTGGGTGACCTGGAGAAATAATAGAAAATTAAATTGACTGCCTCGCTAGTCTGTTTTCCTTTTATTTTCTTACAGTGCTAATCCATTGGATTTATTAAATACATAGTAACCTGTGTTATGCAAAGCTTCGAGATACACTTAAAGAAGTCATCAGGTGGCCAAGTAAAGCCCTGGTATTTTTATCTTATTCATCCTTTTTGTTGGTAGCACTGTTGTAAAGTGAATACCTCAACATCTTTTAGCTAACCTGACTAAATAAACAACCTAATCCACAAATACATGCATGTGTGCACATAGAAATCAAGGGTGACATTTACTCTTTATGTAATACCTGAAGAATCACCTTAATGCATGATAGGAATGGCACGTGCAAAATGAAGCCTAAGGGTGTGGGAGCCTATGACTAAAGAGGGCCAGAGCCTCCCTATGCCAAGGAGCTGCTGAGAGGTTCCCTGGTATGACATTGCCCTGCCCTTGTAGCTCACGGCAGTGATGGGGCGTGCTGTGAGGGGACGCTGTGACCCCCTCACACACCGACTGTGTCAGTCTGTAACCCCAGGAGAGTTGTTACGTGTTGGGCTGTCACCGCAGCTCCTACAGTTTCAGTTCTATCTGCTGTATAAGGGTGAAAGCCGTTTGGCATCCAGCGGTAATACCCACAGTGCGGGGGAAAGGGGACGGAACAGAACAGGACTGAGTTACAGGCCTGTCATTCTGCCAGCTCAGCCCGTTCAGGCGGCTCGCCTATTGCTCCTGTGGTTTGAGGTTTCCGGAGCTCTTGATAACAACATGATAGCTGTAATTCATTGGTGTTGGTAATCATGGATATTAAAGATGTATTTCTCTGCATTCAAGTAAATCTTACCCAGAAATTTTGATTCTCAGCCAAAGTCTAATTTAAAAAAATCAAAACAAGGCAAACCCCCTTTGTCTGTTCAGTGGAGTGCTGCGTTCTCCTGAGGGGCACGGGTTCTCTATAGGGGCAGGTACAATTATTTTGCTAGGCTATAGTCCTTTATCCTGGAAATATATCTGATAAATTCAGTTTAGCGCTCTAAATTCTGTGTTTCTGTATTTTGAAAAGCCTTGCATTTCGATTAGGCTACCAGATTATTTCTCAAAATTGAAGTTCACCTATGGTCCTAGCACAGGCTGCAGTAAGGCTGTTGTTTTGCATCACTCAATATATATCTAACTTGAGGGAAGAGGAGCCTCTGGAAGTCGGTGTGTGTATAAAATCCAGTTCTATCTCAGTGCAGATTATCTCTTTTGACCTTACTTAGAGTTATGCCTACTTAAAGCCTACCCTGGGTCTTGTGTTCATAACCTGAAAAAGTTTGTATTTGAAACACATCGATGGATGATGTATTAACGTGTTTCTTTCAAACAAGGAATGTTCCATCAAGCCGACTAAGAATTAGTCATAAGAATTAGTCTTTTTGAATAAACACTGGCATCCTGGTTTATTTTTTTCCATTCTGTTAAACCTGGTTTAAAAGAATATTAAAGCTTACAACTGAGATAGCTTAGTGAGAGATGTGGTGAGGCCTTAATCGTGCCCTTCCAAAAACTGTACTGTGGATTTCAAAAGCTAAAGCAGGAGTGGAAGCATTTTGTACATTATTGCATTTCAAGTACATTAGAGCACAGTCTGATTTACTTTCTATATGGCTTTTCAATTCTTCTCAAGTGGGCTCTCAGACACAGTGTAGCAACTCTAAAGTCTTTTTCAAAAAACTTAATTATACTGTTTTCCAAATTGAGGAATAACAACTCAAACTAAATTATTAGCTATACAAAGGTGAGCTGTGAATAGCTACAGTGATGGTAACATGAGTAATGTTAGACATCAAGGTCTACTTTTCTGTGCTAGTTCTATAATTTCAGATTTCTACCCAAATACATTGTTATCCACTCTTGCACAAGTGCCTGCAGGATGTAAAGTGAACCTCCAGGGAATCTATGCATTGTGGAGTTGTGTTCATACCTGCGGAGCTATTGTTCTGCGAGGTGTGTCTTTAAGTAAAAAGCAAGGCTGAGCATTTACAGGAAGGTGCTTTTACAATGGCTGTCATTTGTTTTGAAGATTAACATTGTTTATATGACTATCGGAACGGCAGAAGATACAACACCTCTACACAATAAGTAGAAAGACAAGGCTTGTTCCTCCTCAGTCAGCTCCTTGCTAGGAGGCTGGTTACCTCCCACTGGTTTCATGTGGTGAAGGGCACATAGCAGCTCTGATACTGGGTTATGTGAGGATTTAATCACTTGAATGACCAGAATACGTTTCTCTTATGCTTTTTCTTGGAAGGTCACGTTTGCCAACTCTAAAATTTTCTTCATAAAAAGACGTTTCCAGTTGCCTATTTTGAAAGTGTTTCTCTCTATTTCCATTCATCCTAAATAATAGAAAGCTGTAGGATCTGATCATGTGCCTCCCCTTCTCCTCTAGTTAATTATTCTGGTCATGAGAGGTAGTATGTCACTAGAATATAGGACACCAGATTGACAATTAGGAGGCTGAGTTTGTGTCCCTCGCTCTACAGGCAAATGATGTGTGGTGAAACACTTTTTTTTTTTCTCCTAGGTTTTCTTTTTTTCTTACTTTTGTGATGTCTGTTTGGGTTTCTGAGTGGCTTTTTTCCCCTATAACTTTTGAAGCTGAACAAAATATTATAATCCTTTTAACTGATCTGCAGTGTCTTGGCAGTATCAAATTTATAGTTGATCCTGAAGAGGGAGTTGCCAGGGACAGTTTCCCTTTTTGAAAAAGTGCTCTAAATATTTCTTCCTGGACAGTGCTTCAAAGACAGCAGCAGTGGTTAGCTGTATAAAAAGAGCACTAGAAGCCCAGCCAGGTTTATGTTTGCTTTGAGAACCTTGTCTTCAGTAGAGGAAAAAATACATACTATGCTTCTTTGTAATGTTGAAGAGAGGAAAATAATCTAAGAATTATTTCATTAGATCATCTTGGCGACCCAGCGGGGCTTGGGGTTGGGGGAAGCTAAGTCTTTCTGTCAAACACAGACCCTTAGTAGGAAAGTAGATGAGCCTTGCAGAGCGCTGTGAGGATCAGCTAACCATACCCTGTGTTAAACCAAGTGAATTCCAAAGGGGAATTTCCATTGCGACGGTTTTTGCTGCTCCTTGGGCGTTCACGTCCAGAGACTGGTGCAGACGCTTCTGCTAACAATCAACTACTGTGGCAGCGCAAAGACTGAAAAACGTCCAGAGGCTGCTTGGTCTAATGGAGAAAAGATCCAGTAGTTGTAAGCCTTCCAGCTACTGAAGGCACCGAGCTATAAATTGTTTCTTCATCTTTCCCAGCAGTTTTACATATATGTTGAGCAGATGTGATATACTGGAGCTTTCCCTCAGAGTTCTCTGTGTTTCAGTGGATCTGTTGTGTTTCCACAGCATGGTCTATATCCGCTGCTCTTGAATACCTCCTATGTATCAAGTCCGCTAGTGAAAATGAAGAGCTATGGGGTCTGCCTTCCGGGAGAGGATCTGCTGAGGGCATTTTTGTTGGTTTTATTCACTTCCTCCTAAATGAAAACAACTAATGGCACAGGTGCGATCACTGTTTTCTGTTTGAAATCTGAATTAGATGATGTCAAGAAAACTGGAAGCTTAACCCCTGAATCCTTAAGACAGGCATTCCAAAAATTAGTACTTCAAGACCAGTAACTGTCATGTTACGGCTAGAATTTTGGGGTAGGTGGCAGTAAGGGTTTTGCTCTGTATGTTCTTGTTGCAAGGAGTAGGGTAAGCAGGGACAGGATCTGTATTTCAAGAAAATCATTTTCAGTATAGGATGGAAATTCAGGGTGGGATTCCTACCTGCCATGGCTACACATGGTTTCTATATCACATACACTGTTCCTCTCCCCCATATCCCTGGAATACAGGACACTATATCCTAACACAACCCCCTAATTCACCCCTTTCTTGTGGTTCACCAACTCTATAGATGCCAACAGACCTCATGTTTAGTATGCTGCTGGGAAGAAATAGCAAAAAGTTGGAGTAGGAAGAGACATCTTACCCCATGGAACAAAAGCCTCACAGTCGTACTGCCTCAGCTGCGGGGAGGGCAACAAGGGCGCAGCAGCAACATTTACAGTACGAAATTGAAGAGCTGGGGTGGGAGGAGGGATGTTCCCAGACACTACAGCTTGAAAATCCATACTGTTAAGTTGCTAGAATGGCCCTCGGCATTGTTGGCCCGACCTGAAACACGCTTTCCCAAATGATTTCTGGATGTGGTTTGTGAATTAACACAGATCAAGGGCCTGGGGACAACAGGTAGTTTGCCTGCAGTGATCCTGTTTGGGTGGGTAATAGTTTAATGGTATCGAACAGAAAACAATCCCTGTTGCATTTAATTTGTACAAATAAAGGCAGCAGGGCTAGGTACTGTGGTTCTGTGTCTGCTTTTGATGTCATATGTGCTTACTAGTATCAGAACCTAATCGTTTTACATTTTTTTTTTTTTAATATCTGCATTTTTTACTCACCGTGACTGTTAAAGTATTATTGATGAAATTTGGAGCTAATTCTTTTCTTTGCTTTTTAAATTGACTGGAGTTCAGGTATAGCGTTGTATTTGAAAAATGATAATAAAGTTCTGTCTGAATGACCTTGCCTGAAAATACAACAAATGTGATGGTATTCCTGTTCTTCCTGGGTCCACGTATGTTCTAAATATAAACATTGTCATTCTGTTACTAGTATAACAGACAAAAGCTTGATATTATTTCACTTCTCTTGTGTCTTGTATTTCTTGTAAACAGAGAGCGTCTGTTTTGCATTCCTTGAACTTGAAAGTTCTGCTGTGAACAGTATCTAGAAAGATGTGAGCCGTGTCATAAAACTAGTAATAACAACAGATTGGTGTCTTCAGGTATCTCATGATCTTCCTTTCATGACGATAAAATTTTACAGAGTAATATCACAGTTATAGTTTTGCTAGGAAGATTCTGTGAAAAGGAGGTCTAGCATCTGCAAAACCTTTTAAGGTTCTCCTCTATGGAAATACAGGGCTCGTATTAAATTTATTTTTAAAAGAAAAAGAAGACATTCAGTACCAAATTGTTCCTGAGACTTAGCAGCTGGCGTTATATGACATTGTATTTTGTATGGGAGAGAAAAAGATTAGAACGTTGGGGTTACTTGACTATTAAATGACCAGGCCCATCCAGCGAATTCTAGAACACTTGTTCAGAGGTAGTTAATTACATAAATACAAAGGGGGTTTTGTTAAACCAACTGTTGTGTCTTTCATTCAGTTAGCATTCTACCTGAAGAAACCAAGAAGCCACCAAACAAGTGAAGCTCGGGGGGGGGGCGGCTCTTTCAAACTTACTTAGCGTTGTTCAAAAGTTAATTGCAACATCTGATATCTTGGAATACCATTACTTATGCTACATGTGTTCGAGACACCTTAAAGGGCGTGGTTCTGAGGAGTGAGTAACTCCTGCATTTACAGCAGCATGCCAGCTGTTTTCTTTTTTCAGTGCTCCTAACAAGATAACAGTCATTCTGGAATACTGATTTGGAGGGTAGAGTTACTGTCCTTGACCAGAAAGAGGGAAACTGAAGCTTTCCTATGAGCAGGGACAACTCAGACTTTGTGGATGAGTTTTCCTTTATGGAGTGGGCAAAAGCTGTTTCTCCTCTCTTCTTCACCCCCTCTCCCCACCAGCTTTAGGCAAATTCACATTTGGATTCATACTTCACAGCTTAACTTATTTTCTACTTTTTGCAAAGAAATTAGTTTTTTCTATTTAATGGTGTAGCTATTTTCTTGCACTATAAAACTGCCAGTCATAATTTCTACCACTTCATCAGTTTATAGAATTTGCTAGTTATAAGAGTAGTCATGCTCGAAGCTGCTGGATTTCGGATTCTGGTTGTTTCAGCCAATAATTGTAGGTAACGGCCAAAGCAGCTGCAGTGGATTTTTTTTTTTTTCCTCCTTCTATTTAAATAAGGTTGTCATTTTCATTTTCTTTCTGAAAAAACTATGGCTTCACACAAAAACTCACTACAAGACAAACAAACAAACAAAAAAAACCCACAACAAAAATATTCCCTAAATAATTTCCCTCATTTCTCTAAATACTATCTTAATCTTCCCCTAGCCAGATCTGGCGATTTTCTTTTCTTTTTTTCCTTTTCCCAGCATTAATCTTTTTTTTCAGTGCAGAGCGATGGGGAAAGAACTTAAGTCTTGAACCACTGTCAGAAAGTTCTTGTTGTTGTCTGACTTTATGTAACAATTAGTGGATAAAGGTTTTTCTCTCATTCTTATTTCACCATCACCTACCATAAAAGAAGGATCTGTGCAATTTTGATCACATCCTTGACATCCTTTTGTATTATTAACAGCCAGATTCCTTTTTACCCCTGTTGAAACAGTTTACCTTTTCTTTTTCCTGTTTGTTGATCTTTCTTCTCCCTTCCATCCTTGCTCTCCTCTTCCTCCCAATTTTTCAGCCATCCACAGACTTTTCAGATGTGTGCTGCAATATGAAACATAAAGCTAGACCTATGTGACACTGAGATGAATACTTTCATCTGCCATTGAATTGCCTTGGTTATAACACAAGTTTTGTGTTCTCTTCACTAGAATGTTATGGAACAGTTCAATCCAGGACTGAGGAATTTAATAAATCTGGGGAAGAATTATGAAAAAGCTGTTAATGGTAAGTCTTCTACGTGCTAATTTTAGAATGTTTAATTTTAATTTAAATATCCATATTGGATATAAGGGTTGTGTATAAGCTTAATTTCCAAGTTGAACTTTGGCTGTGTTTAATTAGGAAAAAAAAAACTAACAAAAGAAGTGCAAACACCCAAACACATGTACCGTCTCCCCTTGTTTTTCCCCCCATCCCACAGAAGTTGCGTCCCAAATGCTTCAGCCCAGACCTACTGCAAAACAAACTGAACATAAAGTGTAAATCCCCCACATTAGAATAATAGTATAAATGGAAGAAACTGAAGTTATGTAAACTAGATGTTCTGGGTTTTTTTTCTTCTCTGAAAATACCTTCCAAACATATTTCATGTTCTTAGATCTGCTCCTGCCCACCTGCACACATCGCTACCTAAGTAACCATGTGAACAGAATGACTTGATTGAGTAAGAGTTTCAGGAATGGATTAATTTACTTTGTCTTGTCCATGTTCCACCTGATGGTATCTTTTTAATGATTCAAAATAAGAATGAATAAAGTTGAATCTAAGGACCAAGTCTCTCAAACCTTTTATAATTTACTTCCATTTATTCTGTTATTACTGGTCGTTTACTTCCATTATTGACTTCACAGAAACTACCAAGAATGGGGTTCCAAGACGGGGCTCTACATTCCCAAAGCTTATACTGTAGGACCGGTTAGAGCTTGTTCCATTTCAGCTATGCAGACCTGTTCAGCTGCTTGATACCATATTAAAGCAATGTAAAATCTCTCTAATTTTGACTCTTTCAAGCCTGTGGCATCTCTTTCCCCTAGTGTAATCTAGTACTCTGAGAAATGGGATACTGCAGGAGTGCAGAGCCAAGTAGACACTGAAATCTCTCTTCATGCAAATTTTAGACCAGGCTTGAGAAAAAGATAAAACCAAAGCCTGCTAGAGATGAAAATAGGAAAATGTTCATTTATTTGCAGTAATGCCTAACCTGATGGATGAACATTGTGGTTAGCTAATACCTAACCTCAGGCTTATAGGTAGTACCAGAAGTAATAATCAGTGTTTTCATGTTTGGCTGAAAGATTTTTATACCAGTTTCTGGGGTTCTGCTTTTCACACCTTTACTGTTGATACGTTACACTGTGCTCTTCTAATTCAGTTTGTCACCAGGAATTCACCACATAACTGTGCATAGCAGCGCTGGAGAGGCTGATGGGTGATGTGTTCTAGCATGTTTACCTTTTAAGCCTGGCCGATAAAGCCTGTGTAGCATGAATGCTTAATTTCAAATGAATAAATGTTTACCATGTTGCAAGAACTGTTGAGAAACAACGTTAAAGTCATCTTTGGACTCTCATAAATTGTTTATCTTTTCTCCATCAGTTCTGAGAGGTATAAGTAGTTCTGTAACAAGGAGTAAATATTCTACTGCTAAACAAATGCTTTGCAGCTTTCCAGACAAGTCAGAGTAGGCTAACGAAGAACTTCTGATAGGTTTATAATGTATTTTTATACATTTTGAAGATAAAAGGTCAAAACTCCTTTCTGCAGAAGTAGCTTACTAGCCATAATACTGGCAAAGAGACTGGTAAAATGGTCTTGGTTTAGCTTGATTAGCACAGGAGAAATCACACATTTTCCTCCTTTTCTGATCCCCATATTGGGATAAAAGACTGACTTGGGGCTGTCTTGAGGACTCATTAGATAGAGGAGTTGGAATGGTCTAGAATCTTCGCATATGGGAGGCATACTGCTCTGTCAGCAGCACCGATACAATCCTTCTCTTCAGAAAGTTTGAATATAGAGCACCTATGAGATGCAGCTTAGACAGAAATTGCTCGTCTAATGTAACAGAGCCTCAAAAAGAATTTTACTTTCACTTGGGAGAGAGTCAGGCTTCTTGGTGAATATACTGTTTAGGTAACCAAAGATGTCACCTTTGCTAGTGAAAACTATAACATACAGACCTAAAACACTGTAATTGGCAATTATATTCCTCTCAGGAAAAAAGTGTTCTAAAGTCAACAGTGAGAGTCTGTTTGGCTTCCACTTTAGGTTAAAAATGTAGTACTACATAAAATTATGCAGTCAGTATTTTTCAGCACCTTTTACAATAAAACTTTGCCAGTTTGTCCTTGCTATTTCTTTTGTTTGTGGTATCCAGATCAGTTCTAGATGCTGTGACAATGCAAGGGAACCATTGTAGATCTGCTGCATGGGTAAAATGTTCCTCAGTACGGGCCTCCCTGCAGTTTGAATCTTGATGTTTCCGTATTCATTCTAGCAAAACGGGCTTTGCTGTTTAAATCGGCTATAACCAGGAAATGATTAACTGAGAATAACTGAAGCCCCACTGATATATATTAAGAGCTTATTGGTTCCTGTGAAAGTGGGATTGAACTATAAACAATGAAAAGGGGGTAACTGTCCGTGGCGGGGCGGGGGGGAACCATGAGCATCCAAGTATTAACTAGTGTCTGTCTTTTTGATTGGGAATGTTAAACCATGAGGTTTCTTCTTAAACTGCATATGGGCCTGTTGCCTGAGGCTTTTATTGCTTAAAGTAATTGGAATACAGATTTCCCTGCTCTCCTGAGTTCAGTGACAAAGATAAAAGTAGGCACTTTCCTTGAGTGTCAAAATAACTCTGTGCAGAAATTGTATATATCAATGTTAATTTTTCATGTCTGTCCAAAAAACCACAGATCTTCCAGCATTTAAGTTCACTAAGTTGCTGAACAATATAATTTATCATAATGTCAGGAACGTTGATGGTATGTTGAAAATTGAGAAAGGAATGGCAAATGGGCGATGTCCACAACCCCAACATATGTTCTATCATTTAAGGCCTAAAATTTCTTTAAAGTGGAGAAGTTGGTGTTTATACGTAGGATCCTCAGATTCAATGTATTGTTTAGACAAGAAATCATATTTGCCATGGCAGTATATGATGACAGTACAGTGTTATCCATAATGGGAATTTTTAGGAGTGGCTGTATCAGATGTATCAAACTGTTCACATTTCACTTTTCTTTTAAATATGTCACACCTGGCGAACTGTACTTCATCATTGCTTTTTTTTCAAAGCAAGTTGCTCTTTCAGCTTACTTAAACAGTAAATGATGATTTGCTTTTGAAGGGCTCCCTGTGTCCTTGTTGCAACTGCAAGTCCGCTGTCTCATGGCCAGTAGCCATGAGATCATGGCTACTGAGATCAGGGATCCGGCTGGCTAACACAGAGCTGAGACCTTGGCATTTCTACTAAGTTTGAGATTGCATTTTCCTTCTTCCCAACAGTTTTATCTGTACCAAGGAATTTTCTTATGTCCTGACCAATGCCTTATGGCTAAACCTACCCCCTGAATGCTGATTGCTGCTGGAAATGCATGAAAGCTGGAACTAAATAACAGGCTGAAACTTCATTACTATACTCTGGTGTTCTGTCTTTGTCACCTGGTTTCACAAATTAGCAGGTAGCACACAGACTTGTGTTCCCTTCTCTCGTAGCAGGATTTCTTTATTGCCACATACCCCGCTCTTACTATGTGCTTTGGAGTAGAAGATTTCGTAGGTCACAGGTTAATGAGAATGGATAATATTTTGATTTTAACAGCCTTTTTTTTTTTTTTTTTCCTCCCCTCTCCACCCCAAGCTATGGTGGTGGCTGGAAGAGCATATTATGATAGCCTTGCAAAGATTGGGGATATATCAGCAGAGTCTCCAGTTTCTAAAGAATTAGGTAAGTAAAATCTCATTTTAAAAAATTACTTCAAAATATAGTACACTTATATTAAAGTGAAATTAATTAATCCAAGTTCTGTACTTTCCTGAAAATAATTCCCCAATTTTTGAAAGATCAGCAGAGCTGATCTTCATTTTGGACTCATGTGGCTGGCATTGAAATGGTACTGCTCAATCTACACAAGTGAAGTTGTCATCAAAGTATTTCTAATATTTCTGACAATAGGTTCTAACGTCACTACAAAACAAAGCAGCAGGAACTATACTGTAATGAGGAAACATTTTTTTAAAGCCTTAATTTTCTTTTTGACAAAAATAACTTGATAAAGCATCTTGTCTCAGAACTTTTGATTATGGGCAGTGTAGGACTCTCAGCATGTAACATGCATCTGCTCCTGTAACTCCCAATAGTGTGTTAATTCAGCTGATTAAAAAGGATGGGTTTAGTAAATGGACTTTTAATGATTCTGCTGAAGCAGAATTGAGGGGGAAGGCTCTTCTTGAATGGTGGCCACGGGTTTCTATGGGTCTGCATACATTTTTATGATCTGTTCTGAAACCACTTCTGTGTGAGTATTAACACTCTGCGTTGAACGTTGGGAGCGGCAGAAAGCAAACAGTACAAAGCAAACAGTCCTAACTTAGTCACTCGCTGTATTTGCTTTGCAGGTTGTTTACGGAAAGCAGAGTTGCTGGTTTCAAACTATAGAACAAAAGTATGAGAAAGCTAAAAGTAATAATAATGCAGAGTCTAGTCTTCTGAAAAATCATCAAATGCATAATTACAATTCTTGCAATCAAGCAGTTGGTCGAACATTTGGAAGTTAACTTATTTACTGAACTTCATACGATTGTGGGATATCGTCTGCTTGTTTGAAAATATTAACATTGGTTAGTCTCGAGATGAAATCTGGAAATAACTGGTCTTCCCTGTTATTGGGGACAATAGAGAATTGTGATTGAAAATATAATTTTATTTAACTATGAATTCTTTCCTGCAATTATAAAACCTTTTTCTAGATATACTGTCTGGAGAAAACATGGTGTCCTTCAGGGTCAGGCCTCTAACACTGCTTTCTGTTCACCTTCTACTTAAACTGTTACTGCAGCAAAATCTTTTCTTCTTCAGGAAAACAGCCACTCAGGATGTCTTCCAGCATACTCTCTGCTAGAATTCTTAATTTAGAGATAAGGAAAGTCAATGAACATTGGAAAAGGAGGGATAATGTGGTCAGGAGTCTGTGAGAGATCATTTGCATTTTCTTGAAAAAGTCTTAATCGTTCTGAAGCTGGGCTACAACACTGAACTGTTTAGCAAAGAAATATGATACACCCCAGATGTTTCTAAAAGTATCTTTGCTTAAAAAAAAAAAAATTACTGCACCTTTTAGTATTTTCAAAATATGAAGCAGCGTGCTGAGCGGTATCGGCTGTGCAAAGACTAGATCAAACTGCACTGTGGATTGCTCCTTTTGGGACCCCGTTAACCCCAGTGGAATTACCACAGGCGCAGTGTTCCACTGTGGAACACTCCTTCCTGTGCGGTCCTTTAGAGTTGCCAAAAGACATGTTAGTGACCACTAACTGCTCTATCGTGTAATACGTGTCTTACCTTTGCCAAAAAAGAGGTCAGCAGGTCCGTTAAATTTTGTGATACGCCTGTGAACTGCTGTTCTGGAATGTATTCTCTGGAGCAGCAAGTGAGCTGACACACTGCCTTGTTTTATAAGAGCAGCAGACTAAAGGTGGCTGGAAAAGGAGCAGAGACGAGCAATTTCCATAATTTCAAGTGAGTGTTATCTGGAATAATTCTGTAACTTTTTACTTTTCCCTTGTCTAAAATTATATTGTAAGGCCTCTTCCTGTATTAGCTGAAATCAACAGCAACATTCCCACAGATGTAAGTAGGAGACCATTATATTTTTTAATATTATAAGACATTATCCTCGTTCTTCACAGTGAATTAGATAAACCAACGATGACCAAGTTCTAAAGCATTTTGACCATAGATTGAGGGGCTGTGGTCTGGATTGCCAGTGTTTAGGTCTTTGGACAACCAGAAAATGTAAATGTTTTTGCCCAAGTAATAAAAAATTGAAACATCCAAAGTAAATACCTAAACTAATGCTTGAAACTAATCCATTTAAAACTAAACAAGCCTCTCCCCTCCATGGCTTACCAATTTAACCACCATCAGGACAGTTGGCTTATGGATGGCAAGACTTCACAGTAGTCTGAAATCCACGGTGCTGGTTTTTTACCTTGTATCACCTACAGCAGAAATCAAGGGAAAGCATATCTGCCAATTAATTATCTGTGACTCATTTTAAATGTACATGCCTTAACTGTACATGTCCATTAACTCTGTGTTTTCACTCATCAGCCACTAGGTAATTTTTGGCTGTAAAATAGTGTTAGAACAAGATTCCTCCTTTCCCCCTTTCTCTGATAGTTAGCATATCAGGCTGTAACTTTTACAGATACAGTTCATATTGAAATCAGTTTTCTGAATAATGAACAGGGGAATGAGGCAGGAGCAAAGATTTCAGGTCATCCCTGTGGCAACTTCATCTTTAGTAGCAGCAGAGGAAAAATAATGTATTATTCTAAATTCAGCCGAAAGGACTACAAGGCTCAGGTGGCTAAAACAACAGTATTCTTCTGAATTTATGGAGAATGTTTACTGGAATATTGCACTGAGTCATTTTACAGTTCAAACCCAAACCTGCTGGGTGACCTAGAGCATATTTACTGCCAAGTGTGATGTAAAGATTTATATCAAAAACACAGTCAATCCTTCCTTCTCATAAAGAAACACAGAACGTGGTCTTCCTGTAATGATCCAGTAAAATGGATACCAACCCCACAGGAGGGTAGAAACAGAAATGGAAAAGAAATAGGGAAGAAAATTTTTGAATTAGAGGGTAAAATGCATAGAGGGGAGAGAAGTAGTGGGCAAAAAATCAAGTAAAAATGTCAGAGTGCTTTCTGCTTTCGAATGAGATTGGAGCATGCATATGAGAATGCAATGGCCATCTGGATATTCCAGCTAATTCACAGCTTTTTGTACTAAGTATCTCTGTCTTTCAAGTCTGGTTGAAGCTCTCTGAATTATTTTAATACAGAAAAACTTAATATGAGTAAGTTGAGGAAGTAGAATTGTATACTGCATTCATTAGACAATCCTTATGAATAAGGGATAAGTTGATTTAGGGCAACAGTCTTTCTAATTTTTATTGCCCTAAATTTCTAAGCTTGTAGTCGCTCAGACTTCGCTATGCGCATTTAGGAACATTACCTGAATTATGTGGTTCAGGTTATTCTGCAACAGGGAATTTGCATCTCTCTCTTTCCTAGGCACTTTTTGGAAATCCCGCTAGGAAGAAAACATAGGAAACAAGAAGTGGCACGTTTAAAAATGTTAAGATTTTATACTATTCAAATTCCAGCATACCACAACAGCAAAATAAAATTTGGAGTCTCAATAATACACTAAAAATAATTTCTCGTAGGTACTACACCACTGACAGAGTGTTAGAATAGTAACTTTCATGATGTGTCGCTAATCTTTTTTTGTCTTGCCCAAAACAGAGGTGCGTGAAGCTTTGTCTTACCGATTTTTAGTGCTTATAACTTTAACAAACCTTCTCTTCTAGTATCATAGGCTGTCTTTGTAGCCTTCACTTGCTCAAGGAATCAGGAAGTTCTTTGCTGCTCTACTCATTGAATACTACTTCTCATAGCTTCCGATCTGACCTCTTTAGCACCTGCCAGTTCTCGTAGCTACGACTCATTTATTACCTTGTGGGTGTGAAGTCCCCATTTGTTGTGTGGCAACTGTATCTACAGCAGTCACCCACAACTGGGTCTGTACCTAGAGCTTATTGCTCAAGAACTACTAGGTGTAAACTATTCATTGCTTGTCAAAATATAAAAAGCCACATTTAAAAAAAAATTACATTGCATGGTCTTGACCAGTGGAACTAAACTGCAGAAGTTCAGCATGTTAAAAGGAAAAACAGAGGAGACAAAATTCCTTCCTTAGTCTAACCAGAACTGATAAATTATTTAAAGATTACTCTGTGTTACAGGTTTATTTTTTTTCATAGTCTCATTCTGTTAAAACTTACTGGAAACAGGTATGTAAAAGCTTATGCTTATCTACAGTCTGAAATGTAAGAATTTGGAAAAATGTAGGTTCTTTACAGGAGAAATTTTCCGGTTAAAAACAACTATAGCTAATCTATATTACCCGTATAGAAAAAAATTTGGAACAGAATTGGGAAGTGCTTATTTGGCTAAAAAGAACATCTCCTTGCTGAAAAACTTCTAATCAGACTGTAATATAAGGCAGTGACACCTTTTTAAAACAAACACTATCTTGCAAGTATTTGTCATTCGTTCCTAATTAATACGCAAAATTGCCACTTGAGTGGTTATTTTTCAAAGCTATCGCTCTCTCTTGCTACTTCTATGGTAGAGCACCTAAGTGTCACTCTCGCTATTGAGAAAGCCAAGCAGAAAAAGAGAAAACTCCATCGTTTAGGATGAATGTAGACAGCTGCACGTCCACGTCAATTAAAAAAAAAAAGGGGGGAGAGGGGGAAGGCAGAGTTGTTGACTGTCTTTAGCATATAAATTGGTGCTTTCAGCTGGAATCCTATTTCACTTGTCTTAGATAACACCTAGCACCCTTCACCGGCTCATTTAAACTAAAGGAAACAGATCAGTCATCTCACCCCATCTTACTGCATCAGTGTCATCTCTTCTGTAGTAGAAACGTTCTGCTTTTGGAATAGGTTATGTTGGAGAGAAAGACAAGTGAGGTGTGCCAGCAACTACAGAACCCCTTTAGCACCTCATCTGGTGGAAACTTCTGGGAAACCAGCTTAGAGGCTGCAGTTTAAGTAGCTGGTATATCAGGCCAGCTTTTCCTATGGTGCATTAATAAAACACTCTTCTACTATAGCTATAATGAAATGGCATTGGAAGAAGTCACTCCATTCTCCTCTTATAAAAGGAAAGTACACAGAGAGCTGAAAAGGAAATACAAAGTCATCATGTGGAGTTTTTTGGGTGGTTTTTTTCAGGAGTGAGGGTTTTGTATCTTCTAATTTTACAGTAACGTTCTGGGCTTGTGCTGTACAGACCTCCTGTCTGCTATAAGACAGATGGAAGGAGATGAGCCAGCCTTCCTAGATACATTCCCACTGATGAAAACAGCAACTGGATTAGTGGAAACTTCCTGCTATTTATAGTTCTACTTTTCAAGGTTATTTATAAGGTTAAAGTGAGCCAAACAATCATATTGACAATTTTTTTTCTCTAGAATCAGTACTGTGGCTTTCAATGTTCAGTATTCTGCAAGTAAACTTTAATAAAAGTCTGGTGGAAGAAGGAAAAACTTCAGTCTTAGATACTCAAACATGAACAACTTAACTCCACACCTAATAATTTGCCTGACCATCTACTGCAGAGCTATTGGAAGCTGTATCTATTCACTGATTTATAGATCATATATATAATTTAACTATTCAGATATTCATAAGCATGTGCCCTGCCAGTAGCCTGGCAAAAGCTCCTGCAAGTCAGTGTTCATGAATGGTAAAGAATACTTGGCATTGTGCTATTGATAAACCAAAAAAGAAAGGCAAGAGAAACCTGTCACCGTGTTACATCCAAAGCCATAATTAACCAACGAACAAAAATCACGAAGAGGTCAATAATCAATGGAGAAGGTTGCTGCGAAACCTGTCCTGGACGATGAATGATCAGGTGGCATTCATGGCTGAATGAACAGTCGTTAGCGAAAATCTTTTGGTGGGGGTTGTTTTTAAGTTCTATAATCTTTCTGTGCTAAAATATAAACCAGAAATGATTCTAGCAAGAAACAGAGAGAACAAGAGGTGTGTTTGTTATTAAACATAAAGAATGTAAATGCTTAAAAATGAATATTGCAGCTTCTTATAGGCCTACCCTAGTTTGTCCTGTGTCCAACCAGTTGTTGTAACCTCTGTTACGCAGACTTGCAGATAAGGTGCAAATTTTCTGGTTCTAGAACTGGCTGAAGCGAGAATTAGGATATGAAAACACACAAGGCTCTTTGGGAACAACTGCGGTAGCACCAGGAGAAGAAAAGACGACAGATATTCATAGGACTGTAGTGATATTTTCCCAGTTATTTTTTCAGATTATTTTCTATAAATTTTAGATAATTGATCATATTTCTCAGGGAGTTTCAGTATTTTATTCCTTGTCCCTGCCCAACCTTACAACAACCTGTAACCTGAAGCTGATTCTCCTGATTTTAGTCAGAGATAAGCTGTGGGTGTGACACTCTCACAGCACAGAGCCCTGAATTTCTCAGGCTGGTTAACTTAGCAGTTCATAGGTAGCACTGGCAGTGCTGTTCCTTGCCATGCATCGTTACAGCGTTATGGCTGTGACACCAGCGCATGTGTCCTTGCAGCGGCTGCTGCCAGCACACCCGCTTGTGTGCGGCGATGCAGTTCAGCACAGAACATCCATAATGATAGAGGTGACCACACAGCCTCGAGGGAAAAATTAGATGGTTAAAACACCTACAGTGAGTGTGTACTTACTTGATATCCTCACGCTTTGCCTCAAAGGCCTGAGGAAATAGCAAAAATACCATGAAGGGCATCCTTAAAGGTCTTCTGACCTGTACTGGAAACGTTAAATTCCACAGGAGTCTCGTGTAGCAAAGACATCTTTCATCTCGCAGTGGAATGCCTGGAAAGGATGCCCTGAACTTCACCTCTGCATACATGCAGTGTTTTCTAGATTGTGGCTACTGTCTGTCAGAAAAAGAGTAATTTGGAAGGGTGAGAACTGGCGTTCTGTGTGCACAGCGGGTGCGTGTTCCCCAGCAGCCCTTTGAACTCACCCAGCCGTGGTACGATCCCAACGATCACTGGGTGCGGGGGCTAGTGCGGTAGGCAGGAGGCCGCTCTCACTCAGATGATGCTTTGCAGTCATAGCTTTTCTTCACTGCCATCCCCAGGTATGTCTGTTGGCAAACAAATAACACTGAGAGCTTTGGAGAAAGTATAGGTAGTTGTCTTCTCTAGGGAGAGAAATAGATGAAAAGTAAAGGATAACATTGTGAAGAAAATTACATTACGTGTAACTAGCTTGTAAATCCTTTAACCAAAGCTCTAACTACATTTTGTATGTACAGTGAGCTCTTCCCAGTGAATTGTTTCTAAACAAAAATTCCAGCATCAGTTGTAGATGTTGTTAGCGTTCCTGTGGCAGGGTGGTGGAACCAAACCAGTTGTCTGGGACTTCTGAGGAAAAGATTTTTATCAAAACTTTCGACTTAATTTGGGTGTGGATTTTTTTTTTCTTGACACTGCTGAGACTGTGAAACTTGGTGGCAGTTCCAAAGTGCTATAATAAAAATTGCAGTGATTCCTTGCATTTTACTGAACCTCATGTAACATTTATAATGATAACTTAAATATTTATCCTCTCTAGTATTGGAAAACCTTAAAGAACTTCAGTTCTTGCCGCTTAGCATGATTTGGTTGTTCCAGTCCGGCTGAAAAACAGAGATTATGTCTGTTGTATGATCTTCCCTAACTAATCTGCCTGAAACCAGCCAGGCTTCATACAGGCGAGTTCAGGCTTGTGGTTGTATTGTAACTCACTTTCTTTGCACCCAACTTGTGTAAGGATTGCGAGTCGCTTGTATGACAGCATTGCAGCTCAGGTATGAAAAACTATTGTATAGAAGGCTTTCAAGGCGCTGTGGATGATCAGTCTCTGACATACATCCCTTAATATGTTGTGGGTTTATATGTTTGGGTAAAAAAAAATAAATGCCTGCAGGAGTCTTCGTATATATTAGTAATGGAGTAACCAGTGGAAAAACGAGTTTGCCATTTTTCATGCATTATTTATGTGGCGTATGCTTTTCCTTTCCTTTTTAAACTAAATTTAGTTACTATGCTTACCAATCATCTGAAACAAGATGAGTAATCCAGGTTAATTAACATCTGTTCAATTATATACTAGGGTTAAAAAAATTCTAGTGGCTGTATTTTTTTGACTAGGATCAAAACAGCTTGGGAAAGAAAGGGGCATTAGACTAGCAGACTGAACTCTGTATTTTTAAATACTTAAATATTACAAAGTTTTAAAGACAATCCATATTTTTAATTCTTTCAGTACTTTCCCAATACGTAAGAATTATGCAGTCTTACACTATTTACTTTCGCATGATCAATGCTATCATAAATAAAAGGCGCTAGGCTACTACAGGAGTGAACCATGCTCTATGTCGTCACTGTCTAATTATGAAATGGGAAAAGGAGTTTTGAACAGCGGGATTCTTTGATTATATTCCTCACGCTGAGAGCAATGTGTAATCCAACGACAGGGGAAGTGTTAAAGAGAGTATTGCCAAGTATGTGTTCTAGCAAATTTTATTCCAAATAATACACAGCTAAGCTGCTGAGAACTGGTGGTTAGGCTTTTTGTTGTGGACTGCTGTTACAGTATGTTGGCTGGGATGTAGCTGGAAATAAATTGTTTGAATGGATAAAAACGGAAGTCATACTACTACTTTTTTTGTGGTTTTTTTTTTTTTTTAACTTCCCCTTGTCCCCTGCTTGATTTTTAACTTCAAGCAGATGAAGTTTTGACTGTGGACAAACATAGATGAAAACTCTGTGCGTGGGCTGCAATCTGCTTTTTCAGTAGGGACCTGTAGGAGGACACAGGCAGTGACACCCTATGCAAAGGAGAAAGTAGAGCACTGTAAGTTCATCATCAGCTAACACCGTAGGTCGCCAACTCACAAAATCAGCAACAGTGCCTTCCTTGTACATCCTATTCATTGCTTACTAGTTTTGTCTGGACGTGGAGGCAAGACTTAGGCATCTTCCAGGGTCTTACAAACTTTGTGAGGCTGTTTATCTCTTCTGTAGCAATGAGACTGTAAAATACCTAAAAAGACATTAAGTATTTAGAAGTAATGGAACTTGTGAAAAAGCAGAGCTATGGAGACATTGCAACTTTTTCACTCTGAGCATTAAATCAGTTTCAGATCATTACTTGAAGTATTGCGAGCTAACTTTAGATAAGAAATGATGCTTTGAAAGCAACACCATCAAACACCCTCACATAGTTAAAGGGGAGCTGTGAGCATGAGGCTCCTTGTATGTTAAGTGAATAATTGCTGCAGTTGGTTTTGCGTGGGAGACTAATGTAAACAACTTTGACAGCACATGCTGATAATAGGAGAACATTTTTATATCTTCATATATCTTTAACTGGATAGTACTTTAAATTTTATTTTTACATGTCCAATAATATCGTAATGCTCAGTTTAATTCCTCATGGTCCATAATCAATATCACTTTTGGATTTTATTTAACTCTACTAGTACAGGAATACACAGACTTCAGTCATTGTGTTGTGGAGGATTTTTTTCATTTCCTTCAACCTGTGCTTAATCTGTTTTAAATTAATTAACTTCTTTGTTATACTGCAGAAACATATCTGTTGTTCACAGCCTTAGTGAGAACTCTGAATATTTTAGAATTGGTCTGAGAATGCCATTTGCTTCTGGTTTTTTATTTACAGATTTTACTTGTTTGCTGTTCTAGCAAAACACAACTATTTGGAGGGGCTGCTTGAGGGCACTACATCTAGCCTGTATAGTGGACTTAAAATACTTTATCATGCTCTGAAGTCTCCTCCCCTTTTCTCTGTTGTAGGTTTTATTCTTTCATTTAGTCTTCCCATTCACCTTCTGCAGTCACCTTCGTAGAATGGCATTGGGTGGTCATGTGTCAATGCCATTTTATAAAATGAACTACAGAGAGATTTACTCCTTGCTTCCTATTTCATGTTCGTTCATGCAGCAGGGAAAGGCAGACTTGACCTAGTCCTGTTGATTTATGTGCATATTAGTATTAATTCTACAGATTGTGGGGGGGTTTTAAAGCATTCTGGACAAATTGTATTACAAGCAAAGTACAGTTTGAGCTTGGGAAGTTTTACATTACTTTGTCCTTCATTATTTTTCTTTTCTTTCACATTAAATCCCATTAAATTCTTTTTGCCTTCTTTAAAGCATCTTTTGCACAATTAAATTCTTCTGCAATAAATCCTCCCTATGACACAATGATAAATTCAATGCATTTGGGACTTAACTGATGTTTTGTTCACTCACTATTTATTTGTTACACGGTATTCCTTTGATACTGTCTATTTCATTGCTTTCAGGGGCTACTGGCTTCAAAGGACTTTGTTTCTAATTTTCCTTTGTCATAAATGCCTTTCTTCTGGGCACAGTGTAACTTCGAAGGAAGAGAAACATCCTCGACAGAAATGGCATCTAATAATACACTTGAACTATATTGTCTCCATGTGTAGCTCTGACTCAGCCTTTCATTCTCTTGTTTAATGTAAATAATTATGTGGTTTCATCTCTAAGACAAGAAGTTACTAGACCTGCCCTGAATGCAAAACAGGACAACAGGGGATAAATGAGTGATATAATTAAGCACTTCGTCTGTTCCCAGACATCTAAGGAAGTCTCTCTATTAAGAGACTTGAAATTTTTCAAGAGTGACTTCATTTTTTCAATATGAAGTATATTGCAAGTAAGGTCGTGCTATTAATACTTTGATTCTAATATAGCTATTTACTATTTTAAAAGTTTAGGTGATTTTGTAGCTATTGATATTTGTTTCTATGACAGAACTCTATTGATTGAATTCCATTTTTGTTTCTAATTCTTCTTGTCTTCCATTCCTAAGAACAGTCAACATAAGCTAAAAAGATTAAATAACCAGCACAGTCACCCAGTGCAAACAGTGAGGTTGAAGTGTAACTGCTACGGAAGTTCTCTATTCTGGCCTTACAACTAATATTTCTGTTAGAAACTGCTTTCCTTGGTTTTAATCTACTGTGAGTACAGTCTTTTAAGGATGTCTTCTTGCTCACAGGATGCTGTGTATGCAGACATAACTGTTACACATTTTGGGTTAGTAATTTTTTTTTCCTTTGGTAACAAAACGAACAGTATTAATGGAATTCTAGTCTCTCTTATTTTCTCAACAGAAAATATAGATACAGCCTTGGTTAAGCCTAAAAATATTCCACAAATTCCTGAAGTTTCATCTTAAAAGACCTTTCTACTTGTGCATTGATCCTATTTGAAACTAAAACAAATTTACCCTGGAACTTGGCATTACTGTCCATGGTCATATCTCAGATTATAGCTGTGTTACGCAGCATGGTTTCAAGAATCATACATGAGAAATGTTTGGTTTATTTTTAAGTTATTTAAGGTATTTGAGATGTTCCCCCCAAATCCCCATCTGAAAGAGATGGTTTCTTCTCTTCCCTGTAGTGCACTTACAAGGTAACAGCAAAATAACGGAACAAGTATCTATGAACATTTACAACTATGTTTTTGTTTTCCAAAACTGATGTGGGAATATTTAACATACCTCTACTCTTTGTCACAAAGATTTCCTGTTCAGGGTGTGGGGGAATAGAAAGCAGGAAAAAGTATCTTTGACAGGCAAGTATTTTCCTAGTTATGTTTATCGTCAAGACCAGTGGTTTTGGTTTGTTAATTCATTGCATAGTATGATGCCCAAAACTGGTTCAAGTTTACAGTATATCTGCCACAAATTGGACTTAAGTGGTCCATTACCATGTGCTCTAGTCAGGTCACTACGTTTGATAGGTTTGGGGTTTGCCAGTAAATGATGACAAGGTTAATATTTGGTTATTGTGTATTATGAGCTCTCACATATAAAACCTGATCATGAGCAGCTCTAATGCATAGCAAAATATTTTTAGTTGATGTGAGAAATACATGTTTATCTTCACTTTAAGTAGTTTTCTGTGCCTTTTTACAAGATGAATAATTACTGATGTTAGAGCCTGTCCTTAGGTTATGCTGCAGAGTCACCCACTGCCTTTATTGGAGCTATTCTATGATTCACCATTGTAATTAAAAATTACACTGAAGTTGTTCAATTTCCATTCCACTTGGACATTGTCACATGTAGGCTAGGGGTTGTTTTGCCTTTCCTGAATTAGTCTTCCACGAAAACTTGTCTCCTTGTGTAAATCTGTTTTGGGAGGGCCATCACAATGTGGCTAACCCCTTATCTTAAACTGGACATAAAAAATGTGGTATATGTTCCCTGTAAAAATATTCGTTATTTTTTAAGTGCAGAATCTGACCTATAATTAAAACTATAATTTAAATCTTAATAGGTTGAAGCGTGCTTACTATGGATTCTTTTCAAAACGTTGATTCAAAACATGAAAGAGGAAATTAAATGGGTGAGCCAGTACATACAGTGCCTGTGGATTACTGGTGGCAGTAAGGAGATTCCAGCCTAAAATGGCTTTTGCCTGATGCACAGCATACAGGGGACTTTGCTGAGAGAAAAAGAAAATGCAATTAGTCACCAATATCTAAAAATACTATTTAGAAGTGTTCTAGAACACTCTAAAATATAAACTCCAGCACAAACCATGTAGAAGAATGTGTACTTTTAAAAGTTCTCTTCGTTTCAGGAGATGTTTTGGCAGTATTCTTTGTAATGAAGATGAAAATAAACTGTTTCTAACCAAGCGTTCAAAGCCGAAAGACTTGAAAGCTGCAGTCAGTTCAAGTGCTGTGTGAGACAAAAATAACAACCTCCCAGCGTCAGGTTTTCCATTCTTGACGCACCAGGTGAATGGGTTGTTTTACTGAGCGTTTACACTGCGGTGGCAGGGCAGGCCAGAGGAAGGGAGTGTGGAAGAGCCACGCGAGAGCTGAGTCAATACCCGACGTTGTTGGATGTCTGTCCGTACTTGGAACGCTGGGTTGGCCGCGTTAGCGTTGCCAAGTATTAGCTAAGTGTGCTGCTTTGGCAGCAGATTCTCAGAACATACTTTGTACAGAGAGGGAGAAAAAGTTCGTTTTTTGAATGAGCAAAAATCTGTAAGGGCAATTATTCTGAGGGCCATTTCAACACTCACCCTGAATTTCTGTAACGTCCCAAACACCTTTCTAGGCTGCATATTTAAAACCAAACTAACTTCTCAATTTTATTTGGTTTTCTTGATTATTTTTTCCCGATTTCTTTTAACACTATTTTCCTTTCTAAATTGCAGATAAGTGTTTATAAAACTCTTCTAATTTTAAAAGCCTGTTACAGCCTAAAAATGTATCTTTTCAGTTTGGTGAAACAGAAGCACTGTGGACTAAAGTGCATTCACTTCTGCAGCCTTAAAATAACAAGGTGGCTTATTCATGTCCGTTACTTCAAGTGTTTATGTAACTACATTGTATTTACTTTTCTGTTGCACATGAGTAACTAATTACTATAGCACCTCTCACTTCTCATAGTATTTATATTTCTGTAGTCACCAGCAACTTTAAATACAAACACAAAAAGCATAGCACTCTGTAGGCTGTACAGAAGGACTTAGACAGTATTTGATATATATATATATATAAAAACACAGCACCCCTCTGTCTCTCCCATCTCCCATCCTGAGTGCAAATTGAGAACGACAGAGGAGAAGGGAGCAAGGCCATATGATGTACCCAGGCACTACGGGAATGCACCTATGTTACATGGGAAGATGATCAAATCACTAACATGCACTTTGGGGGGACAGGTTTTGATGTCTGGGGAGATGCTGAGGAAGGAGATAGATGATGAGAAGGATCTCATGAAAAGTTCTGTCACTCATTTTATTTAGCCAATTTTTGTAATTATCTGCACCTTTGGAGGGTTTTCGTGTGCACCTGAAGGATCTGAAGCATTACAGTATAGTAAGTCTTTGCCAGCTAGCTCAGGAGAGGTTCTCAAAGAATATGGATGGTAGAAAGCAAGATTTGTAAAGCAGCGTGTTGAACAGTTAATGCATCCTCTTTTTTATTTTCTTTGAAAAAAGGAAACTGGGAATCATGTAAGATGACAAATAGAAGAAGATAGACAGAGCAGTCCCATGCAGTGACTGCCAGTGATCTGTAATCCCAGTTACAGAACAGTGGGGTGCAGCTCTGTACAGCCTGCCTGCACCTTAGGACAGCAGCACTGCAGGTTTCCTACTGCAGCACCTGTATGGCAAATGCTTCATGGTGGGATAACTGCAAGGTTGGCTGAGGAATAGATGAGTACTGGAGGAGGCGTGTCAGTGAACCGGCTGTGGAACTGAACCTGCCGTTCCTGCCCTGGAAACAGAATGACAGTAAAACACATCTCTAGTCGAGATGTCCAGTTGCGACACGCTGTGGGAACCTGATCATGGCTCCATCACTCTTCATTTTTTGTAATGGTCCTGGTTGAGACCTGGTAACTGTCTACAGGTCTAACTGGGTGAAGTCAAACTGGGCACTTCAGGACACTTGCAGCTACTCTTCCCAGCAGTATGTCGCAATCTCCCAGACAGGACTGGCACACGCTCAGCACGTCAGTGCCAGCGCAGAGAAGGGAGTGGGGATGATGTGGCCATCTGTATCCAGAGCAGGATGATGTGGCCGTCTCCATACAGGGCAGGACCGTGGCAGGCACAGTTTATGTTGGTTTGCACGTCAAACCACACCCAAAGGACTGAGGTATTTTTCCTCTACATCCTCCTAAAGCAAAATGAAACAGTCCAGCTTTTAACTCTGTCGGTTAAAAGCAAGCTGCGTAACTTGGTGCTGGAAGACAGCAGAGCATAAGGGGTGTATTCAGGATCTGTTGAGAGATGCTGAGGTATCTGCTGCTCCCTGGCTGTTAGTTATGGTCGTACAGTCGGGCTGTAGTCGCTGATAAAACAGGGTGGGAAATGAATCAGTCTGTGTATCAGATCTGGTTAGCAGGTGTGCTGTGAGTGAATGTGAAAGGTGACTGTTAATTCTGAAGGTGCAGTTAATAAACATTAAAGCTTCATTTTCAGACTAAAAATAGCTATCTGGATAGCAACAACTATCTCTAGTTCTTGTGTGCTATTCTCTGACTTGGCAAGAAAAGAGGCTGTTACTAAATCCATATGAGCTCTTCTGGAAAGAAGAAAGTATTTATTTGGTCTGGCGCTCCATGTCCCTTTTGCATAATAATGTGTGATTAATTATTCTTTTATCACTTAGGAGCTTCTCTGTTTGTCTGTGGCCAGATCTGCGTACTTAAACTGCTGTGATGAGCAACAGCAAGAAATTTCCTATCCCTCTTAAATATATTCCAGTTAATAAATATATTAGTTAAATATATTTTATTACTGCTCTCTGTTGATTAATTTCAGAACTCTATGAAAGAAACAAATACGGTTGTATATTTATCAACAGGTCAAGTTCTTGTAGAAATTTCAAGAACACACAAGAAACTTAATGACAGTCTAGAGGAGAGTGTAAGTTAAATAATTTTTTTTTAGTTTTCCTTTTGAAATTATAAATTACTTCTTCCAATTTTTAATAAACCTTCATTCATTTGTTTTTAAAGTTCAAAAAATTTCATAAAGAAATTATATCTGAACTGGAGAAGAAAACCGACCTGGATGTAAAATACATGAATGTAAGTACATTCAATCCTAAAAGTCATATTTCATTTATCTATTGCTTGTCAATGAGCTTTTCAGAAATTTTTCCCTGATAGTTAATTAATCAGTATCTTAGAATTCAGCTTTCAGATGCATAAACACGTCAAAAATTTTCATGCTTATTTTGAGTTAAAAAAGGAACCAATGTGTGACCTAATGGCAGTTTTAAACTAATGCTGAGAAAGGCGGTTCCCCAACACGTTTGATGGGTATTGGTGGTATCTCATAGATTATGGTAATGCTTTTTAGTCACTGACCCTCTGACATGGCTGAGTGCGTTATGAGATGTTTTAAACGCTCTGATTGCAGGCAACTTTAAAGAGGTACCAAACTGAACACAGAAGCAAATTAGATTCTTTAGAGAAGTCTCAGGCTGAGCTGAAAAAAATCAGAAGGAAAAGCCAAGGAGCACGAAATGTAATGAAATATGAGCATAAAGAAATGGAGGTCAGTGCTGTATCTCTTACTTGTTTCTTTCTTTGTATGATAGCTGGTCCACAGAAAATGTTAAGGTATTACAGGTCACATCTCTCTTTCAAAACTTGACTTCTGACGCTTACCGCAACTCTTGTGATGTTTTTAGTTAATACACATAACTCCTCTGTAAGTTGTCTGGCAACAGTGAAACTCCACAATTTTGAAGAATTTGGTTCCTGGAAGTTGGTTTACATTAGAGGCACTCCTAGGGTATGTATTGCAGTGGAAACTAAACTCTGGAATGTTCTGCTGTACATACTCAGAGACTTCTGCTTCAGTTTCTAGGTTTCATCCCTCGACCACTACTTGACTGTTTGGTTGATTTAAAGCACCTTGTAACTACACCTTTATGCAGAGGTTTACGCAGGGAGTCAGCTATGCTATGCAAATTCAATACTAATTTGCTATAAATGATTATCCCAAAGTAGGCAAATGCCAACTTCTGTTACCACTTATTACCTTTCCTACTGGTTCTTAAAGCAGCATTGCCATCTTGAGGCAAAATAAGAAATGGCAAGGCAATGAAGAGAGACTTTACTTTCAATAGCAAGTCATAGTTGTTATGTATCACTCAGAAAATACTTGCCATTGATACTTTTATTTGCACAGTACTTTTATTTCATGCTAGGTTATTTTTTTCCCCTCCATATTTTTCTATTTTAATATTCTTTTCAAAGTAACCTTTGTTTTGTATCACGGTACAGTAAACAAATAGTACCAGCTCCTATTTCTTCCTGTCTTTGAACCTGCATTCTTAACAGTTCTCTTTTTTATGGTGTTGGACTGAGAATTCAAGGATTCACGTTTCATCACAGTTTAGCCATGAATCCTTCATCACCTCAGACAAACACAGTTTAGTCTTTCCAGTGACTTACTCCCCCTCTGAAATGAAGCAGAGCTTGACCCCAGCGCAGCTGCAGCTGTGATGTCCTATTCTCACTGACTGCAGCACTTTATTTAGAGGCTAAAAGACTGTCTCCTGGTTTGTTTCACTTCCCCTCTCCTCACCCCTAAATAGATTATTGACATCGACCTGGCAAGATAGGGAAGGTGGGTGTGGGTGTGACCAGAGAAAGACTTGGAAGCAGAGCCCTGACCTCACCCGCCTTTTCAGACATGTTTTCTATGGCTTTTGGAGTTTGCTTCAGTAACTGGATGTAGTATCAAATAAAACTCACTGTATCTGGTTTTGGTTTTGGTTTTTTTTTTTGTGGTTAGTATTTGGAAACCGTGAGCTCTCGACAGAGTGATATTCAGAGATTTATTGCAGAAGGCTGCAGAGAAGCTCTCCTTGAAGAAAAAAGAAGATTCTGTTTTCTAGTTGACAAGCACTGCAGCTTTACCCAGCACATGCACTTCTATCACGTTCAGGTCAGTGGCACAAGTGTGAACAGAAGTGAAACTCCTGAAATCTCATCATACAGGAGACCAGACTGCTCTTAAGTAGCTAAGGCAGCACTTAGGAACACTAGTGCCAAACAAGTGTTGTGACCAGCTCATAAAAAATGTTTACAATTGAAATATTCTCTTAAATGTATTGTAGCAAAAATAAAAGGTTACTGTGACTTTTTAAAAATCATATATTAAGAAGAAACATATGGACTGAATCAGGTGTTTCCACTATCTGGCCCTGAAAAAGGGACAGTCTCTTTCTACAACATATGTTTCAAAAAGGTATTACTTACAAAAATCTTTGAAAGACTTCTGTTTTGTTGGTGTTACCATTTTGGTATAATAAAAATTAACAACTAGGTCTGTGCAATTTTATGAAAAAGTGTATCTTTGACAAGTACCTTTTAAACTTGGATGCAGTGTGCGGACTTCCTCAAATCCAAGCTGCCTGTGTGGCAGGAAATCTGTAGCGATGCCACCAAAGTGCCTGAAAAAGTCAGGATGATGATAGACGAAATAAGGACGCCTGGTTCCACTCCGGTATCAGGAACTCCGCAGCCTTCACCAATGATACCGAGAAATACGGTGGTATGTTGTGTTTGATGGTTAAAGGTTCTCTCTCTGAACTGGGAGTAGAGTGGCTTCACTAGCTGCTTTTGTACCTAAGCCTTTGGGATTGAGTGTGCGAGGTACCTCAGCTGGGATATACTGGGGTTGGGTTTGAAAGCAGAGTCATTAAGCTGAGGCGCTGCTGCTGGAAGAACACACAGTATGGCAGGCAGAAACGCATATGCAGACAAGGCTCAGTTTCCAGTTGGGTGCTGAGGACTTCTGCTGCAGAGCCCAGCCTCAGGACGACTGTCGTTCTAACTGTTCTTACCTGGTAGTGCTAGTAATTACATGCTCAGTAGCTCAATATAAAGTTCAACAAAATGTTATTTTCTGTTTTCTTTCCTCCTTCCCATCATGATTCTTATTAACTTATTAGAGTACAGGTTAAATTCTACCTATTTGTATGCCATGTCACCATTAGTTGTTGAATTTCTAAATGATATTAGTAAACTTCTAAAAAAAATCTGAAGATTATCTAGGTGTATTTGCGGGGGGAAAAGGCTATCATAGCATTCCCACTAACAAATGTTTATCAAGGGACAGACACCTCTTACAAACTATTCTGTCAGCAATTTCATAGGAACATGAGGACTTCTGACAGGTCTAAATATGTATCATTTGGGAATGTTTAAGCATTGCTTTCTAGAAATTCTAGAATTGAATGTTGCAAATAAGTTGTCACTGTCTACTCCTTATTGTGATGCTGTGGGTTTTGTGACTCTAGATTGGAAGCGATTTTTATCCTCATCATGAAAATGCATCAAAGGTGCCCCCTGCGCCTGCCGGCAGGGCGTACACTAGTCCCCTGGTTGATATGTTCAACAATCCTGCAACGGTTCCGAAGACATCTTCTGAAAAACTCAGTCATCCAGCAGGTGAGCATCACTTTGTTGCAAACCATCGAAGTATAAATGACATACCGTAGTGTTTGAAATTTACCTTGTGACTTCTTGGCTACTATGATGATGTGAATTCCAGGTCATATAGAGGAGTGGGAAATGGTCTTTACAAAGTATTTATGTAAGTCACCAAACAGAAGAAACATGCATTATAGGAGAACTGTTTGCAGTAAAATACAGGTCAAGATAGGTAGACTCCATTTTGATTACCTTCTGCATGTCCCTGATTAACCCAGGTTAACTGCTCTTAGGACTTCCAATCTTATCAGAACACATTCTGTCATTCTGAACAAGATACCTCTGAGTGGTTATTTCGGTGCACGCAACAAACATAAACTACTACTCTAGTCTCGCTTTGCTTTCCTTTGAGGGCGTGTAGCAGTTACAGAAGAATACACATGTGACAAAATGAGCAGGGTCTTGTATTTCTTTCCTGAAATGTCAAATCCTATTAGGATTTGTTTTCTAAGTTTCTGATACATTGGTTTTACTTTACTCTGCTATAGGGAAGGAAGGGAAAGAACCAAGCCTAGATCACAACATAGGAAATGCAGAACTCTTCAATGTGATAACACCAATTCCAGCATTTCTTCCTTAAAAATGCCTTTATAGTATATTGTATTGCACAAATAACATACAATTTTGACACCTCCCTTAAGTTGTCTTCTGGTAAATATCTGGCATCTGCAAAGTGCTAAGTATCTGCAGCTCTCCTCGGTGCAGCTGAACTTGAGTGCTAGGCACATTTGAAAATGAAATCTTGGACTTCACACACAGTTACATTTTTCTAAAATGGCAAATTTCCAAAGGTCTCTTATGCCTATGAACATTCAGCATTTTTCATGCCAAGAGGAAACAAGTAGCAAGTTAAAATTTAACTTTTTATGTCTGTGGCTCAATGTTATTGTGATGGGGGTGTATTAAATGCACGTGCTGTAAGAACTCCATGGTGATAAGAAACACTGGCAGATAATTGAGAGGTGTTTAAAAAGTACAGTCTCAGAACTTAACCTGCATTTGAATATTCCTTCAACTACCTTTTTTTTCCCCATCAGACTACTAATTGTATTTAATTTTGTGAGCATGCAGCTAATTTTGCTTTTTGCTTTGTTTTTCTTTTTTTGTCAGAGAATTCAGATGATGCCAGTTTATCACGTTCAACCTCCGTTGCCACAGGACTGAATATAATGAAAAGGCAAAAAGTAAAGACAATCTTCCCACATACTGCTGGAAGTAACAAGACATTACTTAGCTTTGCACAGGGGGATATCATCACACTTCTTGTAGCTGAAGAAAAGGATGGCTGGCTTTACGGGGAGCATGACTCAACTAAAGCGTAAGATAATCAATGTATTACCCAATTTGAACGTGAAGGAAAAGCGTACCTCATCAGGTTTTGTTAGCAGGTATTAGTAAATGGGTTTCCAGCTTTTTTTGCAGTCAAACTGGGGACTTGGAGTCTTCCTGTTAGGTAAATCACTGCACTTATTCTAGGGAGATTTTCTACAGTGATTTGCTATCATCAGAAATCAGCTCTTTACAAGTTAAATCTTGTCAGTTCGTGGAGTCTACTCTCTTGTCCAATTTGTCTTTTGGAAGATCTTTCCCATTTTATATAATACGAAATGCAAATCTTTCCCATTACAGAAAAGGATGGTTTCCATCATCATATACCAGACCACTAGAAGAACCAGCGGAGGAAAAAGCATTTGCCCCAGTGCCAAGGTAACATTTGGGTGGGATTTTCAGAAATGCCCAGATCTTCTCTAACATTTATTAAAAATGTTATTTTTCTGCTGGTGTTCTTTGTTGTTCAGTAATATGTACAGTAAATACTTGCTAACAGTCTATAGTACGATGCCTTGATTACATTAACGTGTCATAATGGTTACATGAAGACCCAAGAACTAGCTTCACCCCAGCTTGGGAGTCCCGCTGCAGTGGGATTGTACACCTTTAGTAACTTCCAGCTTATGCACGTCTGTGCTTTCCTGGGGCTAAAGATAAGTGAGAGCATGTATTACATGAACAAATGTTCTTTGTTGGGTTCTGTCTTGCAGCCCTGCACCAATCCGAAGTATTAGTTCTGTAAATCTTGTGGAAAAAGGTGACGTTGTCCTCCCACCACCAGACTATTTGGGGTCTTTGCAAACAGATAAAAGAATGGAGTCTCCCAAAGGCACTACTGCTAAAACACCAACCGACAGACCAGAAAATGCCGGTCCGGTAAGTAATCGACACCATGAACCCAAACGTTCTGCTCTGCTTACTTCTCTTGACCTACTTAGCTGAGCTCTTAAGTGAGGCCCTGGAATATTCTACCTTAGCTACTTGCACTTGACTTCAGCGGCCCTTCGATGCAGCTGTCTCCAGGAGTATCATGGGGTTTTGGCATTTCCATCCATCTGTAGTAATAGGAAGGGAGAAGAATTTTTCAGGGATACAACTAAGAGTGCTAGGAGACTTACTCTGCTCAACAAACTTCTTGGGAATGGAATCATTAAACATGAAAAGAAATTCTCACAGAAGTTGTACAAATCCATCATCTTAAGTGATTCTAGAGCTATAACTGTATGCAGGAATGCTTTACACAACCCCGTGAAAGTTGGTGTTGGTGTTGTGGAGGTCACTGAGGGACATATGCACTAACATCTGTATTCAGAAAAACCACAGCTGAGTGGAAATGAATTTCTGTGAATAGGTAATGCTATTTAAAGCTGGTATTCCTGCTACTAAGTCAGCGTTCAGACTGATTCAAAATGAAGACTAATCAAATTAAGCAATTACTAGTCTCTTTCTTGTTGCTTGTTTAAATATTTTGCTGATGTCTCTCTAATGGTGATGAATGTTTCTGAGACTTTCTTCAAAAAGCCTCTTGAAGCAGAGGTCACATTTTGATGGCAAAAAAACTTTCTGTGATTTAGAGATAGACATAGATAGATAGATATAAAAATAACCCTGTTTTATATAACAAGGTTGTCACTGCTCAAATTGAGAGACTGTACCAAAGTAAGATGCAAAGGTCCATTAGCAGGTACCATAGCCATTGTCTCGAAAGTCAGGAATCCTATACTTGGCTGCCAGTATCTAAAAAAACTACATTTTAATATCTATTGATATGACTAAAATATTTTCTTTATCAATATAACATCTAAACAAATTTTGTATTGTCCTTCTGACCATCTATCTCTGCTTTATGCTGAATCATACAGTAGAAATTGAAGTGGCCTTTGTAATTTTTTACTTTATGGAAGTAAAATTAACTAAAGAGACTTAAAAAGCAGAGAACGGGAAGGTTGTTGCATCACATTTGATGGTGAAAGAGTCCATTGAAGATCAAATGATGACAGAGTATTTATACGGTTCTCCAGTAACATGAAAAGGCATCAGGGATCAATGGTTGTCTCTGAAGAAGCCTCTTCTCCTCTTTCACTACTAGGATGTCAGGTGTCTCTACAGCATTTTTTACTTAGAGGTATTAGGCGCTGGAGGGGGGTAACAGGTCTTTGTTATATTGACAAGCAAAGAGAATGAATGGTGTTTAAGTAAAAACAGAAACATTCAATTAATAATAACAAAAATATAACTAACTTCTAATATCTCTAGAAAAAAAACTACTGTTGGAAAGACAAAAGCGTGACACAAATTACATGAATTTGTCAGTAACATCTAAATTTTAAACTATTATCTGCAATTCAGAAACATGGAGGGAGACAGAATTTTAACAAATGGGAGGAAATGACATATTAATTTTCTTTGAGTAGATAGTCTGTCTTCAAGGAAATCACTTTTGTAATCGGATCATGGGCTTGTATCTAGTTCTTAAAAGAAGAACAAGTCACCTCAACTTTACAAATATAAAAAATGTGGAAAATTGCTGGAGTTTCAGCTACCCAGGCCTTTGGAGACGTTCCCTCCAGTTGTACTTGGCTGTGTAAAGCCATTCCACAGCTATTTCAGAAGAGCAGCTTATAGATACCTCACAGAGACACACTTCTGCCAACTACTGCCAAAATCTCTCTTGCAAATGCAAACTGCAACAAAAACGTATCTTTGCTCTGGCAGGAGGGGAAGAAAGGCTAGTGCTTCCTGTTACGGGGAAATCTGTGTTCCTTAACGCACAGGAAGATCTAGAAGCAGAGCCAAAACGCTTTCATAATGAAAAGGATTAAAGTTGCTTGACAGGGACTGGTGAAGCTCTTTCAGCTAGATCTTACCCCACTGACACCAGACTAGTAGCTGCACAAAACTATGCGTCCTTTTGTATCACTCCCATACAAACAAAGCAAATTACAAATGTACGTGCCAGCAGCTGCTTTCTTGCCCTTTTTACTTGCCACCACTACTCAAAAGTCACAGGACATACCTGAACTTGAACTTTGTAATTCAATAATAGAGCAATTAGCACAGCAAGTTGTATAGAACAACCCCACATAATACTGATCAGTATGCACCCACTTCATACTTAAATACGTCATTGTGCTGCTGCCGCCTTGCTTGTGTTGATGACTTCACAGCTGTATGAAGATACGCTGTGTCTGCTCTGTGCGCCCTGCTCCAAGGCCAGTTCTGGCACTTTGCTGTGTCCACCAGCAGTGTATGAATTATGTTATAGAAACAATCTATAATACAGTATTTGTGCTGCAAGCAGTTCTGTCTCTTTTGTTTTGGTTGATGGCTGCTGCAGTGCCACTTCATTTTCTACTGTAACCTATAAAATGCCCAGCTATCACCTTAAACCTGGGGCGGGGTTCGGGTACCACACAAAAACCCCAGACCAACTAACGCTAACACCACTTTAACTTTCGAGTTTTGATGTCCTGAGATAACTCTCCCCTCCACAACCTCCACACAGTTGAACTGAACTACCCAAGAACTCCTCGAAACAGCTCAATATTTTAGCCTGCTTGAATGACAGGGTCCCTCTTCCTTAGCAGGACAGTGAGGTCACCTGTACCATGTTTTGGTAAATCCGTGAAAATACCTTTTTTCTTTTACAGAAACCTGACATGAATGGCATTATAAAACCCCCTTTTCTAAGGTAATTTTTTAAAGCTTTTACACTAATTTAGTTGTGTTGATTTTATATTAGCTTATATTATTGATTGTGAGGATTTTTCCTGAATTACTCTGTACCCTTTCTTGGGCTATACACTATAAAACACTATAGCTAAAATTCATTGCACTTTTCTCAAGAGTGGCATCAAGTAAAACACAAAACATAGCCCCTTTTCAGAAAAGTGTTCCTCCACTAGTTTGATGGGGAGCAAGACTTAAACCATATCTTTGAGGGTTTAAAACATAAATCTTTGAAGACTGGAGGCTTTTTAAAAAAAAGTCCAGATCTAACCGGGCATTAACTTCCCAAATTCTGGATCACTGCATTGTGAGCTTTCATACATAAGCTGCTTTTAAAAATTCAAGTTAAACTGAGAGACGCGCAGAATCCTGTAGTCTAAAACCGCTACTTAGTCTTCAAACAACTTGGATGAAGCAACTGCATGGCTTACATTTGGGTTTGCAGCAACCCTTCCGGTAACTTTGTGCATTTCTTTTCAGTGGAGAAAATCCTTTTGCAACAGTGAAACTCAAACCAACAGTAACAAATGACAGATCAGCACCAATTATTCGATGAATATACGGTCCATGCACATGTACTTCCTCCTTATGAACACCATTTTCAGTAATGACAATTACTATCTAACTTTGTTCTAAAAATTTATTTAAATGTAATTACTGTACAATAGAATCATATTTCTGATTTTTTTTTTTTAAACCTATACTTTCTAATGAGGTAACTGCTTTGGGCTAATGTTTGAACACTTTGTCTTGATCTTACAGTCTGCCTTTTTTTGTAGTAGGAATTGTAAAAATACTGGAGATGATAGTTTGGATACTCTAGTAAACCAGTGTAACTAATAGCTCACAAATCTGAATATTTGGCATTCATTATTTGGAAGCTGCAATGGTAAGTTTTAGAATATAAGCCTGCATATGCCACATCCTAAATATCAAAAAGATTATTTTTTTTTTCTAAACAGAACAATGTAACATCTGCCTTAGTCCAGAATAGAGAATTGCCTGTATAAAGTGATTATACATTATTTTGTTTAAGACAGACACCCTAGGTTCTAAATAAATATTTATCCTTTAAGAATAGACAATTTGTAATGCCTTGCTTAATGCTCAGAGACAAATTTCCAAGTGTTAACATAAACCTATTAAGTCTAATATTGTACTGTTAACACATGCTTCAATGGTAACGTCATTAAAACACATTGTCAAATTCAGCCTTATAAAGTTGTAATAAAAGAGTGCTGTGATTTTTTTTTTCTTCAATTCTAATATAAAAAGCTGCCTTTGAATTTACTGCATTACTGCAGACTTCCACAAAAGAAAAACAGAACAAGTTTGAAGAGTTTTGGTTGCAGAGCCTAGCAATGGCATAAATACTGGCCTCAGCTCGTATCCGAGTTAGGTGAAATACAGCAGAGTTGTACAGTTCACCTCAGGCGCCGCTTTTCTAAATCCACTGGAGCTAGCTTGTCTGAAAGATTCTTCCTACAGTAATAATCATCTCAAAATTAGCCTAGAATGTTAGAAACTACACTCTGCATCAGCATTGGGTGCTTTATCACTGGCAGTTAGGTGGCATTTCCCACCTGCCATGTGAAGTCTGTGTCCTGACTACTGCCAGCGATCAGTCCTTACCCCAAATCATTCCACTTTACATAGGCTTCCCACAGCATCCCCAGGATAGTCATTTTGCTGTGCCTGCTTCTACTACTGTAAACAGCGAATTCAAGTCATGTGAAATGCCTTTTGGTTACTTAATATCAAAAAATAGTATATGAGCACGTGATGGCTGCAGAGTCCACTCATTCCACCCCCTCCTCTCACACTGCCTTTCAAGTTCAAGGCTGAGGACACTTAATTTGCTATGGAACCTTGCATAAATATCCATTATCCCCTTTTGAAACACCACCTTTTTAGGAGTGCAACTTACACCTGAGCCAGTTTTTTAAAGCACATTAGAGGCAAGTCAACCTAGACTGTGTAAGCATTCAGTAATTCCATACCAGAATTAAATAATCTGAAATGCAAAAATCTTTACTCAGGGCAGTTTGTAGGTGGCCGTGCCACAGCCTCTCTTTCTAGGGAAGAGCACCCTACTGCCCCCAGAAGTTACTGTTGTCTGTGAAGTAACACCAGTTCCACAGTGCTGAGAAGCACCTGCTGCAGCAGACAGGACACTGCCACCGCAGCCCTTGGAGAGCACATGTGTCCCTATAAGCAAAACCCTCACTAGTTAAAATAGCGCTTGTATTGTCTGTTGTTACTAGTGCCTTCAGAAGAGGGAGAGGGTCCAATTAGCATAGTGGTAGCACACACAGCACTTGCAAAACTTTCCTCAACAATATCTGATGTGCTTAAAACAAGAACAGCCCTAAGCCATGGCTGTCTTTTTTCATGAGAATTCCAGCAAATATTTATCCTTCTTTGTAGCTAGGATTACTAACTCCACTTTCAGACTACATGTTATCAGACACGTTAGTCACATACTTAATAATCCAGCCACAAGTTGAGGATTGCAAAAGGAAAAGCAGTTTTATTTAGTTTTCAACAGGTGCCACTAAACATGGAAAACAAGTTGGGTTTTCATGTTTTGCAATGCACATGCTCATAAAAGATTAAGTTTAAATTACATGCAGGAGACTAAATTTCTTCACACTTTACAAAACAGGTCTGAAGCAAATAAAATGATTGTACATGACATTTACATTAGAAAGAGTATGCTAACAGTTGTAGCTTCCATAAGCACGTCCACGTTCATTCCCTTAGCCAAAAGCTGCCCCACAATTAGGGCATCTTCTCTGCCTCAGTGCGAGACAGAAGAGAATCCCAATTGGAAAGAATACAATGGCACACAAAACACCAAGACAGGTGAAGGTGTCCTCCAACACGCCAACCCTGCAAAAATGGAAAACAGACTTAGTCAAGGACACCCACCAAGTTTGCCCCAAAGTTACCACTTTGTGATCTGGCAGTCACTAAGAAACACCATTTCATATAGCAGGGTAAAGTACAAAGAGGTTTTGGGTGGGTTTGTTTTTTCCCCTTTAAAAGGCTTTTATTTTCATAGCTTGCAGCAGAAGGTTTTTAATTACTCCACTTAAAGAAAAACAGGAAATTTGCAGGTGATCAGACTGTAGATAAGTCTAAAACATTTACATCAAACTACCTGTTTGGTTCTAGACAGCCACCATTTTTTTTATCACTGCAATCCAGGACTGGTACTTGGAACAAAACTAAGCCACCACAGCTCTGAGCACTTGTATCAACTCCAAATATTCGTTAATGCAAGGACATCGAAGAACACACTCGGGTGTAGCACCTGCTACCCAGTGGGAACGAGTCACACACACTCTCCATTCAGAAAGCTTTAACGAGAAAGCCAGTGCCGCTGCAGCCCTCTCTGGTCCCTAAAGAATGAGAAAGTCGTGGCTCTTCTGCTGTATTCTTGCACCCCAGCTCAACTAACCGTGCCAAGTGACACAGGAATAAAAGATCTCACATTCAGGACAAGAGACTGTAAGCAAGTATCAAACCTTACTCCTTGCAAACCCTTCATGGGATGAAGTTTTCCTGGATAGCTGAGGATACAGTTTCCTAGCACTAAACCTTAGCGTCACTAAAGTTTACTCTCATAGAAATGAAAAGCAGACTGCTTTTAAAATAATTTGCTGCCTCTTCTGGTATGATACAGTGCTGAAGACTTAACTTCACCAGTGTTGTTATACTATTGCACACCAAAACTCCATTTCTCAGCTTTTGAGGTCTCTTACAGCAGGCGCCAGTCACACTTGTGCCATATGCTTTGCCTACCTAGATTCCACAGTTACACTGGGGTGAACCCTCTCAGTTCATTCAACCACAAGTCTCCCACAGTATATGCACATTAAAGCCCTTTCAGAAGGGAAGGGGGAAAAAAAAAAAAATCCTTGTTTAATGTTTTGATCTGATGATTTGGTGCTTTTTCCTCAGCTTCTTCCTACAAGAAAGGTTTGAATGGGCAGAGAGTTGTGTAACGCTGGTTCAGAGCTTCTGGTTTAGATGTTTCTGGTGAAACATTCAGCTTATGCTTTCACTAAGCAAGTTAAAACCACTGCAGACAGTGAGATGTAAATAGGTTTGTTTCAGTCTGTTACTCCGAAGTAATATAGAACTCGGCAATATTTGGTTCCTGCAGTTGCCAGCACATTCTCTCAGATGTGCTGGCATATCTTTCTTCAGAGAGCACAAGTCAATATAATTAACATGCAGAGGGCTGGGTGTACTGGGCATTTAGGCCTTACCTTGCTAAGAGAAGGACTTAAAAATATATAACTAGACTTAGAGTGAAAGAGTACTTCAAATGTCAGCACTTTGTTGTGGAAGGTGCCAATTAAATAAGCATGTAGGAGACTAAGCTAATACTCACATTCAGACTTCCTACGTCACCAGAACAGCTCAGAGGTGCAGCACTACTGTCATAACCCATTTAACAAGCTTATTTCTGGTAGTTAGAAAAGTCCAAAGGCCGAACATGCATCACTATTAAAATACTCCTCAGTCAGTGTTCCCAGTTTCTACTTCCAAAAACTGATGTCCCTTTAGAACTATAGGAGAACCTACTGTTGTTGTCACTGGCTTCAGCGGAGTCCCAACTGAATGACCACCCTCCATGAGAAATTGCTTCAGCACAGCTCTGTAGCAGCAGACATTGACCTCAATTTCAGTCCCTGACTTTTCTAACAGGCTGTATCTAAACATCCCCCTAAATGAAGACAGACAGTAAAGCCTGAGTACTGAGACTTAAGGCATTTGTGCAGCTATACTAAATAGTCAAAATTTAAGTTTAATAAGACACTTGAACAAGATGTGTCCTTTTGGACTCCCTGGTACAGTGAAAGTCAACAGAAACAGAACTAAGTGACCTTGCTACAAGCAAGGTGCCAAGACCAACAAGTTTATTGTTTCCCTACAGAGCAGTCACAGACAATCTATTGTACACATAAATACAGTAAAGGAAGAAAGATCCAGACTCAGAGACCGTTTCCTTACTGCCATTAGCTAAAACATTGCAACTTCATTAAACTTAAGAACCATTCCCCTTCCTCAACCATCATAAGTCAAAGGCTTTTCAAAGTGTTCTTGATATTCTGCTGTTTACACAACTTCATGTTCAGCTTAAGCTTTCAACATCAGTCCCCTCCTTCTGATGAACTTATTTTATCTCTGTTTAAAGAGTTCTTGTGATAGAAGTCGACTTTATATTTGGTATAAAGGTACTGTCAGGGTACAGTTGATCCCAGCAGTAGTTTTGTAATTTCATATCCTCAAATAACCCCCTTAAAGGCAACAAGTTAAAAGATGCACGCTAATACTCAAATCACCATACGGATTCTAGCCTCAGCACTAGCTCGTTGTGGCTACTCCTACAAACTCAGCACAACATCACCCCTCTCTTCCTCGTCAGTCAGGCATGCGCACTACCAGAGCTCCCTCTATCAGGGCAAGCACTTTATTTTGCCACCACAATGAAGATTACTCCTGAACACTGATGTCTGTGTGTCCAGAGAAGTAAGAACAAAAAGAGATCAGCTCTGCAGAAGTGTTCTGCTTTTACAAATTCTCCAGTACTTCAGACCCTACCAATTTCCCAGAGCTGGAACACGTTTTCTAGTTAGTTTCAGTGGTGTAGTAGCACCATTTCTTCCCCACAGCTCCAAAGCACTTCAGGAAAGCCTCTTGAAACGTGGAAAAAGTTTCACTGCTCTCCAGTACCTTTTAGCTCCTATTCCTATACCTCTATCACCCAATCACAAATCCAGATATCAACACTGGCCTAAAATAAAACTTGCAAAGTATCCATGGTACAGCCCAATTTACAAAACCCCCCTCCTCCAGGATGGAACTGCCATATTCAGCACACTGGTAGAGTAAAGGACAATGGTTCTGGCATGTCACCCACAGATGCTATTGTCAATACCAGATACAGTAAAAAACCCAACATTTACCAAGTACTTCATACAATAGTTGTGCTATCAGTTGTATCTTATTCTCTGACTGAAGCAAAAGCGATGTTTAAGGAATCAAGCCTAAGGTAACAGTGCAACTTTCTTCTTTACAAAATTCCTTTACATCTCCAAAAGGATGTAAAAGCCTCTCCCAGTGAGACCTAAACAAACAGTGCAGTATCAGACAGATGCTCCAGCTCGCCTACCAAGGCTTTGTATTTGATTCAAAAGACTGATTCTTGCCACTAGTGAGTTGCTGACAGAATCCTACTTTCATTTCTGGTATTTCTACTACAAGTTTTAATACTGACCATCGACTACAGACACGCTCAGCAGCAGCAAGAGCAACTTTATTGGAAACAGCACTACTGATGGTGTCTGTGATGCAGTTCACCAGAGCTCTCTGCTGCAGGTCAGCTTTGGCAATGCCTACATCTGTCCAGCTGAAACTGCAAGTGTTTCTCGTGGGAGTGATGAAGCGGGGTTTGGGTGCCATCAACTAGCCCTCACACTTCTGCTGGCTTCATGACAAGTATGTCCAGTGGGTTTATGAGGGTCAGAGAGAAAGGTGTAGTGCACCCCCACCTGGCATGCCATGCATTTCTACCTCTACAGTGAAAGTACTGACAAATGACACTATATGCCAGCAGACAAGAAGGAGCCAGGCCACTTCTGCTGCAAAGCAGAAACTCACCCTTGTCTTGGCGTGTTAGTCACTGACTCACAGTACTTGCCCTGCATCACCTCAGCAAACAGCAGAAACTACAGGCCCTAGATTTGCTCAGCTTGGTTAATATTTCTTTTTAGTCTGTGTCTAGTGTTCTGCTACAAAGAACTTTAGCCCAGGACGCCATCAGCCCATGGAAGAAGTGCCTGCTTCCCTTCCCCTCTCACCACACAGCATCCCTCAGCAAAGTGAAATACTGACGGAAACCAGTCAGAGGGGATAGTACTGCTGGGGAAAGAAATATGGGAGGAGTTACTGAAAAATTGTGAACAGAGCAGCAGTCACTGTCACTACTAGAAAAAAGGCAAGTATCATACAGGGGCATATCGTGAAGTAAACTTTTCCCATATACTCTGGATTATTAATGCTTCATCCAGACCACTGTATACAGCTTTGGTCCTCATAGTGAAAAAAGAAAGGGAGGGAGGAAAGGAGGGGAAAAAGGAAGAAGAATGTGTGGATTAGTGAGAGAGTCAAAAGGAAGCAAAAACAGAAAATGTAGCTCACATCAATTTACCCTTGCTACCCAACTTTCAAGTCCTAATCCCAAACCAGTCGTTACACCATTACCCTGTGCCAAGAATTGTCAAAATCTGCTTGCTAGGTTGAGATCAGAGTGTACTAACCAAAGCAGAGGTGCTTTTATTAGACTGACTTTTAGAGCAGAGTTGAAGAGCCCCCTGTTAACCCTTGCTTCCAGAGATTTCCAACTAATGTCTTACCTGAACATATCAGTGTTTATAAGGGGAGGTTACATGTCATGGCTTAAGGCTAACAGGAGGCTCTAGCATCATTTCTTTGCTGTACAACCTCTTTGTCTAAGGTGTATCTGGACACTAAAACCGTAAAGTTACATTGCAAGCCCCTCAAAATGAGACTGCAATTAAAGAATGGAGTCAGTGAACAAGGCACTCATACCAACATGCTACTAGAAGTGCCATCTCCTGGGAAGAATCTGCTGATAGGATTGAAATGCAAAGCAATTCACCACTCTTTAAATAGCCAGACTGGTTACAGATAGAGTGACAGAAAGGACACCAGCGCTCAACCAAAACTGGCAGGCCTGGATGCAGAAGTTGAATGAAGCAATTTGTTCTTGTAGAAATGCATAAAATGCTGAGCACCCTCAGACCAAATAAAAATAAGCACAAGCTCAGGAGGTGAGGCCTCTCCTTTTCCCCCTCTCCACAGGATAACCCAGTAACATACTGTATGTACTGAGAGGCTCAGACACAATCTAGATGTTTCAGAGTAACGAGGCCATTTTCAGTACTACAGATCCATCCAAGGAAGGCAAAGTCCTTTTCCAGGCATTGCAATGACACCAGAAATAACACTGCTCTGGAAAACATGTACTAAGTGCAGTACACAGCACATTAGGGCTATTTGTTTCCTGCCTTGTTTTGCTATTACACCAATGCCATCTTTTCCCTTCACACACACTGACCATTCCCCTCCTGCAGGCATCCAACTCTTGCTTTCTTAGTGTTTTCTAATCTTCTCCTTGTCTCTTAATAATTCCATATTCAGTTCCTGCCCTGAAGCCCACTTTGTGAAAAGTAAGCCAGTGTGTTAAGAATATGAGCAGCCTAATTTTGATCTGACCTTAAAGAATAAACACACTAATTAAATATTAGAGAAAGATCAATCAGGGTACTTCTGGTCAGCCCCGAGTAGCTGCAAACCCAAGCATAGCTGACTGCTGTCTAACCCATTGCAATCAACCCTCTTAATCAGCTTGCAAGGACCAAGTCGATTGGTCAGCAGATGTCCCTGACACTTTAAATAGAATTTATTTTAAACTCTCTTCCCCCTAAAAGGAGTTATTTAGGAAGTGTTTTATGGCATTGCAAATTGCCATCTGGAAAAAAAAAAAGTAAAAAAAAATACTGCTATCTATACTCAACACCAGACCCAGGGAAAAGGACCAGTGAAGGACTAAGCAAGGCCACAGGAAGTCCTGCTGGGTCAGCCACAGAGGAAGACCAGGAACAATGCAGCCAAGCAGCAGACTAAGTCAGCTACAAGTGACAGTCATTTGGAAAGCGTACTGGCCCTGTATCTGCATGACCTTCACCACACCACACTGGCTATTTCAGAGCCAGTTCCTATCACATCTGTAGCAGTGTAATCACTACTACAGCACTAACGACAAAAACACTTTGTGGCTTCTGGTGGTTTTTGTCACCACCTAATTTTAGATGAACACTTACCCAGTCACTGCTTAGCCAGTTACTAAACTTAGAAGGAGGAAAAAAAAAACAACTTTTTGTAATGGGGAATGAGTATTTTAGTTCTCGTTGTGTATCTTACCTGGGCTGAAGAGTAATTAGAGCCTCCATATTCAAACTGTAGATTCACTAATGTAACCAAACATAAATTTTGTTCTACAGCATAAACCACATAAAAGCTGACTAAAACTGCACCACTCCCAATCTAAAAATAAAGTGGAAAGGTTTATTTATACTGCAAACAGTGTCTTTGATTTAAGCTATAACCAGCTGCCAACTCCATAATGTAAGGTCAATTATTCCCACTGACAAGTATTAAAAACCAAATTACTCTTCAGGCACCCCCTTCTTAAAAATAAGTCTTCCAACATTAAATCTTAAGTCAAATGCTCAGGATCAGAGGGCCAATAGTGAGATCTGCAAACACAGCATCAGTGCAAGTCAACACGTGCATTTTCAGACTTAACACTGCATCACGGTATGCAAATGTGTGCTTATCAGCATTTGTCATCCCGTACAAATGAAGTCCAAGGGTCGTCCCACGTAATCAGAGACAGCCTGGTTGTACAAGCTCGCAAGACCTGAAAAGAAGCTGCACTTCATGTAAGAGTATCTCCATCTGTCTTTTACACAGATACTCCCTCACTGACCAAGCAAGTGGAATTTTCAGTATCCCATCTCTCCTGCCCCTGAGGTTGGTTGAGTCTTTTGATAGATTTCAGTGGTAACATCAGACTTTAGAAGCTGCACACAAATCTTTAATTTTAAAGATGAAGACAAACAGAGACAGCTTTTCTTTATGTTTGTCCTGGCTAATGCAGCAACAGCAGCTAGGTTAAGCATGTTTAAATTTCACCTGCAAGATGCAGAAGAAATGACAATTAAGCATGGAATGTTTACAGTTTTCATTTCCATGAAGAGAGGTGCCAGCTCCTGTAGCCTCAGCTTGAAGGCATATTGAATAGTTGACAACTTCTATTCACAGAAAGGAGCCCAAATCTATACATAGCCATTGGCTTGCCCTCCTCAACACAGGCTGTGCATGTATGTAAATGCAATTATCCTTAAAAGTCACCTTCAAGTAAAAGTCACCACAGTATCTGCAGATTTAGCTGAACTTCCTTATGCTTTAGGCCCCACTTCCTATTCAAAGGGCTGGCTGCAGAGCCAGAGAAACAGTGGCAATCGGAACAGCCTGTATCTAGCTGTTGTCTTTCCGGAAATGCCTACAAATCACCAGCCTTCTCTAACGCAGTAGCACCACTGCTTTAATTCCAGTTCTGAGAACACACTAATTAAGAGACAAGCTTCATGGCTTCACACCAACATCCCAGCCTCACAGAGGAGGCTATGCACACCAGCAAAAACTCTCTGTAGATGGTAGACATCCATCCATGATGAACTAGACTGGCCTGGTGGGTTTTTAACTCACCCCTGCACACACAGCCGAATCAGTATCACCTCTGGTTACCAACAAACAAGAAGAGTTTCCTCCTCTCACCAAGAACAACTCATTGCTACAAAGAAATCCTAATTACCAGAATACAGACACCAAGACAAATGGGGACATGGATAAAAAAAAAAAATCTCAACTCCGGCTGAGTGACAAACTGGGTGTTAGGGACCAGATTATCATGTTTATATGATCCCATTAGGGAGTACATTCCTACTGTATCTCATTAATTGCACAGTCTCATTTATTAGAAAAATGTGTTCTGATTATTGTCCACAAATCGGTTCAGACCAGCAGAACAAAAATCCTCAGAAACAGCAAGAGCTATGCTGTTCTCACTCGGGACCCTGTTACCAGGCATACCACCTCCTCCCTCCTGGGCTTAGGGAACAGACCTCCTGCTAAGCAGCTGCGTGCCTCTGCTGTCAGGCTGGGAAAAAAAGCTATAGCTGTCCTAGTCAGTAATTCCAAATGGCAGACTTGGGGCATCTGCTCAAGTCTGCTGTATCAAGGCTTTCTTCTTTGCAGTCACGTGCATAAGTCACTGCTGAATTTCATGCCCTAACTGCTCCAGCCACCAAATTACAGCGCAGCAGGGATGAATGCTCCAGCCTGCCTGAACAGCACACAGCTACAAAAGCTGCACACTGTGGTATAAGGGAGCTACACCAATTCCCCACAAAAGCTGATCAGCTTTGTGACAAAAAAAACAGTGCTGCACTATTATAGCCATTCCTCTTTGTAGCACTCTTGAAAAGGTATTTCAAAGGTGGCTTCATTCACACAATTCAAAAGGCTCTCTGGCACGTCAGCCTGCTGTTAGAAACCAGCAATCCACAGGTTTTCCTCAGAATATCAAACATGCTCTCTAAATAGCTAGGGCTTTTTTTTTTTTTTAATTCCTTGCATATTCAACCAGTAGATATTACGAAATTATATTAAAAACATTTACATAAAGTTTAAATAGTTGTTGTGAATAACTATAGAAACCCTATATCCTGAACTGCCTTCTACCAAACCACACACGGCATTTGCGATTGAAATAACTGAAGTAATACCAGAAATCTGACATTTTGAAGGACTTGATATCACACCAAAGTGCAGTTTTCCCAGAGTCTGTTCTCTCAGGAGACACACACTTAATTGAAGAAAACAAAATTTCAGCCAAAATCTGAGAACTTACTACTTTGTCAAGTCAAAAAAAACCAACACCCACAAAAAAACCCAACCACTTGTGGCAGGGAGAAGGCTGTAAGAGATCTGAGAATAAACAGAGTTTTAATTAAACTTGTCTCATCCTCCAGTCCTGGAAGCAGCTTCAGTGTTGTTATAATTTGGAACCCAGTACAATACTTCTCAAGCAGATGTTTTGTAATTGTCAGAAGATAAAGCCAGCACAATGCAGCGGCATTACGTCCTGTCCCTCACACTTTCTTCCAAGCAACTGAATACTTGTTGAACAGGAAAACAAAAACCCAGCAGGGCCCATCACGGGCTCTGTCCCAGATTTTGAATGAACGAGCTTTTGCAAACATCAGATCAAGAGAATGTTTTCACAATTTTTAAAGGGATCTTTCTCCTGTTAAGTAATAGGAAAGCAAACATTCCTTTGCAGTTTGTTCTACCCAACAAGGCAAGATGGAGAAAAAGAAAATGAAAGTGACCACAAGAGAAGCAGCCAGACTGCGTTCTCCAAGCTAAAAAGATAATTACCTGGCTGGATGTCTAAAGTTAGTGGCTGTAATGACTCAGTCTGTACTTGGGAACATAAAATAGTTTAAATAGACTTGGCCAATCCTCAGATGTCAACTACAAGCAATAAAATTGACAAGATTCTGCAACTCAGTTTAATTCTCTGTGCATCAGGGTTGGGAGAACTCACACTGAGACAACAGGACTAAAACCAGCTAAGACATTTTAATGACACAAGAAAGGGTGGAACATACATTAACACTGAAGTCTGTCATTAGAAAGCAACACTGACCAATGAAGAATGAGAATGATCTGACTGATGAATAACTCTAAACAAGAGGTACAGGATAAGACAGGAGAGTCACCCCTCAGATGCACCAGTGCTTTAGAGACAGAAAAAAAAAATGCAATTACACAGTGACCACAGGCAAACTTCTGGAGGTACTCTGTACTTTTTATTACTTCATACCTTAAATCAATCCCAAAGGTGGACTGCACTGTAGCTAACTTGTTAGTGCCAGAATCATTTGTGATTGCAATAACAGACTCCTACCCAAATAACAGGTCAATACTGAGTATTTCTCCTCAACACCACATATTTTAAGTAGGAAATGGTTTTCATTTCAATTAGCAGCATTCATACATGCCACAGTGTAAAAGACTGTTTTGTATTTGCAATGGTAGAAATCCTCTCGATGAGCTTTAGCCTACTCTGTCAGATTACTCCACAGCCACAAGCAAGGCTCCTCCCTTGCAATCTAAAGCAGATGGGGCTTCTCCAATGATCATGCACAGCATCAAATCAGAAGAGTAACAGGATGACTGACTTGGCAGTTTAATAACAAAGTTTTTTATATACCACCATTAGCTTTTTATGTTTATCAATGCCCTTTCAGCAACTTTCCTGTTCATTGTTGTATTCAGAGTGTAGCTGCACACTGCCTTCTTCACAAAATAGGTTTCCAGGGCAAGGAAGTAAACTAGAACTATGTTTAAGGTCTTGAGAAGTCAAAGAGGATTATGAGCTCTTTCTCTAAGAAAAGCGGCCAGTGTAACCTTCCAGAACATGAACTCTGACCCTTCAGGTTCCCCTTGAATAGTTCTAATATTATGCTTCCCACCCAGCCTCCCTGTCCTTTCTCTTAAAGTACCAGACTGTCAATTCCTTAACTAGCCGAAAGACAAGCAATCTGATTTTTCCCTCCTACCCTGACACTTTGACTTTTCTCTAAAGACAATTAGGAAAAAACACAGTGATACTGTAAAGACGACTGTGGCACACCATTACCAGATACAGTTACTGGTCCTTGGGATTCCCTATCCAGTGTTATTTCAGAAGTGCTGAGAAGAGTCCTGCAGTTTAAGCAGTGCAATATGATGCCTCATAGTAATCAACGTGACATACTCCTCCTCACAACTTTTTTTTTTTTTTTTCCACAGCCTAAAACAAATCCTGAGGATCTAAGTGTAAACAAGGGGTTTGCAGAGGGTATTTTGCTTTAGGAAAGAGTCCTCCAGCAGAGCAAGTCCGATTACTTAAGAAATTATTCAAGAGAGGTTACTTAAAAACACCTTATAAAAGATAGCTCATTTTCCCAAATTTGGCTAAACTTCAATATTACACTTGCAAATGATTGTTTCAAAGGTGTCTCCTAGAGCATCCCAGGATAACTTACAGAAAAAGAAGAATTTCTAAGAATAGCAGCAAGAGTCTACTAACCTTAAGTTACCGCAAAGACCACTTCCATGGTAAAATGTTTTGAGATTTACCGGGTTTAGGGCCAGAAGGCCTGTGTAAGCACTGCCTGCCTTTTGTCAAGCAACGCATCTTTCCTGTCTTCGAGCTGAGCTAAAGCATAAGCATTTTAATGTACTTACTCAGGTGGCAGGATCTACCACATCCCCTGAACATCCCCGTAGTTACTTTCCCTCGCTGTTTAAAAACACAACTCTTCGAGATCAATAGCTCGAACTGGTACAGGTTTTTCAGCCTTAGCCAGTGGCATTTCAGCAGGCACATAACACCACAAGATATTTATTTGAATCCACCTTTGAAGGCAGTTGCTGACTCTGAGGCAAACACCAATTCTAACAAATCCAAAAGGCAGCTGGGGGACAGCTCTGCCGCTACAGCAATCTCTGTCTCATTCCTCCCACTGAGACCAGGTATCATTTCAGCACTCTGGCAGGTCTGTTTCCTAAATATTTTGAAATGGATAAACAAGGGCTCGGACTTGCAGGACATAAAGTGCCGCCTCACAAGACACCACAAGGGTAACTCCCATACATTTTAACAGCAGGGGAATGATTCTGCATTTGGGTCAGAGCTGGCCAGTCACACCAGTGTCTAAACTGCACCAGCAGCAATCTGGCTGTCCTCCCCCATTAGTTCGTGTCCTGGGAGAAGAACTGGGAAGTGCAAAGGGACTACAGCTGACACTCTGCTCTAAGCCTCCTTCCCTTTTTTTCTGACTGTTGATCTCCGAGGGGGAAGTTGTTCTTTTGTTGCAACTCCAAATAATTGCTGACCAATTTTTCTGGTTTTCACCACTTCATCAGATTAACACTTTGAATAAAATCTATTAGACTCCTTGTTCTTCTGCAGTAAAAGGACTTTTAAAGTAAGAGCTCTTTTAAAGCCTTAAGTTACTGATGTTTTCAACCAATACTGACAATCACCCTGCCTGGTTTTGCACAGTCTGGATGTCAGGAATGGGGACACACAGCATGGCAGAAGCCCTTCTGCAGGACTCCCAGATGGCCAGAAGTGATTGCGGTCCAAGATTACAGAATTGTGAAACTTTCATGCTACTCACTATCACCAGACATAAACACATCAGAAAGGACTTCCTGTCATCCTCTCCCGCAATTAAAGCACTGGTAAATTTTAGTGCTTTTCCAATTAATTCAATTCTAATTCACACGCTCACTAAGAGAAACTATTGAAAACCAAGGAACTGTAGAAATACCTGTAATTAAAAAAAAAACCAAAACCCAGGAGTGAGCTTATTTCTCAGCTAGAGAACTATTTTACCTGCAGGCAGGACAGCCACCAACTACTACTACAGAAGTGGTGGTCGCAGGCTGTTGAATAATGGTGTACGTGCTCGAATAGCTTGGCTGCGATGTTGGTGGAGGAACGGCATACCCTAAAATAAGAAAAAAACCTCAATCACCACATGTAAGGCACAAAGAATAACAATAATAATTAAAAAGTAGGAAACAGACCACGGGAAAAAAAACCAGAAACTTACGTCTTGATAAAGCACTTTAAGAAGCTCTATCAAAATCAGAGTTGGAACATGCTGCTCAGCACATGTAATAGCAAAGCCCCTTCATAAACCCAAGTATCTTGCACAATTTAACCATTTAAAAAGGACGCTGAGCCAATGATTAACTCTGGGAATTTGTTTCAACACTGTTTGAGCACCAGGGAAAAACAATTTAAACAAAGAACATCTGCAGCTTTCACTTCTGGATGTTATATATCAGCTATGGCCCACTCCAGCAGACAAATAGCTGAAACTGAATAAACCTTCTGGTTTCCAGCTTCACTTCCACATATTAAGTTTATAACTAGAGAGAGGTAGGAGTGATGGGATACAAGTGGAAAGAAAGCATGCTGCAAAGCCCAGAAAAAGAAAAACCCCTCAGAAAACCCACATTGTTAGCTAGTGAATGTGTCATTTTAACAGCTGCAGTTAGAAAACACAAGCCTTTTAACTACTGCATTAAAAATTTTAAAAAAAAAATGCTTTTTAAAGGGATGGTGAGATGTATGAAGTGTAAACATACAGGTCAAGGTACTCTTTGCCCAGTATAACCTGTCCTGAGCTCCTCTTCCAGGGCATAGTGCTCAGTTTCTTGAATCAAGTTATGTATCTGTAAAGTCCACCAACCTCACTACTGAAAATAATATTTGTATTGTAGCAAAATAAGCTCCAAGTTATTAACAAGAAATAAATCTATGGCCTCAAGATTCCACCCAATGCTTTACGGCTGGGGTCTGTGTAATTTTTGTAACCTTTCAAGAATTCCCGTAACTCCAGAGTCTTTCCCGAGAGGCTGCTTCTTTGATGGACATTAGAACAAAAGTTCTGTATCTACTCACCTGCTTAAGTCTCTCCAAGACTACTGAAGTGTATCAGAAAAAGCAAATATTAACCAGAAAACAGTACAGCGCATGCAAAGGAAAGCACAAGTTTGAGGTCTGTTTTACTGCTAGCCCAGCTGTACCTCTTCATAATGGTTTTGAGGCGGAAAACCCACACACCTGAGGGAGGCATGCAAACTCAGGCGGTATTTTAGCGAGGGCAAAACGCGAACACGACGTTACGCCCGAGGCGCCCCGGGAAGGAGGGGTAAGGGAGGTGGCGCTTTTAAACACCTGGATCCCCTGCACACCCTCCTCCCTGCGCTGGTTTTAAGCGTGGAAGCTGAGACGATCCAGCCGCCTCGCTCCTGACAGGGAAGCCCCACGCAAGAGAGGCTCAAGAGTTTCCCCGCTCTCCCCGCTTCTGCCGGGCAGCCCCTCTGCCGCGCAGGCCACGGCCCTTCTCCAGAGCCGCGGCCGGCCTGAGGACCACGGGGCACCACCAGCGCAGCCCCGCTCCAGTCCCCGGGGGGTGTGTGGGGGCGAGAGCCTCGCCAAAGCCGTCCCCCGTCCCAGGGAAGGGGGGAGCGGGGCTCCAGCGCTCCTCCACGCGCCGGGGGCCCCTCGCCCGCCCCCCTGCGCCCCCTCAGTTGGCGGCCAGCCCTCCCCCGCCACCTCAGACCCACCTGCAGCAGCCGCGGCGCCCGGGTAGGGGTAGGGCGGGGGCGGCTGGAAGCCGGGCTGCGGGGCCGGGATGGCGCCGTAGTTGCTCTGCCCGTAGTCGTAGCCCGCGCCCTGGGCGGCGGGGCTGTAGGCGGGAGGTCGCTCCTGCAGCAGGGGCTTGTTGTCCATGCTGGGGGGCGGTGGAGCCGAGCGGCGTGGCGAGCGCCGGGAGGGCGAAGAGGAAGCGGCGCCCTCCCCTCAGCCGCCCAACTTGGCGGGCGCCGCCCCTCCGCCCCGCCCGGGGGCGCCGGAGCTCAGCGGCGACGCGAGCGCCCCGGCGGCCGCGCCTCGCGCATTCGGGGCCGGGCGCGAGGGACGGGCGGAGCGGGAGAGGCCCCTGGCGCGCGGGCGGCCCCTCCCCAAGGGCCCAGCTCCGCGCGGGCGGCTCCGGCTGCTGCGCTCGCGGTCGGTCACAAGACTGCGCCCCACGTGACGCCGCTCCCCGGCAGCGCGGGGTGACTCGCGGAGAGGCGCAGGGAACCCTCGGCCTTAAAGGGGCCGCTCCCCGCCGCTCCGGAGCCGCCGGCCGTGCCCCAGCAGCCGCTTTCCCTTCCGGCCCCTGCGCCCCAGTCGTATGACTGCAGCCCGGCCGCGACGAGAGCCGAGACGGCGAGACGGGCTGCTGCAGTCTTCGAGTCAGCGGGCCTGCGGTTTGATTGTTAATGAGGCCCATGATGGATTCCTAACATGAGACCCTTTTTAGCATCACTTTCCTTCAAGTGCGCCTCTCCCGAAATGCAGCCCCTGCTGCAAACTGGCGCCAGAACAGGGCTCGTTGCTGGCTTGGTCCCAGCTAGCATCCCAGCCGGTTGCAGCTGGCGGGTCTGCTCCACCCGGGAAGACCCCGAGGACATAACAGAAAGAGGGACACGGGAGTCACCAGTTCTGCACCCGTGACAACACCAAGAGCCGCGCTGGATCATAGAGCATCCGAATGGCTTCAGCTGAGCTCTGGGAAGATGGAAGGGTTGTGGGAGGGTCAGCGTGTGTCCATGTGTGTATATAACTGTGTATGTGTATATATGTGTTTATATATACCCTCTGTGCATGTGTGTTTGCATTGACACAGAACCCTCAGCCTGAGGGAAAAAAGCAGAAGTCAGCAGGAAATAGTGCTATGTTCTGCAATGGCTTCTTCAAACTCTTCCATCCCCACTGGGAAGAGCCACACTTGAGTGTTAAAGGAAGAAACCAAGAGGTGGTGGTGGCACAGAATGGGAATGCTGTAAAGAGAGGGAAAGTTTTTGAAGAGAGATTGAGGAAAAAGTGGAAGAAAACTCACGTGGTCCAAAGAAACACTAGAGTTAAAAAAAAAACACCAAAGAAAGGAAGATGAAAGCAAGAGGGATGCTGCTTTCTCCTGCACAGCAAAGAAGGAACGAGTTCAACAAGTGCTTTCCCCAAGCTCAGCTGTTTCTTAAATCCACGTTCTCGGTGGTTGGACAGCTCAGGCCAGGCTGAAAGAATCTTAAATGTCTTTTATCACAGATAAAACTCTGGCCTCTTCCCTCCACGCCTTCATCCCCTGAGCTGTCTGATTCACCAAATCTTTTGTTTTTGAAATATGCACAGGTTGGTCCTGCACTACAGGTACCGACACAGACCCTGTCGCCAAGGCACACACTGACCTGCTCCTGAGCAGTGGGGGAGGCTCAGCCACATTTCATACAAAGGGGGTGGGGGGGTGGGGAAACATAAAAAAAGAAAGAGGTTAAACAATTTGCCTCAAAACCAAATAAACTCTTGAAACGGAGAGGGACCCACACTACACGACCCGAAATGCAAGCCAGCATCACATGATGGGGAGAGGATCCCTGCCCTCTTGCTTTTGGTCTCCTCCCTCTGCTGTGCAGTGCCTGGCTCATCTGGAAGAGACATCGCTCTGCTCACGGTTTGCAGTGACAGTTACAGACCGCTCCTGCTTGAGGAAAGCTTTTGGTTACTGTAACTGTAGCAGTATAAATATTACATGAGGGTTTTGAGAGAAAAATCTTAAAGCACAAATGCAACATGGTACTTCCTTATTACGGGAAAGATACTCCCCTAGAATGAATGTCAAATGACAAGAATAAATCCCCCTTTTAGAGAAGTGAGATCTGGGAAAGCGTGGAGGAGACGGCAGTAGAGAAGCTACTTGTACGAACCATCTCCAACTGCATTAGGACAACAGCCATGAAACAGTGAAGCAGAATTTTAAATATTTTGACTATGCTTTGGATGGAGCAAAGTAATAACAAGAGATTTGAAAACTCCCAAAGTGAATTTCAGAGCCCTCTAGCCTTGCCTAGGTCAGGGAGGTGTCCTAGTCACAGGGGTAGACCTCCCCTAATTGCATCGTCACCACACACCGTGGCTCTGCCGCGGTACACTGACAGCTGTATTTAGACAGCTACGAACACGGGCAAAACCAAGGGACACCTCCACAGCTGACCAGGGCTGGCAACCTGAACCGGGTGAGAGCTGGGTCACTGGAGAGAACTCCTTCCTCCCGAGTCATGCAGCAGCCACAAGACTGAAGGACAGAAGTAGGGAACTCCTTGCATAATCACTAATTCATGCTGCCATCCTGTGAGATTACAGGACTGTGGTTCAAAATCCAAAGTGGGGAAAATCCCAGAAAATGCTTCTTAAATTCTTCTGCAAACCAGTTCCCAGGGGGAAAAAAAGTTACTCTGGTTTACACCTGCTTAAAACGGCAACTGAATTGGATACATGTCAAACGTGTCAGTCACAACTGCTACGAATTTTGCAAAACTAATTTCCTAGGATCCTAGTATCTAAACAGTACTAGGTCTCTATAAAGATGTTTTACTACAATGACCAAATCATTAAAACACTACTAGGGAGCAAAAATTCTGTGCTGAGGCAGGCACCAATCTGTGCAAGGGACCAAACCACAGCAGTCTGAGTCAAGTGTCCCTGGGGCTCAGAAGGAAACGACCCAGACAGGCGGGTTTTGCTTCATACACGCATAATTCTAGAGAATTTAATGTGTACATCAACCCTCCAAGCCACAGCTTTCTGCACATCAAAAACATCTGAAGCTACAGGCTGCAGAACAAGAGCAAGGCAGACGTATTCTCTTTAGGCAATAACTAGAAACTCCTCCAGCTGGATTCACAATGGATCTGCCCGTTCCCTTTGAAAAAGAACCGAAATGAGAGATGACTGTTTTTCCACCCACCTTTACCGCACCTCTGAGACACTTTTTGTTTGCAGATCTCTTTCGTGTTTGGTTATTTGAATAGACAGACATGCCTATCTTGTTAGATTTTCTGACTCACTTCAGAACGAACTAGAATGTCATGGCAAAACCCGAGATTTCCAAGCAAGCACTCGAAAGGGAGGTTAGCATTTTACAACAGGGCAAGTCCCAGTGGTGACCTGCAATAACTGTTAAGCAAGCACCTTCGGTGTCCTGGGGAGGACTGCTCCTATGCTCCTATACTCTGCCGCAAGCTGTCACAGTAAAGGCCGCCTCCTTCCTTATACCTCAGGCAAGACAGTTACTGCTGCGTCAAGACTAAAGGCTAATTTCAGGCAGACGCTGTTTTCCCTAACTCTGGCTGTACCCACCGCCCTCTCTGCACGGCAGGCTGACCGGAGGGCTGGGCTCTGCCTGCAGGAACTCCTTTCCCCGGAGTTCACTGCAGAAGCCGGCCCCGTCGCTTCCCAAGGCCTAGGCGATGCTGCCCCGCCCGCTCCCCCGCAGAGCCGAGCTACCTCCCACCGCTCCCGCACTGCTCCGCCGCGGAGCCCGGGCCAGCCGCCCTACCGCTACTCTGTGCTGCCCCCGCCCGCTACCCCGCGGAGCCCGGGCCAGCCCCGGACCAGGCCCCCGCCCCTCCCGCACCGCTTCCCCGTCCCCCGCGCGCCGTGACGCGCCTGCCGCGGCACCTCCCCGACCAATGGCGGCGGCGCAGCCAGTGTGCGCGCAGCGCGCTCCGCCGGCCGCTGCCTCCGCTCCGCTGCGGAGGCGCGCTGGCGGCGCGCGGCGCGGCGGCTCCTTCCGCCGGGAGCGGCGCCGGGCGGCGAGGAGCGGCGCGCCTGGCGGCAGGCAGGTGAGGGGCGAGCCCCGGAGGGCCGGGCTCGGGCAGAGCCGCTTGCTGTCAGCTGTGCAGCTGCTGGGAGTGGGGCGGGCAGGGCAGGGCAGGGTCGCTCATCTCATCGCAGCTGCACATTGGGCCGCTGCCGGGCCCGGCGCAGCCTCCGCCGTACCCTGTCCCCGTCACACCCCCCACACCAGCCCCCCCCGCCATCCCGCCACCCTTCCCGAAGGCTCCACTGCTGGCGGGAGGAGTAAGCGGGGCAGCGGGGAGGTGCCGGCGCCTCTGCGCGGTCCCCCCGGGGAGGGCGTGCGGGGAGTCCGCGGGGCTTTTTCGAGCGGCGGGTTTGCACGGCCACCCCCGGAGACCCGTTCCCGTCTTCTGCCCGCAGCCCATTGCCCCCGTTCTGCGAGGGAGCGGGCGCCCTGACCGGCCACCATGTCGGCCTCGGGACGCCCAGGGCTCGGCCCCGCCGGCGAGGAGCCCCCAGCCCCGCAGGGCGCTTAAGCCGATCCGGCCTTAATGCCCGCCCGAACAAACAGCGGGCGCCCGCTGCCGTCAGCCCCGCGGCTTGCTCCCGGGTATTACTTACGCGTTGTTGAGTTTGTAAAGCGCTTTGAGGTCCCGCGGATGTAAAGCAGCGCCTGCAGGGCTCCGTGCGAGTACAGAGTACGCTTGGCAAGCGTGGTGACTGGACCCGGAGGTAAAACCTGTCTGTGCGCCTTTTACCGTGGAGCACCTGCAGACCTGCGGTGCTTCACCAGCTCTGAAATTAACGAGCTCCTGCCGCCACCGCCCTGCTTTTGTAATAGGCAAGGGGTCGGGATATTTTCCTGGAATTCTGTAGCAATCAGCGTTGTGCCAGGCAGCCAGAAATTGTAATTAACAACATATCATCTGCATTTACCTCGTTTAAATTCTGTCAGAAATTACCTGTCTGAGCTGAGGGGTGAGGAGGAGTTTAGCAGGTGTGGATGTGATTGTTTCCAGTCCCCTGAGAATACAGGGCAACTTCTGTGTTCACTGAAATGCATGTGAGCCACAAGCGCTGAACATCCTTCAAAATTAAGCAACATCTGTCTTCATCTTCTGTGGCACAGCCAGTGCAAAGGGGCCTAAATTGAAATCTTAAAAGTAGTTCATATTCCCAAATGCTTTCTCCCACGATTCTCCAAACACTCAGAAGAAAGAATATGCAGAAGTTCTCACTTAGTCTGGGCTGCCTTGGGTATTTTAACCCAGTAGCACCTCTCTGGATTATTTTATCTCTGTCCCGTCTATATTTTTCCTAACTTCATAATCTTTGGAACTTTCAGTACCTTCTCCAGAACTGTTCCAGTTACTTTTCTGCCTGCCTGGACTGGCATTCCAGGTACAGACCTGCCTTTCTATATTTGCCCGCCTTTATCACAGCCAAGCATCACTTTTCTTTATCACCTGGCTAGGCACATAGCCTCATTGCATCATCCGTAGTGCTGCCTGTACTCCAGACTTGCTGGCATTCTGGTTGCTAAGATTAAATGCATGTATTTTCCTCTGTTACAAAGACTGTTGTGTAGAATTTTAAGTGCTAATATTGAAAGGTTTATTTTCATGGCCTTTATTTTCCCAGTGGTACACACATCATAATTTTCACCTCATCTTCACTTTGTTCCGTTCCGTTTTCTCCTAATTACATCCTTCTGTACTATCTTTTACTAACGTAGAAAAGCAGGATATAAAGAAGGTAAGTGGTTGCTGCAAGAGCAGACAAAGGCAGTGCTACATGCCTTCATACTCCCAGCAACACCACCAACAAAGTCAAAACTAGAGGATTATCATAGTTATGCTGCCACAGCTAAGAGGGGAATTATGCTTGCAACCTTCCCCCGGCCTCGCTCGTTCTCTGCTGCTGTACATTTTCTTCTGTTACCTGTTGTTTACCTGGCAGATCCGGGTTTTTAGGTACTTAGCAGCAGCAGTTCTAAGAACTAAAGAATTCTGAAACATCCTTCCTGGGATCCCAGTCCTCTTTTCTACCCTTCCCCTCCTCGTCCTCCACTGCAGATTTAGTAGAACCGGAGGCAAAGTTCCAAATACTCATCAGTAATCAGCCATACAGAACAACCAAAATGTGTTCAGTTTAATGGCATCCAGAAGGCCAGGTGACAGAAATAGAAGCCCTTCTTGACTTCTAAAAGGACTGGTGTACACGTACCTCGTGTAAAATGCTGACCCTTCCACAAAGGGTAGGGCTGCAGTGCCCAGAAAATGGCAGGTTATTAAGTGATAAAACTGGAATGGAACTGAACCAATCTCTGCTGTCAAACCATATTCTGCGTGTACTTAAATATCACACCTGTATATTAAATAAAAAACAGATCCCAAAGCAGTCACTAGAGTACTTTGGAAAGAGGTTTCCTGGAAGCAGTAGTATTATGTCCGTGGATTAAAACTAGGTGTGTGCTTATGGAGAAGCTCCCATCTTCTCCTTTGTACTGGTGTAGCTATGTTGGCATACACCAAGAGGAGATGATGGCTTTGTGCAACTGAGATGAGTGGTGTGTGTAGCACCACCAGCTACACCAGCTCTCGAGAGTGAGGCATACTGCTGTAAAATGGTCCATGCTACTTCATCTCACTTCTGTCCTCTGCTTGCCAAAGCTGTCCTGTTAATGTTGTGAGCTCTTGTAGGATGGACAATAGTGTGCCGGGAGTGAGGTCTCTCACGTGCCTTTCAGAGCCAGCTAAGAGATGTAACTGCACAGCTCTGACTGAGAGATCTGGCTGCCAGCTTTGCATGGGCCTTTTCTAAAAGATCATTTTTACACCTTTATTTGATTTGACTGATGGTGGCTCAGAGCAGGACTGATCTACAGTAGGTTCAAGATCCATGTTTCAAACTGTCATTTCTATTAACACCTCCTCTTTGCCTTTCAGACATGGCCATGCCCAGTTCCCTCTTGTGGGCTGTTGACATTTTTGGGAGGGTTTACACTCTGTCTACTGTTGGCCAGTACTGGGAGCTCTGTAAGGACACACAGCTGGAATTCAAACGGGTCTCTGCTGTCAAACAGCACTGCTGGGGAATAGCCTGTGATCATCAAGTATACACCTACGTGTCCTCAGGTGATGTTCCTATCAGATACCAGGAAGAAACCTATGAGAATCAGGTATGAGATGTTACAGGTACCTCTATCACACCATCACATACTCGCCAGAAAGGAGTGATAGCAAATCCGTACATCAGCTGTCTTTGCGTGGTTTTCTCACAGGAAGATTGTCGGGGTTTATTTGTTTTCATCTGATGTTTCTGAAGAGTATATATGTGCCAAGTAGCAGGTTATTCTTTTAATATTTGAACTCCAAAAGGAAGTTTATACTTCCCTGCTCTTAACAAAATCAACACCGCTGTGTGCTACCACCTGTTTTATGCAAGACATTTCAGACTGGAACCTGATGTTTTCCTTTTCTTAGTGATAAATACACAACTCCCTTAAGAAAATGTGCAGTATCACTTCCAGGTGACAAAGACATATTATCAGAAATATATTAAGGAAATGCTATTTTTTTAGTGATTCAAAGACTTCTCTAATAAAGACATAACACTCCATTGAAGTACAATGTTGCCAGCTTTTTTGCACAGAAGTGTTAAGATGGTCATTCCTGTGTAACGTACTTCAAAAGAATGTCTTTAAATCAGTATTTTATTGAGAATTTATCTCTTTTGTTTTTAAGTTAACCGAAAGTTATTTGAAAGAGAAAATTGAAGGATTTTCTTGAGCACATTTCTCTGATTTCTAATGGACAGTGGGATAAATATAAGTTGAGAAAAAGCATTAACTTATTCTGCATGGGTAAAAATACAACAAATTAATTTTATACATTATTTAACATTGATACAACTTTCCAGCCTTTTAATAATGTTCCTTTTGTTATGTAAACATGTCCTTTAAAAATGCAAAACTTTAAATTTTCTTATTTTAAAACTTAAGACAGTATCACATGACAAACTTTGTCAGTAATTCTATAGTAGGTAAGAGCGTGGGGAGAAAAAAGAAAAACCACAGCTTCACTGGCAAAAAACCTGGCAAGTTATTTGTCCTGTAACTGATTAAAGCCAGATTTGGAAGAAAAAAACCCCATCTTTGTATAAGATAAGATACAGGGAAGATTTACTGATGTAGTTACCTTGACACACTGTCGGCACAAAAGCTATGCTGTTTTTCTAGTGCAGACAAGATACTAATGGTCTTTGTAGAGGGATCAGATTAGAGATCCCGAGGCCAGCTCTACAGCATTATCCTAATGCTGCAGTATCACAGTGCCAATCATCACCAAAGAAAAAAGCACTGTTAGTAAAATATATCATCAGATGTTCCTGTTTATGTAGCTGAAAATGACTTGGTTGGGACTAGCTCTGCAGTCAGCCCTTCTTTGACACTTAGAAAAGCTTCCTCCAAGGTCTATGTTAGACAGAGGCTTAGAGTGTTAACACTTTCTCCTTGACCCCAGGAATTTATTCCTCCTCTACTGCAGGAAATAAGAAATGTATCATTTATGACTCCTTGTAGATGTCCAATGAGACAACTTGATCTCAAATAAAATACTTTATTATTTCTGGCAGCGCTGGAATCCAGTTGGTGGCTTTTGTGAGAAATTACTGCCCAGTGACCGCTGGCAGTGGAGTGATGTGAGCGGGCTAAAACATCAGCAGCTTGATAGTTTCACACTGCCTTCACCACACTGGGAGTGGGAGTCTGACTGGTATGTGGATGAAAATATTGGAGGGGAACCAACAGAGAAAGGGGTAGGTGAACAATACCAAAAGGAGGTCTATTCTGGGAATCCTTAGTTTATAAAATAAGTCACTTTTTTAGAACTGTAAAAGGTCTGTAAGAATAAAAGGCACTGAATTTCCTGTAGGTACTTCCTTCTGGGAAATTGCTCAACTATAATACACCACAAGGAAGGATCTTGTTTGAAGGCTTTTGAAGTCTATAGGAGCTTCTATAGAAGCTTTTTTATTTTGATCAGGCCACGAAGTGCAGGCAACTGGATGCCATTGTTATTTAAGATCTTTACTGTGAAGAAAGTAAAATGCTTTACTATGTCTTGTTCTGTGTATATCATGCAGAGGAATTTGGACATGAGTCATTAATCATTCATGGAATTAGCTGATCTGTTAATCAGGGCTGTTGAGATACACACAGTAACTTGTACTGTATTTGTAGGAGTGACTCTTGTGCAGAATTGCTCCGAGTTATGATTTCAAGCTTTTGCTTGGTCCTGATTTTCATACAAGAAAACCTCTGTTTGCAGGGCTGGACTTATGCCATAGATTTCCCCAGCACCTACACAAAGGATAAGAAATGGAATTCTTGTGTCAGACGCAGGAGGTGGATCAGATACCGGAGATACAAATCACGGGACATTTGGGCAAAGGTTCTGTATATCTTTTAAACATTAAATAAACTGATTTTCTGAAATAAGCAATTATCAGTGCAGGGAAATTCATTTTTTATCACTGCTCTGTACGCTGGACCTGATTCCTTCACTTCCAGCTTGTAGTTCTCGCAAGCGTAAATGGAAGGCTGGGATTTTTCATAGCAACCCATGGTAACAAGGTGCCAAATCTCACGGTAATGCAGTTGGAGGTAGATGCTTAGCTCCTTTGCTATTTCAAACCAACTTTTCCCCTTCCTTCGGTTGTTTCACACAGCACTATCTTGGGGTTGGCACCTGTCTAGCATCATTCACCAGCTGTGTCCTTTATCTGTGTGAATAACTCTTCTTTATTAATTGTTTTTCCATTCTAATATACAAAATTGGTAATTTGTGATGTTCCAGCTTTTCAATTCAAAGAATGTCTGTATGCATTGTTCTGCGAGTGAAAATTTCCTTTAGTTAGGGGATGAAACAGACTTCTTTGTGCTGCTTCGGCAATGTTTCCCCTCTCTCTGTGTACAGCAGCCTTGAATGAGGGGAAGGATCTCCACGTTCAGCCACTTTAGCTAAGTGATGCATAAACCAATCTACAAGAAACAAGTTACGCCACCAGCCAAATCACCAATCTGTTTGTAGTGTCTCCTCTCCTCAATCTTCCTTCCGTTTGCTTCAGATCGTGTCACACAATGATCCAGATCAGTTGCCAGACCCCTTCAACGACATCTCTGTTGGAGGATGGGAAATCACCGATGAGCCTCCTGGCCGTTTATCAGTGTGGGCGGTTTCCTTACAAGGAAGGGTATGTGCATGTTCCCTCCATTTTCTAATACAAATTACAACTGAAAAGGAGTTAAATGCTTTTAAAGCAAGGCAGGTCTGTTACTGGTGAGGAAATAACCTGTGCATCTGGCAGAGGATGTAAAATCTGCTTTGGAACTACATTATGTAACAACTTGTGTTCTAAATGGAAAGGCTTAGAATCTCACAGGGGTTTATGGAAGCCTTAGACCTCTATAAACAGGTGACTCTTAAAAACTTGGGCTGAGTAGTGTCTTACATCCTGAAAAATGCCCAGAATGCAGACTGTGGCACTGGTAACAAAAGAGAAGGAGCCTTAAAACCTGGTAAACATTCTTGCAAAGCACTGTGCCATGTCTCTGTGGTGGAGAGTCAGAATGATTCAAGAAAGAGTTTACAAAATGTTTTCTTAAGACTTACTGATCAGCAAATAACCTCAGGTAACCTCCTGACTTGGCAATGTGGAATCTAGCTCTGGAATGTTTTCAGTTTATTTTCTACAGAAAACTATTGATGGTTTAGGGACCCTGGCAGTGTGGCGTGAACAGTTGGACTGGGTGATCTTAAAGGTCTCTTCCAACCAGATGATTCTGTGATTCTGTGATCTTTTGGTTGGTTGGTTGGGGGTCTTTTGTTGGGTTTTTTGTTTTGTTTTGTTTTGTTTTTAGGCCTACCATAAGTAAAGATTTGATTCTTGCTTTCCTTCCTTCATCCTTACAGCACGTATCTGACATTCCTTTGCCTCTAGACAATTTCTAACTTGTGGTCTCACAAGTAATACTTTTAACAGATAGCCTGAGCATCCCACTCGACAATCTTACTGGACTAACATTGTAAAATGCTTTCCTTTCCCAAGTGTAAGTCCCCAGAGAAATAACGTATTTCTGTAAACGGGGATTTAGCACTCAGTGGTTGTGTTTTGGAGCACTCATATATAACTACCAAAGGATGCTTTCCGTGTTTGACCTTCCTGTTTTGACTGTGATCTATAGAAAAGTGCAGAGGCAGTAGAACCAAGCAAATGGACTGGATGTCACTGAAGGCTGCACAGAGAATGGAATTTTTTACGCATATTGTGGCAAGCTCTGTTCAGTGAAAGTGAGGTCAGGCTATCATCTAACAGTCACATTTTTGTGTTAGGTATTTGTTCAGTCTTTGTTTATATAACATGCCCTGAAATACACTGAACTGTTTTTTAAATGTCAAAATATACACAGAACTTATAGCAGTAAGTTACTGTACCCAATCCAGATTTGCTTCCATGATAAAAACTAGTCTGTAGAAAAGCCTCCTCCCTTAGTACACAAGGAAATAGCTTCAACTGCATAATCAACATCAAAAAAACACTTTTAAAGGTCAGAGTGCATACACTGCATAAAAAAATCCTGTTGTTAAAGGAGGACTGTTCTTTCCAGTTTGTCTTCATGCTTGTCTCAATGGTTTTATTGTTGTTGTGATATACCTCTAAGTTTTATCTGTGGGGTTTTTTTTAAACTTGTCTAGGTATGGTACAGAGAAAACGTCTGCCATCACAATCCAGAAGGTTCCACGTGGTCCTTAATCACCACTCCTGGTGAAGTTGTACAGATCAGCTGTGGACCATATGACCTTCTTTGGGCAACTCTTTGGGAAGGGCAAGCTATTGTGAGAGAAGGAATTGATAGGAATAACCCTCAAGGTAAAGTTTGTTAAATTTATCTGGAAACCCCTTTGATTAGTTTAGTGTTGAATAAGAAACTAACCTACAATGCATTCTACATTTTGTTCCTTGCAGGAATTTCCTGGAGTACTGTGGAGTCTCCAAGCTCTGAAAATGGGATAATGCACGTCTCTGTGGGTGTTGATGTGGTGTGGTGTGTTACAAAGGATAGAAAAGTAAGAGGTGTCATGCTCTGGGGTTTTTCTTCCCTGGTTTCTATCTGCTTTTCTCAAACAGACATGTAGCTTTCATAGGAAACACTGATGGTTTGGACTCACTATCCCCATGGTTTGGGAAATTCTAGTTCCCCTTGCTGTTATGGGAACGCTCTGCAGTTTGTGATATACATAGTTGTATTTAATTTCAGGAAGAGTTTCTGCTTTTGTCTTGGAAGGAATTTTCTAAATACAAGTCAGACAGATGGGGTAGTTGGTGGGTATATAAGAAAGGGCCTACTCCTAAGAAATAGTAAGCATTGAAACTGGAAGGACTCCTACCTGCTCATCTACACTTTTCTATATGATCCTATTTTTTTATCTTCCTAATGTAACTGTTCCCTCTTCATCAGCCTTTTAATGTGGGGGATTTTTTTATTTATTAAGTAACCTATCAGTTACGTGTATGTGTAGTTACTTTCTTACTGGGGTTTTACCTTAGACTCATAGAATATCTCAAGTTGAAGGGACCGTAAGGATCATCAAGTCCAACTCCCTGCTCCTGCAGGGAGTCTTGAAAGTCTTGAACTCTTGAAACATGTACTAGAGTGCTCTTGTGCTGGTTGCAATCAAATCCCTTCGTATCGAATTCAAAACCATAGGTGAATCCTGTGCACGTACAGCAGTTTTAAGTAATTTGAGTTACTCTTGTTTAATGTGTTACTTCTTGTCAGCTGAGCCATGGTAACAGACTATGTCCAGCCTGCCCCATCTGCCAGATAAAACCACTGTAATAAATGTAGATAAGCTAGTGTGTTTGTCTTCAGATCTGCCACAAGATAGTCAAGGACACTGTCTGTTATGTGATTCAACCAGCAACTTCTAAAGTAGCTGCTTGCCACTATACAACTATATACTAAATACAGATGGACATTTTTCCAGGTACCCAGCCCACAGACACTTCAGGATTGGTAAAAACTCATCTAAGGAGAGACAATATAAAGAGCTGTACCACTGAAAAGGTCCCTCTGACGGTACCCTCTGTCAGCCCTGCTAGGTTCTAGGGTTTGAACACAGGAACGCTATTTAGAAGCCCATTCAGAGTGACCAAAAATAGCCTACAGTTGACATGTTATAGAAAGTATTTTTCCAATGGCAGAGAAACTAACTCTGTCACAGAAAGTCATAACAAAAAGTCTCCTTGTGGGCTGTTCTGGCTGTAGTTGGCCACAAGGACACACTGTCTGGGTGCTATTAAGATAATTATTTTATCTTTACCTGATAAAGAAAAAGAACCAAGGTGGTAAGGCAATGCAGCAAGTCAGTATTAGAGATTAAGACTAATTCACTAAAGAAACTAAATTCCAGCTGACTGCTTGCTAATGCAGAAGATGCAAAATGTAGACTTGCTGCTGTTGCTGTTGCAGGTGTGGTTTAGAAGAGGAGTGAACTCACATAATCCTTGTGGAACAAGCTGGATTGAAATGGTTGGAGAAATGATGATGGTAACTGTAGGCTTAAATAACCAGGTAAGACAGCTTTGTACCAGTTACGAAGATATTTATGCTCTCCTTTGTATAGGCAGTATTCGCACATGGCGAGGACTGTCAGCAGTGCCAGTATGGACAGCTGAGCAAGATGTCCATGTGCTTGAACTGCAAGGAAGAAATGCATGGCTGAATTCTTCACCAGAAGATGAACAGTCAGCATGTCTCCTGTATGGCACGTTCAGGTGCAAACAGTTCTCTCTGGATGGTACAGAGTTTTGTACTGCCTCTATCAGCATTAAGTAAGACCACAAAAGGAAAACACTGTGTCCAGCAGATTTTTGTGCTGTATTTTTCACCACTGCACCATTTTGTAGATGATATCTACCTGCATTCCATGCCATTTCCTTCACCAAGTCATTTCCTTCCCTAGGTCTGGGGAATTGGCTGTGACGACAGAGCAATTTACTTTCGTCAAGGTGTCACACCAAGTGAGCTCAGTGGGAAGACATGGAAGGCAATTGTATCTGGCCGAGAGAGTGACAGATCTCAGACTGGGAGCTCAACAAGTCTGCTCAGGTACTTAGTAAATACCTGCTCCAGACTTGGTACATCGAGAGTTTCAATACTAGGAGATATTTCTTTATGTTTAAGTGGTACAGACAGGGAGGAGCGGAGAAGGCATCTCTAATCATGATGTATGCCAAAAAGCATTTGCATTTTTTGCCATTAAAATCAACAATAAGCAGCCGTTGTTGCACTCTGAGTAGGAACTGAGGCTCCCACTTTAGCCTTCAGTGCATGCTTGCAGTAAAGCGTGTTTCTCTGGGCTTTACTATCACTATCTGGAACTAGTCTCTAATAAGAGAAAATGTTACCTGTGAAACATCATGAAGGAGTGCCAACTCTGCTTAGGAATTATCCTTCTCCTGAGTATCATGGTACATTTTCTTTCCTAGAGAGATCAAATCCGTAACTCCACGCTGACTGCTGGCCTCTTGGCTGTGCAAGATGTGCCAAAGAAACTGAGAGTGCTGCAGAAGCTACTTGTCTGAGTCAGAGTGTGCTCTGAGTAGAAGCCCCCTCTAGCTAAGACAAAAATCCTAAAGTTAATAATGAGCTTTAAAAAATCTTATTCATTATTTCACATTCAGAAAATGTGATGTTGCTTCAGTGTTTTCCTGAGAGTTGTAGGCAGCCAACACCACCAATGGTTTCAAAAGATTTGTCCTATCTGCCTATGTCTCAGATTTGCTAGACTGCTCTGTCAGATTTGTGTTAAGACTCTTTTTCCTTGGTGATAGAGTTTGACCTTCAGAAAAGAAGTCTGCTGTTTGTCTCCTAAAGCTGAAACACTCGGTTTATTTCTGTATGTCTGTGCTAATTCATAATGCTTTGAATGATAATTAATTATCTATTTGTTCTTCAGTGCTGGCTGTTTCTTTACTGATGATATTCAGAACCAACCAAATGCAATCATTCAGAGTGATGCAGATACCTCCTCTGATACAGAGCTTCCAAGTGTACCCATGAACTCTGCCAACACTTCCCTGATGGGAGCTGCCGCCAGCAGCAGTGGTAACAGCACAGGCACCCAGACAGCAGAAATACCTGCAAATTTGACTGTGGATCCTCTGGACTCTGATCAAGGAGAAGCCACTGTTGCTTTGACTGATAATGAGAAAGCTAATCTTGAAATGCTTAAATCTACAAACCCAAATCCTTGTGCAGAACTGCAGTGGACAAACATTGACTTGAAGGAGGTCCAAAAGCACCCAGTCCTCGCTGTCACCACCTTTGCAGAAACATCCAGCCTGTCCTCCCTTGGCATGTTCTCGGTGGGAGCTGAAGAACAGTATGGAGCCGATGAGCACCCACTGTGGGCCTGGGTGTCCGGGGGAGGCTGTCTTGTAGATTTGCACAGCCCATTGAAATGGTTCACTGTTCCATCAGGTCAGTGATCCCAACAGACCCTAATTCCCAATGCTCTTCAAGAAAAATGTTGGTTTGGATTATTTTTTTGAACAAAACCAGGGTGCAAAACTTCTGATAATCCATTTACTCTTATTGCAGTTTGTTAATACACTTCATGTCTGAGGATAGTGCTGCATGTATTTAGCTGTACAGCACTTTGGGACTGAGATATATAAATGTAAAGCTGATATTCTTTCTGAGTTTTTGTAAGAATTTTTTAATATATGGATCTGTGTCTTATTTTTAATTGCACTGAAACTGCAACTTCAGGCAAAACCCATATCACTGAATAGTAACTGAAAGCAGTGTAAAGGGCTCTCTTGAGAGATACAGATGCCAAAATAACTGCCTCACTCTTACCAGTAATTCTTAATGGGACAATGGTAAGATACAGAAATTCCTCAGAGGCGTTGTGAATGGAAGCCCAGCTGATAAGTGGATGGCATTAGAAGTTAGATTTTTGAAAGACAGCAGAATATAATGATATTTTCAAAATAAACCATGAACTATGCCGTCCCAGTATTTATTAAGAGTGTAACACTTAATGCATTGTATTACCTAATTACCTCACAGTTCAGTGACAAAAATCCCAGTTTTACAAGGTTATGGCTTTGACAGATTCTGTGTAATCATCTAGTGATCCCATTTTTATGCATCATTTAGAAAGTTTGGCTCTAATACACTAATTCCAAAGTATAATAATAAGAAAAATGATGTTAGACTGGATTGATTCTGTCCAGCGTTCAAAGCAGCATCGTGTTTTACCTTTCACAGAACTGCATTCAAAGCTCACTGGAGTTTATTGCTTTTGGTTCTGTTCTAGGTTTGTCGTCCTCTGTGCAATCTCTGTCTCTGTCTATCACTCCAGCACAGACAGCAGCGTGGCGAAAGCAGATTTTTCAGCAGCTCAGTGAAAGGACAAAGCGGGAACTGGAGAATTTTAGGCACTACGAACAGGCTATCGAGCAGGTAAGCAGTGAGGACACTTGTCTACTAAACACTTAAATCTTTCGATACTGGGCATAAACAATACATTCCTGATGTACTGATCTGAACTTACTGTCAGTCCTTACTTGTCCTTATTTCTGTCTATGACAACTTTCCTGGATTATCACGGTCTGAGCTTCCTGTGGGAAACGAGCAGCTTATCAAACATGGGGCAGCGATCTATATCTAAAACCATGAACCGATAGTTTTGTACAGGAGCAAACAAAGCATTGGTCAGCATTATTTGAGTGCACCAAAACCTCAAATCCACAGAGAAACGTTTGCAAGTGGAACATTGTATGAATTATTCCACCTCAATACAAGGCTTCTTAACTGAGGCAGTGACTCAAGTAGGTGAACTTTCCCTCTCTGCAACCACTAAGGGACTAATGTAACTTGCATAAATAAAACAATGATGCAAACATCAATAGCAGCACTTGAATAGCAGCACTTTTGTTTGATGTTCCCTTTGTTATGACTCCTTGGCTCTTTTCAGATTAATTCACGTTTTTGGTCCATTCATTGCTAATTGCCAGTTAACATCTGGAATTCATTTGCTAAAAAACACTTGGAGTCCAGAGGTTTAATCAAGTTTTAAAAAATTATGTGAAAAGCCTTTAAAGTCCAAAGAGAGTTGTGTTATAACAGGAGCACACTAGAGTCAATTAGTGTCTGTCTGCTACTGCACTCTTGCAGAGGTAAAATGTTAATACTCTTGTACACATGTTATTTCAGCGCCTTTCTATCCAGTTTTGTCAGTTTTCGTTTTGACTTCAGGCTCCTGAACACTGTGGTACACTCTGTGTCAGAATTAACTGATACAATACAGGCTAACCTGCAGCAGAGATTTCTCGTGGTCACAAAAAACAGTATTTGGGCAAAAGAAGCATCATCATTCATTTTCCGTACTCCTGTGTTTGCATTGCAGTCAGTTTGGGTTAAAACTGGAACCTTGCAATGGTGGAGGAATTGGAAGCCTCATAAATGGATGGATGTTCGAGTCGCACTTGAGCAGTTCACTGGGAGTGATGGAATGCGCGACAGCATCCTCTTCATCTATTACATGTATCATGAGGAGAAAAAGGTGTGTTCAGCTTGAGACCCTTGAGAGAGTTAGATTTGGCAAAGGAAAACCTTTGAAGGGAAACCAGTTTTCTTAAGGGAGGCAAATTGTGGTACTCTATTGTTTGAAGTTTTGGGAACCAAAACAGTTCAAATGTAGCCCAGGGTACCAGCAAATTGGAAGCTTTTCTAAGCTGTAGCTATGTTAATGCTGTGTCAGAAATACCCAGTCAGCAACCATCCACATTGCTTAAACCATCAGCTTTGCACTAACTAGGAATTCTTTTGGAAGTTCAGAGTGTTCTTGATTGTGAAGAAAGAGCCAAGCTTGGCTGACCAGGGCCTTCATAAATAGGGTTATTGCATATAGGCAATCAAAGGTAGTGCAGGCCTGGAAATTGAGCCCCATTCCTTTTGCACCAAGAATTTATTTTTTGCTATCCTTGGCAGGAATGCCACGTTCATTATCCCAAAGTGCAAAAATGCTGGCTTTTGAAGAAGGTATCTCTGAGTTTGCCTTAGTAATTGTTTTTCTCTTGTGTTAGTATATCCATGTGTTCCTGAATGAAGTCACCATTATTGTTGAAGTTCTGAATGAAGCCAAACATTCCTTTGCACTGTATACACCTGAAAGGACAAAGCAGCGATGGCCAATCCGCCTGGCAGCCACAACAGAGCAAGAAATGCATGACTGGGTAATTCTGCAAATTTTTCATTTCCAGCCGGCCATTTCTGAAATAAAGCTAGTCTCTGAAGTCTCAGCATTACATTTACAGTATCTAGACTACTTATTTATTTTCACAATTTAGGTATTTAAAAAGTCTGATCAAGCTTTTTTAGAGACTCCTGAGGCTTCCTGTCTCCTCTGGAGTTTGCACACTTTCTGATGCTGCAGTTACCCCCAATAAAACGAATATTGTTTTTCCTTCCCTTCCTATCTCTGGATATAGATTAGGCTACAAATGAGTTAGGAGTTTAATTCAGTTGGTCTGTTGTTCTGCATTGGTGGAAGAACTGTTATCTGTTGTCACTGTTGTGGCGAGTCTTCAGTATAGGCAGGCACGTGTATGTACACTGAAGCAATGGAAAACTTAAAAGATACTTCATAAGGATCAGATACTCCAAACCACCTTGGTGCCAGTGACTGGGTTAATAATTCCTCAGACACTGAATTCCAGTGCCCTTGAGAAAAAGCTGCTAATTCACTTTGCTGATTCTTAAGATCCTGCAAAGGTAAAACTTCTTTTTGTAATACTGACGCATCTATGGAAATTTTTGTTCTCACTGTAAACAGAAGCTTATGGTTCTCTCCTTCTTGTTTTGTAGCTGTCTTTGCTGAACATGTCCTGTTGTGAAAGCCGACGGATTCAGGGCCCTCCTTCTCACCACGCCATTTGGTCAGTTACTTGTAAAGGAGACATCTTTGTTAGTGAGCCAAGTCCCGACCTAGAGGCTGGACCACACCTGATGCCATGTGATCAAATGTAAGAGGTTTCAGAAGCTGGTCTTTCTGCATGGGATGCCATCCACAAAGACTGCCTTTCATGTCGAGTCAGTGGCTTGGATGGGCTGTTGGAGTGTATAGTACACTGCAGATGTCTGTTAATGACAAGGTTAATGGCTGCCTTCATATTCATAAGTACATCTGAAGAGATTCAACAAATCATATTCTAATTCTTAGATATTGGAGCTATTGCAGTTTCAAGAGCCCTTCTGTTATGTGATTCAAGCTTTCAGATTTTATCTAAGTTGGGAAATCTGAAATTCTCAGTCCTCTGTAGTCACTATAGTCCAGGAGCAGCTCCTTTACAGGTTTTATTACAACTGTGACAATCTATAGTACTTCAAACTCTGTAAGCAAAAAAAAAAAAGCCAGCCTCAAAACTGGTAGGTTAAAGGCCAATCTTCAATTTAAAAAATAACCCCAGTTTCAAATTACTTGCACAAAGTGTCTTTGAATAATACCCAAGAGATCCTTTAGTCCTTTTCCTTCAGGGTAGAGCACCTCCAGCATCTGGCAATCCACAAAGCTCATGTGCTCTTGCCATCTTAGTTTGGGGGATCTGTGACCTAGATGATCTCCTGCCATTTTGATACGTAAAATACTCCTCTGCAATCTCTTTATTTTCCCCATTCCTCTCCAGAAAAGTACAATGGCCAGCTGGCTGTGTGAAGCCCCACAAAAGGATTAACCTGCAAAGATGAGGAGAATAGGAAGAATTAAAGCCCTTGTTTTTACCAAGCTCTATAGCAGATCTACAAATCATTTGTTTTCTTATTAGATAAAGGCAATTCCTAGATTTTAAAGAAATGAAGATGAAGTGAAAGTTGAGGCATTTGATGGCCACTAAGATGTACAGATTCTACCAAGATCATCCTAACCCTGAAAATTCCAAGTGGAGACAGACAGGTTCCTTCCAGCTAACTTTTCAGTAGTTGTTCAGAGGGAACTGCTTTCAGCTGGCAACTGCCTTCACTTACAGATTGCACAGAGATCGAGCAAATGAGCATATAAAGTTGTTTCTCCTTAAGATTGTTGAGTTGTAGCATACATTCCTGATGGATGTAAATGTAAAATGTTGTCCTTTTTCTCTGGCAGGTTTTGGCGTCAAGTTGGAGGTCATCTTCGACTGATAGAGTGCAATAACCGAGGCATAGTGTGGGGCATAGGCTATGATCACACAGCTTGGGTTTATACTGGTGGATATGGAGGTGGCTTCATTCAAGGTATGGACAATTGGTCTAGTGCGCTGTGCACATTTCCTGTCGTGGCTGGGTCAGCTTTTCAAGCGATTTCAGCTGTCCTTCCTGTACCCTCACTAATGTGTAGGGTTATACAGTGAACAGGCCACACAGCAGGAAGAAATTGGTGTTGCAGTTTTATGTTTATATTTTCAGCTTAAGAGTGAGAAGTAGGATAATCAGCAATATTACTGTGGGTATTGGAATTTCAAATGTACTGTCTTTACGGTGTAGCTTTACTATAATCCATTTATTTCTCACAGGACTGGCCAGTAGTGCTGATAACATTTATACACAGTCAGATGTGAAATGTGTTTACATCTATGAGAACCAACGGTGGAACCCAGTCACTGGATATAGCAGCAGGTTATTGACTCGATTTATTGTATGTACTACTGTAATTTTTTACTACTGTCGAATGAAACAAGGGGTTTGTTCTAGCTTTTCAGAATAGTTATTACAGTCTCCTCCAGCGGTTATTTATTGCTAACTTGAGATGGAAGGTGCAGTGTTTCTCAATTTTCTAGATTTGTAATTATCCATTCAAAATGCATTTGCAGCAAAACATTACAGATATGTGCTTTGTGAGTGCACAAAGTGTGCCTACTTGCCTCATCTTTCATTAGTAAGGCCTCACAGCAAAGTTCTTATTACAATCTATATATTCATATACATGTTGTGCTAAATACATTGGGTCCTTGAACAAGTATATTTGAACAGAAGTATTGCACAAACAGTCACATATATGGGTGTCTACGCCAGAGAAACTTGGGATTCACCTTCCGGTTTTAAATAGTAGTAAGGAATATCTCTCTAAAGAGACAAGTTTACATGGTTCTCAAGTCTGGTGTGACCAGAAGCAATTGTGCAGATTCTTTCCCACTATCCTCATCACTTGTATGATATTTCTAAATACAGAGATCAATGACGGAAGACTGATTTGTGTATGAAAGTAGGAAGTGCTACAAATAGGCTTTTCTTCACTTGCCTTTTCAGTTTGCTGCTGTAAATGACCTTGCATTCCTTGTACACTGTTTCACCACAGAGGTCTGCCCACGGACCGATACATGTGGAGTGATGCATCTGGCTTGCAGGAATGTACAAAAGTCAATACCAAGCCTCCTTCTCCGCAGTGGTCTTGGGTAAATTTTGTCTTAAAAGTCTTTTTACTAAGGCAAGGCTTAGCAAGTAGGATACAAGATTTGGGGCTCAGGTGACCCAGATTTTCTCCCTGGATTTATCATAGTATTTAACCTTCATTTCCCCGTTTATACAATAGCAGTAATGTTCCATAGTCAAAAGAACATTAAGCATGAGTAGGATTTTTTGTTTAGTGGGACTTAGACTTCTGTTCCAATCTTTTTCTCTTCAACTGAATTAAAAAGACATGGGAACCTCTGTATGAATTTGCTTGGCACGTATTAGAAGGTTTCTACCAAGTCATTGCACTCCAAAAGGCTGAAGAGAAATAGCGGAAGAGGTTATTTTTATTATACATTAGGTGCTGATTACGCTTGTTATTCTTTCTGTCTCCTTTTGACAACAGGTATCTGATTGGTATATTGATTTTAATACTTCAGGCGGAACGGATCGGGAAGGCTGGCAGTATGCAGCAGATTTTCCAGCGTAAGGAGATACCTTCTTCTACCTAAAATCCTAGCAGACAAATGCTGTACTTAAGTCCTCATTTCTTCTTGTTTGCTATTCTGCACGTTAACTGTGCTTTAGCAGGGACAACTGCACCTTGATTTCTCCTTTGTATGAGAATGCTAACACTGAAATTTGCCGGGGAGATAGGGCAGAAAGGTGAGCTTAGCAAACTGGGTTCGAGCATTTTAGAGTCAGCAGGCATGGCTGGTGGGCAGATACTTAAGACAGTGCTCTGAGGGTGGCACTGACATTGGAGATGCTCTGACATCCTCACAAACACCTATTTAAATCTGTTTTGGTAGGTCCTACCATGGTCACAAGACAATGAAAGATTTTGTCCGACGGAGGCGCTGGGCAAGGTGAGGAACTGAGATATAAATGAATGTTTTTAACTTGAATGCTAATTATTCCCTTAACGTCTCCTTTAGTTATGAAGGGAAGGGTCTCATCAACCAATCAACAAAAGCAGTAGTGAATAAACCTGCAATAAATAACCCATCTCCAGTAGAGAAGCTGATGATCCTTAGCATTATGGCTTTCATTTTAAGCCTTTACAGAGGACACCTTGTTTGGTTTTGTGGGATCCATAGGTAAAAGTCAGCTAGATATTCTCTGTATCTATCTGATTTTCCGTATGATAAATGATTAAGGAATAGTAGAGTCTAGGTATATTAGTATATACTGGGTCACTTGTAACAACTGATAATATGTCTTTTATATTAATCGTTTTAACATATGAATTCATCATACTGCATACTGGGCAACAGACAATCCCAACCCCATTTAAGTCACAGTACACTGTATTCAGGTGGAACCTAGAAAACAGCAAACTGCAACTCTATTCTAGTCTGTTCTATTAAGCAGGAGAAGTCTGTGCATTCACTGTTTTTTCCAGCTTTTCCATGCTTTCTGTACTGGAGTATCTAACAGCTCTGCTAAGACATTGCTGTGAATTGACAGTTACACATTGTTCTATGACTATAAAGCTAGTAGCATGTTGGCCCTTGCGCAGAAATCTTTGAAGTAAGGTCCTGAAGCATCAAACTGTTGTTCCAGGATGTACAACAAAGCAACATCCAATCAATCAAGACGGTGACTTGAAGTAAAAGAAGCAACTTGAGAAATACCCTTAAGCCTAAACATTTCCTCTGGTTTGAACTATCAGTTGAAAATTGAAAACAAATAGGGAACAGCTCAGGGCTGGATCTAGTTTTTCTGAACTGAAGAGAAGAGGAATGTCCTGAGGTTTTTTGGATATTATTCATACACAGAAATTGCTGTTGAGATGATAGAATCAAACATAGTTTCCGTAATAGACAGCACTACTTCCTTGCAGTTTCCACAGAAAAAGTAGACAATTTCCCAGAATTATCTACCTCCAGCTCTTTAATTTAGCGCTGACTTATCTCTGCCTGCCTCAGGAGGCTGCATAGCTTTCTAACAGGCTCCACCAAAAAATTACTTGTAAAGTAATTACCCTAACCAAGACAGGAAGGAGCGAACCAGGTGTGGAGTTCTCTCTGCAGTGGGATTCTCAGCTTGGGCAAGCCAGAGAGCAGTGTGGCACGAGCTGCATGCAGACTTCTTGGGTGGCCTTGGTTTTACGAAGTAACTTCTTTTAAAAATCTTGGAGAAATCAGTTTCAAAATTCAAAACCTGATATAAAACATGATTGATGAAAACTCCTTTCAAATTAAAAACACTAACACTTACTGTACCTCCTTAATGACAAAACTCCAGGATTGTTTGCACTGAAGTCAACCACAGATGGGGAAACAAATTCAGTTATGGAAAGTACGTACTTCTGATGGGTTTGGGGTTTTTTTTGCTTCAGAAAATGTAAGATAGTCACCAACGGGCCATGGCTGGAAGTGCCTCCTGTTACCCTGTGGGACATCTCCATAATTCCCAGTTCAGATGCAGATGATGAAGAAGCAGTAGCACTGTGGGCAATTAGTGACAAAGGAGACGTGCTCTGCAGGCTTGGAGTGACACAGGAAAATCCAGCTGTAAGGCTCCTGCTTTATTTTTCCTGCCTTATTGATGCATTTAATGTAATTATGTAAGTACATACACACAGTCATGCAGTGCTCTGTCTCTCAAAGCACCTTATTGGTTTTTTTCCCTTCTCCATCCCAGATTTGAAAGCCCTTCTCCATCCACTGGAGCAGTTTGCTGCCCACATTTCTTACAACAACGCTTCTCTTGGGTAATCTGCCTTAGCTCATGCCACGTAGTTTGCAGGAGCCTCTCTCTGCCCTGTGTATCTTGTTGTGAAGCACTTTACTTCCACTTTCTGCACTGATAGCTTAGTTCCTCTTTTTTTTTTTTTCCTTTGAGCTGCAAGGCACTGCAACAGCAACTGGAATCTGAAGCCCCACATCAGTTGATTTTTTAAGACTATTATTCTGTGTAATCAAAACCAAGGGGTAATTAAAAACAAAAAGGCTCTAGCCCAGCTATTCAGAGACATGTAGGTGCCCAAATTCCAGTGATTTCAACAGAATAGGCCTGTTACAGCTATGTTCAAATAATTGTATATCCAGATACCTTTGAGGATCAGGGACCTTGTTCCGGTTCAGTTGTAAAGTTGCCTAAGAATTACTCTTCAGAATCTTTTTCACTATCTAGGGTTTTTCCTATTTGCCAATAATCAACAATATTTTATCATGGAGTTTTTAACCATTGCTTCACAATTCGTGTTCCATGATTTGTTAGGGAACATCCTGGCTGCACGTGGGAACAGATCAGCCCTTCATTTCCATCTCAATTGGAGCATTTTACCAAGTGTGGGCTATTGCTAGAGATGGTTCTGCCTTCTATCGGGGTTCAGTGTCTCCAAAAAAACCTGCAGGTAAGTACTAGTACTTTTTTAGTAGTCTTCATCTTATACACGGTGTAAGCTCAACTACTCTGCCATGTCCAAAAGAGACAAATGTGTTTAGCAGAGTCCTTTCCAGTAGCTGTGCAAAACAGTGCATAGGAATAATAATCATGTTAATTATAGCAATTAATTTGCTCTTCACTTAAAGTGTTTGTTTCTCAAAAGGAGCTAGTAAAAATACCTGAATTTTAATGTCATTCACAGCTTTCTTGCACAGCTATGTAGTTCAGCTGCAGACATTTCCAAGATTTCTCATACATAATTTTGTTTCCTCAATGTTTTACTCAAGTATTTCTGACTTTTAGGTGACTGTTGGTACCATATTCCTTCACCTCAAAAACAAAAGCTAAAACAAGTCTCAGTAGGACGAACGTCCGTGTTTGTGTTGGATAAAAATGGTACGGATTTTTAAAAATTACTTACCAATGTTACAAAACATAGATAAGTATACATCAGATTAACTTAAAAAGGAAAGGCTAGTCAGAGCTTTACCGGACAGATTACTGGTGCTGCAAGAGGAGTAGTATTTTCAAAGAGATGGAGTAGGCAGCCTGCTTAACTACTGCATTTGAAGACTTGGGTTTTGTTCTGATAGTGCCCTAGATAGCAACAGTCCAGCATCTATGCTATGACTTTGGGGTGGGGGGAAAAGACAGAGGAATCTCGAGGAGAATTGCATGGAAGGATTTGTCTGAAACCCTACAACACGCAAAACCGAAGAATACCTTCCTGTTGCAAATCATTGCAAGGTAAATAATGAGGCTTCCTTTTGTAATAGAAACAAGCCTTTAATGCCTGTCTCCAGAGATCTCAACCTCATTTGTTTTACTCCTCTAGAGCATAGTTCTTTAAAAGAACATTTTTCCCCAAGAAATTTTACAAAACTATTTGCTGGTTTCCAGAAAAGTTACAAAGAATAACTCTAGAAATACAAATGCCGAAGTAGGAACTTCATTGTCCTTCACTGTAACACATCAGTCAAAACCAGAGTGCATTTCCACAGAACACAGCAAGCATTAACGGCTGTTATTTATTAGCACGCTATACACACCAGCCTGAGCTGTAACCAGGACTATTTATTTTACAGGCAATCTTTGGTACCGGCAAGGTATCACGCCAAGCTACCCTCAAGGATCTACTTGGGATCATGTTTCAAATAATATCCGTAAAATGTCTGTAGGGCCTCTGGACCAGGTGTGTATTAAGCTTCCTTGTATCTCACTAGATTATTAAAAATTATGCTTAACATACTTCTGTAATGAAATGAAATGTTCTTCAGATTTATTTTTTGTTTAACTTCATTTATTTCATGAATATGAATTGCCTAAATGCTGGAATCCTGATAGCAAGACAAAAATCATGCCAATGAAACAGTGATGCAGCCAGCCCTTTGCTGTAAAAGGCCTCATTAATTTTTTTCTTTTTTTTTTAGTGAAGCTCTTTTATCCATTTAATCTCTTTCCTGCCAACTCTTACTATCTAGCAATGTTGTAATTGTTACACTCATATTTAGTTGTTTGTTTGCATGTCTCTCTGACTAAATTAGAGCAGTTTTGACTTATTCCAAGACCCAGACTAATTTCTCAAAGTGGTCAAACAGACTTACAGTTTTCCTGTCTGGGAAGAGCTGCATGAGGAGTACATCTTATTGCCTGTCCTTGCTTTCTTGAGGTCTGGGTGATAGCTGACAAAGTGCAAGGAAGTCATAGCCTGAGCTGTGGGACCGTCTGCCACCGGACTGGTGTTCAGCCAATGGAGCCAAAAGGCCTCTCATGGGATTATGGTATTGGGGTAAGTGCTGGGGGCATAATACTGCCTAAAAGTTGTATATCCAAATGGCTATGGGCACACGTCGAAAGGGGAGTGCCATCCTGCTCCAGCTCTCTAAAGCTGGCATATACCTGCAGGAATCTGACCTTGTTCTTCACTTTTATGTTGCTTTTTCAAGTTAATATAATGGGCTATGCAGTTATAGCTGGGAAATAATGTATTTGCATTTGCTAAGTTTTCTTTTATAAAAGAAAGTTATAAAGAAAAAATTACTAAAGTAAGTACCATTTTTAAAAAACGTATTCCTTCCAAGTCTGCACATGACTGTTCCTTCTTGTTGTTCCCTGTATTACCCTCAGTGTTTTGAGAAAGGCTGTTCCAAGGTTTCAGCCCCTTTTAAGTTGGTGGAAAACCTACAGTGGCTCTCTCTGTAACAAAAATAATCCTCACTTACTACCTATATATTCCCTGACAGAGAGCTATGGTTTTGTTTTGATTTTGTTTTTTGGGGGTTTTGGTTTTTGGGGGTTTTGGTTTTTTGTTTGGCTTTTGTGTTTTGGTTTTTCGTTTGGTTTTTGGTTTGTTTTCTTTTACAAGGAGCCTTTTTTCTGATTCAGCCCAGAGCAGAATTACTTTCCTCCTGAAAAAAATAGTATAAAACTAGTAGTGTACATAACACATCACGTCCAATATTGTAATTAATTGCAGGGTGATGTTTCTTGTTTTACATTTCTTTATCACTTCTACAGGGTGGATGGGAGCACATTACAGTCAGAGGAAATGCAACTGAGGCATCCAGGGTCGCTATGCACAGCACTTTAGAGGAAAACCCTGCAGTATCAAAGGATTTAGAAGATGAGGAGAGTAAAGAGAAAACAGAACACTCTAAAACCCCTCTGATGGTCAGTGAAAGTCAAGAATTGGACAGAAATGCTGTTAATTGTTAAGTTGTCTCCATCTACGTGTTGCAAACAAGCAGTGGTCGGTGTAATTTAAAAAGAAACAAAGTGTCTATTGCCTGGAGAGAAAATCATGACCTTCTTGTGCTACTAATGTATTTTACTGAACTGGAATTTGCAATGGCGTATTTAAATACTGATTTCTTCTCCTACATTACATGTAAAATGTGACTTGATTGAGCTAATAGTTTTGTCAAAACAGGCGAGCATTTTAGCCACAATGGATTTCTGACCTTTACCATAGCTGCTACACAACCGTACAAATGTGAAGATCTTTGCAGATGATCCCTTCTTTTTTCACAGATATATCAGTTCCCTTCCCTACATTTCTCTCATATTCAAGTACCTTGCACACTATTCTTTAGGTTCATATTTGAGCAGAGATGAAGACGTCATATCAATTTAAGTGAATTACAGGCACGTCCAGTGATTTGCACTGCAAACGTAACTGGTCCTGATCTTACACACATTTATAATGCAAATAACTTTGCTCACCTCAGTCCTGCTTACATAAGGATGTATTTATTTCAGCCATGCTGTTCTTGCTCCCCTCAGTAAAATTAAATTCTGTATAACTCAGCTTAGGGTGCAGTAACCAGTAAGAGCCAGTTTTTGCTAGCTTTGCTCACAGCGAGTAATATCTTAATCAACAAGTGGAATCACTGGTTTCAGTGAGACTATGTGGAGAGCACGGTCCTATTCCATGTGAGTAAGAGTGACAAAGTCTCATTCTCAATTGTCAGTCCAAGTGGTGGTATGTCATGCTCTGTCTCCGTCCTAACACCAGACACTTGAGAAGCTAGGCTGTGTTCCAGAGCACTGCAAATTATGCTTTCATGGTGTAAAAGACAAGAGGAGGTCTTCAATAAGGTTCTGACTTCACAGTGGTAGGAATGCAAAACCACTTCAGTCTGATACCAGTGGAGTTTGCCAGCGTGTACTAACGCAGGTTCAGAACGAAGCCCAGTTTTTAAGTGATCGATTCATCTGTTCTTCCAACACAAAACCACTTTTTATTCACCAAACCTTTTTTTCCTGTCTTATAATTTTACTGTGATGTGAAATATTATTTGAAACCCAGTCCATGGGAAGTGCTGAAAAAGCCTTTTCTCCCAATAGCTTCAGGAAGGCACCAAGTTTTACCCCTGGCAGCAGTTTACAATCATTTTTCCTCTCTGTGCGTGACTGTGTAAGAAGTTATTTTTATATGATGAGCAGTGTGGTGTGGTCTCAGTACTGTATTTGTAGAAGTAAAATTTATGTTTGCACGTTTTTGAAGAATATAGTTGGTATTTTGATGCCAAGGAAAGCACTGTTTCCAAGTCCAAATGTGAAAGAAGATTCAAGATCCTTCACTGTTTAAAAAAACGCTGTTGATCTTTCCAGTATGTGAGTTTAGATTTCTGGTTTTTACATACATTGTGGAAGTACAATAAATAACATGTTTGCATTATTTACCATAATAGGTTTTACCTAAGTTGCACAGTATCTTGTCCAGAAAAATAACTTTATCACATGTATTTTTAGAGAATTATTAGCATTGTATTTTGTCTGTATTGTATCAAAAATGTTTTTCTTTTAATAGTGTTTACATATCCAACAATCAGATTTAATATAATAAGCTTTGTAATGTATATTTGCATTTTCCTCTGCATTTGCCAAGTTTCACTTACTTTACTGTAAAAACCTGGGTTTAAGTGAACAAAAGAGAAATGATAAATTGTTTGAGTACTAAATATTTGCCGTCTAAGACTATTATTTAGAAAATTATTTAATTTAAAAATATAATGTTATCGTTATGACTAGCTAAAATAAAGAAAAGTTACTTTAAATTGAAACTGTTTTGAAAAATAAAAGTAATTTATCAGAAAAAACTGCTTCTTATGAAATCCCTTTTGACATATTCAGGAAAGCAGCACTTGGTAGTAAAGTACGTTGTGGAATTAGCAGTTGTCATTCTATTAAAACATGTATGTCCTGGGCCTGACTGTTCACTGGGAATGGCTGTGTTCAGGGAAGGGGTAACCTTCACATGTCTCCTCTGCTACTGTATTTATAGCTAGATATTACATGCCATTTGGGGCTTAATATTTGAAATGATGCCTCTTTGTTTGCAGGAAGTCCTGTCAGAAATACACTGCCACAAACATTTAAACTCCCTATTTTTCACAGTAATCTCAGTCATTGGGTCTTGAAGTGATGTGCAATTCTTCATCAATGGCACTGTTAAAAATACTGGTTTTCCAACTCATTGATGTTTCCCTCCTCTGACCAAAGTAACCAAATAATAGCAATTCAAACATGGCTACCCCATGAAACATTTCAGGGATGACATTTAGGATATGGAAACTCTCAGATCTCCCTTATGCTGCACTGGTTTAGTGGACTAATGACCTTTAAAGAACCCTACAAAATCCGACCATAGTCTACGAGTGCTTAGTCATCATTTACCGTACGGCACATAGAACCACGGGAGTTAGGCTGGAAGAGCCCTTAGGAAGCCATCTAGTCCAATCCCCTGTAGGGCCAATACAATCGGGTTGCTCCAAGCCATGTTCAATCTCTGAAGACCTCCAAGGACCGAGGTTCCACAACAACCGCTGCAGCCCGGGGCAGAGGCCCGAGGCCCCCTCTGCAGGCCCGCGCCTGGGCAGCACTGTCCTTCTCGTGGGGCAGAGGTCCCTGCCGCCACACGGCGCCACGCATCCCGCCGTGCGGCGCCTTCACACAGCCTCCGCGCTGCCCTCTCCCGGCCCGAGCAGCCCGTGGGTCGGTCTGTTCTTCCCTTCTCAGACACCGGCCTCTGCCAGCAGCAGGTGACGCCGCAGACAGCCACAGTACCGCCCGGGGCTGCTCTGGACGCCGGAGCGGGGTACGTCAACCCAGAGCTCCGCCCGGCCGCAGCTCAGCCCGGTCTCCCCGCGCTCCTCTCGCGAGAGGACGAAACCGCCAAAACGCCCCACGGCCGCTGCCCCTCCCCGACCCGGCCCGCTCCCTCCCGCCACCTTGCCTACCGCTCCGGACGACGGTCCCTGCCCCGCCGCGCCCCTCCCCGGTACCTCCTGGCCGCTGCGGTTCGCTCCCTGCGCCGGCGAACGCCGCCGCCACAACCGTGAGACCGCGCGCGGCTCGCGGGCCGCGCCTCGCGCCACGCCCCTTCTGGCGGGACGCAGGCGGCGCGAGCTGCCCCGAGCCGTTTCGCCGGAGCCTCCGAGGGACCCCCCGACCCGGCACCGGGGTGAGGGTCACCTCCCCCGCTCCGGGGATCCCCAGCAGGGCAAGGGCACTGCACAGCAGAAACCGCTTCAGGCCGGCACCGCCGGGGCAGGGCCGCAGGGCGGTTGGGGGAATACCATGTGCCGGATGGATGCCTTTTGATACCCAAACTCACTCAGTCCGCGCAGTCACCCGCACTACACACCCCCAGCCAGGCCCAGCGCTGAGCTCCTGCCACCAACACCTGAGTGCTGCTGCTAGCAACTGCTCATCACCTATAAAATAACATCCAACACACTCTTACCTGGAGATGCTGCTGACTTCTCCCGTTATAATCAGACAACACATAAATACATTTAGGGCTTTATCAATAAGGAGCAGCTGCTGAATGAAGTCAGATACAGCACGTTAGGGTAAGTCAAACCTGCAAGAGACTAGTAACATGGTCATTGACACTTGAGGACTAGGCAGGGCTAATCACAATTTTAGTGTGAAAACAGTTCAGAATACAAGAAAATCCCAATTTGAGGCAGGATCCAAATAATTTCTCTATGGGGTAAGGCAACCATACATACAAAACATGACGTTCTACACCACAGCTGTAGACTGCTGTGGGGGAAAAGAATAATTCAGGTCCCTTGTCAGGCTGGCAGGGAAGCCTCACCTTCCAGTCTGAACAAGATCATCCCACTACCAGCCCTGCTAGAGCAAAACAAACCAGCGTGTTACAAACTATGCAGCGCAGCATATCCCTTCTGCGATGAATCTGATAAACCCTTCCTCAGCCACAGCTCCTCCTTGGACAGCCCCACTTTGCAGGGCAAAGGACCACACCTCATACTGTTATCAATCCCACCGCACCTGGGATGCCAGGTTCTACCTTTGCTACCACACCACGGAGCAACAGCCCTCGTGGCAGCGTAGGACGTCAGGGATGCGGCTGGGAAGGGCTGTAAGACAGCAGCTCCACAGGCAGCTCAGTTCCAAACTGGGCACCTCAGCTGCTTCTTCAGATACGAGAATACGAGAGGAAATGAGAGCTCCTCAGTGACATAAAACTTTTTACAACAAGATGGGAAATGGAAAAGAAAAAGCTCATTTTCCTTTTTGAAGAGTTCCTGCTTCATTTATTGTGTTTTATAATACCAGAATCTAGCCCTAACCCAGGAATAATCCTGATCACACTGAAAGCTTCATTAGCAAATAATTTGTAATTGGATAGAGCATTGTCTAACTTATGTCTATGCTAAAGCATTTTTATCATAGTTTGGCAAAAGTAAGTAATTTATCCCTTATTTATTATCTGTATTACAGTGGCCCCCAGAGACCCACTACAGACAAACTCCTCGAGGCTGGATGCTCTGGAAACAGACCAGAAAATGTCCCTACTCCAGAGAGCTTACAATCTAAGAAAGCTTTGTAGATGTTTACATGAACAAGTACTTGTAAAAGTTTTTATGCTTTGCAAGGTTCAAAACTATCAGATCAGACCCAGAACAGTCAAGACACTCAGATTTGGTGGCCGATTTCCCAAACTTCCCACTTCACTCATCAAGCCAGTCACGTGTTGTCACCCCTTTTGATTTCCTCTGTAGGATACATAAGGACAGAAGTCACTGAAAGGTCAGCGAACAGCACTACAGCCAAGATTCTCAGCAAGCTCTAGTGAACTCAGGTGACGCACAACCTAAATGCTCAACTCACCAGCCTTCCAGGAAGGGCAATTTTCAACAGTTCCTAAATCTTTACTTTCAAGTCAACTCCAGTGTCACAGGGTGGGTTTCCAGACCCTGATGCACCACACGAACATATCCATTAAGCTCTGATAAACTATTATAATTTTTTAATATGCCATACAAGCTACAGCCATGAGCGTTACCTGTCTGTCTTTTTAAGAAAAAAAAATAGGGGATACCTGGAGGCAAAAATAATCTCTTAAAATCTGTAGGTATTGATATGTATCATCATGCAAGAAGGAGAAAGAATCACGGTAGTACTAACTGCAGGTGTTTTGGCTGAAGCTATGGATCTACGCGGAATGTTTTTGTAGATGTTCCTCATGATCATCATCCCCATGTTGCTGCTGATAATGCTGGTACAGTTTGGGCCCCCAGGCTCCCCCCATCCCTTCTGCTGCTGGAAAGTGTCCGTTGGACATATTGAGTATAATGGAGGTCAAGGATTTAATGTAATTTTTGGCCAGTGTGAGAGTCTCTATTTTGGAAAGTTTATTCTCAGCTCGCACATGAGGGATCACCTCCCGCAAAGCCTGGAACGCGTTGTTGAGCTTGTGCATTCTCTGCCTCTCCCGCTCGTTGCTTTCCAGTCTCCTCAAATGCCTGTCCTTAGTGCTCCAAGGATGCTTCGCTCTGGCTGTAGGGATCTTGCTGCTCTCCTTGTTTCCCCCATTCCTCCTTTCTTTGTGTCGCAAACATTTCACCAGTTCTTTTTTTCTCATTGCTGGCTCCTCAGAAAACGCTTCTTTGTCAACATTATGTCTTTGCTTCTTTCCTTTGGTTTTAGTCTTCATGTTTTGGCAGATGTTCTGTTATTAAGCATCAATGTGCTGTAAAAACATGACACCAATATCTTTAACTGCTGCACAGTTCCATGCTGAACAAATGACCTGATGCAGGTTTGATATGTTTGTTTACTTGATCACTACTGGAAAAACAGCACCGACTCTCAATTTAGTGATGTGCATTTTAGAAGTTGTGAAAGTCAAGACGACCTGTGCAGACAAACAGAGAAAATCCTTTTTTAGAGAACAACAGATTCCTCCTTTGCCTGGAAGGAAGAAGTTACTGAGGGAACAGAGGCCACGTGAATGGAACCATTGAAACAAAGGTGCAGTGAATGACCTACTGGTGTCCTCACGTATAGGAAGCCAAGTGAAAAACTGACACCTCTCTACTTTATTATAAGTAGGCCTCAAACTGGAGGGATTTATCTCCTCTCACTGCACATAAGAGAAAACAGCCTCCAAGCTTCATCCAGTCTTCCGATGGGAAAAAATGAACCACAACTCAAAAGGTATCAGGAATACAAGTGGTAAATTAGGTTTGGTAACTCATTGCCCCTGTTTTTCAATCTCACGTGCTTCTGCTTTCTCCCAGCTCTAGTTACCATAGGTCATAACAGAACCTCACACCTCCTCACTGTACATATGTAGGCTTAGGGGTGGGCTATTGGACAGAACCCTCAGGCTCTTACTCAAAGAAATTTCTCGTTGAACTCCTGGTGACTGCTTTACACACACACACACACACACACACACACACACTCGCGCTTCCCTCTTCCGAAAAACATCAGATAATGGTAGGGCTTAATTGCAGTTTCTGCCCCAGTTCAACAGCAGTAGAGCAGTATTTATTCTCCTGGTTATCCAAAAAGACACAGCAATGTTCCTTCCTCCCATGTTAGTGAGGCCCAAATTCTGTGCCAACACCACAGCTGAAGACCGCAGCCTCACAGCAACCCTGCCTCTAACACCAACAGTCAATGTTACCGAGACTATTTCCAAAACTTTCTTCCACTTCATGTAGTCACCGAAAGGTTCAGTTGTACAAAAATCTATTTTTACGCTGATGATGTTATGTAGGAGCAGTTAGAGTTGAGAGAAGAAACCACTAAACAGGTGCCTGACTGTCCCAGTATAGGACATCAACCTTAGCCAGAGCAGGTGGTGAGCCGCTCTGGGGCACACTGCAGTAAATGCCACTTCCTCTCTCATTTCTTAGAGACATCTTCAGCTGCTGGGCATTCACAGTGACTCAGTTCTCTGCCTGTGAGGACACCCTGAGCATCCCCAGGCTCCTTACTGCCAGGGAGACAACTTTGCCAGAACAGGCTGGAATTCTCAGAGCAGTTTGGTTAGGGCAGCACCCAGGTGACAAACACTGAAAGACAGCACCGAATAGTTTGTGTTGTGGGAGCCAAGAAGAAAGGCCAGAGACACACTGGTATCTTAAGTGAGAAAATAGGACTAAAGCCAAGCACTGGGTTTGTTCTGGACTCTTAAGACTAAACTCACTTGGCAGAAGAGGCAAAACCGCAGGACAGAAAAGTAAAGGTGGGCACAAAGGAGACCAGCCAACTTCCCCCCTCCCAGGGCAAAACACACTGTTGGGGAGAGCAAAGAAATGAGCAGCTGCTGTCGAAAGGAAAACAGCCCACAGGACGTGGTGAAGAGGAGGTTTGTGGAGACAGCCCCAGTGAAAGCTAGAAGAAAATTCAAGGGAAAAGGGGCTTCAGCAAACTGCAGGAGCAAAGCAGTCTTGAAAACTGCAGGGTGGCGGAAAGCAAATGGGATGACATGGGATAAAAGAGTGCTTAGCCAGCGTTTGCTTTCAGACTGCCGGAACCCCAATAAACTACCCCAGGGAGCCACAGGCAGGCTGCAGGGACCCCCAGGGAGATGGCATGGGTGCGCAAGGAGGAAATGGGATGGACAGGGGATCAGGAGCAACAGACTGGGGTGGTCAAGAGAAACCAGAGAGTGAGCAGCCAAACACCCACAAATTTTCCCCCCTCTACACCCATCCACCAGGGCTGGCGTCCCTCGCCTGTGACTTACCACTGCCACCAGCTGTGGAGAAGGTGCCTAGGGCCCGAGGGGTGACATAGCCGAGCCCTATGGGAAGCCAGGAGGAGGCGGCTCTGTGGGGGCACAGCTGGGGCATTACCTGTGCTCTGGGCTGACCCAGAGGGAACTGGGACCTGCCGCACGCTGCGAGCGCAGCCCCAGGGAGGCGGCCCGGAGCTCCCCCCGTGCCGGCAGGTGGCTCCGCCGCCGCGACACGTCGCTTTAGCGGGGGGGCGGGCCCGGCCGGCGCAGGCGGGAGCTGCGCGCCTCGGCTGCGGCCCGCGAAGTAATGGTCCGTACCGGGAAGGGGCGGCCCCGCGACGCGGCACGCGTGGACCCGGGGGCAGCACCAGGGCCAGGCAAAGGGGCCAGGCAGGGGCACAGGGCCCCCGGCTACCGCCATCACCCACTTCTCAGCGCCTGCAGCCAGCACGAGGCCCCTGCCTTTCGGAGGGTCGCAGGGCTCTCGGGGGAGGGGGGCGTGGGCAGCACCCTAAGCCACTGCTGCAGCAGCGCGTACCGAGGCGCCGCCAGCAGAGGGATGGACGCTGAGCCGGCAATCAACGTTACTAGAGGAGGGGCCAGTCTTGTGCTTACTTCAGCTGTGAGAGTCCTCGCGTGGAGCAAAATGTCTGTCTCAGCTCTGCCCTGCCAAGGGCTGTGCCAGTTATCCTGCCACCGGGTGAAAAAGACCCACAAAGCACTCCCACCCCTTGCACGAGGGCTGCTGATGGCAAAGATTGCAAGTGCTTGCATTCTTTGGTAATAATTTCTATATGAGATGGCCGATTTAGCACCATGGGATATTTTACAGCTGTTCTCGGTAACGACCACTGTCTTGGAAGGCTTTCAGCCCAGTGGTTATATTTTACCTAATGAAGTTAGGTCACCTTGATATCAGTTTCTCATTCCCAGGTCTCAGAACAGCTGCTATACAACGTGGGGGCTTCCACAACAGCCCCCAGAAACTGCTGACATTGCTACGATGTGTCATCACAGCCTTAACGGTTAGGATTTCAAACCAGCACTGTGCTCCTGCCTCCTGCAGTGCTCAGGCTGGAGCAATCTCCATCTCGCATGAAGGAAGCTACCAATACACATAAGTACTACATTTACCTGGCGACCTTGGATCCATTCAGCACATACACTTAGATAAAAACAAACCAGAGAAAATAATCTTCTAGAATTAAATACAATAAATACTGAGAAAACATATCATTAACCTGTTTTCTGAAGCTTACTTATAAATTCTGAAATCTTCATTCCTCCTACAGATGCTTAATTCTCGGATTAACAGCAATATTCAGTTCTTAGAATTACAGTTTGTATTTCAAGTACTGCTCCTCTACTGACTGTGTATACATGTTACCTGAAATTCACACAAGGGTGATATTAGAAGGAATTAAAGTGACTACATCATCTAGTGTAGACTCATCTTCGGGGACTGTAGCTTTGAGCTTTTGGTACTTCCTCAACCTAACAAATACATCTTACAGTAGAACTATACTGTGGACCTGATCCATTGCTGGCATCTGTTTAAGAATGAACAAACAGACAAAGAGATTATAAATATATAACTGTATTTTATTTTTAATATTAAATATTTTTAAATTACAAGCATTTTCTTGAATCACACTATGCATGATAATCAATATACAGTAGAAATTACAATTTAAAAATGTACACAATTTAAAGACATTTTGACCTGAAATTTCATTAACTATGATATATTGCCATAAACCTCATACCTGTATTAAATTACAATAGGAAAACCTCATACCTATGATTTTGTTACGGAGTTTCTCATTTACAAATAGAATTAAACATTCTATATACACACACATCAGTACCATTTATCATTTAAGTTACACCTACATCTGTGCAAGTTCAAACAATTTCATAAACAAAACTAACTGTAAGTCATATTCAAGTTTCTGAAAAACAGGCTGCTGGTATTACAAATACTTATTTTCAATAAGTTTATATGATGTTTGACCCTCCTCTAGATTTTTTCCAGTCTTGTACCAAAACCATTAATATACAAGGATATTTCTGTATGACTTAAAGCTGAAGTAATTTTGTTCACTCCATTCTTATTTAAGGCTATTTCTTATAAGGCTAATAGACTTGGATTCCACCTTCCACCACCTCCAACAAAAATAGCCACGTCACTAACACCTGACAACGCTGACATTTTAGCATAGTGCTTAACTATAAAAAAAAAAGTCTTTCTACCAACCAGCCTCCTCATGAAAAAGATTGAGTACTACATAAAAAACTGCTAAAAATACTGATAAAAAGAATGAGGCTTAAATGGCTTTCATTAGTGCATCAACAAGGATGAAAAAATGCTCAATCTGCTCATTTCCATGAAAACGGCAGTTTCCATAAATGCAGTTACACACACAACATATCTGCAGCCTGGGGATTTGGGAGAGTACAGGTGTTCCCATTAAAACTGGACACGCTTCTCACCCTGTTGGCTTCTCACTACAGATCCTCAATTTTAAACTAACTTCCTCAGGTGGGAAAAAATCAGCTCTTTTAAGTAACTTTAGTAGCCAAATTGAGACAATGCCTTCATTATTCAAATTATCAAGGTATTCTACTAGAGAAGGAATTAAAAGTAACCAGTCCTCATAATAAACCATTGAAAATAGATACATGTACTTCTAGAACAGAAACCATGCTTAAGTAGCTAGTGCAAGAAATTACAGGTAATTTAATGAATGGTTTTTAACAAATCCCCTTATTAGAAGGTAACATGTTGGAATTACCAATTCGTCTTCATTGTGCCACTGACTGCTAGGCAGATACTTAAATATTGCTAGTAGTTGATCAGATTTTTAAACTATAAATTTTTCCAGAAAAGACCTCCTATATTATTGCAGCCCAGCCTACTGCATTACTGAAATCAAAATTCATGTTTAAGTGAGGTGAGTCAACTTTTCGGTATTTATTTCTCGTCATTGTACAACTAAAAAGCCATTACCTTGCTCAATACCATACACATCCCAGCTTGTTTTGGAAAAAATGCTCCTTTGGCAAGTCACTAGGAATGAGTCCATTTAGACAAGGGGGTAAACTTCCTTTCTATGTTAGAGTTTCTTTAAAGGTGGGTAAAGAATAAAAATATCTGATTTCCATCAAGCAAAGGAAATGCCTGACATGCAAGATAAACATCCAATTTACCAGAATGATAAGAAAAAACTGCACAACCAAACCGTAACATTCCGGAGTATAAACTTTTTTTGAACCTTAGAATGCATTTTAAAATAAATGATTCAAAATTAAGGCTGAACTCCAGGTCTGATCGATTTTTCGCCACGTGAGGCCGGTAAGCCCACACATTTTTTGCAGACCACTATAGAGTTTCATTCTTACTGTGCTGAGAATTATAGAAGACAGGTAAGATACTTTAAATCTAGCTGTATCAAGGAGTTTAATGTTGGAATTACGGGATTTCTAAGCAATAATTTGTGCACAAAGTCTACTACCTATATTGTAAAATATTGAGAGTAGCGCACAGCTTCCTTGAACACTCTACAGTATATACTGTAAGCCTGTATTAAGAACTACTTGGCTTTGCCCCTTAAATCATGCTTTGGGAAAAATAAAAGAAAAATTCAGTTCCTTGCTTCATACTGAAGAACTGTTCTGACTCCGAACCCAAGTGCCTCATCAGGAAAAGTTCTCAACACTACGTTGGCAACTTTAAATAACATTATAATTAAATCATTCCCTTTTGATCAGTACGGAAACCATTCTGGTTAAGGGCTAAATAATGCTGTGAAAAAAGCAATTAACTTATTCCTGTCATTAAAAAAAATGAAAATGCATATAGAGGTATACAAAACCAAACTTTACACATCTGAAAATATCTAGTTCTCCCACACTGGTGACTGGATGTGAACACAGAGCACTTGGACCACCATTATACTGAAGCCCTGCCAAAACAGCCACAAAAATACAAACTACTTTGTATTTAGTACATTTCTATTTTAGGACGCTAAAATACAAAGCCAGGTAAACTGTTCCTGTCAGTGTTCCCTACAGATCCACAGCCTCATAAGGCATTCTAAGAGGTCAGGGATTTGTTTCTCAACTGAGATCACTTTGGAGTAACAACTAAGGATTTTTCCCCCCACCCCCAAACAGCTCAAGGGATCAAACTAGCTAAATGCATGGTAGAGTATGAAGGTTAAAAAAACCCACATTGTTTTCCCTTCCCTACAGACAGCTTCAGAGCAATCTTTACTATACTGCACCTGGTGCCTTTCCAGATGTACCGTGGAGCCTTGCAGACATCTTAAAATAGGTCTGACCTTACAAAGGGTGCAAAATTGGACATTATAACCATTAATCTAATTCTTTATTGTCATAACATCACTGAGAGGTAGATTTACCACAGGCCTCTGAATGGCAGCCGCTATCTGCAGTCAGCAGAAGTGAGCTTCAAAATTCACAGAATGTACAACTGAAGGGCCAAGTGTGCCCAAATCCAGTCTACTGAAATTAGTCTTTTTATAAGATTCATAAATTCCACAGTTTTGTACAGCCAATTTTTCTTCTTCTCATTCCAAGGCAGAAATTGTAGTAAAAACTGGAAGGCCCATAATTATGATATAGACAGATGCTATTACAGATTAAGCAGTCAGTAAGATCATATTCAGGAATTAAGAGACATAATCTCTTTCATCCAAAAATTTCAGAGTATATCACATATGCTTTTCCAGTTTCCTATAAAACATGAACACTAACAATCAATCTATAACCATTATAATTTAGAAATGGTACTGAATATAAGATTTCAGCAAGTCTAACGTAACACTCAGAAGTTATGTACGTTTTACAAGTACCGTGCATAGCAAAGGCTACAAAATGGACAAATTAAACTGGATAACTGGGCCAATTCAACTTGTCTTATTTTCCTTGAAAGATCTCAGGTTTTGATTCTGTACATCATCAGGAAATAAAGGAAGAATAATCCATAGTGCAATTGTAATAAGCAAAGTAATATGTAGTGATATCTTTTTGAATAAATATGGCTCACTACTGATCAACTACCATTCATACAGTTTCAGCAACACAGCCACCTGCTGCACAGGACAGTTATACACAGTTCTACAACAGGGGTATGTTCAAATAGATAACGAACTACACAGAAAAATATAAAAAGAATATTATACAATCTCATACATAAACCAGACTGTAGTGTAATTGCTTTACTTGTTTAAGTTATCTGAAAAATACTTCAAGTACTTAAAACAGCGGCAGAATCATCTTTCAATGAAAAGCAAAATTGCACTGATTTAAAAATACATTACAAAGTTAAATACACATTCAAATTAATGTCCTGATTTAACATTGCTTTCAGTGTTTAATTTCATTTCTTAGTACTTCTTGATTACCTGTGTTACTCCAGGAGGATCCAGAGTTTAGATAAAGAAGTTTCCGATACAAAGTCTGTGTGTTTTATGTATGCAGTCCAGGAAAGTTTTAATTCATTTAATCTTTTTCTCCATCTTCACTGCTTCCTATTAGTAGAGGAAAAGTCATAAGGTACAGTGAGATTCTTTTGCACAACCCTCACTTCTTTGTAAGACTTTTCCTAGAACTTGGCATTCTGCTGTTTCACACTTCCAAGTTCTGGTTAATCTTTCCCTTCAGCTTTCAACCACTGTAAACATTTGGTACATTTATACGCAGACATCTGCTTAAATCACACAGTTCAATGTCACTTCTTAGGACACGTAAGGCAATGTAGGATCTCCAAAATAATCTCTCTTATCTGTAAGTTACTAAGCAGCAGACATTATCTAATCGATAAGCACAATACAAGAACAATACAACTCTATACAACACCGATTACCTATTGATAGACATTGACCATTAGCAAGGCTCAGCAATCCGTAATATTTATTTTCAAGACTGCAACATTTTATCAAGATTAATAATATGCTAAACTGATTCAAGTCTGCTTATTTTGCTTCTCTTAACCATCAAAAATGTATCAAAGCTTAAAAAAAAAAGCTTTTTGTTAGAGACAAGAAAGCTTCTGTTACTAAATACTGCTGACAGACTGTTTGGTTCTCCTAACAGAAACTATCCTACTCACAGCTCTAGAGAACATACTGCAGTTCTGGAGAGAATGTCAAGAACACACTTTCTAAAAAGCAGTATGAAAAGAAACTGAACTGTAAAACAAGCTTAGACAACATGGTAGAAACATCATGTTCCCAGAATCCTCACCCTGTGCAATGGAAACTATGACTTACAACAGTGCAATGAGAATTATTCAATTGCCGTAGTGTGGCAGCTAGACAGAAGAACTTAAAGACTGCATAGATTTCATGTATATAAATACAGCACTGGGGTTTTTTGAACAGAAAAATCGTGAGCTTATCCTGTAAATGTTCCCTAGAATATTCATCCACACATTTGTAGCAACTTGGATGCAAATAATCTTAGTTTGAATGGAAACCTATGTCTTAACTGAAATACAAGACCAGACATAATCTTTATAGTGTTAATTTAGAAATACATTTTTAAGTATTTAAAATAAAACAAGGTGTTTCCTATCTATGACTTATCTTTGCACAGTTTTTAATCTGTAGTTTCAAAATAATGATTATAACTAAAACACTTACCTCCTTGCTCTATATCTGAATCTGTAAGATGTGTAAGAGAAAAGCTTGCCATGTTTGCTGGAGAGATAGAGAATCTGGAATAAGGGGATGAATGTGACCAGTTCTGATCGAGAGTCCGGGAAGGTGGAGGTGGAGAGAAGTACTTTGATGACTGAAGAGGTGGTTTAGAACTAATAAGAGTATTAGCTGCCTTTGATATAAAGGATGGCTCTGGAGAAGAGAAGTCATCATCCCATTCAAAACCCCCACCTTGGGGTGGAAAAAAGAAAAAGAGAGAGACAATTTACAGTCATGCAGAGTCACGTACAGCTTTAATAGCAAGCCTCTGGAAGGTTGCATTAACCCAAAACAAGCTTGTAGCTTTTCTGTTTTAGCCCTGCGGGTCACAAAGCTTTGTCTCCCATAGTTTGGTTGCCTCTCAAAATACCCCAGACACATCACTATATCAGCAACACAAGTTACACCACAAGCTTTGATAACCAGTAGCACTAGTATCTAAGCCTGACTGAAGTGCATACTTAGAATGCAAAGTTGAAGCCAGTATGGTGAATTTACAAATGACATACAATTTAAATGACACTTCATTAAAGACTATGTATAAAACGGCCTCAGCCCCTGCTGTGTATAAGTATGTTCAAGTACCTTCTTCGTCTGTTGAGCTTTCTGAATTCGCAAATCTGTTTAAGTAACTAAAACTCGAAGAAGGAACAGGAGTGCTGCGAGATCCTTCCCCGTTCAAGTCTGCTGCACGGTTTCCCAGCTCCTTAGTTGGCATTTCCTAAGGCAAACAGAATAGCTTATTTAACTCACCTGCACACACAATGTATTCATGCCTATAGGCGCAAGCGTTCCAGAAAATACAATCCTCCACCCCCACCATCAAATCTACTGTGGAATTAAGTGACCTGTAAACGCTTACCACACAACAAAACTTTCAGTTATAGATCAAGCATATGCTCATACTTCCATTTCTAAGGAAAGTTGTATCAAATTTACACTAAAATGCATGCAGGAAATAACTATTTAAATATTACTTATGATGTAAAAAAGGTTTCATATTTCTAGGAACAAAGCTAAAACATCTTCCAACTGAAAACAGTTCCCTTATCAGCCTGACACAGGTAGGGGTTTTTTCTCCTCAGTAAAACCTTATCCCATCTCCCAATTGGTTTTTTTTAATGTTTTTTTACCTCTTAATCATGCTTCAGGATAAAAAGACAGACTTTGCATGACTGGTATTTGAAGCCAATATTTTATCAGTTACTGTAATAAGAGTTCAACAACTAAGAGCAGTTTAAAACATGGGTAATTTTTTCCTTCTCCTCTGACAAAAGGACTACTATTCTACAGACTGCCTAAGCACAAATACATCACCTACGTTTTCTATTCCAAAACACAATTATCTCAAATATATATGTGCGTCATCATAAGCAACATTTCCAAAGCCTGACAATGTGACTGTTCTTTTAAACTCACTGTACTAGTTTAGTTGCCGTAATGTTAAAATACAATCCCCTCTGTATCAAGTTACAGAAGTTAAAAATTGATAAAGCACATAGGGAAACAAAGGTAACCTTGAATTTTATAAGCAGATCAGTATTTCACTGAACTTGAATCACACTGGATTAACAAGAAGTAGCATTACCCTGTAAACACTGTTCTCATCTTTGATTATGGTTTAAGGTAAATTTACTTCAATGCTAACTAATGCAAGATTCAGAGTTAGGTTGCAGTTTGGTTTTTTTGTTTGGGTTTTTTTTTTTTTCTTTCTTCCTTTCTTTTATAAAGGCATTTGAACTTAAAGTCTGCAAACTCATTAAACAGATAATCTGCTTCTATAAAGTTACAACAAAATTCTGGTAAAGTAAATTAATCAGATCTGGTCCATAATGATACTGTCTCACATATTTGAATTAAATACAGCTTATAAACATCAGAAAGATGTCACTAAAAACCACATTTTGTTGCGCGCATGCAGTCAAGTGTCCAAAGCAACAGAGCTATAAGATTTGGCAACCAACCCTACCCAAAGCAAGATCCTCCTGCGTTTCAAACTAGTGCTGCTATTCTAGCAGGAGCACACAACTGCACCAAGCCAAGGAAAGCTTACCCACATCGCAAACAAGATCTAACCCTGCCAAAACAAGAAAGGTGATCCTGTAACAATGTCTCCACAATTATTAAGCTGTTCTACCACAACTCACTTAAATAAACCCAAATCAGCAAAAACATCACTTGGTAATTAAAAAAAAGGATAAATACCTGATCAAACAAATAGACCGTCACATCATCAAAGAATGTTACAGCCTTTTTCTCATTTTTCCAGTGCTCGTGTTGCCTTTGATTAAGAGGTTTCGGAAGTTTCAACAAGCTCCTCAGATGTTTTCCATCATCCCTCTCAGTAAGTATCTCAGGTACTTGATGAACAGTTTCATCTTCACTGTCAGAACTCAGACTATGCATATGAAAAGTCCTCATGTCATCCTCAGAATCACTGTTTTCATCTTCCTCATCTGCATCATCACCATCTTCTAAATCAAGCATTCCAGAAACATCAAGTTTGCCAAGGTATTTTCCTTCAATATCTGGCTCTTTCAGTTTTTGTCCTTCAGTGTGGTAGAAGGACTTCTCACTGTTACTCAGATCTAAAGGACCACGTATGTTATGCACAGACTTTAAGTCTCTATGTGAAAGAAGTTCTGAAGTATTAGTGCCAACACAAGAGACGGTTTTATGGGAAGTCTCAGACAGTTTTATTTCATCCCTTAGGTTACTTTCCATCGATATTTCCAGGGAGTTCAGAGCTGCCTCAGCCCAATCATCTGGACACCCCTGCATCCTTACATCCACCTCTTGGATCTCTAAGTTGTGATTTAGTTCTAGTTTTCCATTTTGATTATTGGTATCCTGGTAATTCCTTACATCACATTTTTGCTGTCTCTCTTCAAAACTGTAATCCTCCTCAGTTTTTTTCTCTCCTGTATTTGAAGAAACACCACATGTAGTCTCTCTTGAAAGATTTACAGTCTCTTCTATTTTCTTATCTGGCTCAGAATCATTATCAGAGAAATAGGCAGAGTCTCTATATGAGTTTTGATTTCCACCCAGAAAAACCTTTGGGGTTACTTCGAAATTGCTGTTCACTGCATCTAAACAAGCTGCAGCTTCTGAAACAATTATGACTGGATTAGAAGGTAAAGCACTGACACTGCTCTCACTGACACCACAGAGAGTAGTATCGACACTGGAAGCATCCTCAGCAGTGATATGGGAAGTCCATTCTGGAGATTCCAGGTTCTCCGTTTCATATCCACTGTCAGCAGGTTTATCAGGTGGCAAAAGTTTCTGAGGACTTTGAGCTTGTAAAGATTCTAAAACCTCATTTACATCTAAAGAGTCCAAAGAATCAGGTGTCTCTAAGGCTAGTTCTACAGTTTGTACAGGAGATGGGCTGTCTTCCAAAAGACTATCCTGACTTGTACAATCTGAAGGTGCAACAGAAATTAATGTCACCTCCTCTGGAACATCCTTATAGTTCTCAAAATTATTTGATGTTTCTTGTCTTTCCTCCAGGAAACATTCATCTTTTTTTAATATAGGACACTTATCTTGCAAGTTTCTTTTCATGCCTTCCTGATCACTAAAAGCTATTCCCTGTTTTATTTGTGTATCACACTCATCTGTTTCAACAGCAACACCATAGTACGGATTGTTTCCAGCATTATTATTTTTGGCATTATTGGATAGCTCTTCTTGACAGAGAACATCAACGTTACAGGACACGACTTCATTGACTTCCACATTTAAAAGTTCTCCCTCATCCTTCAAATAAGGAAGATTTGCACATTTATCACATGACTTATGTGCTGCAGATGGACTAGAGGATGCCTGCATCTCTACAGTAGTCCCAGACTGAGAATTTGGATCTTTATTCACTGTCACTGGGTTCAAATTTTCATCTTTCACTGTTCTAAGACTTTCATGTATTAAAGAAAAGACCTGGGCATTTTCAGCCAGCACAGGCTCAGGCTCTACAGAGTTTCTATTTGAGGTTTCTAATAAACTTTTTAGAACATCTGGTTTTTGCCCAAAATCACTGCTGGTTTTGTTAGACAATAACCCTGTTAATAAGTTTTTCTCTTGAAGAAATAAGAAGTTATCAGAAAGTTCGTCTAAAGTTTCCAACTCAGACTGGTTAGAGATATTTTCACATAAGGAAACTGTTTCGTTTTCAGAAGCATGACTAGAATGCTCCTTCTCAGAAAGGCCTATTGCCTTTCTAGCATCTGTGGCTGAGTTTAAAACAGCTGGTTTAAAGTCTTTAGGAATATCACTTGTTTCAGCAAAACCAAGTATTCTTCTGTTTGTCAATTCTTCTGATCTGTCAATATCATTAAATATATTCTGGAAAGGACTTTCTGGACTACTAGCAGCAGGCAAAAATTCCTCTTTAGGATCTGTATTGTAGTGGAAGAAGTCCCCATCAGTGCTAGATTCTTCAGCATCAAGATCCCTGAGAACTGTAAAATGAGAACCTTTTTCTTGTGCAGCTTCTTGATGATCAACTTCTGTAGTTAGTACAACTGATTGGTTATCAAAATTCATGCTGCAGCCACTTCCTTTTTCCTCTAATTGGATATAGTAGTCATTTCCAACAGAAAGCTTGTGTGCATCAAACACAGGTAACACCCCAGGGACAGCAAGCGATGTTTCTTGACCACTTCCATCCTGTGCGCCTGACCCTTGCTCTGAAAGTGACCTCTCAAAAACCTCCACTGGAAAGAAAATACTTGTGTATGCCATTGCTTCATCAGGATTCACAGGTCCACATTCATCAAAATGATCATGTTTAGCTGCCTCCCAGATATATTCAAAGCTGAGACCCTGGCTTGTTTCAGTTACAGTAAGAACTTCCTCCATCTCATGGCCAAGTCTATCTCCTGCGAAGTGGTCTAAGATTGGAAATGCAGAATTATTTGTTTCTCTGTTTGAGGTGTTTGGTTTAAGAGCATTCCACTGCTGTTCAAAATCAATCTCTGAGTCCCTTTGGCTTTGCATGCGAAGATAAGTTAGAAGTCTATGCACTTCTTCTGCTGTTGGTCTCTTTTCTGGAGGTAGCCAACAGAACTGCAGAACTTCATACCTATACAAATAAGAACCATGTTTCAATATGCTTCAAACTGAAAAGGAATTTATAAAATTCAGATATCTAACAAGTTAAGGAGTAACAGTATCACTGGCAGAAATATCCATCTATAGCAACTGCTTTATTCCCTTTATCTAGGGTTTCTTTGCCAGGAGCACGACCCCTCACAGCAATTTCAGTTCTCTTAAATATATTGAGTACTTTGAGAAACTTCTTCAGCAGCTTTAAGAATAAATAAAACCATTTAAAGTTTACCATCTATCAGAGTATGGCTGCTCCAGACGTGGCTTGAAGAGTTTAACCTGCTTCTCCCTTATGACATGGGTTAGGACTTCCCTGTCAGAAAAGTCTGAATAAGGCTGAGCAGCATTCTCAAACAGCTCCCATAACGTGACACCCAGGGACCTGAAAAAGAACAGCAAACAACTGTGCATTCTAGGAACTATTTTAAAGTTGCCTTTCTAGAAAAAGCAAGGATTATGCAAGGCAAAACTAGTAAGAAACAAATACCACTCTCCCATTGGCTCTGTAAGAATTTCAGAACCTGTAAACTAATTTTGACAGAATGCTAGAAGCCTCAAGAATAAAATTGCTTGAAGGCAATGACAATGAAGGCAACAAAATATAAGAGCCCTCAAATGACTCAACTATGAAAGAAACCCCCACATATTAAAAAACCCAAAAATGCCTATTGAGAGGAGCAAAATAAAAAAGGGTTATGGTTAGTCCAATAGTAGGAAAAGCTTTCATCAGAAATTGCAGTTATAGGTCAAACTGCTAGAAAACTGATCTTTGTTTCAGTTTTCATAAAATTACTTATTTTTAAGCTGCAGTGGTCAGAAGCCACCTCTTTGGTCAGTGCTGTATATATTCTGTATATAACACTAATCACATTTTCAGTAAGTAGAGATGATGCTGATCTTTGGGCAACCCTTCCTTGCTCAAAATGCAAAGTAACTGACTTTGCATGTGTTATGGTAGAACAATTTAGATTGGAAGGGGTCTCTGGAAGTCATCTAGTCCAAACCCAACCAAAGCATCTTTGTCTAAGGGGCACTAAAATTCAGCTGGCTGCTTGCAGTGCAGATGAATGGTACGATCTGAGGAAGTATCTGAAGGATACAAGGAAATCAGTATTTAGATAATTTCTATCTATCCCACTTGCCTTCTGCAACCTTACCTTTACATTAGCAAATAAAGCCTAGTTTCCTATTTAATATCCTTTGAATATATAAACAGGAATTTAACCACAAAGTTTTCAGAAATGTTAGCCTAAGCCCCAGTTTCCATTATCTCAATTTCTTAGGACTTGAGAACTGAAATGGAACCTGGCAACTTCAAAAAAGTTCATCTTCAAGATTTTCACCAGCCACTGTCTATAAGCTCTGTGGTAGCAGGGACAATCAGTTAATTGCAGCTGTCAAATGCTGCAGCAAGAAATTAAGATATTACTGTTCTATCAATGGAACTTAACCAGTCTCTAGCGGGATCAACTTATGTCATCCACAGATATTACATTACTAGAAAAATCATTTACCCTTTCCTTCCTTTATAAACATTTGAAGGCATTTGCCAATACTGGCAATGACTTTTACTAATATAAACACCTACTCTTCTGCTAAATAGTTTTTCTTAATCTAACTATTATGAACAGATTTCTAAGCATTTTTTCCAAAGCAAGATATAGTTTCAGCTTTGTAGAGATTAACCTACTGTACGTGAAGAAATAAAGCAGTGCATCAGACCCATATTCAATTTAACTATAAATCTTATTTACTCCTTTGTGCAATGTTTGAAAGTGTGTTCACAAATCTCTCATTGAATTATTTTAAAGCCTACTACATACCATATGTTACTGTATTTATTTTGCTCTGCTGATAACAGTCTGTCTTGAAAGCTTGTTACTAACTCAGGTGCAGTCCATCGGAGAGGAACAAGTTTATTCTCATCTGTCTCAATATAATCTTCCTAAATTATCGATAAAAGAAACAGAGAAAGAATGAACAAACATTGGATCAACTTCCAGAAGCTGTCAGTTCTTTCCTTAATATGGCTTTACATGACCCCTATGCAAAAAAGTACAATTAAAACAATTAATTCCAATAATTTTATAGAGGAAAGGCATTCACTGCTCACTGCACAGTGGAGAAACTGAATGCCAACTTCTTGTTTAAGGTTTGGTACTCAGAAAACATTAATTAATGCCTTGAATTTTTTCACTTTATTGATATATTTAAATACTTTAAACATTTTCATTAAGATAATTGATTTAATTTTTCCTTTCTTAAAACATTAAAATTAATTTGTTCATATTTTAGGATTACTGCAAATAGGGCCTAAAAAAGACAGATTTAACTAGAAGCTTCCCTCTACAAGTATAAACTCCACTCATCTCTAGAAAGATCATGTATTCTGTTACATGAGCTCGCTGCAGTTATTTGCCAGTTATACTTTGAAAGTTCTTTACTCAAATCAAGGACAATCTAGTATCAGTTTATATTTAAAGTATGCTTCTTACAACCTTAGGCTCCAAATCCTTTAAAAAGTAGTAGCACGTGACTAGATTTACTTACCTTGTACCTACTGACTCCTATACCATAATCTCCTACTTTGACATTTAAATCGGAGGTAAGAAAGCAATTCCGTAAGGCCAAGTCACTGGAAAAGCAAACAAATAAACAATGAGCACAAGCCAAGGAGTCTTCAATGCAAATCAAGACACGTGGGTTAACAGAAGCGGCACTTCTTCAAACAGTCAGACCACAGCTTAAAATATCAAACAAAAAGCCAACAAAATTAAAAAATAAAGACATTATGCCCAGTTATAGGTGACAGTGGCAAGCAGCAGGCCGTGCAGCAGGCTGTAACAGGAGCGGAGCAGTAATACGAAACAATAGTGCCAAGGATTCAACACCCACACTATCCACACTTCAACGATTCTGCAGTCTGATCCCATAGCCCTAAATCCCACTGAAGGCCACAGCAAGCTAGGTGCAAGAAAGGTGCGCTCCTTCCTGGTTCTCTTTGGATAAAATTAAACCAGTCCATGCACTCCAAAAGACCAACTCATAATGCAAACCCAGGCACAGTAACTGTGGAGATTAATTTCAGAAGTACTACTTTGATCCCAACTAAATCTTAACATAGTTCTCTTGCTGATTCCACTCATTATTATATTTTAGAACCTATACAAGCCAACGATTGATCCCATATCTCACTGGGACCCCGCAGATGCCACAGTTCTATATAAACACTCATCGCTTTGAGAAAAAACACCGGTAGGGCCTCTCCTTACAGTAGCCATTGGACAGGATTTGTTTTGTGGTCACAAGGATGTGATTGCCTTTAGGCCCTTCCACATTTTCAAAAGAAAATCAATTTAGAGCCACAGAATTGAGCAGAATTCTGTGTTCTGGAATCCAAAGAAAACTAAACATAGTGACAAGGCAATCGTAAGTAAAGATTTCATACAAAAACCCCTCGACTATTTCACGGTCCTGCATAAAAACGTTCAGAAGGTAGTCACTTCTCTAGAGCAGTGTACTCATTAACATGCAACCTACACAGAATTTGTATACAATTATTTCATTCTACCAACAATCCTATGACACAGATTACTCAGGCTGTTCACATGCTAGAGTGACGTAGGTCTCTCTTTATCTAAACACCTATCATTGCCTGTCTTGCATTTTAACTGCCATAAGCAAAGTCTATCAACAACTCAATACTAAGCAACTAGTAATATCTTACACCTATAGTTGCACTTCTCTAAATAACAAAACCATACAATAAACATGAACTGGAATTACAGATAATCTTTGAAAAAGACCATCAGAAAAAGTTATGTATTTCGTAAGTGTCCTCTAATAAAGAAACCAAAAAGCTCTTGAATACACACAGTAGTTTCCAGTTTCCACCACAAACCAGACCACAAGTCCTTATAGCCAGCAGTGCTGCTGTAAAAGTACCAAGAAGTGGTTTTAGAAAACCCACTGTGCAAACTCAGAAGTTTACGCCAGTTTAATGAAGCTGCGTGCTTACTACTGAACTGTAGCTGTGACAGCAAAGAGCTCGGCAGACTAATTTTGCAAATATTTTGCTCCTCAGTTTCACAGAAGTGTACCAGACAGTTAAGTGCGCTGGAAGAACTCTCCTTGCTTCTGTGTGGCTTAAAAAAAGTCTCTGAAGTACAGAGCCACACAGTTTCCCTACTTCAAAGAAAGAAAAAAACCTTTTTCCTTTCCAGAGACATTGAACTACAAAGGGCAGAAAAACATTTGTAACCCTCAGGAATGCCCCAAAGCTTTCCAACTTGTTTTATACTATTTAAATAAATATCCTGAAAGAAAAAAAATAAAATTTTGGCTGCTTGAATTTACCACTAACAACAAAATCACTGATGCTGGAGCTTTACCACTTACTCTGACAGCATCAGGATAGTGTTGCTAGAAGTAAACATTTACAGTGAGAATCCTGCAGATCCACAGCATAATTATTTATCAAGTTTAACTGTATTTCCTTGAAAATGTACTGTGAAGTTTAACACCTACAGAGGCACACTGCTGCAACACAAGAAACAGTGATCACTCAGTTTGACAGGTACAATTGGTACCAACTGCAAGCCATTTGAAACTGATAAACAGGTTAAAAGGGCAGTTCTGCCCATCAGCCACCAGCTGAGTTTAGGCTTTAGAGTTTTCTCAGGGTTTTGCTGTTTTACACCTGCACCTTTAAGACTCCAGTTGGATAGTTCAGCTTCTCCCTGAATACAAGGTCTCTGCATTCTCTAAGTAGCAAGGTGTGCACTGATAAGCATCCCTCCCCCCACAATAAAACAAAACAGATTTAACAAGAATCAATCAAATAGCTACGGCTCCTGGATTTGTTTAGCAGTAGGCTGAGTTCCATGGGCTGCAAACCTGAAGCGCAGGTGATCAGCTTTCAGCCAGGTGGGAGCTGTAACACCACACCACTGCAGCTGAATTAGCATCTTCAGGAGCACTGCACCTTCGTGACTTAGGATGTGTAAGATTGATGGAGGTTTGTTAAAACACAATCTTCAGCACACACAGATTTTAATAAAACTATCTACATGCATTTTAAAGTGCATCATAACTAAAAGCAATTTATCTGGAGAACATACCTATGCACGAAATTGTGTTTATGCATTACAGCAAGTCCAGCAGCAATCTCACATGCCATTCTCTGTAGCAGCATTATTTGTGAATCTCCTTTAATGTGTTCCTGCTCATTGCAGATATAAGTTTTTAGATCACCCTGTAAAAGAAGTTGAAAATATTTATCAGCTGTGTATGTTGGTTGAATCTGAAAAATATTTAATGAAGAATCAATAACCACATTTACTTATTAACCACATTTGTGCTTAATAAAAAAATCTCAAGTTTCCTATCATATAATAATACTTCTTACTAAAAACCAAGAGTTTGAGGAGCTTCTGGTTTTAAATAAGATGAATTTTCAAATGCTCCAAAATCAGTAAAGCTGATTGTTTGGAATTTGCAAGGGGATGGAAGGGAAAGACCAGAGAAAAGGGTTTCAGACATTGCCAGCTCACCAGAGCTTTAGATATAAAATGCATGGTGATACACCCCACACCAGTTGAAGAATTCTGATGATGGAAGTTGTTTTACCGAGTCTGGGCAAGGCTGAGCAGCAGACACAACTAATAAGACCACAAGCACTCCACAAATTACTAGAAAAAGAACAGCTTTGAACCAGAGGGAAAATAACTGAAGGCTGTCCAACATTTAGGAAAAGGAAGACTACAGTAAGTGAATCCAAGCAAGGGAAGAAAACAAGTTTCTCATGCCAGTACTGTTCCTACTCTCACAGCTGGACCTTTAACCTAGCACTTCTATTTTTCTGTTATTTAAAATACAGACCTTCTGTAAGTTTAGCAAATTGTTTCAGAGGCTATTTTTGTATTGAGACTGGACAACATACTACATCACAACTTGTTTCACCAGTGCAACATTCTGGGCTCTAACTGTCCATGTCCATTGTCTGTATAAATCTTGGGCCAGGAAGGAGACTGCAGGCAAGTCTTGGCACTGACCAAACAAGAAGGCAGCCTTCGCACCAGCTAAAAAGCCCTCTGATGTTCAGAAAAGGCTGAAGATCACTAAACTTCCTGTTCCTCTGGTGCTCGTGTACGCTATAGAGCTATAACTGAAGCATCTAAATCCTCCTTATCATGGTTAATCGAGGCTGACAATTTACAGTTCTACTAGTTCAAGCAGTAGATGTCTGTGTGCTGCATTAAAATCTAAGAGCACAGTGACAGCTGAGGTGACAGTCACAAACCTGTGTTACACTTAATAAAACAAGCAATGGGACAGTCTACTTAAAAAGCAGACACTACACCTATGTAAAACAACTTCATTTTAATTTTTTAAAATATTAATAGATTCTACAGTACACACAAGCAGCTATTCTAATCTTCATCTGCTTCACAGATTCTACTCATGCTATAAGTAGCTGTACCACCTTGTGAAAAAGCATCCAACTTCCACTCTGGTTAATGTTGCAGAAGCCTTCATTACATTCCCTTTATCCTGTTTTTAGCTACTAATTAAGTAACATTTACATATTTGCATCCTACAGAATTACTTTTTAAAAAATGTTTCCCGAAAGATTCTGACTTACAGCTTTAATATCACACTGGCTCATGTATATATGTATAAACATTTATATATAACACACTCCTCCACACTTTCTACCTTGCCAGAGCAGATTTACTAGAACAGAGTTCCAAAGAACTACGAAATTAACAGTGTCCATAACACACACAGATTCCCAACTGCGCAGCCTAACGACTGTAAGCACAAAATACCGAGCAAACTGACTCTAGATGGCAGCAAGCGCATGGAGAAAATCAAACTCTCCCACATTGTCATTCATTAAAACAGCAACTGGTTACTTAGAGTCTATCTCAGGTGGATTAAGTTCCTAGGAAGCCTGAAACGCACCGAGGAATTACTTTTTAATTTAAATGCACTAGTAACAGCCGTGCTGTGCGGCATCAACAATTCACGCAGGCACACATTTTTGTAGGAAATACAACTTTTATTAAATCCAGCACCTTGAAACATACTGGTTCTATTTTCCAATTCTTTTCTCATTAAGGCTACAATCAAGGTTAAAAATATAAACCAGGTTTTTTTGGTATTGTTTTAAATGGACATTGCTTATACCAAACTGTGGGGAACCATTGAACACACTCAAGTGCTGGACTGCCATCCACAGGGACCTGGACAGCCTGGAAAAAGGGTCCAACAGGAACCTCATGAAACTCCAGGAAGACAAATGCAAAGTTTTACACCTGGGAAGGAAAAAACCCTTGCAGTAATACAACCCAAAGACTGAGCAGCTGGGCAGCAGCTCTGCAGGAAGAGACCTGGGGAGACAGCAAGCTGAACATCAACACCAGTGTGTGTGCTCTGCCAGCAAAGACTGCAAACAGGTGCATAGCCAGTAGTCCAAGGGAAGGGAGATTATCCCCTTCAACTCAGTACTTGTTAGACCACATTTAGAGCCTGTTACAGTATTAGCTGCACCAAAACAAGACAGACAAACTGTAAAAAGTTCAGTAGAGGGACACCAAGACAGTCAGAGAGTCACAACATTTCACCATGAGAGGCTGAGGGAACTGGGCTCATTCCACCTAGAGAAAGGAAGACTTTGGGAGCAGCTGACAGCAGCTGTCCAGTACATATGAAGTTATTACAGACTGAGCCAGGCTTCACTGGAAACACGAGAAGTTCAGACTGAGTATAAGGAAGACTGTTCCCCACATGAGGACACTGGAGTAGAAGTGCAGGTTGCCCAGAGACACTGTGCAGTTTCCATCCTCGGATGTTTCCAGGATCCAACTGGACAAAATCATGAGAAATCTGGTCTGTCCTCAGGTTGACACTGCTTTGAGCAGGAGGTTGGAGTGGAGACCTGAGTTCCTTGCTAGCCTGAATTATCCTATGATGCTCCCCTGACTACAAGCAGACAGTGGCAATTTATCAATACTAGTCCCATAGAGCCACAAAATAGCCCTTTATCAGACAGACTTTTTAAACACAGTAAATATCAAAGGTTATGCATACCTCAGGAAATACAGTTCTGCAAAATTCACTACACAGCTAAATACAAAAAGCTCAACAATCATGCTTGAGGAAGGCTCCACTCTCCAACTTCCTCTGTCACTCTGCCTCTTCCCTCCTCTTCTGGAACTAAAGTTTGTCTTTCCTCCCACCCTTCTCAGTTCTAGTCAGGATCAGTTAAGATGTCTTGGTAAGGAAGTCTTAATACCCTTTTCCTCCGTAACTGCCAGAAGCCGGGGGGGCATATTTATGTACAGTACTCTTCAGTAGTTTTCTTGTTTGTGCCAATTCCCCACTTGGTTCATATGAACACCCAAACAAATAGCTGACATGACTTTTTAAACCAGTAGGTACTAATGATAGGGTTTTCAAAGTGTAGAGGTTACCATATTGTGTCTACTGAACACTTTCTACCAAGCTGGAAAGCTACCTGCCAAGTCACAATACCACATAATTTCCCCTTTTGAAGTTTAGACAACTAAAAGTACTACCCATGCCTCCCCGCTTCCAATGCTGCTTTGCAGTGTAAGCACTTGCAGTCACTACCATTAAAATGCCTGATACTGGTGTGTGATATAGAGCTCCTACACTATCAAAAGCTTGTTTAGACATAAGTTTAAGAAACATTAAACGATTCTGAGAGCCCAGAGAGTCTTTGAACCCAAGAGACCTGATTTAAGTTGTAATGAATTGTCACATGCCCCCCTTTTTTAAAACCACACAGTACTGATATCTACTATTTGCCTCATATAGATATTGACTAGGATTATTAAACAGATTTTTTGAACTCTTCTGTTCAGAAGTTTCATTGCAAAAAAAAAAATTTTTTTATTTGAAGATAATGTTTTCAAGTGGCAGTAATTAGAAAAAGCCTGAACAAAAGAACTAACCACTGCAGGCAGGCACCTTCCACTAACAGTAACATCCCTAGAGCAAGCTACAGGGCATTCTAGGCAAACACTGCATCCTGCTGATCTCATCTGCTCAGGGAATTGCAAGGCTTTAAGAATTTCTGTTAAAAATTCATAGGCAAATCAGCCTCACAATATATATGCTACTTCCACATTTGAATAACTTTACTCATAAATTAAGTCAATCCATTAGAGGATTTGCTGTGCTGACAAAATGCTGGCCACACATGGCTGAGTAATATATTAAAGTTAATAAGCCAGCTACCACTATTTTTAACCTGGCATCATTCTACAGTGTTTCACAGTGAACAGTTAACTATTCATAGCAGACTGCACCAACACAGTAAGCAAACTAATATGGGAGGAGGGGTGTAAGAACTTACTGAGCATTTCTTTTCTGTTTACCATTTAAACAATTTTAAACACAGGCAAAGGAAAATTAGGATTTAAAAAGCTTAAATCAGTTACGTGCAAGAGAAATGTCTTGCTTCTTGCCCAGCTCGGCAAAGCAAGGGACATTGAGGAACTTGGATTACATGATAAAATAGGCTAAATGTTAGCAAATACAGTTACTACATATACAACCAAGCAACTCCGAGTAAGAGAAATAGGTAAGTAGTTTATACAGCCAAACAAGCAAGCTAGCCTGCATGACATTCAGCACTGCTACCACAACAGTTAGCTCTGGCATCGCTGCACTGCAGTTTCCAGTGCCTCTGATCAAGACCTTTCAATACCAAGGAGCCTGGGAACTGATAATCCAACAAGGCTGCCCCAGCACCCAAGACAAGGTCAAGTGACCCTTAAAAGGCTACAAACCCTAGTAAGAAGTTTCAAAAGGGGGACATTCTGTGAAAGGCTATGAGTTTGAAGGAGCATGAAGAAAATCACTGTACCCTCTAGACTGCATTGTTCAGTCGAATAGCCATGTTTTTTATTATTTAATATGCCACACTCGCAAAATGAAGTCTACATTGCTGAAACAGCCTCACAAGATCTTGTCAACTGAAGGCATTTAAATTGCCTATCCAACACAGTTGACATATTTGCCACCTTTTTTCTTAAGCAAATTCTTAATGACATAAGTACAGGGATTAAAACAAGTTTATCCTTTATTGTATAAACACATACAACACCAGTAACACAAGGTAAAGAGCTTTAGCATAGCATTATACTACTGCTAGGAAAAAAGCAACATTTCACATCCTTCCCATTGGAACAATATATAGTCACCACAGACACTAGAACACACTTCAACTGTGTCTGCCTCTATGATCTTCCTGCTGAAGAATCAGACTCTTGTGTGTTTTGGAAGTACCTCCATATTCCCTGATTTACCCAGTTTCAGGAAAATTACAAGAAAAGCTATCGGCTTTCAAGATCATTTACTAAAAGCTTGAAAAATCCAGTTAACTGCTATCCCAGCCACAGTGATAAAAAGCAGCTTCTAGAATATCAGTCTACTGACACTCCACTAAAAACCTGTCTACTAAAAAGCTATCTATCCATACCTTCCATTCCAAATGGTGCTGTCTGGCTTCCTTCACATTTCTCCCTTCTTCATGTCTCTCCTCAACCCTCACTCCAATATTGCTACCTCCCACACTAGGCCCGGGCACTACAACAAGAATTAGTGACAAACAGCGATGCTGAGCTAACTTACTGCACTCATCTTAATCTCTGCATAAAACTGCTCAAGTGAACACTCACTGTTTTGTCTGCCTAGCTGCTGTGTATTTGTATGCTCTGTGAATAAAACACTACCATGTCTAGGAGACACTCAGCTCTACCAAGTCAGAACTCTTTCATACTCCTGCAGTATGAAAGTCATGTTTAACTCACTATAATATATAATTTTCTAAAAACAACTTTTAGTTCACTTGGAATAGAGATCAGCACAGATGTTTATTTTCCATTCCAAAGAAATTACCTAGCTACATTTGAATTTATAAAAGTATCACTTTGGCTGTCAAGCTTACTGCCTCTGGTTAAAGTGAAAATCTATTCTATCCCCTTAAGTAAAATCCTTTCCAGATTACTCTGCAGGATCATGACAATTCCTGGTATTAATCATCAGGCATCAAACAAGTACATTTTTTTTTTTTCCTGTTCACCTAAAGTAGGGCAATCTTTAAAAGTTACTCCATCTTCAAACTCGAAGTTGGATTAACTAGCATAACTGTTTAAAAACATGGCAGCAATTAATTCTAATTAAATATTTGGATATTTATCTGTCAGACTCTAAAATGCAATTCTTTTTCAAGGGTCCTTTTTAAAGAACCTCCAATTTGAGTAGCAGGTTTAAAATCAGTAAGAAGTACTCCATTTCTACATACTGAAAAACTGTAAAAACCATTATCTGGTGAACCTTAGGCACCTACTTTTAATTCTTAGCAAAAAATGAACATTTCACTTTGATTAGTCACTTTAAGTTCAGGCGTTTCTTCCATTTAGAAAAGAATTATTTTATCAGCCCTTCTGCCTCATTAATTTACCACAGCTAATAAATTTGAACAAAAGAGCAGTAATGAAAAATACAGTTATTTAAGGTCACAGATTAACTGACATTTCTCAAGAAAACACAGAAGTTCACATTAGCTTTTATTTAAATTGCTTGAGGCAACTGATGCAACTAGAATCATATTTATGCACCTGAGTTTAAAGGAAAATTCTCCAGTAGTCAAACTGATACAAAAGGATCTTGCTGAATTTTATAAATGCAAACTATCTTTACTTCTGAAAAACTTATTTCCTAATAACATATATGTGCACTTCTGAGTTCACTTCTGTCTTGACAGTGCTCAAGGAACTCTGCTTTAAATGATATTCAGACCACAAAGTTTAAAAGCAGATACTGAGCCAATGTTCAGACAGTCACCTGGAATTCCAGGTTTGGTTAGTTTTAATAACTTGTTATGCTACAATAAAGCAATTCAAGTCTTTCCAGACCATGGATCCATCACCACATCTGTCTCTGAAGTGTACTGGGCACAGTCCAGTTTCTATACATGCATACCACCCCTTTCTCCCAACGTTCATGTAAATTCCAAGACATGCCCAGGAATGCTGTGGCTGAGCAAGGTTTTGTGCAACTATCCTCCCCATCTTCAGTGGCCTTCATGGCACTAAGAGGAGAGCAGAAAGCAGTGAGAACACCCTTCACTGTGCTCTTAGCATTTCTTTTGGTCTTCAGGAAGCATAAAGCAGCAGTTGATCGGGGAGGAAGGGAAAGACTGGAGGGATAAGAGTAGAGAAAATATGTCACAGTAACAGAAAGGATCAGGCAAAGAATAGGATGATACTGAAAATTCTAGCTGTTAGAATACACTCATTACTGACTCTGGAAATGAGCCTATCATTGCAGTTTAGCCCAAAGCTGCACAGCATGGATAAAATTTGGGCACTCTGGAGGAGGGGAGGAAATTTTCTGCTTCCTCAATTACATTTTCATAGAAATAGTAATAAAAGCACATTAAGGTTGCACAGACAGCAAACAGAATTTAGGATGTGATTGTAGGCACGTGCATGTGATACTTCTCTGCAATAAAAAGCTTCCTTCTATGACCACCTTTTCCCTCCAAAGCTCCTTGTTACATGACATGGGCAGACTGAAAGAGACTAGTAATTCCGTTATCAAAGAAAGGACATTTTCCTCTTCATAACATTCCACAAGCACCTAGAACTTACATGATGAATTGAAAAGAATATAAACAAAAAATTACGCTTGTGGTTTCTCTCTAAACCAAAAAAAGTCTGTCTTCTGAGATTCTGGTTATTCAAAAAACTTCCCAGAAAGAAAAAGAATCATTTCATGAGCAAAGGGCAGTAAATACACTACATATCATTTACATCAATGGCAAAACAACTGCAGCCATTTGTATGAGTGTACTTACCAAGTCACAGAATTCAAAAACTAGGAGATAAGGAATGGCTTCCACACATTGTCCGATGCACTGAAGAACATTTGGATGCTGAAGAATGCTGGAGTGAAAAAACACAGTTAAAGCCAGAAAGATTACATTATACACTATTTGCAGTGTAATGCACCACACTGAAATCCCTACCAGAAGTTTCAAGACATAACACTGGTGGGGCAGCAGCATGAACAGAAGGTGCAAGTATCCAAAGCCACAGATTGCATTTACACCATTACATCTCCTTTGTATTGCTGCAGCATGTCACTGATAGCAGCTGAAACTCAGAGGACCTCAAAACCGCAAAAGCCAGCACTGCCACAAGAAAGTCACACCCATCCTCCCACCATTCCTTATACCAAAAATACAGGCATGCAACTGGTTCATGAACTACACCAAGGAACTGATCTGGCTAGATGCTAAATCTTTCTTTAGCCAGGTTAGTTCCAAGCCAGACTGGTTACTTTTTCAAAATTGCTTCAAAACCATTTGTGCCAATGCAGCAGAAGGCATGAGATTTCTTCTTCTGACAACTGCCAACAATTAAAGCCTAAATGCAATTATAACTAGGACACTAGAAAGCATTAAGAATAGAAAGCTCTCTATGACCACACTCACTTGTAGCATATTCAGGCAAGGTAAACCACACTAAGAGGTATGTCTAGTGAACTATGATATATCTCTTTTCCAGTCATCTACAAAAGCCATTCACTTGTGAGAGTTAGCTCTTCAGAGAATGCTCACTATTCCCAAAACATGGCAAGAGAAATTGCACTCCCCCTAATACACCAAACTCCTTCCCAGTATACAAAGACTCAATCCCCTGAAGCAATTATCCTCCAAGCATAACACAAGAGCAAAACAACCCTCGTTTCCAGTCAGATCAATGATTTCCCAGTTGCAGAGTACTACTGGACTAAAGTTAGTGTAATTCTGGCTTTGGGGTTTTTGTGCACAAGCCTCCTTGCAAGTCACCTAAACAAAGTTACATTTTTATCACAATGCTGCATTTAATTTTTTGTAAAAGGGAACTTTAAATAATGTGTAGTTGCTAACATCCAAAGTGCTGTCAGTTCTCCTGCTTCTAACAGGAAAGCTAAGCACAGGAGTTAAACCTCAGTACACAGAGGCAAGTAATTAGGCATAAGGTTAGTTTGCAGCCTCAGGAGTTTGTTCCAAACAGCTGTAGAAGACAATCTGATAAACCAAACCAAGTGTATTTTCCACAATAACTACTAACCACATTTAAGCAAAGAACTTACAAACTCAATTTTTGCTCACTTTGTATTAACTGTATTTCACTTTTTAAAGACAAGCATTTCAGCAAGTAGGGACAGTAACAGTGAACAGAAGAGATGTCCATAATTCAGATGCAGTAGTATGAATTGTATAAGTTAATCAAAATGTGAATCTTTACTTACTAATATGGTTCTCCATTTCTTAAAAACTGTTCTTGCTCCTTGGGACCTGCACTTGCCTTCAGCTCCTTCACGATCACCCTTGCTACACTAGTGCCTGTGTAGATCTCTCCAAGCAGAACCTGAAAAAAGATAACCATCGTGTCTCATCAGAGGGAAAAAAATTTGGAGTTTCCCTGCAAAGAAAAACAACAAGAGCTAAAAACATGCTGTAAGAAAGATTTTCTGGCTTTTTTGTCAACACATACAGAGCTTTGAGAATTAAACACCCATACTTAATAAATCTTGACAACTGATCTACACATCAACTTTCAAAAAATATGTTTTCTGTTGAAGACCACTTAAGATTTTCTCCTAGAAAGAATTGGTAATAACAGAAATTCAAATCCACAGAAGTGAAACGTCTACCTAGTAACTCCAGTAAGAAACTAAACGTAAACTAAAGAAGCACTGATCAGTGCTGTGATTACAGCTAAAAAGTGCGTGCAAGGAAACATCTAATTTCAACTTCCATTTTTCTTCTGTTTTGTTTGTTTTTTAAGTATCATATTAAAAGGAAATAACAGTAGGCCGGTCAGTTAGAAGTAAGACTCAAACTGCAGTACAATATTAAAAGGACTTCTCACCTTTCCAAACCAACCATTTCCAATTTCCTGGATGTAGTTTAGACTCTGACGTGCAACATGAGACTTTGATCCATCTGTCACACACAACAAAACAAACGTATCAAACCACTCAGATGGTCAAAGTTATCAACTGTCAAGGAAATATTTAAGCTCCTACAATATTTGTCCTCAATTATGTGCATACATTGACTAAGTAAAGCCCAGTTAGATATACATAAAGGTAATGTTGTCACAATAGCACTCAAGTGAAACTTTTCTCAACTCCAGCTTCTAAACCACACTAGAATACACCCCCTACAAAAATACAGCTCTTCTCCTTATGATACGTAAACTTTTAAATTAACACACTCAGTAGAAAAGGAAAAAGGCTGAGTTCTAATTCCAATACAAAAGTGGATCATATTCTGTAGTTGGGTAGAGCAAATAACCTACTTAGAGAAGTCTCCTATGTAAATAGAAGTAGAAACCCAAGACAACACTCATTCCTTGTACATCTTAACATTTATAGTTATAGAGAGAGTTACCATTTTAAGAGAAAGGGTTTGACTGCTTTATTCTTCAGCCCAACTGCCCTACTTACTGCTGCCATCTGGAAGGAGGACATTTTCTGACTAAAAATACTTCCTGTAAAGAGCCCAGAGAGGGGAAGGATAGAAAACAAGACCCAGATCTTGGCAGAGGATGGACAGTAACAATTGCAGGCTTGGTACTATAGAAGAGATTCAGCAGTGTTTATCCCTCTGCAGCTTAATTGGTTGGGAACACTCACAGATGTACACAAAAACTTTCCATCATTACTACTTGTCTGACTGAGAATTCTAGCCCACATTTTTATTTCCATAAACCACATTTACACCAGTATTCTTTTACTGGAACAGCTATAGTTGTATAATACGCTGCCAATGTGCTCCTAAGCATGGAGAAGGCTGTATCAGTACAACTCCATTTTTACCACTGTACCTGACTCAAGCACACCACCTTACTTATGGCAAAATAACTTCTAGTGACAGGAAGTATACTTTTAACAATTATGGCAATGTAGAAGAGTTGACATAAAATTTTTCACAATTTTTCCCTCTCATTAAAACACTGAGGAATAACATTTCTTTTGTATTAAAGGCACACTAACAGTTTCCTGAAATTTGTAGGTACAGAAATTTTACTAGAAGCTTCCCTGAATACCTAATGACTAAGCAATAAAACCAATATATGTAAAAATTGTATGTGAAGTAGTATAAGAACTCCTTTATGTTACACTATGCTTGTAATGTTTAAGATGCTTAAGTTTCCTTTGACAAAAACTGTATTTTAAAGAATACATTCCAAGAAAACTTTTCACACAGGGAAAGAAATCTAATGCCCTATCTTACCAATATCACATTTACAGCTACAGTATCATTAAGAAAGTGATGCAGAAAAACAGTAGCACTGCTGTCAAGTAAGAGATTCACTCTTGCTTCCATTTAAAGGTAATGGCTGAAATCCAACAATTCAGCCATGAGGAAAACCACTAAAGAGAAGTTACTAACATCCCAGAGTACTTCAAACCCTTTCCGTATATAGGGGCATAATCAAAGTACTCGAGAGGTTTATTTAATTAGTTTCATTCTCTTAAGCTACCTTACATGGCATGTTCCCGTAAGTGAACATTACTAAAGTAATATTTCACATTTTATCCTATTCCCTACAAAATATATTTACTCACTTTATGTAAGTTTGCAACAGTTAAATTTGTAATATTAAAGTCAAACATAATCAGCTACACTCCATTTTGACACTGAAATTGGCTACTTTTCTTTTTTCTTTAAAAAACAGTATATCACCTGTACAAGTTGGAAACTGGGAGGGAGTTGGTAAAGCAATATTGGGAACTGAAAGAGTAAACACTTCTGCTGGAGACTGAACAGATGGAGTATCTTCTGCTGGAGGTGTAAAATCTATTTCATCATCAAAATTATCTTCAAATTCCTGCAAAAAAAAAAAAAGATCTTAGTAAACAAGCGGATCTTTGTCTTAAAATTAGCACCAAGACATTTCTTTTAAAGAACAATGTGAAGAAGGCTTAGCTTTTTTCCAAGGACAGTGACAGATTTTTAGTTTTTACTCCTTATTTTAAATTTATTACTGATTTAAAGAGATTAAAGTGTCAAGTATTGCTTCTAAGAAAAAGGGTGGGGTTTGGAGTTGTTGGGGGGGTGACTTTGGACGTTGTTGCTGGTTTTTGGTTTTGGGATTGGTTTGTTGTTTTTTTTTTTTCCACTTTAAATGCTAGCCCTGGCTTCGAATGAATTACCATGAACTGACAAGGCCAAATATTCTCCATTTAGAAGTGAAAGCAAAACTCAATTTTTAGGAACACTGATAACCTATGTTACAAAAGAAACTGTTCTCTGATGATAACAATTTCTCCTCAAGAGTTTTGCAGATATGTATCTTTCGTATTCTTATTCAACAGGAGTGTCTTAAACCCTGTCAGCAGACTAAGAAAATCAAATGAAAAGCATACACAGAAAAACAACAAAAAGATTCTCTACAGCACAATTGTCTCAAGGGTATACTTTCACTACTGATTCTGACAGCTAGCAATGATTTTGAAAAGACATTAAAGATCCTTACTGCAGCACAGACCAAGTACTTAAAATAAATGGTTGCAGCAACACTTCACTGCATGTAGAAATACATTTGCTGGCTATTTCAGAAGAGGGAATGTACAGTGACACTAACTGCAGAGTATTGGCACCAAATAATCAAGTAAGCATTCTGGATATCGGAATGCAGCTAAGGACACTTGTACATGCATTGGTAACTTCAAATGCTTACCTTGAAATCTATCTCAGGGTCTTTGCAGCAGGAGACACAGTTTGCAAGCAGTATTACCAGTACTACTAGAGCACATATAGACAGAATCACAAAAGATGAGGAAACTTCAGCTGTAGCTCCTTCTCCTAGAAATAAACATGTAGTCTCATATAAATATGTTTAGCATTTTAAGAAGTTCCTTCTAAACATATTATCTGTCTGCATTTATTTAAAAGACAGAGTTTGAACATTTAACTCTGTGGATACAATCAAAAAATAAAAGGAAACTGAACGGAAAGGACATCCTGGCAAAAGATATCGGTGCTCTACCACCTGCCTGCACTGTTCTGGACTCACTTGATTCAAGCTAAGAGGCCACAGCTGACACGATTTACCAAAGTAGGTGATGAACAACGCGGGTCTAAAGTCTCAGGAGTCTGTTTAAGTCGACAAATGTATATAGCTACCTAAACATGGGTATTAGAACTGTGACCTTTTGAAGACATTTCCTATGAGCTACCACACCTGCCCTAAGAGAAGAGGCACCTAGAACTCCTCCTCACTTAAACTGTACAAATTGAATACGCTCCTATAAAGCAGTCCTGTCTCTCAGTAAATGCATTTACGACAGTCTGCCCAATACGCACATTGCTTTCACAAGTGCAACGGATCTAATCAGCTCCACTCCAATTTCTCTTTCTTGTCATTGATTAGGTGATATGTCTCCATTTCAAGACTTTTAGACATGATCCCTCACCATTTTGCAAACACACTTCCAAGTAATTTTCCAGAATTTTGTACATAGACATTCTACAACACATTTCCTATGATTAACTCAGGTTATTATTACATAGGATCAAAGCCTCAAATGGCATTTTATAAAAATCTTAAGTCTTTGCCAGGGGAATTAAACCTATTTTCATCTTAAGTCAAGGACAAAGATAGGTAGTTCCCTAGGAGACCACAGCACACATCTTGAGGGTTTGTTTTTGCTGCTGTTGTTTCTTTTTGAACAGAAAAACTGGAAGAGTAGTTGAACCATCTCCAATTAAAATATATTTAGACATTACATCAGTGTTAAAGTTTAACAATGTCAGGTGACTTGGACTGACTGGATTTTATGGGAACAGCTGAGTATCAATGTCTGGCCACAGAATACAACATAAATGAAGCCTCAAAAATAAAGAAAATCAGAATTTGATCACTTGTTAAGGAAAATATGCTCTTGTCCACTTAACTCTTAAACATTCAAAAAACTACAAAAAGTAATTTAGAGATTTCCAGAAAAAGCTACAGTCTTTCATTATGTTGCACAGGGCACTTACAGAATATTTACTTATTTTAATTACAGGTGAAGAGTAAATTGACATGAACAAAATACTGTTTAAAGAGCGTTAGCACACTTCCAAAAGATGACATATTTTTCTGTACAATTAGGAATATTATCTATACAACAATAAAAGTCAATCAAAAAAGGGAGGTTTTCAAACAAGTGATAACTGTTTCTAGTTTCCACAACAGCTCTGCAATTCTAACCTCGTCAGAGAACATGAATACTCCATTTGAAGGTATTTCATATTGTTCAAACACAGATCAACCACGATGTGAGGCTACTCACCACCTTTGAGACAAAATTCTGATGAGGAAAAGAAAAAAATCTCTGAAGAGGGCTCTCAGAACAATTTATATTCATTTAAATCAAGCCTTCTACATAACATCCATATATTTTTCCATTTGTAAGCATCAACAAGAAAAAAGGGGAAGGTAACAGCCAATTTGTTTACTTCCTTCAGATGTTCAGTAATCTTACTAAGTAGACTGAAAATTACCTAAACCACAAACACAAGCATTTTGTAAAGTCATTAGCTAAATTACTGTAAAAAAAGACACACAGGTAATAAAGCTTTAGATAAAGAGATTCCTTTGAACTTGTAACTGAAACCAAATAATAAAAGGTAGCTTTACTACAAAAGTAAACATATTTATATTACCAGTTATTAAAAGATGTTTTTCCAAAACCACCCCACCTAATTTCCAAACAACTTCCTCACCTTCACCACCAATTTCACTGAAATGAGAAGTCAGCTCACCACAGACTATCTACTGAACAGACGCAAATTTCCCCTGAGTAATAAACACTCTGGAACACATCACCACAATTACGATACATAGTCCTCACAGAAGAAGATCAAGACTCCTGAACACCCTGCAATGTCTCATCCAGTGTACTAGATGTGTTTGGGAAAGTCAGACAAGCAGAAGTAAATCACTACACAATGAACTCTGACATCAGGAACATGATTCATTGTCTTAAGAGACTGCTAGTAGAAGACTAACTTCAGATCAGATCCTTAAGAAAGAAGCATAAAGCACCTCAGCTGTATAAAACACTAAAAAAAAACCCACTATCAAACTTTTATTTTGGGTTTATGGTACACTATGTCTCCTTTTTGATGCTCACATGGCTAACATGAATTTTACAGTGTCATCCTCTTCCCCACAAGAGAAGAGCATTCATCACGTCTCATTAGCATACTCCCCTGCTCCAAATGCTGTATCTTCTTCTAGATGGTCTTTTTGACCAGCCTCAACCAAAACCTGGAGCAATTCTTCAAAATTTGCTTTACTGCTTTCAATCTTACTGCTCCTTTTCAAGACGTGACAAAGGCTTGTGCACCCAGAAGTACATCTATTGTAATCGTATTAGCTGGTCTAGTACTAGCTGTTATCCCTACCTACAAACTTCTCACCTGTGCCCTTAGACCATCACAACAACAGCAGCATGACCAACGTGCTCACATAACATAAACATAAACATTAAGGTGCTCACTCCAACTCAGGATCCCACTTTTGACTCTCCCAAAGTTAGAAGTAATCACAGCAAAGTCAACTAGGAGGATGCGAGGTCCTGGTGGTCTTATGCCAGTTTGCTGGTTTAACTCAACATGAGACATAATGAGCACTAAGAATCACAAGCTGCATTTATTGTGCAGTAGATACACTGCACACGTATTCAGCTATGCTGTACGAAAAAGACAACGTATTTTGGTTGGAATTCCTTCTGTAAAGAAAACCGCATATTTGTCAAGTCTAAAAATCTATGTGTTTTATGCAAGTTACCTCTTTCCCATAATGTAACCATCTCCTTTAAGTGCTCTGGAATGAATACAGAAAAAAAAATATTGCTGCTGTTCATTATGCTACTTCCTAACCCAACAGACCTTTTATAACTCCCAAGAAAAAAAAAACTGAGTGAACTAACAGTAATTAATTGGAGAAAGTAATGAAGTTTTTTTTTAAAAAAAGGAAAGCAAAGATCACCTTTGAAAAGGCACCTAACCATTAACAGTTCATGATGGAAGATCATAAAGATGATGGAAGTCTAAACTTCCAAAAACACCAGGCAAATTTCACATACAAAGTAATAAAAAGATGCTTTAATACAAGAAATATGCCAATAATCATGGGCAGGTTTCCTCAACACTTACAGAACAGCATTTCAGATGACTCATACAAGAGCTACTTACTAAGAATTACAGATTCCATCTCTATTTGGATAAACTTTGAAGTTCTCACATAGTCAATAATAAGTGATATTTTTTAATTTGCACTTTTTAATAAAATGGATGTAAAATTAAATATAAAATTATGGCAACCTGCAATTGGGCTAAAATTCATTATAAGTGAAGTTAATTTAAGAGCTTGCATAAACACATATTCAGTGATGAAAGTCACTGATGAAATACTGGAAAAGTGCTGAAAAATCTGCTGCAGTATAATCTCTTCTGCATTTTTCAATTATTTCCATCCAATGATTAATTCTCTGGAGCTTAGTAAAATGACTTGGAACTGAAAAGGTAGGAGACATTTAATACCTCCTTTTGTTTGTAAATTGCTAAAGTATGAAGGAATGACAGCTATTATTAGATCCTAAGTGAAAAAGCAACTAGAAAAAAATTTTTTCAATTAAATGCAGAGGTCCATTTTATATAGTCATTACAGAAAACAATTTTCTTTACTAAAAAAACCAACTGTTAAAATACACTCTGAATTAATTTTAATCTAAATCTAGATAAAAAACAATAAACATCACTCACAATTTCATAATGAATGGAGAAGTTAAGAATCTTAACATAATGCATTGTAAAAGTAGAGATCTTAATAAATTTTCTCAGCATATCACCTCAGTTTAAAAGCCTACCATACGTAACGGAACCCTACGCAGTAACCTATTACATCTCTGTATCTATCCAGAAGTCAGAATCTGTTCTTTAGGAAAGGAACTGCAAAACAGATCCAAAAAATATACAGATAAAATGCCAACAATATAATGCTTCCTGCCAGTTCATACCATGTAGACTACTTTGGACTGGTACAGCCAAACTCCTTAAGCAGGAGGAAGAAGCCTGGATTATATCACTACTATATTAAAACAAGCAGGAGATGCAGAGCGTCTGTGTTACTATATGTGTTACTGCAAGGTTAACACAACATAATGCTTTACAAAGAACTCTGTGCTAGTAAATGTTCCATCTCAAAATGGCATCTAGATGGTCCTAAATTATCAACACAGTAAAGAAGGTCTTTTTTCAAAGCCTCACAATATTAAATACTGATTCTATGCTGTTATTTACCCACTTTTTAAAAGTCAATGATATCATAAACAACTCAAAGCCCAGGCTGAGGGAGGTGTTTAATTAACAGCTATTGAAGCAGAATCTTCAGCACCTCTGAAGACTGACATTTCATAAGCAAGTTTTACAGTAAAGTCTAAATTGGAACACAGCACATCTGAAGTCAAACCCTGTACACAGGCAAGAACAGGAACATGTTCACTGAAAAAACAATGATGATAAATTATGCTGGCATTCTGCGGATCAAGTACAGACATGAGAGCATACACTTCAGTATGTGTTAGCATGTTTCAAGGGGTGGAAAAATGTTATTTTCACACAAAGTATTTTTCAAAGCAATTTATGTAGGTCAGGATTCCTTATAGCTTCCTCTGTTTCTTTCAAGCTTATTTTCTTCATAAGATAGTTGACTGACTACCAGATGCAACAACTAACCAAAAGTTTGTTTATCACTAGAACTGGTATTCTTCTCCATCCAATTTCCCGATCTGCCCACAACACTCAAATACACATGCACATCACCCACCTGGGGCATCTTTTGCTACCACTGATTAGGAGCCACAGGCACACCAGCTAGCCAAATGAGCCATCCATGTTCACCAGCCAACCAACAGCTGCCACCCAGAACGCTACAGGACCAGACTGTCGTCTGAGCGTTGGCAGCCCTGCCTTTCTTCTACCACCAGATTAGGAAAAGCCATGACACTTGAACTCTAAGAGTCTCAAATTTGGTTCAATATGATTAATCATGTCATTAAGGTCTTAACCTTCAGTAGATTGGGCTAAAAAAATGCCCACCACCACACAGTTCTAAGCTTGGGTAAAAAGAAAAGTTTGTGTACTTGACAGATGTTACTGAGGACACTAATAAAAAGACATTCATTACTGTGATAAAGGCACTGCAAGGCCCAGATAAATTAAGCATTATTAGGGCACAGTGAACTTCAAGGGAGCATCTGATTTTAAGCTTTCAGCACAGTAGTTGCTATGCGACAACAGTCCCACTGCATAAGAAGAGCCTCTTTTCTTTCAAGAGCAGCGACATAAATGGCAGTTCTGCACTAATAGCTATAACTGATTCCAGCACAAATCCAGCCTGACAGCATTCACTTAAACTGTCTCTTGGACACCCTCAAATTATGATCATGAACTGAGATGCTACTTTATAACACCAAGTTGGAACAGAGCAGCCTTTAAAATACTAATGAATGACCAAACCTAACTCTGCTCCCTAGCTGCTTCCACAGGATCTTTCATAAATCCGATCAGTTTACTTATTCTGCATTTAACGGATATTAACGTAACCAGATTAACAAGTGTAATATCCTAATTTATAGAAGTTTTGATAAATATGATATCAAAAGCTATCCCAACTTTCCTAAATAATGCTGTCATTCTCTTCTATGCTAGCAATTAAATGGGAAAGTGTTCTCCACTCCTACCCAGTGTTTCACAAGTCAGATTCAGATCAGTATCATTTCCTCAAGAAGGGTTTCTTCTGCATTTATTTACTTCCTGAAACCTTCAGAGCTTTGCTACTAATAGGCACAAAACTGATACAGACACAACCAGGCCTATAAATTCTGAAGGTCTACAGGTAACAGGTTTAATACTAAACAAAACCCTATTCAAAACATTTTAGGCACATCTATTGTGTGAAGTCTGGTTTGTATGGCAAGGTAAAGCACAACATGCATTGCAACTCTTGTATTACATAAAAAAACCCAAAACAAACCAACAAAACACTCAAGAGCACATTCCATTACTGCATTCCTGTAATCTCAGTTTTTCCCTGCTATGCTCCATTTAACAACTGAGCCAAAAACCAGCATCATTTCTGAGATTAAGTTTCAGCAGAAACCTGTTCAGGACCAGCATTTCGTTGTGTGATGCTGTACGCAATAGGCTTTAAAACACTGTATTAGAACCGCATTCAAATCGGAACCAGCCTTCAACCAAGATACAACACAAGCAAACAAACACTTAACACAAGTTTTAAAGGAGTGTTATTTGCACTTCAGACATTCTCTGCATTTTTTTTTTCCCCCCAAAAGAATTTCAGGACGAGAGAGGCACTCCAAATTCCAATCAGCCCTTTGATGCCAACAACCATTACCAGTACAACAGGAAGAAACATCCCTGAGATCTCATAGGACTTTCACTGAAGTCCTCAAAACAATGCCAGCACCTTAATGAAATCTCAGACTGTTTCCAAATGCTCACAGTACTTCAAGCAGAGACTGGAAATATTCCTTCATTGAGCCAATCCCTAAGAACAGACATATGTAATACTCCTTAAGGGACTCTAATGAGGTTCTCGGTGTATACCTGAACTTTTCAGCTCTCGGATTTTCAGTACTTATTGCCATTCAAAGAAAATACACATTTAAAATTTTCAAACAATAAAAATAATCTGGAACAAACTGTAGAAAATTTTATTAATTGAAGAGAGTTATTTCAAAATGTTATTTCTCTTGACACGTTACTACTCTTACATTGGATAACGCAAAGTTTGCATAACAGAAGGAACCTTCAGCATGGTGTTACAATTGTATCTTTATGCAAAAGCACTTTATCATCTGATCTGATTTTCCCTTCTTCCTTACAACTATGAAAAATCCTAATTCCTGGATATAGACTCAAGAAAAAAACCTCTTAAGGACTTAAAACTACAGCTGTCCAAGTTATTTGTGCACACTGGTATTTAATCCTTCTGAATACAAGTAGTAATTAACAGTTTGTCAATAAAACTATTTCCTGCCTGAATCTGAATTGGGTTACATGGCCTAAGTCTCACATTCAGAAAGATGCGAGTAAAATGACATGACTTTCAGCAGTTGTGGAGAAAAAAAAAAGTCAAAAATCAAGTCACATACAAATTACTCTGTTAGTATATTCTTCTAGACAGAAATTGAAACATCTCACTTCTCCACTCAACTGGACCATTACGAGCCCTACCTTATCCCAGAACCCTGATGTTTAAGCCCCTGATGGAGGAGGTGGGTGGGATGAAAGGCCAATACATGTGCAGACAATTCTTTTGAAAAACCATCAGCTTTTTCTTCTTTACAACAGCTAATCATCAGAAGCAAGGGTAATGAAGAAAGCAAGTGGCAACTTCCTACAGAGTTTTTCCCCATGAAACAGTAAAAAAACCCCTCTGACGCACTCCTCCAACTCACCTTGTGTTCTGATATAGCTGTACAGTGACAAAAGCCAGTTTCATAGTTAAATGTGTTTTGTGGACACAGGACCCCAAAATCATTCCTGTCCTATGCAACAAGTTTCAACACTTTCAATAAGAAATGCTAGCTGCCACACTTTACATCTGCATGTGTAATTCTGTATGTCAACAATTCCTGGCAAATTATCTGTTCTCCCATTAGTCCTTAAAAGGAACAGAAGTCTGTCCTGCAATCTAAGCCAACTTTTTCAACCTATTTTATCCCATGCTCCCCCAAAATACTTTTACAGTGTGCTTCAAATGAGCTTCTACAGCTGCTTGCACCCAGTTTGTACATACGGGTGGCACAGGCTACACATATCCCAAGGAAGACTATCTGGGGCAATGCTGGATTCTCATGCAGTGCAGCACCCAGAACAACACAGCTCCAGTCCTCATTTTTTTCTGAGCATCTGTCCTGGCCTGAATGTTGGCTGAACAGTTATTACCTGGTAAAACTGAGCTGGGGTTAGTTTTGCATTTCTGTCCTTATTCTATTACCTTACAAGTCTTCCCAGTAACATCAAAGAATTACTCACACAAAGCATACTGCTCAATTTTAATAAGGACTAAATATAGGCTAGTACTTCAAGTGTTTACAGAGCGAGATCTGAGTACCAGCGTTAGAATCTCACATTTGCACAAAGGCATCTTAAGACAAGGTAAAAAATATACATGTCAAATAATGATGTACCCTATGCATTCATGGCAGCATTTCTGGAAAATCTGGGTAGCATTACTTCATCTACCTGGACTTGTGCAAATGATTTGAGACTGTCCCACACAACATCCTTGCTCTAAATCGGAGAGTCACGGATTTGACAGATGGACCACTCAGGTGATACAGAATTGGTTGGATGGTCACACTCAAAGAGCTACACCCAACAGCTCAACGTCAGAGTGAAGACCAGTGATGAGTGGCGTTCCTCAGGGGTTGTACTGGGACTGGTGCTGATGTTGGCCACATAGACAGAGGGATCAAGTGCACCCTCAGCAAGTTCTCCAATGACACTGATGATACTGTGTGGTGCAGCCAATAGGCTGGAGGGATGGGATGTCATCCAGATGGACCTTGACAAGCTTGAGAAGTGGGCCTGTGCGAACCTCATGAGGTTCAACAAGGTCAAGTGCACATGGGCCAGGGCAACCCCTGGTATCCACACCAGTTGGGGGTTGAGTGGATTGAAAGCAGCCCTGCAGAGAAGGACTTGGGAGTATTGGTGGATGAAAAAATTAATATGAGCCAACCATGCACACTCACAGCCCAGAAAGCCAATCATATCAAAATGAAAGGTCAAGGGAGGTGATTCTGCCTGTCTACTCTGCTCTGGCGAGACCTCACCTGAAGTATTGCATCCAGCTCTGGGACCCCCAACATAAGACATGAACCTCCTCAAACAGGTCCAGAGGAGGGCCACAAAGACAGATGATCAGGGAGCTGGAGGACAGATTGAGAGAGTTGGGGTTGTTCAGCACAGAGAAGAGAAGGCTCCAGGGAGACTTTATAGCAGTCTTCCAGTACTTAAAAGGGTCCTACAGGAAAGACCGGGAGGGACTTGTTTCAAGAGCATGTGTTGATAAGACAAGATGTAATAGCTTTATACTGAAAGAGAGGAGATTTAGATAAGATATTAGGAAGAAGTTCTTCACAGTGAAGGTGGAGAGGCACTGGAACAGGTTGCCCAGAGAATCTGTGGATGCCCCATTCCTGGCAGTGTTCAAGGCCAGGCTGGACGGGACTTTGAGCTACCTGGTCTAGTGGAAGGTGTCCCTGTCCACAGCAGGGGGCTTGGAACTAGGTGATCCCTTCCAACCCAAACCATTCTATCATTATTATCTTGCAAAAATACCATCTGATCCTTAAGTGTGTGTATATACACATACATATAAAAAAGTTCTTCCAAGAATATTTTATACTGATAGATGTTGGTTTTGACAATGAATTCCTGCTCAAGTACAGTATGTTTTCATCTGCTATTCAATCTCTCCAACAGCAAGGCACAGGAGTTGTATATTGTTTTCTTAAGCAGGGTAGACCACAATCATTTAAAGCAGCATAAGAAGATTACACATCATGGTATCTCAAACCACCAGAAGTACCTGCAGCATGGAAACCAGAACATCAGTATCTCTTTCTTCAGTCATTTGACAACAACACAACCTATTAAGATACACTGGTTTTGAAAAGACTCCCTTTTTTTGGTTCATTTGAAAGGAATCCATACACGCAACCTTCACATGATCGATTTTCTAGAATTCTGATTTCACAGTAGATGCATTTCTATCTCTGGTGTACAACTCAGTTAAGAAATGTGGGAAATAAAGAAAGAAGCAGCATTTTGCCAGAAGAGCTTATTCAGCTCTATTTCTCATCCCTATTCAATAGCTGAAGGATCCCTAGGAAGAACAGGCCATAGGACAAACGACTGATTTTGGAGAACTGGAGCTGGTCTACAGCCTCAAAGCTTAAAAGCCACAATCAGAAGTCTACCACTAAAATTTTCTAACCTCTTTCATACCAAATAAGTCTCAGAGTGCAATCGTAGACCCTAAAACAGTCACATCACTGCTAAGTCCCCGCAGCGATGTTTCCTTACCACTAAGAAAACTTTAGTAAGTGTAGTAGTGTTGGACAAGGTGTTACTTTGTACCAGCATTTCAGAATTAAAATCCTTCAGAAGACAATTCACTGATATAACTTGCTTCACACCATCACCTTGCCCAAGCTATATGTGGCACAACACCTTGCTACAGGTTGTGCTTAAACTACACATGGAGACTGAAACAGCTACCCTGACACACTTGGTACATTTCTGATTATAAGTGTCTACAAAATGTTTCTAGTATCACTGATGTTGCTCAAGACCTTTCATAACAGCAGTACAATGTAAACAAAGAGTTATACAGAGCAATAAAAGCACTGAAGTTATTGCAAATGGTATCCAGAAGCATATCAAGCTCCAGATATTAGATGCACACACCACATAGAAAGGCAGACCCAAAATAAAATCTAAGGAAGACTCCAGTATGCCACGTGCTGTCCTTCTGCTGCAGAATTGGGTCACTAGCACTGAAACAGAGAACCACGATTTTTGCAGTCTCTGGCATCATACTGACCGAGGGTCCCTTGATCCTGTGCAGGTAAACCACGTATGGTCAGTGACTGAAACTAGACTACAGCAAACATCCAGAAAATTACTTCTATACAAACCTGCCTGACCACTGTTCAGTAGGCCCCCAAATACCTTTGGCTTCTGTGCTTTTCAAACAGAATGTTGGATCTCACTATGTAACACAAAAAACCTCCTTTTTTTTATACAGGATCTGGGGCAACACCAGCACTAACTAATGGGCCCTTTCAAACCAGTGACCCGTGCCTGATGCTACAACACCACACCTTTAGACGGTCTCTGATCAGTGCTGCCTTAATACACTGCACTGATACCTGAAGAATTATCTAACACTGCCAAATATCCACTATGTGAGAAACGACTCAAGAAAGTGACCTCCTCCTATAAGGACTGCTTTACTTGTAGCAAAGTCCAGACATTTTACAGCTGGAGGCAGAGAAAGCAGACCCAGCCTGCGAACACCGCCTTGCATGGAACATCCCTGCAGGCCAGAGGCAGGGTTGGCTTCTTACCTCAGTCACAAACTCACAGATAGAAACAAAAGATAAAACACAACTTTGCAGCTCTAGCTCTACAATTATTAGTTGTCTGGGACAGAAGCTAGAAAAAGAAACACAGGGAGAAGTAAACAAGTTTAGTGCTTGAAAGGGGGAGGAAAGATAGACCACTCCCAAGAAAAGTATACACCACAAATTAAAATCTCCACTTTACAAGCAAGATTTTTCTTAAGTTCAAGTTATCCAAGTCACTAACTTGCATATGCTTAGAAAATTGCTTTTCTTATTAAATGCAAGTGTCACAGACACTTTCCATTGTACTAGCTACAGGCCACAACCGGGCCCCAGTCTGACAGAACTTCAAGTGAAATATCAAGCCAAAGCAACTCAAAAGCAAGATTTTCTCAAGGGTATATACATGCTACAGAACTCAACTAATAAAAAAAATGGCTTAATCTCAAAGTTTTAGGCTGTCATCTATGGCCAACTGACTAGACCCAGCTGCATTAACACTTAGACACTGTGGATGGATGTCTCTGGATACTATACACCAATTTCTAAGTGTCTTTGCCTGGATTGTACATGACCAAGCTCATCAGCAAGGACTCACTGCCATGACATTCAACTGGGCTATTCAGTCCCAAGACTGAGGTTCTCAGCACAAACCAAGAAAGCATATAGGCTCCAGTCCAGCTGCCTCAAATCAACTGAACAGACCATGAAATTCTTCACAAATGAACACACCTGCCAAAAACGCTACCACCTGCTCAAGTTTTACAGGGAAATAAAAATATTTTTGAGTCCCTGTTACTTCGTATTTGCAAAGACTTCATAGAGCACAGAGATTATAGAAATACTTCGACATTGCACACATACCCTTGATTCAGATTCTCAGAGAGGCGGCTGAATTAAGGTCAAAAGAGAGCCCGAATGTAAATGTAAAGCTTTAGCACAGTAAAGCAGACGTGTCAGATTATAATGCACTATGTTTGGCTGCAAAATGCTGCTGCTAAAGTGTAGTTCCCAAATGCCCTTACTTGAAGTACTGGAAGTCATCTTAGCTTGCTGCACTCAGGTAAAATGACTGATTACTCCACAGGCTCAAAACAGCTACAGTACTTCATTCTAAGAACTACTTTCCAGTAGACATGCCCGCAGCTCTCATATCCAGTATAAAGTGAAACCTTAAATCCAGAACCATCACAGCACATATCAGTACCTCCTTTTCCATTCACAGAATAAATTAAATCTAAGTTGGTCAAAGTATTTTTAGCTATTAACATGTTCAATGTCTTGCTTTTCCTATATTCTGTACTGAATCCTACCAGGGGAACTGTTAAAGTCTTACTTCCTTTCCCTCATCTCCTTATTGCTGAAAAGAAAAAAAAAAATTGAATGAGTTTAGAAATGTAACCTCAAAAAAGCAAGAGGAATATAGAACACATCATCAACGCACACCTTCATCTGCAAACACTATGAAGCCATACTTAAAAAGAGCGGCATCATTCATCTCGATCAAGGCCCTGGGAACTTGACAGTTCCCCAGCCACGCAGTTTGGTGTACTTCCACAGCAGTGCAACAAAATGGAGCATTTTTGAACAGGTCATCCCACCTAGTCTCGCTACAACCTGCCCATCAGCACTTCCTGCTTTCCAGCTTCCTCCCCAAAAGAGAAGTTCATTTATTATGGGTATATTCCATGAACTAGTCAGCAAAGTTCCCTAAAACAACTACAGACACCTTTCCCCTTTTTCTGTGGATTCCCACCTTTCCTGTAACAGGCTCAGGGCAACACACATCAAAATGTTTCTTCAGTGTCAAAGACACAACCCTTCTTGCTAGGTGAAAAACTGTGTGATCCTGAAATCAGTTACTAATTATTTTATGAAAAGCCCATTAAATTCTTCACAACTCAGATGCATCAGACTGAGCACTATGTGAACTGCAAAACCTGCCAAGGCCCCAGAATGGAGAGCATCAGTGACTGCCAGTCCCAATACAGGAAACCAAAGCAACCAATCATGGGATATATGAGAGAGAAATTCACAATATGGCCAAAGCTGATTTAAACACAACTCCTGATTCTTAACCCAGCAAAATATAGTCACAGTTTCATCTTTTAGACAGGTTTTAAAACTAGACTAGTATGACAGAGAAGGTTCAAGACAAAACAGTCTCATTGTCATCCACTGGTAAGGCACTCAAAGGAAGCAAAAAAGAAGTCTTTGTAGCTTTCTAACTAGTTTCTGCTGTAAAGGCGATACAGGACATGTTGCAGACAATCTGTTGCACCAAACCCATCTGCGCACATTATTCCATTCGGTAGGAAGTCTTCCCAGCAAAAGTGATGCCAGTGAAACTGGAAATGGTTCCTCTTGAGGCCATAAAGGTTTAAATACTAAATATCTGTCAATAAAATAACCCAAATACAGTGCTTCTTCCTATATGGGTGTAGATAGAGTAGAAAGCAGTAGTTTCATTTCTGGATTTCATTGGGTTTTCCACGGCAAGATGTGGCACAGTTTGCTAAACTTCAGATAACATCCCATGTATATGCACTTTGGCCTAAATTATAACCAAACCCAACACATAAAATTATTATATCATTAATTTTGTATGAGTCTAATATTACAACATAAATACTTCTCTGAGCAGTACTGCACTGAGCATACTGATTCAGCCTTCTGAAAACACAAAATAAAAAAACCACCAAACAAAAACCAGTTTCATGTCATCTCCTGCATTTTGACCAATTAGCTTTTCATTCTGAGAGTGAAGCTTTTTACCAGTGTCATGGAAGTTATGGTGTGATTTCCCAGCTTTGCAAGATACATAGCATAGTCCTGACAGCAGAGGAACTTTTATTAAGAAACCAAACAAACAAACAAAAAAACCAGTGGATACAGACACTCTGATATTTATCTTTAAATAGAAAAATTAACCACATTTCAGGAAAAGTACAACACAGGAAAGACCTCTACACAGAACTGATTCTGCTGTCTTACCTTACGGCTTGATGACAAGTTAATATTATTTGGACAAACTTCAAGTATTTCATAAATGACAAAACTATCCTTTAGTCTCAAAGAAAATATAGATTTGACTGACCATTTTCTATTTTTCAGAGGTTTACTTCTATAGAAAGTAAGAAAGACCTCAAAGGCGGCTGATGGAGGGAGTAACTTACAAACAATTCAGAAATGTTCTTGGGAAGAAAAAAAAATTGGGTAAGAGGCATAGGTTCAAAAATAAAGGAAGCATGGGTTCCAATCCCAGTTTTGATACTTTCTGCGGAACAGCAGCCAAATTACCTAATCTCTGTGCTCCAGATCTCTCCCTCCCCACTCCTCCTCCTCCTCCCTGAACATATTGTCTATCTCAGCTGTTCAACTCTTCATGGCTAGAAATCAATGTCAGTACACATTCAAACGAAACCTAACAAGATTCATGTTATGTTTGCACGCCCCAATGACATACCAAAAAAATCTGAATCAGAGATGGTTGTTACCTATCAGTACTAATAAACCTCTGATCAGTAACTCATACCATCAAGAAGACTTGTTTTTTAGTTTGTGCTTTTAGGACAAAGAGGAAAATAAGTAAGAAAACCGAAAGAAGTTACCTAACATAAGAGACAAATAAATGTGAACTACATGAGTATTTAGAGAGTCTGGGCCGGGGAGGAGGGGGGAGCGGGGGGGAATCCGACTAATCTGACCGGAAAGGAGGGAAGCGCCGTCTGCCCTGAAGAGCCGCCACCTAGGAACGGGAGTCCCGGTGATTCACAGTCAAGACAAGAAAAGGAGGAATCACGCTGCAGTCTGTACAGGCTAGAACGGTAGCCACTACAGAACGTGGATAAACACACAGGGAGAACGAGCACGTAGTTCAACCTGAAGGTAGCTACAGCGAGATATCGCTCAGCGCCACAGCCCAAGACGTGACCCACAGGATGGAGCCGCAGCCCACCGTGTCAGGGAGCTCCATCCACGCGCCGTGCCCTTCCCGACGCTTCGGCGAGAGCGCCGAGCGCGGCGCAGAGCCCTACCCGCAACACGGGGGAGGGAGGGACGGGGGTTTGGAAACCCGCAACCCCCACGTTCCACCACCACCTCGCCTCCGGAGCCCAGGGCTCCCACCGGAGGAAGCCGCGCCAAGGACCACGCCGCTGCCCCGCTCCCAGGCTCCCCCTCACAGGCCCCACCGTGGAGCCGCCCCCCCACCCCAACCCCGCTTCACTCCACCGCCTCCCGCGCCTCACCTGCACCTGCTCGCGGAAGCGGAGCCGCCCCGCCGCTCCCCAAGAGAAGCGCCAGCAGGAGGACGAGCCCGAGCGGGCGCCGGGGTCCAAGGGGGAGCGGGCCGCTTCCCCGCCGCCCGGCAACTCCGCCGAGACCCCCGCGCTGCTGCATGCCCGCCGCTCCCGGCCTGAGGCTCGGAGCCGAATGAGGGGCTCAAGGTTCTCAGCGCCTCCGGCGACTCCCCGCGGCAGCCGCTGCCCTCCGCGGCGCGGCTACCCGCGGCATCGGACCCCGCCGCCCCGCTCCCCTCACAGAACCCCGCCAGCCCCTGCGGACGCCACCGCCGCCGCCATCTTCCGGGCTACCTGACCGGGGGAGGGTGGAGCGCCTTGCTGATTGATAGCTCAATACGCCAATCAACCCGCGTCTCGCGCTCAGGAGGTGGGATTACTGGCCGGGACGGGGCTAATCTGTGATTGACAGCCAGATCAACCAGTCGCTCTGCACAGGGAGAGCTGGGGCGAGTGAAGGCTGCGGCGCGAGAACGGTGGAGCGCGCTTGCCAATCAAGCCGCACTCCCGGCAACCGGAGGGCGGAGTTTCCCTCGGATTGAAGGCGCGCTCCACCAACCGGCTGGCGCAGCCGTTCCCAGGGGCGGTAGCAGGAGGAGGGGTTTGGCTGAGCCCGTGCGCAGGACATGCGGGAGTAGCGGGAACAGCGCCGCCTGGCGGCGCGGGGCCGGTCCGCAGAGCCCTCGCTGAGGCCGCGCTGAAGGACCCCTGGGCTCCCTGTCGGCCGAGTACCGGCGCGCCGTTCCGCAGCCAGAGGCCTCTCAGCAGGGATACCCCGCACAGGGGAGCGCAGGCCGAAACCTGTGCCCCCGTGTGTCGAGACCGTGGCGGTGTCCTGCTCTTCCAGGCCAGCCTGAGCCGGCGCGGGGCCATGGCCGAGCTCTCCATCGCGGCAGTCGCTGTTCAGCCGTCCCGCTCTGTGCCCCCGCAGCTCCCCTCTGTGCCAGAGGCCGAGCGAGGAAACTCGAGGGAAACGGCGAAAGGCTGAGCCCGGTTTTCTCCGCAAGCCCCGGAGCCCTCCAGCAGAGCTCGCCCGGAGGAGTCACAGCGCCCGCGCCGCGCTGCCCACCACCCGAGCGGCAGCGGGAGCGGGCCCACGGCCCCCCCTGCTATGGCGCACACCCCCTCGGCCCGTGTGCCCGGGTTATTCAGCCCCCTCTGCAGAAGAAGAGTACGAGGAGTCTTACGTTAGACACGAAGATGGGCATAAACTACCCGCTGCAGCCTGTGCATTTCCACGGCTGGAAATGACCTTGTTAAATTAATGATACAAGCAGGATTCAGAAATAATGATTATTCTGGTTGAGGCTGAGGTTTGTAGTTCTGCTGAATTTAGAGTACATGAAAATGAGGTGACAGTTTGAAGTAGCATAAATGGAAGTGTTAATCCTAAAGAATCTGGGGCTCTCTACAGTGAGGAAATAGGAAAATACCATATAGCTAACAAACTCGATTTCCATTTTCCAAATAAGGTAGCAAAAAGGGTAATTATGTCAAGATTATATAATGACTTTACGAGCACAGACTGTCCAAAGAAACGTACAATGAGTGCACCCCTGGGACTTCATGAAAGGAAAGTTTTGTGCTCAAATTAGTAGTTGGAACATAATGTCCAGGAAGACACAACATAAACCTAAATCCATATCTGTTGCTAAGAATTTTTTTCTAGGGTAATTTTTCTCCTACCACAGGGATGTACTTAAATCAAACTACTTTCTCTTAACAAGTCTGTGTCTACCTCCAGATATCCTCTCTCTGACTTTAAGACACTAATTGTATTACCAAATGACCCATATTTTTTGAAATGTTCTAATTAGTTTTTCTTCCAAAAGAAATTTTTTACTTGAATAATGATATGGAAGACAATCTCCTCTTTTGTTGTTTTAGCAAACTATTATTAATACATTATGTTGCTCATTGTCAAATATTTTTTAAAAGCAATACAAACCAATAAACAGACCCAAAGTATCCTTGTCTGGCTTGTTGATTTTATGGAGAAGGTAAAATGTGGTCCTTTCCCTTTAAAATCAGTGATATGTAATATGCAATATGTAGCACGTTTTTTTCCCCATGTACAAACAGTCACCATCTCAATTTAAATAGCTCTGTACTGATGGAAAACTGATGCTGGTGACAAGCATGCAGCCAGGTCTTCCTCTGTGTATACTGTAACTATCCAGTGGAAACTTCAAGGATAGTCCTTCATCCTTTGCTCTACCACTCCCTCTGCTGAGTATGGCCGTCAGGGCCGGGGTCTCTAGTTGTGAATGTGTCTCCTAGTTGACATTTTAAATGATGGTTATTCAAGCTACACCGTACTTCTGTGGTATAACTACATGGGCAAACCTAGTGTAGCTATCACTAGTGACTAAGGTACTTCTGAGAGCTGTTGCTGCCTTCATGCAGATTCCACATGTAATTCCATACATAAATAGTTTTGAGGTTCATAGCAGCTACAGACAATGTTTAAAACTTCATTTGCAGCCTGTCAGCGGGTTTACAACGCAAGGATGTTCTCATTTCAACAGTGAGAATAATTCATTGCATTTTAAACACAGCAGACTGCTTTATTTCCCAACCCACCCGATCTTAATTGAATGTTAGGCCTTTGATGTCATTTGCTGATAAAACCTCATGTTGTAATACCACCTGGGAAGTTATGGCAGGACTTGTCGGGGCACTATTCTATAATGACGGTACACTTAAGGTTAGCTGTGAATTAGTCACTGGTAGAAGCTAAATAACCAAACATTCCAGTCCTTTGTTCTACGCGTTAGTCACAGGTATTCCCTATCTTCAGATACACCATGAACATCACAAAAACCCAAAGCTGCAAAGCCTCATCGCCCATCTGCCATCACCAGGAATGTCATGATTCACCCATTTACGATTTCTGCAGTTAAACATTTGTAGTAACTCTATGAGACTAATGGGATGAGCAACCTAATAGCAAGTAATCTAAAAGGTACTTTAAAAGAAAATATATTTACTTAAACAAAACTCTTCCTGTACACAAAACAGGATGTATGACCACATATCACAGCCTCATGTTTCTTGGTTATGTGCTGTTATCTTTGCCAAATTACTGAAGCTGCTGTTCTGCGTGGGAGGTGTTAAAACCTTTTTTTAGAGACAGATAATTGGACCAACTAAAGGATGTTGATGGTTTTATTTTCAGTTGGTTCTCTCCAATATTTTTGATAACGTTATTGGTGTGGAAGGAATATTGTCTAGCAGGCTGAGCAAGTTGCCAGAGGGGTGTTAAAGGTCTTCAACCTAACTGTGAACAAAGTCCCAAAAGATTCACAGTTTGCTTACTAGAAAACAGAGGATTGCTGAGCATCAGGAACAGAGCTGATGGCAGAGCCAAGGTCTTTATTCCACATCACTGTTTTAAGCATAAAGATGAGTTGCTGGACATATGAATGTTGAGACACATACCCTGCTCTTGCTGCCCCCGAAAGAAAAATGTCTCGTCCTTTTGTATATAGCCTTTTCTTTCCCTGTCAGTTTTGTCTTTTTATAGTTAACAAAGTGGTTCGCTTCTCCACCTGATAGAGACAAAATAAATATCACTGATTTTAACCTCCACTTTCAGTCATAAGTGACCTAATAGTATTTTTATAAAACTAGAAGCATCTTTCTCAGATCCAATACTACAGAATCCAAAATTATTTTACATAGCTCCCAAGGAAAATCAGCTGAAGAAAACTGGGTTTAAAACAATCGGTAAAGGAAATTTGCTTATTTGAGTCAAATGTTTTCTCTTATGATTTCACCATCCAAAATGCCAATCCGTGCCCATTTTGAAACTTTATTATGCCACTGACAACTGCATAATGCTGGACTAAAAGACACATCTGTGGTGATAGATCTGTATCTTAAAGCTTCCTATAGAACCTTTCACCAAAATTTTGAGAGAGGAATTATGTGTGTCTGTTCTCTCTGAAGGTATAGGAGATTTAACTAAGTAATTTCCTTTAACATAAAAGGAAATGTAAAATGAAGATTTCTGAGTAAAGAAGCTGTTGTAAAACATAGCTGCATTAGAAATTCCTTGCCACTGTCTCCAATTTAATTTTGCAAATGCTAAACTGTGTGCTCTATTAAATTTTGTTCCAGATGCAGCAAAGCAGTAGTGAACGTAGTGAGAAACCATTTACCAAATGAATCTCTAATACAGTATTGATGTAAAGATACATTATTGTGTATCAAGGGGAAAAAAGGGGGACAAAACAGAAAGAGTATTCTCACAAACAGACCAAGACACAACAGATCCAACAACGAGGTGTCAATTCATCCTTTCCCCATGCAGTATTCCACTAAGGCAATAGTTGTGAAGGCTGCTCAGCAACTCTCAAAAACTTGTCCTGTCCGAGACTACTCAAATAGACAAGTGTGGCTGCTCAAGGCTTCCTGTGATTTGACACTGCAGGTGCAATATGACAAGAACAGCACTCCTGCAAGGGAACAGTTCAGCAACGTTCCAGCCTAAGTGCAAGGGTCTAGTAAAACTACCTGCAAGTTACAGAAAGTGGTACCTCTTTGAGAACAAACAATTGACAGGCTGCAGGGAACCATCTTGTCATTCACCATGTTTAAATACATATTTTGCTGGTGTAAACTCTGCTTACGCACTGTCTGTGACTGGACCTCTAGATCAGCAGGAATCCCTTCATCACAAATCCTTTTGATAAAGGACGGCAAACATTTGAGCAGAAGGTAAAATATTATTTGTGTCTCTATAAAGTAATTCTAATACTAAATTTTGATAAATATTGTGTATCACCACTTGAATGTGTCACCTGTTGAAAGAGAGAAATCAAGCAGGGTATCCTTGAGCAACCTGCCTATTAAGATAATACTTTCCATTTCCATACCACTTTACACCTAACTTCATAAAGAAGAATTAAGAAAACCCTCATACAAATACTAGTTCTTATAAACATTGAGCAAGCTGAAGTGCAGGGAAGATTAAAGGAACCATTTTTTACATATGGTGGTACTCACCTCTCATTTTAAGTATCTTTCATAATCTGACCCTAAGTATCTGCTCCAAAATTAAACCAAATATTATCTTTGACTACTTGCATTCCCCTTCAACAGGCTGTCATTGGCTTCCACACTTAGTTTTAGTGAAAGCCTAAGAAAAAACACCGGGCTAAGGACCACTGTGAATGGGGGGGAAGCTCATGCCAGTTTGGTAATAATTTGCAATAGTGACTAAAGGAATTTGTAAAATAAGCACTTAGAGCTAGAGGACAGATCCAGAAAGGGAAGAATAAAGCAGAGTAAGCAAACACACAGACAACTGGTGGTCTCGATGCTTTCAGCTCAAGTGCACACCAGAAGGAAAACACAAGGTTTCAAAACTTAGAGGAAGGCGCAGTTCATTCAAACACCGTAAGGGGAGGAAGGGTCCACCTTGTACTGAAATGCTGCTGCTTTGCAATCGTCCTTATTCTTCTTCATATTAATGAATGCTGCCTTCCAGAGCACTAAAATTTTCACATGACCAACTAGGCAGAGAAGAATCAAGGTATATCAATCCAAATTAATCAGGATCAGGAATAATCTTGCCAATTGAGCAAGGAGCACAAACCAAAATATCCAGCAAATGTACACTGGAAAACAATTTTTGATACTTTCATTTATTTCTAATAGTTGAGGGTTCAAAAGACCAAATTCAGAACAAGAACCATTTATCAAAAGCAGTAATTAGACATAAATGTCTACTATTTGGTAATCAGAACAGAAAGAGATATAAAATAGCTCAGTGAAAATTTGTTATGGAGAAAGCAATGAAAACCAATGAGAATGCTTATGCTGCAGACAAGGAACAACTCACTAGAAACAATTCGCAGATGCATTTAAAAAAACCTTGGAGCTACTAAGAACAGTATTTTATTTTAAAAGTTCACTTATTAATTTTAACTAGTTACTTACAAAAACCAGATAGCCCTGAAATATGCAGCTTATTTGCCTTATCCTGCAGTTTGAGTCTAAAGATCATCCAAGAATCGACTTCCTGTCTTCCACAATCCCTTCCCTCATCTTCTTAATAAGACTAATCCAACAGAAACAGGTTTACAAAATCATTTAACAGTTCCAAGTCTTACAGGTGAAGTTGCTTTGCTAGTGGGATTATAAAATACAGACAGATAAAAAGATAGTGAAATTTTTCGCATGGATGATACTTAATGCAACTGTTTCTTCATCTCCAATACTAACAACTTAATGAGCTCACCTCGCCGTGCAGGATATTCTTTTCCCCCACCCTGTTAGAGCATCATAGGAGTATTCCCTGTCCTTTAATTCTGCACTATGTCATTTTGGCCATATCCTACAAGGGAGTGATTGATATTACTCGTGTGCCAGTATATGCAGAAATATGTCTCATATTTTTACTGATGAACTATAGGAAAATCCAGGGGAAGATCCGATCTTGGATGAGCAGTAGCTAGCTGAGCACAGAAGACATTTCTCAAAACGCTCACTTCTTTGCTACTTTTCAAAGCTTTGACTAAAGCGAAAAGGTCTAATTTCATCCAATAAATGTCAGTAGTTAGAATTTTCCTCTCCAATCCAGGAAAGGAAAAATTTATCCAAATATAAAATGCATTTATCTTTATGGAAAACTGGTGTTTTCTTTTGCTATGAAAGTAACGGAGAAACCAATAAACACATCTTAGTAGAATGTTTATGGAGTATCAGACAACACAGAATCTAAATGACTTTGGAACAGTAGAAAGGAGCTTGATGATAAATTGCTGACTATTTCTGATCTGTACACAATACCAAAAGGATGTGCTGTAAACTCCAAGGGATACAGTGACTATCACTGTAAATTGAGAAAAAACATCATCAGACATTAAACTAGATGACAAAACAGTTAACAACACCTTTGTCAAAACTGTAATTCCTCTGCAAATGCGTGCTACCAGTACTAAGTAATTTTGACTATCCAAATGTTTTCAGAGCATGGCAGGTGACATACCTACCCCAAAACATTAGAAAATGCTAAAATCACCTCTGCTTGAAACTCCCTTTTGATGCAGAAGCAGACTAGGCATTTTAAAGATAAGGGGGAAAAAGCGACTTTATGTCATCATGTACCATAAAGCATGCTTTCCTCGTGTGTTATCAGCATGTGCCATCAGCACGTGGCTGGGAAGCTGCCTAACAAGCTGACAACTTCTGAGTTAACCTTGGGCGAACGTGGCTCAGGTTATCTATTTATAAAGTCATACCACAGGTGTTGCCTGCAGTGGAATATTACAAGAAGCAGCAGTTCAGAGTTATTGTCATTCTGATGCGACCCAGGTGCTCAGTTGTGCCTTAGCAGTCTTTCTTTAGTGCTCTCAATAAGAAATGCAGAGCGCCTGGCATCTGGCGCAGGAAGACAACAGAAATTACCATTACTGCTTCCCAGGGGTCACGGATTAGACATGGCTTGCACCTGCTCTCTTTGCTGCTGAGCTGGTAAAAGCAAGATTAGCACTTTACCCTTTCATTGGTTAAATTTTACAGCTTAACCATCCAACCCAGTATAGACCAATTTTTAATTTGACCCAGATATAATCTTCATCCCACACAAACCTCTAGACACATTTATTTTCGTCAAGGACGTGTCTCAAAAATGCTGAATCACTGAATGTAGGTAACGGAAAATGTTACTTCTGTTAAGCAAATTAATACAACTCGTATTACATTCCTACACATGTTAAATACTCCTGTCTTATATGAAAATCTTCCACTGCTCTTTGTGCATAAGCAGCAACATCAGTGTATCATGTCTGATTTTGCCTCTGCCTCGTATTTGATTAAAGTTGTGGGAGATCAGGAGAGTTACAAGAGCCTTCCTCTTCACTGGCAATGTTGAAAAGTAGCTGGTCCCACCACTGGGAACAGGCTTTTACACACGTCCCTTGCTGCAATGTGCTTTGCACCAGCTGGCAAACACAACCCTGGCAACAATCTGTTAGTGTTCTCCACGCTGAACCACATTCCCTGCCTGGGCAGGCCCAGGGGAGAGGAAATGAGCCATGCTGAGGATTCCTGGTCTCATCTACTGGGAGCCTCATCCTGTAGAGGAGGTGCCAACAGGAGAGAAAGTGGAGAAGAAGGGTCTGTAGAACGTGAAGATGGTCAGTGGAAGGCAGGCGATCCAGCCTGTGCCCCACCATCACCTGGCAATGACCCCTACAGAGATCCGAACAGCACCAGTTAAAGCTTGCACCCAGGCTAACCTTCTCTGTAGGGTCTGGTGCTGTGGCACTTACGAGGTGACTCAGTTAACGTACTCAGTTCTCCTTATAGTGACAATAAACTCTGACTGAGAACACACAGAAGCACTGCCATGGACTGATTTAGTGTCCAAAGAGCTCCCCAGTGGGTATTTCTTCCCATATGAGCTCTAACTGGTTTTCTGCTCTGTCACTCCTGTCCTTGTCTGAAATACAGTTTCATCCGCCACTAAGAAATTAAGTACATCTCCAGATGGCTCTGGGTGTTTGCTTCCTTTAAGCAGAGTTTTGTACTGCTAGACATTTCAGAGTATCAGAGAAAGCACGCATAATGCTTACAATGGAAACACAATGCTCAGCCCCCTGTTAAAGAGGCTAAAAACTAAATAGGACATAGGTATGCAGGTCACCATTAGGAACACAGCAGGTACACCACAACTTACGGATTTGCTGTGCTATGTTGAAGGAAACTTGCATTTAATGACTTATAGATAGATCATCACATAGAGAAAGAATATTCATTAAGTTCAGAGGACCAATAAATTAGTTGTTGTACATTGAAAATGTACTGACAACAAAAGTGGAAACTTTCCCTTTTACTGCTCCTGCATAACAAGCAATTAGCATATGTACTAGTGATAATTAAAAATTAAAATATGCAATTGATCATGCATTTTGTGTACGTTATTTTGAATCTCATTCATTATCTGGCCCAGGAAATACTGGGAACAGCTATTATTTATAGTCATGTTTATTTACACCACTCTGGAAAAGAGAGACTCTTTTGCTGAGTCTGATTTTTTCTGCATGATCAGTGTCTAGTGATCCTCACAGAAATGAGACATACTCAATGGATTTGAAGTAGAACAGGCATTCCTGTGTTCTCTGCCTACTGCATTATTGATTGACATGCTTTTGCTTTTTGCTTCATGTTACTACACTTGGCGAAAGAACTCAGGCTCCTGCCCAATCCTAAAAAAAAAAAATTACTGAGGGAAGATGGAAAAGGAATTCCAGAGGTAGATTTGTATGTGATAAAGATACGTAAGAATGGATATAAAATCCCAAGGAAACAATGTCTACGTTAGTGCTCGTAATTCCATAAGCCTTTAAGCTGCCAGCAGAACACCTCTTTGATTCTGCACTTCCTTTAACTGCTACAGACTTCAACGGCAGTTCCGGCCATTCACAGAATGAAGGGTCGACCCCCAGGAGACCGATAAGATAGCATAGAGATTACTAGAAAGGAAGAAATACACCCACTTAGGTGTTACTCTCCTAAAAAAGGACTGCTAGGAAGAAAACAGTGTCTTTCAAAATGGAACTACAAGAAGCAGAAATGATTGTATTGTGGCTGTGTTTACAAGCACAGTATGACCCTGCTTATGCAAGGGTCTCAACTCAAAATTAGTTGAGGAAACCCCTATGCCCAGAACTAGGCAAAAAAGATGTGACTTGCATTCACTTAATACTCCTTTCAGACTTGCTCATCATTTGTTACAGTTCTGTAGATGCTGAAAACTGAGTTCCTAACTGAGAAATTAAAGAGGAAGCACACTAAGAGTGAAATAAACACACTACGGGAATGAGATGAGAACCTAAGGAACATTTCGTATCACATTTCCCAAAAGTGAGCTTCTGTCAGAAAGATGATCATGACTGTGGTAACAAGCCCCCTAGTTATTCCCAGCAACATGACTTTCAACAGCCTTTGGTATACATAATGACAGCTTTGCAGTATTAGAGCTTAATTTGTTATGAGTAGAATTCTTCCATGATTTTTCTCTCCACTGACTCTGATGCAATTAATTCCCCTGACAATGCTATTTATAAAACCAGGGAAGTCAACTTAAAACAGTTAATAACAAATATACATGGACCATAATTTTTTTCCCCATCTGCAATATCCTGTGCATATCTTTATGTAGAAATAATTACTCTTCCTGAAATTATGATATAGTTCATGTGATAAGAGTCTGGAATTCTTGATTTGACACACATATACATTAATGACCTTAAGAAGAAAATTGCTGCAATTCAGAACTTTATGTGGCTTTCAGAAATGAGAATAAATAAACACGAAAGACTTTGGGGAAATTTAGGTCTAGACTGTGCAGCTTTGGTTCTGTAAACAGGAAAGGTTATTCTGTATTTTCACTGGCATGTAATTCACATTACAATACAGTTTTGAACAAACAAATATAGGATCGCTTATGAAGCATTTTTCCTAACTGCTGAAACAAAATAATGGGCCTGAATGTTGGGATCTTCTTTTCTGCTCAACTCTCAAGCAAACATCCCTTGGAAACTCACACTATGTATCTTCAGATTATAGAACAAGATGGGAGACATTGAATGAGGCTTCTCTATCCCACAAGTCGATTGAGTCTTCGCACTTCGATTCCGCAGTCAGAACTTCAACTATATTGGTCGCAATGTTGACCCACTTGCATCTTACGGGATCACAATTCTGATTTGGTAATACTGCCTGAAAGGGTTAAAGTCAGAATGAACGCTCCCATTGCAAATGTTTTTGTTGAAAACATAATGTGGCTGTAATACTTTGAAAATACCTGGATTCACGCTGTAAACTATAAATAGCTGAACTGGTAACTGCCTTGACTGTGAAGGCACCAAAACTACTTGTTTTTCTAAACCATTCAGTCATCCCTAATTGCACCTGGGACGTGTATTGGGAGTTAGGTACTATTAAAACACAAGTATCATATACTTGCACTGGTATGTAAGAAACACGATACATACCATGTAATCGTGCCCATAGAATAATCAATGTTTCAGGTTTGTTTTGTCATCTCTGTTATCACACATATTGCTGCATGCAGCTGAGCTGGAGCTGAAAGGTGATGTTCAGAATCAGAGCACCTATCTGCCCAGTTTTCTTCACCAGCATTTAATTATGGCGGTATTTGCAGCGACACACTGCCTAAGAGCTGAAGTCATGGACAAGGTCCTGTCTACCCAATGGAGTTTACAACCAAGTAGCACTCTACAGACTACATGGAATTACTCATATGAATCACGCAGACTGGATCTGCTCACCAACCTTAGGTAAGAGTGATGTTCATTCTCCATCCTAAGACTGTAGGCACAAGATCAAATGTTTATTTCCGCTGTCATTTCCCACCCGTAATTCTTCCCCCACGTGAAACAACTCTCCTGTCAGACCCACCTATCAGCAGAGGCATAAAGAACTGGCAAGAGACAGCACACCAGCCTCCACTCCCAACTCTTGCATATCCATCTGTTGACTTGAACGGAGTTTCAACAGGCAAAGGGTGCTTTGGTTCCTAATGAAGTTACGCAGAAGGCAAAACAAGGCCTTCAGTTGTGCTGCAAACCTGCTAGCAGTCAAGCCACTCCTGAGGATAAGGAAGGATGATGGCTTTGTCCTAGTCTAGATGGATTCCACCACTTCCTCGTGTTAACCATTTCATATCCACATCACCTCCAATCTCATTCACTGGAAGTATAAACTCCCCTTTGGCTGTCCCTTCTGGCCAGAAGCTTAGGACTATACTGTGCAATGTAATCAAGATCAGTAACACCCAGTTCGCTGCACGTTCAGCTCTCCTCAACTCGATGCCTGTGTTTCCTGTTGTCTTCATTCTAGAAGTTTCACTCTTACACCATCATGCAGACTAGCTGGTGCCTTGCCGAGAGGACAAGAAACTGCAGAGAGTTTCCTGCCATTCAGCTAGTAGGAAGAAGGTGTATAAAAGACATTCCCACCCTTCCTACTGAGAAATGACCTCCTAACATGCCCCTGCCTGGAGAGAGTACCGGCGTTACAGTGCCTCTCCAATAAATGTTGGGAACCGATTATCAGTGCTTTCTCATTGATACAGCTTTATAATTATACATTTGCCTCTGCTGTCGGCTAAACATTCACGAATTGACAGGGTGGCTGCAAACTTAAAGAAACATTCTGTCTTTTAAAGCTGCAGCCCCACCTGTGGGCACAACCCACCCCACCCCGGCCGCTTTTGTTTGCTTACTGCACAATACTGCTGTTTGTATTTACACAGAGCTGCGCTGTTAAACACAATTCTGCTGGCAACTGGCTTTTACGCTGCCAAATTCTGTTTCATACAGGCAGCCCCTGTATGAAGCAATGCTTCAGGTTGTTGCTTTCATTGTAGAAAACTTCAGCTGGGTTATTAACAACTCCAAAGAATGTTTGATCTTGAACGATAGCTCTGGAAAAATCCACTGAATTGATACTGGGTGGATAATGCCCTCGTTTAACCAAATACGCACCAGCCAGCCAGAGGCCGAGCAATTCTCTTTTGTTTTCTTTACAGACGCTGGAAAACTGTGCCTGCATCCATGGACCTCCCCTGCACCAACCTCAGGTGTCCACAGGAGTTGCTGGTTTTACGTGTAGTGTAATTCTGGCTTTGCCTCTCTGTACGCGTACGACTTGCACTGGTAGGGTATGTCCTAGCCAAGGATGTCTGCGTGGGTTTAGTGGTCCCAAGCGGCCAGGCCTACGACGGACAGGTTGTTGTGTATTCGGTGTCGGACTGATGGTGCTGGATATTTCTTTGGGAACAGAGCTATAGTCACCCTGCCGTTCATCAGTTTATCACCAGCAATCCAAAAGAACCTGTATATGTTGCATGTAAATAAACCGTTATTATTCGTTGCTGCGAAGCAAATCTCTGGTGGATTCAGGGGATCAGGTATGTGGGAGAGCATTTCTCCCCTGGCCCTGGCCCTGCTGAAATTTATAATCTCTATGAATGCTTTCACGATGTGGTTAAAATAATTTCTCTGAAGAAATAAAGAACAAATAAGACATGGACGTGACTCATTAGCTCAAGTAGATCTCTGTGGGAAGGGCCTTGACTATTCTTATTGGTTCTGAATGCCACAAAAATACTGAAAAAATTATATCCACAGAGGAACAAATCCATAAGCATGAAAAATAGTGCTTCTGTACTCTAACTTCATATTACCACTTCTCTCCAATAATCCTGGGTGGATAGTCAGGGACTGAGGACCTGTGGAGTCAGGGTGTTCAGACAGGCAGCTAAATTATCAAAGGTCCATTTCAGAACATCTTTGACTGTGAAAAGTATTCAGTTACCAGCTGACCACTGGCAGTACACAGCTTCTCTTCTGCATGCCTCAGACAGGACATGCCCCGTCCCTTCTGAAAACTGTCCTGCATAGACAGAATGGCAATGCCAAAGGCAACGCTAGAAGTCAGAAGCTGCAAGGTCTGCTGTAGAGAGTACAAAGTGACAGCACAAAGCCCAGGTCACGTCAGACATGCACACAATGCAGCTGGATGCCTGCGAGCTCCCGGAGGAGTGTGATACAGGGCGGAGGTCCGGTGGTTGCATTCTTCCATTTTTCCGCCCTGGGCGAAACGAGCTGTTACCTCCACCTATGCAAGTGTAAATTAAGGAACTTTGTGCAATGACATAAGCAATAAGCTTGTCTACAGTCCTCCCCACACGCACGTCTACCCCAATGATGTAATGTGAAAACCTGAGTACAAATATTGCGTCTAAAATAGGACAGGAGAAGACTCGGAACCATACCGAAAGGACCGATTGATGGATTCGCTCCCTCTCCACTCCCCATGCAGGGACACCTTGTGGGTAAGATTCTTTACCTCAGCCATGCTGAGTGACATTATTTCTCCCTGAGTGTATTTTATTTGTTTGTAATTGCGATTGTTCTTGTTTCTATCACACTATTTGTGCATCCCACGGGCTTGTTTTTACCAAGCAGCCGGGCTACAACAGACGGGATGTCGTGTCTTCAGTGTCGGACCAATAGTGCTGGCTATTTCTCTGGTAACTAAGCTATAGCTACCCTGTAGTTCATCAGTTTATCAACGGCAATCCGAAAGAACTTGTACATGTTGCATTGTAAATAAACTGTCATTATTCGTGTCCCCGATTTGCTTGTTTTCCATATTCAGTGTCCGCCTTTATAAACGGATTTATTTCCCCCCTTTTTGCACCATCTTTATACAACTCTGCTGGAGCATGGAGATGCCTCCTGCACTTCAGCTGGGGACAGAATAGCCCCGCTAACGCACTATGTAGCGAGCTCCTTAGGAAAGACAGGAATGAGAGCAGGGCAGGAAGGGTATCACTGAATGTTACCGAAGTGGCTGAGTGTAAAGAAATCTGTGATCACATCGATGAAGTTGATTCTGTTTGGGTGGAAATTACTGGGACAAGAGATGACACAAAGTGCCTTAGAAGGATAATGCTGAGGGTCTTTTACAGCCTCCTTTCTCTAGTCAAACTTGGATATAAATTATAAGAGATGTAAAATCACAGGAAAATAAAAAGGCAATTCCTTGTTTATGGACGACTTTAACTTCTCAGACATAAAGCAGAAAATAGAAGCCACCAATGACAGCAGAGCTCCATCAAAGACATGGGGATGGTAAAAGATGGTTTGCTTTAATAATCAATTAATGAGAAATAGGGTTCCTTCAGAATGAGCAGAAGACCTTTGCTTTGATTTACATCAGGCTAATGACAGATGGGAATGATACATAAAGGAAACAGCAGGATAACGGAAACTGCAGTATCTTAGGAGAAACGAGTTATATTTCTTAATGCAAAAAACATTGAGGGATACATACAATCTCTTCCCTAGCATATTGAAATAACTGGTGTATGAAATTACAAGTAACAGTAGTCAGTGTTTAATGAATTTGAATGAAAGCTTGCCTAGGACTTCAGTATAGCAAATGTAATGTTTATATTCTAAAAAGTATTTTTAGAAAGTATATATATTCTAAAATGTATTTTTAAAATTCAGTATAATGCTAAGTCTCGGAACAAATTTTGAAAGAAAGAACAATTAATTGTAGGGGGGCAAGCAGAATGTGAGAAAAAATACACGGTTCACCAAAGCAGAGGATGTCAGACTGAGCTAGGATATTTTGAGTGAGGTACTTGTCTTTTTAGAACTGAATACTGCAGTGAACTCAGTCCACTGAAGCTGAAATAGATCATTTGATACAGTGCTCCATAGGAAATCATTACTGAAAATGGAGATGTTAGGCATTAATACAAATGCCATGTGAACAAGGAGCAACAGGTCATAATAAAAAAGGAGTTATAAGAATGGAGCACATTACCCAACAGTGTTCCTCAGGGATCGGTCTTTGGAGCAATACTATTTAATGTTCACTTCCATGAACTAGGAATAACCATCAGGCTCAGCCTCAGAAAGTTTGCATGGGATACAAAGCTGGACGGTACTGCCAATACTGAGAAGGACCAGATCATCACACTGGAATTAGATGACATTCTTGCCTACAGTGATAGAAATTTAATAATGTGAACTGCAAAGTCGTGCTTGGGATTCATCAGCTGGAAGAAACAGAGAAGGAAAAAGATCTGAGTGTTCTGATAGACTGTCAGTGTGCCAGAGCTGCCAGTATCTCTGGAAACAGATAATGTAATGTTCGGATGGGTTAGGTGAGATTTTTAGTAGAGAAGGCAATATTGGGACTTCTAGACAAGGCACTGGCAAGATTTTGTGTGAAATAATTATATAATTCCAGTTATCGCTGCTAGAAAGATAAACTGGAAACAGTGCAAACTGGCTATTAGACTGATTACAGAAATACCAGTCTTAGGGAGGGATAAAAAGAGCGTGGTTTGTTCAGTGTGACAGTGGAGAAACAATACGCAAGTCCTTTATAAATAGATTTTGAGATAAATAGCATGGAAAAAGAACTAAGTTAAAGGTTAACATGACTGTGAGATCAAATCTTTACAATCTGATCAGCAGTATGTTTAGTCTGAAAACTAAACAAAACATTTCTTTCTGTTCAAGGAAGTCACACACTGGCATGATCTTTCAAAGAGAGCAGTAAAGGCAAGGAACCTAAATAGTCCTATGGTAGAACTTGATATACCTGTGGAAGAGTTGTATAACTAAGGAAGAAAATGAGTCTGTAGTCAATAAATGTTTTGGACATACCTGAAGTTTTGGATATGCCTACCTATACCTTTGGATATTCCCCAAACAGGACTAGATCACCCTTGCTCTGTATCTCTGTGTATGGATGCCACACTTCACAGAGCTTTCTGATTGCCAAAATGTTCCACCAACAGGGGACCAGTGGAACCCAACACATCCCCATTGCTGCACAGTAGCTTCTGAGGTTTCTGCACACTTCTTGGAAACACTGGAGGTTTGCCAATGGTTTGGTTTCACCCCTGAAAGGAGACATCTGCCTGAGGAGTGCACGTTGCATTGGAATAGACATAGCTAAATGATTCACTTCTCATCCCAGACAGCTGTGATTTGTACCTGGGCATACTGATGTGTGGTAGGACACACTCGATGGGACCTCACTGGCGCAGTCCCCTTCTGCGGCACTGGCTCCAGTGCAGTAGCACGTCACCTACTAGTGCAGCCTGGCTCTCCCTTTTCAAACATAATGTACTCCCTTCCACTGCCTAAACTAATTATTGGTTGACATCTTACCCTCTACAACCTGGCGGCTGAATTTTCATTCCTTAAGTGCTTGCTTTTTCTATTCTTACTTATCTTGGTATAAATCAGGAGTAACTCTCCTGTACGACCCCCCTTGGTAATTGAAATTGGACATGGGTTATTACAGAGGACTTGAGAAACTTGGATTGCTTATTATATTATTTTCAAATACCCTTTGTCTCCTAAGAATTCTATTCAGCACCAGCTGTTCAGTCTACACTCTCTGCTTTATTGGTTCTTCTCTCTTTTATCAAAGTGTGGTATGTGATAAAGAACTTCTGATGTGACACTATGCAAGTTCAAGGACACTGCTGCTGTACCTGCCAAAGGTGATTCTCTGAACTACTGCAGGATGGCTGAATGTCTTTGTAGTATTCTCTTCTCTACAGCTGTCATCTTCCCTACCCTGTTTTAGAAGGAAGTAAAGCCAGAATAGTTACATAACATGTTCTCAACAGGAAGCAAAGTAATTTACAACATTGTGTTTATTTTATGTCCATGTCCAACTGGAAAAAAAGCTCATGCCCCACTGTGAACTACCTGGCCAATTATAATCCTGTCTTGTGTGTCTGAGAAATACCTACAACATCTCAAACATTTGTGGGAATAGTGTTAATAACAGTAACAACAACAACGCATTTACCATGGTTTGAACTCACTCTGCTAAGTTCCTTTTAAGCTCTTTCCCGATGGTATCATAATCTGTCTCTAGAGCTCTCACATAGCCCACTCAGGTTGTCCATCACATGAAATCTTTTCTTCTTTTTCTGGATTTTTGATCATGTGAAATTGGTATGAATAATTCTGATTTAATAACAAAATCCTCTGTAACTTGTAGCTTGTCAGGATAAGCTGTTTATTCCCTTAGAATAAGCATAATTCCAATAGGCTCTGACTGTGCACTTGGACACTCCTGTGTCCCAATGGTACAGCACTGCAGGAGATTTCAAATCCCAAAGGACTGCTTTGTTTGAAATTGGGTCCTTTATTGATTCGAGAATCCACTTTCTGAGGTTTCTACACAATAGAAGGCATCTACATAAGGTTTAGCATGGGTGGATGTGATTCAGGTAGCTACACCAATGGGAGCTATTCACAGCTTGAGGAGAGTCAAGACTATAGGGGAAAATCTTTCTGAAGAACTGAACCTCCACTGTGGAGGAATGCACTAGGAAGGATGGCAATGGGATGAAGGCTCATGTACAAGATACCCTGGCAGGTTGAAAGGGGTTTGGGTTATCTCAGAGCAGCTCTATGCTTACCCGCACGAACCAGAGGAGTCACAGACAGAAGGGACACAAACGAACAGAGCAGCTGGAAGGGGCAGCACGGGAAACTTCCTTGACTTTGCTGCTGACATTTTGTCTCTCGATTTTTGCACTGCAGGGCGGGATTAAGTGACCTATCAATAAATCCTCGTATTCATCCTCCCAGCTAACTCAGTGGTGTAAGAGGGGTAGCTTTTTTTCATAAAATATGATGACAAGTGTTTTTACAGGCTAGATTTTTGATGTACTTATGGCCTCAGCTTGTCTGCGTAGCTTGCACACACACTGCAGAACCCAACAGCCTGCAGACAGGACGTTCTGTTCTGTGGGACCACAGTTAACTCCCAACTGCTGCTGCCTGGCACTGAAGAACCACTGATCATCCCCTCCCCAACAACCCCAGGGACCTTGTCCGCAGCCAGGTAGCCACACGGTGGTGCTCGTTAGCCTCTCTGCATGCACTGGGTCTGGACTTGTCAAACAGCGAGATGCTGAGCTGGGCTAGAGCCAGTCTAGTGGCTGGGAGCCAAGCTGGGTGAGTACTTCACACACTTGGCCCTTGAACAAGTGTTTTCTACATCAGTGTTTGCAAATCCTCCACGTCTAAAGGCTTTACATTTTAAGAAGCCTTATGAAGCGTAACAAACATATTAAGGTAAGATATGAAGTGAAGGAAAATTGGGGGAGCCAAAAGACATTCTAACATACCGATGTCAATCCTACCAGAACTTGTAACTTAGTATTTGCAGGCTTACCACACTTGTCCTATTCTCCCTGCCAAGCTCAGACAGTGGAAGCAAAAAAGAGAAAGGCAAGATAGCCTAAGACGTGGAGTAGAGGACGAAATCCTGGTCACATTTTCACTCTTGTTATTTTCCTGTCTCTTGGTCATTCTCTTCTCCCTGCCTATTTATTTCTCTTCAGTCTCTATTCTCCGCCTCTACTGTTTAGTCTCTCAGAAAACATAAAGGAAGAGGACTCAGCAAGCCAACCCCTGAGTGACATGTACGAAGCTTTGATCTCCCCATCTTTGCCACCATGGCTGCAGCAGAGCCGTACCACAGAGTGCAGTTCGGAGGTAGATCACCTGCCTTTCACTGTAGTCTGAAAATCAGCTTCTGTTTGAAGAACTTACATTTACATAAATATCAGAGTGAAGGAAAGACAACTAGACCTCACCGATCACAATGAAAAGCTCTCCGGAAACAGTCCTTGGTTGTGATCACACCCTCTGTTACCTATATTTCTCTGGTAAAAGCAGGTCAGTCCATGTATGCTTTAGTCACATAATCATGTCGACGTGCATCACATGCAACATGTGCTGCCTGTGTTGATACTAGCTGGGCAAGATTAGGTATCTGTATTTATTTATATTGTACTTTATCTTAGAACAGGTGGTCTCCCTGATTTCTTGGCACACCAGCACGTGTGAGGCCCATTCTTGCATGCACTGACGTCTATGGCTGCTCTAGCATGACTTATCCCTTGGTAATGCCAAGTAAATCAAAATCATGTTTATGCATAAGAACTGCTTCATTTTTCAGGCATCCAGCTTTAGTGCAGACAGCTCAAAAATGCTTTCCCTTCTTTCCTCCTTAATACCTTGTCAGAATTTGATTAGGGCATTATCCATTCTATTCTTCCAGGACCAGCCTTAAAGCAACAGAATTCACTCTTTTCCGTCCTATTCTTATGAGATTTTCTCTTAGGCAAATTGTGCCCCTCCATGATCACAGAGGACTCCAAAAATCATCTAATGTGCAAGGACTGATTGCCAAGTGGGTGTAGAATTTGGTGAGTCCACACACGGCACCAGCATCCTTTGCAAAGACCAGTTTCATGGTTGTTGACTGTTACATACCTAGAAAGCGTAATGGAGTGCAAGGTGCATGTCTGGGATAAATAAAAATCTGCTGCCATTGCTTCATATCACCCTCCAGGAGCATGACAGCACCATCAGAGCCATTAAAAAGCCTCTGGTGGCACCATGCCCATTGGCCCTGGTGAGACAGCTTTAAGCCACTGCTGAGCTCCTCAACTAAGCTAGAGGAGACAGTGTTCATCCTTCCCCGTCGGTTTTACTCAGAGCAGTCAATTTGCCCAGCGTGATCCCTCTACTGCTCCAGCAATGATTATCCAACATACAGCATTCCTTTGACCATTTTAAGAGGAGAATCTCCACAGCTGACTGCTCCAACAGCATAGTTTAAGTCATACCTCATCCAAAAGTGAAGTACTGTGCATCTGCTACAAAAAGCTGGAAAGCCTCAATTCGCACCCCGCTGCTTCAGTCAATTGGGAACAAGTCCTGAGTCTTTAAATGCCACTCAGAGATTGCAGAGATGCATTACCATATCCGTGATGAATTACCATTTGTCCTGTTTCCCCTTTGCCAATCAAAACAATCACAGTGATTAATAAATCCCATCAGTTTTGAAAAGGGCTGCTGCCCATTCGAAGGACAGCGGTATCTGTCACAGGAGAGAAAGACATGCTGGCTTTCCCATTGCTAGCTTCAGCTTTGGGAGGTCTATGAGCCAGCCATAAACAGCTACTTTTCATTTCAATTAGGCTGCAGATCTTCAGCTACCAAAGTAAGATTAATCTGCAATGTGTTTATATGTTTGTGCCTTATTTAAAGGAGACGCACTGAGAAAAACTAAAGTGCAGAACTGCTGAGTGACTGATTGAGCAACCGTCAAAATCTGCATGATCTTTACCCACATTTTTACATTGGCCTAGTCTGTAACATCACTTAAAACATCCCCTACTCCTGAGACGAACTCCTGACTTATTTACATATTTATTCTTGCCCTGCACCAAATCCCAGTACAACACCTACTTCGCAGAGAATGTAGTTTGAAAAAAAAAAAACCACCACGAAACCAGATCCAAATAGGAGCTTCATTCTAGAATTGAACCTTTCCCTCTTTCTTTCACACAAATGCTGTTATTCTCTCCTTTATAAAAGTAGCTGTGGGCAGCTTCCTAAAAATAGAAAGCTTTGAATTTTTTACTTTAAGAAAAAAGGTAAAACAGAGAAATTATTCTCTGATTACTCTCTATCTGATGCTGGGCAGTTGTTTTAAAAGTATGTTATTTATTTTAAAATGTAATTTCCTTTTAACACCAAAGGCTTTTTTTATGCATGAGGGTTCCCTGATCCATAGTTGGTAGAAAGTTAGATGTTAGGTTTTCAGGGTGGAAGATGCTTAAAGAACAAAATCATTACCACAAGCGTTTACTTTTACGATAACTGTTGAGCCTGTAACCACTGATGGGTCCGAATACCAGTAGAAAACCAATGACTGGCCCTTTACTCAAAAAAGGAAGCACCTTGCTGCATCTTCTGGACAAAAAGTGGCTGAGCAGGACGGCAAGTTTTGCAGCCAGGCCTCTCCAGGCAGTCATACGCTGAAGTCCCAGTGATGGGGAGCTTGGCGTGCTGGGTTTGCGACGAGGTGGTGGCAGATTTCAGATCTCACCCTGGCTCTAACCCTGGCTCCCATATGGATTTGCAAAGTATAGTATTGTGCCGTAATACCGCACAGTAACTGCGGTTGCCACGGCCTTCACGGCAGCTCAGCGTACGAGGGTGACACTAGTGAAGTTAGTGACAATGGAGGGTTAACGCAGCCCAGTGTCAGCATGTCACTTCTTAGCTGCAGCAAGCCAGGGATCTTGTGTCTGCGTCGAAGAATGATTCATTTTAAAACCATGCAAGTATCAAAATGCAGGCAGTTCTCCAACTACATACAAGTTAGACTATCTGTTTCTTGCTGATACAAATTTTCACACGCTAGGGGGGAAAAGTGCTGGTTTCATGCATCACTTTGCACTGGATTGTGTCCAGTTGCTTTAGTTATCATTATGCAACTTACCCCAGGGCAATTCAACACCCAAAGACAGAATTAGAAATACATAAATATATTTGCACTGTTTCTTTGCTCTCCATAACAATATTTGTTTCACTCCCCAACCCAAGATGAACTGTGCAGCACAAAACAAAGTATAGAAAAAAATACCGATGATTTCATTGTTCTGAATTGAGTAATTTGTCATTTACTACTGTCTTGCATAGCAGATCAGATGGGACTATTTCAGTTTCAAATAAATGGAAATAGATTATCTATTTTACCTTGACAGCTAGGAAAATTCATACATGGACCAAATCTATCGTAAAGCAGCCCTGAATCAGGCAAAATTTCAATTGACTTCCAGTAGAAGTTTTATCAATATAGGGATAAACAAGGAGTCAGCCAAATTCTGTTTTTACCAAGATGAAGAACTTAAGAAAAATTGGAAAAAAAAAAGAACTAGCCTGTACTTAAGTACAATTTTTCATCTCCAAAATTAATAAATGGTAATTAGCAAGTCCAGAGAACACTTTCTAAAGTCATTAAAGAGATTAGCCACATTTTACTTATAGGGAAACGGCATCTTAAATAACGTCTAGAACACCATTGTGATACACTTACACTGAGTGGGAGCTGGCTCCTAGATTCACCTGCCTTGGAATGAAGCCATTTGTAGCACAAGAATCTGTTCAACATACACTGAGGCGATATCACAATTTGCCCTTTCAGCTTTGACAGCTTTCTTTGACCCTCTTTTAGGGACGAAGCCTATCACTTCAGGGCATGTGTGGCAGACCGCACTGTGAGGTCCTGACACCAAGACCACAGTAAATAGTAACTGTCCAGGGCCATGGGGAGGCTCAACATCAGCACTAGAACTCAAGATATTCCATCCTGGGTTTTGCGTAGGTCTCTCTTATACACGTAAATGATTTAAATATAATTTTAAATATATTACTTATTTAAATATATTTAATATATTTATTTAAACATAAAACCAGAATGTGCAGTAGGGGAGCCCCGTCCTGCACTGGCTGCTGATCCCTAACAGAGTAGTTCCTTACTCTTAAACTCAGCTCATGTGACCTATTCAGCCCAATACCAACCCACTGCCATTCCTGGGGATCCTGCAACCACCGCTGTCGCAAGAGTGACTGTTTCCTCCTCATACTGAAAATTACCATCTTTCTTTGACCATATATTGAAAAGTTCCTCTTTTGACTGGAAAGTAAATTGAAGCATAAGGCTAATATTCTGAAGAATATGACTGAGAACAGCCACATGACCTGAACAGAAACTTCCATTTGTTTTGACAGAGTCCACAAAGTAGGTTTCACTAATAATACTGCTACGATGGCTTTAACCACACTGAGGTACCAGATGAAAAATTAATAAGGCTTGGTAAAAACAAAGACATTTAATTTTAAATTAAAGTAGTAGGAAAACAAAGGAAGATTCAATTCATACTAATGATCCACAGCTTCTGTAGCTATCAAATCCACCTCATTAAGCAGCTTCCCAATGCTAATTATATCATAAGTTTAATGTGAAACATTAGTCTTATTGCAGTCCAGATTCTGTTGGCACCAAAGTCAATGGGAATTTTGCCATTGACTTCGATGGAAACAGGAAGTCTCTGTATCGTAGGCATTTATAAATATCATAAATTTGTCCCTATAGTTTCTAAATTATTGCTCTGCCTGGAAGACCGAATCTTACTCCAGCCCCTGTAAAAAGCCAGGGAATTTCCTTGTCTTGGACCCAAGAACACTGTGTTGGCCGTGTATTGTATTTATTCCTGTAAGGGAAAGTTAATTTCATTCTGCAACCTCATCTATTCTCTAGCCAATACAGAAATGCCAGCAGCAGCCTCCGAAAGAGCCGTGTCCAGCTCCCATCAGCCAAAGTGACTGCCACTGTGCGACATGAGCCAGCAAGTCTAAAGAGGCAGGACACAGGGATATTGCTGTCCTGGACAGACCTTGGGGATACCCAGGGTGAGACACACGGAGATTTAACTAGATCCATTCTCTCAGAAAAACTATTTCTGGTCAGAGGGATTCCTTCATGCAGGATAAACCCACTTGATTACTACCAGTTGCTATAAAATGCAATTCCCTGAGCATCCTCTTCTTATAAAGCTATAAATACAAAAATCATAAAGAAATATCTGACATAGCTACCACACACGTACAGAGCCTGTCTATCCATACACAGGGGAAAATCCTTTCCAAGTGCTACTGACTTCAGAAGGTAATTTGTTTGTAAGTTGTTCAGCTGGGAGGATTTAAATACAAATATTAAGTTAAGAGGCCACAATCTCAATGCTGAGAAACTCAGAAGTTTTATAAAAATTAAAAGCAAAGAAAAATAATATAAATAGGAGCACGTAATAAATTTCAGTGCTGTCATACTTCCTAATGCAATACAAAAACCCTGTTATACAGGCACTTTACCCTAATCAAAACAGATTAAGAGATTGATTCCACAACCTGTACCCATTAAATTCCCACTCGCTCCTTACCAGAGCTCTAATTTTAGAAATTTGTCAAGACTCCTGTTTCCTGTAACTTCACAGCTGTAGAATTTACAATCCAGTTCACCACTGAGCAAACGCTGTCTGCAGAAGTGTTGGATGATGCACTCTCAGAAAGATCTGGAAAGTGCTCAGCATTCCTCAGAACAGAAATAGCCGTTACCACCAGTGAAAGATTCCTGTCACATATCATTCAGAGAAATGGACTGCAGAACATTAATTGCATATACTGAAAAGTCGACACAAGGCAGACAGTGCATGACCTTTGTTTGGGGAGTGGGCCTCATTTTCGACGTTGAGAAGAGTCACTTTGCCCAGGTTTTCCACTGTACCAGCAGCTTCTACTATGGTATTTACAGCCAGATTTTAAAACTCAGCACTCAGCATGCAGCTCTTCCAAAAACCCAACTCTAGCAGCCCAATGTTATCAACTCAGGTAAGGGCAAACAGAGGTGTTTTGTCCACATTGTGCAGGAGACACTCTGTTAGCTCTGTTGCAAAGACCTGCTCCAGGCATCATCAAAAACCACGTCCCTTCTCCCTAGCTTGTCAAGAAAGGAAATACAATGCTGCATTTTTACCAACACTATGGAGAAAAGAGACTAGGTCCTTGAGAGTTAAAAACTGGATGCACTGAAAGAAAATATCCTCCATGTATTTACCTCAAACCCATACCTTTTTACTCAAACTAGCCCAACCTGGTAACATTTGAAACCAGCATGTGCGATGTAATCATCAGAAGCTAGAGGGAATTTGGATTCCAGTGACTCTTTTGGGTATGGAGGCAGCGTGTATTACCCAAGAACAGAACTCAGTGTTTTTGTTAAATATAGCCCTAAACTCTCGCTATGCTTGAAAGCATGTGTCAGCTTTATCCGCATTGACCAGTCTGTAATTTTACACCGTCAGGGATCCGTAAAAACAGTCTTAACATGAACTAGGGCTGTTTAGCTCACGGAGAGCCTGTCCTTTTAGAAAACCTTGGGGCTGGAGTAAAATCCATGGTCTTTTTCAATTTTGTACTGTTGCTTTTGCACCAAGACCACACCATTAGCGTTGTGAGCAGCCACACAAACTAGACAGTTCTTACCACAGGATTATGCAGCTTTGCTCAGAGAAAGCACAGTGGGAGTAAGATACATGATCCTTAGAGACTAGAGTTTTGACAAAACCAATTGAGGGTCCTAGAAAGATTTCTACTTTTCATTTACAATTTTGGTGGAGAGAATCTCCCACCAAGAAGAGGGATCCATTAAGCTTCTTTTATTTTCCCCTTAGTATATTGTTATTAATGAACTGCACTAAATAGCAAAAATTAAGAATCCTCACCATCCTTTAATTCTAAGGTTTCTAATATTGATGCCATTATCTTTTAAATTAAATCCTCTGCCATCATCAGGTAAACAAGTCTGTTAGTCACTAAGTCTGGTTCTCTTAAGAATGGTGCTAAAGCCATCATGGGGATTTTGGGTCAGCTGAGACACAGGATATCTGATCCAGCAGATCCTAACTGGAATTTCCTTAGTAGCTGAAACAGTAGAGGACAAGCTGAATTATCAAATTCATCAGACAACTTAAAATGGTCCTAAATAAAGTGGTGGAGTTAAACATACTGATTTGCTTTTGCTAGGCTGGAGTGCAAGGAAACAAAGATCATTTTGAAAAGCATTGTTTGAGTTAAATTAATTTGATTCTAAATGAGGTTAACAATAATCCTTGTATGTTAAGACTTTTTCACCCTAACAACCTTCAAAATAAACAGGAAAGAGACATACTTAGAAATCTCATGTTTGTCACTTTAATTGTGAATATTTCTCATTTACAATTCTACACATTTTTAATCTCTTCCATCTGCTCTGCATGTGTTCAGCATTCCCTGGACACAGACAGACAGTTTAGAAACTATATGAGCTCAGTTCTGCATTTCGTACATCAAGCCCATGTTGTTGCAAGCAGGGAGGTTGGGATGTTTACTCTTACTCCTACTGCTTTTAGCAGGGCTGTAAAATTGCTGTAGCAACTGTCCGACAGTCCACTGCTCGCACTTTGAAGTACACGCTGTAAGATCACTTCAGGGAAACAAACTGCTGCTCTATTTCAATGGGACTTACCTAGATTATTTTATATAAACAAGAAGAAACTCAAACTCTCCTCGGTTATATGTAATGAGACAGTATCTCAAAACAGATTTTGCTCTCTTGAGAAAGCTGAATTTCAGGCTCTTTTTCTTCTTGGAGGCAGACTGCATGGCTGAGTTAGGCTGTGTAATGACAGCTTCTGCGCTGCCCGGAGCCAGCTGGAACCTCCGCAAGCCGCCATGGGCTCTAACCGGGCTTACTGGAGAAGCTGAGATAACAAGGGCCAAAGCCCCCCAGCCTCATCTCAGAGTCAGCACCCTGAAATCCCACCTCCCAAGCAATATCCCTACTCAGGAGACGCTCCAGAGTGCAGTCGCCCGGAGGTTTATGGATGTTTCTCTCAATAGAATAGCATAAAAGGAACTGTGGAAAGGGAGATACAGCATTTTAACCTTTAAAGATTGCACTTTTATTTTCCATTATACCGATTGGTTTTGTTTCTCTAAGAGCTGTCTTGCTAGTTTTGACATTGTTGTTTACACAGTTTTCCTTGGAAAACTCTAGGGGATTGCTGAAGAACTGGCAGAATTAGGACACCAAGATCCAGTGAAAGTGATGTCTCATTATCAGATTGTGGTTTTCATACTTCTCGTTTTAAAACTGGGTGAAATCCAACCCCCTCACCCAAAGCAAATCCTCCTGATGGAAGGCAACCTGCTGGCCATGTCAGCAGAAGATGAGTTCCCGTGTTTTTCTTTGTTTTGTTAATAACACTTAGCTAAATGCTGTCCAGGTAAATAGAAGTCTAAATAGAAGTGTATTCTGCAAATTAAGGTGATTATAGAAGATGTCCAGGCAAATGTCCCAGATCAGCAGGTCACCCCTGTGTAGGAAGTCAGTCTCCCTCAGATCCATCAGAGTTGCTGCTCATCAGAAAGCTCCCTAGACTAGCTCCGTCAAAATGGTGCAGATTGACAAAGCTTAAGTGGATCATTTCAGCTGTCTGCATCCATAAAAGATAAACTGCTTATATTGTATTTTAATTTAAGAGTGGTGGTCTTAAATACCAACTTCAACAAGACTTAGAACAACTCTCAGACATTATTCAATGGATGCTTCTCTATCTGTTTTGTAATAGCTACATTATTTAGTAGAAAAATATGCTTGGCTACCCAAATATTCATGAATGTTAAGCCATGTCTAACTTTGTACTTTCCTCCAAAGCATGACTTGAATTCTTCCACTAGTTCTAATAATGAATACACTTTAATTCCTATGCCAAAAAATTCCATCATTCATAACCAGAAACATTCATTATTTAAATTACTGTCTCTGCTGTTCATGACACCATCAATTATAAGGTTATGTGATGGGGAAGATTTCGGCACTGATTAGCACACATTTTTCAACATCGCTGTTAAGTGAAGTTTTATATAGCTGTAACTTTCAGGAAATAGCTGGGATTTGGTATTCTGAAATTACCTTACCATGGTATTCTGAAATTACCTTACCATGGTGTTCTGAGATAACAGCTTTGGCGTACCGCTTAGTAAAGGCTTCACATTTCATGCGATAATCAAATTTCAGTAGCATCACATTGTGCGCAGAAGTAATTAACATTCCAGCAAAAATTTTAAGTGCCAAATTTTGCCCAGAACTACAGCCTGGACAGCCCAGCTCAGCACTGTGTAGGACATGAAATTCACTTGCAAAATGGTCTTACTTTTCAAATTCGGCAAAGCACTTAAGCATATATTCTGATTAACACCTGCTTCCATCCACCTCTACTCAGAAAAGGACAAGCCAATATGGAGAATTCAGGAATCAGCAAGATACCTTCTGCTCTCACCTACTGGATTTTCCAGTCTGGAGGATGCTATACAGTATATCCAAATGCAAAAGATAAAATAATGATTAAAATCCTTCAAAGATTGTAAGACTGATCACAGAATCTCTGGAGTTTTGTTCACCTATTTGTTGTCTATGTATTATAATGCTACTCTGCGAGTTGTCTCAGAGAATAAGAGATGTAGTCGAGCATCTCCGCATTAACCGCTGGCAGGCGTCATCTCGTGTGAGCAAAGAGCTCGTGGTCGGTTTCTGAACAGCTCAAGGACATTTCCTTCTGTAACAGCTAACCAGTCACAGCCTTGAATTACCGTTAAGAAGGAGACAGGCCTCCTGCCCTAGAGATTCACCTAGCCTTTTCCTCTGGAAGTTTCCAGATTAGTAAAATTGCTTGTTAAATATATCCTTTTAGTAAAGTGCAGTCAGTGCTGTAATTCAGCTCAGATGGAGCCCATTACAATTCAAGGGAAGACTGTTATGTGAATTTACCACTAGAATACAAAAAATGTATATTTTCATTCGGAGCAACAGATTTGAAGTGATTAACTTTACACCTGACTGCAGCCATTTACTAATAGGATCCATAGTGCATATAATGGTGTTTGTCCATAAATGAATAATAAGGACTCACATTTTCTGTCTGTGTTGTTCTATACAATACTCTAAAGCTTGAAATCACTGGACTATCTGGACACTGGTGTTACTCAGGAGCTACAGCACAAATGCAGCACTGTATAGGAAGAACAATGCCCACTGCTGTCTTTTCAGCCCACTGATCCTTTAAATCTTTGAACAGTGGAATCACTTTATTGATGGACCATGTGATTAAACCAGGCTTAGCTCTCAAATGCTCAACGAATTCTTGTTTGTAAAGACTTAATGCTTTCATATCCAATGCCATTATGTCTCTAGTACCAATTTCCATATTAATTCAGCTTACTTTTCTATAGTCCTCATTCTAATTATTGTCAGTGTTGATGGCAACGTCTAATGAGGGATGAAGGAATGCTTCTAAGTTCCTGAGTCTGGCTGTGTGCCCTGGAGACATGAACTCCACATTTAGACAATACCCAAACACCCAGCAGCCCCTTACCATGCTCTAGTTCCCATCGAAAAGAAGCCCAAGCACACAGGCTGGACTGGAGCTACAAGTTTTGACCATTTCCTGATCTCACCAAATGGAGAAGCAGGGAAATAAGTCACACCTCACCGAGCACCTATAAATCAGATTGGCTATGGGCTTTGTGCACCGGAAAAACATCTCTAGGAGTCACTTTTATGTCAGTTAGCATTTGGGTTTTTTGAAACCCATATGTCCTTGAAATACGTATAACCCTGACATGCAACTCTGCCAGAAAAATGGAAGGCTCTGCTTTTTTCAGCAATACCAGTACATGCATGCATACAAAGCATTTATTCTATACAAGAATATACAGACAGGCTCAAAAACATCTGAGTTAATTTCAGACTTACCTGTATTCAAAAGCTTGCTGCAGCTGATGATTTTTTACAGTGCTTATAAACCACAGTCATGGAGCAGGACTGCACTGGGCTGCGCGGTGCAAACACCCAGTTCTTGCAACGAGGCCCCTCTTGGAGTATGTCAGCAGACGGCAGTTGAAGAACATAGCTCAGGAACGGAATATTGTAGATCAAATATTCAATAGTTCTAGGTTTCACCATATATCTTCACTTCCAACTTAGCTAAAGAAGATTGCCTTGACAGAACTGATTTTATTTTCCACTCAGAAAACATGATTATCCCACACATACTTTTTTATTGGCAATTTTACTAGGAGGCTTACAAAAATAGTAAGCTTTTTGCTTCAGAATTAAAGCAGGAAAATGATTTATTCAATAGGCTTTCTGACACTTGCTGCATGTAATTTTTAAACTATGGATAGAGTCAGCTGGAGGTACAAGCATTTTGTCCATTTCTGAATGATTGTAGCAGATTTAACAGACCCAGGAATCTATCCTTTCAGAAATCATTCTATGTCAATGTCTTCAGGAAAAAACCTTGTTATTTCTGAATCAATGAATGAACATTTTCAGAAAGAAACAGAAATGGGAATGAACTGGAAAGTTTGAACTCAGAAACAAAAATCTCAAACTGTATCTTGAGCAATCACATAGATTTTACATCTGGACCATATTCCTTTCAAATTCTGGAATCGGAATCGAAATGTTCTCTTGCAAATTTCAGATGCACGGAACCGGAAATTGTCTGATTTATGTAAACAATCCAATTGGCTTAAAGATTATGCTTTACACATCTAAGAAAAATATGACTGAAGAAATATTTTAATTAGCGGTTTAAAGGGCAGTTGAAAAGTTGCATTGTAAATTCTTAGAAGCTCTGAAAATCTACCTCAGAGGTTGAAGACACTTGACACTAGACTGATAGCTGGTGAAAAATAAATTACTTAGCTTTTGTCATTCATTCAAGTTTACAAAAATAAACCAGCTGTTATTTGGTATATTCCCCATGTGCAGCTTCCTCAACCCATAGCAACTGGCTTAGTATTTTTCAGTGTTTTACTGGGGGCTAGTTACGAGGTGTTTAGATATTCTATTAAGTAATAGAAACCTAAAACCACTCACAAATATTTCCAGATCGCTCCAACAGTTACATTCCTCAAATGACAGGAGCATGATGCATTAATACAATTACACCAAATTACATTCATACTATTTCTTTCATCTCATGTATTCCCAAGGCAAATTACAAGCTAAATGAATATTCCACTTTCACTATTCACATGTCATTTAACAATAGTTTAAACACATTCTCTAAGGTGATTTCTATTCCTTGACCGGTGACTATGGATATCCCTGTCATAAGCATTCAGGGAAAATGATCTCAGGCATGTACAAGGGCAGCAAATCACACTTCTGTAAATTAAAGTAGGCATTCACAACTGTGCAGTGAATTTCTGTTACTCTATTGCACACACAATTCATGTCAGCACTCAGAGAAGAATGACAATAATCTATTCTAGAACAATCACAGAACTTATGATGACCTAAAATACAGCTTTTCAACCTGGGGAGGTAACCTCAGGTGTCAGAGGAATTAAGATCAAAAAGGGGAAGAATAAAACAACAGGAGAGGAGCATTCGATTACAGAGCCCTCTAGAAGGCAATGAGACTCGAGCAAAGTGAAATGCTCAAGTCCCAGCGTTTAAAACTGCTTTTAGTGGTAACCTGACAGTCTGAAAGGGGTATCTTCTCCTTGCTTTTTAATACTCCCCCAGTTCCTCTCCCTGCCGAGTTGGACGACAGCTGGAAAGTCACCAGCAGTATTTGATTTAAGAAAGCAAACCTGACCAGACAGATGTTTTTCCAATCTCTAATGTAGCACTTAAAATGGTTGTTGGAGGCTAGTTGTAAATAGAGTTACATGATCCTTGTGCATTTCATCCTGCCAGCCAGTCCATGTGTTCTGCATCTCTAGTGCCTCCAATCTCACTGCAAAAATGACTCCAAAATTTCCTGGAGTCTGACTGCAGCTCAACAGACTAGAGCCATAAATCGTTTGATGTTCATGCTTTATCCTTAAAATTTCAGAGAACAAAAGGGATCATCTTGTTGAAGCCTCCTGTAAAGTACACTTTTAAAGACTGCATCCTTATGTGATTCACGTACAGAAGTTCAAACTAATGGCAACAGTCCACAGGCATTAAGGGAAATAACAGCAATCGATGCTATTTTTAAAGGGAAGAGTGGGGGCGAGGGGTTAACATATGTGGAATTAGCTCTGGGCAAAATGAGAAGCCATTGCATCTAAAATCAAATGCATTCTCTGAAACAGACACCAGAGACCAAATTCCCATCTAGACTCCTGCAGTCCAAGAGTTTCAGCAGAATTTGGCCTTCCTCTTAACTTAGCTTCATTAGGTCATATCATGCCATCAGTTTTTATGTTGGACGCCCTACTTACTTGACATCAGTTGTTGGCACTATGTAGGCAATTTTCCGAATCGGAGGGGGAGAAAAGGGTGGTGTGTGCACAAGGGAAAGGAATTTTCTTCCCATGTAGAATAAAAGTAATTTCTTACAAGAGTTTGAGAGAGTTAGATATCTGTATCCCTTCTACCAGATGTCACCAGTGCCAACAAGAGTCAGTATTAAATATCTATCCATCAAATTCTTCTTGAAATTTTTCAGCGTCAGCTGTTCAACAACCCATTCAGAAAACTGGGAAAGCTGAAATCTTGCACAGCCACTCTTAACCAACAGTTCTCCCCCTCACAACAATTATCTGTGTCTGAAACTTCTTCATGGAATACAGACATGCAGAATTCATAAAAGGAAAAACAAACTTTGTAGCAATAATTTTTCTTATGTTTATGTGCAGTAAGTGCAATACCACCCTCTCCACACACCATATCTTTTGCAATAGTCTTTTGTTACTTTCTCATCAGCTGCTGTCAATGTTGGATACACTCAGGTCTCGTAGGTCCATTTGCCACTTTTTCTGCCTTACACTGATTTATTAGTGATTGGCTTCAGTGCTTGGCTAGGTTTGCCTTCCACCTTAGAGGGAAATGCTTTGTTAAAAAGATGCCTTGATACTCTCTCTGACATTAAGACAGTCTGCGCTGTCATCTCTTACTGTGCCACCGCCTCAAGCTGTGATGCCAATTGCACTGTCATCTCTTGCCATCCCTCTCCCCTGGCCATGATGCTATCCTGTGCTGAAATCCATATGATTTCTGCTGCCTCAAGCCACAAGTGAGACCCAAGCTGACAGGCTCCTCACGCAGTTAGGCTACAACGTTCATGAAAGAAAATGGAGGTGATCAAGTGGTTTCTGTGCTATTAAAAACATAGTAAAATTAACTAGCACAAAGGAACACTTGGAATGAGTGCTGGCCAAAAAAGAACACAAAATAATCACCTATCTAAGCGAGATCAGAAGGTAGGCTACAAAATTGCAAAGACACTCTTCACATACTGTTCCACTCAGTGATGCCGCTATTGAGATTTTACTCCATTCTGAAAGCAAAGATATTTCATGTAGGGCTCAGGGGCTTGTGTCTCAGAGACAGCTGGGTAAATCACAACCACTTTGCTTCATACATACACAACTAAACAGGATGTCAGAACCCTGCAGAACTGTAAGATTTTCTCTGGAAACACACCAGACGAAATACCCTCCCCCAACCAACTGTTCCAATGGATTGACATAATATTATTTTACCTCCTGTAGCAACAAATATACTGTGTTTTGTTTTGTTGTTTTTTCAAAACAACAGATCAAACATTCTGGGAGAAAACAGGACTAATATTTTCCCTAAATGGTTTGCTACACAAACAATATTTGAACAGGATATTCTAATTTTTTTTGGTTTTATTTAGTGCTCTAATGATTAAACTCTATCACATGTAGTGTCTACAGATAAGATAACAAGTTATCATATTTAAACACTCATTAAAGGCATCTCTTCAGAAGTTAGTAGTGTTTCATTTCATCCGATGCCTCAGATCAAGCAGATCAGATAGTGGGGGTTTTTCCTGCCCTACATCATACAGAGAAGTTGATATTTTCTGCTTAAATCAGAAGAAATTTGACTCTGTCCTTTTCACCTATCTAGACACTTATCTTGTTTCGTTTGCAAATATCATATGTATTCTCTTGAGATAAAAATAGTGCAAGATGATTAGTTAGGCAAGTTCATTTGACACCATTCCCCCTTCGTGACGCTGAAATCTAAAATCTGTATATGGTATACAATTTAAAGTATATATATGCAAGCTCAGCTCTGCTGGAGACACACAGCAAGTACGTTCCTCCCAACCAGATTGCTTCCTTATCCAGTCAAGACCACCACAAAGGTAAGCTGATTCGATCCTCTGCTTTCAGAAAAGAAACACAAAAGCAAAATGCTCCCTAAATGGAAAGCGCGTGTGCAATTAAAATATCTATTCTTATATCAGCTTCCAGGATGTTGTATCTTTACAAGATAACATAGACTAGCATTCAGATCACAGGATGGAGAAAGAGAGGAACAATGCCCCTTGTAAAAAATGTTGCAATTTTTAGGTTTTCCTTCAACCCTTCCCCATTTTTAATCCTGTCAGCATTGATAATTAGGTGACTGGCAGAGCTCCAAATTATCTTGCCTAGTGCTGAGAGGGGGAAGCACTTTGCACAAGAAGCCACTGGGACAAAATAATTGCTAGCAAAACAAGCGTAACCCATCTGCCTTAGCTGGAGAAGTACCCATTGCAATCAGCACGGATTTGTCCCACTGTCTCTTTACGCCTCCTGAGACATTCAGAAAGGGTCTGCAATGACTGACATTTTCCTCTGCGGCAAACCAGCAGGTACAGAGGCATCCATTTCATATTTTAGGCAGTTTAAACCTGGGTGTAGGTGTCAGACCAGCAGAGAGACTCTAAGTGGTTACCCGCACTGGTGTCTTCCTCATGAATGCTGCTTTCCATCTCAGACAGGAAGAATGATGTTGTTGAAGATCAGTCAGGGATTCATGAAAAGATATTTCTGTTCTCTTGTGGTTTTCAAGAATAACTTCGCTATTCCTTAGCTCTCCTTCCTTCATTAACGTGAAGCTAGCTTACAGTAATGTCGCGAGTTTTAGGTTGTAACCAGTCTGCAGTAACCAGTGTGTTCAGTTCAGTAAACTGTCAGCGCATCCATGCTATGTTCACGGCAAAAAACTGACTAGAAATTCAGGCCTTGTAGCATTTTCTTAAGTGAGATATATTACCTTGGCAAACTGCTGCAGCTGTTGGTGGCTGAATGGGACAGAGTCTCTTTTGTCAAGTGCTGCTGTATCAGAAGAAAACCTCCTCCACTCTACTAGGAACAAATATTAAGTCTCAATACCTCTGTTCTAAGCACATCAATATACCGAAATGCCAAAATCTGGATAAAAAGCTGGTTTATTGTCACCTACATGGAATTAAAAAAACCCCACAACATACGTAAGAAAACTTTTTTATAAAGCTATGATGAAATGTAGTCTTTGAATGATGCAGCAGCCCAGCAAGCTGAATTTATAGCGTAGTTACATTTATTGTTGCAACTAAACAGAGGAGGAACTTACTCTCCAGATTTAGTTTCCTTGAAATTAGTAAAATTATTATTACTTATTTTACACTAATATTTTCATTCTTTGAGAAGGTTGCTACATTTATTGAAAATAATACTATAGATTTTTTTAAATTCCAGTTGCAGTTATTCCAGATATCGTTCTAGGGGACATCATGAACCTTATCTTTTATGTATGCTGTAAATAAATGCTGATTTTAATCAAGTAATAACCCACCTCCAGGAAAACCCACACAAAAGTCATGAAGCTTTGTGGTGCTAGACACCTTTGATTCGAGCAGTACAGGCATCAGAGCTCCGCGCAGCCCCACACTCCGCATGCAGAATTCCTCCCTCGTCACCCGGCTTTAAGGGGAAGCACCTGCTGCAGACATCTGTTCCAGCACGCTCTGCTACAATTAGATGAATAATGTCTCCCTTATCATATACTGTCACAGCAGCAACTTCTAATAGAGCCATGAAAGAGGTAGAGAAGTAATTTTAATGACTAAGTAGCCGACATTTAATTTATTTTACAGTTCAACAATGGCCATCACTGACATCCTTTCTGCTAAAGATATTGAATCTGCTCTCTCCAGCTGCCAGGGTAAGGAATGGTCTCTCCGCAGCCAGAAGATACGTATCATTTTTATGTCTTCAGATGACATGCCTATCATTTTCCCCTCAGATTCCTTCCCCGTGAGATCTCTTTCTAGCTACATTACAGTACAGCCCCTTGAATTCAGAAAGTCTCACAAGTGGTTATCTGGTGGGTAACATTCCCCAAAACAAAGAGCAGCAATTAAAAGGCCACAATTTCAGTTAGGGCTGGCTTAACTTTAAACTCTGACAATTTTTAAACCTGTTAAAGACTTAAATATTTTGCCTTTTCCTTCAAAAAGTCAAAAAAAACCCCTTGCAAATCAAGTGTCGTTCGGGAAGCAATGACCCGTCTCAGTTCTCTTAAGAGTTCTCAGTAAGACCAAGCCAATTTTCCAAATGCTCAAAGAGCTAGTTTGACCATGAATTACTTTTCTACCAAATTCTTAACCAAACTAAGGACTAAATGAAAATAAAGTGAAAATTATAGGAGTTGCTCTGTAGCACCCTCTAAATATTTATGATTAACTGCATGTGACACATTGCATAGATCCTGATTTAGCAGAATGTGCATTGTAGCAGAAAACTTCAAACTGGCTGACAGGATATATGACCACAGGCACAGAGTGATTAAAAAGGGAAATTATCCTCTGTATCTTTGCTGGGGAAGAAGAGAAAGAGGAGCAGGCTGATGCTTAAGAAAAGACATACATGTTCCCAAGGAATACATACAGTAGTAGCAGCTTCAAGAGCTTCAAGGGAAAATATTTAAACAACTTCTGTTTCTTCCAGCTGATAATTCCTTCAACCACAAGTCTTTCTTCTCCATGGTTGGTTTATCCAGCAAAAATGCTGATGAGATAAAGAAAGTTTTTGGAATCCTTGATCGAGACAAGAGTGGTTTCATCGAAGAAGAGGAGCTTCAGTGAGTACTGTTCAGCTGCTGCATTATTTTAAACACTGCGAACCTTTGAACTTGCTTGGTGTACTGGAAGAAACTTGCTGTTATTTTAAAAATAAAACACAATTCCTTGTCTTTCCCTGAATCTGTGTGGATTTCCTCAGATAATAAGAGCAGGCATTGCCTTACGGGTTTTTTGGCATGGGTTTAAGAAAACCAGAAAAAAGAGTTTCAGAGAATAAAAGTCAAGCACAGCACTCTACCCTCCTCTGTTTCAGCCTGTTACTGAAGAACTTCTCTTCGAGTGCCAGAGCCCTCACTTCTGCGGAGACTAAGGCTTTTCTGGCTGCAGGTGACACGGATGGTGATGGCAAAATTGGAGTGGAAGGTAAGCCTTTTGGAAACGTCATAAAATTTGTGTTTTAAAAATGCATGTGTTTAGGGCTGCATCTAACAGTGGCATGAAGAATACAGCCCAGTACTTGGCCTGGTACTTTCTGCAACAATTTTTACACTAGCGAATACCCCTTTATTTTCATAGCTTTATTCCCATTTGGTCTCTGTGGCAGCAACAGCATACTCAGGCCCAATGTAGAGCCTGTTCCTCCAATCAAGAGTAACAGCTTTGGGTTTGGGATTTCTGACCCATAGACTCAGATGTGCCAGATTTTTTAACGGTCCTGAGCACCTATTCATTCTTTGAATTTCCATTGCGGCAGTGGACGCTCTGCACTTCTGGCCATATGACACTTTCATTTCTAAGCACACTTCCACCTACATAAACTGATTTCTTCATCTGCCACTATCAAACATTGGCCAATATTACTGAGTGGTTAATGCAGTAATGTAAAATATGAGTGGTATTGTTTTTCACAGCAGAACTGCTGCAATGCAGCACAGAATTCTGTGCTGGAGAATTGTCTGATAAGTGCACATTTCACTGGGCAGTCCTAAGAGAAACGAAATTAAATTCCTAAAGAAAACCTCACAGGGATGATATGAACTGGCCAGGATATTTCTTTTAGAAATTGCAAGGAAAATAGGACATTATGCATCATATATTAGAGATGAAGTCACTGAACACAGGGCTGTCTCAGCTGAACTAGGACAGGTGGCAATAACTAACAGACACACGTGCTAATCTTAGCCGGAGTTTGGGAGGAGAGAGAGATACACTGTTGGAGGAATTTGCTTTAGCAGCAGCTTTTGCAGCTTCTGTTTATGAGCCCCAAATAGGGCATTATATTATGCAGATCTTAGCCCTTAACTATCACATCTCCCATTCTCAAATTACATCATCACTGGTATTTTTTATTTGGACTAACAAAACCGAAAAATCCCTCATATTAAAGCTACAGCTTGACCTAATTCACTCTCTGCTTCCTTGGCTATCATCAGAGTTTGTAATGGGTTAAAGATAGTTTACCTTTATCTCAGGATTTCCCACAAATATGAATTTACAGATGCACTCCTCCTCTCCGCACTTACTCTTTTTAAGGAGTGAAAAATCTGTTACGCCCCCAGAATCTCAGTTTAGCAGTAGCTTGTGCAGTGTTATAATAACTTCGGGAGCTCTCCACAGCTAGGAGTTTAAGTCATTTTTATCTATCCTTTCTAAAGATGTTAAAACCCTCTTTCATCTAGTTTTATTCCCTGCCTTTCTCATTTTCTTCCTTGACAGAATTCCAGTCTCTGGTGAAGGCATAAACAGCATTAGACCAAAGGCAACCTTGGACTGACTCTTCCAATTACCTCGTCCAACAAGCTCTTCGCACTCAGCATGTGTTTGTACATTTTTTATTGTTTCAGGCATCAACAATTCCCCATATATCAAGGTCATACACCGGATTGCTGAGAAATCTTGCAATGGACAGATGTGGTATTGCTACATTTCCATTGTAAAGAGGCACTTCGTGATTTTCAACCACTCATAATACTGAAATTGTGGCTAGAAGACAGGAGATACAAAAAATTTTAAAAAGAACAACTTGGGGGGGAAAAGCTGCTTTTTAAATTTTGTTTAGGTTTTCCATCCTCATACTTGCCCATGCTGACTCACCAGACACAGTTTTCATGATCTTAAACAAGGACATCTTTTAAGGCTTAATTGTAGTGATTTCATTGAGTTTTATTTCTGCTTAATTCTCTGATCCTTGAGCAAAAGCAACGCTAACAAGATAGAGAAAAATAATTTATATTAAGTCCCAATCCAGAGAATATGAGAAAAAAATTAAGAGGAGTTGACACATAGCTCAAAGCATGGAATACGTCTGTGGGTAATTTTACAAAATTAAGTACTAGGCTACAGCATGTATCGTCGGAAAGTGTTTATGGCCTAAAATGTAACTCTCCCTTAAGAAGATTTATCTTTCATGAAATCTAAGGCAGCTGTGAGATAGAGGAGAAGGGTCTAATCCCAACTGACACTGTCACAAGTCACAGTCCCCTGACAACATGGGCCAGGCCTGGAGGTTTTTCTGCGAATCACGAACACGTTGCTTGTTATCTCTTAATACGTCCAAAACAGTAATGCTTTGCCACATTTGTGAATTTCTGTGTTTCCTACAGATGAAACAACAGCCAGTCCTGCGGTTTGATTACCTTAAAACTCTGTTGTGTTGCTAAATAATGGTCAACACTCAATTCTTTCATTTATTATATGAATAATCATTTATATAATCCATATTATTAGCAATTTTCTTAAGTCTGACAATTACTAAGAACTCATCTCTCCTTTGATAAGTGTCTTACAGGACTTAGAGCTAATTACACCATTGTCTTCATCAATGGACAAAGTAAATAATGTTTGTGGTTAATGCAGACCTCACCAGACTGAGTAGATGTTGTACACTTCTGGCTGAGTGGGCTGGAAATTTCCCCACCAACATTCAGTCGTCTCCTTTCCCATCTACCATGACGTGGTTCCAGCTCACAAGTAGACTGCAATTTTAATACTCCCTACTGAAATGGGACGATAATCATAACAGAGTTTGGCAGCTGTTTCAAAGAAGAGCAGAAACAAAGCCTTCTGGAAGTTTTATGTACCATTCAGAGCTGGCATTTCCATGAATTGCAAGATGATTATATGAGCAAGAACAGCTCGCTCGTAGCCAGGCATGTAAGAGAGCTGTTTGGCAGATTTAAGGCAGCTAATGCAAAGGAGGAATTCTTGCAATCAGACTCACTGAAGCCTTGGCAGAATTATAATGAATATAAATCCTAATTCTATCCCCATCGCCTTTGATGTTAAATCTGGGCTTATATTATAGCTGCTGTTAATTGCAGCACTGAAATATTTTGCATAATTAGAAGACTCTGTTGGTTCCTTTTACCTTATTCATTTTCCTGTCTACTGAATAAAAAACCCCAGAGCAATCCTGATCTGCAGCAACATACAGATGTAATATATACATTAGCTCTTCACACTAATCATTAAACTATCATGTCACTAGTTCGCAAGCAGATGGCACACACAATACCGTAAGTGACAGACCTGATACTGCATTCCTTGCACATCTGAAAGTCCCCTGTGGAATGCAAGAAATGCAAGACTGCATAGTGGCCTATCCTGTGTTTCAGAGATGCTGAACAACTGCACATCACCACCTTCTGTTGCCACGGGGGGAATGAAGTCCTTCTGAGAATCAGCCAGTTCTTGTGTATGTTGCAACTTCACATAAAACTTAGTGTTTATGTTTCTTCTTAAACAGTAACTCGTGGCAAGAAGATGAGTTTTAAATCTTAATAAAACCATCCAGCCATTTCATTAGAAAGAATTACAGTAAAACTCCAAAAAGTCTCCAACTTCAAAAAAAGCTCATAGACTAATCAGCAAAAACAACAACTGGTCCCTATTAAGTCTTCTGCTGGCACTAGGATCCACATTTTTAGAGTTAACCAAACTAGAAGAGGAAACAAATTCCTAAAATAGAAAGTTTTCTTGGAAGGTTCATTTCAATGAACCAGTGACAGTTTTCAATTATCTTAGGGGACAGCATGGAGTATTCTCTGAACTTGACAACATCATTGCGCTAGAGAAGCCATTTGATTGCAGGATGTCTATGTGGATGTCCTCTGAAGTAGACAAATGGTGATATCACAGTGTTGTCACAATTAAGGTATAGAATCAGAGAGTGATTAATGCTGGGAGGGATCTCTGGAGGTCTCTGGTCCAACCACTTCCTCAGAAGGCCAACTTAGGGCACATTGCTCTAAGCTGAGTTTGAGTATCTTCAAGGATGGAGGTTCTATAACCTTTCTGTGAAAACTAATAAGTAAGGATTAAATTCTTGGCATCAAGCTTTTATGAATTAAGTACATAAATAAAACACTGCTGAGTACAAAAAACCAAAATTCCGTCAGAAATTGTTTATGCTACATCAAATCAGAAAGGATCTACCAACACCCTGTATCATCACACTGATAACCTGTTCTCAGGTTTAGAGTAAGACCCTGATACTCAGCATAATACTCAAATAATAGCGCTGCATAATTTACAGGATAAAAAAATGTTGTTTATATGTTTTACCGTTATTTAAAACAATTAAAGAGCAACCCAGAATGTGTGTGGCAGATACGAGTTCCACTGAGGCCAAAGACTCTGAGTTCTCAGACACACCTCAGTCCCCTTGTTACCCGGTATGAGCAGTTTAACCTCTAATTCTCCCAGTACTTCTTGTGAAATAAAGATGTACTATGATCTCTTTAAGTGGGAACTAAACACAAAGGAATCGATTGTCTTACACAAGCTCTTAGAAAACGCACACAGAGGGCCAGGGTGCTGAACCCACTATCTCAAACCCACCCTACTGCTCTAGCCACTGAATCCATCACCTCTCTAACTGAAATTTCTGGTTGCCCTAATAAAGAAGCAGAATCATGCATAACATAAAATCTCCTGGTATTTCGTGGAAGCTGGCTGTCTCCTAACTGCATGTTCCTTTGGAAATCCCAACCTAGAGGCATTTGTAAACTTCAGATCCAATTTCAGCTCTTCAACTGCTTGAAACCTCACAGTCATCTTCAAACAAGTAAGAGAGCACAGAAAGGGCAAGTGGTTGTCAGAACATTCATTGCATACATACACTGGTAAAGTTTCTTCTTTGAGTTAGCAGCCAGCCCATGTGGAAAGTCCTTGATGCAGCAGCATCAGAGACGCCTGGAGCTCTTCACACAAACAGTGTGGGCAGAGGGGGCCAAGGCTGGATTCGTTTCCCGGAATGGGTTACCGAAATAGATACATCTTGATTAAACCCTTGAACAGACATTTCCATGCTGAATTGTTCATATATTTTAAAACATTTTAATAAGTGGATGATGTGGAATATGAACTAAAGTGTTTGCATTTTATGAAACTTAAATTCCATGTTATTTTTGCTTGCAAGCACAGAAAGATACCATTACATTGGCATAGACTTTCTGGTCCCCTTTCTGTACCGAAGGCCTATGGAACACACTGTCTGGCGGCTGGGATGTGGCTACTCTGAAACGTCTGATTGCCTTACCAGCATGTCCTACACTCGTGAAAACAGAAAAAACAGATTTTTTTGTATATCAAGCTCCCGAAAAGAAAATCAGATCACCACATCAGTTATGATATGAAAAGAAGGTACCCCTAGACAATGCCTTCCCTGCTGGTACAAAGATATTATTGACCCTAAGTTCAAAGGGGAGCTTCTGTCAAACTAGAATATGCAAATACTTGACTCAAAGGGAATCACATCAGTTCCATCACACTAGATATTAATCAGCTGGTATTTCCAGATACAACCTTTTTGCTTTAACTCCCAGGCTTCCAGAACAAGCTGATCTTCTATTTGCAATGATCTCCCTAACAGCCTGTAATATTTAGCCAGCGCAAAAATAAACACAGTAAAACCTGGTTTTGTTAGACAGCCAAAACAACCTGTTCTTCCCAATTATCATTAAAGGAAAGTCCTCTGGAATTACTTCTGAGTTTTCAATTTAGTTTGTGTATGGAATCATACAATCACAGAATGCTGTGGGTCAGAAGGGCCTTCAAAGCCCATGCAGTCCAACTCCCCTGCAGTGAGCACGGACATCAACTAGATTAGGTTGCCCAAAGCCCCATCCAGCCTAAGCGTGAATGTTTCCAGGGACGGGCCAAATACCACCTCTCTGGGCAACCTGTGCCTCTGTTTCACCATCCTCCTTGTAAAAAAATTTCTTCCTTGTATCTAATCTAAATCTCCTCTCTGTTAGTTTAAACCCATCAGCCCTGGTCCTACCGCAACAGGCCTTGCTGAAAAGATTGTCTCCATTTTCTCATAGTCCCCTTAAAGCACTGAAAGGCCCCAGTAAGGTCCCTCTGGAGCCCTCTCTTCTCCAGGTTGAAAAATCCCAACTCTCTCAGCCTGTTCTCATAGGGGATCAGCCCTCTGATCGTTTTTGTGGCCCTTATCTGGACCCACTCCAACAGGTTCATGTCCTTCTTGTGCGGAGGACTCTAGAGCTGGACATAGCACTGCAGGTGAGGTCTCACCAGAGCAGAGTAGAGGGGCGGAATCACCTCCCTTGACCTGCTGACCACACTTGTTCTGACCCAGCCCAGGATGTGATTGGCCTTTTGGGCCATGAGCGCACATGGCCAGGTCACGTCCAGCTTTTCATCCACCAGTACCTCCAAGCTCTTCTCTGCAGGGCTGCTCTCAATCCCATCATCCCCCAACCTGTAATGATACCACAGATTGCCCCGACCCATGTGCAGGACCTTCCACGTGGCCTTGTTGAATCTCATGAGGTTCACATAGGCCCACTTCTCAAGCCTGTTAAGGTCAACCACACCACTCAGCTTGGTGTTATCTACAAACTTACTGAGGGTGCACTTGATCCCACTGTCTATGTCATTAATGAAGATATTAAACAGCTCTGGTTCAAGTACAGACCCCTGAGTGACACCACTTGTCACCAATCTCCATCTGGACATGAGCCATTGACCACTACCCTTTGGATGCAACTATCCAACCAATTCCTTACCCACCAAATAGTCCACTCATCAGACCCATATCTCTCCAATTTAGAGAGAAGGATGCTGTGCGGGACCATGTCAAAGACTTTACAGAAGTCCAGATAGTTAACATCCATAGCTCTTCCCTTGTCTGCTGATGTACTCACACCATCATAGAAGGCCACTAGGTTGGTCACGCGGGACTTGCCCTTGGTGAAGCCAGGCAGGCTGTCTCAAATCACCTCCCTGTCCCCCATGTGCCTTAGCATAGCTTCTAGAAGGATCTGTTCCATGACCTTCCCGTGCACAGAGATGAGTCTGCCAGGTTGGTAGATCCCAGGGTCCTCCTTTCTAAAACTGTGGTGCAATGTTTCCCTTTTTCCAGTCACCAGGGACTTCACCGGACTGCCAGGACATTTCAAATATCATGGAGAGTGGCCTGGCAGCTACATCAGTCAATTCCCTCAGGACTCTGGGATGCATCTCATCAGGTCCCATAAGCTTCAGGTTTCTCAGGTGGTCACAAATCCCTGATCTATGTCTTGCGGCCGATCAACTCAGAAGGTGTTAACCTGTTCTCATTCTCAGTTCCTTCCTTTGCTCTCACCCCAAGCAGTCCTAGAGAGATTTCACGGCTGGACTTGACTGTCTTTGGTGCCATCTACGGGCAAGCTCTGGTTTGCCACAGAAATACTCAAAAACTTTTATTGATAAATGCTTCGTAATCTCAGTGTGGCCTTCTTATTTCTTGGATGTTCAGTAATTCCAACACAACTATCAGATCCTCTCTGATGCCAGGCCATGCTCTCAATTACTTCCTAGGAATCTGAAACAGAGGCAAAGCTGGATTCCCAAATGGAAAGACTGGATCCTTTAGTTTATGTATCCACCAGTTCAGGGTAAAATGCTGTCCTGGTTTGAGTTAGAACAGAACCAATTCAGTGATGTATAGAATTTACAGATTTTACAGTGATTTACATATTTCGGATCAGTGATTTTACTTTTCAGGTAAGTCTCTCTTAAGTAACTGCACTTTCTGAAGTTAATGGCATATTTTTGCAGATTGTCTGCTTCTAAAAGTGATTAATGCTTGATGATTATAGTTACTACTAAGGATCGGTATGGAGAGAGCCTCTTGTTTACACTTACTCCTATAGAACCCAAGGCTGAGGCCAGTCGGGGACTTCCCCAGTGCCTGCCCTGAAGAATCGGTGGTGATGATGACATAATTGCCATCGCAGGGTTGGGTTTGGTATTGGTTTTGTATATATTCCAGCCCAGCCCTAACCCTTGACAAATGCCTTTAAAAGTAACTTGCTTGGGTGATCTTGTACATTCCAGGAAACTTTGCTTTCACAATGTTCAATTCACCACACAGCATGGGTTAGAATAATATAGTCGGCGCTTCTCCTAAGCATTCTTCTCTTGAAGAAATAATCAAGGGAAACTAACATGTGCAAGAAGAGGTTTTTTCCTGTATTTTTGAAAGAAACTATAGCAGCTTCATGTTATAGTGACCAAATGTTAGGCTTTATTTTAAAGGTAATGGCATTACTCAAATATTATTTAAATCTACAGTGATACTCTGTGCACATTTATGTATGTGTGGGTGTGAAATGTTCTCCCAATGGCTTTTTACCATTGGCCAATTTCAGCCCCTCTCGAGGCCATTAAGGTCCAACAGATTTCATGAGAAAGCTGAACAGATAATTCTATTAATAATCAGTACGAGAAAAGCTGTAGCTTGAGCTTAGCTACTGTTTGAATCCTTACAGATTCAAACAATATAGAAAGAACCAAATACCACAAATTCCACTGCTCAGTTTCGCTCCTTACCATTAACTGATGCACACTTCTGTGTGCTGCTGAACAACCTTTTGACAACCCTCACTCTAGAAATGGAAACATTTACTATGATGATTTAAAATGCGCATCACACAAGTAATTAATACTGAGCAAATGTCTTCCATATTAGACTTTTATCGTCTCAAGTATGTATTTCAGTATTTGGGTAACCAAAGCCTACATATCAGCTTATTAATAATACTTTGGGGTGATTTAAAATTAAAAGTGTTCTCAGTGAGACTCTACTGGTATTTCAGGTTTATCTATTACAAATGTATCAGCATTAGTATTATTTGAAGACTATTAGGGCAATTGCAGGAGTAATGTTTCACGTGTAATTCCTATCAGGACCAGACCCTTAAATGTCAAAGTCTACCAGGAAAACATCCACTCATTGCTATCCCTAAGCAATAAAAGAAAATGTATACTTTTTCATTCACAGGTCAAAAATAATTCACTAGACTAAAAACAGGTGTAAAGCTGAGAGGATTTACTTTGTACAGCACTAGGCCTTATATATGGTCTCAACCACCAGACATATTCCCTTGGGATATAAATACCAATCTGATTAGCTAACAGGTCTTGTCAGCCACAGAAACTTATCCCCTGAGCTATCTGAGCCATCACATGGCTCTAAGACTCCTGTAAAAGGTTGAGAGGACTTAACTGGGGTCTATGTAAGTCATTATCTCTGTCATATGAAAAAGAACTAAGAGGACTCTGCAGATCTTTCACCTTACAGTTTTTCCTGTTCTTGGCTTGAGGAAAACTATGTGACAAGGTGAGCTCAGTCTTTCCTCTGCAGCTTTTGAAGAAATCACAATAATCCACACAAAAAATGCATGGAAATAACCAAAGAACCCCAAACACCATGCAGTTCTAAAAATACGTTTGATTTTGTCCTCAGCTTGTGCACCTGAAGACTTACTAGTGGTAACAGCAAGATGCGTGTATCTGAACGAAGGATGAAACAGTCGGCTCCTGCAGGGCAGCTCCCCTGGTTTGCCCTGGGACCTAGGCTGCAGCTCCCTCAGCGAAGGCTGATAAAGCGAGATCACTGTGAACCTACCCAGTGCTATTTTTCATTTTACAGTAGCTTTGACATGGCTCTTTCCAGTATCCTGACAGAAGCTGAAAATGCTGCTGGCCTACAGAGCTGTCAAGGTAATATTTGTTTTTTAAATTTGGCTTTTCAGTTTATCTATCAAATTCCATTGTCCTCACTACCCCAATGTCCCAATACCAAAGGAAACAGCAAAGGCTGAACGACTGAACTAGACAGTATAGTGTTGATTTCCGCTCCAGGGTACGTGGCAAGACGTTCTTGTTATGTTTGTTTGCTAATTACAGCTTTAGCTGTTTTATCAAAAAGAGAAAAAGGAGGCGAGGTAGTGGAACAGATGCAAGTTTTAATCTCGGCCAGCCAAGGTACAGGCACCCATCATCACTTAGGCATTGTAGGAATTTTAAGTATGAAAAAATCCAGAGGCTGAAATCCTGTTTTTTTCAGAGGATAATAGTAAAACTCCTGCTGACTTCAATACAAGCACAATATTTATCACCAAGTTCTGTGAATGCATGTTTGAGTGAAGTATCTATTTACAAATGTGTGCTCTTGCCTGAGGAAGACCACAGTCAATATTTATCTTCCTTAGGTCTGAGAGATCATTGATGGAAAAATCCCATTAATCTGAAATAAACTCAGGAAAACCAAGATTGTGTATTGCAGAACAGTTTGCTGCTTTTTGACCAAAAATCTAATTATTTTTTATTCCAGATCTTTAAGCACTTTTCTTCATCTCGTCCTGCTTATTTCAGCTGCTGATTAATTCAATTACAAAACCCTTTTTGCCAAAGTGGGTCTCAACTTCAAGTCCAAAGACCAGCTCATCAAAGTCTTCAAAATTCTTCACAAGAGTGGCTTTACTGAGAAAGATGAACTGAAGTAAGAAAATAAAAAAATAGTTCACAACAGGCTTGTATTTTATTGTCTAAAAACACAGGATAAGATGAGAAATACTCCCTTCTGTCTCTTTGGATGTGAGAGATAATCGTGTGTGTGTGTACAAGACAAACAACGAAGGAAAGGCTGGATCACAATGAGAAAACACTCTGATAGCACTGAAAATACTTGTTTCAGGTAGGGATAACTGACAGACTGTGAAGATAAAAATAGCAGTTCTGTTAGAGTCTGCTTTTTATTACTGCAAGATGTTTTACCAGACTGAATTCAAAGGGCTATTCTTCTCTCATCTTACTATCACAAGAATTCTATCTTCCACATCATATTCATCTGACTTTGAAGTTAAAAGGTGAGGTGAGAAAAGCTCTTGCCACTTAAGAGCCTACATCTTAGGAGAAAAGAAGGAAGATAACACAGGACGGAAGATGAAACCTGCCACTATGGAGTCAGTTTTAATTTTGGCTTTTTAATCCAATGAAATCAAAACATCATCAAGGGTTTTCACAGGTGGTGATGGAACATCCTCTTCCTTTCTCACCCTTATTCTCACTGAAGTTAGAGGAAGTTTTGCCATTGAATTGAAAATAATTTACAAGAACTTTTGAAATAGTCCCAAGCATCGAATCAGGCTTGGAATTTTACAGGTATGACCAATACCAAACGCTAAATGCTTTCAGTATGTTTCACTCATTTGTCCTCTCACCTTTAACAGACTTTTCCTGCAGAATTTCTCAGCCAGTGCCAGAGCTTTGACTGCTGAGACCAGCAGGTGATAGTGATGGAGATGGTAAAATTGGAATGGAAGGTAAGTCCACCTTTGTTAAGCAGAGTAATATCTGTCTTTGAGACTTCCCCATGGCTAGCACTAGGCAGCTGCCCTCCTCCATACATTGGACATTACAGATCTGATTCTGAGGTGCTCAGATCTGCTCTGTATGGTAGAGAGGCTCTAACACAGGAGACAGTCTATATTCTGCCCTTGGCTATAGGTGGTCAGTCCCTTTTTTCATCTACAGAGATTTTTTTCAGGACTGGAACCTAAATTTATATATTTATAAAATTTCAGTGTATAATTTGACTGCTTTTTACTATTGAACTATGGTACAATGTGATACTTCAATGCAACATTTCCTTAGCCTTAAGTATCTATTATTATGAGTATACAATACATCTGATAAACTCCTCATGCTTATCAGAGGAAATACCACCAGTTTCCAATTTTAACTAAAAATTAATGAAGTACTTTTTTGATTGTGTGATTACAAAATGTGGTCCCATTTTATTACTTATTTCTTTTTCAGACTTTCAAGCTCTAGTCAAATCTTAACAAGCAGACAAGATAAAGACCAAGATATCTGCGCCATAAACAATCTTGCCTATTGCAAGCCTACTATTTACACATGTTGTACCCTGGAAGGTCATGAACAATTGCTGGCAAGTGATTTCAAATTGGTGGAAAACATGGGAAGTCATGCAAGCACTACTTAAAGCACATTCCCCAATGTTTTAAGCAGGTCTTTATACCATTGGGAGAATGAACTGGAATCACTCTGCTCACCTGAATTTTGGGCATTAAAGATACGAGTAAAAATATTAAGAGAAGAAGAAATTAAAAGCATCTCTGTGGGCCATTTTATTTTTAATATGTGCCACCTGCTGTAAAAAAACTAGAATTAACAAAAAGTCCAGTTGTAAAACCTGGTTATGGTAACTGATAGCTATGGTATTTAATCAAGAGGTATATTTAATGCTCCATACATTTCTATGTCATTCTTTATGCAACTGATTATGTTTCATTCACTAATTAAATGGCAGGATCTAGCACTAATTAAGCTGACAATTTTAATATAAGATCAACTGGATCCAAGGTGAATCTAGATTACTGAAATAGTAACACATTCAAAACTCTCCAAGGAATGTCTCACCTTCCTGCCCACCTGATGGCACTATCGTTCCACTACAAGAAGTTAAACCAGTATCCTATCTGCTTGAAGTAATTAACGTCAGAACACTTCTAGTATCCCACCCTCCCACCTCTGAGACCATAGCCTGCATCCAGCAAATGTTTCTATCCAACCCTTTCTACAGAGCCCCTAAAGCCTTTTGTCAATAGAATTTTGTCACATGCTTTATTCATGTGTGTTAAGCGCTTGCCTGAATCTACACACCTGCTTCTCCTTTATTTAGAAGGCCATTTCTGTTAAACAAGTGAAGATTAGTTACCATAAGGTTAACTCTAATTATAGGGTATTTTTACTTTATACCTCACTAAGGGTTATATATTCTCCTCCTGTGGAAATCAATGCCAGAAATCCCAATGACATCGATGAGGACAGGCAGTGAACACAGGAATAGTTGGAACCACTTCAGTGCTATTGGCTTTATCTTACCACGGCTTCTTACACTGTGGGTCATGTGCAAAAAGCCTTTGGTAACAGTATAGTACCACTGTACGTATCTTCTACGTGTCTCAAAGGGCAGCATTCAGATTATTTCACAGCCTCCAGCCTTAGGGCACGGTTATTCTTAAAATACACAGAAAGCCAGAACTATTTAGACTTTTAAAGATCACTCCATCCGACACTGTCTGTAATGCTGAAAGCAGACAAAAACCTCTTAGACAACTAGACTTAGCATCAGAGACAGAAAATCGTGTTAACTGAGTCACAGAAGCACTTGCAAGTACATTTAAAAACAGACACACAGCATATCAAATGCTATCAGAGATCTGCCAGGACAGCTTTATAAGAGAAAAAACCACCCTGATCAGACCAATCTCTATGAACTGGTTACGCTATTAATCTGTCATGTTAGCCTATTCTGCCATCATTTTCAAACGTAAATCAATCTCCTCTACACACAATGATAAGGACATAATTTAAACTGGAGAAAGAACACAAGAAATTTCTCCTAACATGAGGGAAGTACTTGTCTTCATTTAGCTCCAGACCCACAGTGCTGGAGGATGTATCTTGGACTCCACAGTCCATACGCCTGCTCAGAGCTCTGGGTAACATCCAGGGAAAGAAAGCTTTGCCACGAAGTTTCCAAGGCCTGGATTTTACCCTTCCCTGCAATAATGCACAGTACCAAAAAAGTTAAACACTAAAGCATGTTCTGAAACGTCTGTTAAATATGGTAAAAGACTATGGCCCAAGCAACTATTCAAATTGGATTCTGTAATTATTTCTATATGATTAAAGCACGTGCCTGCCTTAAGAGACAACTTGAACTGGCAGAATATAACTCATGTTGTTGTAAAGGCCCTTTTCAATGATTATGGTTATATTCACACTAAGATTCTCTGCCATCACCACGGAGACATTAACATTAATGATCAAGCACAACAGTAACTGAGTATCTATTTTAGTTACTTCCGAACTCCTTAGAAAGGCAGAACCCCTTGTCCAGGATCACGATACAATTGTTCTGGCCCTAACGCAACCAGGGCTGAAAGATGGAGTTGCGTGGGTTTACAACAGCTGCTACAGCGTCTCTTTACACTAGTGTAGTTGGTCTCAGGTTAACACCTTCCTCTGATCTCACCTGAGACAACTGCTGACGTTTCTTTTGCATCTCCCTGAAGTCACGTCTTGGCTGATTGCCGCTGCTAGTTAAGTTTGAACCTTATACCAAACAGAACACAAAGAGTACAAAACTAGTCCACAGCCTGCCACCGACCCACCAAAACACAACTTCCCTCTGCTTATTAGAGAAGTAAATGGTACTTGATTTGAAAACAGTTGTTTTGTATCTTTAGGTTCCTGGCAAGAACTTTTCAACATGAATGTTCTGATTTCTCAGAACTACACCTTCAAGATTAATTCTGGAAGTCTGAAACAAACCAACCAACTAACCGAACAAACAACCAAAAAAGGGCTTTAACACTCCCGTACATACTGTGCACAAAGACATTCAGGGGAAAACAACAAAAGTTATGCAAGTACATAAATCTTCAGATGAACAATTCAATAGCACTTTCAGATGTACCTAGTAGAGAAAAAAACAAATAAACAAGCAAAAAAAAAATTAATTTTTCTTGAATTTCATAGGAACAAGTGCTAAAACATTCCTGGAAACTGCAGGACTCAGATTCTGTGCTAGATTTTGCCCTGTTGTTAACTGCCCATTATCTGGCAGCTGCTGTTCTGGTTGAATTATTAAGTAATTTCTTTATAGCATTACATTGCTTGCATCTTTCAGAAAATTTATTTTATAGATCTCCGTTTTTGAACCCCTAAAGTGATTACAATCACCTAAGCTAACACATACTCCAGAAGTAAGGAAAAGAGGCAGATAATTTAGCTGTAAAATAGATTATCTAATGAAGACATCCTTATATAAATATACTCATCCCTGATTATTTCATTCTAATTGTAGTGGAGGGAAACCTGTACTTCAGATGAGGTGTCATTAATAAATAAATAAAACCCAGTAACCCTAGATTCCCACCTGTATCAATATACAGTGACATCAACTTGATTCTGAAATTCAGCTCTTTTAGACTTTTGTAAACCATCTTTCAGCCAGGATTAGCATCACTTTTGTTGTCAGCATTGAATTTCAAACATTAAATGATCCCTTCGTAAGCCATAATAGTAAACTTACTGTAGCAATTAGCTCACTTCTGTTTGGGATCATATTCTAATATAGTACTAATTCTGGTTACTTCACTACTGTTGAATACATGTAAAACCAGTTCAGCACCCTGTGTGCCATGGCAGGGTGTAGGAGTGACCAGATGCCACTCTTTGAGCATCTGGCAATTACATTTTAATACAATAACTGCATAGTTGCAGACATATTTTGAGCTTGACTATTATATGCTTGCCTTGATCTCGTTGTTTTCCTCTACTTCATTTCAATTTCCTCATTCTCATCAGCTTTTAACACCAAGTGTTGTATGGCAAGACAAAAATTAAAGCAAAGGAAGCAGTTCAAAGAGCAGAACTAAAGGAAGCCTACTACAAAGTGACATCTGTGGCACTATCAGAGAGGTCTAAAAAAACCTTTTTCACTAGAAACATCTTGGCAGCAAAGAAGTCATGAAGAATCAGTAAAAAAACCTTCTGTTAAAACTAGTATCAACTTGAGATGATCATAAAGGAGCAAATTCACAACAGAGTGCAAAAAGATATGTACAAGGATGAAAGCTATTTCAGGATGATCCTGTAGACAGCACAGTATGCACTTCGTTTCCACAGCCACACTCAGATAGATCATACTACCATGCAAGCCTCAAACAGAAATCAGTATGAACATACAGGACTGAACAAAGAAGATAAATGGAAAGAACACCAAAAGATCTGAGATCAGATCTTCAAGTTGTACAAATCAGCATCGTTCAGTTTGTGTTAATCAGACAATACTAATCTACAGCAGCCCATGGTGCTTAGGTTTAATAGGAAAGTGTTCTTCCAGATTACTATGAACATTCTTCCTACCGAAAGAGACAGTCGAGAGCGTTCTTTCATTAATAAACAGTTGATATTTGGGATTAACGGTAAATCTGATTATTTGTGATTTATGCCACCTACTTCTGCATACAAAAGAGATACCAAAAAAGGTCAAAGTATCATTAAGTGATGTCTGCTTTTTCGTGTTAATTATACTTTGTATTGCTCTATCCAAACTCAAACAGCTGCTATGGAACATTTGCTGTGCATGATACTTTTCTCACTCTCATTAAACCAATCAAGAGTAAATCCACTGCAGTCCATTAATTTACACCAAGGCTTAGATACATTACTCCACGGCATAATTTGTAACTTTTGCTACTATAAAAAAATATTACTCGGCATCCCATGCTATTTCCATTCATTAAAAAATAAAGCAATGCTCATGTATTAGGAGAACATTACTTCAGATACCATAACAGACTGTTATACAATAAACTCCAATCAAAATACATGTGGTTTTTATTGGTCTTCATCCTAGAATTTTACCCACATAAACCTTGTTAATGATGGAAATAGAATCTTGTCTGAGAACCTCCCATCTGCTGTTACCAATTTTCTTAGGTTTTTTTTCTGAAACTAATGCTCTTATAATATATAATAACCCCCTATTTATTAATACCCACATTTTAAATTTCCTATTAAGGAAATAGAGTATGAGAGTGTGTGTTGTAAAATGTACATAAATCTACCTCCACACTAACAAAGTATGATTCCTGCAACTTCAAGCAAGTCTAATATTGATTTCACATAATTTAAAATATTCAAAATAGATTCTTAAATAGGCCAACTGATGATACATAATCTTCTAAGAAATACAGTCAACAAGATTAACTTACTCAGCTTTACCTCTTCCAAGTTTTGCTGTCACTGAAGGCTTTGGTTTCTGTCCTGCCCCTGATGAGGGACAGCACTGTAACTTAGAAAATGGTCAGGAAATAGGAAATGAAGCTTACTGGAGAAAGATCACCCAAATTACAGCATGCTTTCCTCTATCCTAGTGACAAGTTGTCTGTGTCAGAATGACACATTGTCACCTCTGATCTTTCATCTCCAACTTCCTTTATACATTCCAAAGGATCAACAGACTTAGGGAAACCAAACTAGTTTCTTTTCATAAGGGTTTGACTGCTGGAGTCATCTTCCAGGGAGCAACTTTAAGGGGGAGCTTAACCGAAAACCTTTAGCACACCTGGAGACTGAGAGGCTGTGTTTTGATGGCAGAGTTGTACTTAATTAAGCACAAGTGGATTTATTAAAGAACTGTTTGCCTTGTCCATATTATCTCAGGATATAAATAGAAAGAAAAGTTTAATTAGTTAAGGAAGAAATTTGAGCTAGGTCTCACACCAAACATTTGATCCATGAAACAGTAACCTAAGTAGTGGTTATTGTCACCTTTTGAATCCTTTATAAGCCAGAGTGGCAAGCCACAGCCAACATCCCTATTTTGCCTGGTATCTCCTCAGCTATTTTTCCTTTACCTACGTGAGAAAACTATAAAGGTGAGCAGCTGACCTGAGATAGATTAATTAAATGAAATTACTGTGCAGAGCTGCACTGGTAGTAAGTACAATAACCATTGTTCTAAGATTTGTATTTTAATTGCTGGAATTACATATGGATGGACCTTATATAGATAAGTACCAGTTTTCTTTCTATTCTTCAGAGCTCTTGGGGGAGAAAACAGAAGGAAACCTTCCTGATGTTTTTTCTTCCACTGCTTACACTGTTATTTATGTTACCAGATGCCATGAATTCCAGTAAGACTTGTTATTAGATTAATGGTTACATAGAGTTTTAAAATGTACTGTACTTAACTAGGATGCAGATAAATGATAAAAAATTGATCATCAACTCACAACATCACTGATGTAATCCATCTCATTAAAAAGTTATTATTTCAGTGATCTTTAAGGAAGTAATGTACTAAATCTTCTAATTTGTTTAGGAATAGCAGTAAGTTTAGGAAGATTCATCTACCCTTAGAAGTCTTGTTAGCCACAGAGTATTCCTGGAAACACAAAAACCACAATTTGTTGTAAGATGCACTTGCATTTCACAAATCTGCACTATGCTATTTTGCACAGGTTTAAAATGAGCCTTACAGACATTCTAAGCCCTTCTGATATTGCTGCTGCTCTGCGGGACTGCCAAGGTGAGAAAACAAATAGAACTCTCAAAATCTATTATCTTGTGTAACACATGGCAAGTTTAATTCGGTCCCAAAGGAATACTGAACAAGCGCAAACTGTAAACAGATTTCTGTAATCTCTTTACTTAGCTGTCACAGTATAGTTGTTCGTGACTGGTTTATATTGTGAGTTTGTAACTTATCCCCATGTGATTTTTTTTTTTGATGCTTAGAGCATGGAGCAGTATGGGCAAAATTCCATCTTTGCCAGGCTTTATCTATCACTTATTTTTAGAACAATTAAAATGTAACAAAGCAGCATCCTCAGACCACTAGGAACAGTGAAAGCAGTGGTCTGGGGTTAATTTATTTATTAATTTATTTTCAGCTCCAGATTCCTTTAGTCCCAAAAAATTCTTTCAGATCAGTGGGATGTCTAAAAAGAGTAGCAGCCAGCTCAAGGAGATCTTCCGGATTCTCGACAATGATCAAAGTGGCTTTATTGAGGAAGATGAGCTCAAGTAAGGATTTTGTTAACTATTTAGAGGCTATCAAAAAATCAGCACTTTTTTCTTTCCAGAACTGTTGTGTAAATGTGAGCACAAGTTATGGTCAGTATAGAAAAAAACAACTCCCTGGGGCTGTAGTGGGCAGAATCAATTATATCAAGGTTGGACATACAAAGCAGAAATGTGTAATACTAAGACTTAGCTTGTCAAACAAAGCAGTGTTTGGAGGCTTTGGCTGTTGTGGTAAATATTATTTATAGATAGCTATCAGTTTGATTATATAGCCAGCATAAAAGAATAATATTCTATGAAAATCATAGCAAAGTTGTTTTCTTCCTAGGTATTTCCTTCAGAGGTTTGAGTGTGGAGCCAGAGTGTTAACCACCTCAGAAACCAAGACCTTCTTGGCAGCTGCAGATCACGATGGGGATGGTAAAATTGGAGCTGAAGGTATTAACTTATTTACACACAGAATAAGGCTTCTCAGGATGTGTTGTAATGATGTGTGATTCTCTTTTATGTCAATGGTACATTAATGTACCTCCAACGATTTTACTCCTACGGCAGCAACCTGTTTAGGGGCGGCACAGTCCCTGATCTTACAGGTTCATCTCTGCAATGTTTTTTGCACATGCAAGTCAAAAAAACCCACCTAGGCTGCCCTAAAGGACTTTCCCTCTGCCATTCACTGACAAATTTCCAGTTGTTTTGAAAGGAACTGCCCCTTATTTCTCCTCCCACTTACTCTGATGTAAGGCTGCACTAGCATCCCTTGTAATACACAAATGTAAAATCAAGGACAAAAGAACCAGCTCTGCACAGGAGAACCAACAGCACATACATTGGGTCATTTAGAGCAGTCACCTCCCAACAGAACTTCCACCAGTCAGCGAAATCACTCACAATGTGCAAGAGCTAGCAGCACGTAGTTCAGTATCTGGTTTGCATATCAAGGAGAAGAGAATGATCAAGTGTCACTACCCTGACAGGAGATCCCACAACAGGCTCTGTGCATGGGGCTGGATGCTACCTATCTTCAGCAGCAGGTTAAGGACCAGACAGGAGGGAGCAGCTGTTCTAGGAAGCAGCATATTGCACTCACCCCATGATGACGCTGGTGTGATTTAATGGCTACTCAGTGCAGAAAGCTCCTGATCTCACAATTCCATATCTCTGTGCCCCATTTGGAATGGGAAGCACACACTCACACAAAAGGCTGGCAGCCAACAGCAACTCACCCTGTGAGAGAAGCAAGCTGCCTAGACTAGCGTGAAAGGGGCTTAGGGAATAGCACACAGGGAATGTGCTGGTGTGCAGATTCCCTGGTCACTGTGCCAGCAGGACAGAACTCTTCTGCTTCTTTCTTTGGAAGGGATTAAGCCCGGTTCCTTAGGAAATGTGCCAGAATAAACACCCTTGATTTATGAAGCCATTTATATACTCATACAGTCGTTCAGGGACAGGACTGATCGGATACTCGTAACTCGCAGAAGCTGAACATTTACAAGATCTTCCAAATAACAGGACTTATTGTAGAACACCACACTTCAGTAGCATGCCACATGGAACTGAACAATGTTTTTGGCTTCACGCTGTGCTCCAAATCAACACTTCTGAACTGCTGAAGCATTACAAACAGCTAGTAAGACATGTGGACTCACTTTTAATTCTTTTACTTCAGCTCTTAACTACTTCTTAATTCTAATTCTGTATTAGTTGTTCCATTATTTTTGCCTAAGATCAGTATTATGCAGAGAGAAGGCTAAAACTACCCTGGGCATTTTATTACTCCTTATAAATTTCAGTAAATCACTGTCTTTCCATCTGTCGTTTAGAAGAGAAGTTTAGGCAATGTCTCTCTTCTATACATGTTTCTTCTCCTCTGCTCATCTATCAGGTAATTTTTTTAAGTTTATTCCTATTCTATATCTCTTGATAAACCACTAATCTTTACTCCTAATCCTATCATGTTAATATTTCTACTGTAAATATTCTCTTATCTTTCACAGAATTCCAGGAATTGGTACAGTCTTAGAGGCTCAAAAGGATCAAACAAGATAGAATTGGGATGAATCTGCATGAGACACTCCAAAACCTTGAAATTCAGGAGTCCCTTATTTATCTTTACAGTGTCTGGTATTTTTTCATTGCCTTAGCAACATAATGAAACATTGATTAATGATTTTTTTCATTGCGTGGACCATTTACCATGTTCTAAACTCCACTTTAGCAGACAATTCCCTTAAAAATATCCAATAAAAACTTACCATATACAGTAGCTTGTGTCTGTTTTTCTGACTGCTAAACGGCAACATGTGAATTCTTAAACTAGGAGAGTTAATTCCTCCAAGATATTGATCTTATCAGACCTTCACATATGGAACATCTTCTGAAATCAGTGGAAGTTCTGTTTACAATAGGCATTCTGGATTAAGCTTTAAGTTCTCAAAAGACTCAGATCTTCATTAAAGACTAGGAGCTCAGGTATAGTTGTGAGGTAGGTGAGGATAAAATCCCTCATTGACTTCCAGGTGAAAAGCAGTCACACATTTTTGCTTAAATGCTTTTTGCACGAGATTGTTGCCATTTCAAACCACTCTTTTTACAGTAGCCAGAAAAAGGGAAGCCTACGTGAACCTGAGGCTTCAGACAACTGTGAGCCTTTAAAAAGCAGAGGGAAAGCAAAACATATCTTCTTGGTGGTATTTTCTAGCTTTCTCAACAGGGAGGACTAAAAGTGTGGAGGAAGAATTTGTAGAAATGCATGTTAAGAAAGTTCCAACGTACTCCACCCGATATTTCCGGGCTGTGTCTGCCATATTGAAAATGTTCTTCCCAAAAGCATCCATCTCTAGGGATGGTGAAGAAATGTCTTTTTATGAACAAACAATTCAGTCATTAGAAAAGAGAGATGTCCAGATGCTCTGGTAGAGTATTTATAGATTCACTTGCTTTCTCAACATTAACAAGTGCTATATACTGCAGCTCACACACATGCAGCTCGTAGGAGTCACTAGAACACAACAGAAGGCTTTTCAGCAAAGTTCATGGTTGAGTCACTGCAGTTTCAATCCATCTCTTCCTTTGTTGCAAATGACTACATTCAAAATTAAGTGCGTTTTCTTCTTGTCAAATGTCTCTATTCTGATACCTGTGCAGAAAACCACCAAAACCCGAGCTGAAATGTTCCGCTACTGCTGCGGAAGAGCCTAAAGAACCTGAAGGCACCTTGTGAGAAGGGCTGTGTATCCTTCAGAGCAACAAAATCACAGGGACTGTATGGCTAATGCTTCAATGCGCCAGACCCTTCTCTATCTCCCAACCTGTATTTTGCAAACCTTACAAAACAGTAACTGAAAAATTGCTGCTGTCCTCAAATAGGTTCATCATCAAATCAAAAGCACTTAAATAAATAAAAATTCTCCTTTAGTCAGGGTGAAGAGAAGTTCATGGAGTACCATCCTCCAAGACACCCTAAACAGCTGCACCAATACACATTCTATAACGATTCATCCCCAGCACTCATCTGTACTCTCTGCAGCCATCTACTCTTTTGGGAGCCAAGTACTGGAGAGCCAGCCAAGAAACATCTCCTGCCTTTTAAAAAAATCATGTACATATTATTCCACAGTTCTTAACGGTTGACAATTGAGAACATAATTTTTGTCCAATTTAAATATGTTTTCAAGCAGATGAATTTGGCATACAAGTTGTTTGTAAGCTGGTATACTCAGTAGATGTGAGAATTTTAAAAGATCATCACATTTTTCCTTTTATTGTGCAAAAATAATATAAACTGATTTAAAAAAGGGCATTAATAATACTTCTTAACATTATGAAATACACTCACCTGGCATAAATTAGTCACTAGAGTCTCTGTGACTTAAACAGAGCTACTCAGATTTACACAAGCTGCGGATCTGATCCATGAAGATCTGACCCATGGAGACTGGCATAGTATAAGATGGATGTCACAGCATATTCACAAGAAATAAAGTGTGTTCTTGGCAATGAAACCAGTCTGATGACAGAAGGGTCTCAGAGTAGTTCACGTGTAAGTACCAAATGGCTCTCCATTTTACTGCAATTAAGTGTCCTGACCTTGACTAATCATATTACATCAGGCAGGCAAATGCATGTAAAATAAAGGATTTTCCAGCTGCTGTTGCACTCTGAACTCTAGCTCCTCTCAATGTCTCAGCCTTTGCACCATGGACCTAGACAAAGAAACCCAAAGGCTCAGTACAAATTCTCCACTAAGACGCAACACATTGCTGGAGCAGGTGACTGGACAGAGGTGGACAGAAGATTTGTGCAGTGCCCTGGCCCACAACAAATTTCTGAGTAAAATTGGAACTTTTTTCACTTCCCAGAAAGAATATGTCACAGCTGTCTGCATCTGAAGGTCCTGCAAAACATCTGACCCACAAAATGTACTCAGGCCCAATCAAGAGGCAAGGAACAAAAAGACTAGGGACGCACTTTTTGGTCTGACACAAATCCTTTTAACTAGTTTGCATGTAAAGGCTTTAAAGAAATCTTGTTCAATGTTACTAACTCAAAATATGTCTCAATTGTTTGTTTGTAGCTTATTATTGTATACAGCTTGTGCACTACAACACCAAACACAAAAAATACAGCCCACTCACTTAAGATGTTCTGAGGTCTCTCTAACATCCAAAGTACTGCAGTTTAAGGATTCTTTCCATGTATTTCCACCAGGAAAAAAATACCTTAAAAAACCGTAATAGTACAGCAGCTACTTCAGCAGCAGCCGAATTACTGTTCTCTACGGGAGAACATTTTAAGTAAAGGAAAACTTGCTGGCCTGTAGGATTTCTGAAGCGAAAGAATCTTTTAAAGTTAAAACAATTTATCACTTCCCTGGAACCCTTGAAATGCTAAATCATACTTCTGAATGCTCTTGTAAAACATGTGATAGGGATAAGGCAGACTGGATTTACTGACTGACAAAGATACCTGTCTGCTCCATGGCCTCAAACAAAAGGCCATGGGTAGGTCTTCTTCTAGAGTAGGGTACGGAGGAGTCCAGCTGCTTCAAGTAAGTGCTTGTAATTGAGAAGGCTCCTGGGCCAGGGCTTTATTGACTGATGAGGAAGGAAAACCTGAAGATATTTCCGGTATTTAGCCACCATTTAACATGTGGATATGGGTGCTCACTGAAGGGAATGAGCAGCCACTTTCTATAATCACATATTTAATGAACGGGATGGAAGGAAGGCCTGCATTAATCACCTGCATTCACTACAAAGGTCTGACGCGAGCGGCAGCATTTAGAAATCAGCTACTACTGACAATCAGGCATACAGGCAACAAAAGGTGCAGCTAGTTATCAGAGTTACCACTTGTACATTGAATGCTAAAATTATTCACTAGACACAGCTATTAAAGTACATTTTTAGAAAATATCAGAATACTTCTGATTCCATTAAAATACCAGAATTCCATACCATGTTCACATTATTTACCCCACAATAACTTGTGCCATGTTACCCTGTCTGTGAATATTTAAAATTAAAATACAAAAGAATAAACAGTGGCTTTATTCTAAGCATAAGAAATACCATGCCTTAAAAACATCAACCTTTGACATAATTCTTCATGTAATTCTCTCTCTCATTTCTTGCTGTCATCAGCAGGGAAATAACTATCATATTACTGTAATTCATCTCCAGAGCTAAATCCTTTTAACTGTCTAGCCCTTTCCTCGTCCTCTCTTTCCAGCTTTTCTTTCACAAGTACTACAGATCCAGACTAGTAACAACATTCTAGGCATTCCTGTTAAACACGTTAAACAAATCAAATCATTTCAGCATCTCAAGTTTTGCATGAAAGTAGTTTTTTATTACTACCCAGTAACATCACATCCTTAATCATAACCAAAGCTAGTGTGAAGTTATTACCTTCCTTTATGACACCTCTGATTCTGCAGAGCAAATACATCTATTATTAAACCATCTCTACTCACCACGACACTCAGATAATTGCCTACATTCCTTGACATCACGCTAAGAAATCTGGGGCAGATGAATGACCCTCCTCGCCGGACCCCTGCTCTAGCTGCAGGGTTGGATTTTCACACAGCGACAAAGGCCCGTGGTGGCATTAACAAAGCGCGAGAGCAGGCATACACAGGCATTGTGCTTTTTGCTGGATCACAGCGCTATTTTGCAATTTATTTGCTAACTAATCCCAAACTGCTGAGTCCACACGTTTGTTAACAGATTTAGACCACACACTGTCAATGGAGCAGCTATCTGAGCTGTCAGCTGCTTTTATTTACAGCTGTCAGCTCTGACACCCAGAGTGATTTACAGTTATACCTTTTTGTTAAGTTTGCTACTATGCAGCTGATGGAAATGCTCAAAATAGTACCTAGAAATAGGCTCAACAAACCAAAACATATGTCTACACAATACGATTTCTTACTCCTACATAATTTTTTGTAAGAAACTGGAAAGCACTCATAAATTTGTTAATTATTTGTCTCTCGATGCAGGGGTTGTCCTGTCAAATTCCCAATGTACTTATGCAGCAGTTTAATTTTACATAATCATGGGCTAGGAATCACATTTCAAACTTGGGGTGATCTGATGCCACTTTGCAAATGTCAAGGTGTGGTGTTACTGCACATACAATTAAGAAGATGGGATGAAATTGGAACCACAATCGAAGTTTCTTCCTGCCCTGTTAATATGTACAATAGAAATGTAGTAATTTAATTGAATCTGTTATCACTTACCCTCTGTAGATTCTCACAAATACTTCCACCAAAAGCGATGTCAAGTTGCAGACAAGGTTGCACTGAGCAGAATTATATTTTAGCAATCACTACACACACAGTAATTCCCTTCCTAGGTAAAGTTTGGTTCTGAAGCACCTTTCCTGGCAAGCATCAATTACAGTAAGCATCCACTGCCCAACTGAACGTGCCTCCATAATATATCCCTTGCAACAAACAGTATTTGTATTACAGTGGTCAACAGGCACCCTGGTCACCACCAAGATCTCCACCGAGTGAAGTCTTGAACAAACACACACCTAAAGGTTTAACCCAACACAAGCCAAAATCCATAGTCATTGCAGTTTTATAATTTCTTTGATAAGAAATTAATTAAGTATCAATACCACCACTTTTGAGAACGTCAGTGTTTTGCTGTAAGCGAGTAGTATAAGAAATACACTTCCCCTCTGGCCTGCAGCCCCGATCACCACCGCCATCTCCCCCCGCAGCATAGCACAAGCGAGGAGGGGGAACTTTGCCATTTCCATTTGATATATTCAATCCCGACTGGATGTTCCCAGAAATTTTCTCATCTGTGTTGCAGCCTTCAAACAGACAGACTATAACTCTAAAAGGTTGATCTGTCCACACTGATGAATTTTAACTCACAGTGTAGGGTAGGAAGTGAGAATTACTGTATTTTGATGCCTCAGCCTGACAGATTTAGCCTGAACCTTACAGAGCCCCTGCTCAGGGAAACCCTGTGGAGCTCAGCACAGCCAGGCTGTCTCTCATCCTGCTTTCCTGTGCTGGCAAGAAGCTGGAGCCACCCTCCACCACAGCCTCTCTGAAAACACTTGCATTAAATCATAGATCAGATTCTCTCTGCAGCTTTGGAAACATCTCCTGCAGCTGTTCGAGACCTGGCTGGCACTGACTGGAAGTGCTCTGTCTGCTACTGTGGCTCAGCCGGTGGTGTTACTCCGACCTGTCCACCCACATGTGAGGAAGCTGCTCGGCTCCTGAGAGGTGTGGATTAAACGCCCTGCATGCAGGCAGGAAAGGTGAAACCCAAGGTGGTGATGAGCTTTGCACCCATGGAAAGGGAGTCTGCACACATGCTGCACTCACACGAATTCACATACTCAAAGTCCTGTGAACCAGCCAGAGATGGCCTCAGCTTGGCTGCCCACCTGGCTCAGCAGACCTCTCAGCCAGCTGGCATGGCACCCCCATATTATGTCTCACAACAAGCAGCCCCCTCCATTTTGTGTCTCACAGGAGCCATTCTCCTCCTTCTCGTGCCTTACATCCCCCACAGGAAGCAGCCCCCTCCATCTTGCGCCTCCCCTCCCTCACAGGAGGCAGCTGCCTACCCCAGGCTGGGTACCCAGAGGGTCTGCAGCCATGGCAGCAGGGATGTGAGACAGAGCTGCAGGCGCGGGGGGAAATCGTGGCCATCTCTATCTTGCTTACACCAGTCACTTTTTGAGTACAGACATTAAATATTAAATTACTGCAGTCTTACAGCATCTTTATTCCACAGAGAGCTCCTACAGCACTGAATTGGGTTCTCAATAAGCCATCAGCTGCTGAATCTGAGAACTCTCCAGAATGACACCACTAGCACTGAAAGCAAATATCAACTAAGAGTGACGATAGGAACCAAAATAGTAACAGAGTGAAAAATGAAAAACTCAACAAATATGTTTTCTTTCAGATTTAATCTGGCACAACTTTAAGAAAGCTTACCGGTGCCTTTTTCTAAACGACCTGGTGGAACAAGATGTTCAGCTGTATCATTTATACCTTACCGAGGTGTTTATTTAAGGAGCTATATTGAGATTCCGCAATTTCATACTCCTACAGAGAAGCAAAGTGTTCCATATAGCTGTTTTAACTCGTAATTTAGTTCACAGTGAGCTTTCATTAAAATGAGAATTGAAAAGTAACAGAAAAGCTTCTGAAGTATTTTATTAGTTAAATGCCACTATCTTAAATGTGCCAGACAAAAACCTGAAAAATGATCAGAATAAACGTATCTATTTATGGAGAAATGATTACCTGCACTAAGTGGTGCTGGATGACATTTCCTTCAACAGATTCAAACTTGCCGTTCTCATCTTTCATATCGGATTTTACCTCTAAGAATAGTGTTTCTACTGTTTTTTCAACTGCCAAGCAGCTTTGAGCGAATCAAAAGGGAACTGAACTGCGCTGTGTTTGCTCTTCAGAAAAGGGGCGTTATGGCCAGGCGGGGACCGGGCAGCGCAGCGCCCGCCAGTGCCACCGGCAGTGCCTGCCCGCCCGCTGAGGGGCTGCCCGGCGGGTGCTGTGTGGGAAGCTCCAGCGGGGCTCACGGATCCCTGACCAGGCACAACTTCTTCCTGACGGAAGGCCGAATAGCTGGGGCTCCCCAACCTCTTGCAAGCCCCCACATCGCCAGGCGGTGACCGGAACCAACTGCCCCGCCCCGGCCCGCGCTCCCGCCCGCCACCGGACGCTTCCCTCCCCGCCGGCGGGGGGCGCCGGCCCGGTGAACACTTCCTGGCCCGCGCCGTGCTCTTCCGGGGCGGGGCGAGAAGGCGGAAGTGCTGCGGGCCGGCGTCGGCGGAGGGCCCTGGGCTGCTCCCCGATGGTGTGTGGCGGCTGCCGGCCGCAGGCGCGCTCTTCAGGCTCAGCATGGCGGCGGCGGGGGGAGCCGGCCAGGAGAAACAGCTTGCTCCGATCCTGCTCAGTTTCTTCATCTACAACCCCAAACTGGGGCCCAAAGAGGGAGAGGTACCGGAGGGGGGCGTCGCATCTCGGGGCTGCGGCGAGAGGAGGGCACCCTCCCGGCCCAGCTCCGTCCCGGCCTCGGTTGCCGCAGCGGGCCACGGGGCGGCTGTCTCGGCTCTGCTGTCCCTCTCCAAGGCTTGGACCGTAGCATGTGCCCGCGGGATTAACGCTTCCCCCCGCGGAGCATCCCCGAACAAAGGCGGCCTCCGCGCAGAGCGGCGCTGGGCCGGGCAGGAGGAGGGAGTAGCGGCTTTCCCTGCCCGCGGCCGCCTGGGCAGCGCCTAGGCTTGTCTGTCAGCTGTCTCCAGCGGGGCCAGGGGCAAGTGCCACCTACGTCTAGCTCTGCCTTTGCTTCAGACTAAAAATGAACAGTAACCGAGGGCGTTTTCAACAGTAGTACGTAAAGTATTGTAGGTGGGAGCTGGTCTGTCAGGAACTATGTCTCCTGATGCAGTAACTTCTAAAAATAACTTTCTCCAGGTAGATACAACGTGGTACAAAGCTGAGTGTTTAACTTGGTTACATTCAAGTTATTGCTAGTATTTTCTTGACATTTCCTTTGGTAAGTGAATTCAAGAAGCTATAGTCTATTTCTAGGTAACTGCATGTTGTATGGTTTGTGCAATAATCTTTAGTTTTAATAGGTTTTGAACAGGGCAGTGTACTTACATACTTATTAATGACCAGGGTGATGAGACTGCTGCACCCTCAACAAGTCCATGGGTGACTCCAAACCTGGGGAAGCTGTTGACATGCTGGAGAGCAGGGCTGCTATTCAGAGGGACCCCCAGCAAGCTGGGGAAACGGGCTAGCAGAAACCTCGTGGAGCTCAACGAAGGCAAACGCAAAGACCAGTATGTGGGATGAAATAATCTCGCGCACCTTGACAGGCCAGGAGCTGACTGGTTGTAAAGCAGCTTTGCAAAACAGGACCAGGGAGTCCTAGGGAACAACAGGTTGTAAGTGAATCAGCAGTGTGCCCTCATGGCAGGGAAAGCTAACAGTACCAGGCTGTGTGCGTGAGTGCGCATTAGCAGGACAAGGGAAGTGACTGCTTCCCCTCTGCTCAGTTCTTGGGACTGCTGGTGGGCACTGTGTTCCTCTGGGGCTTCTCAGAGCAGGAGAAATACTGACAAACTGAAGCAAGCCCAGTGGAGGGCCCCTAGGTCAGTCAGGGGCTGCAGACCATGATGTACAGAAGGCCTTAGATAACTAGAGTTGCCTGAAGAAGAGGTGAGGTGGAAGGAGGTCTGATGGCTGTGTTCATCTGCCTGAAAGGTTCTTGAAGTGACAGGATGAGCTGTAATGGAAGAAGTTCCAGCAAGGGAAATTCTGATGCGATAGAGGAAAGAATTCTTCACGGTGAAGTGGTCAAACAGCAGAGTGGGGCCCGGAAAGGCTGTGGAATCTCCATCTTTGGAGATATTCAACACTTGACTGGACAAGGCCTTGAACAATCTGAGCTAGCTTTGAAGCCAGCTGTGTTTTGATCTGGCTTTGAAGCTAGCCTTGCTTTGAACTAGCTATGAAGTGATTAGAGCCTATGATTTCAATAGCCTTCAATTTATAAAGTATTTCGATATATATCGGGGTGATAAGCTGAATGCTTAAGTGTGCTTAAATATGTCTTTTATCTGTTACTACAGAAGCCCATTTAGATAGAAGATAAAATTCTGCCTAGGAAATGAAGGGATTAAATTTAATAAATAAGCAAACCATGAACTCAGTATTCCGTAACTCTGATTCTTTTAAAAGCATTTGGTTTCTTTTTTTTTCTTTTTTTCAAATTTTAGGAAGAAAAGAAGATTCTCTTCTATCACCCAAATGAAGTAGAAAAGAATGAAAAAATTAGAAATGTGGGACTATGCGAAGCTATAGTACAATTCACAAGGTACAAAGTCTGACTGCGTGGCTCATTGTTTTAGCACAAGCCTTGTATTTTAGGTTTCCTAATCATATGTTTTCTTTTTGTGTGTATAAATAGCTATGTCTACATACATGTTTTCTTTTCAGGACCTTTAGTCCAACAAAACCTGCCAAATCTCTACATACGCAGAAGAATAGACAGTTTTTCCATGAACCTGAAGAAAACTTCTGGATGGTCATGGTACTTATGCACGTGATACGCATATTTCTAAAGCACCATGTCGCAGTGTTCTCAATGCATTCTGCATTGTCTAATACCAGCCTGTTCCACTTGCTAGGTTGTACGGAATCCCATAATAGAAAAACACAAAGATGGGAAGCCAGTCTATGAATATCAGGAAGAAGAATTACTGGTAAGACTGAACTTTTTTTGGTGTATTTTAAGAGTAACTCCAGAAATATCCTGGTTTGATTCTTTTTGAACTGCTGCCACGTTTATTTTATGTAAGTACATATCTCTATCTCCACAATGGGAAAAGGGCAAAGTACTTCTCAATAAAGTTTAAAGTGAGCAAGATAGAGAATTATCCAGATAGCTGTTCAAGATCACTCAGTAAACATCCGTGAAATATACAGCTGTGAGACTTTTAGCTTGGAATAGGCAAATATTTCTTAGGATCTGTTTGATCCTAAAGTTCTTGCAAGATTTTAAAACTTTTTAATTAAGTTTAAGTATACCTGTTACTACTTTCTGAAGACTGCTAGTAATCTTTATGAATAATCTGGAAAAACAAACAGCTCATCACTATCGTGGGGTTTCTTGTCCAAACTGCAGTTTCATTGAATACAGGAAGGGTATTTGGCCAGGTGGGATAATATTTAAAAAGCTGCCTCCGTTCATTGCACTATGCACTAGTTATGTTCCTCGTTGTGTTCTAAGAAAAGGATTGGTGTCATAGACACTCCAATTTGCCAGACAATAAAGTAGCCTTTTTCATGCAGGATAAGATCCTAGCCCAAATAAAACCTGCTGTGGTGACCCACCTCCTTTAGCCTTTGACCTGGATGAAAAAAAAAATGGAAATAAGTTCATTTTTACCAACCACTGGCCTTAGGGGAGGGCACTATTTATAACCGGTATCTTCTACATGAGTTAATAAGGTGCTTTTGGTATTAAATGTAAGGAGGGAAGGGATTCCCTTTACTGAAATAGTATTTTGTAAGGACAAGGAAATTTCTAGATGCTGACTGAAAATGCTATTTAACTTCTCAGAGACTGATTTATTTAATTTGTGTGTTTGCTGGCTCTTGAAAAGCATACGTTACATGTAGCTCAGCCAAAATATTTGAAATTCTGCCTCCTCTTATACTAACGTCCTGTTCTTTTTGCTGCAGGACAAGGTTTATAGTTCGGTCCTACAGCAGTGCTACAGCATGTACAAGGTAAAAGTTCTTACTAGAGCCTCCTCTTCTGGGCAGAGGAAGAGATCCTCATGGTACCATTTGGATGTGCAAGTTCTCCATTGCTTTGACATTCTTGTCTCAATACTACTGTCTGCTCTATTCCTGAAGCTGTAATGGTGTCGATGGAAGAGAAAAATAAAGCTTTTGCAGTTACCCGTGCTGGTTCATTAGCTTACTGTAAAATAAAAGCCTTCTAATTTCTGTGAAGTCCAGATTCCTTATTCCATTGGCAGTTACACTACTAAGCATTTCATTCTGATGGTGTTAGATATTATCTGTTGAAGCAATACTGGACAAAGGCCATCACTCTGGCTTTTATAAAACAGGAGTGTTAAGATACTTAAGCAACACAGATAAATAATTTCTCTACTATTAAAGAATTTAGTTTCCTTTTCTAATTCTGCCTCTGCTGCCCTATATACCTGGACTATGCAATCTGAGAGATGTGTTTTCAATAAAGAAGGGGTACATTTGGATCTATGAGGAGTCCAAAAACTGAGAAACACAAGTTGTATTGTAATCTAGCTATATTCATGGCCAAGTTGTAAGGATTATTGTAAATGATTACCCAACTGACTTGTGTTTGGTTTTTTTTTTTTCTTTTAACTTAGCTTTTCAATGGCACGTTCCTGAAAGCCATGGAAGATGGAGGTGTAAAAGTTCTAAAGGAGAGACTAGAGAAATTCTTCCATCGGGTAAGATCTGATTTTTCAGGCACATACAGTGTGATTCTGCACTGGACATAAAATGCAAAAATCTTCTCTAAGTGGCTGCAGTATGACTATAAAACACAGGCAGTGGAAAAAGTCTAGTAGCAACACAAAATGTCTGGTTCCTCTTTTCATAAGCTTCCTACTAACATGGTAGGTTCTTTAAGTGGAGTTGAACCACAGTGTTACAGCTTGTTGGAACAACTTAGCTGTTCGGTGTTTTTTCTAATGGAATCATGTTCATTCTTTGAAAATTCTGCTTTAATGTTTGAATTGGTTAGTGTGATAACAACCTGTGCAGACCTATCTGAGTAATCGTAGCAGAATCATTCAGGTTGGAAGGAATCTGGAGAGGTCATCCAGTTCAGCCACCTCCTCAGCGTAGGGTAACACTGAATTCAAACTGGACTGCATAGGGCTGGTTGAGTCTTGAGAATATCCAGGGATGGAGATTCCCCAAGTCCCATAGTACTGTGAAGTAATGGATAGTTCCAATTTTTAACTTCTCCTCTCCCACGCTGCCCCTCGTGGAACTAGTAGTCATGCCTGATAAGGTTTCAGGAAATAATGCTGTGGTTATAACTAGTCTTCAGAATTTAATTTCAATCTTTAAAAGCAAATGTTTTAGTGAAAGGATTTAAAGCAAAACCTATTTCTGAGCAAGAAATCTGTCAAATATTTTTCAGGTATTTTTCACAAAGTAACTGAGTAGTCATGTCTGGCACAAATTTGAGTTCCTGCAAGAAAAATTTCATCAAGCCAGCTTTAAAAGATGGCTACCAAGTCTGGGTCTGCCCCTGCTTTTCTCATTTGCACAGAAGGAAACAGGGCACTGCTATCAGCAGTTAATTCTCCTGTGGTAGAGATGTGAATATTGGTAACTGATAATGGTGGAGTGTAGACACTGTATACTGGTGTTTAAAGTTTTGCTCTCTTGACAGGTTTTTAAAATAATGCAATGTTATGCCAGTGTAAACCTGTGCTTTTGTTTCACTTGTGGATTTGGGGGTGCTTGCTTGTTTTTGTGAGACTATCATAGACTTTAGAATGAATGTTGTTGGCACAAGGAGTACTTGATTGATTGGTGTATACTTTAATGAAAAAATAGTGACAAAAAGGGAAGTGAAAGATCTTTAGAACATTGTTTTTCTTTGAAGTTCCTACTGAACATAAAATAGTAATTGCTATAGATTCATATAACAGAACAAAATCCAAGGAAAAGTTGTTTCTCTTTTTTTTTTTTTACTAGGGAACGAGAAATAACTTAAAAAGTTTGGTCATGCAAGTTGTCCTATTATAAACCCACTGAATGAACTGGCTACATGTTGCTGGCAGGGTTGGCCTGCTCTGAAAGGAAATGGGACTTAGATGATAAACTATGAGAGAGATTTGTCATACTATTTATCTCTTATTTTACTTCTTGGGTTTTGGGTAATGTGAAATGACTGTAGAGGGAGCCATTGGATAACGCATCTTTCACAGAGCAGAGCATTTGACAGTGCATTTGAAATCGCCTGGTAAAGGTTACAGTTTAGCCTCTGCATGTTGAAAGCTAATGGATTTATCTGCTCATATTTCTACGGAGTTACTTCTGAAATTAAATATTGGTAAGATAGGCGGTGCTTGCTTATACTCTCAAAAGATCTTTAGCTAGCCTTAGAAGCTGTTGTCACTATGATTAAATAAGAGCGAGCTGACACCTGGAATCATATTCACGCACACATACAATCACAGAATGGTTTGGGTTCGAAGGGACCTTCAAAGGTTGTTCAGAGCCCCATCCAACCTGACTACGAATGTTTTCACAGGGATGGGGCAACTACCACCTCTGGGCAACCTGTGCCAGTATTTCACCACCCTCAGCATAAAAAATGTCTTCCTTATATCTAGTCTGAATCTCCCCTCTTTTAGTTTAAAACCATCACCCCTTGTCCTGTCACGAGACGTCCTGCTAAGAAGTCTGTCCTGACCTGAAGTATGTCATACAAGCAGAACTGGAAGAGTTTGGCAATTTTTTTTGATTGTTAGTCTAGATTACCATGGATTAGACTAAAATTTGTCATTTAAATCTACACATGGGAAGATTTCTGAATTCTGAAAAAACAACTGTCATTATTCTCTTAGTACTTGCAGACACTGCATTTACAGTCTTGTGATCTGCTGGATGTGTTTTGTGGAATCAGCTTCTTTCCACTGGATAAAATGACTTACTTGAAAATTCAGTCATTTATTAATAGGATGGAAGAAAGCCTGAACATAGTCAAGTATACTGCATTTCTGTACAACGACCAGCTCATCTGGTAGGTACTTCCATAACTCTTTTGTGCGACTTCAGTTTCTCATTGTCTAGATAGGTGCCATAAGAGCAAAGCTTCTGAATCAGTGAGAAAATGAAGATCAGCATGAAAATGAGAAAACTGAATGGTAGGATGAGTGGTATGTAAGAAAGGCGTTGGTCTTTAGCTTTAAAATCTCTAACCTGTACCAAATGATTACTTCCAAGTGTCTTTTGTCATTTCCCTCTCAAGAGCCTGGGTGGATATACACAAGTTCCTCTGCAGGACCGTTTCGTAGAGGAGGTTAATGAAAGGATTGTTCTTTATATGGTTCTGAACCAGAAAGTTGCAATGCTTCTGAGAGCTCTACTTAAAAATGGACTTAAGAATAGCAAACTTGATCTTTGTTTCAATATTGTTTCTCGTTTACAGCTGATTTAGATGTGTTTTGTATTTAGCAAATAAAGTAACGTGTTATTAAAGGTGAGTGTTCTAGGATTGAATCTACTGAGACACTGAAATATTGCTGCCCTAGTTCGATATTGCTTTGCCCGAGTTTTGATTAGAGGAAAGCTGTCATCTGAACTGCAGCACAAACATCACTTGCATTTCCTTTTCTCCCTGATGTTCTAGGAGTGGACTGGAACAAGATGACATGAGAATTTTGTACAAATATCTCACGACATCTCTGTTTCCGAGGCACTTGGAGCCTGAGGTGTGGTAGCTGGGTTTTTTGGGGGTGGGGGAAGTGGTGGTTGTGTTTGGTTTTTGTGTCTGTGTTGGGGCTTGGGTTTTTTTTCTTCTTTTTTGTTTATCTCATACCCACTAAGGGCTAAAATACCAAGGAGGAGTATCTTTCTTGCCCACAAACCCCTTACCTTAAATTTTAGTTTAGGAATTTGCAGCTGTATTGCTTTTGGGGCACTTTACTAAACTCGGTAGTATTTGCACCTAACACAATATGAATTGTGTTGATAATTTGAATATGGCATGGTGATAGGGAGTTTGCTGAATATTCATACCTCATGACTGCACAGTACTGCAAATTATTCACTTCAGCTTAATGGCTAAATGCAGCATGGAGTGCCATAAGACCACGTGGAATTAGTTATCTCTTCCCCCATCAATCAGCTCCATAAGCTAAGTTTAATAAATGCAAAATGAGAATGCCTTGTTCTGTCAACATGTCTTATACTTCAGCTTTACCTCTTTCATGTTACCCAAAGAGTATACATCTTCATGAGTGGTAATTTCTGCAAACGGTTTGCGTTGAATTTGATGGAAGGACAGTTCACGAAACATAACAGAAAATACCTCTAAGCTGTTCTTTCTTGTGTGTGTTCTTTTTGCTTCAGTTAGCAGGAAGAGATTCTCCAATACGTGCTGAAATGCCAGGAAATCTACAACACTATGGAAGGTAGCTCTTGTTTACTGTCACCATCTACTGCTTCTTCCCTCAAGGGCAAAATATTCAGGAGGGGTACATATATTTTGAGTACATATTTCACACACAGTTCATTCCAGAGGGTCGCACAGTAGTTGGTGCAATGTAAAACTTTACCTATGGAGAAAAAAACCAGAAAAGGCTTCGTTAACATTACTGTATATTTATGTTTCTTCCACACTGTTCTTAATGCACTGAATGAAAAAAATTGGAACTGCTCTGGTCATTTCAGTCAGGCACTTCAGACAAAGGTATATTTAATCTAGGCATTTACCTATCTATTCTTCCTCTGTATTCAGCATGTCAGAGTGGGGAATCGTGTACTTGAGCAGCTAGGCAATGCTGTTTTGAATAATTGTGGGTTTGGACGTCTTTAATCACAGTAATTTCCCTTGCCTGATTTATTGTACTCTTTTGGGATCAAGGCACTGGCACACGCTCCCTGCTCTACCCTGGCCCCCCCCAACCAAATTTAGGTGCTTTTAAGACACCACTGTTCTACATAAAACTGATTTGAATGTGCTGTTGGAAAGCAAAGGAACGGTGCTTTCCCAGTAGCAACAAAAAAGGGGTGTGTATGTGGAAGGAGTTTTGTTGTTGTTCCTTTGATGATATACACAGTTTATTTCCTTAGTATTATTCTGGGTTTCTGATCCTGTTTCTGTAACTCTTTGGAGCATATGTGCAAATAATACTTAGAAAATGTAAGCGTGCTGAGATAATGTATAAAGGGCTCTGCACCCATCTGGATAACTCAAAACTCACTGTATTCAAATAGATTCATACGTGCAAGGAATCACTAGTTTCAAGGACATCTGTTAAATGGGAAAACTTGAAATACAAGAATTCATCTCATCTGACCTGTTGAATTATTTTCTAGGTTTCTTACGGGACCTTTACACCTTAATGATCCAGAAGCAAAATGCCGTTTCCCCAAAATATTTGTTAACACTGATGACACTTATGAAGAGCTTCATTTAATTGTTTATAAGGTATTACATGCTTCTCTGCAATTATTCCCCAGAATATACATACAATGATGTGAAGTACTCATGAGTTGTATAGGAAGATGCATTGATAAGACCAGGTTAAAGCAAAGAAAAAACTCCTTTGTGTTTCTAGCAACAAGCTTTAAAGCCTGTGTCCTCTTTCCCCTCTCTTGTACCCTCCCCAAATCAGTGGTTTTACTAAAACAAAATACAAGCCTTAGTGGTTTCATACCTGGCTTTATGTAGCATTAATCAATAAAACAAAAAAACTTTTTTGATTAAATGCAAGTTTCTTGCAGACATGTATTCTTGCATAAAGTGCATTTTTAGCAAATTTTACCTTTCCTCTGCAACTTAAAAACTGTTAACTGGGCTGAATTTTAAAATCATAAGTATACTGTGTTGTGCAGGAATGAAAAGAGATTATCTTATTGAAGTGTTACCTTTAAAGCACGTTGTTTTTTTTTTTTTTAATTTAACTGGTTTACTCGTGTGTGACCTCACTGAAGTATTGTCATTTATTTGAGGTAGTTGAGGTGACATGTTGTAAATGTTTTTTTTTTTTGCTTTAACTTGTTTGTTCCAGGCCATGAGTGCAGCTGTCTGCTTTATGATTGATGGTAAGTACCTATTAGCACCACTTATTTGGCAAGACACAGTTAGTACAAAATGCTATTACATGCAACTTGTTTTACTCTTGAAAAATATGTTAATTTGTTATTTGAGTCTCTTCATGAATGCTTTTATCAGTTTGAATTTTTTTTTTTTTTTGTTCTAGTGGTATTAGTAACTCGATTTACACAATAAAATGACTAAATATTGTGTCAGTTAGGCAGGCACTGTCAAAATCATCTGTAAGGTTATAATTAAGAGAGAAATTTGTCCCAGGACTCACACTGATGTTTAAAGAAAACAACTACAGAAACTGTACCTGCAGCTGTGGGAAATGAATCTCATCTCTCCCTTTTCTTTACCCACAATCTAGCTTCAATTCCACCTACACTGGAGTTTTGCCGTAAACTGGACAGCATTGTTGGGCCTCAACTCACTGTGTTAGCATCAGACATATGTGAACAATACAACATCAACAAGCGAATATCAGGGTTTGTACTACATTTCTCTTCCTGTTGCAGTCCATCATTACTTGGTTAAAAATTAGGTTTAATGAACTGTTTAAATAATGGTAACGTGAGGCCAAACGTTGAAGGCATTGAGTTAACTATGCACTTTAAACAATGTTTATCTACCTTTCTGCAACTTAAGCATTTATAAAGTGTCTGTTGTATATTTAGGTCTTTGTAAAGTAACAACATACATGTTAATTTAGGAACAAATGTTTATTGTGTGGCTGAAACCTTTTCCTCTATCTGCATAATTGTTGCAGAAGAAATCATGTAAATATTAAGATAAATCTCACTATCATCGAGATTCTGCCTCCTCATACCCCAGCTGTCAGCGCGTTGTTCAGATACAAGAACTTGTAGTTTTTGCTTGTTTCATATGTGATCTGAAACTAGCTGACCTTTGGAGATGATGAGTTCTACAGATTACTGTCCTTGCAGAAATATATACAAGATGGCAAAAACACCAACTGTCCTCGGTCACCGTTCCCCCACGTTGAAGTAGACAAGTAGCAGTTCCTGCAAAATACTAACTTGTTTATACTTTCTAACTTTTGTTGAGGAAAACAGAATCTCATAATGTTCACAAATAGCCCTTGGGCTAGTAGAACATCTGAATTTTAATTACAAAAAAAAAAAGGAATATCACTGTCTTTGCGCCCATGTCCTTCTTCATGCTGATGTCCTTTGAATTCTCTTTTCCCAGGCTGCTGTTTTGTATAAAGTTAAAAGAATTTTCACCTCAAATGAACACTGTCAGCACTAGCTCTGCGTATTGCCTTAGACACAAGTACTTAGAGCTTAGAGAGAGTGTATGTAACTCCTAACTGTTACAAATCCAAAAGGACAATGAAAGTCTAGATACTATTAACAAGTTCTGTTTAACAGTTTGACAAGGGGATTTTTGCGAGTGGATATTTGGTTACAATGCAAGCTTTACAGCCGAGTCCTTTTTTCCAGAATTACTGCTTCTTGAAGGGAGGCTCTGTATGGTAGGTGAGGAAAAAACTGTCTTATTTTTTCTATTTTGCAGGACAAGGTAACTACTCAAGGAGGAAAAAAAAATCAAATGAAAAAGGTTGCTAATGCTTTGGAAAATATACTTCACTTAGGACTTTAGCTGACTTGCCATAAAATTTTATTTACTTTTAGAATTTTTAGTTGGGAAAGCAAGAATAGCATCGCATATGACAACAAAAGAGGATTTAAACTGAAGATAAGTGTGTGACTGAACTCATTTAGTGGTAGTATGCCAAATCAGCAAAATCACAGGGTATAGAACAGGATGTGCTTGAATTGTGCAGATGTACTAAATCATTAAACTCAGGGTTTTTTAGTGTCATCTGGGACGGGCTTTGGCAGCTCTGAGTCTTTTAAAGTTTAATGCCATAGTGCCCTGAAAACGATACAGTTTCTTGCCTCTAAAGCATCTGGGTGACAGAGAGCAAGGGTATCTAGTTGTTTGCCAGGATGAGTGGTGTCATCACAGCATCTCCCTGGTTCTGAATAATACATAGCCTGAAGTACCAATTGCTATGGCCAGTTTTTGTCAGTCTGAATTTGATGTGACTTTTACCAAAACTACAGCTCTAAGGGACAGATTTAGTATTAATTGAATAAAAGAGTTGAATAAAAGAGGAAATGGAGGAAGACAGCCAAGGCAGGAGTTTGAAAACAGTCTCGCTTGGTGCACACAAATGACTGGGGGAAGCCTGAGGACGAATTCTTTCTTCTGACTGTAACAAATAATAAACACGTGAGTGGAAGATTACCTAAAGACCTAGCAACAGATTGGACTGGCATGTTTTTTTGTTACCCACCCTCAAAAAGGAAAAAAAAAAATGTTAAAATGAAGTTTGATCATGCCACAAGTCTTATCATACTTGGGTCTCTTCAGCGTGAAGGTATCTTCAGGATGTCTGAGCAAGCTTTGCACTGGCTAATGACTGTTCTCTGTGAGCCTGTGCTTATACATGTCAGTATTCACAAGGCATTTTTTAAAAATCTTTGTAGGGCTGAGAAGGAGCCTCAGTTTAAGTTTATCTATTTCAATCACATGAACCTGGCAGAGAAAAGTACCATTCACATGAGGAAAACACCCAGTCTATCACTTGCATCTGTTCACCCTGACCTCATGAAGATTCTTGGTGACATCAACAGTGACTTCTCCAGGTAATGCTTTTAACTATTAAATAGTCTGTAACTTCTTCCACCAAGCAGATTTTTTTCAAAGGAGTGAAGCTTTCCTGTCTTTTTGTTCATGGATGGCTCTTCATAGCTCTGTGAGGTACATGGTGTAACTTGAGTTATATTTGGTATTTTCTGTTGGCGTAGAAGTAGTCTCGTCCTAAACAAAACTTCTATTGTACTTTTAAAAAAATAATTTAAAGGGCCAGGGCCTCTATCCAAGAAAATATCTAATCTATTTGAAGCTTCAGAGTAGCCATAACAAACTTAAAGTGATATGAAATCTAGTGCTTTTGCACTTAAGCCTGTCTAACCTCTGGATAAGTAGTGTGAAGGACAGGGAAACCTGCTCCTGCCTGTATTGTGCCCTGGTCTGAAACAGCTGGCTGCTTTTAGGGGTTAGACAATAGCTGAAATGCAAACCTTGCAGTTACTACAGTACTGCTGAGAGACAAGATAACTGGCTTCTTGTCAGTGGGTATCGTGCTTCAAGGGTGGGGAGAAGACCTTCTGTCACTGTGAAAATTAATGAAGTACATGAAAATGCTGAATGACTGTGATGGCTATGACACTAATTAGTGACCAGCAATTTTCCCACTCTGCTTAAGGACAAGGTTTTCATTTTTCTATAACTGAAAAAACGTTTCATCATTCTGTGGAAGCACTGGGTTAGTGACATCTTTATGTAATCTATCTGGTGGTCGAGCATGGTTTAGCTCTGGATTCAACAAGTAGATATGTGAAAGCTTAGAATCACCAAACCATCTCCAGCTTTCGTTACTTGGTTGCTGTGTGGCAAATCACAAATCTATGAAGTGTGTCCTTAACAGTGTGCAGGGTAGGTGTTTTCTTCAGAGCACTGTGTCCATCAGCACATTTGGCTGATGGACAAATTAATGATTTACTCATCTGGGGATGTAATTGTCCTAAGCAGCCACTTAGGAAGCCTTCATCCAGGATTGCTGAACTATGTCTAAGTTAGTATCGGTAGTTTCTCTTTGACGCTGCACAACCACAACAATTTATGATATTAAGCTGTCATAATGATTAGAAATAAAATTGTTGAAGTTGCCACCTTCTTTACTTTCTAAAACTTCTTTCAGAGTTGATGAAGACGAGGAAATTATTGTGAAGGCAATGAGTGATTACTGGGTAGTTGGGAAAAAGTCTGACCAGCGAGAACTGTATGTTATTTTGAATCAAAAAAATGCTAATCTGATTGAAGTTAATGGTAAGGATTGGTTTTTTTATTACCATTTAAATACAGTTACTAAATTACAATTACTAAAATGTATGTCTCTGGAGAAGTAATAAAATCCATCTCACAAGAAATCTAGAGCGATTCATCTATGATACACCAGGTAAGTTTGCATAAGGTTTTAGTCTGCCTTCTGCCAGCTGTGAAAGAACAGCATAAATATTCAGCAGACATTCTTAATTATTAATGGCTCATTATTCCTCTTTCAAATAATAGAGGAGAGCTCTGTGAGCTTAGATTAGGAGTAATTAATGAAGTGTATTACAGGTGAGAGATGAACATATTTACATCTCAGATTTTTGTCAGTGATCTATGGGTAGGTTACTTATACATAATGTCTGTCCTGTCAGTTGTCCTCGTTCCATTGTTGTCTTGTTTCTAATGTTGTTTTGAGAATGATTTACTGTGACTTAAGAGTGCAAATTAACATCAAATTTATTTAAAAACTTACTGTGTCTTAAAGAGAATGTCAGTTTGAGTCTTGCAGAAACTTTAGGGCTCTCTGTTTTAATAGGAGGCAATGTGTGCACTTGCATAAAGGGAAAGAATTAATACTTTTCCAAGAGTAAAGCTTAGCAACCTAAATTTTAAAAATGGTAATTAGTTGCATGACTTACAATGATTTCTAATTGTCTTTCACAATCAAACCTGCCATCCAGAAACAGTGAATAAGTGTTTCTGTGCCTGATAAACTTAGGAAGTGTTGTCTGCCAAATAGCACAAAGCAAAAGCTTTGACTTGATTTATTTTAACAGACTAATCCCTCCTTCCCCTGAAAAAGGGTCACCATTCTTCCTTGTGTTGAAGCAAAGTCTGCTGTTACAGTGCAAAAGTTTGACAAGACGAATGGCCCATCAGCAAACTCATTTACACTTCAGCCACTTAGCATGCAACTCATCTTTGAGACAGTGAAATGTCAGACTTGATTCAACTTTCTCTTACGGAAGACAGACTAACATTAAGAGTATTTCTGAATTAGAAACTCTTAGGGGTTTTTCTGTTTGAATTTAATTATATTCCTCTTGATGATCCCCAGGGTTTTTCTGGTGGAGGTTCAGGTAAAATATCATACTGAAATACCTAATTTTAATTTTTTTTACAGAAGAAGTGAAGAAACTTTGTGCAACACAGTTCAATAATATTTTCTTCTTGGATTGATCTGTAAAGGGCTGATTTATTGAAGATGTCAATGTCAGACACTGTTCAACATGAAAAGTTATTAGTCATATTATTGACTGGAATAATGACATTAGTAAAGCAATACTTGCTTTGTAAGAATCAAAGTTTCTACTAAAATCTGTAAACTCTGATCATAAAATTTTTAGATTTTAAAAATGTTTATGTGCAAACTAATAAAATCAGTCTGAATTCATCTGTACCATTCCATTCTGATATCGTTATGTGAATATTTTACTGGAAAATAAAGCTAATAATTGTTACACTTTTAAGGGCATCTTTTTGTTTTCCTGTGATCATTTGAATCAACATGTGACTTTCTGCTAATTTCCTACAATGTGAAACTGGACTGGCTACAAAAGATGCCTGAACAGAGAACCTTCTTATGTTGACCTGTTCTTTGCAGCTCCTGCTTCAGTCTGATTTGTCAAACTCTTACATACTTGTTCAGATGCAGTACTGCAGTCAAATAAACCATGTTTTAAGCAGAAACCATTTCAAGGGGACATATGATCATGATAAGGAATCAGTTCTTGAATCAACACTGAGAGAATTTTTAGGTTCAAGTTCTGCTTAAGGGTTACATTCATGTAAGTGACTATGTTCTCTTTCCCAAGACCCTTGATGTAAGAGCAGATAGTTTCCTTCTAAAACCAGAAAGTCTTGTGCATACAGTTCAATCATACTTGTATTTTAGACCTTACTACACGTGTAGTTCTTCTGTTGGTTTTTGTTTTTTTTTTTCTTCAAAGAGTACTTACTTGACGCTTCAGGCATCAAAAGATTCATTTCTTCTTTTTCTTTTTGCTAGCAGGCACCTTGGTAACTGGAGGTGCTACAATGGTTGCCTCTTCCTTTAGAGGGGGAACTAACTGTGTGACAGACTCCTCTAACTCCTTAAAACCTGCACTCTTGGAGTCAAATGTGTTTGCTGCCACAGCTGCTTCATGCCTTTTTGCCTCTTCTGCTTCTCTTCCAGCAATAAGTCTGAGTGAACAAAGTTTAAATTTAATGTACTGCAAGAGCAGGGAACACAGATTTATACTGGCTAAGCAAAAAAAAAGAAAAAAAAAATCTAAATGAGCCTTAACTGCCTTTACACAGAGCTGTCAGGAAGTATCAAAGTTAAGGGTTCTGTAACCTGAAAGCAGCCTCTATTTGTTATTCCCACCAGTAACAGAAGTCACATGAGTTAGATTCTCTATGTTGCTTATTATACCTGGATGAGTTTGTTTTCCCTGTTACAGAATGCTATATGACTACATTAAAGCACACTTATTTTCATTGTCAGTAGAAAAGATGACAGTACTGCAAGATAGATAAGAAACACTCACTTTGCCAGCTCCTCATCCTTGATCTTTCTCAGCTCAGCTAATTCAGCATCCCAAATTCGATTTTCTTTTATTTTTTCCCTCAGCACTTTTTCATGCTGGTAGGCAGGAAATAACTTTGTTGTAAAAAAGATGTGCACCTGATTCATCCACAGACTGAACTCATCTTGTTCAGTTTTGGTTTCTTTTGGTTCATCTGCAACATGTAAATTAAACATTTATTTAACAGGGCACTTGTATTTCAAATGTGGTTTGGACTATGCTATTTCAGATCTGATACTCTGCAATGGGACAGTCTGGCTTCTGCATAGTACGGAAGATGACAACTGTGAGAAACATCTAACCAATGCATGTGAAAGGAGATGGCCCTTTTGTGGGCCTTCAGAGTGACTTGTCCCTGGAAATAGCACCAAGAGTATGAACTGTTCCCCTTAACCTTATGATAAATGTCTTCTGCAGCAATCTGAGGACAGTTCAGTACCCATAACTCCTGTGCATGGAGGAAAGGGAGGAATGAACATGACTACCTGAAAGAACAGAATTGCATGCAAGCATCCAGTTGTCATGGCTGCCAAAAAAGAGGCCAGGGCCCATCTGCTGGTTCTTTAAGAAACAATGCTGCTTCAGATTTGTAACTTTTCCCTCATCAGGTTCCAGAGAAAGAGCAGATTGCTGACTACACAAAGATCCTCATCTACCTATAATCTTAGATTTGGGTTCTTTATCTGTAGAAAACATTCAACAAGCACAAAAAACAACCCAAACATCTCCCAGCCAGAAGGGAGATGATACCAAAAGGGTAATATCCTCAACATATGAAAATGCTTCGTGATTTCTCTTCTGCTTGAATGATGGCCTGTCATAACTTCTCATCCCAACTAATGGTGGCGCACCATTAATAATTATTACTATTATATTAAATAAAAAAAAAAATCAAGTAGTAGTATCTTTATTTGTCAAAGACATTAAAAAAAAAAAAAACCCTAATGAGCAGGCTTGCAGATTGAGCTTCTCAGAGTAAATTCACATTGCAGCATATAGATAGCCTACAAATAAAATGTGGTATTTTAAAACAGGGGAAACTAATTAAGTCTCTACCTAAATGTCTCAATTATTAAGTTTCATTTTCTTTAAAAAATAGCTTTTCAAAAATCTTCCAGAATTACTGTTCATTTACTGCCCTCTTGTGACAAGCTGAAATCTGCATAATTAAAATTTTGCAATTCAAAAGCTAAGAGGGTTTCTTTGCGTTAGTCTTAAAACAGTGTCAATTCCTTTGCTGGACAGTTTCTGCATCCCAGCTGAACAATGATATCTCCATGAGCTGTGTGAAATGCGAGGACAGTTTCTGATATTGCAAAAAATAAAATTACTCAGTCTGTAATTCTGTGCATTAAATATCAGGTTTGATCTTCAGCAGGAACGAATATAAATTGTCATCTGGCCTTATGGCTAGACCTGGGGCTTGAATGTTTCTGTACTGATAAAAACCTTGTTTATAATGAAAGCAGTGCAGAGTTCAATCTCCTGTTTCCATGTTGTATCAGTGGGACAGAACAAGAAGAATTTAGTTTTTAAAAGCCTTTAAGTTATTTTTAATGAAAATGTGATAGCTTCTAATTAAAAAGCACAAAAGCTGAGAGATTCAAACTTGCCCAGTTATCTGTGTATAGCAGGGGAGGGAAGCTAAATGTAAACCTGTCCATAACTGCCAAAGTGAATGCAGCTACCCTCTGTAAGTGCAATTCATCCACTGCTTCAATCATCAGCTACTGTTTTAATCATCTTTAAAGTTGTAGAAAGAGTGAATCTCCTGTAGCACCACTGCTTACAGGTGCCTATGGTAACTACAGAACTCACCCAGTAGAAATTCTTGGAGAGGATGCCCTCTGTCTTCACAAGGTCTCAGTGGCTGGCAAGAAGTTTTAAATTCAGTTACTAAATGCCTAGACTTGTGTTCAAATTAGAAAGTGAAATCACATGCCCATTTGAGTCAAGCAAATTCCTGTCTCCAAAGCATTCTGCCAACCAGCCACATGCATTCTGCAATTATGCTTATTTCACAACATTTAAATTACAATAGTGTTTCGCACTTCCAAGTATTAGCAAAATTGGTGATAACACTTTGATACCAGCCAGGGGAAGTAGGATTATCCTATTTCAGAGCTAGGCTAAAAGTAGAGAAAACAAATGCTTCAGTTCGTCGGCATGTCCCTTTGTTCTTAGGTGTACATACTACGTACATTCACCTGCTCCTGAGGAAACAATAATGAATTTCTATTCCAGACTACTGGAATATACTCCAGGAATTATACTGGGTAAAAAGGAAAGACAACATTCAAGAGTGTATCTGAGAAGGATGGTTTGAAATCTTTCCAACTGTCATCCCAGGCGTCTTCTACAGCCTGATGATGCCACTCTTTTCAGACAAGTGACAGTAAAAGTCTCACAAAAACTCAGGTCAAACACAATTCTGTTTTCTAAAAGTCATGAAGTTTCCAAATTCTCTGTCTGATTTCCACAATTCCAGTACAAAACAATAATCCTTACTATCTTACCCTGAAATCACAGAGATCAAAGAGAATATATTTGTTCTTGGAATATCAGGAATCTCATTAGAGTTATACACTGGGTACAAAATTGTAAAGGCAGAGAAAGTGAAAAGTTTGCTGGAAGAATTCTGAAAAGTGTTTTAGGAATTATATTAGTTGCCTTTCCCAGTGCTTCTAAATCTCTGCTGCCCGCTTCTCAGCCTCTCTCACTCCCCACTTTGTGAATCAAGATAAAAGCATAGCTTTGTTACCGCTGTTTTAGTTAATGTAGAAGATACCACCCGATAACCTTCTAAATAACAAGAGCTGAGTGCATGTGTGCCAGGAAATGCTTTTATTAGCAATGGATAAGCCCCCCTTTTAGGCTCATACATATAGCCCGGCATGGGAACACACTACTTAATAGTAGATGAGATTACAGTCCCTTTCAAAACTTAAAACTACCTTAGTTTTTCTGTCACCCATGAATTGAAAACCCTCTGCTCCATCTTTCATTGTGGGCTCTTTACATACCTCATGTTTCTTTATCTCATCTTGTGATATGTCACTTTTGCTTGAAGACAACCATGGGCAAAAGTAAAGGTCAGGGGCCTCGGAAATGTCATCGCTTATGTCTGTACCAATTGCACTTCTGCTGTACATGCACTAATAAAACATAAACACAAGAAGAATTTTACTTTTGGTACATTATAAATTAAAATTTTCTTTTAGTCTTGGAAAATGACCACTTTAACTGGACCACTGTACTGTGGAACTCTGTTAATGCTTGCAGTGATGCAAGGAAATGGGTTCCACAGGAAGGGTTGCAAGTACTTCATGTGTGTTTATAGGCCATATTGACCACCATCAGTGGTCCACCCTGGCCTCCAATCGGGAGATTTGGAGACACACCATACATAATGCTGCTGTCTCCTTTGAGAGCACGCGTAGAATCAGTCTCGAGGAGAAAAGACAGCGCAGAAAGAACCGTGCCTCGACTATACCACCCAAGGAGACCCTCCGGTGTGCTCTTTGCAACCGGTCTTGCCTATCCCGCATTGGCCTTTTCAGCCATCGACGCGCTTGCAATAAGCGTGGGCAAAGCCCTTCCCAAATCTTCGTCCGCGAAGCCAAGCCATGATGAGTCTGTTTCTAGGAATATGTGCAAATGTGTTAGAACTGTCTAGGTAGTAACAAACTAAAAAAGCAGCAGGACCCAATCAAACAACTGTTTATGCAAAAAGAGGAAATTGGTTTCTATGTTCAGGAAACATAGAACATTTGCAGGGCCCAACTTCACCCTCTAAGTGGACATATAATAATATTTAACAGGTCTACATCAACTTTACCTGGGAGAGAGAATATTCTGAGTACAGAGACACATTTGTGGTTCTCTCGGAGAGTCCCTTGATTCTAAAGCTACTTCTTTTCCGATTATCACGAGCTACTTGCTCCTTAACCATATCACTGGTAACATATACCAAGGCACAATCAAGAAGAGCTTCAACAAATTCAAGAAAAACCAACTAGAGTAAAACAAATGCAATGATTAATTCATTAATTTTTGCAAAATCCCTTCATTAAAAGGTTTATGTACCTGAGCAAGCAAAGAACTCAAAAATGATTGTGAAGCCTCGCTGGCCTCATTTATCTAGTCAAACATGCCACCTTCTGCAGAAAAACTGAATACAGGCAAAGCTCAAAAAATTCAGGAGGTGATATGTCTTACACAAGTCACATTGAAATAAAATACTGAATAGGTTTTATGTATCTGGAGCTACAAGAACTTACTCTAATAAATAACACACAATTAGTGCTATTATCTAAAATGTTTAATTGCATACAGTACTTCCAGAAAACCCAAGAATGGCTGTATAATGAATCCCGCAGTAAGACTTACACTGTGTGTTCAGTTTATCAGATACTGTTTAAAACAACAAATTCAATTCTGTCATTTACAATAGTCCTTTGCTTAGTAAAAGCCAGTTCTTTAAGGGTGAAGGCCCTCTATAGCAGGCCAGCTGTCAGGTAGCACAACAGTCTTCTACAGTCACTACTTGACCTCACTGAGGTGGCAGCACTTCACACATCACTGGATCAGCTCTCTTGGATCATCAGATTTTCAGGATCAGTGGTTCACATCTTAATTATTGACCCATCTTAACATTTCCAGTGCATGCTCAGCAGCTGGAAGTGCTGAGATCATCCCTGCATAACCACCGCATACACATATTGTCAGGCACCTGCACCACAGAGAGGACTACTACTAGCAGCAGTCTCCTAGAAATACTATTTCAACCTCTGGGTTACAGCCCTCTTATTGTTATTCATATGGTATTAGAGTTGTTTATCAGTTATTTGTATGGTATATTAGAGTTATTTATCAGGTATGCTGAGACTGTATGAAGAAGGGTAAGATAATAAGAAAAATATAAAAGTACATGAGCTAAACTAGAAGATATAGTCAGAAAAAAGAAGACCAATAGAGGCTCAAATTTGTATTCTTTATTTTTAATAAATTAATTCATTTTCCTCCTATTCTAGTAGGTAAGACAGTATTTGCAGAATTTTTTAGAAGTAATTTTAATTGTTCCTGTAGCAATGAGCTCTGATACAGTTTTTTTCATACACACCTCCAGCTCCAGGTTGGTACTACTGCTATCATGGAGAGAGGAACCATCTTTGAAAAGTATTTCCACAAGTCTTGAAGCAGTTAATTGTTTGCTGAGAAGTTGAAAATCCTGTTTAAGAGTAAGTGTTACACATTAATAGAACTTAAAGCATTCCCACATGGACCTTATATAACTCCCTTTAAAGCCTGTGTCAAAATTTCTAGTGGTTCCAAATGATACTTCCACACATAATTAACAAAATGAAATTGTGGCCCTACTGAAGTCAATAGGAATTTTGCCTACGCTGCAAAAACAGCGTTAAGAAAGAACTTGTGAAAGGTCATAAATAAAAACAAAAAATTAGTTTTGACATCTGATATTTTTATTAATTTTTTCACCAAAAAAAAGGCTTGGATTTAAAGGGTGACAGTGAGCCAAACCCCAGGCTTATCAATGGGAATTGTTCCCTAGCTTCAGTGTCATCTTGATCTGACTCTGAATTACTGAATTTTTGTAAAAAAATCTCATTTTCATCTTGCAGTATGTTAAATGAATACATGTTAATAATGTTAAATTAATAAATAAAATGGTTTACTGTGTTATTTCAAAAGCTACTAGTCTTTGAGTTCTGCCAATAAAACATTTTCAGATATACATTTTACTGGAGGGAGGAGGGGGGCAGCAAAAATATTTATGTTCCCTTAAAACACATTTATCCAGGATTTGATTATTTGAAATGATCAAGTGCAAAGCCAGAATTCAATCCTGCAAAAGCACATAAATAATTTCTGCAGAACAACTGTCCCTTTAATGCTGGCTGGACAGCTTGTACAAATAACATTCCTCCTACCTTTCCAACTGGACAGAAACCACAGGGAATATTTTAAAATGCTCATATAAACTGAGCAAATAAAGTACACCTAATAACAAAAAGTAATTTAAAATATAATTAGATCATTACATTCAACATCCAGAGGAAGTGCCTCATTTTCATTGTGGGTTCAAATGGAGGTCTGGCACTCGGTCTACAAAAAGCTCTGTATATTTCCCAGCATTTGTCAATGTAGCTCCAGGCAAAAACTGTACATCGTTCTTCAGAAAATAAGATACCTTAAAAATTAATTGGGAAAAAATAACTGTTATAATAAAACAGTGACGTGTGTGGTAATTCTGCACAGCACAGAAGAAATACCATTACTTACCTTGGATATGACAGGCAGCAGGAAGAACATTCCTGGACATCATTTCCAAGAAACACTTATGCAGATAAGGACCTTCTTCTCTACAGTTGAAACAAAAATACTCTTGTCTGGAAAGACTCAAACTGATTACACTGAAAAATTACACTAGAACATGAAACTTACTTGTGCTCTTCATGATAGATATGAAATGTGAGACGAATAAGGTATGATAAAAATGTTCTGAACAGTAAAGTCTCATGTGGACAGTGTATCTTCTCAAGTGGTGTTTTATCACCTAAAAAATTTGAAAAACTAAATCTCTATTGCTATCATATACATTAAAATGCTTATAGGCATATTGACTTGTCAGTCTTTCTTATCCTCCCCAGCTCTACCTATCATAGCATAACAACAGCCTGGAACAATCAGACTAGACACAGCATCACTTCCAAAGGAGCAGGTCAGAGGAGAACCATCCACCTAGAGCTGAATCTTACCAAATTATCTCTTTCTAGAAATGCAACCACTCAGCATACAGGAATAAGAGGGAAAGCGAAGCTGGAGCTAAACCATTCACATACTAGGGACACTGCAGTGCATCCCACTGCAGGTCTAAATGGAACCACCTGATTAACTGGCTCTATTGAAAAAAAAAAAATCCTACATACAAACTAAGTTAAGAGCACTGGGGGAAAAAAAAAGGAGGGAGATTTGTTATACTTCTCTTTCTCAGATCTCTTAAAAGTACATATAATAGCATTGGTAAGACCAGGGGTGAATACAAATTCTTAACAGATGGCTCTTTAGAACAATTTTTTAAGTGGGATTCTAATTTTGCATTTTCTCACTTAAGCACGTGAAGTGCCTGGGGAAGTGTTAATGCCTCCACCGAGAACTCACAGGCACAGAGGTACTCACTCAGGGCCACTTAACTACCAGAGCTGAGCTATCAGCGGAACTTGCCACTCCAACTCTTCACAGCTTACTATTAAAATGCCAAGATTCTAGACCCCCATCAACAGAAATACAAACCACTCAATATCCGATCCATTCTAGCAAGAGTTAAGTTGGAGTGATGGAACCGGCAGTCCTTCAAAAATCTCCAGAACTGGAGCTTAGTCATGAGGAAGGTGTTGTCAAGAGAACGATCACAGCCTAAGCTGCTGTAGAAGGTGTAAACTCTTCTCAGTTCTGTTATATACCTCAACACAGCCAATTCTACCTAAATAAAGCAGAATATGTTTTCAGCATCATCCCACAGCAAATAGGGATCAGCTCCTATTGACCCTGTAACTTGGCATCCAATGCTTTTGATCTTGTAACTTCAAAGAACCTATCCCTGGTTAAGAGTCCATGACAGCATCACCCAAGTGTGGTTATAATACATATTTTTTTTGGTGACTGGTAGATTAGTCTCTGTCAGCAGACAAACCTCACAGTAGCTAAAGGTAGTTGCTGAATGCCCTTCCAGATATGTTAACATTTTTTATTGCCTTCTAGTGGAAGCTCAGGAAGAGGCAATACTGTCTATTCATTCTTTTTGCATTTCTGTTTTCGTGGCCTTCAGATTTTCAAATAATTCTTTAATGGAAAGATTTACTTTAATAAAAATAATAATAATATATAAACTAGGAATAAACTAAACTAGGAATAGAATAATACAAAACATGCTGCAGGGAAAAACTGAAAACATCAAACAGTAGACTCTTACTTGTTTCAGTTCTTCATGTCTCTCTTCCCTTGGCAATAAGTCAAGCAGTGAAGATATATCCAACTCAAAATCTGATCCCAGCACAGAAGTATTTTCTGAGCCGTTAATGACTGTGATATTTTCTACTATGTAAATAAAATAAATGAGAACAAACTAAAAAAAAATATATACATACACACACACACAGAGGCTAAAAGAAAACATATATCATTCTTTCTTATCTTACTGACTTTAAAGTGAGAGTAACAGATTCCATTATAGTGAGGAGCAGAGATTTCATAATCAACAGCATAACTGGAAAGTAATTTTGTCAAATCCAACCCCTAGTCAAAAGGAAATGCAGAAATAAGTTATGAAACTTGCAGACAACAGTGTTCCAAAAGCACCGTAAGATGTAGTGTGCATGAGTTACTCAATTCCAAGTGTCACACACAGGAAACAAGAAGTGTGGGAGCAAAAGTCATTAATTATTGAGATAATTCCCATCTTTATCAAAGTTCTTTGAAGAACTATGTCTGGCTCTTCAGCAAGTATGAACAGCTTCACATTACATTAAAAAGCAACAACAAAATGTGAACCGAATAGAAATTGTTTTCTTAAGCTGCTTACCACTGCCAAAATGACTTCCTGTGTAAACGGCATTCAGCTCTTCTGCATTCATTGCATCCACTCGGGACGGGCAGCCCACTATACGATCATCTATGAACTCTCCTTCATAAACATGACCATTCTTGAAGACAAACTTGCCCTACAGACAGGCTAATTTGATTAATTTCAATATAAATATAAATCGAAGATCAGAAAAAATAACACTAATGCTCTCAATCAAATTTCCTTTCAAGAATTTTGGCTGAAATGCAATATATGAGATAAAAAAAAGCAAAACAATTTTTCCTGCACTCTTTTTATAAAGTACTTTTTCATCTCAAGTAAAATACACTGATGAGATGAAGAATTGTCTATATATTTGATTTTGAAAAGTATTTTGAGCAAAAATCTTTCCCCCCCCATACAGAAAGACTTGTTTGCAATCGTTAGGTTGCACATGTGGCACTCTGTGCACCCGTTTTTTTAAGCCATCTGTTAGTTTGAGAACATCTCTGCGCAAAGAGAGCTTGAAATCTATTAGCTCACAGTGTAAGAGGGAAATACTGACCAACCACTGCAAAAATCCAGATAAACCTACTGCACTGAAAATCTCCACAATAAAACATATTTCTTTATACACAACACACATCTAACTACAGAGCCAAATCTGTGGCACATCAAGGTCCTTGGAGGGACTTTACTGCTTTCAGCAGACTCTGCCCTTTGTGGTGGGATTCCATCCACAATGCAAGATGAATGTAGTTTTCTGTACAGAAATCTGGAGGTCCACTCTACAGAGCAAAACAGCGTCCTTTGAGTTGTTTAGTTTTGTCTCACTACTTGTCAACACTCACCTTGCCATGCTTCTTATTACAAACCCATTCACCATCGTACACTGCTCCACTGGCATATATGAACTTTCCGTGTCCATGTCGCTCCCCATTTACAAAATCACCTATGTATTCATTCCTTAACAGATACTGAGACACAGGCATTCTCTTCAAAAACCATATGTGGATGCCATATCCATGCTGAAAAAAAATTGTACTTTTAAAAAAAAGGGTCTCCAGAAGAGCTACTATAGCTACAGGTCCAGACTTGTATAAAGAAGAACCAACCACCCAGGCATCTTTAAGAGTCACTGTTGGCAAATCTCTCAAAGAACCCCGTTGATAGCTGCAGTACTTCAAACCACCCATAGAATTATATTCTACAAAGGTGCATGGCAGAAGCGCTCAGAGGATACACCGAATCAACATATACCTGAGCAAGCTCTACCAACAGGACTCTAAAGACATCCTTCGTGCCTGAACCCTTTGGATGGCGATGCAGAACAGCCAGGTGAGGAACACCATGCCAGACAGAGAGCCACAGTGTTACAGAAGCTGGATTCCTTGACAATTTTGTGCACAGTGAAAAGAGAGCAGAAGTAGCTCCTGTTCTTTTTTCAACAGAATAATAAATGGAAGGAACAGAAAATGCCAGAAATTGTCTCCTTCCATCACGTAACTTTTACAAAAGGAAACAGTACGGTCCAACATTTAACAGGTGACACAGAAGCAAACTGCACACATACTCACGGCTGAAGTCATACCTCAAGCTAAGTGTAGTCATAAACATTTAACTTTTTCAATTTCTTATTACAAAGGTTTATATTTTCCATCAGATAATTATGATTTTGTAAGACTAAGTCAAAAGCTTTTTAAAAATTGGAGTATTGCTAACATGAGAATCAACTTACAGTAAACAGCATGTTTCCACTATCTAAACTGGCAAAAATCACACAAAGTTCCTTTGATACCACACAAAACTCCCTATCTAGTTTTACTAGAGTCATGAACAGGCGCTGAACTACAGAGGTTGCTGGGGAACAAATTAATACCTGTACACCATACACCCACTGTCCCATATACTCTTGATTAGCTGTCAACCACCTCATTCTTCCTTTGCCATGACGTACATCTTTCTCCCACTGACCTTCATAGGTATTTCCAGACTTATAGCTGCAAAAAACCAAAAGTTAACGACTCATTCATACTAAATCCTGAGTGGATCTTATAAAAGCAAAGTTTATGCAAAATCTCATTGTTAATAAATTTAGCATTTATTAATGCTAAAGATTAGCATTACTTTGAAAGCTGGCTCACTGCAACATGGATACAGAGGTTTGACTGTACCCACTGTTTACTTCCTATTTTTTCCCACAAAGCTTTTGTCATAGCTAACAAAAATATTCTTTCACATATAATTCCACAAATACTTTATTCATGAAAGCATTCATTTTTAAACATTGATTTGTGGTTTACCAAAGCTGATTTTGGATTTCATCTTTAGACATTCTTTCACAGAACCATCACTAGAAATACACCAACATAAAAATATAAGTCATAGAGAAGGCCTAGTTTATTATAATAAAGCACTTTGTACATTTATTTATTCCACTACTATGAAATGGTAGCATTTGTATCCATTTTACACAATAGGAGAAACTATATGATAACACATGTAAAATTAAAAAAATATGATAAGTGTGATAACACTTGTTCTTACCATCTCATTCCCCATCCTTCTTTGATGTTATTTACCCAGTCACCTGCATACCAAGAGGTATGCTCCTGATCATAATAAATGGTACCCTGAAACAAACAGTATAGTCAATTTAAACACCTAAATATTCACCTACATTAATAAAACACTGCACACAAATTATATGACACATGTAATTACACTTATAATCACTTTGAGACACTGTACTGAAAGAAACTGAAGTGATAAAATTGAATTAAAAAAGTAATCTCTTTTGATGAATATTAGTTACAACCTTAAAAGACCAGATCTTAAAAAAAAAAAAAAAAAAAAATTACATTACATCAAAGTCTACATGTTTTTCAGACCACTTGGAAATACTTTCAGAAAGCTAACTTTGGCAATTTAATTACAGTAGTCACTCTGTGGTAGATCAGTTTTTGACTCATTTGGAATTCAACTTCCATCAGTAGGTCTACAGCATTAATTGTTCCTTCTCTAACTGATAGCTTCCTCTCAGAACGAACTGGTCAGACCACTGCACTGGTGACCATCCACAGCAGCCTGTGCGATTTTAGTGTATCATTAGTAACACAGAACAAAATCCCACGTGATTAGAATGGATTTTCTTCACACGCTGAGCATCGGTCTTCAAAGTGTTAGGCCCAGAGTGTCTCAATCTGGATGCACAAAACAGAGATAGATAAAAGTACTACTTGTCTTTAAAAAGCTGGAACTAGATGTTACTGATGCTAGACAAGGCAGTCTTAATTGTCATTATCATCCTTAGTCTGCTTAACACTTTTGGGAGGTGGGATCACTTTGTCATTACTGGGAAGTTAATTGTTACGTGGCTACTGATGCAGTTCTCAGTTTTGACCTTGACATCATCTACTTGGAGCAGCACTGAGGAAAAACCACGTAATGGACCAATTACTCTTTCGGGATACTGTTTTTGCCTTCTACAAACAAGATCCAACCCCAACTGTTTTAATTAGCATTCACGACTTCAGAGGATTCTTAGGATAAACTACATAATATGAGACCGTGCAATGGCACAAAAGATTTTTGCAAAAGCTTTCCACAAGACTGCTTGCTGTTCTAGCGGGTTGCCACCCAAGAACACACTCACATTCCGTGTTCTTACTTACCTTTCCGTGTCTTTTGCCTTTACACCAATAGCCAATGTAAGAAACTGGATGAGTACCACTCCTGAAAAATCCAAATCCATGTCTAACTCCATTCTTGATTGATCCTTCATAAGTGCTGCCATCATTCCATGTATAACGGCCATTAAACATCTGCACATTCTTAACAAACGTTCCCTAAAAGATTAAATTATAACATCTGAAAAGCTAAGACTCACTGTTCCTACTTATCAGGGAGAAGTCAGGCTTGTAATTGTAATCACTGTCATAGTTCTGCAGTTGCCACCCATACTGTGCCAATTACTGCAATTTATCTACTTTGAATTTGCACATCTAATAGACTAAAATTGTGTTCAGCTATAAGTTAAATTGCACGTTACCTCATACTTTACTCCATCAGCCCATGTGTAAGTCCCTTGTCCATGCATAAACCCTTCAGAAAACGTGCCCTTCGAAATGAAGAGAACAGCATCATTTGCAAATTCATGCTTACAACTGAAGCCTACACTGACTTATTTCAAAATAACAGATTAATTCCCCTCCAACTTCTAGTTTCAAATGAAGTTTTCATGCCAGAAACAAACAGACTTTTCAATGCTTACAGATTCTGAGTGCTCAACCTCCACCTACATTAAAAGAAATAGGCTGTCTGTTCCACAGAAAGAACTTGATCCACTAGTTCATTTTCTAATTTATACGCTCACCTTATATGTATTTCCTCCCTCAAAACATGCAAATCCTTCACCCTCATACAATCCACGGACTTTTTCACCTTCATAGCTACAAGGAAAACAAACTAAAGATGAAGATTTCAAGTCACTGTCAGTAGACCTAAATAACAACAGACATAGAATAAATTACCTTTGATTTACCATGGTCTACACACCAGCCAAGCGTTGCATTTTGTGTAGAAAAATGAGCTACAACAAAATTTCCAGGTTTTTGCACCTTCTTTGTAATATTTCACATAATTGTTGTGTTGCCTCAGACACTTCTCTCTTTCAATTAAGAAAACAAATAATACCCACAGCCTTTACTAGCTTACAATCAACAAAGGTGGTCAGTATGTGACACATTACACGTACAGTCCCCTTGAACTACCAAAGGATGTGGTTAACACTTCCATTCACCTGGTTCTTCAGTTTAGGATATTCTTAAGGGGTAGGAGCAGCCTTAAACATTAAAAGGCAGCAACAACTGAACATTAAATGACACAGCTATGTTTTCTTCACCACTGTCTGTATACTCAGACAAAACCTCACCATAGGTGAAGCTGCTAAAAGAATGAGGTTTTTGGCAGGCAGAGAGCACCAGCAACACCCTGGGATGCAAGAAGGCAGCAGAATTCCACATGTCAGTCTCATAAGGTGTCACATCTACTAGGTCTGAATAACCCGATTCACTGCCTCAAATCAAGAGCCAAATCCATCTTTGTATGACACTGGGTACACCAGAGATAGTTAAATGAGAATTCCTGATTTCATGGATGCATTTGTAACAGGCATACCTTTTTACAATAACTTGAGTAAGAATAGGCTCCTCATAGTACTGAGGAACATCTTGGACTGGAGGTTCCTCTGCCTCCTCTGGTTCTTTATCTGCTGTCACTGGATTTGCCTGTCTTTCTTCCATTTCATTCCCCGAGGTCTGCAAATCCGTCAGCTTTGCTGAACTCTCAGCTGTAGTATCTTGTGCAGGAATGGGAGGATGTACAGATTTTTCGGCCTTTTTGCCATCCTTCTTATCCTTTGCCATAACTACCGAATTGTCTCAATGCGTATTTTTCTTCTGAACATGTACTATCTTAAGATTGTTCCCCTTTAATCTGATTTAAAAACAAAAAACCACCACAAAACAGCTACCTATGTGAAAAATTATCAATCTTATCACACAAGCATGTATTTTAAATTATTTCTGTAATAACAGGTCCTCAAGGCAGCGGTCTCAGCTTGTGGACGGCAGACTGCAGGGCTAACATGAAGCGATGCTCCTGAACTACCTGCAGATCCATCAAATGCACCTTGACATAAGTGGTGTTAATACAGAGGTCTCCTGCTTTTCTAGGATACTTTTAGTGTCTAGCTTTAATCATGGAAAAATTAAACAGCATTTCTCACAGATACGAATTCGGTAAGTATCTTGAAAGCTACAGGTGCACTAGCAGCTTCACTTAACTTGCTTTCAGAGTTCTGAGCCGCAGATGGAACCACAACAGAGCAGAACCACTACAGCTTATGAAGTATTTTGCCACTTAAAAGCTACTTGAATGTTACAGGACACCTCGAACAGCTGTAATCACAATTCCCACTCATTTCACAAACTGATCATCGCTGCTCTGTAATACAGGAAGAACCAAATCCCCACGCTGCAGGGGCGAGGGCTGGCAGGGGCAGCCTCAAGCAACCGCCATGTTCTCACCACCGCTCGGTTCCAGCCAGCGCCCCGTTCCACTCGGGCAATTACAGTATCAGATCAATTGCGCCAAGAGCCCGAGTGGGAGAGTGAGTAACGGCGAAGGCAGCTCGGTGCCGGAAGCCCTTCCCGCTCGCAGAGCAGCGCGCCAGGCCCGGACGGCCCGCCACCCCAGGCCGCCGCCCCGCGCGTCACAAGAGCCTTGGCGCTGCCCGCCCCGCGCAGCCGCAGTGCGGCTGCCGTTACCATCGCAACCGCGCCCCGTCAGGGCCCGTGCTGCCCCCGCAGCCGGGGAGGCACGGCCCCGCCGGGGGCACACCCCACCCCGGGCTCCCCGGCCAGGCGGGGCCGTCCCACGTCGCGTTCAGGGAAGCGACCTCGCCGTTGCCCCCCAGAGGGCGGTGCGGCAGTAGCCAGGCTCGCCTGCTCGGGTCGGCGTTACACAGGGCTGGAGGGACACTGTCCGCTCTGGGTTCGTGTCAGTGCAGGGAAATCTTGGGCGGAGAGCACTGGTTCGGGGACGTTCCACACAGAACACGGTTTATTCATGGTACTCGGCCCAGTCACGCCCACAGGCGTGCCAGTTACAGACAACGTGAGTGCGGCTTCTGTCCGACCCAGCCCACCATCCGCGGGAGGCGGCACCAGAGCAGCAGCGGCAGCAGCACCGAGGTCGCACCGCTCCGTGCGCCGTAAACGGAGGTTCTGCGGGAAAGGCATCAATAAACACAAAGATTTCTTAGGTCAGATCTTGGTCCTACCGAAGTGGAAGAGCGTAGCTCTTTGTTTTAATGGATTTTGGATTCAAAACGACGATTTTCTAACTATTTTAATTCTACCGAGATTTTGGACTGACCTGATTGGCAGTGCCTGGTGAGACAGCTTTTTTCTGTTAGTTCTCAAAAAAAGGAATCCCCGTTCTTGGAAAAAAAAAGTTTGGAACATGGATGGGAACAATGCTAACTAAAAGCAAATATGCCACATTAATTATTCTAGTCAAGCCTTAAACACACATACCAGTAAGTTAATAATTAAATGCAATATTAATGCTTGAAGTAATTATCTTCTGAAACCCAACTTCAGGTTAAGGAAAAAAAAAACCACTTGTATATCATTTACATTTTCTTTAAAATTACCATATACAGAATGTATAGAAAGTTAATGTTTGGTTTATGGCAGTATTAAAGACTTAAATTCACATTCCCCTTAATTTGAAGAATCAGTGTATTTGCTATAAATGAGGTTCACCTACCCTTGATCATTATATATGAACATTTATGTTTATTTTTTAAAAGTCTCGGTGCTAAAATAAGTAAAATGCACAGTAAGTCTCAATAAAATAAATCTTATTTACAAATGAATTCCAGTATATCGACATTGTTGACTTGATAGGAATAACAATGACACCCCGCTGAACACCTTTAAGTGTTATTGTCTTCAACTTTGAAGACTGGCTAAAATTTTTTTTACTCAAAATAAGTCATGATAAAAGCTCAAACTATCACCAAGAATTAAAATCAGAAATGTTATTAAACAGAAACTGACTTATTGTGGTGAAATCAAGTCTAAACTGACTATGTGTCTCATAGTAGGCCGTCCATGGGGGCAGTTCCAGGGATGCTCAATCTCACCCATGTGGGTGATCAGTTTTCTCATTTCCTGCACATTCAGTGCAGTTCCAATCATCACCTGCAAGAAAGGGCAAAAAAATTCAATTATTCTTTTCTTTCTCCATATTAACACCTGACACAGATAAAAGCAGTACTTTGGCTACTAGAGCAAATAAATACTGTGCAAGGCTGTAAAAGCAGGAGGGCCTACAAAAGAAACAGAAGACAAAATACTGATGTTAGGTATGTTCCTAAGTGCACTACTTGAAACAAAATAAACTACCAGAAATTTTTCCCAAGTTATACTAGTCAAAAACACAAGGAAGGATGTTTGCTAGCTATTGACACTCTACATAAACTTCCCTTGCAATATATAGATATAGATATAGCCACCTGTAATACAGCAGAAAATACAGTATTTATGTGAAAACAAGCATCAAGTGCTGTACTTACAGATTTTCTGCAAGCTCGAGAAGCAAACATCTGTCTGACCCTGGAGGGCCTACACATGACTCCAGGGCAGTCACTTAACATGAAGATCAGCTCATCTATGTCTTGTGGACCAAAAGTCCAGTTTTTGCTTGTTGGCAATGATATTAATTTAACTCTTTGAGTTACAGGAGCTGAAAGATTTGCAATAATTAATTAAAAAAAAAACCAGAGCATTACAGGAAATTCCTTCTTCTTGAGAGAAAAATACAGAAACTACTTTGATACATTAATATGATGTGACCTGCATATATGCAAAGGTTTAAAATTAGTCTTCTGATGGATGTTATTAACTAACCATAGTGGTAGCTACGGCAGATACCCTTTTAACTACAAAAACATGCTTGTGAACTTAAAAGCAGATCTAATTTCTGACAAACCCTTTTGATTTCAAAGAACATATTGTTTATGAAGCTATTGAGATTACGTGACCACAAAATAATTAAGGATTTTTGTTGGCAAGAGATTGATAATTAATAGCATTTTATAAAAAAATTTACTGGAGATTCTGGAATTAAGAATATGGAAAAAGTCTGTAGTGACATCCCCAATACCAAAGAGGTAACACACAGCACTTTCATTATTCCTGCTGTATAAGGAAAACAATAAGGAGCTTGCAGGGTCACAATTTGCTCAAAAGTACACAGCAAATCAATGCTAAAGCCATAAGAAAATCCAAAGAACATTATTTACCCATGGTATTTTAAAGTTTCTCGTTTTGTCATTTGCCTGCACGTAACCGTGCTGTGACCTGTGTGTACCAAAATAACAACAGGATTTTTATGTTAACACATCCAGAAAAAACACATCCAGCCACACAGTTAAACAGTTACTCCAAAGAGTCTTCAGAGAATTCTGTAAAAAGCTGGCAAGATAAATACTCTACCATGTTCTGTAAACAGTGCAAAGAAACCACAGATTCATATGTCTTAAACACCAAACAAACCATATACTATATTGCATGTTATTTTGAAATTTCTAATAACTACCAAAAGACATTTTTTACATAATAAATGAGATGAAACCGTTGAACTTTGTCACTTCCAGTAATTCTGCCACAGACTCACCATTTTCATTTATGACAAAATCAAATCCATTTTTTCTGAATATTTCCAGGTTTTCAATCAATACAGTTTCATTTACAGCTGTTAAATTGAGATTTTGAGGCCTGAAAGACAGAAAAATACGGTATTGCACAGGTACACAGTGTAGACCACTTAAGAGAAGTTTCAGAAGCAATCTAGAGATACTAATACAGAACTCTATTAAAACATTTCACTTTGTTAAAAAAAAAATCTCACTACTGAACAGATCCCTTCCAAGTTACTCAGTTAAATAAATTGGTTGGGCAGCACTCCCTGTTGCAACAGCAGTCTCCAATATGCCCCCAGGGTGACCATGTTTAGAACCAAACTGTGCCAGCCCACCGTGAAATTTGTTTGACCACTGACTTGCCACACAGCTAGTCATAGCTGTGGAATTTATTTTTCATGCGAGGATTGACTCTTAGAAACACAGAAGATAAAACCTACTGTTGTCTTAAGTGTTTTGAATGTCTGAAATGCTACATAAATATGATCATAGATATACTTTCTGCAATATTGAATTAAACTTAAAAGTTATTATTGTTAAAACACTGAAAGTACTTACACTATCAGCTTCTGACCTTGAAGAACAGTGTGTTGTTGTAACATCTCAAAGTTGTACTTCTCATCAGTAGCATGTTGGTCAATTATGAAAAGATCAGAATTCAACTTTGCTATTATAAACCCTAAATTGAACTGGCCAACGATTTCCATTTTTGCAAACATTTCTTTACTGTGTATAGAAAATATAAACAGATTATAAATTACATTTCATCAGTTACCATGTTAGACTGTAAAGCTTAAATATCTTTTTCCTCCCTGCAGAAGGTGCTTGACATTAAAAAAAAAATCATTAAAGCAGGATATGACTCTGAAAAAGTACAATTGTCTGGAATCTGCCATTGACTGATGAGGCCATTTCTGGCAGACCACAATCCATCGTTAATATGGCACTTGTTCAGGATTCTCCCATTTTAAATACAGCCTCTGGTGATAATAAAATTAGAAATGGGCAGTATGGCGGTAGTCCAAGTGAATAATACTGAAGGCAACATCACAGTTTTGAAGTAAGGCAGCTGACATATTTGCCTTCTTTTCACAATTAGTGTCTTTTTCCACGTTCTGTTTGCACTTAGTTCAAACAGCTGCTCTGTCAGGAGGTCTTGTCAAATGGACATTTTAATGGCTGAGTTAAATAAAAGATATATCCAAAGCTAACAGGTAGATGTTAGCCTCCTCCCCACGCCTCAAGACAGGTCTTGTATTTTTCCTTAATTATTTTTAACTGATTAATACAGTATGTTAAGAAGGTGAAAATACCTGATCTCTTTTCTTAATTCATCTTCTGCTACTTTATTTTCTCCAGGACTAATTTTTGCTTTAAATCTTCTGTAATTTTGTGTTTCTGTAGTTTTCTGTTGTTGCTGTATTATCTTTTTTACCTTTTCTGCTAAAACCTTCATAGAGAATTCAAGTGGCACAGTTTTCTTTTTAATTTCCACCAGTACATCAACACTTGGCATATAATTCCTAGTATTCTTCACTTCAGGACATTTACCTGCCTTGAAGTCATCTGCTTCACTTTTAAAGCTTCTGCTTTTAAAACATTTTACTCTTGAGGAAGAACTTTTGGCTTCTTGTGATAACTTATTTTGATTAGTCCAGTCATTGGTTTGATTTAACTTATGGTCAGTGCCCAAGACCTGAACATCACATTCCAATGATTTCTCACTACATCCACCAGTTTCAAGACATTCATTTTGAAGCTGTTCTTCTGAGCTATAGAATTCCTCTTCAGAAGGATTAATTACACTTTCACTATTGACACAGCTCCCAGCTTCTGGTGTACTACATCCGGCATCTGATTCAGAAGTGCTACAGAATCCAGAATCTGCATTATCTTCTAATTTTCTTGAGTATCTGCTTGGAATTGACATCTTTGAGTCCATCTTATGACAACTCATGGACTCCTTAGTGAAGACAGCACTTTGAGTCTTTACAGTACTCCAATTGGTATCAAGTGACATTTGTCTAGGGGAGCTGTGCTGCTGTTTTACCTTTTTAGGGCTTTGAAAACTACTCTCTGGTGTTTGATGGAGAGAGAACGAATCCCTTAATCTGGCAAGAGTCATTATCCTTTTTCCTTCACCACCTGGATTTTCAGTCTCAGAGTCAGGCAGTGTTTCTACCCAAGGCTTTTCTGTATCTTCAGGAAGCATCTTCTTCAAGTTGCCTAGTAAAACCAGAATAAAGAGTATTTCATGATTCTAAGTTACCTGGAAACATTAGTTAAATTATGTATTTTAGTAAAGGGAATGAAAAGAGAGGTAGAAAAATTGCAAACTTCTCACAGGAGCCCTTAAGCAGACAATGACTGAGACAGGACTCAAATGCATTAATATCCAACACACAAGCAGTTACACCTTTAAGAAACGTACAAGTTTCTTTTTATTCTTCTTTTCATTAAGTACTGGTGTGAATGAATTTGTAATCTCTTTAAGAAACTGGAACAGTTTAAACAGTCCAATCAGCACCTTTATTTATATTATCAGGAGTCTAATGACTGAGTGTCAATGAAAAGTGAATTGCTCTTACACTTCAATAGTCACCATAAAAGTCTGCTGGCAAGGTGCTAAGGAGCTGGCACAATAGATACTTTCGGTATATATTATTTGTGGATAATTAGAGGACTTCAACCTCCCCAACTGTCAGTTTGACATGTATTTTACTCAGATTAATTTAAAATAGCAGTAAAAATCAGGCTACAACTGATTCTATTCAGTAAAAAAGGAAATTAGAAGGGGTTCTGTTGAAAGAAATGAGGAGGATGAGGTGCTGTTAGCACAGAAAAGCCATTTTTAAAGATTATACAGGCACAAGAGAATCAGCCATTTCTGTAGTTATCCTACAAGAATCAACGTTCAAAATCCACTGAACTCGTACTCAAATTTCACACTGTATTTACAAGACATTAACCATTCTTTCTGAAGGCCATTTAAATAAAGAAAACACAGATCTTTTTCAATATGATGGGATAAATCTTTTTCAAGCATTATCAATTGGTTTTGTGTTAATTTCTTCCCCACAAAGTTGACTGTAAATAGTGTTGTGTTGGCATGTGTAATTTCCATAACAATCACTTAATAACTTAGGGTCCTCCTTTAATGTTTGATGTCAATAACCATCTTTCAATGTGAGCAACACATGAAAAATCTGCCCTGAAAGATACATCAGTTAACAGACAGATTTTTCATTCCTTCTTTGGATTTTTAAAAAGCCATTTTCAATTCTCTACCCTATATCATACACAAAACTTTCACATTTTGTGCCCTACCTGTGATGTCCAGAAGTTTCTGATTCACATTCAGTTTGTTAACATCACTACCAAACATCTCTGTCAGAGAAGTTTTTAAAATTGCTAATAAAAGCTTTTCTTCCTGAAGTAAAATTTGCCTTTTGTCTGGTGTTACATTGATGTCAATACACTCTAAAAAAAAAAAAAGCAAGAAAACCAACTGCATTATAAATGAAAAATTAAGGAAAAAATCAACCACTCTTGGATCAAAGTTTTCTGTCCTTTCACCCTCCATTTTTATTTTACAGGATTAAAACCAAAGCGACAGTTTATATTAACAGTATGTTTGCAAATTAAACTTTAAACTTGCTCAACATTCCAGCAAACAAAACTAAGTTAACTCTGTGCAATAACATGATACAAATTTTCTTGTATTGAAGTTACAAGATTGCCTTTTCTCATTACTTGAGATAAGAAGTTACTTCTGAGTATAGAAAAAGTGGAGGGGAAAAAAAATGTGGAACCACAGCTAGACTCTCTTTCCCTCACCAACTGTATATCAAGAAATTGCCCCAGTGCAGCAAGTCAAACAGGTAAAAGTTACAATGTTCTCTAAATAAACACAATTTATTCTTCAATGAAGTTCCAGCCTTTGCTGAAATTACTGAAAACCATTCATAACTTACCAGAATCTACACAAATGTTAAGGACAACAAATGGATACTGGTGTTTATTGTATGAATGATAAACTTCATTCACAAGCTTGACAACCTGCAGAGAAGGTGAAAACACAATAAAGGTCAATACTATTATCTCCTGTTTCCCACCAGTACAAGTTATTTAAGTCCTTTCAAAACAATTAATGTACTAAATCATATCTTGTATGATTGAGCTTTTGTTCACACAAAAAACAGACACAAAGAAGACAGGAAATTGCAGCATCAAGCCACCAATATACATACCAGTGACTAATCCAGGGGTTTTCAGAAAATATTGAACAAGTTGGTGCTGATCATATCAGAAAAAGAAAAACCTCACCTTTGCTGGATCACATGGACGTTGGTTGATGAAGAAAAACTGTCTGTCTGTTGTACTCCTCCCAACACCATGATCACAACGAGAAATGAAGCCTGTAATGCTGTTGAATAATAATAATAATGTAACAGTAAGGTAAAATGGAGGAGCAAAGCAAATGAAATTTTGGATTAAGCATTTTTAACAGAACAGTATTTTATAAGGGGCTAAAAGAAATGCTATTATACAGCATCAGTAAGAACGCGTGCTGCTTTCCTCTCCCAATTCCTTATCTGACCTAGGCTAGGTGTTCAGTTATAGTAAAATGCCACTGGCAACAGTGGTTTGGACTTTTCTAATTACCTATAAAGATTTTGTGGCATGTCAGTAGCACTGAGTCCATATTCTTCACAAACAGCTTCATTAGGAGGAAGCTGAACAAAAGGAATGAGGCTCTGCAACTAAAAAAAAATAGAAAATGAAACATCAAACATGTATAGATTTTTTCCTCTTATTTTATTGTTATTTATTAACCTTAAAATATATTTGATAAAGTGATGGTTTTTTTCAAGTTCAAATCAAATACTTAAAATACCTAAACCTCCTAGAAGACAGTAGCGCTGCTTACTGAGAAACAGAAACAATGCTGTAAAGAACGGCTGGTCTCATCCTTTGATAGCTCTGCTTTTGCCTTTATTTCACATACCCTTACTTTAAAATGTGCATAGACAGAACAACAAAATGATTGACACAGGTTGGACTCTCCAGCTACATACATATGACCTAATCAAGTTTTATGCAAAAAAAAAAAAAAAAAAAAAAAAAGGCAAAGAGTAGTTTCTTTTGAAAGAACAATAAAGCTATTAGAAAAGGTAAGTTGTTTGAATCACAAGCTGCCCAATTACAGATAGATTTTACCGCAAACATTTTTCCCAGCCATGCCACTATTATTTTTCTGACATTACAGCGCCTTCTACCAATTTTACATTTAAATATTTGTTATTATATAAGCAGGCTATAAGCTAAATGTTCTATTCAGATAACACTGAATTTTCAGCTATGCTTGTTGCTACGTGGCAAGACAAAGCTACACCTTCCACTTCATCTTTCAGCCACAGCATGAGCAACAGGCTTCGAGATCTCTACATGGGCACCGAGAAGGGAGGAAGTGCTTAACAACCAGCGGCATCAACCCCTCACTGCTACTGTAATATATGGTTGTAGGAAGAAGGGTTTTATGCTTTTTCTCATCTTCGCTTTCTTCTAGAAGAAAACAATTATTTTCATAGCTAATATTTGGAAAGCATCACAGTCCGCCCCTCTGCAGGGGCAGACTGCAACCCTGTTTAAAGGTTAACCAGAACACTAATGAAACTTAAGTTTCACAGGAAGAGGTTGCAAAACCTAGAAACACCTCAGGTTTCTGTTCCCCAATTAAGATTCCCACACCACACCATTTTTAGGATTTTTTAAATTGCTTGTTCTTGTGACAGACACAGACCTTGGTGCCCACACTGCTTCCCAAAAGCACACGCCTTCAGCGGCTTGCTGGCACAGTTCATAAAACTGGCTTCAGACAGACATCAAGCAGTAACCCTATCTCCTAAATCATTTCCATCAAAACATCTCTAAGCAGATACAGAAACTTCAAGGGAATCTGTAGAGGCTGCACTGTTTCTCCTTTTTCAACCTGTAGGGTGTGCTACAAGTCCACACATGCACCATCCTCTTACGGTTTTTAAAGGTTTCCTCTATTTATTAGATATCAAAAATCTCTCTATACAGCTATAGTATTGTGCTTTTCCATAACAAAAGTAATACCTGTTTTTGCCCAAATACTGCTCCAATGTTCTCCTTTAAACTAGGACTTCCAGTAGTTGATACCACAGAGCTTTTTTTCCCTTGGCCAACCTGATTAGTGCAGTTGATCCGCACTCCCTTTGAAACAATACAGTATGCTTGCAGGACCTGGACCATTTTTGCATATTCCTATTGAAAAAAAAAGAAATTCCACATCTATGAAATGTCTCTTTTTAAAACAAAAATGTATAAAAATAACCATTCAACATTTGCAGGTAACAAAAAGGGGAGAGTAATATTTTTTTAAATCTTAATAGTCTAAATTAAAAAAAAAAATGTGAAAAATAGTGTCTTTAGAAACAAACAGCATGTTTACAAGATTGACATTTAGTCGTAACACAGCAGTCCTTGATTTTAAAATACACAAGTGATCATGATATTGATTCTCTTCAAAATCTGAGAATTTGAGGATGTACTTTAAACCAATCATGGCAAAACAGAAAAGGAAAGCATAAATGAAGATTGCTTTATTATTTGATAAAGATGTAAGACAGGCAGGAAATAGTCTGACATTATCAATGTATTCTACAGAAAAGTGAGTATCATTTGGCAGTGAATAAATTTTGGGGTATGACACTCCTTTGAATTAATAATTTCTGATCTAACCTACCTTTTTAATGTTTCTTTGAAATTCCTTGTGCCGCACAGGCAAAGTATAAAATAACTGCTGTAGGTTCACCGTCGTTCCTTGTTGTCGTGGAAAAGGCGTTTTCTGAGTAATTTTACCATTGTGATCAAATACCAAACGAGTCCCAACCTTGGCAGACTTATGACAGGTAAAAATTGTAACATCACTAATGGAGGGAAAGAGGCAACAGCGTTACTCACTAAGCACTGTATTTTCTTATCCATTTCTCACAACCTAAACAGGTATAGAAACTCCATCAACACTGTTCATTTAATTAAAACTCCCTCTTCAACCACAAACATATCTGAAGAGTAGTGTAAAATTTTCCTAGCTACTTCACAAACATTTTTATTTGTATCCATTTCATTCTTCTCATATAAAAGGCAACATTAAAGTCTGGTTTTGTTGGATGCTACATTCCTCATATTAATACGGAACAGCAGAACGTGCTTGATGCACAGAACTGTGTACAAAAGCTGTGCTACTTCAAATGTGTAGTTTGTCTGGGAGGAGTTTAACTACAGTTTTAATGAGTTACAGCCTAGCAAACACAGCACTTAGGTATTACAGTGCTTTATATTAGAGGATCAAACACTTAGCCAAGTACGCAGTTCTATCCTGCAAAGACTCGCATTCTTAAGCAGCACTAGATTTTGCACAGAAGAGGACCAATCAGGTGCTTAGAATCATAGAATAATTGTGGTTGGAAAGGACTCAGGATGCCATGCAACCTACTGCTCAAAACTGACCTAACATTAAGGAACTGGAAGTTTCCAAACCCTCATTTTATCAAATAACGGTAATCTGAAAAGCTGGCTTCAGTTATTTTTGTGCATATAGTAACTTTCTACTAATAAGAAGTTTAATATTAGTACCTTAATGCACACAGTGAACTGAGAGCTTCACCTCGAAACCCAAATGTTTCAACATGTACTAGATCAGAAAAATCTTGTATCTTTGATGTATAATGTTTCAGAGCTGGAAAAAGATATTTTAAATAGAGATTTCACTTCAAAGTGACACTCGTCTATGCAAGTAATTTTGCATGCATATCAAGAAGCAAAACAACTTCTGTATTACTCATTGTATTTTACGTAATTACTAGAGACAAAATAATTGAATACTAACATTTCCTTTGCCCTTTTCTTATAAGCAAGAACCCTCTAAAATCCTCGGCTATACCTGTTACTCCATACTTACACCCAAAATTTATACAGCATTATTGCCATATGCATTATGAGATGCCTTGGAGCAGTACACAGCACCTGCCTCCGATGTACCTGTCACAGATTTTGCCCTGCAAGAAAAGAACTGCAGAGCTGTGCATGGTATCTAGTGGACAGGCATAACCCTGTTTCTCTACAGCCACAGCTGAGGACAACTCAATCTACATCAGTGCAGCACCAGGCACCAGGTAACAAACTTGAGTCCGTAGCAGCACCCCTGAACTTTCACTGTCCTGGAACAGTAGGAAAAAGTTTCTAATGTACCATATACACATTGTGAACAGACAAAGTTACTGAGTAATAGCTGATAGTTATATGGTTTCATTATATGAAAAAAGAAATGCAGGTATTTTGGTTGCAAAGGCTAGTTATAGTTATCATACAGTGCTGTTACTGCTCCCATTTTGTGCAATTTAAAACTAGCAAATGGAAAATCTGACAGTCAGGCACACAATGTCAGATCACTTTCAGCAAATATTTAAGTTTACAAATCTGCTCTTTGTGAAAGAGCAGTCACTTTCACAAAGCTTGATTCTTTCAACAATGACTGATGACTCCACACAAATTAATCTCAATTAATATTTATAGGACTTCCTCTTCTATCATGATTTCTATTCTTTGTTTCACTTAAATAAGCAATTGAATCAAAGACTGCTTCAGAGCTACAAGAACTATAACCACAATAACAGTACAGAAGTCCAGTCTAGTTTTGCCGAAGTCTTGCAGATCACATGTGCATTATATACAAGGCCAGTATTTGTTAAAATTTATTAAATTTAGGAAATCTGTTAAAAAATATAGCTTCCGCACTGAATATATGTTTTCAAAAAGGTTCAACTTACTCAAGCCTTCAAAGTTTTCCTCTTCCACTCCACCTCCGTTATCTGAAACCTCTATCAGTTCTGCTCCATGATCTTTAAGTTTTATATCTACAAAATTGAGTAATAAAGTATTTTAATTCTGTATGTTCATAGACAGTGTTCAGCATTAATTTACTTTAAAATTACTTTAAGTAACTTTACCACATAATGTTTTTTCATGTCAAGTTTGAACAACAAAAATACCCTCATAACTGTCAAGTCTGGGCAATCTAATGCAAACCAGCCTGTGCTTAGAGGTAGTTCAGCTTCATTGCACTTTTGCCTGATCATAAGTTTTTCCAATTATAGCAGCTATCATCATGATATCATCTAGAAACTGCAACCCTGCCTTAACTGCCTAGTAGCTTTAGGCTAGCAGCCAGCAGAGCCTAATCACCACTGCCGTATAGGCCACGTACCTTATTTAGTGGCAAGAAGGGCTACAAAGAAAATAACACAGAAAAAACTCACAGCTTCTAGGAGCCCCGTTGGAGCCTGGGAAACAAAATGCTTTATTCATCTGCTGTGTAAAATCACTGCAAACATGCTTGGCCCAAATAGAAAGTATTTGCACAGATTTGTTAATATGTACCCTGTTTGAGAAAAAAGAGGGACTTCACAAGTCTCTGAAATTTTATGAAATCATGATGAAAAGAAGGTTACCAATGTTGGTAGCTCCAGCATCCAGACTGTTCTCCACCAACTCTTTCACGGCAGTGCCAAGATTCAGCACAACCTGTCCCGAACAGATCCGATGAACTGACTTACGGTCGATGGGCTTGATGGCTGTGGCAGGCTGCAGGCTTGAAAGAGAGGAGGGACAGGAAAAACAGGGTAAAGCAGGCGGTAAAGGGCCGCCGCGACACGCACGCTCGTCCGTCCCCGTCACGCGAGGCACCCAAAGGCGAGGCAGAGGGTGAAACACCAATATCCCAGGTAGCCGCATCCAAACGAGGAGCGCCCGAGAAGCACCACAGGCTTCACTGAGCAAGTCAGGAGGGGAGGCGGGAACCGAGAAGGCAGAAGCGGCCGAGGAGGCCGCAGCCGCGCCAGTGGCCAGGGCATGGCTCACTGCGGGGGAGCAAGGCCCCGAGCCTCTCGTGAGGAGAGGCGGCCCGGTGTGGGGCGTGCGGGCGAAGGGCGGCCCCCATCGCCGTTGACAGGGCCGGGGCCCGCTCCAGGGCAAGAACTCACCAGGGCGCAGCCTCCTCCATGAGGACCCCAGCGGGACGCGCCGTACTCTCCTCAGAATACCCCTTCCCCAGGCTCCGCCCCCTCTCAGTCATTGGCCGTTGGAGAAAAGATCCCGCCAGTCCTAAACAAATTATCAGCTCCCCGGGTGCCAATTGGTCAATGGAGCCACCCAATCAGAACTGGAAGATGCATCTTTCGTCCTATGGAGACTCGCTCACGCTGGCCAATAGAAAGAAGACAAGGAGGCGGTGCGGCAGCTGCCAGCGCGCATTGGATCGCGGGTGAGTCAGTAAGGCCCCGTGCTCCCGTCTGTCCCAATAACTGCAGCGGGCGGGCGGGACTGCTGGCGGGTCGGGAGCAGGCGTGCTGCGCGGGCGGGTAGGTGCCGCCATGCCCATGTACAAGGTGAGGCCCTTTCATAGGGTCGGCGGGGAGGTGTTGGCAGAGCAGTTGCCTGCCTGTATGTACCGCCTGCCCAACCTGCACCACCGGCCCTCGCCCGCCGCGTCGCCGCCGCCGCAGGTAGGAGCGCGGGAGCGGCCGTCTGCGTGGCCGGGGTGGGGCCTGCTCAGGCCGCGGTCCGCTGGGCTCGGCCCGACGCCCCTTGGGCAGCGGGCCGGCGTCTTGGGCCGCCCTGCCGGGGAACCTGGCGTACCTGCCTCCGGCCGCGCTGGGTCGGTATTTCCTCCGAACGGGGCGTGCCTTCGGGAGCTGCGAGAAACCTTCGGCGCTGGGGAGCTCACAGGGGCCGGCTCCCCGCGATCCACGCCGCCTTAGCCCGCAGGAGGGGCGCGTTAACGTGGCAGCGCTGGTTCCTTCTATCTTATCAGTGGCTCGTTCGAGGGTTAGATAAGATCGCTTTCGCAGGATTTTCTCTGCAATACTTTTAAAGCCTTCGGTAATTCTCAACTTGGCTTTTCTGGGCTCTCGTGTGCGTCTCTTTCTCAAGTTTCTATTTTTAAGCGGCCGTATTTGGAGTACCGAGCTGTTACATTAATCTAGTTGACTTCAGTCTTTCTCCAGTATCAGGAATGCGTTGAGTTCTCCCAGGCTGCTTGTGGCCATTTTTACCTTGATGCCATCACATCTTTTCAGTGAGGACTTGCTCTGCCCTCACCCAGGTTGCTGGTGGAGACACTGAGTAAACTTGGGGCAGAACTTGACAGGAATCCTTGCTAAGGTGCTCTCCCATTGCAAGGGGGAAATACTAAATACCAGTCTCCTCTGAGAGTGGTTTTTATTGCATGGAATTGGGAACCTGCCAAATAATGGTCACTTAAGAGGTGTTTCCATGTCTTGTCTCTGAGAACATTTTGTAAGTGGGATTGAGATTTCACTTGGGTACCTTGTTTATTATCTCTTTATCCATTAGACTGAGGAAGGAAGCTTAGTAATGGATTAACTATATAAAGATTTTTCTTTAACATTAAGTTTATAGACTTAACCTCCCACAGGAATGTATTCACCTTTTAAAAGAGGTAGCATTGCAAGAGAAGAGACTTGTAAGATAATTGAGATAACAAAAAGGTGCATTGGGATTACCATGTAACCAAGCATATGGACTTTTTTTTCCTCAATAGTTTATATTCTCTGAAACAAAGAATAACTACAAAGACTGATTTCTTATGATGCACCATCCACCTAAACCTGCAGAACTTTTTACTTTTATTAACTGCCTGAATTGTCAAAAAGACTCCTTGTTTGGCAGCCTCAACACTGGCTGTATCAGTCTGCTCATCTGGCCTGAAGAGCATCCTGACGAGCTCACTTTGGGTTCTCAGTTTTTAATTCAGCACTTCACTGCCAGCTTTAAATTTCTGTGGTTGTGGTCTGATTTTTACTGTTATGGAGTTTGCTGTAGATACTGGTTTAAAAATACATTACGCAGGAAGATTTCAGAGATCGATTACATAACCCATTTCACCATGTTCTTACAGGCAAAAGAGACAACAAACAAACATAAGATCATGATGTTTGGTTATTTGAATGTGTTTGGAGTCTTTCAAAACGTCAAGTGAGCTGTGGATTATTTTGACACTGAGCTGAGTGAACATTGATGTGACCTTGTTTTTTCCTCTCCTATAGGAAGAGGCTGACCCATCACTTCAAGCCCTTGAATCCCGCCAGGAAGAGATTCTAAAACGCTTATATGAACTGAAGAGTGCTGTCGATGGTCTCTCAAAAATGATACAAACCCCAGATGCTGACTTTGATGTAACTAATGTCATTCAAACTGATGACAGTTCTCCTTTGACAACAAATGGAGCAGATTTAGATTTGATGCTTGGAAAGGTAAGTTTAGTTGAGCATGTACAGGGACACATACTTTCTTTGCCCTCAGATTTTCAGGGTTGGAAGTGTGGCATTAAAACCTGCGACACTCAGAACTCAATATACAAGTCTTATATCCTTACAAATAACTTACAGCTACCGCTTCATTTGGGGCATCCAGATTACAGATACAAATATGTGTAAGTACCAAATCTTGTATATTCTCATTTGGACATAATGCCAAGATAGAATGGTTAATTTTGACATTCTGACAGTTTGTTTCTTTTTTGTTACTAACTGGAAATTTAACTTTGGCTTCAGACTAGGCTAGAATTTACCTCAGTCATGTTCTTGAATTATGTGTTGAGGAAGGAAGATGTTTAAACATTCAAACAAGTTTTAAATGTCAAGACTTGAATCAATTTATTTGAATATCATGTAGAATCTCAGATGTATGTTTTGGTGTCAGATGAAAACTCCCCTACTTCAAAGTCTCATCTGGGATGTGTCTTACCTGCTGAATGTTTCGCTTTCCATTCAGGATTATGGTGCCCTGAAAGATATTGTAATCAATGCAAATCCTTCTCTACCACCGCTGTCATTATTAGTACTACACCATCTGCTTTGTGAGCGGTATAAAATATTATCAGCTGTTCACACACATTCATCGGTGAAAAGCGTGCCAGAAAACCTCTTGAAATGCTTTGGAGATCAGACTAAGAAGCAACCACGTCACGAGTATCAGCTGGGCTTTACTCTTATCTGGAAGGATGGTAAGAATGAAGTTATCTTGTAGATCAGTATTTTACAATAGGTGAGAAAATGGAACTTGGTGCTGTAAAACCTTGACAACAGGTGTTTTGGTGTCTGTGCTGACACACGATGGATGCATATTGCAGGTAACCTTTCTCCTCTCTTTTTATAGCTGTGAACAATGATGATACAGGAGGAATGTTGTGGTTACTGCTATTAAAATACATGTGGCCTTTACATGGTTGGTTGTACCCACGGGATTTTTTTATAGAAGTGTTTTTCAGTTTCTACCCAGAAGTTAGCTAGAATAGAAATTAGGTGGGAGATTGGGCTGAAGTCTGCAAAAAGTTATTTCTTCATCCCAGGTTTCTGCCTTAGTTTAAGTATTTAGACTAAGAAAACTGAAAATTGTTAATGATGTTAACAGTGCTGCTGGCATCACAAAATATGTCATAGAATTGCCATTACATTTAACTTCTCTACTGGGTGATACTGACTTTCTTCTTTTCTTAATTTCAGTTCTAAAACCCCAGATGAAGTTTAGCATTCAAACAATGTGCCCTATCGAAGGAGAGGGGAACATAGCTAGATTTCTCTTTTCCCTGTTTGGCCAGAAGTACAATGCAGTAACATCAACTCTGATTGACAGCTGGGTTGATACAGCCATCTTCCAGCTGAAAGAAGGCAGCAGTAAGGAAAAAGGAGCAGTCCTGCGCTCTATGAACGCTGCCCTGGGCAAGACATCGTGGTTGGTGGGAAATGAACTCACAGTAGCAGACATTGTTGCATGGTGTGCGCTTCAGCAGACCGGTAGTGCAAATGCTGCCCCGGCCAACGTGCAAAAATGGATGAAGTCGTGTGAGAACTTGGCACCTTTCAGCTCTGTAATGAAGCTACTGAAGTAGGCCTGTAGTCTTTGTAATGGTGTAATTTTAATCTTACTCCATCTCGTGCCTGCTGAGATGTATTCAAGAACTACAGTTGGACAGAATTCTAAAATCAATAAAAACATTACAGCTACCTTTTAGGTGTGACCTTCCTTTTTTGTAACTGATGCATAACGTGCATGTTTCTTCAATGATTATAAGCTATCTAAAGAAGTCCTATGTAAATACAAGCTGCAATTTTTTCTTATGTTTTTCCCTGTAACCCAAAAGCTTATTTACACAAGTTAAATTGTGTGGAGGCTAAGTGCCACATGAATCCTTCCTGTTGACTGGAGACTTCTGAGCTAAAACAGAAAGACAAATACCTTGAAAAACCAGACAGGAAAATCAAAATGCATGGAAATATCTTTATGTAAAAAAAGAAACATTTTATATAACTTAGTATACAAGAGGTTAGTTCCTATGTACTTAAACAGGAGAGCCTAGTCTCATATGTTCAGCTTGTTCTTCAGAAAGCAGTCTTATTCTCTCTCTCAGTTTCTCTATTTCTTCCTCTTGCTGTCTCACCTTCTGTTGTAGGTTAGAAATAACCTGAAAATGAGAGTCAGTTTACTTCATTTAGAGACAGGCAAGGGTAAAGCCTTGTCAACCTATTTGAACTGTGTTTACAATCCACTACACATACATTCTGCAGTACCACAGCTTTTCTGTGTATTTGATAGTACAGCTTAATCCACAACAAAAAAGTGGGGCAACAAAAGGGAAAATTATAAAAAGATTCTGCAGAGCTGATGAAAAATTTCAAAAGCCTTCCTGACCTATAAAAACACCTCAAGCTGTACATGAATCAACTCTCCAGTCTTCATAAAGTTACCTATAGGTAACTTAATGACTGTGTATCTCATTACAAAGACACTGGAAACATATGGTGGCCTAAATACTGTAATCCAAAAACAAGAGAATCAATCACACAATCCTCTTAAGTTCAAGACAACACAACACGGAGAGGGAAACAGTGTATTTTCATATTTCTTTATCCTGTAAAGGTTGAGGTTATTGGCATAACTTACATGTTCTGTGGAATGAAACAGTTCACTTTCACGAAGCTGAGCAGCAGTTGGTCTTTCTGTAGATCTCTGACTGGTGAGGAGTTTAACGTACTTGGCTTGAATAGGCCATTTTTTGTAGAAAGAATGAGGAATTTGGCCGTTCCTTAGACGTGTAAGAACTTCTGTTCTTTCCATTTCTGTTCCAAATGGCTGGAACAGTTCTAGCAGGATAACGCCCATGCTGTACATGTCTGACTGGTAATGGGGTGAGGAAAAAGTTCTGGGATAACAGCTATCTTTAATTACTAGATTCCTTTTTCTCATTAAAAATTCATGATATGAAAAGGTTCGTGACAATGAAGTTTCATGATATGAAAAGTATGACACCACTAAAGGAACACAAATTCAAATCTATTTACATTTCTCAACATTATCTTAGAAACAAATAATTTTTTGCATTAGTAACAAACTAGAAGGCAGAGTTAAAATCCATGTTTCGACAAAAACATTAGCAGTAATATTTATGGAGTAGGAGGAATATTTAGGTATTTACCAAATATTATGTATGTACCTACTGAAAGGCTTGTTTTATTCCTATTATATATCATCCTGTGTTAATAGAAAAAATACTCCCTACCTTAAAATCGTAGTGAGATCCCTGCAGTTGTTCTGGTGAGGCATAGAGGCAAGTCCCCACTCCTGAAGTATGTGTCAGTCCTGTAAAAGTTAGACTTCCTCAGCTAGTGTTACACTGTTACCATGTCACTTAGTTAATGGGTTTAGTATCATAGAAACTTAAATGCTGAAACCCATTAAGCTTTTTTCTCTTACCATTTATCCTTTCTGTCTTAAACTGCTGGTCTGCATCATCCCAAAGAAGGTCTTTGCAGGCTAATCCAAAGTCTCCTATTTTCACATGGTGATCTGATCCATGTAGAAAGATATTTCTGGGCTACAAAACAAGATAGTATAAAATCTAAAATCTATCTATATAAAGAATTAGGAATTTTCAGTTGTTTCAAAGTTATAAAATCCAGTGTTTCATGGGTATAATAATTAAAACTTTATTTAGTGATAGAGGAAAAAAAATAGTTATAGCTGATACCAAATTATGTTAGCAACACCATTTAGCAGAAAGACCACATATGAAAGATCTAGAAAAAAAGGAAGAAAAGCAAAAGAGGAAAAACTAAGACTTACTGGAAAGATAAAGTACTTTTCTGGGGGGTTTTTTAGCAGAAAATGGGAAATTTGCAGAACAGTAATGTTGACAGGAACAGGCTAGAGCAGACAGCGAAATAGACCAACTGATGCATCAGCAAGGAGGATTAAATACCATCTTTGGGCTAGATAATATGTAAAACAAAATATACTTTTCTATATGATAAGTGCAGCTGCAATGGGCTACTTGGTTCTAGGAAGTTGCTATGAAAAATACCAACACGATGAGAGTATCGAGTAGAGAGCACTGACTGGAAAACCTGAAATCGTTTTATCCATGTATTTTGGCTTTAGGACCACCAAGGAGGAGACATGCTGGCATTGTGTATCCAGAAAAAAAAGACATACTTGCCAGGTAAAACATAATGCAAAATTACTGGTTTTACTTTGTATCACAAGGTTTCTTAGCTTAGGTATGTTTGGATGAGAAGTGAAAGCACTACTGCTTAGAACAGGGGGTGTTTTCTACTAAATAGAAATTAGCATTAGCAAGAAAGCAAAAGCACCTTAAGCCTTTTATTCATTCTCAAACTTTTGCTGATTTTACAGTACTTTTTAAATGTTGCACTGAATCACGTGGTTACTTCAAAGCTATTCTAAAACCAGACATCCTGCAACAATGTCAAAGAATGATGCTGTTCAAGTGCCAGATTCCAAATCCTCTATCTGATTATGGATTTTCATTACAAAAATTACAATTCCCTTGTCTACGAGGGAATTTTAGATATGTAACAACTGTCTCTGAGTTGGCTGTTAATGGCTTAACCATGGTAACAGGCAGCTCTAAAAATCCTCAATAGCAATCCACAAACCAAACTGTACATTACCTAGCACTGGGTGGGGAGAGGGCGGTAAAGAAGAAAACATGGAGATACCGTATGAATTAACACACTGCCATCTTCAGAACCATCTGCAGTTCTGAGACTCCTATCTCAGAAAGCACCTAAGAGAACTGGAAAGTTGTGCGTAGATGAGTGACATGAACGCTGAAAATTTGGAACGGCTTCTATTCAAAGAATCACTAAATATAAAACACAGGACAAACTGTTAAGTTTAAAACAGGTCTGTTAAATCACACATGGAATGGGAAACTGACCATGAAATACTTCAGTATTTCTTTCAAAAATGAAATAGGTGATATCAAATTAACTGACGGCAACTCAAAACTAGGGCCATTCATCTGCACTCACAGCACAGCTGAACTGTGTGGAGACACTGCTGCAGGATGGCTAATTAATTCTACTGCTAATTATGAATGTGACTTCTGTTTTACTCAATATAAACAGACATCATAGCCAGAAGTAATACCTCTTGACTCAGGCACACACCACCAATCACTGCTGAATATGCTTCTTATGCTGCAAACAGCCCTGCAGAGAAAGACTTGGGGATACTGGTGGATGAAAAATTGGCTATGAGCTGGCAATGTGCGCTTGCAGCCCAGAAAGCCAACCATATCCTGGGCTGCATAAAAGAAAAAAACATGGCCAGCAGGTCAAGGAAGGTGATTCTCCCCTCTACTTCACTCTCATGAGACCCCACCGTGGTACTGTGTCCAGTCCTGGGGTTCCCAGCATAGGAAAGCCATGAACCTCTTAGAGCGGGTCCAGAGCAGGCCACAAAGGGCTCCTCTGAGAGCAGAACAGCTGAAAGAGTTGGGCTCGTTCAGCCTGGAAAACAGCAGGCTCCAGGGAGACCTTACCTTGGCCTTTCAATATATAATGGGATCTCATAAAAAAAAGAGAGACTTTTTACCATGGCCAGTGGTGACAGGACAAGGGGCAACAGTTTTATACTGAAAGAGGGTAGATTTAGATTGGATATAAAGATGATGTTTTTTGTCTTCTGACAAAATTGAGGGTGGTGAGCCACTGGAACAGGTTGCCCAAATAAGTTGTAGATGCCCCATCTCAGGAGGTGTTCAAGGCCAGGTTGGACAGGGCTTTGAGCTACCTGGTCTAGTGGAAGGTGTCCCTGCCCCTGTCAGGGGGTTGGACTAGATGACCTTCAAAGGACCATTCCAACCCAAACCATTCTATGATTTTATAATCTAGAGGCCCAAGTGCTGCCAGATTATGTCTGTATGTACAGATGAGATGGAACTTCCGCTTACACTTCTTCCATGAACTTCACTGGCCTGAAGCTGAACTATGATGACTTATTCCTCATCCTATAAAACTAGGAAATAGAAGAACTGAAGACATTAACACCATCTTATGCATTGCTGCTGGGCACAGAGAAGCTGTGGTTAACAAATGCAAGTTAATGACCAAGCTTCTGTTAGGTCACGGTAATTCATAAAATTTGTTTTGCCATCTGAAGTTTTGGGACCTATTACTATGTTACATCCTACCAGTCCACAAGTTTTAGTCTAAGTAATATAGTAAAATATGGTGAAGATTATGAGCTCTGGCTCAAAATCAGGCTGCCAATAACTATATGGAATTCTACATACAGCCACCAGGACTTTGGACAATCAGGCCATGATGATGCTCAACAGGAAAGCAAACTGAAAAACTGTTGACTCTGAAACATTCATCAGAAAAATTAAAATTAACCCAGAACAAAGATAGTGTGTTTTGTAGTTCCAGGTTTCTACGTGTGGAGTTTTAATAATCATGATGATTTTTACACTAATTTTCTCAGATACCTGCTGTATCAGATGCTGAGAACCTCTGTAAGAAGCAGAGTAGGAAAATACACCTTCTCTTCCTTGCTATTTGAGTCTATCAGTTTAGGGGGGTGGGGTGGTTAAGGAGCAAGGAAGTAACATATATCTACCTACGCTTTACATTTAAGCCAGCCAGTAAGTAAAAACTATTCTTATGATTAGAGTTCCAAAAACCTTCACAGAAACATATAAAGGGCATCCCATTCTAATAATTCAAAGTGATATTAAGTCTGTGCTTTGTTACTTTTAATAGGAATAAAACCAAAACTTTACATTAAGTCAGTAATAGCACCTACAACTTCAGTCCCTTAGAGGAAAGACCAACCATTTGGAGAGACAACAATTATTTGCAACTTGGGGAATTTTTTTTTTGTTTTTAAAGCAAGTAACTGTAACTGGACATATTTTCAAAAGCTACCTGATAAGCTGTTAGCAAACTGAGATGTAGTCAAGGGGCTTTGCTTATTTTTATAACTACCTAAAAGAATTTTCTTTAGGTAATTAGGTAATTTAGGTCCTGCTCTGGTTAAGGAAAGACCAAGACAAAATAAAACCAATCCCACCTTCCCTGTTTAGAACAAGAAAATGACTTAACAAAGGAGAAAACATTTCCAGGGCTTAATCATAATTCACTTGTAAGTCAATGTAACTGAGTACTATGCTTACGGTAAAGAAGTATGTTACTGGTAGAGAGGAGACAGTGTATTTTTTCATATGTAACACAGATAAATTCTTAAGAGTGCAGGTCATCTCAAAGTTAACTATGAAGTTCCTTTCATTCACCCATAATGTGAGTTATCTTTGTTTTCTTCAACCTCAAGTAATAATTCAATGAACTTACTTTAATGTCTCGATGCATCACTCCCATGCTATGGATATAGCATACTCCTTCTAATAACTCTTGAAAAATGTTCATTGTCCAGCGGACATCCACAAGATGGTATGGACCTTAAACAATTTAAAATCTGAATTATTTCAGCTAATTTTACTGAGTTATTTAAGTTTATGGTGCTATGTCTTATTGAATTCTGTTTAGTTATGATTTGGAAGAAATTTTTAACAGAATGAACATAGTTTAAAAATGGAATTTCCCATGCTTCACTTAAAGTATTTTTGAAAGAGCAAGAAGTCATTAACCTCAAAATTCCAAAAAGGAAAGTTCAGAGGACATGAACACTTCTGCCTGAAAAGCTTCCTCCAAACCCCATCAGACAATTATTTGATTATGAATTTAACAAACGCTTTACTTCCATTAAGTGCTGAATTAGAATGAAAAATACTGTTCCAGATAAAAATCATACTAATTTACATAATGACATGTTTTCTGTATTGATTTGCACCCTTCCTTTTTGGATCCTAATCCTTCTGCTGTTGTGCTACCCTCTGAAATTCCCAAATCTCCTCTGGCTGTAGGTGCCCTAAATAAACTTACCATCTCACTGTTTTTACCATTTCCCACATTATATTTTATTAAACTGCATTGTCTTCCTACTCTAATGACCTAGATCTTACCTGTCTGTTGCCACTTTTAACATACACCATTCACTCCAACTGGGCTTCTGTTGCTTAATGTCTAACCTAAGATAGCATTCACCTTTCCTCTCCTGACGCCTGTGAAAATGTGTGAAAATGGGGTTTTGCGAGGTCAAATGACCTAGTAACGCCCTAGTAGTTTTGTCATTTCTTGACCAGGAATGTCATCTTTTAGCTTATAAAAGCTAAAAGACTACGATTACAAGAGAGATCAGTTGAAGTCAGCTGATAGTTAGCTGCTAAACCTGACTCCATGACTGAAGAGAAGAACAAATTTATCTTAAGATGAGTGATTAAAACTAAGATTAAACATTAATCATATAGTTTATGTTTTACAATCTGTTGAGCATATGCTCTTTTTATACAACCATGGAACATGTTTCTAATGCTTTAAGAGCATTGGACTTGTTCCTCCAGATGTCAACAACTATTGAAAGCAGCTTGGGATCAAGGGAGTGAGAACTTTGGCCACTCAAGCAAAGTGAATGTTAGATTTTTGAGACCAATGACTAATAAGCCTGCATAGGAGTTTTGATTTTTAAGAATAAGCTTAAAAGAAGATGAAACAAGAGGGAGACTCCCTTTTTACAGGGAGTCACCTGGAAAAGACGAGGGGTATTGGGTACAAGTTACTCCTGGGGAGCTTCTGATTAGACACAAGGTGAAAATTTTTCACAAGGACAATCAGCCATTGGAATAATCTCCCCAGGGAAGTGGTGGAGTCCCCAACATTGGACACTTTTAAGATTCAGCTGGACCATCTTTATGTAGACTGTACTTTTCCCAAGAAAGGTTGGTCCAGATGATCCTTGAGGCCCTTTCCAACCTGGTATTTTATGATTCTAAGAAGTATGTTGTAACTTGTCTGGAACAGAGGATGTATTTACGTTTTCCACAGCAGATAAATTACCCTGTTAAGAGCTCTATTTTGTAGTGATGACTACTGCCAAAGCAAAATTTCAATTATTAAACAGCTTACAAGAAAAAGCAGATTCTGTCAATAAAAAACTCTATTCCAAATAAGTAGTACTGCCCAGGCATAGAGCTCTCCAGGTAACAATTATGGCTCAGACATACATTCGTTCTTTTTTGCAGAGTTGTCTAAAACTCATGAACTTCAATCTCCATTACCAACATTTATCATACAAAGATACAATACTAGCTGCTGTTTGATTAAGCGAATAAAGAATCTAATGAAGAAGATCCGAATTAAAAGCTGCTGAAGTGAAACATAAACTCAGACAAGTGAACTTCCAGTTAGGAAAAAAGTAATAAGTGAATCTTTAAGACAGTGATAAATCTTACTGGAAGTTTCCTCTGTTCTCTCGTTGCATCTTTTATTACGGTCAACAATCCAATCCCACAAGGATATTTCACACAGTTGCATTTGTATATGAAGCATCAAACGATACTCCACCTAACAGAAAAATAATGGTCCATGATTTTGGCACTGTAATACAAATAGTATTTCCTTAGTTATTTTCTTTAAAGCTAAAAAACCCAAAATTTGTTTATTAAACTAAAAACAGGTACCAAAATGACATCAAATACAGCATTACTATTCTACTGCATTCAAGAAGCAGGTGCAACACCACTATCTAGTTTGGGTTTTATTTTGCTTGCTCCTCAAATTTTAACAACTGTTATATGATAAAAGCTAACAAAACAGCCAGCTACATATCTTAATATTCAAATTAGAGTTTAAAAGCTTCTAGTCATACTGAACAGAGGTTTACTCTAGCTTAAGAAAATAGCATAAATTAACATAAAATAGCAAAAAAAAATTCAACCCCTTGACGTGGAATTTTATGATTTATTAACATGAATATGTAACTTCACACTCAGTTTCTGATAATGTACTAGTTCATTTGATAACCTGGACAACCCAAGAAAACACCTTTAAAATCTTGGATTTCTTGCAGGAGGGAATGATGTCCAAATGATAGCAAAAGCTTGAAGCATTCCAGAGCTGGCTGTTTTATATAAACTATTTCAGTGGTATGAATGCCAACAACGTTTTAGAAGCATAGGCAGAAGTCCCTGCTCAAATCTGCTTCTCTCTTTTCCACATGTAATCCTACACTGTACAGGCTCCACATTACATACCTACACACTTTCATCAGTAATATCTGACTTAGCCATCACTACCGAATGATGAAGATTTTCAAGGTTGTTGTGATTGGTTTGGGTTTTTTTGTTGTGGGTTTTTTTGTTGTTTGTTTTTAATGAGGAGTTTTATTCATGTAGGTACTTTAAAAAGGACCCAAGATGACCAATACATGGAAACTTTCTTGTATGCTGAGTTTTGCCAGCTCCTCTGGTCAGCTTCCTTGTAATGGCACTACCCACTTAAGTAAAAATTGTCTGTATTTTTGTCTCTAATTGCAGTCATTTCATTTTTTAAAAATTTATCATCACAAATCATTCCTCTGTCTACAAAACTCGACTTTACAATCATGATTAAATTAGACAGCAGTTAAGTATGTTTAAAGAGAACTGTATTTACCTCAAACTCTCCACAAAGAGCTATATCATTCTTGGAGCATTCTTCAGTGCACGACCTACTTCCACTGCTAGCATCTTGATCCAGACTAGAATAAGGTCCCCATGCTGAATGATTTTTCACATCAGTTGATCTACTGCTAACACTACTTACAGAGTCTTCTTTTAATTTTATGGATAATTCACATTTCTTTGGTTTCATACACTCTTGACTATTGCTGTTGGTAAAATCATTCCTTACATCCATTTTCTGCATTGATTCTCTACCCAGATTTCTAAGACTAGTACTGTTACTGGACTTCTCTTCTTGTGAAGTAAGGTCAGCAAAGATAATTGAACTACCACTCTCCACACTCCGAATGTGACAGTGATCACTGAAAATAATAAAGGAGAGAAATAAAAATAAGTACACAGCTTTATACCATCTATTTGTGATACACCATTCTGAAAATGTTGGGGTTTTTTTTTCATTGGCAAACTGCATCCCAGAGTAAGACTTGTGCTGCTTCCCCATATAAAACTTTAGGATTACATAAATGGCAGTGTATGCTGACCCAGACAGCTGATAGATACATACAGTCCTAGGTCACAGCATTCCCTGGACAGAAGTTTCACGCATCTCCATTCCTTTAAACTTAGGAAGTTTCACTGTGTTTCTCATAGGACTCCATCTCCTTACTGAAAGGGCTAATCGACACTTCTGAGAAACAGAAGGCCTCATCAGACTAAGAAGATTCCACAGTATTAATTGATGCTGCTGATTGGCACAGAACTTGAAGTAAACTTGAAGCCCAGTACTACATTTGGGCACTCAGAAACTGAGAGATCCAAAGAAGGTAAAAGTATTTAGTAATATTCTTCAGCTTATGCAACAAGGGAAACAATGACAAGGATAATAAATATTTTGGGGGTTATAATTTGGAAGCAAAAAGCACTTGTGCAATATTTGCTTAATTCTGTACTCTTTTAATGTTATTTTTTAAAAAAAGCCTCATGTTAAAGCCAAATAAATGTTATCATTGAGATTTTTAATACTTACTTGCCACTCTCTGGCTCCAAAGATAATGGCTGCAACTCCATTACTGTTTTATCTATTGGATGAAAAGATAAATAAGGTATTTTACAAAACAAGGCATGAATATATTTACTATAAATTAACATTTAAGCTACAGCATCTTACTGAAGGTAATTTCATTACCTGTAGGTATCTTTTTCTCTATTTATGCTGCTGCAAAAGGGGCTGTTAATCTAATAAGAAGCAACCTAATATGTTCTTAATTTTTTCTTTAAATGAAAATACATCTTGCACAAGGTCACTGCAAGGGTTGTACTCTCTTAGATATTCACCTAGATTTCACTTCTAAGAAGTTAGCCTGTTCAAAATTAGGGCTTATAATGTATATGATAATACACAATAAAGAAAAAACTCCACAAGGCACCATCCTTTCCATCACTCTGCTGCCAGTTTGAAGACACCTGGTATTCTGGAAACAATTTTCATTAAAATTGTGTATTTATGTAAAAAAGCAGTTTGTTTCAGCATACAGAAGCAAATATGAAACACCAATCTTGTAAGCAAAGGAAAACCATTAAGTACCACAGGACCTACCTATAGACCTAGTTATGTGCTTACATTATTGCCATTAAATACTTGTGAAGTACTCTTAGTGCTAAAAAGTTGCATCGTTCAAGATTCTCAGTATCATCAGTTAAAAAGTCTTGTCTGTTTTACTATTCTGTCAACCTCCTATGCATTTTCTTTTGAGCTTACAGCTGACTGGGTGTCAAGTCACTGACTTGGAAAGCAATAAACTCATATAGTGCATAAGCAAACCTCCCACTAAGAGAGGATCAAAAGATTTAACTGCTAAAGGCATTCCGGAAAAGGACAAGAAAGAAAGGGACCAACAGACTAGGGTTACAAAGGGACCAAAGGACAAAGTGTGGGAAGAGCTGAGAACAAAGAAACTGAAGAGGAAAAAAAGGGGGCAGGGAAGGTGGCGTAAAATGAACATAAAAGTAGATACACTTTCAACAGTTCCAGACAGCAGTCTGGATAGTTATTTTACCAGAGAAGTAATACTCTCCCGCAAATAACAGCACAGAGGCTATAAGCAGGATGTAAGCAAGAATTACACAATATGCTGTACTTTCCTTTGGGGTGTACTGTTTGAACTTGTTCCATCCAAGCAGTGTGGTAGCCTACAATATTAGGATGCTGCAGCCCAGCCAGAACTTTAACTTCTCGTAGCACCTAAAAAAGACCAAAAAGAAAGGGTATGACTGCCCTGTATTCTGAGTACTTAGTAAACCCAAAAGGTAACAAAATAAAATTAAATAAATAAATAAATAAAATTTTAAAAAATCACAGTTTCTGACAGAGAAAGAACAGATAAAATTTACAGTAGAGGAGAAAATTTGGAAGCTTTCAAACAAATTATGATTTTCATAGTTGCACAGATGATCAAATTCAAGTTAATAATATGCTTCTTTTAATGGACTTAAATGCCTCATTTATTTTTTTCTACTAGGTATTGATAGGGTCAAATCTTTAGAAACATTGTTAATGTTTTTGATGGTTTGGAAGTATTAACTGCATTACTAAATTAAATAAGACAGAGCAGACAGTGAGTTAAAACAGATGAAACACAGGAAAAAGTATACCTTCATGCAATCTCTTCGTGTAGCCTTCTTAATATTAATTTTTTTAATAGCATAGAACTGACCATCTAACTTGTTTCTGACCTGAAAACAATTGCAGTAGGACAAAATTAGATGTTAATGTGTTTAGATTAATGAATTATTAAATTCTTTAGAACCAACTATTTCCTAAAAATTAATTTCCGCACTCCATTCACATAACCTCTCACTGGTATCAGAGAATGAGACTGGGGATAGGTCCCACCTGTCTAAGATAAGGATACGCTACTTTTGCCTTCTTTTGGGAGTGCAAACATCTGATCCAGTCTTTGTGAAATACAGAGCTTTACAGCTATCTTTCTATCAATAAAAAAATCCTGACAGGTGCTGATAACTGCTTAAACAGGTTCTCAATAAATCTGTGAGACCACAAGTGTCATTTACATATGGAACATACCGTGTGGGGAATCCTTAGGCTGGCCATACACTGCAAGTATTTAATACAATTCAACATTGGGTTGGACAGTTTACATTGGTATTAAGGCTGCCTTTTTTTTTTTTTTCCCCCCAAGAAGCCACAACTGGAATGTTGGGGTGTGCAGACTAATCAGTTCCTGTGGCTGTTTTAAGTCAATATATCACAATACTTCACACAAGAAATAAGGCAATTTAATTCACTTTAATAGGGTCAAAATACACAAAGTAAAACATCTGATATATCTTGCTTCCAACAAACAAAAACCAGAAACCATAACTGAGCATCTGTTGAAATGAAATGCCAACATTCTTCACTCATGCAAGTTTGCACCTGTTCTATTGAAAAATGAGTATTTTTGGTTTTCCATCAGCAAAAATAAACAAAACAGCCAAAACAGCAATACTAAATGTCAAAGGAAAACTAGATATCAACAGATCAGTTATCAATGGAAGGTAAAGAATACCTTGTATACTTTACCATATGCTCCTCTTCCTAGCCTTGCAACCTCATCAAATTCATTCAAGTATCGTGAAGTCTGTGCTTCAAAGAGAACTTCTTTTTCCCTAATCAAAAAAGTTAGGCTGTATTAAACTAAATCACGACTTATAAGTAAGGTATTATATAGGCTACAGGTGTACACATTCTAGAAATACTATTTACATTACAACAAGAAGAAAAAAGTACTTTGATATTACCATACTGTACCATTCACTGTTTCAGTGAATACTGAAAAGCAGCAGACTGCAGCAGCATGCACACGTGCTACAAATCCACACTCTGTGTTAACAGAGGTATTAAGATGATTTCCTTACGTTTATGCACGACAAATCTTGTTTTCCTGAATGGTGGAACTAACAATGAGAGTTGTACTGAAGAAGAAATTTTCACCAGATCGGTTTGAGTTTGGAGAAATTTTCACTTTTTTTCTATCTTTCAGAGCCAAAATATGAAATGTGGTATTAACTCATTTCAGAGTGGACCACAGAACTTTATGGAGGAGCTAAATTTAATATGCCTAAATGCTTTGAATACATACCCAACTGCATGAGAATCTCCATTATCAAGTTCCTATGAAACAACAAAATCCAACATAAAAACATGCCATATAGAATAACAGGTCTGCCATGCCATCAGCACAGACAGCTTAATCTAAATAGAAAGTACAACTATGTTCTTAGAAGAAAATAAGATTACTGATAGCCATTCACATTCTGCAGAGAGCTTCACCAAATTAAAGTATTATTGTCCCGCCAATAATCTGCTAACATCTTTCTGCTGGAAAGATTACTGCCCTTTTATAGTTCTGCTGGCAAACAGGATAAAATGAGGGCTCTAACATGTGCTTAAGACAAAATTAACTGGCTTAGCTCAAGCAGCGAGATGAGGAAACTGGTCTGATTCAGCCTGAAGCACATTATGCAGTATACAAATTATGTCCTCCACTAATATAAATATGAGAGTGTTAACATAATCAACTGGAACAGTTAAAATTTAAAATAGATGTCAGTCCACTGTCGAAAAAAGCTGTAGCAATACTTAAAACACCTTGCCTGTGTTTATCAAGATTTTATTCAAATTTTTGTATTATTTAATAAGGAACCAGATATTGCTGGCTTCAAAAGCTTTGGTTTGCACCTATAGAACCAGAACACGCCACCCCAAACTGCTAAGGTAGAAGAGGAGTACCATTTTGTATAATTATTAACAAGACCAAGTCCAATATCAAAAGAACCCCCAAATAAAAGGTTCTCTGGGTGCAGTAATGTTTTAGCTCCTTAATGCAGATTTTGCCAAAGAAATGTAACAAAGCTTACCCCATTAAGTATTTGTCGATTAGCTGCTTTCATTAGTTCAGTAATGGCTCTGTTATGCTGCAGTCTCACAGTACTGAATTCATCACAGAAAGCAAAAGGGGAGAGCAACCCTGTTCTTGTGAAAGCCTGGCGAAGTACTGTACAAAGGAACAGAGAAAGGTCACATTAAATAAAGCCTGGCAATAAGACCACGTAAATAGTTGTTTATTAAATGAGAAACTTTGTTTGAAAGATAGCATGTCTGAAAAACTGAACAGTCACTCCTACTCTAATGCCATTTCCCATACTCTTACCAATAAAAACTAATTAAATCCAAACTAGAGCTGCCCTGTGGGAATCCCTTTGCATAATACAGTCATTTGCCATGCCCTTCATGGTCACAACTGCATCCCCTCTTCTTCCTTACCTCAGCAGATGAATTATACTGACACCCACCCATTCACTTACTTGTTACCCTTGGACTAATTCTGATCAGTGAAAATGGAAATTCAAAGCATGTTCACAATGACAAGGACACATTTACAATAAAAAGTGGTCATGTCAAGATTTTCTCATTCACAAACTCACACATTTGTGCACGTACTCATAGCAAAGAATGAAGCTGCTCCCTTCCACTACCCCCTGCAGCACATCTCTCTCAGCTGGAATAAAACAATGATGTGGCAGACAAAAACCTAACAAATACGGGAGATGGGTGCAACTGTGAAGATGCTACAAAAGTGTACTTAAAGGTCTTAAAAGAAACTTGCTTGTAAGAGGTTTTTCAAGATGTTTCTCTGGTACCAGTATTTCAAAAATCAGTCTATTACTTTATCTTTTAAAGGAGATAAAGTTTATTGAAAGTGAACCTAGAAGAAATCAGGAATTTTGCTACACAACCCTTATGGACACAGTTACACACACCAGAGAAGTGGGAAAAACCCACCTTTACCAACAGGAATATACCAGCCAAAGCCAGAAAAGAGGTATGATTAATGCAGTACATATTTCTCTTATTCATCAGGCTTATTCCACCTGGGAAACTGGTTTGAACTATACCAGTGGAGGAACGCCATCTTCCAGAGAAGTACACTGGGAAGCCAAGCAGCTACATACTTCAGAAGATGCCCAGGTTGGGTTTTTTTGTTCCTCTCCCAACAGGAGGAAATTTCTTTGGGTGTTTTTTTTTTCCCTGATATTTTTTGTTTTGATAGAGATAACAGTAAAACCCAGGGCCAAACACATACATCAGACTTCAAAAAAGAAAAAAAAAAAATTACAGTTGTCTGAACTGTTGTTACTGGATACTATAAATGGCTTCAATTTCAAGTATGAGCAATAGACTAGATTTCTACATTTCTAGAAATCTATTTTCTACAGTCATGCATAGTAAGGAGAAAACCTTGGAAACTGTTTCTCAAATGCATTAAGTATGTGCTTAAATGAACAGAATACCTAAGATAAGTCACATTCCAAAAAGACAGTCTTCAAAAGAAACACTTCATACCTAAAAATGCAAGCTCCCTGAATGATATCAAAAGTCTTTACAGGAAAATAAAGGACTCAAAGATATTTATTCTGAATTTTAGACCATAATTTTAAAAGATTCAGTGAAGACTATGCTACAGCTATTTCTTGATAAATATTTTTATGAAGTTCCTCTTCTATCTGTGTTCTTAGACCAGATGTAATAGATAATTTACCCTGCTACCTTTGTCATGATGAAACTTACATGACTTATCTGGAACAGAACTGTCTGATCCTTGCATCTACAACATTATCCTGTAACTGTTTTCAAAAATAAAACAGGTCCTCATTCCCAGTTAAGTCAATTACAGTATTCACCCTCTTCTCAGAATTAACTCTAGTCCCAATGGGATGAGAACTACATCTTTGTATTGATATTACACAGTAATTCTGCACAGAAGAATCTGGTATATATTGCAGTAAAGCAATCTAAGGGACAGGAAAGAACTGCTCTTACTAACTTCGGAACAAACACCTCGAATGAACGGGGTTGTGCGTGTACATGTGGCACAGATGTTCCAGCAGGGACACAAGCAGCAGCTGGTTTTGGATGGTCGAAGTGAAATTCACAAACTTTTGCGACCCGTTTGCAACTCGCAGCTCTGCCGGCACGTCCGATTCTGGAAAATGACAGTCAGACGAATTTAGGTCTCCCTATACGCCTATTGACCAAAACATCAAAACCACATACCAACCCAAACGGCTTCAACACAACCCTGGCTCACAAAAAGGTACCACGCGAGCTGCCATTGAGGAAGAAGCTTAAGACGCTAATTCGGAACCTCGCTCATTTTCATACGTGCATATAGGGGAAGGAGCTAACCGGAGAGTACGAGGCTCTCCCCGAGGTAGGGGGAGCTCCCACAGCTGCCCGCAGGGCAGAGCTGGCGCTGCCCAGAGCCTGCTCGATTGCATCACCCCCGCGGCTACCGCTTCCTCGAGGCGAAGGAAGGGAAAGGCGGCGGTGGCGGTTCTACCCTCCTTCCCCACCCTGACAGCCGGGGGCCCCGCCGTCACTCGCGGGAAGAGGGGGACCTCCCTGCCCCCTCACGCCGCCTGCAGAGCACAAAGCTGACCCCACGGGCCCCGCTTACCGTCAAAGCGCGGCTCCGGGCTCTCCTCAGGAAATTCGATGGCGGGCGGCGGCGCCCGGCGGGCCGCGGCCCTCGGAGGGATCCCGTCCCGCCACATACTGGGCGCCGGAGCCCCGGCCTTCACTCCGGTCGGCGGGGCCTGCCCGCCTCCCTACGGGCGGCCTCAGGGGCCGGGACAGCGTTTATGGACGCTCTTTGAGCGCAGAGCAATAAAACATTAACTGGAGCAATAAATCGGGGAGAGGTAACTACGTCCCGGAAGGAAGAGACAAGCGGGACAGCTACGACTGAGGAAGGGGCTCGTACCGAAGCTTCACGGTGGAGAGTTGAGGCGTCCCCTCACACAGCGCGCGTACCTCCGCGCGGGGTTGGGGCTCCCTGCATCGCCCGCGAAGCGCCCGGCGGGGCCCACGCGGCCCGCGCCGACCCCTCAGCCCCGCGTGAGCCCTCTCGTTGCAGCGTCCTCAGCCCCTCACCCTGACTGGGGGTCGCCGAGCCCCCTCTAGCGGCTCCCGGCAGCGGCACAGGGGCGGTGCTGGTCCCCGTGTGACCCGGAGGAGCTCGCTTCTCCCCCCCGCCGCCGCCGCCGCCTCCTTTCCTCCCCCCGCCCGCTTGCCCGGCCGGCGCGGGGCCCCGGATGCAAGAGGCCGGCGGAGGGACGTCATTGTTCCCCGACGGGCTGTAACAGTAGGCGGAGCGGGACGGGCTGAGGCGGGGGCTGCGGCGAGGGGGACCCGGCAGCGCCGAGTCAAGCGGGGCCGAGCCAGGTAATGGGGCTGGGGGGGGAGCGCCGGGCCTGGCGGCGGCCTGGCAAAGCCCAGCAGCGCCGCGTGCGTCTCCCTGCCTGAAAATCAATGGGCCGGGGGGGAGGGGCCGGCCCGGGAACGGGAAGGGAAAGCGACCGACGGGAGCAGCCGGCTCGACGCGGCTCAGCCCAGCCTAGCCCAGCCCAGCCCGCCGGGGCGCCTGCTGGGCACTCGGCCGCTGCCCTCCCGGCTGGCGGGCAGCCGGAGGGGGTGGGACCCCCGGGCGGGGCGGGGCACCGTCCGCAGCACGAGGCGGAGGCACCCAGCCCCGCCGCCGCCGCCACCACCCCCTGGGCCGGCGGGACCGGCCCCCTCTCGGCGCGGCGCGGCACGGCGGCGGGTGGCGGTGCCCGGCGCGATATCTCTGCTCCACGCCCGCCTCCTTCGTTAGGCGCCGGGGTCCCGCCGGTGCCCGCCCGCCGCCTGCCTCTCCCTCTGCCTCTCCCTCCTCGTCCTCTTCTTCCTGCCGGTGCCGGGGACTCGGCGCTGCTTCCCCGCGTCCCGGGGCCGGGGTCAGGGCCCCCGGGACCCCCTTGTCCGAGTATCGCGGCGTGAGCGACGTTGTTCCCCGCCCGGTGAGGCAGCGGCTCCCCGCGGGGCCTGCCGTCTCCCGCTCGGAGGGTCCGGGTTCGATTCGTCTCCCCTTCCCGCCCTCCGGCCTCCGCCCCGGCTCCCCCAACCCCGCTGCTGCGTTGCCATGGGCATGGAGTCGCCGTTGGGCGCTGCCTGCCGTGGTCCAGCCTCCGGGCGGTCGGTAAAGGCGCGGGCGCGGGCTTGGGCCCGGAAAGGTGAAGGCGGGGCGGGGAAGGCGGGCGCTGAGGCGGCACGGCACGGCACCACACGCCGCGGGGCCCGCCCTCGGCTGGGCGGGGAGCCGCAGGGCTGAGGGGCACGGCGCCCCGCCGGGGTCGGAGCGATGGGTGACATGGAAGGGGAAAGGCGAAGCGAACTGCAGGCTCCCCGAGCCGTCTCCCGGCCCCCGTCGGCTGCGTGTCGGGGCCGGTTCTGTCGGGAGGGTGTCGGGGCTCTCGCCGCTCCCGAGTGCCGAGATGGCCCGTGCGGCCGTGCGGTGCCTGGCCGCGGGAGCAGCCTTTTCTCTCGGGGTGTCCGAGCGCTTGCAGGAAGCGAAGCCCTCGGCGAGGCAGAGCAGGGGGTGACGAGCCGGGGCTGCAGGCGGGGCGCTGGCGGTGACAGGGCGCCGGAGGCGGGCGGTTTGCCTCTGAACGGGAATGGTGGGGTGTGGAGCGGCGGCAGGGCTGGTGCGGAGCCCGCCTGGACGAGCCGTGGCCCGCGATGAGAAGCCGAGGTGGGCACCGCGGCTGCCCTCGCCGCTCCGAGAAACGCCCGCGCCGAGGAACCTTCTGCTGGCCCCGGGACACCGGCACAAGGGACACCCAAAGTGACTTTCGACTTCACGGAGTTGGTTGGCTTCCAGCTGAGGGGAAAGGGGGAACGAACTCGGCGTCTCCTGGCTCGGCGGCGGGCTTGTTTCTGAACGCAAGTCACAGCAGCGCGGTGGGTGTGTGTCCGGGGGGTTTCTGCATTTCCTTGGCGATGGTGCTTTTGCTTCCAGTAGCGTTGCACGGCAGGAGCGGAGTTTGTCCTGGAGAGATGGAAACGTGCCTGGTCTTCCTAGGGCTGCTGCTGTCGTTTTCTATTGCTCCTTACCTCCACCGGGCTATTTTTGGCTGTGTATTTTTCTTTTTTCGCAGTCTCTGCTGCAGATGTTTGTTTTGTACTGAGATGAATACATAATCACTACTCGCGGGTTAAACGATGCAGTTTTGTCCACGGGATCTTGGATAAAATCTTCCCAAGCTGTGATTTGTTGTGTGCAAAGTGGAGACCAAGAATAAATATGTAGATCCGTGTCATAACGGACGAGGTTGGTGATGAGACTGCTGAAAAAATCTAAAGAACCCTGATGCAAAGCTCCAAATGGCCAGAAAGCAACTGTTCTGTCCAGTCTGCTTTTGAACATCGTACTGGGGTAAATCTGTTATGACATCTGCACAGGGAAATAATGCTCAGTACCCGTGGCAATGTAGATTTCTGATCAGCAGTGGTGTAGGAACAGAATGTGTATGTATGTGAAACAAGGGGAGAGGGGACAGTACCCCTGTTTGGAGTTTTGTACTTCTTTGCCAAAGAGACGTTCTGTCCAAGTTGAGAATGCTGTTGACATGTGTTGGAAAACTGGTGGGTCTGACTTATTCTCAGCAGTGTTGATATTTGCTGTTATGTAGTGCTCGGTAGCTGGTCATGTATCGCTTGCTTGTCCACGATAAATTACTTGAGGTAACCTCGTTGGTCAATGTAACGCTCACGCTTTTTTTGTGATAATGTGCTTCTGTTTGCCTTTCACGGCAGTCTTGATTCTGATTTTTGTCCTGCAAGTACGTTTTAAATATGTTGTTGAAACACTTTCCCTTTCAAAGGGCAAAAGGAGATGCCAGTGGTCTCTGCAATTGGAAGGCTGAGTCTTATCTGAAAACCTCTGATCCCAAGAACTGTCATCTTAGTCTTTCAAATGGATGCAGACGTCTTCATTTCTCAGGCAAATGAGAGGGGATTTTCCACTTGGAAATGGAAGATGTGTATAGAGTGGATTTTAAATTGAAATTTTGAAGGGTGCAAGATCTGATGAAAGGCTTTGCAGGTTATTTGTCTTTCGTGGGAGCAGAAGTTCCCAGTTCCCTGTGCTTTGTTTAATGGACCTTAAGGTGTATCAGTAGCAAAGCAAGCTGTGCCATAGATCTGAAACAGCTTTAAGCTTTGATCACTCAGTTATTTCTGGATAACAAAGCAGCTTATGTTTGAAAACCCCAGTTAAGTTTATAGTTTCCATAAACATACAGAGGCCCCAAGTGCTCTAGGAAGATAGTAGCAAAAATTTACGTTGATCACGTGATTATTCAGCAGTTTAGCATGCACACACAATCACATCATTTTGAAAGCTAATCAGCATTTTAAAAAGGTCTTAATATCAGTTATTGCCTTTGTCCTTGAGGGCTGAGGGTTTGTTTTGCTTTCTTCTACGTTTGGCATTTCCTTTTTATAGCTTACATTCCCCCTGTTGTTTTCACGGGGGGAAAACGCATGACTTCACAGAAGTAGAAAGAAAAAAGATGCTTTTTGGTTCATCTTTTTGGCTGACAATAAGAGTTGTAAATGTGATAGGTGCAAAATACCACAAGCGCGGCAGCCAAAATTGTATCCAAACAGCTATTTTGTGGCAGAGCAGAAGAAATCCAGGCAGAAATAGATGTATAGGTGTTTTCTTGCTCTCCCAAGATTTCTCTGAGCTATATGCCACCCTCTGTGGGTGTGTGGGTGTGTGGTTCCCAGGAGTGGAAGTATGGGCCAAACAGTTCCTCCTGGATCTCAACAGGCCAGCACTTGAATGTGCCCCTGCTTCCAGCTCCTTTTAACAAAAAGGTCTTCATAACTGTCACGGATTCAAATCCCACGGAAGTGTAAGAAATGCCATTGCCAGCTCTGCCGAAGATAGAAGTGATATTGATACAGTTTTGATGGAAAATTCTGCTTTGTGTCTTTGGTTTTGGGTTGGCTTTGGGGATTTTGGTGGTGGGGGTTTTTTTAACCATTCCTATCAGGTCTGTAATTCTTCCAGTTGTTTCTCGGAGACTCCGTGACAGGATTTCTCCTTCCCTTTTCTTTCTGGAATGCTTCTTGAATGTTCTTGCATTAACCGGCACTTTGGCCTCTATTACAGATATGAACAATGACCATAGTTAACAAGCCCAAATCTTCAAAATCAAAAAAATCACCATCATCAAGGCGGTCTGACAAATCTAAGAAACCCCGTACTAAAAAAATGGCATCGCGCACTGCAAATTTGGGCCGGGTACCACCTGCAGAAGATCCGAAGCAAGTCTCTGTGGACAAAGGACCTGGAGGTGCTCTTTATTGTAGGTCATCTCAAAAATCTAAGCCTTTTGCCCAAAGAGATCTAGGTAAGTGAGTCCTCCCCTCCTTTTCTTAATAAAAAAAACCCCAAACAACCAAAAATCAAAAAAAAAAAAGGAAGAAAATGCAGTTCTTATTTCTCGCCGCACTGCTATAAAATGGGACTACGACAAATAAAGGCTTCAGCAGCACACTTCAATTTTGTGAATCCCCTAAGGCAACTGAAGGGACTGGTGTTGCAAAACTTAGTTTTATCTATTTACAATCTATCTGTAACTTAGTGTTGCTCTCTTTACAATCAGTTTTGAGGACCTTTTTATAAAACACAGGCTTACCCGGGTCTTTTCTGTTACACAGAGAAAAGTACATTTTACCATCCATGGCTTCCATTATTCACAAGTCTTTGAATGATAAGACTGCTCGGGGTGAGATCTCCTGTCTCTAGGGTTACCTTCTGTGTCAGTTACTTGCTTATTTTTCTCTCTTAGTTCTTCTGTTTGTTACCATCTCATTACATGTGTAAGTCTGTGATGTAAGTTACAATAAGGAAGAAGCCAAAAATTGAATTAATAATCAGATTAAGATTAAAGTGTATAGGTGGAAAGCAAGCTGGCAAAAGTGATTAAAATCAGAGTTCCTAAAATCTTGCCTTAGAGTTAAAACAGATGAATAAACTATTGTCCAAAATGGTGTGTTGACCAGGAAATTTGAGTGGCAGTGTGAGAGCAGGGCATTATATGATTTTTTCTTCCAGAGTGTCATTGGTTCATCTGGGGCCTCCTGCAGAATGCTGCTTTTTAAACATCCTTTTTAAAACAAAAACAATGCACCTCTTTAAAAATACAATTTTCTTGCAGTTGTGAATGATGGAATTGCCCCGCCGCAAAGGATCCTTTTTCCACCTGAGAAAATTTGTATGGATTGGCAACAAACACAAAGTGTTGGAGTTGGACTGCAGAATCTGGGCAACACGTGTTTCCTCAATTCGACTCTACAGTGTTTGACCTACACGCCTCCTCTCGCCAACTACATGCTGTCTCTCGAACACACCCAGTCATGTGAGTACTTTCTACCGTCATGATCAATCTCTTGGACAGCTCTGAAGGTGAAGCTCTTTTCCAACGCAGACGATTCTATGATGGTACTAACAGGAGGCTCAGAACAGCACATCAAGTGCATTTGTTGAATTAACGCCCCATGGTAAAGCTTCAAGAGAAGATCATTTCTTGCTTCATGTGAATAATGAAGCACATGGTAAAGGAAGGCATTTGATGAACCTTTGGCCTTTGGGTTTCCTGCTGGTAGAAAAGTGATAAAACTTGGAATGTTGACGCCGTAGGTTCTTAGTCTTTGCAGCCCAGATACTGTAACGCACCAATGCCGCGATAACTGATGTGTTCACTGTTGACCCGTTAAAAACCCAACACCCTCGAAAGCACTACGAGCTCATCTCTTGTGAACTCAAAGAGCACCCGTACGCTTTCTAGTCTGATATCTCGTATTTATTCCTAGAAAGTTAACTGCTCTTTCTTACCTTAACTAAAAATTATTTCAGTTAAGAATCCTGTTGAAGACAGGAGGGCAGAACTGCTAATACAGAAATACCTTACTTTAATCTTTCCTTTCTCCTGGAGGATTCTTAGCTCTGTGTCCTGTGGCTCACCTAAGAGCAGTGTGCTGAGAATAAGACACGTTCTCTCTCTGTGCTGTATCATCAATATTAGTAGTGTCTCCTCTTACGTTCTACAGCCTGTGGAGTTCACAGTCCTGTCAGCCTGCACAAGAAAACCCTGACACTGCAATAGTTTCTTAGACTTCCTATCCAAAAATATTCTTTAATACAGACTTAATCGACATTTTCCTTCTGTACAGTTCTGTATCATAGAAAGTCACAAAACTGTCGGGAGACTGACGCCTTGGGGGGAGAGAACATAGCATGGAGAGTGGACATTGAACCTAGAACTTAAAGGTCATTCTTCTTTTAGGGTTTTTTGTAGCATTGTATATTTGACTAGACTGGGGCACTTTCTTCTTTCACTCTCCAGGTCATGAAGAAGGCTTCTGTATGATGTGCACAATGGAAACTCACATTAACCAGGTCCTGTGTTGTTCTAATAATGCCATCAAACCTACATCTGTTATCAATGGCCTTAAAAGTAAGTAATTTCAGATGTGTGGGGATTTTTTGAATATTTTTTTTTAATTTTTCAAAGAATTATTTGATGCATATAAATTATTGTGATACTTTAAAGAAGAGATATTTAGAAAAGCAATTTTTCTTCCATTTTATATGAGATAAATATAATAACCTTCTTATTTATTAGGAATAGGAAAACATTTCCATTTTGGCAGTCAAGAGGATGCACATGAATTCTTATGCTTCACTGTTGATGCGTTGCAGAAAGCGTGCTTGAATGGAAGCACCAAGTAAGCTTAAACAAATTAAAAGATAAATGTTCTCTACCCCCTCTCAGTCCTTTATTTACTATCATAAATTAAAATCTGTGTCCTTGCTTTTCATAAGAAGAAAAGCTGTTTGAAGAATTAACTTTGTGCCCTAAATCTTCTGAGGTCTGATTATAATTTGTTTCCAGATTGGACAGATCTTCTCAAGCCACCACACTTATTTATCAAATATTTGGAGGATATCTAAGATCACGAGGTACTTCTTAATAATTTTACTGTCCTTTGAACTCGTCTGTGTCTTTTTGTCTGTCTGTAGTAAAGGAGTTTGTCATTTGACTGAAGTAATAGGTATTACTAATGTAAATGTGCACAGTTAGTCTCCTTCCTGCGTATGGTTAAGCATTTGTATTTTGATTCCAGTAAAGTGCTTGAACTGCAAAGCAGTTTCGGATACATTTGAGCCATTCCTCGATATTACTTTGGACATAAAGGTAAGATGTTTTGTGAACACGGGTTGAGATGTGGGAAGAATCGTAGGGCTTTCTAAGCTCAAGTAGTTTTTCTTCAAAACAGATATTGTTAAAACAAGAGAGCTTGGTGGTGGATGAGAGTGCCTTGGACTTTGCTCTTCTGTGGAAGCCATGTGAATGGTCTCCATGTTTGCATTGGCTTTAAGCTGGAAAAATAACAATTATAGCTACACAAACTATGATACTGTCATACTTCTTGATTATTCTACTTGGATAGACGTCCGTCGTTAGACTGATGGGTTTGATGGCATCTCGTTACTGATGCCAAAGCATACCACAGATGCTGTCTGTGGCATTGCAAAGTTTATTTGTTTCCGAGGAGAATCATTTTCAAAGGAGGTAAATGCTCAGCATGCTCTTTCTGCCACCTCCTTCAAAGTGTCTGCCAGGTCACAGTAGGTCGCTCCAGGATGAACTAGCAAGGTTCTCATGAAAACTACCAGCAAGTGCTTGAAATTTTGCATTTCCAGTGACTTGGTGCTCTATTTTCTTGCTCATCCAGGCAGTTACATCAGTCACCAGAGCTCTAGAACAATTTGTGAAACCCGAACAACTGGACGGTGAAAATAGCTACAAGTGTAGCAAGTAAGATTATTACTGATCATGTTGTAATACGAGATACGCATTTAAGGGATTGCATGACTTGGAGCATACGTTATCTTTTGACTTTGTTTAGAAATAAGATAACAAGTCGCAGCTCTCTGTTGTTCTTTCCTTTAGTTTTGTTGATACAACCGATACACTGCAAGCACTCAAAGCATGGAAAAGGATGTGTTTGTCTCCAAGCGAGTAGTTTCGGTGTTTCTTTTGGAGTATTTGGAATTGAACTGTAGGAGCTGTGGCCATTAGCTCCCATGAGGCTTTTATTGCCAGTGTTGTGTCCAGCTGGGCTGGTCAGCCTTCGTCAGTCTGAAGCGGCACACGGGAATACTCGTGTGGCCAGAAGTTAGAAGGCCTAAGGCCGTTAAGCAGTGGTGAGCGGAAGCACAGAGCTGCAGACAAGGGTTTGAGGTGGGAGGCAACCTCAGCTTCCTGCAGGTCCTGGTGCTCCCTGTGAAACAAGGTGATGTTGGGTCTTGGTGAATGTGAGCAGACTCGGTGCTAACTGACACCGGCAACCTCTGCTGCTTGTGGAACAGCGTCTCGCACAGTTCTTGAATTCTGAAGCCTGCGGACTGCTGTTGTCTGAGATGAGCCACCCTCAGCCTACCCTCTGCTTCGTGAAAGCATATGGAGTTTCGATGTCCTCGGTGCTGGTCCTAGATGCCTACATTGATGGCTGATGGCTGAGGAAGAGAATTTTTTTACATTGCTAAATGATCCATTTGTGAAAGTATTTGTGGTTTCTAGTCCTGAGGACTGAGACTCTTGATCCACTTTTAATGGTGGCATTATTCCTGCAGGAAGCTGAAAGCAGATACCCAGGAGTCACATTCAAAAGAGCTGCTTTGGTCTAGCAAGAAATGGTACCTCGCCTGCCATTCTGGTGATGTACTCTTGTGCCAGATTCCTGATCCTGCTTCATGCCAAGCTCTTGGGAAGCCTTGCCTTCTTGGTGTAACCAAGATACATGTTCAGACGTTTGTGTGGCTGTGCAGAGATCATGAGCTATCCCCCCTCTTCTTTGTTCTGCAGCCTTCTCTCTCCTCTCTTTTAACAAACCTGAAATGCAGTGGATGGATTCAGGAAAAGAGAAAGCATATTCCACAAATCAGTATCATGTAAATAGCACAAGAGTGTGCGAGGGAGGAAAACTTGTTTGACTTTGGGGAGGGAAAAGAACATGCTGTAAAACATTTGTCTGTGCTTGTTTTTAAGGTGTAAAAAGATGGTTCCTGCCTCAAAGAGGTACACGATACATCGTTCTTCAAACGTTCTCACAATATCCCTGAAAAGATTTGCCAATTTTACGGGTGGAAAGATCAACAAGGTATATTCACAGCTGTAATGTAACTTTGTCTTCTCGGAAGGGGAGATTTCCCAAAGATGAATACTCCTTTAAAAGTTGTTGCTGTCTGCAGGTAATAACTACAGCCTAATAACTATAGCCCAAGAAAGGTTGATGGAACAACTCGGGCTGCTCCTTTCTTTTCTCGTTAAGTTCCTGTGTGACCATGAAACTGTACCTTACTCTTATCAAGCTAATGCTGGAGAAAACAGTCCTCTGCACCTTGTGTTATTAAACATTGTCTCTGAGAGGAGGTATTTTGAAAGGAATCAAAAAATATACTCCTATAATCCTAGTCTGTATTTTTAGAAGTGTTTTTCTCAGGCTATTTCATGAAGTATTTCAGGATAATTTTGGAATCTTCTTGGTCTGTGTTTAGGATGTAAAATATCCTGAATATTTGGATCTTCGTGCATATATGTCCCAATCAATTGGAGAACCACTCATCTATGCTTTATATGCTGTTCTTGTACATAGTGGTTTCAACTGTAACGCAGGACACTATCTCTGCTTCATAAAGGTAGGTATCAGCTTGATTTCTAAGGGGGTAAAATCTGTGCTGACAAAGAAATCTGGATGTTACTGGTAGCCACTGTTTGGAGGGGGAAAGGTTGCGTTACGTGTTTTGTGTGATTTGTTTTGGTATGTTTTGTTCGGTAGTGCGCTATCTGTGATGTCATTTGGAAAACCTGCGATTCATCTAAAGGCATCGTTGTCTTCATTTGCAGGCCGGTAATGGACTTTGGTATCGAATGAATGATGCTTCAGTGGAGCTTTCAGATATCAAAACAGTTCTCAATCAGCAAGCTTATGTACTTTTTTACATCAGGTAATAACAAATACTAGATTTACTTTTCCATGGTTGACATTTTTCCTCCTATGCAGTGTTTTTCTTTCTGTCCTGGGAGGAGTTTACTATTTGTATCTTCCAGTTCTGGCATACCTGAACTTCCCCATGTCATTTCTTATCTTTCCTTGCTTGCCCTTAAACTGCTGCACTGGTGGGCAATGTCTGCTGTATGTCTGCTTTCTGCAGCTGGCTAATTTAGAAAAGAGGAGAAATGAATGCCTTAATTGGTGTAAGGATTGCTTTGAAAAGGAGAGTCACTCTAGGAAGACCATGATATGGTTTTCAGTTTGTTGTCTCAGTTAAGTGTTCTGTGTACATTGTCTGTGTCATATAAACTGTTCCTGTAAAATTATAGGATGGGATTTAATTGAAGATTAGGCTGAAAGAAAGATTCTAAACTAAGATCACTGCCCTTTTCCCAAGGCGCTATGATTTGACACTCGGAGAACGTGCGTTTTACTTACCAGCACCCTCTTATCCCCGTTCATTCCTTGGTCAGCGGGGGGCTAACAGTAAGCAGGCTGGATTTATGGGACCACGACTTCCTCCTCATATGATGAAGGTAATTTGAGTGGGGCATAAAATGACAGTGAATTGATTTTTGGTTTTGATGGGGGGGAGGGTTGTTGTTTTTTAGCATCTGAATTTTATTTTCCCTCCCACACCACAGCTTTCTTCACAGCCCTCCTGCTACCACCAGAATTATTCAAACAGTGGCAAATCCTGCCTTGTGCAGCCATGCTACTTCACATCTTTATATTTCCAACTCTGCTTTCTAAAGCACTGAGAGCTACGCTCATGAGACGATTTAAGTAAGCTATTAATGCTTAAATAATTAAAAAAAAAAAAAAGTTAATCGTCCCCCCGCCCCATCAGTACTATTTTAGCTGAGACAGTGAAAACAAATTGTCTTGTTCCTGAGTACCAGAACAATTTCTCCAGTGCTTTCAGGGCATGTTTAAAGGGGAAAATAAATGTATTTGGCAATAGTTTTAGTCAAGGTTAAATTGTTCCGGTGGGTTTCAAAAATAATGCTCATTTGATACCAATAGGCTGTAAAACAGAAGCAGGAACTAAACACAATTTTTGGACTTCCATTGATATTTGAAGGAGGGTGGTTGTTGGTTTTTCTTCTTAGGTGCTGAAGCCATTTGTTAGATGAGGTTAGTAGGAAAATTTCATGTTTTAAAACTTTAAATGCTGTGTGTTTGCACATATCCATCTTGCAATCTCTTCTTTTTGAATACAGAATTCAAGTCGTTTAAATGGAAATGGACCCCTAAAAGAGGATGCAAATACCATTGGTGTCACCCTAAAAAGGCCGTCCTCAGCTCCGCCAACAGCTTGTGTTCAAAACTGGGCAATTACCAGGCCTTCAATTCCAGATTCATCAAAAAACCAGAAGATCACTATCAGTATTCATAACAAATTGCCTGCACGTCAGACTGTGTCACAAGCTGACTGTCTTAGCAGTGCTGCAGAGGAGGAGGATCTGAGCAAGCCCGTTCCTTCATCCACAATTACAAATTCTTCTGCAGCAGAGTCTACCTCAAATGCATCTACAATGTCAGTTGCTATTAACGTTTCCAAACAGGAAATTCCTGATGGAATTTTTGTTGAGCCAGCAGTGAATGGAAATCCTCAATTCAGCTCTGATAATGCAGTCCCTAACAGTGCAGAATCTTCAGAAAAATCTGAGGAGTCTAAGGGCTTGTTTAAAAGGAATTGCAACAGAATATCTTCTAATGGAATTTTGATTGGAAAGGTGGTCCATACATTGCAGAATTCCCATTCTTCCTGTCAGAATGCCGAAGAAGAAAGATCCCAGCGTGAGATGCCAAAAAATGATTCACTAAATGGTGCTATTAGTTTAGATAATGAATCTAAAGAAAATGGACTGAAACTTGATGATTCCACTTGCCAAGTTCAACCTGTTAAACCTTCTGAGATTTTCTTTTCTAAAACAAATGGATTGCTTGAAACAGTGAGTTATGTTTTTTCCATTTAGAATTTCTCATCCATGAGGTATTTGGGAGCATTAGAATGTTCCTAATTTATATGAAATACCAAGAAAAGAGAGAGCACAAATTTCATCGTTAACGCTTTGTGCTATTATCCCATTAGAATTTGCAAAGCTGAGCTGACATATGAGAATATGTCAACTTAAGGGAAGTTCAGCTGAGATGATCCTTCCTAAGTTTCCTAAATATACTGGGCAGGGGGCGGGCAAGTGCGGTGATGTGTAAAATGGGGATAGCGCGTGTAATTCCAAGTGAGCTTGATTAATATCTGATGTAGAAATTTTGCAAACAGTAGTTTTCTACTAAAGATGATATTTTTTCTGTCTGTTAAACTTCTATGTTTTAATTGTAGATGCCTGCAACTTTGCCGCCGGTTCCTCAAGAAATGATCTTAGGATCTCTCACATACAGCCAGTTGAACAGCTTGTCAGAGGAAAGAAGGTAAAATGAGTACATTCTGATTAAAACAAGATTTCATACAAGTTTATCATTGTTTTACGTGTCTCCTGATACTGCTTAATAGAAGGATTTAAGTCAGTACAGAGAATTCCACACTGTACATCTACTGTTGCAAATATCAGCATTGAGCATCTGTTTTTGTGATATTAAAAACAGGTGGCTGACTCTTGGAAAACTTCTGTTTCTTCATAGAATGTTCTTCCCTTTTTCTTTTGGTTGTCTGGAATAGTTTTTCTATTCCTCTTTCCTGGTTTTTTCCACCCTAGGATGTGTGAATGGAAGTTCCCACCATCGGCTCTACTATTTGTAAGAGAGAGGGAAATCCATGTGTTACACTATTCTAGCTGGAGGGAGCAAATATAATGGTTTTGGCTATTGTTGGGATTCAGAGCAGCAAGAGGAGGGAGACAGATGTATTGGCTTTGGGTGTTTTAATGCAATGCTTGCAGAATCAAGAGAAGAAAAACACCTTCTCTGGGAGCTGGGGAAGGTGTAAGAATAGGTCTCTAAAAGAAATGTCTTTCAGAGTTGTCCAGTAGCCACCAATTTTTTTGTTTGTTTATTTGGTTGTTTTGGTTTTTTTTTTTTACTTAAGGGGAATTTACTCCTAACATTCATTTTTTAGATGCACTTTTCCAGGTGTAAAACATGTTTCTGTTTTGTGCAGTGTTCCTGGACCTCAGAAATCTTCTGAGAATGCTGCTCTTATGGAAACTGTAGTGATGGAAGCACTGTTTGCCTATGAAGAATCCAGGAAGGGTCCTTCCAACTTTATGTCTGAGGTTGAGAATCTTTTTGCTCAATCAGATTCTGAAACCATTTCTACCAAAGAAGAACTTGCTGGAAGTATTATTAAAAAAGCGGATAATGCGCATGCCAATATCAATGGTCAGCACAAGGTCAGGAAAAAATCCTTGGACACTGAAGGTGAATTCCTTGGTCAGTGTGAGTCTGAAGACAGTAGAGACAAAGACAAACTGAGGAGATCAAAAGAACCTGAACTCATTTCAAAAGAAAATCCTTTGTACATCAAAGGATCTTCTGAGAGCAAAGAGAAATTAGGGCCAACTTCCTCTATAAAGTCTGATACTGAATGTAGTTCTAAAAAACTTGCGTCACTAGATGTTACAGACAAATGCCAAGATACAAAGATCATTTCTAACAACTACGTAGAGGTACCACCTGTTAATGATTCCTCTATTACAAAACTGGATAAAGTTCTGGAGAGTCAATTTTCTAGAGAAAATGAGGAACTGAGTGATAAAAAATTTGAAGAAGATAAACATAGGAAAAAAGATAAGAAAAAAATAATCGACTCTAAAAAAACGGACAAAGAGCACTACCGAAAGAAGAGAGAAAACTCGGACACTGAAGAGAAGGAGAAGCAAACCAGAAGCAAGCCAGATGACCATGTCCACAAGAGGAGGTGCTCTCGCAGTGTAGAAACAAATAAGCAAAGTCGTCATAAGCAGGAGTATTGCAATGAAAGCAAGCACCGATCTTCCCATCATGAAAGAAGGAGTCCAAACAATGGCAAAAGCTCAGGAAAATATTCTCGTTATAGATCTCGAAGCAGAGAAAGGACAGAACAAGACAGGAATCGGTATTATCATTCCAAAGGGGAGAGAACTTGGAGCAGAGAAAGATACTATCAAGATGAACCACGTAGATGGGAAAAATGCAGATACTACAATGATTATTATTCCTCTTATGGAAAAAGAGAGGGTAGAGAGAGGAAGTCCTCTCATTCTGATAAAGACTTTGACAAATCGAGTCAAGCTTACAACAACAGGTCACATAAGGATTATCATTGTAAAAGCAGATGGCCTCACAACACACTTTCTCGAGAGGAAGATCTACATCACTTTAGCAACCACAGGGCAAACTTCCATCATTGTTCAGGACTGCAGCAGCAATCCAACAAATATTCTCGTGAAAGGCATGCGCTTCCACCTGTGTCAGCTCATTTGAATGTGGAGGACTCTTCCTGGGAAAATGAAAAACTAAGAGATGGCAAAAGGAAATACAGCCACACAGAAGGCAGCGGAAGCGAAATAGAAAAATGCCGAAAGATAGATGACCAAAGAATGAAAAAATATAAGAAGGTCAAGAAGAAAAAGAAGTCCAAAGATAAGCATCGAGAGAAGGACTACAAGTAAGCAAGGGTTCCAGCATAATAAACAAATTTTTCCTAATTCTTTTCTGGGTGTTTCTCATGTCTGCCTTTTTTCACTGTTTCCGAGTTATTTGTATCGCAAAATCTGGCTGGGGATCGTGTCATTAGGTTGGTCAAGTGAAGATAGGAAAGAGATTGCTGCATTATGTTAGAACACTATGTCTGGACCACGTAGTTAGAATCACATCTGCACAGGGGTCTTGATTAGGTTACAACAAATGCTTTTTATTTTTTCTCAATTCCACGTGTTTCACAACTAGCCCCTGTTAATTATTTGGGTACAACGCAGGACCTATTGTCCTTCAATCTGAGGCTCCTTTGCTGCATCTGAGGTAAGTTAGGTGTGCAGAAATGACCACAAAAGAGCTGGCACACAGTGCAAGTCATCACCTGGGGTAAAATAAGGGACATTTCATGTATGCATCAAGTGCCACATCTGTGTTTCTGTTTTTAACTTGCATGTTTCCTTCAGACTTTATGATTTGGATTTCTCTGTGCTCCGCTTTGACAATGACAATCGCAAACATAAGAAAAAGAAGAAGAAGAAGAAAGACGTGAGGAAACCGAAAGGCTTCTTGGAACATTTAGCTCCTCGTTCAGAGAGGAAAACAGAGGAGAAGAAGGAAGAATCCCGTCCTCCAGGTGGCTGTTTATGTGAGCAAGACAGAAACCGGGGCAATCAACAGCCCTGCATGGAAGGGAAGCCTTTTGGTGCAGGTGAAAGCAAGAAATACAGCTCCATCGCATCCATTGAGTATGTCAAAGGTAAGGGGCCACAGGATGGCTGCGGGACTCCTTTTTATTCACATAGACGCTATCATTTCAAACAATCTTTAAATGCGTGTGTGATGAAATCTCTGCTTTCTATCATGGCTTCCAAACTGCCTGCGTTCATATACCAAAAAAAAACCCCCAACCCATAGTCTATTTTTCTTTTTTCCATTTTTAAATGACTGTTAGGTAAGAAAGTCTGAAATGAAAAAGTGAAGTGGTTGAAGGGCAACTAACTTGAATTTGATCTGATGGTTAAGTGGCCAAACAGTGGGAGAGATGCAAGATGCCTTACTAAATTCAGTCTAACTAGGAAAAGAACCTTGGGCAGCTAAACCCTGAAAAAAGCTTGCACACTGTAACACATTCACCCTCTCAAATCAATTTCCCATGAATTTTTTCTAAACAGAAGTGTTGATCATGAAACGAAAACCTTAAATGCCCATCATCTGACAAGAAGCCAGGCCCAGTGACTCAGATATTGTCCTAAACAAACACCCCCACCCCCACAACCATCTCTCTTGCTCTTCTCGATAACCGAAGGAATCCCTGAAGAAGACAGCTCGCTCTCGAAAGGCGAGGTTGATTTTTAGACGTTCTACACTTTATATGTACCCACAATTTTAAGAATGGGGTTCAGAGTCAGTGACAATCCTGTCCCCTCATAGCCCCGGGTTGAGAATGTCATTCTGGCATAGAAAACAAAAGGCTTTGTCTCCCTCCAGCTTAGCCGAACCCATTTCAGAAGTGGGAGAGCTTTAATCTGGGAAGAGATTTTGGTTTTCAGGACTTTTCCTGTGGTTTCCCCCTTGAGGTCAGTTGTCACAGTCCGTAGATCGGTGCTCTGCAAGGTTTGCTAAAGGCAAAGAGGAAGTGCCGGTGTGGAGAAACGACAGTTGCCTTTTAGGATGCAGCCAGCCAGAAGTTGTCTCCTGAAAATAGAGGATGGAGGGAAAGCTGCTTGTTCACCCAGTCTCCTGGTAGATCTTGGTGTTCCTCTCTTTAACAAGGAACGCTGAAGCGGGAGGACTGAATCGAGGTCTTTCAAATACTACTGCTGTAAAAATAGACTTTGGTAACGCTACGAATGTCAGACTACTCCTTCTGGCAGCGACCGTGCCTCTGCTGCCGCTGAGCAGTGAGGAACCCAAAGGCAGAAATGGCATCTGCTCCAATTCTCGTTCGGCTTGAGTGACTTCTCCAGCCAGCAGGTGGCAACCTCGCGTTTGTCTCAACCCGCCAGAAGACCAGTGAGGGAGCCGGTGCCCGGCATCTCCTAGCACCGGTCAGGGCCAGGAAGGTTACTGGGCTCTCTAGGGGACAGAGATGTTCGTTGGTAAACACGCCGACAGGACCCCGCGTTGATACGCTGCTGGCCACACAAGTGGGGTATGAGGGCTGTGAAAAGCCACTTTTTTTAAGGCTTGAGAATTCTAGTATTTCATCAAGTCCATGGATGGTAATTGGCTTCGCTCTTGTGGCAGGTCAAGCTTTTTTTAAAAAACTGGGTCTCGGGCAGGGTTTTCTGACCGATGGAATCTCATCTCAGCCAAGGCCGCTGTGGCAGTGTCTTTTCAGAGAGTATTGGACCTCTCAAGCAAGCTCGGGCCAGACTAGGAACAGCTGCTAGGGGATCATTAGGCTGTGCCTTTTCACCAGGACTCAGGTTGCTGTCAATAAATTAATGTGGCTTCTGTAGAGCCAGAGCGGATGGAGCTGTGTGCAGGTTGGAGATGCCTCTTTCAGAAATCAAACCACTGAGACACCATTTTATGTTGAGTGTCGTGACAGGGAGTGACGTTGCTTCCTTTTGTCTTCCAGGTGCAGAACTTACTGACGGAAGCCTTCAATACCCAAACTAAACCTCCCGTCAAACCTGACAACTTCTTACCATCCAACGCAACATTTCCGATAATGACCATGAAAACTCAAAACTTCTTATCAAAACCGTTACCATCAAGATAAAATCCAGTCATAAGTGGTGCTTAACATTTCTGTACAGAATTTTACCATGAAAGAACTTTTTTTTAGTTTTTAACTTGAGACATTCTTTTTTAAAATACACCTTCTAATCCAAAAGGGTGGAAACTTTTTACAACTGCTGAACATTGTAACTTACCGCATAAACATCTCACTGGTGTGAGATAATGCCCTGGAATAGACCATCTCCAATGCTGCTTAATTACAGACTCAGGTTGACTTTCTGTGATTCATGTCATGTTACTCCGAGTTAGACATCTGGTGCAAGAGCCACCAGGAATTATGAAAAATTGCAACTGACGGTCTGTATATTTAATTTAAAGACTTATTTAAAATTCCACAAGCTCTCAAATAACTAGAGTCTTGCAAGAGCTTCATCTTCTTCCTCTGATGTCTGACACTAGAAACTATTTTCCTTCACATTTGAGCTTTATTCAAGATCAGAAGAAAATCTGCTGGTTTTCAGCATTGTGCAACAACGAATAGGCAGTTCTGAATGTATCTCTCAAGACTCTTTGTATACTCTTCCATGTTTTTATTACATTTTCTTAATATACTGTCACTTGTCTTAAGTCTCAGTTGTCCGTTTTGTCTCTCTAAAGTGTCTAGTTACAGACAAATTCATACTGTGATTTTTATTTTTGTTACTAAATGCTATCAAACTGTGATGCACTTATTATTCACTGGTCCTGCATCAGGAGATGAGTGGGGAACCTGTATTAAATACAGTTCATCTGAATAAGCTGTCTGGTTTATACAAGCTGTGTTGTTCAGAGATGTCTAAAGTCTGATCTTTGTTTTTTTAAAGATAAAAAGCACTTGCCCCACTGTAAATATAGAGCATGTAAAATTTATATAGTATATAAATACAGCAAAGTTGAAATGGATTTTTACTCGAGTTTCACTTGCGTTATTTGACATGCAATGTGTCATGTGAATTGACAGCTTTCCCTGCGGTTGATACTCCAGAAATCAGCTCTTCCTTTCAGCAGTAGGGGAGAAGATGCGGTTGGTGTGACCCAGAGAAGAGAAGTAACTTGGGATTTCTGCTGCCTGGACAAGACTGCAGAAGGCTTTCTCCTTGGAAGTTAAAAGCTTCCAAACCCAGGCAATGGGTTGGAAGCTCAGCAGTAGCTTTGTACTTTGTGTGACACTGAGAACAAATGGGAGCAAGGTGAATGGTTTTCTCAGTACTTCCAAGTCATATTTTGGTACATGGAGAACACCATAAAGCCAAACTGTAAGCGTACCCTGCATAACATTTCTCTGGCCACAGTTATGTGAAGTTAAAGTAAGGTGGCAAAAAACCCACGCACCTTCTCTGGAGCTGGCTGCCTTTTTTTCCCCCCTTTTTTGTCCTCTTGGCTCCAAGCCTTGGTGCCTTGTCTTTTGTCTGATGAACAACTCTGGCATCAACGTGTTTAAGGAGTTTCATTGTTGACTGCTGTGTCTCCTAATGGAGAACTCCAGAAGGAACAACTGCTGGAACTAGGAAATAAGCAGTAAATGGAGGGAGGGCAGGTGGTGCCAGCTTCAGATGAGAGCTCTGGAGAAGCAGGCTGGGCAACTGCAGCACTTGAGCTATTTCTAGTTGGGAGAGGTCTAATGAATCTCCTTGAGGAGCAGAGATATGATCCCCTGCTGCCCTCCCACCCTCTCCCCACCCTGTCTTGTAGTTGACTGAAACTCATGGAAGGGAATAGACAAAATACCTCCTTAATCTAGGGTGGCTCTCAAGGGAAACCAGCTTGTCATGAAACAATGCTCACAGTTGCAGCACACTTGACAGAAACAACTTATTTTGATGTTGAAGGTTTTTCTCTGAAAATGTAAGCTTGCTAATTTAAATTAGAGTTGCCTAAAGGCTGGGAAAAGACGCCTTTTACTTACAAGAGCAGTTACAACACATGCTGTAAAACTGAACCTTAATCTCTAAAAAAAACAAACAAAAAAGCCCCCAAACTAAACCAACAATGGCTTCCTCCCATGTATTCTTGGTAAATGAGGAGCTACACAATGCTATAGGGTCACACTTTATTCCATCAGCTTTGGTAAATTAAATAGATCTGTTGAGCACCACAAACAGCTGTTTAAGATGTCGCATTTTAATGCTAAGAAATCACACATCTCCTGCTAGAATAGCCTCGCTTTACATGTTATATATAAATAGTGATTCCTGCTGGATGCAAGAACTTCAAACTAAATGCAGCAAGTGAACTCTCAAGGCATCTCCTTCGTGCTGACAGGCAGCCATCCTCACCTGCTTAAACAAAGAGACTTTCTCGAAGGGGATCTTCCAGAAGACAAGGGTGGCTTGACCCAGAAGTGCTCCAGGGCTTATTCATGCTTTTCTCACCTCACGTTTCTCCAGAAAGACTCCCTTTGCTGCTTTTCACCTTTACGCTCATGAGTGCCACTGCTTCTGGCTTAGCCCTCGTTGCGTTACGACTCTACTTGTCCAAAGCTAAATCCGAGGGACGCGTTGCTTGACCACGAAACCTGAAGCTGCGGAACGGCAGGCACAGAACGAGCCATGTCGGCAGCTCTGGAACCATGCTGCTTTGCAAACACGGGACATGCAACTTCTCTTCTTTCTATCAAGAGTTCAAATGTGTTCCATGAAGCAAAGGTGTCCCCACGCTGACACGCAGAGGTTCTACCGCCTCTGAAGCTCTCCTCCGGGGAACGGGAGGGGAGGAGAAAGGGAAGGGAAAGCGACCGGCTGGAGCAGCCGAGCGGGCTGCCGGGCAGCCGGACCGGGTGGGACACCCGGACGGGGCGGGGCGCCGTTCCCAGCACGCGGTGGAGAGACCCAGCCTCGGCGGCGCTACCGCCGCCGCCACCCCTGGGCCGGCGGGACCGGGATCGGACCCCTCCGGGGCGGTGCGGCGCGATACGGCGGAGGGTGGCGGTGCCCGGCGCGATTGGCTCCGCTCCGCGCCCGACGCCTCCGCGCACGGTGAACCCTTGGACTCGATGATCTGAAAGGTCTCTTCCAACCAGATGGTTCTGTGTCCGTGGGATTCTGCGTTAGGCGCCGGCGTCCCGCCGATGCCCGCCCGCCGCCTGCCCCTGCTTCTCCTTGGCCTCTGCCTCTCCCTCCTCGTACTCCTCTTCCTCCTGCCGGTGCGAATCTCGGTGCTGCTTCCCCGCGTCCCCGAGCCGGGGACAGAGCGCCGAGGACCCTCCCAGTCCTGCGGCGTGCACGACCTTGTTCCCCACTCGGGGAAACGGCGCCTCCCGCCGCGGCCCCGCCCCGCCCCGCGGCGCCGGCTGCCCCGCCCCTGCCGCCCCCTGCCCCGCCCCACGAGAGTCGCCGTTGGGCGGACGCTGCCGCGGTCCAGCCTCCGGGCGGGCTGCGAGGGGCGGGCGCTGGCTCGGCCAGAGAAGGTGAAGGCGAGGCGGGGGGCGGGCTCGGAGGCGGCACAGCCCGGCACAACCTAGCCCTGCCCAGCCCGGCCCCGGCTGCCGGCGAGCCGCGGGATTGAGGGGCCCGCCGGGGCTGGGGTCGGGGTCTGGGCCGGGGTGGTGGGTGACATGGAAGGAGAAAGGCGAGGCGAACCGCAGGCTCCCCGAGCCGTCTCCCGGCCCCCGTCGGCTGCGTGTCGGGGCCGGTTCTGTCGGGAGGGTGTCGGGGCTCTCGCCGCTCCCGAGTGCCGAGATGGCCCGTGCGGCCGTGCGGTGCCTGGCCGCGGGAGCAGCCTTTTCTCTCGGGGTGTCCGAGCGCTTGCAGGAAGCGAAGCCCTCGGCGAGGCAGAGCAGGGGGTGACGAGCCGGGGCTGCAGGCGGGGCGCTGGCGGTGACAGGGCGCCGGAGGCGGGCGGTTTGCCTCTGAACGGGAGTGGTGGGGTGTGGAGCGGCGGCAGGGCTGGTGCGGAGCCCGCCTGGACGAGCCGTGGCCCGCGATGAGAAGCCGAGGTGGGCACCGCGGCTGCCCTCGCCGCTCCGAGAAACGCCCGCGCCGAGGAACCTTCTGCTGGCCCCGGGACACCGGCACAAGGGACACCCAAAGTGACTTTCGACTTCACGGAGTTGGTTGGCTTCCAGCTGAGGGGAAAGGGGGAACGAACTCGGCGTCTCGTGGCTCGGCGGCGGGCTTGTTTCTGAACGCAAGTCACAGCAGCGCGGTGGGTGTGTGTCCGGGGGGTTTCTGCATTTCCTTGGCGATGGTGCTTTTGCTTCCAGTAGCGTTGCAGGGCAGGAGCGGAGTTTGTCCTGGAGAGATGGAAACGTGCCTGGTCTTCCTAGGGCTGCTGCTGTCGTTTTCTATTGCTCCTTACCTCCACCGGGGTATTTTTGGCTGTGTATTTTTCTTTTTTCGCAGTCTCTGCTGCAGATGTTTGGTTTGTACTGGGATAAATGCATAATCACTACTCTGCGATACTCTCTTCATCACTGTCACGGATTCAAATCCCACGGAAGTGTAAGAAATGCCATCGCCAGCTCTGCCGAAGATAGAAGTGATATTGATACAGTTTTGATGGAAAATTCTGCTTTGTGTCTTTGGTTTTGGGTTGGCTTTGGGGGTTTTGGTGGTGGGGTTTTTTTTAACCATTCCTATCAGGTCTGTAATTCTTCCAGTTGTTTCTCGGAGACTCCGTGACAGGATTTCTCCTTCCCTTTTCTTTCTGGAATGCTTCTTGAATGTTCTTGCATTAACCGGCACTTTGGCCTCTATTACAGATATGAACAATGACCATAGTTAACAAGCCCAAATCTTCAAAATCAAAAAAATCACCATCATCAAGGCGGTCTGACAAATCTAAGAAACCCCGTACTAAAAAAATGGCATCGCGCACTGCAAATTTGGGCCGGGTACCACCTGCAGAAGATCCGAAGCAAGTCTCTGTGGACAAAGGACCTGGAGGTGCTCTTTATTGTAGGTCATCTCAAAAATCTAAGCCTTTTGCCCAAAGAGATCTAGGTAAGTGAGTCCTCCCCTCCTTTTCTTAAAAAAAAACCCAAGCAAACGAACAAAAAACAAACAAAAAAAAATATGGAAGAAAATGCAGTTCTTATTTCTCGCCGCACTGCTATAAAATGGGACTACGACAAATAAAGGCTTCAGCAGCACACTTCAATTTTGTGGCTCTCCCAAATATCCTTTTTAAAACAAAAACAATGCACCTCTTTAAAAATACAATTTTCTTGCAGTTGTGAATGACGGAATTGCCCCGCCGCAAAGGATCCTTTTTCCACCTGAGAAAATTTGTATGGATTGGCAACAAACACAAAGTGTTGGAGTTGGACTGCAGAATCTGGGCAACACGTGTTTCCTCAATTCGACTCTACAGTGTTTGACCTACACGCCTCCTCTCGCCAACTACATGCTGTCTCTCGAACACACCCAGTCATGTGAGTACTTTCTACCATCATGATCAATCTCTTGGACAGCTCTGAAGGTGAAGCTCTTTTCCAGCGTAGACGATTCTATGATGGTACTAACAGGAGGCTCAGAACAGCACATCAAGTGCATTTGTTGAATTAACGCACCATGGTAAAGCTTCAAGAGAAGATAATTTCTTGCTTCATGTGAATAATGAAGCACATGGTAAAGGAAGGCATTTGATGAACCTTTGGCCTTTGGGTTTCCTGCTGGTAGAAAAGTGATAAAACTTGGAATGTTGACGCCGTAGGTTCTTAGTCTTTGCAGCCCAGATACTGTAACGCACCAACACCGCGATAACTGATGTGTTCACTGTTGACCCGTTAAAAACCCAACACCCTCGAAAGCACTACGAGCTCATCTCTTGTGAACTCAAAGAGCAATTTGTGTGAGACTGTATTAAAATTGAGACCGATTTTATTCTAAGGAAGAGTTTGTATTTTTTAAACCCTTGAATTACTGATCACATTGTAATACGAGATACACGTTTAAGGGATTGCATGACTTGGAGCATATGTTACCTTTTGTCTTTGTTTAGAAATAAGATAACAAGTCGCAGCTCTCTGACTCAAAGCGTGGAAAACAATGTGTTTGTCTCCAAGCGAGTAGTTTCGGTGTTTCTTTTGGAGTATTTGGAATTGAATTGTAGGAGCTGTGGCCATTAGCTCCCATGAGGCTTTTATTGCCAGTGTTGTGTCCAGCGGGGCTGGTCAGCCTTCGTCAGTCTGAAGCAGCACACGGGAATACTCGTGTGGCCAGAAGTTAGAAGGCCTAAGGCCGTTAAGCAGTGGTGAGCGGAAGCACAGAGCTGCAGACAAGGGTTTGAGGTGGGAGGCAACCTCAGCTTCCTGCAGGTCCTGGTGCTCCCTGTGAAACAAGGTGACGTTGGGTCTCGGTGAATGTGAGCAGACTCGGTGCTAACTGACACCGGCAACCTCTGCTGCTTGTGGAACAGCGTCTCGCACAGTTCTTGAATTCTGAAGCCTGCGGACTGCTGTTGTCTGAGATGCGCCACCCTCAGCCTACCCTCTGCTTCGTGAAAGCATATGGAGTTTCGATGTCCTCGGTGCTGGTCCTAGATGCCTACATTGATGGCTGATGGCTGAGGAAGAGAATTTTTTTACATTGCTAAATGATCCATTTGGGAAAGTATTTGTGGTTTCTAGTCCTGAGGACTGAGACCCTTGATCCACTTTTAATGGTGGCATTATTCCTGCAGGAAGCTGATACCCAGCAGTCTCACTCACAGCTGTAATGTAACTTGATCTTCTTGGAAGGGCAGATTTCCCTGAGATGAAGTAAAAAAAAGAAAATCCTATAGTCTATTTTTCTTTTTTTCATCTTTAAAGGACTGTTAGGCAAGAAATTGTACAATGAAAGGGTGAAGGGGTTGAAGGGCGAGTAATTTGAATTTCATCTGGTGGCCTGTCGCCCAGGGGAGTTGCCCCGGAGCCGACACAGGCCGGTGAGGAGCGACAGCTCTCCGTGCCCGGCGGGTTCCCTGAGGTCTTCCTCCGGCTGCGGAGCTTCAGGAGAGCGGAGAAAGCCGCCAGAATCCGGCAGCTGTCGCGGGAGGGGCTGACTAGGCGAGGGCGTTCACAGGGCAACGGCGTCCGCACCCGCAGCCCTAGCGGAAGCCCTCAGGGAGGGCAGCGCCCCGCGGCGGGGCGGGCGCGCGGGGCGGGCGCGCGGGGCGGGCGCGGCAAGCTCTGCCCCTCAGAGCAGGGTGCGGTGGCTCCACCCGGCAGGAAGCCTCGGCCTCGCTAAGGGCTGCACCCGGCAGCTGCCCAGCCGGAGCTCCAGCGGAGACACACAGCCACCCAGGCGTCAGGCTGCAGCGTGTGCCCCGCTGTGACACCGGAACCGGACGGCAGCCGGGAGCACCCCTGTGGGATGTGCGCCCAGGTAGAGGAACTGCTGCGCTTAGTGACAGAGCTCCGGGAGGAGGTGAGCAGGCTGCGGAGTATCGGGGTTGGGGGTGTGTGAGAGAGCGAGCGAGCGACCAGTGGGGCAGCACCCTGCCTTCCCTGAGACAGGCCCATTAGCGAGCTCCTCGGGTCTGTCACAGCAGTGGAGAGAGAGGACGCTGTGCCAAGCGATAGCGTAGACACAAGGGACACTGGTGCGTTAGGAATCATGGTAGCACCTGGGAGTGGTCAGGCAGGAATTAGGCCTTTGCCCCACCACAAAGGCGAGGGGATCAATAGCCCAGCTGGAGTGTATCTACACCGGTGCACGAGCAGGGGCAGCAAACAGGCGGAGCTGGAGGCCATTGTGCAGCAGGAAAACTGTGATATCGTTGCCATCATGGAGACATGGTGGGACGACTCTCACAACTGGAGTGCTGCATTGGGCAGCTAGCACCTCTTCAGGAGGGATAGGCCTGGAAGGAGAGGCGGGGGGAGTGGCCCTGTGTGTTAGGGAGAGTTTTGATTGTCTAGAGCTTGACAATGGTGATGGCAGGGTAGCATGTTTATGGGTAAAAATCAGGGGGAAGGCCAACAAGTCAGGCATCACGGGGGGAGTCTGTTATAGACCACCCAAACAGGATGAAGAAGCAGATGAAATATTCTATAAGCAGCTGGGAGAAGTCTCACGACCACTGCCACTTGTTCTTGTGGGAGATTTCAACTCACCAGATGTCTGCTGGAAGTACAGACATCCAGCAGAGAGGAAGCAGTCTAGGAGGTTCCTAGAGTGTGTGGAAGAAACTTTCTGACACAGCTGGTGAGTGAGCCAACAAGGGAAGGCTTCCTGCTGGACTTGTTCACAAACAGAGAAGGTCTTGTGGGAGATGTGAAGGTTGGAGGATGTCTTGGTCACAGTATCAGAAATAGTGTAACCAGCAGGAGGAGGGAAGTGATTGTCCCCCTGTACTTGTCACTGGTGAGACCACACACCAAATGCTGTGTCCAGTTTTGGGCCCCTCACTTCAAGGACATTGAGGTGTTGGTGTGTGTCCAGAGAGGGCCAATGAAGCTGGTGAAGGGTCTAGAGAACAAGTTGTGTGAGAAATGGCTGAGGGAACTGGGTTTTAGCCTGGAGAAAAGGAGACTCAGGGGAAAACTCATCACTCTCTACAACTACCTGAAAGGAGGTTGTACTGAGGTGGGGGTCAGTCTCTTCTCCCACATAGCAAGTGATAGGATGAGAGGAAACAGCCTCAAGCTGTGCCAGGAGAGATTTATGTTGGATATTAGGAAAAATTTCTTTACAGAAAGGGTGGTCAAGCATCAGAACAGGCTGCCCACGAAGGTGGTGGAGTCCCCATACCTGGAAGTAACAGGGTGAACAGTCAGACTCGATGATCTTAAAGGTCTCTTCCAACGAAATGATTTTGTGATTCTGTTAAGTGGTGACTAAGTGGGAGAGATGCAAGATGCCTTTTTAAATTCAGCCTAACTAACTAGGAAAATAACCCTTGGGCAGCTAAATGTTGAAAAAAGAATCTACCAGGTAGACAGGAGCTTCAGTAGCCAAGATGGGTGGTGATGATGGGAGACTTCCAGGTTCGTAATATTGTAGTCAAACACCATCTTTCTAAAAGAGATTGCCAGAGTAATTGATTTAAGTAAAAGACTGCGTTCAGTTATCTCAGAGCATAGGAACAGTGCTGACTGCTTATTCAAAGTAACCCAGTTTTTAATGTTAAAGAAAAGTCGGTTTGGTGCTTCTTATAAAAAAAAAAAAACCCACCTCCAAAAAACCCCTAAATAGAAACTTGAGTGCCTGACTAAACTTACACTGAACTCTTAGCTGCTGCTTGTCATAGTCCTGACTTGGGCTCTCAGTAGTAATAGTTTAAATAAATTAGTGCCAGAACTATGCTACAGGATGATTGCAAACTGCAAAACATTCACCCTCTCAAATCAATTTCCCATGAATTCTTTCTAAACAGAAGTGTTGATCATGAAACGAAAACCTTCTTAAATGCCCATCATCTGACAAGAAGCCAGGCCCCGTAACTCAGATATTGTCCTAAACAAACACCCCCACTCCCACAACCATCTCTCTTGCTCTTCTCGATAACCGAAGGAATCCCTGAAGAAGACAGCTTGCTCTCCGAAGGCGAGGTTGGTTTTTAGACGTTCTACACTTTATACGTACCCACAATTTTAAGAATGGGGTTCAGAGTCAGTGACAATCCTGTCCCCTCATAGCCCCGGGTTGAGAATGTCATTCTGGCATAGAAAACAAAAGGCTTTGTCTCCTTGCAGCTCAGCCGAACCCATTTCAGAAGTGGGAGAGCTTTAATCTGGGAAGAGATTTTGGTTTTCAGGACTTTTCCTGTGGTTTCCCCCTTGAGGTCAGTTGTCACAGTCCGTAGATCGGTGCTCTGCAAGGTTTGCTAAAGGCAAAGAGGAAGTGCCGGTGTGGAGAAACGACAGTTGCCTTTTAGGATGCAGCCAGCCAGAAGTTGTCTCCTGAAAATAGAGGATGGAGGGAAAGCTGCTTGTTCACCCAGTCTCCTGGTAGATCTTGGTGTTCCTCTCTTTAACAAGGAACGCTGAAGCGGGAGGACTGAATCGAGGTCTTTCAAATACTACTGCTGTAAAAATAGACTTTGGTAACGCTACGAATGTCAGACTACTCCTTCTGGCAGCGACCGTGCCTCTGCTGCCGCTGAGCAGTGAGGAACCCAAAGGCAGAAATGGCATCTGCTCCAATTCTCGTTCGGCTTGAGTGACTTCTCCAGCCAGCAGGTGGCAACCTCGCGTTTGTCTCAACCCGCCAGAAGACCAGTGAGGGAGCCGGTGCCCGGCATCTCCTAGCACCGGTCAGGGCCAGGAAGGTTACTGGGCTCTCTAGGGGACAGAGATGTTCGTTGGTAAACACGCCGACAGGACCCCGCGTTGATACGCTGCTGGCCACACAAGTGGGGTATGAGGGCTGTGAAAAGCCACTTTTTTTTAAGGCTTGAGAATTCTAGTATTTCATCAAGTCCATGGATGGTAATTGGCTTCGCTCTTGTGGCAGGTCAAGCTTTTTTTAAAAAACTGGGTCTCGGGCAGGGTTTTCTGACCGATGGAATCTCATCTCAGCCAAGGCCGCTGTGGCAGTGTCTTTTCAGAGAGTATTGGACCTCTCAAGCAAGCTCGGGCCAGACTAGGAACAGCTGCTAGGGGATCATTAGGCTGTGCCTTTTCACCAGGACTCAAGGTTGCTTCGGTAGATAAAAGCACTTTTTATAGGTTTTTTTTAGATAAAAACCACTTGCCCCCCTGAATATAGAGCACGTAATATTTATATAATATAGAAATACAGCAGAGTTTAGATGGGTTTTTGAGTTTTACTTGCATGTGCTTGTTGTAGCACACTTTACAGAAACAGCCTATTTTGATGTTGAAGGTTTTTATCTCTGAAAATTAAAACCTGATAATTTAAATTAGAGTTGCCTAAAAGCTGGAAAAAGAGGCCTTTTACTTACAAGAGCAGTTACAACACAGGCTGTAAAACTGAACCTTAATCTCAAAAAAAAAAAATAAAGCCCCAAAACTAAAATAGCAATGGCCTCCTCCCATGTATTGTTGGTAAATGAGGAGCTATACAATACTATAGGGTCACACTTTATTTTTGAGAAAATCTCCAGGTTTAGGCAACAGCTCTTAATGATAAATGAAAACATTACTATTGCAGTGGATTTCCATACAACATCACATTTTTAACAGTGGTTGATACAGAGTATTGGTCATGCGAATCACCTTTGTACACCAAGGCATATTTGTATCAATACATCTCTGTACAGTATTTACATCTTATATTTAAACTCTAGCTAGAAACATTTTCCAAGAAAATATAGAAACGAAACTGGTAAGCCACAAGTCTTAATTTGTAGCATTTGGTCTACAACAGACCTAGCTTTTCCAGCAAGCATCTACCTTGATATGTAATAAATCTTAAAAATATGCATTGTTCTTATACAGGAAGCATTATAAATGCTGCTCAGTTTATAAAGGTTCAGTTTTGTACCAGTTTAAAACGGTTCAAAATGTTACGTGACGCAGAGCTTATTTTGTCAGAATAGTGTAAAATTTAAGTCAGTCCAGCTGAGCTTAAGTACTATGTACAGTTCTCTCCCTAGACTGCACTGGCAACGTGGCTGATGTTAGCAGTCAGATGGTTTAGATGCTGAGCCAAGCCATGCACATGGCACCAGCAGTAGTGGCTCTTGCTGGCCCCTGCAGTTGTAAAGGGCAACGTTAAAAGCAAAGAGCTGCAGCACGGAGCAAGCTGCAGCGCAACAAGGGAGAAGTCTGTTGTCCACAGAGGACTTGTCCTCAGCATGGCCAAACCATTAACAGATACCACTCTAGGCCACCAAGCAGCTAGTCTTCGTAGCTACCTCTGGACTCGAAGCCCAATAAAACAGGGAAAGGTTGAGAGATCTTTCTTCACCTTCATGGATAGTACCTGATTTGGCCAAAATTTTCACAAGCCACTTTGTTTTACTGGCCTCGTGGCCAGTGGAAGTTTTGGGCCGGTTTCACTCCCTGTTAATACTGTCACAAAAACACCCTAAAACAATTATTATCACACATAAGAATGCTATTCCATTAGCTTTGGTAAATTAAATAGATCTGTTGAGCACCACAAACAGCTGTTTAAGATGTCGCATTTTAATGCTAAGAAATCACACATCTCCTGCTAGAATAGCCTCGCTTTACATGTTATATATAAATAGTGATTCCTGCTGGATGCAAGAACTTCAAACTAAATGCAGCAAGTGAACTCTCAAGGCATCTCCTTCGTGCTGACAGGCAGCCATCCTCACCTGCTTAAACAAAGAGACTTTCTCGAAGGGGATCTTCCAGAAGACAAGGGTGGCTTGACCCAGAAGTGCTCCAGGGCTTATTCATGCTTTTCTCACCTCACGTTTCTCCAGAAAGACTCCCTTTGCTGCTTTTACCTTTACGCTCATGAGTGCCACTGCTTCTGGCTTAGCCCTCGTTGCGTTACGACTCTACTTGTCCAAAGCTAAATCCGAGGGACGCGTTGTTTGACCACGAAACCTGAAGCTGCGGAACAGCAGATGCAGAACGAGCCATGTCGGCAGCTCTGGAACCATGCTGCTTTGCAAACACGGGACATGCAACTTCTCTTCTTTCTATCAAGAGTTCAAATGTGTTCCATGAAGCAAAGGTGTCCCCACACAGATATTTATTCAAGGATTCTACCTCCTTTGGTTGAGTTTTACTCCCTTGAAACTACTCAGATTTGAACATCCATCCAAGTTGACTGCAATTCCACATGCTCTTGGGAACATCTAAGGTGGAAAAAAGTTTCCTTTGTTCTTTTCCTCTGGGCCTTTCTTGCAAAGGTGCAATAAAGCAAAACATTCACAGGCTGACACTCCAAGCAAAACAAGGGAAGTTAGTAAGACAGGAACAATGAGACAGACGCTCCCTTACAGTTAAAGAGAGATTTGAAACAAATCAACTTCATGAGTCTGTGGGTTTGCCAGGGCAGCACATTCTCCTCTCATGTATCCAGAGATGCTTCTGTAACTCCAACAAGCCATCTGCTTTGACAACATGTTGGGTCTCCAACTGGGTCTTCACTGGCACAGTAGACACAGCTCAGGTTCCACAAACTTGTGAAAAACTAAGAGAAGCAGTAGGGCTCAAAAAACCCCACTTTTTGCTCTCATTTTGGAATTAGGGGCTTTCCCTTAAGCATGGTATGTGTGCTATCGTAGAAAAGTGTTGTAGGAAAGCCTACCATAGCAGTTTACATGTGAGTGAAAGACTACCAGAAAGATCCTCCGCAAATTAAAAAAAAAAAAGGGACATGAGCTTGTGGTAGAGTTTAGTTGCATGAGGTAAAAAAAAAAAAAAAAAACTTACACATTGATTAAGTAAAGATAAGGATGTCTTTTTGCTTTTTCTACTTCCAACTGCTGAAGCACCAATCTGAAAAATCACCTTTAAGAATGCAAGAAAAATACTGAACTTTGCTGTATGTCCAAGGTTTGTTATCAAGCACAGGAATGAATCCTGCTTGCTTAACTATCTAGGGCTGTACCACACAGAAAGATTTCACCTTCCTGGCTTTTCCCTTTAAAAACATAAAAGCATGTGAATCATTTGGGGGGTGCTTTCACATGCAAAGCCTAAACTCATGCAAGCCCTGCCATCTTACTCCTTTAGTAGTAATTTAACATTAATCAAACTGCAACTCTTCTAGAACATAAGAAGGATGTTGCTATATAAAAAGTGGATTAAGCTAGTCATTAAATCTTACTGCTCATTGTGAGTGCATGAGTGGACAGGAGTGAGTTTTAGCCCACTGGCTAAAAAGAGCAAACCACACCTGTACTTAGTGTCATGTCCACAGACTCAAAACTGTTGCTGTTGGCACCTGTATATATTTCAGCACGTACCAACCAAACCCTTTGGCACAATTAGTCAACCACAGAGCAGCCAGTCTGCCACAACTGAGTTGCATTTCTGAAGAAGAAAAGCTATGGCCATAAAGGTAGGGGAGCGAATCCTAACTGCAAGCTGCGCTTGGCTGTTCATTTACTGCGAAACACACGACCTCAAAACCAATCTTGACACTGTGGGGTTTACAGAAAAATTAAGTGCTAAGTCACGCTGCACTCCCCCTTTGGTGCTGCATTTTAGGGAGAGCTGAAAGTCTTACAATCACCCCTCCTCTTATGGGAAACGTGCTCAAATAACAGGGATAGGGCATTTTCCTATTAGCCTTGAATTCCTTCCCTCCCAACCAAAGTAAACTGGAGTTGTAACTCACAGAAGTGAAAATCAGGCTTCTATCTTTTCGTGAATTAAGTTCCAATAAAATCATTCCCTGGGATTTGAAGCTTACTTCACATTATATGCCAAGAACTATTTACCCTGACAGGTCTTGCCAAGTTTTTCTGTCATAAAGTGTAAAGCATGTGTGTAATATACATATAAAAAAAGATTTACAGTTACTGTCTTCATTTAGTTTGTCCAATTTTTACATTATCACTCAACTGTATGCTCAGTTAGAGTTTGATGCAGGTCTACAAGCTGCTGATCACATTCTATTTCTTATTTGCAATTCTTCGTTTCCTTGTTGCCAGCATATCGTAAAAGGGATCCCTGCTGATACTTGCTCTGGAAGAGACAAAAAGAATCATGAGTTTGGTTTAACAAATACCTGTTTTTGAAAACCAAAACTATTCTGTTTTGAAGTAAGAATTTAATAAAATGAGGGTTAAAGATGATTCACACATGTCTTTACATCTGCTTAAAAAAAAAAAAGTCCATGTTTTCCTCATGTGAGTTAGTAGCACTATTTCCTTAGGACCAGACAGTAACAGGAGACTTATCTTAATCTGTCAACCCCACGTAGCTTGTCATTAACCCTAGAGGCCATTGCCACAGCAGAATTCTTCAGACAAGTGATAATACAAATTCTCTTAGCGTCTTACTCCAAAAAGAGCTTATGCTTCATTTCTGAAAGACTTTAAACTCACTTGATGGATTTAATCCACTCTTCCTTCTCTTCTGGCGTGGGAGCAGATATTCTATACACTACATGGTTGCCTTCCACCACTCTACCATCAGCTTCAGTTTTACATGCTTTAATTACTTGACCTTTATGACTGGGGTTATAGAGCTCAAAGCAGTTCTGGAGGGCAGAAACGAAGAAATAAATTTAAGGAGGAAAACAAAACTGGCAAACATCTTCATTTACCACAACATCTAAATTCTGTATTGTTTACTTATCTTCATTTAAAAAAAAAAAATTTAAAATATCTTACTGGTTTTCTAGGGTCTTCAACTTCTCTTATACTAAGATTTTCTAACGGTATAATTCCTCTAGGTTCTTTGTCCTAAATGTTAGGAAAATATCACATTATTAGCCACTTAAATATCTTGATTACAAACAAAGTTGACTGTAATATATACTCACAGTTGTGTATTCGAAGTAATACAGGCAATTATCAGTCAGAATAAACCACCTCCGTTTCCATGTTTTTACTCTTCCCCCTACAATCAAAAGGTACAGCTGAATTAAATGTGTGTTCTGTCAAGGCTTCAACAATGGATAAGAAAGTAATTTAGTTTTGCTTGTTTTCCAAAATATGGCTTAATTACTTAATCATAAATGGATCAAGCACAGATGAGCTGAGGGTAAAGGAACATGTTACTGTAGCTCTTTTACCAAGATCAAACTCCTGAGACAGCATTAACTATGGTGTTGCTGACCAGCCACAAAAACTGTAGGCTCTGAAGTTGCAAATGTTTCCTCTCTTTCAGACAATGAATGTAATAGTTTAGCAGTCAGACCTGCTCCCTCTGTCCATGCCATCAGTTGTTTATTGCATAAGAAATATTAATACTGTACAGCCCTCAGAAATGCAGTCAGTGGGGCCAAAACCAGTAACTTGGTTCCAGCAACAGGGCCAACCTGCTCCACAGCTTGTCATCTACAAGGACGGCATTTTGCCACCTCCCTTTCACTCCATTTGTGATCATACATATAAGAACCTATCTCTACTTTCAGATTTAATGTCAAGTGTGTAAGATGCTTATAAACATTATTAGCAGAACAAATACGATGTGTCATCAATAAGGAGCAAATCCTATGCCAAAATGTACCATTTTTAGTCACTTTTCATCATTTAGTATTTTAAAAACATGTTCTTTTTTTGGGTTAATATATCACTGAGTACACTTGACAGAAGAAATTGCTACTGCTCCAAAATGCCAATTTTTCCTGCATTAACAGTTTAGACAACAGCAAGCATAGAGCTCCTCGTTCCTACACTGCTAATGTCACACTGTAGGGTACAGTTCCTTTTAGAAACACACACTATTGTCTTGTCCCTTTCAGCTGCTTTTCTGCCATTGGCTACTTCACAACCTGTCTCACATTCCACAATTATGTTACTTTTAAAACTAATTTCCAGGAAAGATAATTGTAGATAAAGCATTCACATGGTATTAATATACAGGTGTAGTTCCACCATAGTTATCTGACTTCAGGATTATGTCACCATCTGTGCATCATCCATTCAGCAGTGATTTAATCTCATTAACCCAACACTTCAAAATAGTTGATTTGCTGTTGAGCACCCATGCATAAAAGAGTACCATTAATACACACAAGACCCTCAATTTAATCCAAGTCCTATAACTAGGAGACAGGAGATTACTTGAGATAGCTGTGGTTTTGTTTAAAACAGAAATCCAAATCAGAATAAAGAACAATTCTAAGAATATAATTAAATTTCTTGATACCAGCCTACTACATTTGCGTTGCAGACCAAGTACGTTGCATGTCGTATCTTCCTTTTGCTTGATGTCATCACCTACACGGTAACCCAGTGCTAACACACTGCCATCTTCAACTCTAATAAACTTTGTTTCTACTACACACACATATATCTTAAGAAAAATATGATCTGCAAGCAGGTGTGGTGAAATAAGAGAAGGCAAAATAGTGCAAGATGCAAAAGCCGTGATAGAATGAATGGTTGAGTGAACTGGAGACAGTGAGGGAAGAACTGGTGGCATTTTAGTACAACCACTGTGACAGATCCTTAAATAAAGCATTGTAGAAAGTCAAACTGGTACATAAATGACTAGAAAAATTCCCATTGCCTTGACTGAGAGCTGGTTCAAGTATCAGGAAGTATTTGGGCTAGGAATGGAAAGCCGACAAACTGTAGCTTGACTCACTTCCACATGAACGAATAAGCAGCAGCTAAGTCAAGACGACTGCTGGGGCAGTCCTTGCTATCCCTGTAACATGACATTTTTTTCATACAACCCAATGTTCACTGCTGTGACTTTAAGTCATGTTCTGGTCTCTAACGTTAATATAATTTAACATTTTTAAAGCACAAAATCATCACCATGTTTTTCAGCCTAACAGGTAACCTCAGCTACCATCAAATGTCATGGCTAGCTCAGTTCTAGTAGAAAAACAATTCAACAGGAGAGAGGATGAAACAAACAGGAAAAGAGGTTACTATCACAGAGGCAGCTTAAACTGAACAAAGGCGTATCCCATAAAACTCTGATACCATGTCAAAACACAATTAAAAAACCCAATCAGGTAATAACCATACATTTAAAAGAAGGCCTGCTTATAATTTAAGGCAGAAACAACAGACTTAAAACACACACCTCCTTGAACAGTATGAAGTGCCACGTAGTAAACAAAAATTGAATTTGCTGAAATTTTTCCTGACAACATCCCCTCTCTTTGGAAAAGCCTGATTTCTCAAACCTGAAACCTTCCGTAATCACGCTGCAGTTTTGATGAAGCTTTTGTCATGAAACATTTCCCAGCTACTGGATAGTACTGATATTGAAGCCCAAAAGATGAAATATTTCCAACAACATTCCTACTACTGCTCCCTTCTCTCTAGAACAGTCAGCAGCTCACCAGGTTACAGCACTCAGGATCTATTTCTGCAACTCACACAAGTCCCTGCTCCACCAAGCTATGAGTTATTCTTCTCTTTCAGAAAAAAAGCAGCAAGGCAGGATTTTTTGGCTGGATAGGGAACTATTCTCACATAAAAGTCTCTGTCTCCCCACCCCATTGCTTAGTTGCAGCTGTCAACAGCATAAACTCTACTAAAGATTCAAAGGCAATCTAATCTGTACTCATCAAGGTTGCAGGGGTCACCATATAAAATGCATTTATTATGCCTTTACAATGGACTAAAACCCAAGAAGCTGGTTGATAAGACTTTGTGGCCTGTAAACACTGCATGCAAGATTAATGGGTAAGAACTTGTGATAACAGAACATTCTTCTCCTTGGCCGAGATTGATGTAGGCTCACAAAACAACAAAAGGTTCAGTAAAATACTTCATATCTTATTCTAGCTCCCAGCCTTTCAAAGATTAAAACTGGAAGGAATTAAGTTAGCAGAAGAGGATTAAGAAAATCAGAGTATGAATCCATAAACATTTACAGAAATGGAGAGAGGTAAGTGATGACTTCTGAAACATCTAGCTGATTAAAATGCAAAGATGGCTCAACAAAATAAAGGACAGTATCTTGTAGGTGGAAATCTACAGAAACTACAGGAAAAGGCCACAACAAGGCAAAATGTACAGAAAGAGAAACAAACCCTCTTCACCTATGTAACCCAACATAGGATGACTTTTTTCAACTCTGGGCAAAGACGAACTAGAGAACAAGGTAAAAAGAAACCACGTATACGAAAAGAAACCACCTATACTAAAGGGAAAAACAACTGGCAGCAACTTAGGAAACTCCAATTTCAAAATTAAAAAAGGCCTTAAGGCAGCAAGGTTATCGAACATTAGAAAAATGTACCCAAATATTCAGCATGTTTATATGAAGTTTTAGAGGGGAAAGAGAGAGATGCACATATTGAGTTTTTTTTCTTCTCAGTTCACGTAGATACCCCTAGGCAGAACAGACTGAGGAACTGTACGGTTATACACATGACTGGATCAAAGTTTGGTTTTCTTTGAACCCTTGTTTTCCTTGACCACAGCATTAACTGCCTCAACCTAGAAGAGCATCTGTTCCCACAAGAGCCAGTCAGGTACTGGATGGCACCAGTTTCCTGATCAACCACTGCTATTCTCTCACCCTGAATCAAGGAAGAGAAATGACATCCTCTCAAGGACAGATGTGCTGGAATAAGCGCCACTGGAGGGACGGATGTGGATGCGAAGCTTTTGGACCATCTCCAAGCTCTCAGTAACTGCCTGACTGGCAGAAAAATTTAGCACAATCATGTGTCTGGCTTGAATCATTTCCTCTCCAGTTTCATGAAATATCATCAGAGTTTCCCTCTAACTAGAAGAAAATATTATGCAAACCAAGCTATTTGTCAGGAGAAGCAGTTTTAGGCAAAGCAGCGCCTCCCTGTGCAAAGCAATTCTAACTTGGGCATTAGGACAGAAAGCAACATCAAAATACCTTAAAGTGGATGGCAGAAAATTTCATGGTACCAACACCACTAATAATTGTGATGCAGAAAAATCTAAAAGTTCATCATGTCTCAAGCTGCTCTAAGCAAGTATTCATTAGCACTCAACAGCTTTCAGTTTTTCACTTGTAGCACTCATTTTTATTACACCACGCTTCAAACAATGTGGAATTGAATGATAATTTAGGTTTACCAAGATAAAGATGTCTAAATAAAGGCACCAGCTGAGACTAGATAGATAAAACCAGAATTGCTGTCTGGCTGCCAAGTTTGACACTCAAACTTACAGAAAGTCACCTCTGAAGAATTCAGAGTGGCAAACTCTCCAATAGCATTTTGCGCTCTCCCAGCTTTCTAAAACCCAGTATCAGGCTAAAGAGGTAGGGTGGTCTTCAGGACAGATGAATTTTACAATATATCAAAGTTTCATGATATCCATCTCCTGCCCAGAGGATAGTTAATAAGGTGGGCTGGAATACTAAAAAGAGAGGCACAAGTAGATAAATGGGGAGAGGTGACTATAAGAAATACCAAATACAGAATACTGTCTTGGTACACAAATTGTGAGTTGTCTTAGTCACAGTTATATACAGTTATAGTCTATACTATAGTAGTTATAGTATAGTAGTATAGACTATATACTATATAGTTATAGTTTTATATAAAACTTTCTACTTCAACTTATAAGTATTATCACAACTGAGCACTTAAACTCTCACACAGGAATAGAGTCTCCTTAGCATTTCAACAATACTGAATATCAGCATCTTCCAGAACTTCCTACCCACTTCAAAAGAAGCGCTACCCAACAGAAATGACTGTAAAAATAAAACCAATGTGGATCGAGACAGCACTCTCAACGTACAGTTCAAGCCTTCTACCAAATAAGAAACTCAAGGGAGAGGAAAGAAAATAAGAAGGAAAAAAAAAAAAAGATGGCCAGGTTTATTTCTGGTCAATGCATCTAAACTAGCAAAATCTATTTGTCTGTACCAGCCTGTGTCTGCTAAAAAAACCTGCAGTCTTTCACAGAGGTGCAGCTTCATGCATTTTCAGGCTGATTCACTGGAGGCTTCTGGTCACGTTTAATTTCTTTATTCAAATAATCCTCACGCCATGGCAGTGCTATGTGCAACACCCTTCCATTTCACACGTGGTTTTACTATCAGGTTTTCTGTGCACTGTCCCTCTTCTACATCACACATAATGAAAAGTTGGTTTTATTGACCTTGCGCCAGGGCCAGAGATGGATTTTGCATAAGCACCTGGCAGCTCTCAGGCTTTCAGTCACCACTTTAATTTGTTTGTTCGTTTATTTTTTATTAGATCTCTTATATGTCTTTTATTGACAGTTTCTTCCACAAGGGATGCTGTCACTCCTCTACACACACTCACACTTTTGCTTGCACTCTCAGTGTGTATATAAGTATATGAGAGCACAATGGCAACAGAAAGAAATATGCACAGCATAGGCTTATATCCAACCTCTTGTCTAGAAAGCATTTTATCTACATCGTCTTGAAGGCCTTTTCTGGTAAGAGAGCTATCGCCTCATGCTACAAAATGGAGAAAAAGCTGGAAAGTCATCTTGGACACCTGAGCCAACACGTCAAAAAGCAAGAGCTTTGCATTTTCGTAGTTAGAAAGACAAAGAGCTCTATAGCATCTGTAGCACAGAATTCCAAATCCTTCCTTTCCACATCTATTTCCTGCCGAGCACTAACATGACCACCAACTTCCAACCAGTAGACAGGGCCCATGGCTCTAACCAGCTCTACTTTCACCATAGTGACACCCATGTGCACCCCCAGCACACATCCCTTTTCACATTTTAGTCACCGTTCTCCAAGTGCAAAGTTCCTTCTACTTTAACAAGCAGTTATACATTAAAGTAGCCAACAACTGGCTCTATTGGAAACTCTACTGGCATTTTATTAATAGCGGTTTATTTCATTGAAAAACAAATGCTAGAATAAAATTCCAGTCTCCTTTACATAGGGGAAAAAAAAAAAAATCCCTAAGCCCAAGTGAAAAAGTGAATCCCATCAACTTTAAAAGAATCTGTAAACAAGGGCATCTTCTAGTGTCAGGAGACTGCAAATTAGCAGAGGCTTCTGCAACCCTAAATTTGATGCTCATTTAAGATTCTGTTAAGAAAGCTAAATATATTATTTACAAAGGAAAATAAGCAGGAAAAAGAACAGTTTTATAAATGCATAGTTCAAATGCAATTGATATTTCAATAATCTAATATTATATACATATATATAATATATATAATATTATATATATAATATACAGTCATAAAATCACTCTGAAACTTCACTGCAAGAGTAAGACACGTTGTTTTCTCTCAGTGGAAATTAGTTTTCCCTTGTTATGTGCTTCAATGAATGAGAAAAGTATGCTGAATAGTCATCTTTATTTTTCTGCTTTACATGAAAACACTTCCTTCTTTTGCAGAACACACTTGCATGTGAGCTAGACACTGACATGCCAGTCTTTCCGACCACCACTGATGATACTGTTAGTGACACTGAGTGAAAAAGCAAAATGCTACAATAAATTTGATTAAAAAAAAGAAAAGAAAAAAACAGGAGGAAGAAGGTAGAAAAATAAAGAATGAGCAACTGAAGAAGAGGGGACTGGAAAGCAATCAGATACGTACCTCCTAATGCAGAATAAGCAGAGACAGCCAGTCACAGAACAGAAAGGTGATAGGTCATAGGCCATAAGGAAAACAAGAAGGCACATTTAAACCACTCATTAAAAAATCATAGCCAAAACCAAACCAAGAGAAACTCACAAATAATATGGAAAAATAAAGACATACAAAAATAACTATTTGAGGAGAATTTTTTTTTTTGTACACAGAAAACTGAGTTGAAATATCACAGAGTTTTCTAAAATGACCTTATGGAAACTTAGTTGTTATTTATCAGTCACAGCACATGGTAAATAACATACGGTGTTTCCTTTTTGATGCTGAGTTTTATTTCTTATAGATCAGAAATAAAACTCCAAAGCTTCAAACAAGATTGCTAATTTGGATACGTAAAATAAGAAGTAACAACCTTCAAATGTAAAGGAGTTACTTATTTTGGTTCATATACTTTTAAATACGAATTACAAAATTAATCCTATTACCTTCACAAGAAAGCAGAGACACGGAAGCTGCAAACATGCTAACAACAAACAGACATATCACAGCAAAACTGCCCTTATAACTAACCTAATTTCAGCAGCCAACCTTCTCTATCTGGATTAAAAAATGTATGCGTTAGATCATTTCCATCATCCTCTGGAATTTTAAACGGCTCATTCTTAATACTTTCATATAAATTCTAGAAGAATAAAAAGAGAGGAAAAAGACCTCATTAATAAATGTCTAACAGAAAATGCAACCAGGACATCTTACTGCTTTCTCAGACTATTTGTATAAAGAGCATAGGAAATACTGCCCATAAAATTCTGGACCATCCCTTCTCAATCTTTGTTTACTACTTTGAATAAGTTTGATTTTAAACTACTTGATCTATAACAAGTGTCTCTTTACAGATTTTATAAGTACTCCTAGCAAAGACATTTTTTCTTTAACTTAAGCATTCAGTTTTTCAAAGGTTTCAGCTTCAGTCAGGACTCATTTAGTACAAGCTTTGCCAAATTAATCTGGGTTTTCAGAAAATGGTTTAGAACATTACACTGTCTCAGAGAAATATGTATTTTTGCTGATATCCAAGGAATAGGAGGAAGCTCCACAAAACACACGCAAAGAAATTAGAGACAGTAACAAAACAATGATTTTTACTACTTTTTCGGGCTTTCGCTTACTTATCCAGAAATACCTTTTTTTTTTTTTTTTTCCATAAGGAGCCAGTTGCACAAGAATTTTGCCATCAGCAAACTACTCAGAGATATATAGAGTGTTTTCTCTGGAATCTCCTCTGCTCAACAAAAGATTGAATATAGGGAGAACTAGCTCAAAGCAGCTGTGAATACTAGAAAATGCTTCTTTCAGCTACTCAAATGGTTATGCACACTAGAAAATGTTCTTACTTTCCCTCGACAAATCTGCCTGAGAACTGTTGTACACATTTTGAAGTTTCCTATTAAAAATACAAAGCAATGCCTTGTCTTACCCTGTCTAACTTACCCGTAGTAATTCTTCTGGAAGGTCTCCACCTTCATTAATTCCACGATTCATAGAAATAAACCTCTCTACTGTCGGTTTATCCCTTACATTGTGGTTGTGCAGACTGGTATTTAACATAATGATCGCAAATGAAAGCACATAGCATGTATCTGAAATAAAATTTGAAAAATTATTTCTTTCTATGCATTGTGGCACAAACCTGTAAATTGAACATACAGCTCATCCTGACTGATAAAGAAACAGGTAGTCAAAAAATCCTGAATACTATGCATGAAAGCAAAGTCTCAAATCTTTATTTAAACTGTTGAAGTAAATCTAAGAAGAAAAAATATGTAAGAATTCAAATTAAAAGCCAGTATGAGAAAGACAGTACAAGAGAACTAAAAAAAAAAAAAAGTTTAACTCTGAAATCATTGCTATCACCCTAAATTAACATTTCCTTTGAAACACTGAAATGTTGCTGGGCAAAACATTGTCTGCACACAGATTTTGCCTGGATCATATTGTTAGGTCCTATAATAGACTTGGTCAATCAGACTCCTACTCAAAGCACCTCCAAAAACTTTCTCCAAAGAGAAAGAACAGTCTTTTCAAAATAATATTGAAACTGTATTTAAACAGACTGAAAATGACATTGCCTCAATTTCTTGGCATGCATAAGGTGGCTAGTACCACAGAGTAACACCAGAAGATGACAAAGGAGATCTCATCATGCTTCTTGACGTGGTTATAATCACAGTAAATTCTCAGACTACTCAAATACAAGATCCCACACAAGAAAAAGCAGGATGGAAAGCTCCCTGCTACACGGACGAAAAATGTGTTTCCATCTTCAGTATTTGTTTTCAATAGGTATTTTTCTCTCTACCTGTTGCAGACCTGCTTGACATTAGCCTTTTCCCAGCCTATTTGTTCCTCAAACTAAGTGATCAACAGCAAGCTACATGTGTATATAACTAAACAGTCCAACAATGCCAGAATGCTAGGGCGTTCTGGGCAGTGTCACAAAGTTCTGTTAGCTTTTATGACTTGAATAATTCTAAACCAAGTAATTCAATGGGGAACTGAGGTGCATTTTTAATGGAGATAAATTATTGCTGAACAGACTGCTAAAGAGAAAGGATACAGTCCTCCTAACAAAAATGGATGACTTTCTAGGTAATACACTATAGCCACATATAGGTGGACTTGATACAGAGATAATGAGGATGACCAACCGATTGGTCTCTTCTGCTTTTAAGCTGCTGAGAATCTTACTTTTCCAATTCCTAGCCAAAATCTCTGGTGACATTTCTGAAGTGTGCTTTATACTTTAATTGGTTTAGATCTATATTAATGCTGAAGGTTTATAAAAGCAAATGCATTCTGACCATAAGTTTGTACCTCCTGGAAACAAAGGGTAGGATTAGACAGTTGCATTTTCTCATTTCATGTATAATATTATCCTGAACTTCCAAACTGGCCATTGTCTCCTTATAGAATAACATATGTGATCAAAAAACCAAACCAAAGAACTTAAGAACTCCTATTGTTTCCTGTGACTAACCTGTAGACTGGAAGACTCCTGGGTTACAAAGGCAATAGCGTGAAGCAAAAGCTTCCATCATACGATCAATTTTTTGAGCCTCTCCTGGGAGTCTGAAGCTCCACAGAAACTGCCTAGAGAAGGGAAGAATAGTATTAGACTCATTCCAATATTTATATATTAAACATATATTACTAATAATCAGATACAAACAAACAAACAAGTCAGCAATGTCTATATAAAATGTCCTAGAAATACGTTCTCAATCTCTCAACACACAAGTCAGGAGCTGTTAGAAAGCAACATGCACAGATGGCTAGCCCAGTAATTCAGCCAGCAACACTGCATGCTATCAGGCAAAATAATATGGCGGTTCATATTCTGAGACTCTCTCCTTTTTTCCAGACTAGTACACTACTTTCTGTATGCATCCCATTTTTGCCATGAGAATGCTATGAGGAAACAATCAGTTCAATCCTCCCTGGGTTTCCCAGCTATTAAAAGCAATAAACACTCAGCTAGACTTTACTTACAATGTAAAAAGACACATTACATAAAGTATTTCTGGTAGGGGAGAGAAGCAAGGAATACAATACATTTAACATCTTTATTTGAACTCATCAAAAACCTTTTAAATATAGTAACAACAATAAGAAAAACCCCACTGCTTAGAGAGGTGCTGCCTGTCTCGTATAAGTTCACCCTACAAGAATCAAACTTCGATCTTAAAAAGAAAGACTCATGGTATCATCTCAGTAATTTTGTAATATATGCAGGAGATCTGTGCTCCTATTCAGCAGCATAAACTGAAATACAGGTTTTACTTCCATAACTTACTATTTCTACATACAGGTACACTGGAATGCATACAGGACAGAATTCTTTGCAGATTTACTTTTGGCACATTGTGGTGCTAAAAAGCCCCAATGAATTTAATCATTTATTCTTTTCTTTCTGAGCAAAAGAATTATCTAAGTTAAACCAGGATCTAAACCAGCAAAGTTACATGCTCTGCCATGCAAAACAAGTTCTTGATATTCCCTGTACACTGGGTGCCAATATAATAACCATTTATTCCTGTCTTCATCAGTTTTCATTTTAGAACATTATACTAAAGTGTCACAGGCCATCTTTAGATTTCCAGCTCTATATACTGTCTTTTACTCACCTCATGCAAGGTTCCAACCCAGATCACGAATTTTGTAAGCTACCAAAATACAAACATTTAATAGTAGCAGCTGCTAAGGAAGAATAAAGTCAAGCCTAATGTTAAACTGTGTAAAAGAGACAGGAATATAAAGCCTCCCAGACAAGCTTCAGCAGCCAGAGAAAAGGCCTCCTTAGCTCAAGCCTCAGGCAGCTCAAGTTGTTATTCCCACATCACTCAACCATAGCAAAGCTGTTCTGACTCCACATCACGAGGCACTGCACCAGAGACAAAGATCACACAGATATTTAAATTCATCTGGTGTCAGGAGGGAATCACTTGTGGAACAAAAGTGGCAGAACTGTCTAAATCAACTTAATTTGTAGATCTATCACGGATTTCCACCAAGATGAGAAGGGACTTCACAAGGTCGCTGTATGATGGCATCCCAGAGAAATCAAGTAAATTGTTCACTCAGGGAAAAAGGTATACTGAGACATTACACTTTCTTTCACATGACAAGTGGGAAACTGAAGAAAGTAGAAAGAAATTACTTGATTCAAAGTTTACCTCTCTGTAATTGAGTATAATCACTTATTAAGATAAGTGGGATTCCCCTCCCTCCTCGTCCAGAGGAACAAGTTGATGTGGAAAGAAAGGAGAAAGAGGATGGCACCAAAGAAAATTATTTATTTGCTTGGATTAGGGGTTTGTTTGGTTTTTACCTATCCCTGTGCTAAGTTATAAAACATATCTTCAAATGTCCACATATGGCAGGCACACCAAAGAGTTATGGCTGTGTTTTAGTTGTTTGTATTTGTCTGAAATAATTAAAAGTTTTCACCTTCTAAGGTAGCACACACACAAGCAATCCTCCATTAAGGAATGGTTAAAACAGAGCTGTCTCTGCTGACTTGCACAGTAACGCCTATAATCGTGCTGAGCTGTAGATCAGCTTTCCAACAAATCAACACAGTGACTCATGTGAATATGCAAGTCGATAAAGGAAGCTCAGGTCAAAAAGAAGAAATTATTTACTCACCTTAAGGCTTGTACAAGATTGAGATCAGCGAACTCATGGAGTTCAACAAAAGCCTGAAGAACTTTAATATTAAATTCATCTCTATGAAAGACAAGAATGAAAGAGACAATTAACATTCTGAACTTTAAAGTCTTGCTAGTTATCTCTATGTGCTTCTGAGAATAAGCAAAGAAATAAATGATCATACTGATCAAATAATCAGAAATAGTTTACGCATTCATTTGAGAGCTATTTTAACATTTAACACTAGTATTTTGCCCATTTTTGCTGGTAGGTTAGCAAGAGCCAGTACACTTGAACTGATTTTCGCAGTGCTTATTTAAACGACCCAAAAATGGTCTGGTCTTCTCTGCTTCACATTTATTCTTACTGCACCTGCCTTGATATGGGATGATACTTGATAAATTTATCCAGTAAAAAGTCTTTTGCGGAAATTGTGTGATGAACTCTTAAAGCAACGGTTAATGTAAGATTAATTTCTTTAGCCATGCAACACATGAAAAACAAACTACCACATTTTTTCCTCTAAGAACAGAAAATATTAAAGCACTATATTAACTTACGTGCAAAGATGAGGAACAGAAATGCTTCAACAGAAATGCTTCAACTGATTGTACCCAAGAAAAAGAACAGCTTTTTAAAAGAACTACCTAGTACGTACTGTATTCTTACTCCAGTCTCAAAAATCTTTACAATGAAAGTTTACTAAAATCAGAATAGATTTTGAATGGGATTCCTCTCACCTATCTTTTATATTGGCTTGTAAATCATTAGCCAAATTATGCTTTGTTTGATACAAAGGTGTTTAAATGCAAAACACTTAAACATTAATGAACACAAAAGTATTTGGATGCAGTCAGAAATTAGGCTACACCGAGTTCATATGCCAGAAGTGTAAAGGTTTATAAACCTCAGGGTGTGCTTGAAACACATCACCAAGATAGAATGTTGTGTATCAGCCTCCACCCAAAAATAGAAAGGTGTGCATCCACCAAGAATTACCTCTTGCATTACTAACTGCATAGTCAGGCTAACCTGTAACACTCATGAGTAAATACGTTAAAACAAACTCTTCATTCATTAGGATGTCCCCATATTCCTTACAGAAAAACACATCCGCTCTGTCAAGCAAAAGGAAGCCGTTCGCATGAAATTTAGTAATGCACAATTCAACTGAGTGAATTTCAGTGCAGTGAAATAGTGGCAGAGTAGTATAATAAAAGAGAGCACTCTAAAGGGGTATTTGTTACTCTAAGTCAAATATTGGTTTTGCTTATATGTATGTAAAGCTGCTGTAATTCAGAACAAATATTAGCCTTATACTCTAATTTTTACTCTTCTAGGTTTTAATGCAGACTGGATTAATAGTGATACTTGTGTTGGGTACAGCTCCAAAGACACAAGCCAAATATCATGAAAAGTCTAGGAAACCACTTAAAAAAAAAAAAAAAAAGAGTGAAGACTTACCAACATATAAAGAAATCTTACATCTTTTCTAGAATGTCATTAATCCCTTATTTGTTCTACATTTTTAGGTGGTATCTCGTTCCATTTTACCACTTACTTTTTTCAGTTTGCTAAGTGCTGTAACACTATAAAAGTCAATAATGTAAAATACAACTCTTTATGGCAGAATATTATACAAATATTTCATTCTGTTGACTATCCTGGTCTCATCTTCAGCTATATTTAGCTAGAATGCAGAAGTAATTAACGATGGGCCCCTACGAGGGAGTGGCAAAGTAAAAGACAAAGTCCTCAGATTCCAAATGCCCTGATAAAAGATAGTACATATAATATTCACTGCCATTTGCATAGCACAAATCACTTAATAGCCTGTTTCTGAGGTAGTCACAAAAGCGAAACTAGCAGCTTAAGACCACATCAATTGTCACATTTATTTTATCCCAAGGTATTTTTTGTTTTACCCCAGGACCTGAAGGCCTAATACATTCTTTTCAGAGGAACATGAATAAAAATTATTAGGATTCTAGGAGATTAATGTTGCAGTTCAAAGATGATGAACCAATTTCCTATTCCTGACCTGACTACCTTGCAATTTCCATACACATTCCTGAAAATCAGACTGTCATCTTTTCACCTTCACCCCCCTTACTAATTCACATAAGAAAAAATAGACAGAAACACCATTTGCTTTTCCATTACCATATTAATATTACACCCTTCACAGAAAGGAAGAAACATTCAAAAACCAATTAAAGTAGACTACTGGATACATTGAATAAAAGCTCCTTTTAAAGCAAAAAATGATTTTAAATCTCTTTTTAACTTCAACGGCTCCTTAAAACAAATAGGCTGTTTCTGCCTTGTGGCAAAATAGGAGCAGTATGTTAATTTTTTTCACTTCTAAGATTTTATTATCCAGTTGATAGATTTATACAAAATTTTCTGATGAAATTTGCTGTGCTGTATGTTTACAACATTTGTCTGTATTTAAGTCTTGAAAAATCCAGAAGATGTAGTTGAATTGCCTATTTATGTGTATAGATACTCAAGAAAGGTTGCCCTGTATTTTCAATTAGACCACAGTGCTGCCCAGTTGCATCCTTGCCAGCGGTGCAAGAGAACAAGCAATAGGTTTTTTAATCTTAAATATGAATCCATAAATAGTCACACGAATATTATCGATGACTCCAGTGGGCATGGACAGATGGGTAAGACCACTCTGCATGAGTACAAAGGTTCTGGGAATAGGACTAGAAAAACTGGAAGTGTTTCAGAAGACAATACCAAAGTAGAATGCAGCTCTCAAAACCAAACACAGACTGCTTTATACAAGCTTTGTTAGAGTTTTGCAATTACAGACATTGACATACAGGCTATTTTATAATACCGATTACCCAAATAGTCAAAAGAAACAACATAATGCTGTTGTATAACAATTGTTGAAATATATATACTGTACAGAAACTTCATAGGGAAGATCTATTTTCAAAATACACATATTATAGTAAAAACTTTCATTAAACCTATTAAAGTCAGGAGGAAATTGCTGAGCATAAACTAAGCTGTTGATGCTGCAAACAGATTATGGGTGCCTCAAGAGGGATCTGCCAGAACATATTACTGCAGGAGTATACCCAAAATGAGTCAACTTTAAAAACTCCGTAACTGGCATCTGAACTGAACATGTGCAAGCATGAAGATACACGTACTCCAACCAACTCTTTGTCTCTTACTGCTGCCTTTTTCAAAATCAACTCCTGGGTTGCACAGCAATGGAAGTAATTTGCATTTGATTGTGTTTTGCAATAGTATGCATAAACACGCATGTTGTATGTTGATTGTACTAGGACTGATAAAGATACGGTGTGGCTGCCCTTTGAGACACCTATTTACTAATGGGAAGTCTGTGTGAAGACAACACTAAAACCTGCTTATAACTATTGTCCCAGGAACTACCCATTTTAATAAGTAATTTCTCTACTATCCAATTATTAGTGATTGTATATTACTCCTTGTCTGGGCACAGTATCAAGTGTTACCAAACTGTTGCAATACAACTCTCGGACATTCCAAAAGCTTATGGCATTAAATTCTACACTAAGCCAAATTTAAGGGTATTTTCTCAAAATAGTAAGTGACAATGAATTAAATATCATTCCACAACGTACCCATTTAAAAAGAAAAACAAGCTAACCTAAAAGAAAAGCATCACAATACCGAAGCAGTTTTACTTTCCTCTGTAGCTTTTATAGGTCTCAGAGTAATAGAGTAGCTCTCTCATGCAGCCTGTGAAGGGGAAGGTAACTACCGAAACCTATAAGCATGTTTTGTAAACCCAAGAACAAAGTTTCCATATTTTTATTTTACCTTTCACCGAGGTAATCTCCAATGACCGTTTTATTCAGTCCTTCTCCTTTATAAAGGAACTGTGCAATGTCTTCTGCAGTGTTCTGCAGGAGGTCATTTTCTATGAGAAACTGTATTCCCTAGGAAGAGCAATTCCAGAGGAAAAGGAACATTACGTTTTCTTCCACAAGTATTTATGTAAATACTGCTCACAACAGTTGGTATTAATATACTGACACCAACATATACATAGCACATTAAGAATTACATTAGCCTACAGATTTATTATTCTTAATGAAATGGTAAACAAATGTTTTTCAGTTAGATAAGCAATATTTAGTACTGGTTTGAAGATTAAAATGAGAACACATTTTTAAGGCTAGAAGTACTAGGTGGCAGTTTGAATCCCTCAACAAAAGAAATAACAAATATTAATTGAATAATGTTCCGCGTGAGTTGGCCTGTGCACAGTATTGCATAAATGTCTGCAGAGACATGGTCTATAAAATCATGTAATAAAGAGGTACATAGAAATAACTTAATTACCACCATGACACAAAATAAAGCATCTGTTATAATCTATAAACTGCAACCCAATACATCAAGCCACTACTTGCAGTAGAAATCGCAAATGAAGATACTGAAACTGTTTTGCAAGAGTTTATGCTGACACTGGGGTTATCGGTGACTTCTGGTTTTGCTGGAACTAAACTATTCACAAAAGACTTCAACTAGACTATTCACGAACCAGTGAAGCTTCTACCATGGAGCTTCTATCAAAGCCAGGAGAAGAGTCTTACCCTGTCCCTCAGTGGGTACTTGATCAAGCCCCTGGACTCCTATGCCTCCATAAATTACTGGCCCTATAACTGCCACACTCTAGGGCTGCCCACAGAACTTTCTGCAAAGTGGTAAAGAAAGGAGACTAAGAGTTATATAAAGATATGTAAAGGATGGAAGGGATGGTATTCCAACACTCAGCAGGTCATGAAGAGATAGAGCTCTTTTTTTCCACGACCACAATAAAGATGTTGCTACTCCTGCTGATTTTATAAAACTGTTAACAGCATCCTAGTGAAAAGGAGAATGACAGCTGTAAGTAACCTTAAAGCCTTGAATTCCAAATATGTACAGAAGAGCTTAAGAAATGATTCCAAGTCTTTCCTACTAGAATATTTCATAATTTCAGAAATATAAGTTTTTTGATTTCTGCTTATGGAATATGTTTCTTTTTTATTTCATTACAACTGGGAAAACTTCCACTGATTTTTGATATAGCATAGAAGGACCTGCAGTAACATTTCAAAAAAGTAATTATCCTTCTCTTTGGTTGATTCTGGTTTTTTGTAATGAAATGATTACCTGCCTGACAAAAAAAGAGTAAATTTTCTAACCTAATTTAACAAAGAAAATGAACTGTGATGTTAGAATGCTTGAAGCTTAAAAAAATATATATATATTTCTGGAATGCAATTTTCTCAAAACAATTTTATCATCATGTGAAAACTTAATTTCAATGACAGGCTGGTATTCTGATCATGACAATATTTTTATATGTCATTTCAGAACAGATATGATTTTCTTGCAAAGAATTTATCTTGTTTTATCTTGAAGCAGAAACAGCAAAGCTTTCCTCAAAGATGATGCCTTCAAAGCTCATGTGGTAACTATTTGTAAAAAAAAAAAAAAAAAAAAAAAAAAAAATCATTTGACGATGAAACAATGTTTTTTCACAAATGAAGTTATTCAAAAAGCTTTCTCAGCTCTATCAATCAACAGAGAACCTTCTAACAAACATCAGAAACAGCACCTGTAGATTCCCTTGTTCAACACCTGGACCAAATTATTCACGCTTAGCATAAACAGACTGGCCAGAAGAATTCTTAACAAGTTTTTTTTTGTACAAGTTACTGAAAAAGATAATGGACATGACTAGAAGCATGGAAAACAAATTCCTGTGCACAGAAGCAGATACTTTAACATACTACAAAAATAAATTCAATTTTCCTTTTTCTGGGCTTTTTTTCCTTTTTTTTTTTAAATTATTATTATTCATAAGATGTTAAACAACAAGAAGTCAACTAGACAAGAAAGGGAATTTGTCTGGAACAACAACTCCAGCGTCTGGAATAAATGGTAAAATAAGTCAGCCAAATCCCCATCAACTCCTACACTATCTTTTATCTTCATGCAAATTTTCTGTCTGTAGACTGATAGGAGATGGAAGACAGCTCTACTAGTTTGACCTCCCCACACAAAATTCATGGCTACAGAAATATTTAATATTCACTAGAAATATTGCATAGATTTTTTTTAAGACAGTGCAATTAAATCTGCTTTTAATATCACAGCTTTTACAGTAACTTAATTGCCAGTGTTGCCATTATTTAAACCCTGCCTTTGTCATGGAGAATTCATGTTCTGGACCCAATGCAGGCAGTACTGACTTAAGTGCTGCGAATTTCAAGCACAGCTTTATGTCCTCTGCACAGAGATTCTTGAAGTGTTTTACAAACTTTACCATTATAGCCTTTCCCACACTAGCTAACCAAATCCAAACAGGAAAGTGTGTGTTAGTACATCACGTAACCATGTTAAACACAGCTATTTTGAACAATGATCTTCTAGGTGGGGGCAGGGAGAATTGCTCTATGAAAAGGTTACACAGGTAAAAGTCTTCAAATAAAAATAGTAAATTACCTCACTGTGTTCCTACTAATATGAAAACATTAGAAATTTGTTATTTCATTTTAGAGAAGAAAATCTCAGGGATTCAGTGCATGCATTATTACCTCAGTTCTTTCATGTTTCTAACTCTGGAGGCCGTCTTCCCTCCCGTTTATGAATGAAAAACATCCTCCTGACCATGATCCCAAGCCAATTCTCTCACCATTAGAAGGACATATATTTCAGCTGCCTGCAACTTGAAGAGGCGGCTGCAAACACCACGATGATCCAGCTTTAGAGCAGCCAGCTCCTGCAGGCCACCACTGATTCATAGGCATTATTAAGAAATTACTCCTGTAAGTCTGTTTACTACATTTAAATTGTGTTACAGTAGCAATGCAGCCACAGCATCTATTTATAGAAGTAATTTTACACAACAAGAACAGTTACAAAGAATAGTTAACATCGGAATGAAAGCATCTGACATCATCCTGTGACTTTGCCAGAAACTTCTAGGACATGAAAGTACTAGAGGACAACAGCAAACTATCAGGATATTTGGGGGTAATCTGCCCTCAACAGAACCGAAGTTAGACAGTCACCAAAATGGAAAATAAAACAAAAGACATAGTCAGTGGCTTAAAAAGGGTTCTGTATCTCAAGGCACTTGAGTGTTTCTGGTAAATTGAAATCAGCCTGATGAATAATAGCCATCACTGTATTTGGAACATTACAGAAAAGCCATCAAAATGTAACTGAATTCAACCCAATTGGAAAGAAATCATGTCAAAAATGAACAGGAAAGAAAAAAAAAAAAGCTCAATTTCCAAAAAGACCATAAAGATGACTCATCACAAATTCAAAATGGAATTTCAATTACGAACAACAGAAGGCAGTAAAACATAGCAAGGAAGATGTAAAATGAAAACTAAAGCCTAATGGCCAAACACGTCAAAACAACTCTTTTAAATATAGCAGGGGAGGTCTGTAAGAGCATGTGCAGGTCCGTGGATTTTACAGAAAATTAACAATTATTTAAGAAAAGTAGAGGCACTGCAGAGAAATGAACTACTTTATTTCTTGGCTAAAGGCGCAGTAGACTTCTTGAAATTGGTAACCAAGTTTCTACCTGCAGGTGTTTGTACAAGTCATACAAGTATGCACGCATACATATATGTATAAAACCAAAAAAATGTTCATATATGCCGCTTTCACAAACAGAATTTAGATACAGAAACACAGAAGTCTACATGAGAACAAATTGAAAAACATGTTAAAGGTATTTTGGAAGAAATAAAAATAGGAGGGCATAAAAAAAAGGAAATGTATGGCCTCACTAATAACCAAACATCAAAATATTTTAAGAATTATATTTGACGTATCAACATAGAACACCTGTATCAGGTAAAAATAATCTTTCTGCAAGCCAGCTCGATCAAGATCTGGCATATTTCATTGTTGATGAATAACCCCCATTATCAAGAAAGGTTTGCTTAGTGAAAAAAGCACACACGACTGGCAAATGACTAGACGACTGCTTCTGATTTAACCCTCTGCTCAGTGTGCTACAGGATACACAAATACGGTCTGTGAACTTACATTATCAGAAATGCTTGCTTAAGAAAATACAACTGTATTTTCACAGATCATATTACAAGCAGGAACTTGATTCCTGATAAGTGGGAAAAAAAAATTCTCTACCTTCTTAGGGTCCATGTTGAACTTCTTCCTTCCCATGGCTATTTGCTTATTTCTTTGTGTAGTTTTGCTATGCATGGAGAAAAAAAAAGAAACAACAGTAATCAGTTGCTCTTTTACAAAACCCACAACTACTGGATGAGCTTCTTTTAATTTGTATTTTGGCTACTTAGTATTTTCTGTTAGAAACCTGAGACATTCACTTTTTATGAGGCAGAAAATTATGTCACAATTTTCAATTCTTTCAAGTGATTGAAGCTTTAGAGAACTGTATCATTATCAGTTGGACAGTCTAAAATATTACATTTTATTCAACGTATTCTCTATCCAAATGAATGACACACCTGCACAGGCTTTAGAGACTACATAAGAGACTGAATAAAGGTGATCCAATGTTTGTTTCACATGATAAAGCTATTTTTATTTGCTGTTCCTGGAATACCCGTTCCAACCTCTTACTGAATCATGTCCATATGTTAGCATTACTTACCTTTCTTCTACGCTAGTCAGATTATCAATTTCTGTCATAACCTCAGCAATTTCAAATTTTAGTCTCTGCCAAAAGAAGGACAATATGTTAACCTACATTAAAACACTCTTAAAAATCATCTATCATGTATTAATATGATCAATTAAGTTTCAATTTCTAATATTTACTAGTGACCTGAAGAAAAGTGAAGTATCTTATGGCTTCCTTAGATATTTAGCTTAAAGAGTTTACCATAACTGAATGACTGTTAAACACATGGATCTGAACTCCCAGCATGTGTTGTCACAGCATCAAGACCAAACTGCCACTACCAATTTCAGTATAACACTTCTTTATCCAGATTTCTCACTCACTTCTATCCTGTATGCAAATCTGCTTTTTAATGAGTCAAATCAAATGTGTACATATGCACATATTGCATTACAAAAACACAGAAGTTAGCATTTTTAAAAGCACACAAATGATGCAAAAATCCTATTCATTATTAGTCAGATTTAGCTTAAGCCATTTATATGCTTTTTAAAAAAAATCACCTGGAATTCCTACCTAGATACACAGTTTACTAACTTAATCTACTGAAGCAGTCTTCTAAGGATCTTTACAGATAAATCTATTACCTCAATATCATCAATCAGTTCTTTTTTCCTGCGACGAATATTTAAAAGTTCTTCTCTTTCTTCTATGGAGAGGTCATCAGGCACTGGAATAGAGCAAAATGTATAGTCTTTTAGCATTTGCAAACATACCTCATCGCAGAAAACTGAATAAAACTAATTAAGAAAAGTAAGTTTACACGAAACATTAGGGCACTTTTTTAAAATCTGGTATCATTTTCAGAAAAAAACCAAACCAAACCAAAACCCAAACTTAATTTATTGGAATTCTACTTTATAAAATCATAAGTAAGGTAACGAAGTGAAAAATTATTGACAGAAAATACCTTTCAAAAGAAAGCTAGACAATCAGAGGGCACTTGTTATCATATAATATATGGTAAGATTTGGCTCTACAGCCAAAGTAGATGAAGTCTGATATTCTAATTATTTCAGTAACAGACCAAAATTCTTCATGTAAATGAATCGATTCAAAAGACATTACTATCTTGCAAGGAAAAATGTCAAATAAAAGCCAAGGGTACGTACAATTCATTACCAAGATGTGTATCCTGGTGCTGTTTTCAGACAACACCAGAATTTTAGCAGTAGCCCTGAATCTGCCTGCTTTGTAGAGGAGAGGTGCGGGTAAGTGCCATACTACTAACATCCTTAACAGCAAATACTTTCCATCAGTGGGATACACAAATGCATACACAGTCAAAATCAGTTATTTAATACAGTGTATCCCAAACTCATGGTTTTGTATAACATTATTTAAGTGAGTCTGAAGTATTTAAGTCACTTTTAGGGCTCTCCTTGGCTATGCCAAACCATTTATGTTACCCTGTGGATAAAAATTACTTGGTTCTGAAGATGTAAACATGTTTCTGTACACATCTATGGCTGTCACTCACTCTGGCATGAGCCTTTTACCCTGCAGCCTCTGCCTGACGACCAGGAAATACAGAAAGTTATTAAAACCTCTGCTTTTCTTGATCACATTGGATTTTCTCTAGCAAGAAACTTCTTTGGACAGAGATTACTCTCACTCAGTTCTACAGCACTACACATCAACCACAAACATTAACCTCCTTTGCAATGATCTTATAATGACAGTTTTAATGCTAGCCACTTTCTTGGAAATAGCTCCTTAATTATGGAACAGCTTTTCCTTCTAGCTCAGTACAATGGAACAAGAAAAGTAATTTACATATTTAAATGGTTCTGTCCCAACAGCAACACACAACCAATGCAGTCATTTGGGACAGCCAAAGCTGTTTCTTTATGTCATATACACGTGACAGACTGTAGGAACAGGATCACAACCAAAGGTTCAGCTTGACAGGAGGTTTATAAAGACCCATTTGAAACAAACACAGTCTCTGCTCAAATGTTAATAATGAAATATACTGATTCTTTTCAATACCCAGTGGATAAGCTCCTTTTTTTTTAGGATTCGAATCGTAACATAAAATCCAAAGGGCAACAGATCTTGTTAGACATGAAGTAATTACGGCAAATGATCTCATTTAACTACTCCAGATACAAACCTGATTAAATTACTTCCAGTTTAGGAAATGACAGTCTTCTGTTGAAGAAATACCAGACTTCAATATGTTTACCTGCTTTTTCCCTTCATCTCACCAGAAACCCACCCACTCCTAAAAATTCCTTGCATGCAAATACCAGCAAGATTCTTTTCACATCAAACCTTAGAAATACATGTGCCTATATCACATCTTTGTCCTTCATGTATACTCTAAGATCTTAAACCATCAAAACTCAAGAGACTTTATGACTATATGAACAATACATACAGTTAACACAAATATTTCAACTAGTTAACTGAGGACTGACAATAAGGAAGTGAAGACTGCTACCCAATGTTGATTATTAAAAAGGCAAACTGTGTATAATCAATCACTCTCATAGCTAGGAAGTATGCTCAAGTATTCTTAAAGCATTTCTGCAGTATTAAATTGGTAGATTAGATTAAAATGTTGTAGCACCAGTTTTAATAAGAGTTCTTAATTTAACTTTTTGCCACAGCAGACATTTTGGTAACTCTCACCTTCAGTGGCATCTGGAAATACTAATCAGAATCCAAACAGAAAATAATCTTTAAGCATTAAGTATTTAGAATTCATAGATGGTGCTTAATTTTTCTTCAGGATGAGTTAAAAAATCTCTGGATTAGCTGCTATCACAAACTCTTCCCAAAGCAGAATGTCAATGAGTGGTACTGCAGTTTCTTCTTTACATTACCATGCAGTGAACACTCCCTGGGACAGATTTGGAATATCTGGAACAAGTGAAATTACTGTTTGGAATCAACATGAACTGTGACAGTTTTCTATGCTCAAGCAACCCACCAAAGACAAGACATCAAACACCTCAGTCCTTTTCCTACAGCACCCAAAGCCTGACTGCTGTGTTTTTTCCTTTCCTCTGATCACAGCTGCAGCAGAGAGACAACCCTCACAGTATAATTAATGATGCTGTAGACAGAAAGGAAATAAACTAAATGGAGTCAGACTGCTTTTGCTTTAGGAAATAACATCAAGTATCTATCTGCCAGATACAAGATAAGAAAAGTCTGCTGGAAGATTCTGCACTTTGAAAGCAGTGAGAAGACAGCACTTAGAGAAAACTGCGCATTAATGCAACGTCTTTAAATAATGGTATCAATACCAGAGCCAAAAGATTCCAGCATCTTTTGATAAGAATAAAAGAACCAGGATACAACCCATCAGGGGATACAGTACTGCTCAGCTTCCAGAAACTATTGGTATAGTCGGTATTTTACTTCCACTCACACTACCAGCACACAGAAGAGATGATTGACTTGTCAGGATGACTCCTAACTGCACTGTCCTAACATCACCATACATAGGCGTGTGTGCAAGATACTGAAGATGCTTGCCTTATTCCCATCTTTCTGTTGGTTGTAAATCATCACTGCCTCCCTTCTCCAATGCTGCTGTTCATGTTGATGAGAAATGACAAATTCGTGTGTTCATTTTATTTATTACAAATATTTGAAACCCACAGTTGAGAGGTTTGGCATCGAGGCTCATCTTAGACTCGTGGCAAGCAAATGGGAGATCACAAAGCCCATGAATGACAACAGCATATTAAAACATCTTTACAGTCCTAAGCAAATATTGCAGATACATGACAAGTGATGATCTGCCCTGGCAGGACATAAGCCACCTTTTTTGGCTTCAGCAGCTAGAACACTTCTGCCTTTTCTAACTGTGAGTTCACATAATCCTCCACACTGAAGAGCTCATAGGGCACGTATTACATATTTGTTCTGTAAGACAAATTTTCTAGCTGTCCTCTCTGAGTCACTTCCAAGATTTTTGTCTTTCACCAATCTAAACACAAAGTAGACAGGATGGGAGGAGTTAGCAAGAACATTAAAATACTAAAAAAGAACAAAAGCATTTCAGTATAGTGAACGAACTGCAGCTGCAGCACACTTTCATGCTATCTTCTAATCTTTAAATAAAGACAATGTTCTAATATAAGTAATTTGTGTGCAAAACTTTTAGCTTACAGGGAGTTTCCTTTTTCTAAAACTTCAGAGTTTCAGCTGCTACAAAACAGAAAGTCAATATATCAACTGATTATTTTGTTTAAGAGCAACAAAGTTCTTGAAAGAACAAATATTCTTGGCCAAGGAGTAAGAGATGAAAAGACACCACCATATATGTTGCTGCTATAACTCTTCCTCCTACTATGAATAGAAAAAAAATAAATTAATATATTCCAACCTGGCCTATCTGTTCAATTACTGAAACTGATCTAAATGTACTTGAATTAATTTCCTGTAAACAAACACTTACTGAAATACACTCTTTTAATACAGGTCTGTTTACTCTAAATGTGTTATAAAAAAAACCCCAAACCAAACTGTAGCTTGCCAGAGAAACCAGTGTTTTGTCCTGCCGTTGTGATGTCCACTACTGACAACCCAAGTTCAGTATCTGAACAAGAGCATTAGTTCAGAACTCTGGCATTTATGAAGACATAAGAAACATCTTTGAGCAAGCAGGCACCCAAAAAAGCCTTTGCCAGCTTGAGAAAGAATTGCAACGGATCAACTTGCAAAGAAAGTTCCACAGGTTAGCGAAAATTAGAAGCAAATCCCGTAACAGGAGATGGAAATCTAGTACTTTCCAAACCCAAAATCCCCCCTTAATCTTCTTCAGTAGCAAAAATTAAATCCTTTCCAGCTCTGCAATGGTGGTTTGAGGGGAATCAAAACTGCTGCGTTTTTGGTTTGTTTGGTTGGGTTTTTTTAATAGCAGTCACCAGCCAAGGTGTAAAGCAATCTCACTCCACCACTTTGACTGACTTCAGAGCTCAGTCTCTCAAGCGGACACAGTAAAGTAACTGACAACCAGCAGAAAGCAAATACCTAAACAATATCTAACGACAGATAAAACACTCATTCTGTAACCCCTACTTACAAAGCAACACAACTCCCTGACTCTCATTGCTCAACTAACTTTTTGGTTTCATAAAGATAAATATTTTCCCTCTTCTGTGGCAGCCCCAAATGGGTGGTCTTAAGTATTTCCAATCCCAGCTAAAAACAATTAGATGGAATTCAATTTTGCTGCAGTTGAAACCTCTCGCGAATGTAAAGATATTTACTCAACACAAGGCTTAAAACTACACAAACCTATCCTCACCTGTACACAGAATGGGCAGACACCTTTCTTCAGGCCTTTAAAATAATACACATTCAACTCTGAGAACAAGTCTGACTATCTCAGGACTTTTGCCTCAACGGATATTCTCAGGCTATTCTCTCTTCCTTTTCCCCCCTCCACTCCCTCTTTTTAAACTTAATTATAGGAACATTTTCCAGCTTTCAGACAAGATGTATAAACAAAGCTGTGACCACTTGTGGCCATTAAAAATTCCACAGAAGTTTTTGTAGGAGGACATCCTCCTGAACAGATTTATTTCACAATGCAAAACCAAACTACATCTGCATTAAATTCAATCAGTAAAACTAGCTGGATTTGGCTGCTTCCTTCTTTTAACTACCTTTCCGCATTAATCTTTGCTATTTAGTCACTGCTGAACATGATCTAACAGAGGATTTATCACACTTCCATTGAGAGGGGAAATAATCCTGTACACAATACTTTCACACAGAAAAAACTACCAGTCAGTGGTATGAGGAATTTAGGACCGAGACCATGGCTTGCAGAGTTGTTTTGAGAGTTTTCAGTCACGAGGGACGCTGTGGCCAGAAAGCGCATTAGTGGCAAAACCCAGAAGAGAACCTCAAGCTCACATCCATCGTTCTCAGTGTTTAGCTGCTGGAAATCACGCCATTACAACATGTTCCTGAAAATACTTTTCTCTCTAGGATAAGGAAATACTGTACAGGCAAGTTATAGTTAAGATTTTGTCCTTTTGGGCTTAAAATATGTAGTGGGAAAAAAGGCCTAATAAATATTAATCTTATACTACATGAAAGTATGTTTTCAGGAATTTAGAAAAAACAGTTTCCCTCTGATAAGACCCACTAAATCTTTACGTTTGTTTGTTTGTTTTTTCCCACTGCCACTGAAAGGTAGGTTTAATTATACCAGAGATTCACATTCATCGTATTTTTTTCTTTTGAAAGAACAAAGGCATAAAAAATTGGAAATATGAAATCTATTTTTATTCTATACAGAAAAGACACAGCAGGGTAACTGCACTGCAAACTGTGAAATCATTTTTTGTAAAAAACCAAACAGTATTTATTATAATCCATAAGAATTAGTTCAAATAAGGCAAGATTATGATTTTGTTCTGGTCAGAAATAGCCGTATATAATATAATTAGCATTAACATCTCTAGTCAAGCAGAAAGCAAGTAGTTCCAAAATTGTGCGAAATCAGGGTCCAGATAACACTGATGGGGGGGGAATAAATAATCCAATCCATGCATTTTACCTGCCTCCCAAAAAACATTTGGTTTCAGCTGTCACACACAGAAGGGCGCTGCCTCATCACGGTACCTGCAAATATGCTGCTGTCTGTGAAGTACAAACCACAGCAAATGCATTTCTCGAACCTGACAGGAGTTTGCAGCAAACGACTGCACATATATATCTTTACAAACTGTGTGTGTAGGTAACAAGAGCAACAACAGCTGTGCAGTGGAAGGAAAGAGTAATAAAGGCTTTTCATAGCTCTCGCATGAGCTGCTAGCTATTAATTGCCCTTCTTAATGGCACTGAAGCACAAATAGGTACTTTACAACATCTTCCAGATCTTCACCTTGCTACACAGACATACCTACAGAAAGAACTGGAGAGACACCTACCTTGCTTTTTAGTTCCCAATTACCCCGTTGACACAGATAGTTGCCATTAGGAAGCAGTATGTGTGTAATGTGAGTATTTCTTTTTTATGGTCCATGCTCTGTTATTTTTATGAGCAAGCAGTACTGAAGGTCACGATTACATATTCTTTACCTCCTTTACATCTTATATTCAATAATGTATCTTATTTCATCATTTTGATGTATTTCCATTAGGAATCCAAGTGTTTTGCAACAACAAAGTAAAAGAATCACCTTCAAGCAAATAAAGGAGCATCACTTAGGGAGAAAGAAGGAAAACCACACAGGGACCAGCCCTAAGCGAGATTTCACAGGTAGCAAGGTGGTCCTAGGTCCTGTATTTTCTGCATTGCTTTGTCACTTGCAGCTCCTGGATATACGATCCTGCCTGGATCCCATTTTTTTCTGGGTTTGTTTTTTGCAAATTTAGCAGGACAAATGGCTTCACTGAGGAACCACAGAATTGTCCAAGCCAATCCAACAGGCACAGCAGAAACCCCTGGCAGCAGGGAGGTACAGGGGACGGCAACCTCCTCGACATCAGCCAGCTCCCTAAAACCAGCTTAGCTCAGCCCCAAAATCCCACCCTTACAGGCTGTATTCTCTAAATCCTAAAAGTAGTTCAACCTGATATTAAAAATAGATAAGCACATATTTCCTTTTAGGAACATTTTTCTTTTGAAGTCTCTCTACTCTTCCTTCAAGATCAGAAGATGCTTCTAGGCCAACTTTTCTTTCTAAAATATGTAAATACAAATTACTGAATATGAAAAGAAAGCTGAGTTTAACTTAACATTCTAAGTCTCTAACCCAAACACATTAATACTTGCATTAATAATATAAAGTGTTAAAATATGCATGGCAATGCATATTTAAGCAGTGCAGAAAAAAAACTTATGATAGCTAATGTTGAAATTATAAAGGGAGATGTTGGTCACACTATAGTGGTACGTGTTCTGGGGAGGGTTATGAACAGATTAGCACAGATACATGAAATACCATGCAAGATAACACGAGCCTTCATTAACATCAGTTACAAATTACTGTGCAAAAAATCTGGTGAACCACCATTCTGATTACAGAGCTACAGCTACACCCAGTCACTTATACTATCATCTTAACATTAGGGTCTTCTTTCAACAGGGAAAAGAGTAACACTGAAGTAAAATGGGACCAATGTAATGCTTTGCAGTACCAAGCACCGTAAGAAAGCAGTCTTACATTGTCTTGTTTTAGAAACAGCGGTGCATTTATATTGCCTTAGATTTTTCTTACTTGGCTTTCAGCTTTTTCACCAAATGACTACATCAGACTTCTTTTCCCCACAGCAAATAATGGGGAGGGGTTATCAGAATCAGCTTTGTATAGTACCACCACCAGGATAAATACAGATACTACCCTTCCTAAAATAAGAGGCCTCAAGCCTTTTCCTTACACTTCATCAGAGCTACAAAACGCTGTCAAACAGAATCAGATAATTTTTTCCCACACCTCAATATGTAAGCTGCAAAGCAGAGTCTCACACATAAATAATTTTAGGAGAACTCTCTAATAATTTCCTCCCTGTGGAGCACTTGTATGTGCAAAACTGGAGAAACAAATTGGTAGGTTACTTAGTACTACAGCTGAAATAAAATAATTTTTTTCTGATGTTTGCATTTGAAAGCCTTTGCTTATGTTACATTACAGTAAGCATTAACAACAAATTTAGTCTTTATAGATTAAGAGTCTGCAAATTGTGAATTTCTTTTGTTCACTTTCATAGCAAGATCCAAGTCACAAGAAATTTTAGCACCCCAGAGTGAGTGAATGATCCAGCAATAATGCCGGGACAGACCACGGGTAACAGCTAGTAGCAAATGATATATCCACTTGCCGTGCAGAACAGGCACTTTTTAAGTGGGAGTCTTGGGAAAGAAATCAGGGTTCCCCCCTCAGCGTTATCTAGGGGGTGAAAGGAACAGATCACCATGCCAAGTATGCGCAGCATAGCTAAGTGACACATTAAAAGATACCACATATTTAATTGAAACCCTTCCTTCATTGTGGTGCAAAGAAAGGGCAGAAAAAGAGCAGTGGATTTTGCTTGCCTGCATCAGAAGAGAAATTCTGAAATCACTAAGTAGAGGCACAATGGCTTTCCAAGAGCAAGATCTTTTAAGCCGTAGAATAAAAGCAGCATGTAGCTTTTAACTTGGGGCATTTACGATTTTGCCCAATACAAGTGTGGTGTGTTACTACCCAGAATTGTACAAAGGCAGTCCCATGACTAATTTCTACAACAGCACAGCTCACATCTGACTGAGTCAAGTATACAGGCAATGCTGCCAGTAATTAAAAAACACCTTAAACAACTGCAAGATGACAAAACTTCAGGTAATCAAGCTTTAACAGATTGCCACTAAGTCTTCAGCAGACTGAAATTATGCTATATATTATGAAGACATTATCTAGTTCAAATCCAGATCAGAAAACTAGCACAGATTACCCACCTTTGTGAGTGGATATTCCCCTTTCATGTAAATGGTTAGCACTGGACTACCTCCAACCCATCAACCATCACTAAAGTCCTCTCCTCTAAGGGAAACTAAAGCGTCCTGTACGTACTCTTCGGCTGACCAGCACGTGACAGCAATCAGCACAGTCTGCTGATGCAAAACAGCGTGAACAAGAAAGCCCATACCCACTGGGAAGCTGGATTGCTTGGACTACTGCTGCCACTGACAAGGATTTGGCTCTGTGTTCACTTCAGAGGGTGTGGGATGATTCCTAGCAACTCGGCAGAGTATGAGGCAAATTTAAACTCAGGAGAGCAACTACCCCTCTGTCAACTCCTTTTCCTTGTCAACCAGGACAGGACTCACTCTCTCTCAACAGTCCCAAGGAGTATGTGTGGATAGAAAGGAAAGGAGGGATACTCCATCTCCTGCAGGCACACGACTCCCAGCAGTCCCTGTGAACAGCTGGACTAACCACAGATGTCCTGCTACCAATGCAGACTGCTTTCAGCTCCAGGATCCAAGCATCTTGGACCAGGGATGGGACAACTTCTGAAAGCAGAGATAGTTTCATCATCTCTTGGGTGAGGAAGAGGCAAGCTTTTGAAGTGTTATGAGAAGGGAAAAAAATAATTGTGGCAATGTGTTTCAGCTTTGCCCTTAGAAAACGGCTGTCTTTCCCACAGAACCCCCTGTTACTGGGAAGAGGAAATGGTTGGCTGGCGAGCACCTACATTTTTTCCTAGGATAGACCCTGGAAAAAAGACTCGAAAAGCAAGAGTAGTAGCAGACATTCCTGTCAGATTCATTTCGAGTAGCAGCATGGAAAATTGACAGGAATGTTGCTGAGCAGCTGCAGGGAGGTCCCGCAGCCCAGGCCCTGCAGCTGCCCGTCAGCAATACCCTCAAATCCTGCTTGAGATTCAGGCACAGCTCATCAGATCTACCGTGTTCCCAGCAAAACAGTTGGGGCTCAGGCAGTCCTTCTGTCACAAATTTCCAGTAATATCTACTCTTGGCAATAACAGAGGTGCTTGTTGTACTTCACTCATCAGTAAAGCCCATTAGCCTGTTACTTAGGATTGCTGTTTGTTTCTAAAGCACGCAAATCCAATTGTCAGAAAAAGCAAGGCAAAGTTCATCTTTCCCCTTCCCCCATTCCTGCCTGACACAGCTCTGGAGTTAGATTTCAGAAGCCGTATTTATTGCAGAAGCTTTCTATTTATTCGTTTTCCAAGATGAGTTGCACACTGAAGGAAGCAAAGCAACTGCTGGATTTGAAAACAATCTTCATTCTCTGAAGAATGTCTCCAAGGCAGCTAGAGTGCCACACAGAACTGTTCACCTATCAAATAACTGCTCAAGTAGCATTTACCTTCCCCCAAAACAAGACAAATGCACAGCATTGTGCACAACATGATGCCTGACGCTGTGTAAGCCTTCGACATTCCTGCAGTCTCCTCTGAAAAAGTAACCCTGGTATCTGCTACGGAAACCACTGAGCTGCAGTACTTGGAGAGAAATGCCCTATAGGTAATATAGTATTTTGCTTCTTGGCCACCTTAGGCTTGAATTGGTCCAGCTTCTTGCTATTACATCAACAGGCCCATTGGCCACATACCCTGTAGCCTGAGAAGGCACTAAGAGAGGACAGGAATTTATTCATAGATTTGTTAGTGAAGGAATAGTAAAGACTTAGTTTAAGACTGTAAAGCCTTCATTCAAGACTGTACATTTTCAGATTCCTCAGAAAAGAGTGTATTTAGCTTTTGTGAACTGTTGGTTGCCATCACACCATAGAACAATTTGTTTGACAGGTCACTAATCCAGATATAAAAGAGTTTTTTTATCTGGTCCACTGATAATTTTGCTGGATGGATCCACTTACTGTAAGGTCACGCCCCTGGTCTCCCATTCTTTGCTTGGCAAAAGACCTTAGCAGTTCATACCAAATCTGGCTTGCCATACTTCCAAAATAGAGCACATCCAGCACATGCTTGAACCCTTGTAAATATAGACCTAAGTTCCAGTTACAAAAAGAAAGATTTTGCATACTCTAAGGAGACTTTCTGGCATTCTGATCAAAAACTCATTGGAATAAATACATTCTTCCTAGTTAAACTTCCTTAACAGTTTCAGCCAGATCTGCTGAAATATTACATTGTCCTTTCTAAGCTGTTTTTTTCTACCCAGTACTGGCAAGATCACCACATTCCTTCCAGAGATCAATGAAAAATAATCTGAACATATAATCTTTTGTACTTTATTTTCAAATAATTTAAGCATTTTTTCTCAGCTAAGTACTTAACAAGAAAAAAATCATATCCCTACAACTTCAAAGCTCTAAGCAATTTAGTTTTATTACTCTTGAAGTTTTTGACTTACAGCATATAAAATTCAACATTTTCCCTGAAAATTAATAGAGATTTTAAAACTTCAAGCAACTAACTGGCATTCAACCCTCAACCTCCTTTTAAATCCACCAGCTCCTGCTGCTCCTATTAATAAACATTCTTTCTCAGATTTCCACTTCATCCTGCCATGCTCAAATAGGAAACATTTTTCTTGACTGGGAAACAATTGAGTGGAACCAAATGCTTTAGTTCTGCTACCTCTCAACATGACACAAAAAGTAATAATAAAAGATGTAACTGCCAAGATGAGTAAAACCTATACCAAATCATGGGATTTTTACCTGGAGATACCAGCTTCATTGACAATGTAGTTATGTGTAGCCTCTGCTGAGCGCATTTCCAAAGAGGTAGCCTCTTCTTCAGAGCAGTGCTCTAACTGGCACAAGCCTTCACTATACAAAGACAAACTTTATAGAAGGCTGAAAAAATCTGACTTATTAACATAATAATCATCCTAAATTTGCTTTAGGGCAACCAGAAATACCAAGCTGTAACTTCTGTTAATCAGTCTGTAGCAACAGTATCTGCAACTCTGCCGACTCAGCTCATGCAGTAAGTAGTGAGAAAACTTGTCAATGCAGTTCAGAGATTCTCCCGTATTTCACAAACACGGACAATACAGCAGAGAGTACAAAACACCTAGAGAACACCATTCACAGATAAACTCTTTATTGTTTTAAGTATTTCTTGACCACTGAGAAAAGTGGTTGGTCATAAAAGTGGTGCACAGATTTTTGTCACGAACAATCATCTGATCCTGACAGCACATATCTAGACAGGCAGCAGTGTACAGTCCACTTCAAAATTATACAAACACTACTTCTCTAAGTTTCTTCACTTATAGCATCTGTCCTACCTCTTTTCAACGTCTTAAAAAACTGGACCTTAAAACTTTGTTGAAGCATCTGAAGCTCGAACAGAACACCTGAGGGCCATACTTAATTGAAGCTGCAGATGTTTAGCTAGTATCTCTAAACGCCCAGAAGCTACATCTGAAAGATTACATTTTGATCTTTTAAAACAAAAAGGTCAACAAAAATCATTGTTGTACAAATTTTTCATCAGGCTGTTAGGTTCCATTAGATCTGACTGCAAGTATTTTATCAGAAAGTTTACGACTGCTAAGACAAATGGAAGCATCTAATTTTTCTTTTTGCTGAATTCTTCCAGAGTTGTACCTTAAAAAAAAGTCTTATCATACACCAAAGAACCTCAAAGCATAATTAATTACAGACTAACTAGCCATCCTGCATTATCCTAGATAAGAACTTCAGAAAATAAAATCTTACAATAAAATTTTCTAAAAATATTTTCTATTGATTTAATGATGATGTACCAGCTTTCACTAAATACTGCAGCATGCAACTTTGCATGGCACACGTAATGTGCTCATACTAAATAGATGACATAGTTTCCATATGAATTAGTAGCAATGGAAAATGACAACTTATACAGACCCACAGAATATAATCATGACATTGTTCATTAATGCCTGCCACCACTATTAACTCTATTCCAGAAAGTCTCAAGAGGAAGCTAGATATAGTAGCAGAAGCTGATGAACTTCCAGCTGCAAGGGGGTGGGAGGGAAAGGAAGCAGACTGATTAGTTGAATAGATTTATTGTATGCACATATTCCATGTTAAAACCCCGTATCTACTATAACATAAATTTTTTTCAATCATTTGACTGTTCACAATTGAAATACAGGAAAATGCTATCCGGCAAACATGTGTTTGTTCAGCAGGAAACCCCTTCTTCAAAATATAAAATGAGGTAGTGAAAAGCCAAAACTTTGCTAGAATTGTTATACTATTATTTCTCAAATGTGAGAAGGACCTTTTGATGTTCTCTTGTCACATTAGAAAATCATCTCCTAAGCCCATACGAGCTCCAGAGAAAAAGACAATGCAGTTAACAGTGTTCAGTTAACAGTGTTCTCTCTCAAAGATGCAAGACATTATCCTATTTATTTCTTCAATTAGCTGGCAGATGTTATTCTCAAGACACGAATATTTTCTGAATTTTTCCTCATAATATGTATTAATACAGCCAAAGCATCTTAAAGCAAATTATTCTCTTTCACATTGGCACAGACTACATACAACCAATTTTGCAAAATGCACTGTAAGTTGACCTGCACTTCGGGAAACCAAAGAGACTCCTTTAGGCTTTTCATAATTCAAATAAAGATCATAACCCTTAAAAATTGGGAGAAAAGAACTCTGGCTACCATTCTTGCAAAACAAGGATAAAATAGTAGTACCGCTTATATCATCACTGCAATGCCACAAAAAAAAAAGGAAAGCAAATTATTTGCCTTGTAGTAATTTGTAATACTGTATTAAAGAAAGAAGATAAAATCACAAGAGTGTTTGGGAGAGGAAACAATCTGACCATAATCCGAACATAGGTACACAATATACACCACCCAATGCAGCAATAGAGCAAAATGTCATCCTTTGCTTAATTAAACAAAAGAAACACATGACAATGAAAAAAAAGAAAATTTGGTTGCAGGTTCACATTGACAATGAATTAAGGCCGTCACCATGCAACCAGCATCAATGGTTTTTGTCACTCATCCATAGACCAAAGCAGTCCTGCCACTGAAACAAAACTTCCTCATTCTTACAATTGGCACTGGCGACCACGTTCAAGAACTCAAAATACGACTACATTTTACAGTGCTATATGGACATCATAGATAACTTGTCTTCCAACTGATCTGTGTTAGAAGTGTTTTGCCTTCACCACAGTGTCTTGTCCGTATTTCACTTCCACTTTGAAGGCACAGATCAGCTCCTACTAGCTCAGGAAGGAAAACAAATTGTTGTTGCTGTTATGTTCTAGCATTGTGGGGCAAAAAGTCAGGCTGTCCGGCAGCCAACAGACTGACCACAAGTCTTTCTCCTCTTTTTTCCCCTCCACTTCTTCCCCCAACACAGAATTAATATCAAAAACTAATTAAGGCACAAGGAAAGTAATGCAGTAATGCTGTCCAGGTTTATGCTTGAGACAGTATTTATGTTTTAAAATTCCTTTTGCTGTCACTAGTAATAGAAATAACAGTATTTCAAGCTAGCTCTTCCAGTCAATTACGACTCACAACTTGTACACTATTGTTAGTAAACTTATTAGACTAGCATAATTACAAATGGATTGAGCAGCAACATTCAAAATTAAAGACTCAGAGTAAACGAATTTTGAAATTCAGGAAGCAGACACCTGAAAGACAGTGCTTTTCTACACTGGCATCACTAGTCTCAAGTAACTAAGAAACAGGATGACTGACTACAATTATAAAGAAACACAACCTTTTTAATAAGGTAAAAACCCGAAGAGTTTTTGGAGAAAAAGGATACATTATTTTGATCATCATCAAGTATTCCATATACCTGCTCACTTATTTTCTTTAATGTCAGTCCAAGTCATCGTACACTGAGTTGGAAGCACCAAATATACCAAAGGTAAAAAAATATACCAAACTCTACAGAAAAATATTAGGCTTTTTCCCTTCTTACATATTTAGGCTCTGTAAAACAAAGACTGAAACACAGCATAAATCTAAGAAGTAAAATTAAAACTTTGATAAACTCCACTTTGTACCATTACACACTGAGCCAATACTTTAAAGAGAGTAAAGAATTTTAACTAAAACCTTGTAATATGAATGAGAAACTGGTATCTTCTTCCCTAAATAATCTAAAAGAACCACCACCTTCCCACTCCAATCAGCTAACTCCATTTCTGTTTAAAAAATAAACCGAGAACTCTAAGATGACTTAAAAGTCTACAGCAAAATCTGAAGGCGTTTAAGTATTTCAGGATGGGATTTATGGCAGAGTTTTGAAATGGATACTCCTAGTTCCTGTTGCTTTTACGGGAATATTTTTATAGAGAGTCACTTTTTTCCCACCCTACCCTTTTCCTTTACTGAATTTCCACACAATAACTTAGATTCGACCATCACCGGACATCTGAACAACAACAAAAAAAAGTTACAGCTGGATCCTGTATTAGTCCCAGCTGCACAGGATCTCTGGCTGCCTTCAGAAAACAAGAAAGCCAATAGGAAAGCAGTACGAGAACTTCTTTTAGCAGCTTACCTTTGAATAAATTGGTTTTTCATATGCTACTACAACAAACTATTCTACTATGCAATGCAAAGTGAATTTTTTCTTCCTATTTTTCACTTCTTTTCTAAACAAAAAAAAAATCCCTTCTTCAAAAACCTTTACTACAAAATGCCAAAAAATAATCATCTCCATATGGTCTTTCAAGTCTAACATACCACACTGGATATATCTGCCAAGTCCACCCACCCACAGGCTCCATAAACTTTAGAGTATTATTTGTATTTAATTTGGATTACCAATTTCACCCAACCCTTCCCCTTCATAACACGTTACTTTTTCAGGCTTACAACTCAGGTAGAAGATACAAAAGGAAATTAAGTTTTCAGCAAAATAACAACAGTAACTTAACATATACTCTCTTTACTTGGGTACCAGCGAATTCACAGCGGAAGGACTTAAACTAGTCTTATTTTTATGTTTGCTCTTATCAAATATCACCTAATCTTTTAAAACGTTCATGTGATACTATGTCATTAACTGGTGCAAGACCAAGACTCAGCACTGCAGTCTTTCTAACTTACTCTGCACAATAAAAAAATAACTACGGGCGGGGAAGCTTCCTCTCAGATATTTTAAAAAACGAAGTTACTATATTTAATGCACAAAAATCCAATTCCTATAGCCAACAAAAAAAAAAAAAAATCAACTCCATGTGCTCCATTTATCTGTCCTTGCTAAAACATCTACAGCAAACTAAAATGTCACAAGCTGCCTAGAAAGGTTGACCTCACATAATACACAGAAGATAGGCTTAAAACCCAGTCTGAGATGCCCAGATTACAGAATTAATCAGCAACACCCACACGAAGACAAACTGGTCACATACCTGACACATTTTAATCCTCTCTTCCGTGACTACAAACATTTTCATAGACACAACAGCCATTTCTCTAAACTTTCTTGTCCCCAGCTTAATGTTGGATGCTGCTTTAAAAAGTTTCAAGTATGTGATATGATAATTTTCATAGCTAAAAGGGAGGTATAGTAGGTCAAAACTGACTTGCAGAAGAGCAAGTGAATAATAATAAATTTCTATAAAATAAAGAAGTTACTTTGAGATTTATGAACATATAGGTCCATAACACAGACTACCTATTTAGGCAATTACGTGACAGATGTCACATGCAAAATGAGTTTTCCCCAATTAGTATATATTAGGGTTACAAAATGCAAGACTAAACCAATGATTACTTCAACCTGATAGAGGCTCTTGAAGGTATACTCCTGAAATACTGTTTGTTTTGGGCGGGTCCCAAGCAGAACCCTTTCAGTTAAAAGAAAAAAGGAATTAAAAAAGTGAACCAAAAATAAGGATAAGGTAAAGGGAGAGCCACAAAACAATATATAGATGCACATCCACCTACCCCATGCAACCAGGTCCATAGATCTATTACAGTGGGTCATCAGCCTGCACCGTTTGCACACAGTAGCTCCTGAGTGGGCAATCAGAAACAGTTGAGCACTTTTTATGTACAAGAAAGGGGTCAGGCCCATTTGGTCTTCTCAAGAAGGACTCAGAACAGTCCTACGGAGGACCAACCCCCTGTCCTATGTACATTAGGAGCTTCACGGTCAGAAAACACATTTAACTTGCAAGGTTCTTCCCAAGGAACAGAGTTTCTTCATAACAGAGCCACCATCTCTTCTTACAGCCACCTAGTTTAACCTCTACCTCCTGAGAAAATATTGAAATGAAAACATGCAGCAGCTTTACAAACTCAAAAATTGCATTTGCAAGTGGTCAAAGTTGTACTGAGACAGAGAACACAGGCTGGTGGGAAAATTCCTCCTTGGTGTATTAGAATGACTAGGCAGGAAGCTCATTAGTCCAAACTTAGATGAGCTAAGAATCTGGAATCTGATTACTGAATGTAAGAAATACTGCCTCAAGCAACCATAATTCCTTATTTTATAATATCCAATGCAATTACAAATGTCCCTTTTGACAATTCCCCCTCGCTTGTAGTAAAGCAACAGGATTTGTTTACGTCAGTACTTGACCCTACAGACAACACCACTTGTAAGCTAAACAAGGATCTTATTAAGGAACGTGGTATCTACAGTACATGAAAGCAAAAACGTAACAGCAAATAAAGACTCTTGAACACTTGGACTTAAACAAGAAAACAACTTGAATGGTATTTTGCAATATGAAACAGATAGTAAAAAATAAAATACAATATACACATCTCCATGCTAGGAGTTACACTGACTACTACAATGAGGCAGTTGTATGAAAACGTGGAGGTGACTCATTAAATGATTACATCTCACAGTTCCTCTTAGAGAAAACAGTAAGAGGCAGTTCCCTTACTTGCACATGCCAATTTTTCAGTCTTTTTTTTTGTGTGTGAGAATGAATACAGGAGAGACTGGAGACATTTCTTTTCCTACCCATCAACTCCTGCCAAAGTATGCCTAGCGTAGCACTCAATTTCAATCTGATTTGACTGAGGAGTAGATATTCCTACAAGCTCTGTGAGAACGGGCAGCTGGGTAGAAAAGCCACTAAAATTAATTCCCACAGTTATTGTTCAGTCTCTTCCATACCCTGAGAGTCAGCAGACTTGTGCTTCATCATTTTCACAGAGCTTTTATATTTTGTTAAGAAACTCAAGTTATTTCATCTAAAAATCAACCTTCTCCTTTTCTAATAAGGACCCACACCTGGAAAGAACAGCAGCAGCTCCTCAAAATCCCATCGAGCCCTTGGTCACAATAGCAAAAGTCAGACTTAAATTCAGATTCAACTTTCACAAATGAACTGATCTTCTGAAGAAATTTCAGAAGAATTATTAGTTAATAGCTTTACAGTAGAGTATGTCCCTATTGGTATGATTTCCATTCGGTTGCTAAATAACAGTATCAGCTTCACAGTTCTTCCATATCTGCCTTATCCTGGCATAAGGTAACTTTTTCTTTTACAGTAAAGATCATCTGAAAATGAGGCTAATTAGTAAAACCAAGGCAAGAAACCCAAACTGTTGAAAAATTAGATCAAAGATCTTCAGATGAGATTTGGATTTAGAGTTCACAAGCTTCCAGCAGCAACAGCTCCTGTTAACTCCATGAGATCCTGTTGAATTTGTCAAACACTTTTTTCCTAGGAAATTCTAGATGTTTGCCTTTTAACACATCAACTTTTATTGGAAAACCTACCCACTTATACCATACCTATGTATAAGCAGATACCAGAACTTCAATGAAATTGTGGAAGCAGCAATAGATCACTTTATTTTCCCTAAATAAAACTTTATATTACCAAATAATGGGTTTAAAGAAAGTAATGAAATAAATATGACACAGATGTTCACCAAAAAAAAAAAAAAAGAGAACAAGAATGTTTTTACTTCATAGCAACCAAATAGGTCAAGCCATTTCCTTCTTCAGGCAAATCTCAGAGGACCACAAAACACATGGTTTTCTAGTGGATTTTGTGTGTCTATCCCACTAAAAGGAAACACTGCTGTCCAAAAAATTTGCAATACTAAGTTTTCCCATGAAATAGTTGGAATTAAAAGAAGGAAGTCATATGCAATTAAAAACAATTTCCTAGATGTTAAAATTATACAAATGTCATAATTAAATACATTTTTACTACCTAAGTCCCATACCTTTCCTATACAACAGACTGCTTTAAAAGAAGGCCCAGTGAAGACGTCAGAAATGTCAACGTTATGTCTGTTCACACCTTCCCTTTGCTTCTGTAAATCTTGAAGTAAAAATCACATGTTCTTCACTTCCATGGGATTACTGCCTTACAGTCCTATAAATTGACAGGTTTTTCTAATAAACCAGCTGCTAAGTATTTATTTTTATCCTCTGTGAATGAAGCACATTGTCAATGTGTCCAAACTCTCACTAAAATAAATGCAATCCTTCTGTACGTGCTTATGTACTCCTGAATTACAGGGAGACGAAGAGAAGCAGGTATTATTAACTATCACTTTAAGGAGAAAAAGAAAATCATATAGATTCATTCAATCATCACAAACCACTATCCCACACGCTGGCTAGTCCCATGCAGAAGTCTAGAGAAAACGTAACATGTGATCCCATAACCAGATTAAATCTCTTTGTGCATTTAAACAGAAAAAGTAATATTGCATAGGAGAACGTAACTGATTTCATAACTTTGAGATTGCAAAAGTGTTCCGATTCTTTTGCATTGCCCTTTTACTGCCATTTTTATAACAACGTTTCTACAGACTATTTTTTAAGAAAGAATAAATTATAGCACCTCACTATTTACTTGTCAATAACTGCTTGGGATGTCAGTGTGTGTCCACAGACTTCAAAAAAAGGAAGTGGGTGGACACAACACTAAGAGCACTGTTTTACACTCATTAAGCTTAAGATGACAATTACGCAATCTTAAGATGTTAAGCCAACAATTTAGCTGGCACAGATGGTACTGGATCCAGAGCACACAGTATATGCTGTGAGTCACCAGTTTAAATACGACAGATCCATTTTCATTTGCAAATTTGATTATCCATAAACAAGAAGTAGGGAGGAAGAGAGCACTGAACCAAGCACAGGGTTCTGCAAATCTTCACAAAGAAGCTGGAAGCAGAAGGATCATCTTCCAAATGAAAAAGCAATTAACAAGAGAGGAGGGGAACGAGGAGAGAAGAGTCAAAGAAGCCAAAAAAAGACCAAGATTTCAGAAAGCAAACTATAGTAAACAGTACTAGAGGCAGCTGGCAGGACAAAGAGAAGGAAGGGAATGTACTGAGTACAAGGGGTCAGGACAAGTGTGGAAAGGACCTAGGATGAACCTGGAGGAGATGCTCTTCAGACAGTGAATGCAAACAATTCAATAACTTTCAACATAAAAAGGAGATGGGGCAGTAGTTCAAAAAATAAACGGGGCCAAAGATGGGGTGTATAAAGAAACAGACCAAAGTTATGTTTGCATTGGGAGGGAAAGGAAGCAAGCAGAAGATAGCAGCAGATAAGATGGAGCTACAGTATAAGCAAAACAGATAAAGCTTTACAAACCTTTCTGTTGTACTAGGAAAGGAGACACATAGGACAAAAAGATGGCAAGCAAAGACCTACAGCCCCTCAACTGGTAAAAGCTCTTGTAATTCCAGTGATAGTGAAAGATTGCAATATCCACGCAGTAACAGTAGCACAGAGGGAGCCCATTTTCACATGGCTATTACTATGATTCCCTGACATTGTTCTGTGAAATACACCCTGTTCCTGTAAGCAAATCCTACAGCTTTCTTCCCTAGATGTAACAGCACACACAGATGCTATGTCATAGGCATACTCTTACCCGACATCCATGGCATGTGTGCATTGCTGAGTGCAAGTCACCAAATACCACTACATAATACATCAAGTCTGGCATCCAACAGCCTCTGGAAATTGTATCAGCAAAAATTTCATGTTTTCAAGTCACAGCTAAAAATATTGAACATCAGGCTAAGAAAACACTTAATGTGTTACTGCAGTTAACAAGCCCATTTTCTGATACTATCACAAATAACATTAACAATATCGTTAGTATTTTACTATGGCATTTTTTTATTAGTGATAACAGATTAAATGCTTCTTGGGCTTAAAATTAAGATACTACTGAGCTGATAGGTAATCTGTACAAATATGAGATTAGTTTAGCATGAAGAAATATTTACCTAGCAAAAGGAGACTTAGTGTGAAGCTCTGCTGGCTGATAAAAGTCATGTTTATATCACTTAGTTTTTTGTGTTCTAACTCTGTATCTGCTGTTTTTCTCTCCCTAGAATCAACCCATGTGGTTAGACTAACACACAGGTGCATTTTTATATTCTTGACATTTCCCTCGAGTGCTATTTAAAACTACAGGCCTCCTCTAAAGAACTTTTGGGACAACTTTTTAAAACTACCAGTACAAGTCATCCACTTTGATGAGTAGGGAGTGAAACATAGTTAACGTTCTTCTGTGTTAAAACACATTTCTTATTTTACGAGTTTCTTTTATTATAAACAAAACAGATTTAAATGCAGAGCAAATGTCTATAACCATAAGGAGGCCACATGGACTCTTCTATCTTTAAGGTCTACCTTTGAAAGGTACTACAATGTGAAAAGAACAGAAGCAATCAGGCTGCTCTTGTCTAAAAGTTTTATTTTTATATATATATTAAAAAAAACCTTAAAAACATTTTTCCAAATAAAAATCTGGGAGTTTTGTTACATTTTACAGCTTTTACTTATAAACGGATAGTGGCTTTGACCTGCAGAAGAACAGAAGTCATCTTGCTAAATCTGGTTTGGCAGCAAATCCATTCTTCTGAGTCCTCTGCGAGATGATCTGGTCTCTTGGTCTAGTTCCTCGTGAACGGCTGTCTGTGTAACAGAATCAACATGCTACCTGGCACCATCGCTGGCGAGTACAGCCATAAGCTAACAGAGCTTGACAAGTGAACTGCTCTCTCCCCAAAAAAGCTTCAAAATTCAGAAATAAAGCGCGGAGTTTGGTCAACAGTAGGGAAACCTGAATGCCATGATAAGTGCTATAATTTGGTCTATTTGTCAAGTAGAAACAGGATTTTAAACTTTTGGCATGTCTGTTTTGAGTCCTTTGTAAAGACAGCTTGAAACCAACATACATATAGAAGTTGGTAGGTACTCAGTCTTGCAGTCTTTTCCCAGAGATTGGCACCAAGTTAAATTTGGGGGACTACAAAGCCACTGCATGACGAGACTGAAATTCAGAAAAGCATAGAGAAGTACTGGTCTGTGACTTCAGCACTGACTGACTGTATATCTCAATGTTATACAGAAGATCACTTACTGTTCAGCAGTACGCAATCATATCAGCTGCTGCCAACAGCACTACTCCACGTGGAGGATCTCAGCTCACTGGTACCACCACCATGGAACAGTAAGCACGTAAGAAAAGCCTCGGTCAAATCACGAAAGATGCCGTTTTAAACCAAGTGAGGAGAGGGAGGAGGAGAGATTTCCTGGATTAAGGGAACCACAGAGATATTTTAATCAGAACATAAAAGAAGGTTGAGGCAAACACCAACTGACTCAGATCATATCGCATCAATAATCCATGCACAGAGCCTCTGCTGAAATCAATGGGAGGCTTGTGCACCAGTGGATTGTATAACATAAATGCATGCCCCTATTAAGGGCTCCACATACAAAAGAGAAAGCAGTACTGAGAACAATTCCTTTAATTAACATTTCTCTTCCATCAAGTTCTTCTAAAATAATAAATCCTAACTTTACACAGCTCTGCTTTCAGTCAGTTTTTTCAGAGATGATAAAACAACTGACCTCATTTGACAAATAAGGGAACTGAAGCATAGGATGCAAATTAAACAGGGGGCAGCAGGCAGGACTGAACTGGGAATAGCAGTTTATCTTCTGAATCACAGTTTAATGTCCTAGATATTTAGATGCTTATCTAGTTCAAGTCTCTAATTAGGGTGATTCTGTGCAGTCCTCAAATAATTTTGCATACTTCCTAAAGTACCTGTGCACAGCAATATGCTTATCTCTGTGAGTTTCCCACTCAATCATGTCAATTTTTTGAGGACTGTAGATGTCCAGCAGAGGTTCAAAACACCGGACTGCTGTGGATGGACTCCCTTCGTACCACATAAGCCTCTCTACTCAGTGGCAATAAAGGATTTTGAAACTGACTGTCAAATCCACAGTTTCTACATGCTTTGCATTGTTAAAAACAACAACAACAAAACTCTTTGAAAATACCAATTCATCAGTTGGAAATTACCTAACTAATCACCATGTTCCAAACTGACAGCAGTCCATAAGAAAAAGTCAGACTGGATCTCTACTCAAGAAAAATACAATACTCCCAACAAGCCAGTGTAAAATGTCAAATACACTGACTGCAAAAAAAGTCCAAACTCATTACTCTACAATTGTTTTACAATGAAGCCAAGTAAGGAGGAACATAAACTACACTGTAATTTGACCTGAAAAAGCAACATGTTTATTAATATATGAAGTTATAAATAAAAGAACAGTTTCATTTACATGCTAGGTAAAAATCTGACTTCACCTACAGAAACAGCCTTTAGCTAATATAGACCATCTCCTCCTGAGGTCCTGAGTATTTTTCTTCCCATGAAAATCCAACTTTGAAATGCTTAACACCTTATGAAAGATTGATTCAGCAATACATCCACTTTATAGTTTACATCTTGTTTGTGATTAAGTACTACATTACACAGGGTTAGTGCCAATAACAAGCATGTTCATTTCCCTTAACTACAGATGCAAGTCCATAATACTGTGAAAATAACATCTTTTGAGTTGAATGACCTTTCTGCTCTTTACAATTACAGTGTTCAACTGGTTTGAATAATAACTTTTCAGGACTGGCTTGTTTTGTCTTTTGTTTTTCTTTTTCAGATTTTTTTTTTAAAGAGTTAAGTCTATCAGTGACAAAATGAGCAGAAATGCCAGCTGAGAAATGGCCACATTTCCAGACAACTGCTTGAAGAATTATTTTTCTGATTCATCACAGCATTTTTTTTTCAAGTTGTCAAAACAAACACCACACCCACTTGATTTCCGAGTTCTGCGTAATTATATTTAGCATTAGCAGGCACCGTGCAACTATTAATCATACCACGTTAAGCCCTTACTTTACCTATTTAGAAATCAGCCAATGCATTCAAAAGCTGTTTCACACTGTATTGAAGATACATCCCCATCACTTCATCCTGTACCCCCACCGACAGAGTCAGTCGCAGACACACAGAATATAGGGCAGTCCATTCAGTCAAGCCTTCTGCCCCAAGGCAGGATCAGCTACTCCTCAGCCACCATTATCACTGATGATACACAAGAACTGGTTATTTCAGGCAGCAGCCTGACACACGCACTCACGAAACACATTATAAAAATTAAAGGAGGGAAGAGTGTTGCAAGTCTGCAGTGCCTTAAACTGGGACGGTGCACCAGCCGGACTCCGAAAGAGAAAAATTAAAAACAAAAGCTCCCCTAAGATGAGAGCCCGGATTTTCTAAAAGTAGTATCTGGCAACGTTAACGCCGCTGCCTTTAGAAACAGTTCACCGTGTTTAAACTAGATGAACCACGCCGTGATTATCACCGAGCCTCCATTAAGATGACACACAAACAGAGCCCTCGCGGAGCTTAATTATTCTTTTCACTGCAAGACGCATACTTCTCGCCCGCCGCCCCCCCCCGCCAGCAGACGCGCAGCTGCACGCAGGGAGCGCAGCGATGTCGCGGGGCTGTCACCGCCGTGGGGGGACCGGGACCCGCCTGCCCTGCCGCCCCCTCTTGTACCCGAACCCCGCTGAGCCGAGGCAAACCCTCCTCAACTCGCCCCCCCTCCCGCCTGACCCTTCCCGGGCGCGGGGGCGCCCGCCGCGGGGCACAGAGACCCCATTGTGGCCGCCGGCGAAAGGGCCAACCCCTGCCGCGACGCTTCCCCGCTCCCGGGAGCCGCTCGGTACTCGCTGTTACAGTCCCTCCGCTCGGGCTGGCCCCTCAGCACCCAGGGGGACGCGGGGCAGGACGAGGGTACAGCACCGGCGGGCCGCTCCGTGCGGAGACGAAGGGCGCGGCGGGGCCGCGGCGGCAGCAAATGTCACGGCCTCAGAAGCGGCCGAGCCGCGCCTCCCTCTCCCGGCAGCGGGGCGCCCCGGCCGCGGCTTTCTTCACGCCCGCGTCAGCCAGGTGAGGGGCCGCGTCCCCGCCGCGTCGCCCCCGCACAAGCCCCACCACTCACCGCCGCCACCTCCGCCGCCCTCTTCGTCCATGTTGGGGCCGCAGGCAGAGCGCTCCGCAGCGGTGGCAGCTGAGGGAGGCCCCGGGCTCGCTCCACTCGCTCGGCGCCCCCTCCGCGGCGCTCAGCGCCTCGCAGCCGCTTCTCCTCTACCGCCACCGCGCTCTGCCGCCGCGCTCCTCTGCCCCGTCCCTCTCCGCCCAGCCCAGCCCAGCCTCAGTCCCGGCAGCAGCCACCGCCTCGGCCCAGCCGCCCGCCCCTCTCATGTGACCTGTGGAGGGGCGGAGGGGGGAAGGCAGGCCCGGCCGGCCCTGCACCGCGCCCCACCCCCGCCGCCACAGGGTCGTAGGCCGCCGTCCGTGCTGTCACCTTGTCTCAGGGAGCGGCAGTTCTCTGGCCTTGCCCCGCGGCGGAGCGGGCTCGGAGCGGGAAGTCCCCCGCCTTCCCGCCTCTGCTTTTCGGTTTTCCCTCCCCGGCAGGTTTCGCACGGCGCGGCCTGGCAGTGTTGAGGCCCCTAAACCGACTTTCCCGTGGGTTGTCAAGGGCTATGGTGGGAAGGGGGTGAGGGCTGCTGTAGGGGAGCGGGAGGAGCTCGGCCTGCGGGGCACCCGCTAGGGAGCAGCCTCAGGGCGATGGCGGGAGCACCTGAGGGGAGCCGACCAGTCAGTTGGGTTTCGCATTGGTTTGGGCTGTCTCTTGGGGTAGCCAGAAGATATGTCTGCAGAGTGTCTGACTCTTGGAAGTGTCTAAAGAGGACTGAAGGAGCAGAAAACACGAAGGTGAGGGCCGAGTTGGCCTGAAAACACCTTGTAAAGGGGAACGGGGTCAGTTGAAGTCTCTGAAAAGGAGCCTGAGGCATATGATGTATCTATCTGCATGTTTTCTGCTGTTTCTTGCTTGCTCCGTGTTCTTGGGTCCAGTCTGGCACTGGAGGGGTGCTGGGTGCTTCCCCTACAACAGGGGTCACACAGAGCCTAGTGTATAAATGGGACTGTTACCCTTATGCGACACAGGGGTTTGCTTCGGTGTGTATTGTCTGTGTTGGTAACAGAAAGGATTTCCGTGCTTACTGCCCTAGGAGTCAAAGTGGGATTTCTTAAGACCACAGTAAAGATCTTCAGTGAGATACCACAGGAGGCGGGATATCAGCAGCCTCTAACCTCTGTAAAGGTAAGCAGAAGTGTGCTGGCACAGACCACTCTTCCTTCCTTCCTTTCTTCCTTCCTCCCTCCCTCCTTTGGTGTCAAAATTTTATTCAGAAAGGAAGCTGTGGGAGGAAGGGGTCAGCCAACAGGAAAATATTGGGTTTTCCTTTTTCCTCTTGTAGGCTGCCATGGGACAGAGCACCGTCTAGGAAGCGGTGTCAGGAGCGCTCACCTCTTGACACTGTTGCTAATAGGTAGCTATTACAGCCCATTTTGCTGCGACCTGAGGTTTGGCTCTGACAGCTGCTCTGGTGATAAAGAGTTTTATCTCATCTAGCAATCACCATCACAAATCTTTAAAATACGCATCTGTATTTCCTATTTTAAATTAAACGTTGTTATAAATTCAGTAAGTTAATGTGTAAAATGGATGTGATTATATAACACAGAAGCATTACCTTGGTAAGAGATTTATTTTGAAATGTGTGTCTATAAAGTGCAATTACAGGATGATTTTAAAATAAATCTGAATGTAGATGAACTGACAGTGGGCTTTGAATATTTTTGCACACTGAACAAACTGTTAATTTACATTAGAGTGGAACCCGGTTCATGAGAAAAATTCTAATTTTATAATTGATCACAGATTGTTTGCTTTCATTTCATCTTGTTGTTTTACACCTTTATATGAAATATATTCATTTTTTTGTTGGTTTTGTTTGTCAGTATACTTTTTTCCTTCCTTTCTATATTTCAATATAACTTAATATACTTTTACTATAAGGAAAATTCTAGAGCAAAAGATAAAAGATAGCCCCATCACTAATTCTAATAGCAGAGAAGACTGAGCCACGAAGATCAGTCCTCCTCCCACCAATTCAGTGCCAAAGTCCTGTTGACTTCATGGAAGTGATACTAAGTTTTAAAATTCTCCAAATTAATAGCAAAGATAAAAATTATTTGGAGATACAAGCAAGGCATGAAGAAACCTCTGTCCTAGTTATAAGTGATCAGTTGAGATATTTTATATAAACTTCATGGTGAAACCAGACAATTCCAAACTTTTGAGATAAAGAAAATGTTCTTCATTATAACTTCATTATTAATTTGAGCAAATAGTTAAATTTTCAGTATTTTGCATTATTGAATGTGTATCTTACTCTGTTGTAACATTGAAATATATTTCATTCAATACCCTCTCAAGGAAAATTTGTTCTTTCCAGTCCCGTTTTAGTAGGATGACTTATTAATGATACACGATACAAAGGAGTATTGAAATTATAGTGGCCTCTTCAAGGCTGCGTATCTCTGAAATGATGGCAGATATTCCTTAAAACTTGCACTTTTCATACATACTGTGTTTATTATAGATAGACTTATTTTTGTATGGGCCTGATCCTATAAGTCTCCTAGGCATGAAACTGCTAGTTCTCCATGCAAGGTGATTACTGGGCAAAGCTGTCTTCAAGTAAGGTGTGTGGTTGATTGATAGAAACTTTTAAGATCAAACCTTTTACTCTGTTGTCTCATTTTCCTGTGTATAAAATAAGTCTTATGTCTGGCTATAAACCTAAGTAGGTCTGGAATAGATTTTTTGAAAATGTACGACATCAACTAAAGAATTACAGTCCTAGTTCTACAGCATCGCTCCAGTAGTTCTACCATGGCAGAACTACTCTAGTTTTTGGTAATTCAACAGTAACAGTGCTACTATCATTAAATACTGCCAACAAAGATGCCAGGTAGAAAGACAGGTTACAATCTCAGCAAATTTTAGGATACACTCCAATAAACTATTTGGTATTCATGTTAATAATTCTCTCACATCTGCTTTGTTTTCTGGAACTTTGATCATTCTTCTGTTTTGAAATACATAGGAATTTTATTTTTCTCTCCATATTAATAAGGGTTGCAATCAACAGTTTTCTAAAGATTGCTAGATGGTTTTTTTTTTCTTTCTTGCAGTCCCTTCTGTAGTCATAGCTCTATTTTTACAAGTATGTTTTGCCAGTTTTATATCCTCAAGATTAAGATGCTGCGTTGGAAGAACTTCATAGTCTGTCACTCATGTAAATAATGGTCTAATAGCTGGTCTGTTGAAATTATTTTTAGGGGAAAATTGGGCTTTCTCCAAAAACTGCTTGGCAGGGCTGGTTCCTTAATGATGAATGTGGTTATTTGCTGAACTTTAAGGTAATAACACTTTGTCTTTTTTTTTGTTTGTTTTTCTCTCTTTCGATAGTTTAGTATCTGTTTCGATTCAGTTTCCACTAGGTAGTAGTTTATCAGGTAAATTTCATTTTAAGGGGTTAGGAGTGCATCTGTTACATTTGTCCCTACACAGAGCGTCAGTGAAGACAACTGAATCCCTTATGTCACATTTTTGTGGTCTAAAGGATCATTAAATATTAAGCCATTTCTATGGGTTTCAATTTGAACCAGATTCCAAGCCGTAGTGAATAAAAATGAAAGTTACTCACACATCTCTTTTTTCTTTTTTTTAATGATCACAGAATTCAAGAGTAGGACAGCCCTGTTGGTTACCACATCCTTTCCTCAGCAAGAGTGGATCCCCTTTTTTCTGGATTGCTCTTTATTGGTTAATGGACATTTGGAAAAAACATCATTATTCATCTTCAGTTGACTTGTAGAAAGAAATACGCTTAATCTTACTTTGGTAAGTTTCCTCTTTCAGTAGTGGAAATGTTTCAGTGATGTAAAATCCATTTTATGATAGATTTCATAAACTTTTTATTTCTAATCAAAACCATGAACTATGATGATGTTCATTACATGAGGAGTAACTGGAAAGTATATAGTAATATTGTATTCAAAGACGAGAAACACAATTCTGAATTTTCTCAATGCAGAAAGAAATCAAGTAACTGCTGTTGTGCCATCAGACTAAACATCAGTATCAGACACAGGAAGGTGGAATAACGTACCTTTCTGCTGGAAGGAAGAAGGAATCTTTGGAATCTTATTTAAGGAGGCATTCATCTGGCATGCAGGTATTCCCATTTCATGTGTTTAGTCAAGACATCACTAATTTCCAGGGTCTGGCTTACTGTGACTTCTGCTAGATTTGGTAAGAAGGATTTTATAGTTAACCTTCAGGAGAACAGTTAATCTTAAAGACATGAACATCTGTGCTGTCTTAAGAATGCATTCTTAAAGAATATAGATATATCTTATAGTATACAGATATTCTGCAATATTTTGTAAACTAGAATTACTTGGTTGATTTGATACTTGCTTATTTAGGTGCTCACATTTTTAGAAAAATGATGCAAGCATTACCTTTCCTAAGACAGTATCTTTTATAGTTTATCGTCAGAATCAGTGTCATTAATACTCAGACAATGTATTAAAGAATATTTTGTTTCAATCTAGATGATGAAATGATTTCTTCTTTTTAAGAAACATTGCTTAACAGTTTCCAGGCAGGAATGTCTTAGTCCATCATCATGTCTTTTTTTTTCCTATTAATTTTTATTCATCAGTACTTGAATAATCTGGTATTCTTAAACCCCCTAAGGCAAACTCTTTGACTTCCTCTGTCTGGCAGATGGGTTTTAGCCATGTATTGTTTCTTAAAATGTTTATGCTGTCATACATAGCGTATTTGTCTCAGCTGGAAAAACACATTTATAGAAAATCCTGTTTGCCTGTTCTCTTAACGGTTTTAAAAGTGCTTGCACCTTTCATTTAGTAAAAAAAATTTACATACAAGTACTTTATATTGCTTTGGGGAACATCAAAGCTGAAGCTTAGCAAGTCAAACATCTTTTATGAATGGTGTTTTTTGTATGGATAGGAAGCTCGTTCCCTTCAAATAGTGAAAAACCCCAAAGTTAAAGATGCCTCTCTTCTAAGGATTTTGCATTTGGGTTTTTCTCCAGATGAACTTTTGAATCATATCCTGAATTTTATTTGCAGCTTATTTCAAATTCCAATTCTTGATATTTTTTGACGTTGTTGGGTTTTGATAAGACTTCTAAATGAGCTTAATCTATTCCTAGTATCAAATATTACTGATTTTGAAGTCAGCGCTCATTTCCGTTGTGTAACACTGATAAGGGCACTGGTGAGTCGTTAGTAAAGACCACCAGAATGTCCCAGTGAGGAAAACCAAATGCGTTACAAATTGTGGAGATCCACCAACTCTGTAATGCTTATGATCTGACATATACTTTGCATTAGAACTTGTTCAACCTGTATTAATTATGCATAGTGCTAGACACAAACAGGATGCTTTCTAGCATGAAAGCTGTGCCTAAAATAACAAAAAACGAGGACTTGGATTCCGAGGACATGGGCTGAAACAGATCATGAATGGAATTTTGCATGAAGCTTGAGAGGGTTTTTCTATCTCAGGAAAATGAAAGAGCTTGATGTAAAGTAATTCCCAAAGGAGAGTGCGCTGATTAAGTCCAGACTCTGTTCCCACCCTGAGAAGTAGCCACAAACTGTGAATTCACCTCTGCTGCTAACTGCAGCTTGGGGTGGTTAAATGTGTTATCGCATACCACTCTCCAGTCTCACCAAGGCTTGGAATTTGAAATTCTTAATCTTATCCTACACTGGGAGCTGTAGCTGGGCTGCAAACGTAGACGAGACCTGCTCTAGCTGCATGCATATGGCAGCAGTGAGGATTTATTGTAGTAGTGTTGATAACAGGGAAGAGCCCCACAGTTCCTTCCTCTTCCCCACCTGGAGAAGCCTTCTTAAACAACTCCACAGGGTAACAGGGATGGCATCCCACGGCACATATGGCAGCCGAGTGAAAAACTGGACTCGCTCATGACATATAGCGATAGAAGAGTTAGACCAGGTGCTCTTGTTGATTCACCAGTGAGCGTCAGAAATGCAATTGCATATCTCCACGTGAGCTGGCTCAAACTGTGCTGCTGGCTAGTCAGCAGTGCACAAATCTGGGTTTACTAACATGGAACCATAAATTTAGACAGGAGCAGGAACTGGCAACTAATGATTGTGTCTTTTAGTGCTCTTTCAGCTGTTCATGCAACCATTCCTGAAGCACACTGTAAATCAGATCACTTCAGTCCAGATTTTAAAGTTCTGTCTGAACTAATCTTTTTTAACCAGAATTATTCCATTAATTAAGTTCACACTCTGGTCCCACAAACAGTTGCACTGGCACAATTGCAGCATTGGTAGACTGTAACATACAGATGGTGTGGAAAGAAGGTAGGCAGGCTGCTGGATAGTTTTTTTGTCAGTAGGGACAATAGCCCTGCATAATTCTAACCTTATTCTGAACCACAGACTCTCCCAGCAATTTCACTTTCCAATCCCTCATCCTCAGCCCTTCTCAAACTGTGCCTGTAGGCAGACTTACATGCTTACTAGACCAACTAATGGTAATAAATTGATCAAGATCAAATATGAGCATGTAATTGTACTCCTCTCAAGATTAGCCACCTGTGAGTGTGTAGACCAAGCTTTGTCCTGGCTTATACTGGCAGCAGGAAGATGGATGACACCAGCTCTAATGTAAATCATTGGACAACCAATGTCCACATCTTCTTTTCTGAGGGATTTGTTTTTTTAAATAGCTTTGTACTAGTGTGTTGAATTTGTACAAAAATCTTGTGCTGTGTCGCCATCCAAAAACTAAATTTATCATGAAATTGCAGTTCTATACTGGTGAGAGAATGCCTTCAGCTTCTCTTGGAAGTTATTTTTTAATACATAGCTCCTGTTGAGTTCAAGTGAACAGGGGAGGTGGTTCTTTGTTAAAGGTGATGTGTAATACTTTTAAATTCTTACTGTCTCTAATCAAGAAAGGTCCCTATTTATTCCAACTGCTGCAGTTAGAAAGAAACACACAGAGTCTGAGGCAGAAAAACATCACTTAAATCCTTTCTCCTGCTGTATTTCTCTTAATAGTCTTAAAGAAAGGACTGTCTCTAAGTACAAGAAGATATTAAGCAAGAGAGAGTCAAAGTTAAAACTTGGCAAGCGCTAAAACAAATAATTTTTCCAAGGAAATGGAGGAGACAGGTCAAATTAATTCCTTATGTAATTCCATTTACCTCAGTGTAGTTACGTGAATGATGAATTTGGTACCTTATACTCTGTGGTAGAAAAGGTTTGCTGATCAGCACAGTATAGAGTAGTCATTCTTAAGAAAGAAATTGCAAGTTAAGTCTGATAGAGCTGTCCTTGTTCTTTTAGGTCTATTAATGTAAAGAACAGTAGTCTGCAGAACAACAAAAACGGTTTCATAACAACATTAGACATGATGATTTGCACTTACACCCTTAGTAATGTTTTTTTGGGGGGAAAAGAGGAATTCGTGACAGACTGCTAAAATGGACAGTGACATCAGGAACAGTTTCTCTTTAAGTTCCAAAGCTTTTCTCCAGTTTGCTGCATTGCAACTTCCTCCAATCTCATTCTTCTCCCCTGACCACCCTCTAATTCAGTTCTCCTTTCCCTCACGTTTCTTAGAGTTCCACTGTGTGTGCAGGGATCTCTGTGGCTTCTCCTTACTGCTGAGGTTTCTGTATTTTTCTTATGAGGCAGAAATATTCAACCTCTTGGGACAGACAAAGGAGAAATGCTTGGCCTCCACCATAATTTCTTTTTTATATTTTAAATTTCAATATGATTTAATTTGAGATGCTTTAAAATAACACATTTTCAGTGTGAGAACCCAGCCTGCATGTGTCAATCTGTAGTACTCAAATATAGCTGTACCCAGAGATTATTTCCATTTTAAACCTTGTTACGAAACAGGAAATTCAATAAATACTTCTAATATCAATATGTTAAGAACTTATAATACTGTAATATAAAAGCACCATATAATATATTAGTGCAATGAAATTGAAGTCAACAGTCTGTCTTTTTTATCCTTACCAACTTGCAACTATCAGTTTTAACACAGAGGAAAGGATCTGTATATACATGCATATAAAAGATGTGAAAATAGAAGGGCATTTATTGAAAACAGACAAAACCCAGGAAGATGATAATTAGCAGAAGGAAGTGGCCTCAGATATAAAACTTGTGCTTTGTATGGCAGAATTTATCACTAGAAGCTAAGGTTGGCAAATTGCCATGCTTCAGATAAATAATGTAATGTAAAAAAAATCGACTTAATATTACAAAATACGATAGACACATGTGAAAAACTAGTGTCCTACAAACTAATTCAATTACGCATTTTTTGTTTATTTTTTTATGTATGTCTTTAAAAACTTAATTATATTTTCAAATCCAAGAAATGTCAGTTGTACCGATGCAAGCTCTCCTCTAGGATGTGTGCCATTCAGCAGGAGTAGAAAATTTCCAAATACCCAAAATTAAACAAAGATGGTGGAGACACATTTTGAAAGCAAATCTTTTTGAAAACTTGAGAGCCTTAGGAAATCACGGTACGTTTATACCTGAAAGACTTTTCATATAAAGTTTTTGAAATCTGCTGTTGACTGAGAACACTTCAAAAGCATGAGAATCGAATATGAATCTAAATACGTGCAGTTATTGTGCCAGCTGAGAACAAATTAATTATTTTCTGCAAGGAAGTTTTCTCCCTCTGGCTTGGTAAGGCCTGCGTTCTGGTATTCAAGCTAAAAGAGAAACCATTTCAGTAGAAGATGGATAATGAGCACAGCTAAATTCTCACGGCTAACAAAATCATGTCCTTGCTCTTTATTCAATCTGTAAGGCTTTTCCAGAGCTCAGCATCTATGAAGACTCTAAACCTGAAAAACAAGATGGCAGAAAACTACAATTAAAACAAACAGATATTTTGTTCAACATCTTCATCACATTTGCAAGATAAATAGACTGCTATCTGAGTACTATTTATATTCTAAATAGTGTCTCATTCTCTCACAGTGGAAACCTTGTTTAACTTGTTGACAAGAATGGTTATCTCCTTCATGGATTAAATAATTCCATTAAGTATTTTCAGGCATTTGTGTATTTGAATCTTCAGTGTCCCATTTACTTCTACAGAATTTCCAGATTTACTCTTTATGAAGAACAGTAGCCTGGCAGTGTTTTTCCAGCTGCTACTTTTTCCTGAAATGGTCTGGGCTTTCTGCATAATTTTACAAAGCTCTCCTTTCTATAAATATTGTATTTCATTCTGTTTTATTAAAGCTGAGATACACAGACATGAATTAAAACGAGATAAATTCTTCTTCATATTCTTCAGCTAAAATAATGAAGGCTGTTTTGAAACTATTAGATAGGAGATAATACTGGTTTTATTAGATTATGAACCTGCAAGTAATGACAGATAAATGCAGATAAAGTGGTTTTCTCAGAAATCTAAACTGCTAATCAAGTGAAGATGTTATTCCAGAATGCTGACATAAGCAATGGGAATGAGTAAGGCAGTATCTTACCATACTGGATTTTGGAAGATCTCTATTAATTCCAGGATAATACCACAGAAAAGAAGGTGTGCTTTTACCATGCTTAATGTAGCATTCAGGGATGTGTTTCCGTTCTTTGCTACTGGACTTTTTGACATTTATGGAAAGCACTTAAGCAGAAATTTATTCTTGAGCTAAATAAGCAAATATATTCATACATATGTATGAAAATATTTACATATGGTTATATACATGCAGTTAGAAAACTACAATTTCATATTTTATGTAATGAAATAGTGTTTTATTTCTATATCACAAATTAGAGGGATGCTGGGAGTAAAAAGACTCTCTGAAGGCTGCTACAAAGTTGGTGTGGATATACTGCATTGGTTTCAGTCCAGTTTTGATCAGAGGCATATCCACTCATGTTCAACAGTGGTTGACTAACGGGAACTCTTTTTTGATTTCCTTCCAGAGCCCATTAGTAAAAGTTAAGATGCAGACTCCACCTCTGAGTTTGGAGTCTGCCTAATTAAAGAATTAATTTAGCCTCCCTTCTGCTAACAATTAGCAGTTCTTGACACTTCAGTAGTGCTTTTTAATAAGCCATCCGTAATAATAGGAAATATAAAAAGTAATATAAAAATTCTCCCTGAATTATTGCATTTACTATTAGTTGGGGTGGTCTTCTGTTGTAAGTGGAAATTGCAAGGAAACACTCTGTTACTACTTTGCGATGTGTGGATTCTTCCTTACACATAACAAGAAATTATTACGACAGGTTTGTCAGAATCATTTGAAAGCAGAATTTCTTGTGATTTAAATTGTAAAAAGAAAAAGAACTCTGAAACTGTTTTTGTCATACCTGTTTCTTCAACAAGCCTAATTTTTGTGAGGACCTTTCTAATTAATGTAATTTGGTGTGACTTCATTAACTCACCATTTCAAGAAGATAGTCCAATAAATTTCCTTGATCATTAGGAGTAGATAAAATATTAAACTTATATTTAACTGCAGCACCAAGATCAAGCAGCTGAATTTTATAGAGTATGCAAGTGACAGCATATCGCAGGTGATCAACGTGTAGTCAAGAAACAAAACAATTAAAATGTAATACTCCAGGAAAAAAAAACCCAACCACAAAACAAAGTTACACTTACTTTGCATTAAAAGCTGTAATAATCCTGTTAACAATGACTTTGTGCAGTTCATCTGAGAATATCTGAGACTAAAAGCATTAGTGACTAAAGCTATGTAAATATTCTTAGCAAAAGCTGTTATCGAGTTAATGAATCACACAAAGTAGCAAATTATACTATTTTATAAATTGGAATTCCTAGGAGTTTTCTCTGTTTTAGAAGACCATCCAGTATACTGTAACTGGACATTCTGTTTTTATTTTTATAGTTCTCAGTTGGTAAATACTGACTCTTTGTTTCAAATATATGTAATATTTTGTTTTTCCATGAGGAGTACATATTTGGAAATTAGGCAATGAATTTCAAAGCCTTCAGGAATGTGATTTTGTCTCCATTTGAATTCCTGGGAAGATTCACATTGACTCTGCTGTGAGTAGGCCTGGACTTCCAAGCTGGCCTAAATTTAAGGGTAGTCCCATAAAACACACAAGTCCCGACCTCGCAGTTTGGTTCACATAGGGAGATCCTCAGGCTTGCAGAGCTCTGATTAAGTCAGCAGAACTGGTCTTGTGTGATTGGATTACAGGATTGAAGCTGTGATTTGTCCTACTAAAACCACTTTAAGTTACTTAAACAGATAAATCCTACTATCAGATTTCTTTTCTTATTGATTACACTTTCTGAAATGCAAAAAAAAATCCCACCCAAAACCTCGCTTGCTTTCTCCACATTTTTAATGAACAACTTCACCTTCTAGTTCTGCATTGTTGTAAGGTGTACGTAGGACTGGAAGGGCAACGCTAACAACTCTGGAAGAAAACAGTAAAAGTGTAATTTTCCCTTTCCATAAAATGGGTATAAATACTTGTGCTTTTTATTTCCTCTGAGTCCATTTCCAGCCCTTATTTAACTCCACCCCCTCTGGGGATCTGAACTATTTGACAGTTCCTGTTATAAAGGGAAATCAGATCGTATCTGCATTGCCTCTTGTTTCAAGCTGTAATTCACGTCTTCTCATCCCATGTTTCTGGCAAAATGACCTATCACAATTAACCAAGAATATGTTCCAAGCACATTTTTTTTTCTTAGTTGGTCTTTTCCGTCTCTCTCCCCGAGTTATTCCTTATCTCTCAGGTTTCAGATGTTGGGTCAAGCGTCATCTTGTGTACGTCCTTATCTATCACAGCTAGAATACCTGCTAGGAGGCAGAAGTGCACTTCCCTCCCAGGCAGATGAGCTGCTGGGATTAACAAGCACATGTGAGTAACAAAGATTTACCAGAGGTGTTTTCACTGATAAAAGCATTCTTTTATAGTAACTGTAGTAACGATAGCAATATACAAAATCGAATCAAACCTTTGGACAATGTTGTTTCAATGGGGGCCTTCAGAATAAACACTTCCTATGTGAGGAAAGAGAAACTGCTAAATAATCCATTCGGGAAAAGCTACAATGCTTATGGATACTTCGTGAATATATATTAGAATTAACTGTAAATTGAGCAAGTAGCAAAGAAGCTGATGAACTGAACATAATAAAGCATCCAGTGATGAAGCCTTTACAGACTTCTAGCTTGCTGGCATTGGCAAGCAAGTAGTTCAGATAAATAGAAAGAAATCAGAAGATGCAGTTATCGACTGCAAACAAATAATTATAAACCAGAAAGAAAACATGAGGAAGAGCTCCGAAAATTATTTTTGACAATGACAACACAGACCAGAGCTTTTATTTTAACCAACAGATTGTTGGAACACATACCGTTTAACAAAATGAAGGACTTGAAACCTGCTATAGTCTGTACAGATGTTCTCACTCAGAAAGCAGCTAGAGGGAACAGACGATACAAGAAGGCTGTCCAAAAAAGATTTGAATTTTCATTCTGTCTTGGCAAGTAATCTAGTTTTTGTTGGTAGTCCCTGATTTTCAGCCTGTTAGAAAATTCAACATCTACAAACCTGACCTAAAATGACAGCAAGCCTTTAGAAAGGTACTATACTGTATCATAAAATATCTTTTGGGGTTTTAATTTAAATACTTTGATATTAAAGGAGGTGAGCAAGACAGAAACTGGAAATGTCGTAAGTCTGGAGCAGGTCATACATGCTTGTAGTCAGTGTGCAATACTTGGAATGCAAGGCTAAGATCTGAAAGGCAATTTAGGAAGCTCTGCTGTAGAAAATAATTTTTTATTGTATGAAGACAGACAGGATTACTGAGCTTAGAAGGGTTATTCGTGAATAACTTCCAGCTAAAGAGTGAGCAGCAAAAACATCCTGCTTCTTGTTGTTGTTGCTGGCTTTTTGTCAATAAGCAAGAGGGAGCATTTGACTTCTGTGTTGGTTTTGGTCCTTTGCCCTTGGGGATACTTTTAAAAATGCATAATATTTGAAGGAGCTCCAAAGTGAGTTTGTTGGGGTTTTTTTTTTCCTTTTCCTTGAACGGTGAGGTAAAGACTATAAAGGAATATTTCAGTATCTCTAGAAAGTATTTGTGCTAACAATAGGACATACTGCTTCCTAACAGTCAAGAGATTTATAAACGGTTTTTTACCAGCACACCACAGTGTTGGTACGAAGACCTCCATCCAGTATTTTCTTTAATGGAAGATAAAGCACTCCATCCACTTCTAAAAAATAATCTCCTTAAGGAATGTGACTATCTTCCCAGAATCTTTGGTATTTGTGTTTGGTTTGAGGTTTTGGTTTTTTAAATTTTAAGCTCTATCATATCTGCTAGAAAAGGCAAGAGCTAAAAAACATACTGAAGAGGTGAATGGTGTGATGGGTCTAAATTGCTAAAAGGTTCTCTGGCAATCTCAGATTCACACAGAGGAAATCTAGGCTCCTGCACAGAGGAGCTGCTGTCATAGTAAGAGATGACAAAGACAGACTGCCACAGTCATAGGCCACCAACTTGAACCTGACTTCAAAACCACTTCCAATCCTAATAGGAAGAGATTTTGGATATGCACATTTATTTGCAAAAATATTCAGAGTTCCTGAAATTCCCTGTGTACTGCAGGTATCATGGCCATTTATATAAATATATATGAAACTACTGATAAGCCATCTGAAAGTGATGACAGTGTGAGTAATTAAGGATAGATCACATCACTGTCACAGTGGGGTGGCTGGAACGTTGAGGGCAGCAAAAGCGGCTAGAATCTCCTACTTAAGTATGTACCATGCAAATTCCAGAAGCAATGAGGAATTCACAGTGAAGTGCAGAGCACTGACAGCACTCTAACTGTGCATGTCTAACCACATGGTGAAACTTCACAGACCTTATTAGATTATTATGTTACATTATTTTCCTTCCCCCCACCATTCTTTTTTCCTGTTTAAATGCATGTTTTGAGGGAAAAGATGCCCTCAGCATTCATCATTAAGAGTACACATTAATCAACCTTTTCTTCAGGGTTGTTAATAACATTTCAGAATAAATGCAGAGGATATATGGTTTATTCCACCTTTAATGTGAATATTTTACTTATATCTGTAATACTACGTTGATTGTAACCCTGAATGAATATTGGTGGCTAACATAATGAAGCTAGCCTAGAGCTCAGATAGCAGATTTCCAAGGCCAAGCGTAAGGCATCTACCCTTTTATTCTCACACAGGTTTTAATTTCGTGCGCTGTTCAGTAAACACACATCTTTCAAATTGGATCTCGGAAAAAGTCACTCACTGTCTGACTTTGTCAGAAACATGATCTCTTCAAGTACATCTGTACAATTTATACAGTGAAAAACTGGAATGAGAAGCACCAAGTCTAGCTCTTTTGTTGAGCACAGACAAAAGATAATTTTTAAAAGATTTTTATTTCTGTTTTTAAATAGCTTGATAAACCCATCAATTGGTACTCAAGAGTCCAACTGTAAACAGTTACAATACGTTACTGCTGTGTATTGATTTTTTACAAGTCAGAGTCAGCGTATCTATAAACTGAAATGCACTGTACTAAGAAAACACTATGCCATAACTGAAAATATTTTTAAAACTGATGTTTAACTCCCTCCTGTGGTGTAAGCGAGCAGCATCACAATCAACAGCTTCTGGAAGCTTAGACAGCACTCTGTATTATTCAAAAGTCTGTATTCACCTCTTTAGGACAACAGATTTCAAGTTTACTATGGAAACTCCTCTCCAAGTTAAAAAGTATAACAATAAATTTCTAAAATACATACAAAGTTGTAAACATCTTTCTCTGGAACAAACAAAAATGGTTTGTGCCAGCCTTCTCCATCTCCCACATTGCAATAAAAAAAAAAATAGGGCCAAAGAGCAAGGCCATAGACTAGAATTGTTCTGCATGGGTAATGTCACAGTTTACAGGAAGTATTAAGTGTCAGCATTTAAAATTAGTGTAAGTCACCAGCAGGTAGCAGAACACATTTTTCAAGAAAGTTCATGGAACACTTGACTTCCAGTGAGGAATCAGGCACTAAGCATTAGATTTGTCTACTTTTAAGAACAAAAGATAATTACATCTAGGTATTTTTATATCTGATAATAAGTAACATTGACTACAAACAGAAAATTAGAGCACACTGATACTTTTACAAGTTTGTGTTTTAAAACATTTTTCCTATCAGGTTGATACAGATCTTCCACAAAGACAAAGAAAAGAGAGTTGCAAAACAGACTGTATTGAAATCACAGAAATACACTCTCTTTTCAAGGCAGATCTCTTTCTGGAAGTCCCTCCGGCCATTTTCTAAGATGTTTTAGCTTTTAAATTTATTTCATCATTAACAATGAAATAACCATCTACTTGGTCTGAACTTGTATCTCCAATTCCAAGGTGAATAACATAATTGAAATTTTGGAATGGAATACAGTATTAATTTCAAAGTACACAGCAATAGGATTTACTTAGTGCAGGCTGTTTCTTAAGTTTTGACCTCAATGTATTTGATAATACCCAAATTCTTGCTGCAGTTCTCAGCTGACAGAGGTACTACAAATTCAAAATACTAGATTGTAATCAAAGCAGCTGTTTTGAAGGGGAAAAAAGCAGAAATATGTCACATTGACTACCTATCGCTCTGTCAGATGTACCACTTGTCATACACCGTAATGACAGACTAGGGACACTTAACATCTCTACACAGTTTCTGTTGTTAGGCATAATTAATTACAGGGGATTGTTTCTGAAATGGAACAGACTATCAGCATATGCTTATGCTGAGACACAGGGAGGAAGAGGAGGAAATATAGGCAGGACCCGGCTATAAGAACAAAAGGATCAATTGACAATAAGATGGTGATATATTAGGAGACTATGTACAGGCTTGCTCCTTCCAAAGTTGTGTATACATATAAGGAGAGGCAAGGGAGGAGAAAGGAGAAAGCAAACAAACTTTGGCAAAGTTTAAGAAAGTGCAGTCTTTACAGTCCTAAGAAGCCAACAAAAATGGAAAAAAAAACCCAACAAAACACCAAACCCAAACAAAAAACCAAACAACCCAACACTGAAAAAGCAAAGGGCTAAAAGATGTCTACAGATAAACTGTCTCATCGTGCATGATGATGCACACATATGATTTGTAAGATTGCACTAGCTAATATCACACTGAGAAGTACAACACCATCTCTACTGCATTTTGCATTGTAATGTCAGAAAGGAAATAAGCATTTGCAGAAGCATTCCAACATCATACTACAATTTTTACCCACATGCAGAGCTCTGTGTGTACACATGTAAAAGTATATTTTCTTTTTCAAAGCAGTACACCATATAGTAAACTTCCACAAGTGTACATTTATGGGAAACTACTAGGCAATTCTCTAAATATTGAATATTTTCTTACTTAATTTGTTTTCCAGTGGCAGAAATAGAACTCTTTGCTACACATTGCAGGAAGGATCCAGACACTGATCAATGAAATTTTAGGAAAGCAAGAGTTTTTTAGTAGAACCCCTGACATTTGTGTAGAATACCTCTTTCCAATGCCTACAGAAGAGCAAGATGAGAGAGGAACTGGAAATAGGAAGGCAACTCCTGGTTCAGTACAAAGATCTCCTACCCCTACTAAAAATGTTATTCCATACTATAGTAATCATCCAAGAAAATCTCAGCCCTAACAGCACATTTACTCAGTAAAGCTTTCCACATCTTACTGAAGCCATCAAACTCCAAACAAACTGGTTCTTAGCTGAGACACCTTCCATCTTTTGAGATGAGTCAGTATCAAACATTTGTAGGAAGAGAACAGTGGGCTAAACCATATAGTGTTTGATTATATATAGTTACAGAGGATTGCCGTCCTTCTGGTTCACTGTTCTCCCCCCAACAGTAAAAGCCATTTGAGTGTTGTTGCCACCAGTCAAACAGTCCTATTAGTGCAAGAACACCGCTTTCAATTTATGGCCTCCCCAAGCATAAAGTGCAGTATATTACTTGAGATTTTAACATACCAAACTATCCTTATTTGAATTTCAGAAGGAATGTTCAAGTTAGAATGTCACCTTTTAGGTTTTAAGCAATAAAATCCAAGGCAAAGTACATAAACTGTCTTAAAATGGATCAAATCCACTCACTTAAGACATACTCTTATATCTTACATTCAATATACATATAATACACACAAAAAAATTCCATCATTTCACTTAGGTATGTTGTATCTGTATCCTATAATAAGTGATTAAAGGCCACTCAATCAAAGCAAATTTGCTTTAAACAGGACTGTATAGCTGGATTGTGATACGTAACATGATTCAACATTCCAAGATCCCCTCCTGCATAGGCTTGTCATCAATAGAGACAACCCTTGGTACTCCGCTGTACAGACATTCAAATTCTAATTTACAGGTGGTTTGTCTCAGGTTTCATGTCATGTGTCATCCCCCCTTTTTTCCCCCCAACTCTTTAGTGCACCTATTCTTTGGGGTGATTTTAAAAACTGGACTAATTCTTTTATGCCTTTAGCCATTCCTCTTGCCTATTAACCTGGCAATATCACCTACAAGGTTTTGTTCTATGTAACTATGGTTCCCAAGTATGTACAGCAGAGCAGAGAATCTTCCAGGCCAAACCAGTTCAGCTGAACAGTCAAGTTCTTAAGGAACAACTACAGATACAACTGTGCAATCAATTCTTTATAAAGGAAGGTCAAACACTCGGTATTGGATGCAGGTTTGCATTTATGTGCAACTTAAAAAACCAAAAAAGCTCACCATACAGGAAAAGGGTATTTCTTTACCTATATAGCTAGCCATAGAGATTATGATGCAGTTGCATAATGTTTTCTTTAGTAACCAAGCCAGCTTACACAGGCTCCAAGACCTCCCCACCTTCATTCCTCTACCCTCTGCCAAGTGCTTTTTCGGGTCAAGCTGTATGCAGTCAAGAGCTTAACACCGTAACTCAAATAAGTCACAGACTTTTGGAGAAGTGTCTTTGTTCCTGGTGTTTTGGGGTTTCAGATCCACATGACTTCAGCAATCTTGATCCACAGACACTCATGTTAATACCACTGCAAGGGTGATAAATTGCAGCAGTGGAGACGGGAGTGAAAAGTACGATCAGCTGGACTAAGGGGAATCTGTTGCTGTCAAAATTGTTACTTACAATATGAAATCTGTTACTATTTTGAGGGTTTTGGTAATTTTGTGACTAGGTCAAAAGTCTAGAGGTTAAACAATTAAGAAAAATACACACCAGGGAAAAAGTTATTTTCTAAATTAAAGTAACTGGCTTTTTGTCTCTTCTAACACCCAGAAGAAATAATCAACCACTAGGGATAATAAAAACACTTCCTATCATTTAACATAAAAATTAGTGTATCTTACTTCCAGTACTCAAATAAGGTTAAAAAATTCCAGCACCTCTCCCCAGAACACTGATAACCAGCATCTCGTCTTCATAATCAAGGACTTCTCTACCCAAGTATGTTAACACCCAAATAAACACCACACTAGAAACTCTACTGGCTTTCCAGGTGAAATCAGTTCAAACTAAGTGCAACATCACTTATTCTCATTCCAAAATGAGGTAAGCTAGCTAGCAAAAAGATAGTTGTGTGTGAATCAGTGGCGTGCTTTACTCTGCATTAAGTCCTCACTTTCAAGTCAGAGTGAAGGGTGAGCTGAAATGCATCTTAAGTCACCACATCAATACCTCCCTCTTTAGGTAAGCCCCTAGAGCACAGTAATCCCACATACACCAACTCCCTTGTTGAGAATTTTGGCCACCGAGTTCAAACTTTGACCCACTGCACAATGGGTTTCTCCATCTAAGTGCCCAAGGGAGCCTATTCCTGCAAATTCTTATTCACAAGCAACTCTATTGATTCCAATGTTCTTCCTCCATTCTTTGCCAAAGCCCACTGCCAGAAGTCTGTCCCAAAGCCAAAGTCAACAGGTCCAGAAATTATTACTATGCTTCAGTGATAACAATCACTTTTTTCAAGGAAAGAAAACATTATTTTAGAAAATTGTTTACCATGTCTATTGTAGCACAGTAAAGCTCATGAGATATTGTTTAAATTAGAGCAGTACCACCTTGAAAGGAACACCGCTGAGAATTACCATGTACTGAAGACCACCTTCCCAACAGCTTTCCAGTTCAAAGGGTTTTAAAGACCATACATTGTTACTGCTGGATTCAGAGCAGAAATTCAACTTTACAAGAAACAGTTTAATTCGAAATGGTAGTAAATAGTAGCCAGAACACACCACTAATATAACCCTAAAGAAAACAAAAGATCTGTGCTAAACAATCAAATTGGGTTCTAGTCTAGTGGTAATGGCAGACCTGCAGAAGTCCCAAAGAGTTCTGAGATTAAGAAGTTCTTTCCACTCAGGTCCAGATATTCCTGACAAAAAAAAAAAATAATAATCCCTACTCTTCCAACAGCCAGTTTATTAGCAATTACATAAGTATAATTTTTACTTCAGCTGTCAACTTCTCACTAAAACCTGAACTGTAACCTTATCTCTGTTATTTAGTTAATTAAGTTTCTACTAATGTTAAAAATGGCAATTATTAAAATCTTAGTACTTTTTTACCTTCACTACTGCATACAGAGACCTGCTAATGCAAAAGCTAGCACAGAAATTACTAGCTGTATGATGTGAAAATTATTAGTCACATATTGTATATGTGAAAGCACTTGCTTGTATCCAAGTGTTTGCTCTGAAGATACAAGGTTTAAGTAACAAAGAAAAAAAACATGGTTTCTGGTTGTTGAAGAGTCCCATAGCATATTTTTTCAGTGAGGCAACTGGAATAGAATAGAGATCAGGGAGTCCACCAAGCTCCAACTCCTTAAGAAATGCAAGTTGCAATTCATTCCCTTCGCTACTGCTCATTTCTAATTCCAGAAGCTGCAAATTTCCCAGCCAGAAGTGTGCAAAACATACAAAGTTTCCCTCCTGGACAGCATGATCTAAAGTCTTCAGCAAAACTACAAGCTTTCTCCAGCCAGTCCGTTACTGAAATACTATTAATGCAGTGAGAAACCCTATCAAGACTGTCTCTCCCAGAAGAAGAATGCAGATGAAACAAATCCTTCCAAGGAGCAGCTGCACTTGAGTTACCTCCCTGCTGATTCACGCAAACTCAGAGGCATTTCCTTGCCAATCAAAGGCAGAGGTATAGTATTAAAGAGAGAACAATTCCTCACATTAAAATAAATAATTCTTGTAAACTGCTACTATGATTTTGACAATTGTTCAACACGGAATGCATGTGTGTCAAGTGAGGTGCTGCCTCGTGATGATCTGGGCCACTCTCGCATGCTTGTTTCTGGTTTAGATCTTCCTTCTTCATAGTCTTAGAGAAGACAAGCATAGCTTTGCTGCCTACAGCAGGCTGACTCAGAAGAAGAGTGTGATTGACTCTAGTTGCAGCATACAGTGCAAGCAGCACACCAAGTCACAAGTCAGTGGATCTCAATATGGACCTAAAGAGAAAGAATGCAGAAAGTTACTACACTAATATCCCAGTTTCTTGGTGTCCAGTATATAGAAAAAAACAAAACCAAAAAACCCGCCCCCTTAACATAAAGAAGAATAATAACTGCAGAAAGTGACAGCAATCCGAAGAGAGGAGTGTCCCTACAGGCACATCCAAAGGGGTAGGAAGCATATCCAAATATAAACTTTCATCTGTGGTTTCAATTTAATCGGCTACAAATTCTCTTTTGGTGAGTCAGCAAAAGAGCAGCTAGAAAGATTTGCTGCGTAACAGCACTGTTCCTTAACCAACAGAAACGCAGACCATAACAGATTAGAAGCGTAACATTAAAGGCAAGTATGACTCTTCTGTAAACAGAAGAGCATGCTAAAATCAGACAGAACGCTGGAAATCAACAATGTACCATGCACAGCTTCCCAAAGGGAACTGGTCAAACTGGCTGCACCAGCACAGCTCGAGGGTATTCCTGTGCTGTAGTCAAATGACAAGCTGGTGTTGTTACAAGAGCGCTATTATGTACCAATACAGATAAGCAGCAGCAGCAAGGCACTGTTAGCCACCAAGGTTACTAAACTACACCTACAACTCCAGGCAGCACGGCTCAGATTCAAGCTTCAGAACTATAGGACGAGTCCCAAAAATAAAAATGAGACACCATATTTTGACCTCTTCCCATTTCAACTTAGCTTTTGCAAGTCACAGTCTGCAACCAGACTTGTCTTTCAGGACTCTGGCCACTAGCAGATGTCAAAACTATCATTACAGCTGTGTTATGAGGCAAAAAAAGTGGCCCGATCTTTGGCTAGAACAGATGTTTGATGATATAGTCCATAGCCTGCTTCTGTTGCCAGTTAAGTTAAAAGTAAAGATTTCATTTCATCACAAAAACAATGACACTTCAACCCTACAAAGAGCAAAAGCTTCTAATCTCTTTAGGTCAAAGCTGTTTTAGGGAGTTCCATGTTTCTTAAAAAGATACACAAGGCAGGAGAAATGCAAAATTAAATTTGAACCGACATTTTCATGCAATGACATTATTTAAAACTACTTCTAGATTTTCCCTGTTTTTGACTTAAAAAAAAAAACTGATGAAGGAAATTATTTTTACCTCCTTACAGGGTGTCAGGAATGTAGTAACAAAGTGCACATATTCACAATTTATTGAATATCTTTAAGTTAACCATGGCTTCGTAACACCAATAAACGTGCGATGAGGAAGTGGCACGTTTGCTGCCAACATTCAGAGCACGCAGCATAACGGGCACTTACACCTACACACCGGCAAAGGCAGCTCACCGGGGTGACTGCATCCGTGCAGAATCCAAGCGACATTTCCCTTGGTGACAAAAGGGAAGCAGCACAGCTCCCCTCCTCCCCCAGCCCTGGGGGCACGGAGACGGCGCTTTATGGTCAGTCGGGGAAACGACAGCGGCTGCCGAGCCACCGCCTCAGGGAGCGCGAGGGCCCCGCTGCCCCGCACCCGGCGGCGGCACCACCGGGCTGAAAGCGGGGACATGACTTCCCACCCCCACCCCGTGCCGCCACCGCCCACCTGCAGCCGCACGTTGAGCATCATGGAGGCGACGATGTAGAGGTAGGGGAAGTTGATGCGGAGCTTCCAGGCCAGGTCGAAGAAGATGAGGAGGGTCCTGGTCAGCCCCTTGCAAAACACCCCGTAGGACCTGGCCGCGGCCGAGGAGAGCCTGGCAGCCAGGGCGGACAGAACCGCCGCCATATACCCCCACCCGCGGCCCCGCCGCGCCGCCCCGGCCCCGCAGCGCCCCCCTCCCCGCGTCCGGCGGTGGGTGTCGCCCGCGGGGAGGAGCGCCCCGCCGGCGACGCGCGGACGTGCGTAACCATCACGCCGTACGTGGGGCGGCTCGCGCTGCAGCGCCGCAACGCGCTGACGCACGAGACCGCCCCGCTAGCCGTTCATTGCCGCGCATGCCCATAGGGGAAGGGCGGGCAGGGCCGTGGCGGGCTCCGCCCTCCCGCCGGAAAAGGGCCGGCCTGAGGCGGGCGCGTGGCCTGGGGGCGGAGCGCGGGAAGCCCTCACTCTCCCCTTGAGTTCGTTCTAAAAGCATCCTTCGGGTTACTAATACAGCAAGTTATTAAAAAAAAAAAAAAAAAAGGAAGGAAGAAAAAGAAAGAAAGAGAAAGGCAGGAGCCAGAAGTTATGTATATTATCCATAAAGCTCAGGCAATGGCTTCTGATCCCACAGCGTCTTAACCTCTGTCACAGTTTTCCAAAGACAGGTATCACGCTTCTCCAAGCAGTAAAGTACTGTCCACAGCAGAGGTTTTACCACTGTGTGGTGTGTGGTGTCCCCAACCTCCCATCTACATCAGTACTGTCTGTTTTGTGGAGACAGTGGTGTGTCTTTCCCTCCTCATCTGAAGTTTTGAGTAACCCTGTTAGTACTGGAAGCACTGGGGGCACTGGGGCACTGCAGGCACTGCAGGCACTGCAGGCACTGCAGGCACTGCAGGCACTGCAGGCACTGCAGGCACAGGAACTGAGATGTGTCCAGGCCCTGCACCGGAATTTCCAGGTAACTTGAATTCCCTGTCACCTCCATTCCATCCTCCGTTACGTGTACTGAGTCCACCTTCTCACAGCTAAGCGCAAATGTGATTAAGCACAAATGTGATTTGGCTGCCATGGGACATTTAGCAGCTTTCCATTATTAAGTGGAACGCGATGTGATATACCAAGGTTAAATCAGGAAGTTGATTGACTTTTATGTTTATTGGTAGATACCTGCCAGATTCTCATTAGTTCTGGCTCATGTTGCACATTGAAACAGATGTGAAACAGTATAAATTTTTAAATCTTGATTTATTCATAATCATAAATTCATAATAAATCACTTTTTACATTAAAATAGGCAATATAATTAAAATTAGGTCATAATAACAAGTTAGCATTGCTATTGAATTGGATCCAACTATTTAATTAAACAGTGAGATTGATAAATCACTCTTTAGCTTTCCACCAAATAAAGTAGTGGATAATGCAACTGAATACCAATTGAAGAGATTCACCAGGTTTTGTCCCATCGAGATTTGGAAATTAGCTAATTATTTTGACAGCGAAACCAAACCTCAAAACCATCCCACACTTCCTCCTTTAATTTCAGCTCTGTTATGGTGGTGAAATAATTTTCAATTTAGCTAGAACACTTATTACTTTAACACAGAGAAGTTCAAAACTATTGACAAGCAATTTGTGGTTGATGGCTTCAGAGATAATTTTCCATCACTTTAATGCCATCATTCCATTTTTTCTTACTTGTCTTTCTCTGTTGCATCAGACAAGCACATCCTTATCTTTTCAAGACTTTTCATGTTTTATTTCATTTTACCTAATTTTTTTCCTCAGGTATTATAATATTCCTCTATTCAAAGAAAAAATGTTGTTAGTCAACATTACTGACTAGTTTAATTTTCGAAAAGCCTTCTTAAACTTTCTCAACATATATCCATTATTTAGAAGTAATTCCTTGTAGGTTTGTGCAAATTTCTCTGTTCTTCTTTGGGGCTCTTAAGTCACCATATTTCCAAAATAATGAAAAATTAGGCCCTTGATGCGCCTAGCACACTGACCAATATAATCTAATTGCATTCATCTCTTTAACTCCATGTGTCCTCTGCTTGGGACAGGCCCCTTTTGGGAAGGGACCTCTCTTCACTCTGGAGTGTGGACACAGAACAGTCCTTATGCTTGCAATCAGATCTCCAGGGATCTCTGTAAGAATTAATAACAACACAAATAAACCAGGAACATTAGTATGTCAATGAGACAGAGTTTAGGCTTATTTATACTTACAGTTTGTTCTTTCTGATGCCTTTTATAGACATTACTATGTATGAAAATATTGCACAAAATTATTACAAAGACTGATATAAGAACAGAAACTTGAAAAGGGGAGAAAGTCAAATACTTTAAACAATGAAACATTTTGATCTCTTTAGTTCCTGAGATCTGTACTTTTTTTGGACTGAAAGTTTAGTTAAAAAAAAAAAAGCCACATGGTTCCTAACAAATCTCTTCTTGTGACTGGGTTTTTTAGGCCTGCAAGGAAACTTGTTACCAGCAATGGCAGCCCATCTGCTGACACCATGCCTTCCTTCCCCAGCAGTGATCAGCCTTGGCACTCTGGAATCCCAGGTGCCCCTCAGAGAGTTTATTGTCCCTGGTGACAAAAGCGTTCAGTTTACTCTTTTGGTTTATGATGACATCAAACTTAGAGGCCCCCTCCTCTAAAATCTTTCAGAAAATTAAGTGTGCAACACACTGTGGATTCTAACACCACCGTCTTGGCAAGTTATGGTTAGATACATGAAAGGCTACTGTCAACGTGAACAACTCTTGCAGAAGCTGCTGTGTTGCACACAGCTTGCACTGAGGAGCGTTGGTACTCCCACACACGCAGTATTAGAAAGGCACAAGACCTCATCAGAACAGTATATTTCAACAGTTTCATAAAGGCAGGATCTATCATTAAAACACAATACCTAGCTGCCAGAAGGAAGCAGAAATACCAGTCACCCAACAGCATCTCTTGGTAAAACAGAAAGGAGGTGATTGGCCTATGTCACCACTAACCTAGATTGTTTTGCAAACAGGACAATTCTGTAATTTGTATATTTAGGAAATGGAGAATAAATCAAACATCTTATTTGGGGAAGACTTCCTCTTTGCCGAAATTGTTATGTATCAGTATACAATCATTGGGGGAAAATCCCATGAGTTTTCCATACAATTTCTATATTCTATTCATGCTAAAATAAGCTATCTCTTACTTATTTATGATATTTATTCGTCTTACAAGTTCATCAGAATTTCTACAAATGGTTCCAGTGAGGAATAGATTCCAGAATATATCACCACTTTTTGACAATTGTCTTCTTTCTGTAATAAGTATACATTTCTGTTCCAAATGCTGACTGTGCTATATGAGGAACCGCTGACTTTAACTTCTGGCTTTGTGGTTTTGAAGCTGTCTGGTTATTGCCTTGCTTTCCACCCCAAGAGAAGCTGTTAGCCGGGATGTGAGTTGCGGCTGTGCAGCATGACAGAGGGAAGTAGGCTTCTTGCCACTCCATCTCTCCTCAGGCAAACTGGCCACAGAAGACTTGATCCTTTTAGGTCCTAGCTCTGCTGAAGCCCATAAGCATGTCTGCAAGTCTAGGGCAAAAGAAATCTTAAATCTTTCTAAGCAAATCAAGTGGCCAGGTCAAAGCTGGTAGCCTTCGGTCTTTAGTCATGTGAAAAGTGATTAGACAGTGGAAGGCAGTAAAACTAGTAGTACTGAATGGGCTTATGTAATGGTTACATCTTCATCCTTTTTCTTAATATTTTAAAGCTTTCTGTGAAATGCTTGATATCAAGAGAGGTAGAAGTTGAGGGGAACTCACAGCTTACATAGCTGTGTACTTCAGCAATGCCTCACCTCAGGGCACGATGCGATGCTTAGAGTTATAAAGAGGCTTATTCCCATGTTTCTGCTGAAGGAGTTACAGCGATAAACTGAAGTGACACAGAGAAGTCTCAGGTCCCTATTTATAAATATACACAATGATGTCTCTGTTCCTAAAAGCTTACAGCCATATACAGGGATTACTGTATACAGTCCCACTGCCTCCAGCAACAGTTCTCACTGTAGTAAGCGCTGTCTGTTACTGCTTGCTAAACCTGAGGGTAGACATAAGTGAATGCAAAGTCTTATGTGGTTTTTATAACTGAAATTCTTGTCAGAAGAGGTATTTATCAGAAGCGACCTAAAGAAAATACAGGACTTGTTTCTGTTGCATACATATACCAGCTAAATCCTTTATGACAATATCACATGAACATGATGCATTTATTTTACAACGCTTTATTATTATTAATGTAGAGATTAATACAATAACATTTTAAGTTTATGCTCCTTTAATCTGTTCTCTCTGATGAAGCAAATGCTGACATATAAAGGTTGTGTTTCCCTTTTTATTGCTGGCTTTGGTTCCTCCAGAGCAGACTGAGTACCACATTTGAACAGTGTATAATCACATGCCTAGTACAGGGTTTTTTTTTCAATACTCAGGAAACTAATCATGCCAAAAACATCTGCCTGGAATATCTAGAATTTGCAGACCATTACTTGTGGATTATCTTATTTTCTAACATGAGTTTTATGCTGTCATATCTCCCCAACTTCAGTGAAGATACTCAATTTCCTCCACGGGGATAGTGTGACTTTCCTAATTAAAACTGCATGCTATTAGCTTGACAAAGACATGTAACTAAAGAATTCAAAGATCGTTAAGCAAAAACTCTACATCTCAGGCAATCATTGAATGTTTAAGTGCTAGCTACTATGCCAACAGCTTGAAGAAGCACTACTACCCTGATTTGAAAGTGGGAAGGCAGAGCGGCTCAGAGAGTGACAGGCCACAAAGGCAGGTAACACCACAGGTCCAACTGGAGTCCAGGAAGGAATTTGGATGCCTAGTGCTGTGCATTAAGATTTCTTTCTACCAGTTACTATATTCCTAAAACAACACTATTTCTCACCTGACTTTACCACCAACTCAAATTAGGATAAAATCAAGCTTTAAGAAAAAATTTTAAAGACAATCTTTTAGCTATTTTAAGATGAAAAGGCATCTGGAAACCCTGTTTTTCTCTAGTAAGGAAATCTCTCTTCATTTGTTTTGGTGGGGTTTTTCCCTTCTGATTTTGTCTAAAGAGAGAAGAGTGGAATCTGCTGAAACCCTTGTTCCGCCCTCTGACACTTTGTGATACACCTTTGCTTCACATCAAATTGGCTCTTGCATTTCAGTCCAACCCCTAGTTTCAAGTGGCTGTGAATTACGATTTCAGCTTTTCGCCTTTGAAACAGTTTTTATGCCATCGGTAAAGACAGACTTTTACTTTTGACCTAGTTTTTGTAGCATGCTGTTTCCTGAAGCCGACTGAACAGGGCTGGTGTCATCAGGAAGTGTCATCTAGGAGTACGAGAATACACCTATGAATCACTCTGAGGTGTTCTGTTTGCTGTACTGACGAGTTTCCCGGTGTGTACAATGTGTATACTGGTACTCCTCTGTGCATTTATTTGTGGCTTTATTAATGAATAAACATGTTAAAGAACTCAGTAATATTTGGGATGAAAGATACTATAAAAGTGCAAATAGTTACTCTCTCTGTATTGCTGATAGTCTGTGTCATGGTGAGCAGAACTTTCCAGTATTGCATCAGCGTGATTACTCTGCCACTCCCCGTCCTCAAAGGAGAATAATCCTCCTTCAGTGCCAGCACACACACAGTTCACACATTCAGACAGAAACCGAAACAATTTTAAATAGCGATTTCCTCTCGATTTCTAAGAAAAAGACTTTCAACAATTGTAATGGATGACAGATGGTAAGGTGATAGATTGTGGAATAATATTAGGACTGATCTAAGCCTCAACATTATGATTCACAATTTTATCACAATTATGGAAAGGTTTTTGTTACTGCCACTCGGTATTTTCTTTTTACATACTCCTCTGTGTAGTACATTTGTAACTACTCTATACACAACTCAGCACTGCGGTCATCTCTATCAAACTGATAACTTTTCTGTTGTTTGTTATTGACTTCTCACCCCTTCGCTCTGTCTTTCATATGGCTCTCTAAGTTTCTTTTCTCCTGTCAAACTAGTATTTCAATGTTCCCTGTGTCAGTCTCTCCTCTCATTCTCAGGGAGAAAAACATACCTGCAAAGAGTGTTAAGCATTTGTAGCACCATGTAAGTTATTTGTTTCTTCTTAAACACAAATACACTACATAGTTAAACAAAAAAGATGCAAGAAAAGCAGAATGTAGCTGAAATATAGTAAAGTTTAATGAGTAATTAACTCATCATATATCCTAAGAAGCATACACACAAGTAAGTCTTCCAGGGCAAATAAGGAAAGTTACCTTAAGAGAGATAACAACTAGGATTTCAAATGCAAAATTCCGAACAATTCCAAAAAGCTACTTTTTATTATATTTGAGGAAATATTTACAAATGTGGGGGAAAAAAAAGTATAAAACTGTTACTATTATAATCTATCCAAACACTAATATTGTTTTAATGACTAATAGTAAATATTTATCTAGATATTTTCTAACATTGGACATTATATATTCAGGTGGGTGTAAAATTGCCACTTCAAAACATATTCAAAGTATAGCCTGTGTTTTAACTTCAGTATTCTTTGATAATGCAAAACAATTGATCCCAAAAGAATAGGATGGAGGAGCACTGAAAATATATACGTAAAAAGATATTGCTTGTCTCACGACAGGATCATAAAAGCAATTTGTGCTAATGTAAGTATTTTCTCTAGCTTTCACCCTTGTCTCTGGATGCTATTTGTAATAATATTGTAAATGTTGTTGTACCTCTTTTTCATCTAAAACCCTCTAATCATCCGTGTGTTTTACACTGGATAAAAAAGAACCAGTGAAGGAATAGGTAGGTGGTGGGAAATTCAGAAGCAGTTTTACATGTGCCTTGAATCTTCCCATGTTCTGGGTGTCCCCAGGACCATGACATAAATTAGACAGTCTTCTTGTCTGCTTTCTTTCTGTGCAGTATCTCAAAGGCCCCAAAAACTGTTTTAGCAGCCAAGAACAGCCGGAGCACTGCGATACTCCCCACACATCTCTTCCGCAGCCCCTGGCTGCTGGGTAGAGAACAGTTGCCAGGGCATTGGCAGCTACAGAGTCTTGGCTTTAAGGATATTCACCTTAAATGACAAGTCATTTCAACTTCCACGAGTATGAGGGAACATGGACACAAGTGTTGCAACAATAGCCTTTCTGCTCACAGTGATAGTTATGATGTTCTCCTCACTGATGTGTGATACCTGAGGATTATCTTTGCTCAGTGAAAGAAAAATAGAAGACAGTAAGCACAATGGAATGCGCTCTCCACTGATGAGGTTGGTATCAAAATAATTTAGAAATTTCTGAAATTAATAGGGGATCATGTCACTAGAAAACCACCCAAGATGGTACATTATATCGATTTAAGGGAATTCACCATCACTTTGCAGAAGCAGCATGTGCATGGGCCCTTTCTCCACGCTTTGTTGGAGGAATGGATGGCAATACAAAGGGAATAGCGGTTGTGTGCATCAGTCCAACCGGAAGCTTCTCTGACAAGAATTACAGCAAGAACTTATTATAGAAATTGAAAGACTCCTGGGATCATTTGACCTGCTTTTTTCACATCATTATTTCCTGAAAAGAACTGGTTTGCTGGGGAAAAAAGAAACCCAAGGCTTTGTGTAGCCTGACAGCCCCTGGGCTGTCCCATCTGGTGAAGACTGACAGTGCACCCACCTGGTCTAAAACTTGACAAGAGTTAATGTCACAGCGCCAGGACGAGGGACAGCAGCGTGAGGAGCCATGGATGAAGGGAAATGTTCAGGTGCTGTGCTGGCACACTGAGTGAGAGCGATTGTCCCATGATGGGTGGTTGTCTGGGGAAAATGGGCATCTACCCACAGCGGCACATCAGGAACGTTGCGGGTTTTCTCTGGTAACTTGAGTTAAATCCACTCACACATCTTAGGGCAAACGTAATTTCACATTAACATGCTTTATGAATGCAAAGAATTAGATTGGTGCATGCTGTCCTGATAGCAGTGCTAGGACTGTGTTAGACTGCATCGGGAGTGAAAGACGGGATTGAAAGCAGCATCAGAAGACAGCTTTTTGCTGGAGGGGTTTGTCATGACATCACGCGGCCTCCAGGTCAATACCAGTGAGGTGGTGGGGAGGGCTGGTGCGGGATGATGCCCCGACTCGTGCCCATGACCAGGCGCCGCCTGGAGAAGGCAGCGCGGCCTCCCCGCTGGAGGAGCTCCTCTCCCGCGGCCTGCGTACCGCGGCCAGCCCTGCTCGCAGCACCAGGCCTCTCGCTTGTCTCCGCAGTGCCAGCGCAAGACATCACATTTCAGCAGGGCTCTGAGTGATTGGAGCGGAAGAAAACAGGGATCGCCCTGGGCGCCTCCCTAGTCCCGGGGAGGGAGCCGACGGGAACCACCCGCTCTCTGACTGGGTTAGTAGCACAAGCATGGCAGCGGCCCCCTCGGAGGTAAGCGCTGCCGATCGCGCCCGAAGCCCTCCCGGCGCGACGGAAAAACACGAGCGTTGCCGAAGCGACCCGAAGCCCGCTCGGCGTCGCGGCTTCGGGCCGCTTCGGCTGGACGGCGCGCGGCGCCGAAGCGGCTCTCCGAGAGGCAGGGGTGTCGCCGAGTGGGCCCGAAGGCGGGGCCGCGGGGGCCGAGCGCAGCCCGGCCGGATGTGAGTGGAGCGGCCGCTTCCTGTTTCCCCGCAGTCTTCCCTCTCCGCCTTGGGTGGTGGCCGCTGCTTCGTCCCCGCTGCCAGGCACAGGGCGGAGGCGGCCGCGACCTGGTGTGGAGACCGCCGCCGGCTCCCTTCTTGCGCGGCCCTCCCCGCCCCTCTCAGCAGCAGGACCCGCCGCCGCGGCGCAGCCCCGATGCAGGCCATCAAGTGTGTGGTGGTGGGCGACGGGTAAGTCTGAGGAGACCTCGCGGTCGAGCCCTCGCCTGAGGGTGGGGTGGGTGAGGAAGAGTGCCCTACCGTGGGGCGGGGGCGGGGAGCGGCGCGGGCCGCCCGGGCCCCGTCGCAAGTTGTGGGCGCCTCTGCCGCGGGGCCCGGGCGCGGCCCTGCCTCCCGAGCGGTGCGAAGGCTGGTCGGGGCCGGGGGTGTCCAAGGCGGCGGGCGGGTGGGTGGGGTGGGTGGGTGGGTGGCGGCCGCGGCTTCCTGCTGGAGACGGGGAGGGGAGGGAAGCGTGGGGCAAGGCGATGATTGCTGCGAGCAAATGGTGGCGGCCTCGGGAGCAGGGAGCGGGAGAGAGGGGTTTCTGCAGAAGTGTCAGTAAGCGGTGGGTGTCTACGGTGCTGGCTTCCTTCCCGAGCCCTGGATCGCTGTTGGGGAAGGTGCTCAGGGGGTAAAGTGCTGTAGTGGTGGCTGGATAGTTCATGTTTGAGCTGACAGAAGTGGTTTTCGCCTGCCCCGGAACAGGAGGGTGTGCGCTTCGGGTTTGTTCTGGCGGGGTGGGCTGCTTCTCCCGGCTCTCTGGAGCTGTATCTTGTTTCTGATGTTTCATGTATCACTAGCCACACAGGAGTAATCAAAGAGTACTAAAAAACCTGGTTTACAATGTTTTTAATGATACGAGAAATACAGTGATTTGAAATATCTTTTGTGAAAGCAACAAATGTAATTTTTGACATCTGACTCTTAAAAACTAAGTGAAATGTCTTGAAGCAAATCATAAATATTGTGAACAGAGACTGTCTTTATGCATGTAGATGTCTTGTGAGGCTCCTGTCTAAAGGAGACCGATAAAGCACTTGAAATACAAATAATTAATGATACACTTGTCTGTAAAGAACTGTTACACCTACAGCATTCTAATATGGGATTACTCATAAGTGAAACAACTTGAGGATGGTTTTTAGAATCGAGTTAACTCTTTATGTTCAGCTCTTGAATTTCAGCATGAGGAACGCTGGAATTGTGGTGGGGAAAGAGTTTGTGTGTTTGCTACTTTTGAATATTCTCCATTATGCTATTCCCATCAACTCGGAGGCATTCTGTCTCTTGCTGGATGTCAGAGCTCAGGGGAATATCACAGGCCAGCTGGAAAACAAGACTTGCCTTACGCAGTTTGAGAGTTGGGGTTTTTTCCCTGAGGAGAAACAAAAAACCCAGTGTAGGCTGAGCATAATCTGTGTCACAGCAAACTTCTGTAGATGAGAGCGAAGTGAATGTAGCTAAGTGGTCTTGCCACTGTCTGTTGTTTCACGTGGTGGCTTAATCTTCAAGTTATTGTGGGTTTTTTGTTTGGTTTGGTTTTTAAGTTGTGGAATCCTTGAAAGGCAGCTAAGTATGGTTGAAAGATAAATGTACTCTGTGTGACAAATTTGTTTTGACTTGCTGTGTAAGATTTTGAGCAATATGAACATGAAAGTGGTATCTTGACAAATGAAGACTTTTCATAGTAAAGCATTTCTTTGATGCTAGGTAGGATAACTATGGGGTGTTCTTTTGGTTATATTGATTTTGAAACCAACAAATTTGTTTTTCTATTATAAATATTTTTAATTCAATTGAAGTGTTGTCTGTGATAATGCTGTAAATAAATGTGATGCATCATGTTTAGGTGGGGGGGAAAAGTTCAGCCTACTTCTGCCACTAGATTTGAGAACTTGGCACGGACAAACTCTATAATGTTCAGTAAGTCACTCAACAAAACAGTTCTTTTTGCACTGGCTTTGCAAACCATCCCACTTCCTAATGTGTTATTGCTCCTTGTCTTGGAAATGGAAGCGGTGTAATTCTACCTGGGTTTTGTACATAGGTGTGAACAAAATACAGTCCTTCTTTGTTTTCCTTCTTCCTTGGTTAGAAACAAATCTCTGAGGGTTCCGTTCAGGTAGTATTGCTCATTTTTGTTAGCTTTGCACCGTTCTCCATTCAGTGTTTTTAAAAAATACTGAACTACTTGTGTTTCTCTGTGCTGCTGCTTGCGAAGTTCAAGCATTACAGGTATTCTAGGAAATGTTAATGTTTGGCTTAGATAAGACTAAAGCTTTGGGTTTCTGTAAAACAATGCAAGTTAAAGATTTGCTTATGTAATATAAAACTTGGGTATTGTTTTATGTACCCTCGCAAAGATCTGCTGGGAACAAAATAAACAAAGTGTAGAAGTACCTGCATGGTGATTTTTTTTTTTTCCCCCCCGTTTGTAAATGAGTAGGCTGTTTCTCATATAAACTCAGGTTTGTTCTTAGAGCTTTGACTAGTACTGTTTAGACAACTAATTTGACTAGAAAAACATGGCATATATGCTGGTTGCACTATCATATTTGCCCTTGGTTTTTTTCTTGACTGTGAGGATTGTTTGGGGAAAAATAAATTGCAGCTGTTGCTGTGGCTTCTTGATGATCCCGAGCAGTAGGAATGTGCAGGACGGAAGAGCACTCCACTTGAGTGACTGCAGGAATTGCTGTTGATTGACACTTGAGAAAAAGCATTGGTGTAAGTTATTTTTAGCAGCTTTTGTTTTCACTCTGAAAAGGCAGCTGTTAAGTGATACGAAATCTCCAGTGATGTGTGTAACATTAGGGAAGGTTCTGCTTTTTGGAGAAATAGTTACCAGATGCCACAGCAATGGTCGCACGTCATCCTCTTCATTAGGCATTTTCTAATTGTAGAAGTACTGTAAGAACAAGAGCAGTGAATTACAAGTCCCAGTTTGGAATTCTGCTTAATTTGAGGCCTCATCTGCTAAAGCCATGCTGTACTTGATGTGATAGCTTGTGGAGAAGGGGCTTGTAGGGTAATTGGCTTCTTACTGAGTGTCCTGCAGTGTTAATGTAAGATGCTGAGCACCTCAGGTCCCTCCGATAAATCTGTAGAGTGCAGTGATTTGAAAATTAGTAACTTGAGTTACCAAACTTCTAAAGTTTAAAAAATGTAGTAGTATTGTAGGTACTGAACAGCATGTTTGGGAGAGGATGTGTCATAGTGAGTAAAACGGCTTATGCAGCAGGGCCGTACGTAACTAAACCTGCTATAGCACAAACACTGAACTTTAGAACTGCGGATGGTACTAAAGAACTCTCAGCCTATGTGTAATGTTTGAGTGAAGACCTGGGCTGTTGTGCGTCATGTCTGCTAGGGAGGTAGTTCATGTGGATGAGAACAAGAAAGAAATGATCTTATCAAAGCTTTTTATGAAGACTGACACCTGTTTGCAGACATCAGTGTTTCGAACTTAAACCAGCAAGTACTTCAGCTGGCCTCCATTATGATGGCTGCAAATGGGAACTAAATTCTCAGAAATAGTTTTTAGTTGCAGGAAAGCAGGAGACTCTGAACCATGTGCAGCTCTGGTGCCTTTAGGGTGGAAGAAATGCTGGTGCAGGTCCTCCAGCAGCATTTTCACTGCATGTCCCGTTAACATGGGTCCAAGCAGCTCTAACACAGCAGAGAAACTTCATAAAACTTGTTAGTGTAAATAATGCCAGAGAGAGGAGTGACACGTTTTCTTTTCAGGAATTAATGTATAAGTGGTTATATAAATACATTGATTCCTGGGTGGTACCCAGAAGTAATAAGGGACTCAGTGCTGTCTTTTGTAAGTATTCCACTTATTGTTTAGTGGTTAAAACATCGGATTTCTGTAGGCCATATTTTTAACAATAGTCAAACGTTACTAGTTTAATTTATGTAATAGTGGGTGGATGGAGCTATGAGTTAAGTAGTTGCTAGAATCTTGTTATGACTAATCTTGGTTTGGTGTTATTTAGTTTCTTAGTCTCAGGTTTTATGTACAAGGATTTGTATTTTGCCAAACAGTTGGAATTCCCCTTAGGGGAGCTGCTTTAATACAGAAGTTAGAAGTCTAAAAAAAGTTGATACAAGTACTTAGAGGATGTACTTAATTTATAAGGGTGGGCATTAGCATTTAAGACTGGATACCATAATGATCTGATTCGTAGGACAGTGAGCCAAAAGGCAAGGAAAGTAGGAAACCTAGATGGAGCAAGTCTGAAACAGGGTTGTTGAACGTGTTTTTTCTTGTTGAAATGACTCTGGCTGATTGGTGCTGCAGAAACACACTACAGGCACTTCTGAGCTTGGAATGAAATCTCGCCACCTCCTTCCTGCGCTGTTCTGATTAGCCAGAGCAGACTCACTAGTTTCAGTGTAAAGCAAAGGAGCCTGGGTGCAGAGATCCACTGCTGAAACTGTTGACTTCAACATTAATTTGTTAGAAGCTTAAATTACCTATATAAACTTACTGGAAAATCAAGTGTCAGACCAAACAGTTCTAAAAGTGTGAGAACATGTAGCCACTGCGCCTCAAGGAATTTCCCAAAGCAGCTGGCTTTTGCTCCTCTCAGTATTTTGAAGGTTTTCATTTGTCCTCCATAGGCTGGACCAGCACAGCCTACTTGTTGTGAGAGCGATATGTTCAAACCGATCTATAGCCCAGGGAGGTAAATAGCAAGTTGTCCTGATGGGGGAGGCAGACTGAACAGCTTTCCTCAACTCCTCTTCTGGCCTGTTAACAGTCGATAAGTGCTAGTGCAAGAGGGAAGATGGTGTCTGCTCCTGTGACAGCTGCTCAATTGGCTGGCTGCAGCGTCTACTGCTCCCTGATTCTTTCCCACAGAAGTTTTTGAAGGGTAAATCCCTCCCCTGCTTTTGAGCACAAGTATACCTCAAGCCCGTTACTACAGAAAATGTTCAGAGATTGTACTTAGCAAGAACGGAATCAAATGCCCCCTTTTGTGGTTGTTATAGCTTGGTAAAAGAGTGTGCATGCTGGAAGGAGAAAAAAAATCTCAGACTGCAAGGAGCTGGTATCTTGTTTCCGTAGAAGCAGGGGTAAAAAAGTAGTGTGGAGAACTGCATGGTATGATCAGAGCGAGTTGCAGCAGGTGGGACGTTATGCTAGGTGTCAGATCAGAAACATAAATTACAATTAAAAAATGGGCATGTAGAGGTGAAATCCTAGAGGATTTGCACACTGAGGCAACTTTTGTAGCTCAGGCGTTTAAGGTAATGTCAGGTGCTGATACCAAATACTTACTGGGCTGATGCAGTGTGGAACTGCTTTTTAGTGGAGAAACTTGTATGGATTGAGCTACAACATACCTGGTAACTTCTGGTTGTGACAAAGCTAAAAATTTACTTAAACTACCTTAAAGTGTGAGTCACTACGTAAGGGTGGTTGGTTGATGTTGAGTGTTAAATCATTTAAAGTAAGGTTTTGTAGATGGTCTTTGGTAAGTGAAGGGACGGTCCATATGCTTCCCAACAAGAGAAGAAACATAGTGATTTATCAAAGTGGAAGATACATAGTAAAACTCAGATATGAGGGCCTCAATGTCTGCAGCTGGAGAGCTAGTAAGCCTTTGACTAAAGCTTGTTTCTCTGAGTTTTGGTTTTTGGTTTTTTTTCTTCTGCAGCAGGTAAAGGATAATAGGATATTTTTAGCAATAGGATTTGGTTCTTGGTTTTGTTTTTTAAATATTAACTGTAGTTCTAGACTAAAATTTTAATGAGTTCCTTTAGCTTGTGTAAGATTTAGGTCAGGAGGTTCATGAGTCAAACCTCATACTACTGGCAAGATGTTATGTGTAAGTACAGTGAGGTTTGAAAGCTACTGCTGACTTGCTTTGAGCAAGTTGTAGTGCTGGAACATCTGCCAGACAATGCCATTTTCCTTGCATAGGAGTTCGTCTTTGAGAGGATGAGGAGGACTGTAAGGCTGTCTGGGCGTTACTGCTTTGAGGAACTAGTTGCACGCTCGCCTCTGGAAGCTCTCACGCTGTTAAACGGGGGAAGCCAGCATGGGAACCAGTCTGCAGTGTCAGAAGCGCTTTTTGCAGAGTCTGTTTTAAAAAAACAAATATGGTCCAATTTCAAGCTTTCCAACCCTTTAACTGAAACTAACAAAAACTCAGTGGTGTCAAACATTAGATTAACAACTCCAGATAAAAAGTGGGGAGGGAAGGAGCTGCCTGCCAGAGTTGTGATAGAAACCTGGAACAGAACCTTGTCTGATGCTGTTCAGAATTAGGTTGGTGAGAAAAGGTTTGGTGATCCAAGTTCTCCAGTATTGGAGTACGTTAATCTATAAATCAGTTTGTGAAATGTTTGAATAGTTGATGAATGCATGCAGGGAGTTATTTAGCAATAACTATTGTGAGGATTATCATTTGTATTTGTTTCTCAAATACTCAAAAGGAATGATGTGTTGAAAAATTAAACTTTTCAAGCTTTTTCAAATTTTACTTATGTGAAAGTATACCATCTTCTGGTAGAGATAAAGAGCGTTGGAACTGTGTAAAGGGTATCTGGAAATACTCCTCAGTTTGTTTTTTTAATTTCAGGGAGTTGGAGTAAGGCAGTCTTGATGAGTATTCAGTCAGGTGACTAGCAGATGTTGATAGTCTTATTAATACTTCTGGTTCTTTTTGTCTGAAGATTAACAAAATCTTACCGCTTCACAATGCATGTTTGAATTAGGTGTGTTTTCATTGCCAGTAATCTTAAGGCTACACAATAGTGACTCCTGACACTCAATTGTTCCTTAGATGACTGGATGTAATCAGTTTTCTTCCCTGAAAGGAATATTATTTCTCATTATTCAAGATGAATATGTTTTACATGTGAACTTCTCTTTTTACAGTGCTGTAGGTAAAACATGCCTACTCATCAGTTATACAACCAATGCATTTCCTGGAGAATATATACCCACTGTGTAAGTACTTAGAAAACCCTCATTTACGTCAACTTCTCTATGCTGACTGCCATTCCAGATTCCTGATTTGAACTGTTCAAGTGGCTACAAGCACCTGTCAGTTTCATCCTAAGCGTTTAATCGATTATCTGGGCATGGATAAGGAGAAGCACTTCCTGCTTTCCCTGCCGAGCACAGTCATCCCTGTGCTGTTGGGTGCTCCATCAGTTTTGCCCCTCTCTGCCCACTAGGTCTGTTAGGGACTAACAGTTACTAACATCTTATCAGATGTTGTTCTCTTTTAAAATAATGTGTTAATTCTATCTTGAATATCTTTCATTAATATGCAGTCCCAGAGCTGAACAGCTTATAAAACAGCGTATCGTAGTCAGTAATGGTTTATGTGAAACAGAGGGTTTTGGGTTTTTTTTTTTTTCATTTGTTCCTTCCACTTTTTGTGCTACTGCCGCTGCTGTGCTGAGCCAGCCACAGCTCTGTAGCTCCTTCAGGCGAGATTGTGGGACTCCTTTGTTTGGTGCTTCCCATTTTCTTGCATGTAAGGATTTGTCAGTATCGGTATCAGTGTAGTTCTCTTTTCAAGGACCTGTTGGGGGAGGTGTTTTATACCCAAGCAGCTGCTTTGCCCTTTTGGATGTCTCTATATTTATCTGGGTATGTTGCTCTCTGTAAGTATTGATGAGTTTTTCAGATAACAAAATACATTCTAATGAGACTTAGAGATTACTTTAATTACCTTTCTAAGGCCTTGACTTAATTATTCCCGTTTCCTTTTTTTTGGTCTTAAATTCAGATTTTTGCATGACAATATGCTTGTGTTCCCAGTGAACTTGGTTTAGCCTTAACAAGTCATTAAAACCTTTGCGCCTGCAGTAGTGATGAGATAAAAGTTATGCCTGTACTGGTCCCCCTGGTTATTAATTTTGATACTTCATTGGAGGGCTTTTTGATTAGCAGAATTAATAAGGTTTTTTTTCTTACCTACTGCTGTCATTAAGGATTCCTTGGTTATTACTCGTGTATCTTCTATTCTAATCTTATGAAGTGAGACAGATTATCTTGATGAATGTCCCACTGAGACTGGAAAGTGCTTGCTAAGTGCATCACCTGCTTTCCTGTACTTACTGAGATTAACGCCTCCTTTGGAAGAGCAATGAAAAAGATTACTTTGTTCAGACTGGATCAAGTCTGTTGTGCATTATTTTTCCTTTCACTACCCAATACCGGGCTCAGTGTTTAAAGAACAATTTTACTGTTTCTGGGGAGCAGGATACAATAAAATATTTTCTTTTGTGGTGTTCCCAGGTGGGACTCTGTAGAAAAAGGTCCTTGGGTGCCCTATTTTACAGCAAGCTAATGCAGCTAACTCTTCCTTTATTTTCAGTTTTGACAACTACTCTGCTAATGTAATGGTGGATGGAAAACCGGTCAATCTGGGTTTGTGGGATACAGCTGGTCAAGAGGACTATGACAGACTACGTCCACTCTCCTATCCGCAAACAGTAAGAACGACAGTGTGAAACTAAAAAGAATCTGTACAGCTTTGTCTAACGTCAAGGTTTTTTCTTTTTGAGCGTAAGGCCAGTGTCACATCTGGAGTTGTATTTCTTAGTAACAGTGACTTGTTGCAAGCTGCCTTCCTTCATCCCTCCTTCTGTAATATCATGATCTGTTGCTTGTACAGTTGTACAAATGTTAACATTTGTATGCTCCTGTATTTGCGTGCACTGATACTGTTGGCTTTGGTGTAGTTGAAGCCTCAGAATCAGCTAGAATGCTTGATTTAAAACATGAAAAAATCCAGCCAACCAAAAAACCCCAAACAAAACCAAAACCCCCTTGGTGAATAGTCCATCAGCAAGACCATTGATTTTAAGGTTAACGGGCCTGCCAAAAGCAGAGTTTGTTTTTGTTTTGAGGCTGCTGTTTGGCTGCAACCTGACACTGTCACTGCTAAGCACTTGATACTGTTCACTCTCTGTGAAGATGTTCTGGATGTGAAAGAGGCAGTACTGAATGAAGGTATTATTAGCACTGACAGAGGCCGAATCGGAGCTTTCCAATGTACTTAATTAAGACTGTGGCTGTTTTATGACTTATTTGTAATGTAGTTTGTGCCATAACATTAATACAAATGTGCTTCTGTCTTCCATGCTTGCAACTGGCTGAGTCCTGTGTGCATGCTGCATCTTTCCTTGTGTCAGGACAATGCTGAAGTAATCTGCTCCGCCCTTTTCAGTGCAACTTCAGCTACTGTGACCCGTGTAGAGGCTGGTTTTCTAGCCTCTTTAGAGCAGTTACTTTTATGTGGTAGAGCTCTGCTCCAAGTAAAGGCGGGTGGTAATTTGCAGGGGGTCTTGGCATTGATTACTGTTGTTGTTAATGGTCAAATATGTTCAATGGTCGTAATGTAAAGTGCACAGTTGTGCCAGTTATTCTACAGCATAACTGCTTTCTTCAGTAATGTGATCCTTATTTAATGAACTCTGGTGCTTTTTTTAGTAACCTCTTTTAATTCACAATGTTCTTTAATTCACTGCTCACTAACTCTTAAAATCGGGCTTTGCCAGTTGTAGGCAACTAGTAGAAATGCCAGACATAGTTGCCTTTCCTAGGAAGAGAGACAATGGAAAGCTGATTTCCTCTAATACTTATTTACAGGATGGTCAAAACTTAAGCTTTGCTTAACATCATAAAAATATTTCAGAAAAGTATCTCAGGTAGAAAAAGTTTATCATGAAAGATCACTTAACAGTGTAAGAAAGCAGAGTTGTAAGGGACAATACTGTCCTCCCCTGTGACAAAGGGACAGAATACTTGTGCGTGTCTTCAGCCTGGCTTTCTGACAGACTCTGAAAAAATTCCACGCTAATCTAAACACAGCTTTGGGAAAAACCCTCTTCTGTACAAGCATGTCTAACTGTTACGTAGAAGTTTGAAGTACTTTCAGTTATTTGGATTGTTTTTTACAGCAGAAAATGAATCAGGGTGGTAAGTCTTGAACTTCTTACGAAGCAGTCTTCAGATTTCAGGCTTGTGCCACATGTAACATTCATCATGGCTTTAGGCACAAGAAACCCATGAACCCAACAAAAAGCACAGTGAAAGAGAACAGTGAAGCTGATGAAGCCTGACTTTTTTTTAGGATCTGCATTCAGCCTCCCTCTTCTTTAACTGTGTTATTTAAAACTCATCCCTCACGTGTTCTTGTGGACTCTGTTTCCTTGTATATGCACCTGAACTATGTTCTGGGCAAGGTGAAAGCAAGTATTTCTGATTACTTGGCCAATATGTGTATTTTGATTGGCCACCCAGCAGTTCAACAGCTGTTAATGACCTCACAGTAAGGACTTTGCCATGGTGGAGGCATTAATTTGTATCTTTTCCCCTTATTCATATTTATTTTCTTTAAAATATACAGGAATTTAATACCTTCTCCTGAATGTATCTGAAATACACTGGTATTTTAAAATACTTGGGAATGGAAGAAGTTGGGACAGAAAAGGTGGTTAACTTTGTTTCTTCAGGAGACCAAAGCAGGAGGTTTGCTCCTGCAAGCCTCTGACAGTGCAGACAGACATTTGCAGGTTTATGGGAAGTCTGGTGGCCTGTTCTGGATGCAGGTAGTTGGTTGTGCTGAATTACAGGGCAGCATCTCTCCTTGGAAGAAAAGCCACGTTGTGTCTTTGTGAGCACAAACTACTGACTGAGAGAACGTTTTCCCTGAAGTCCTTTTTAGGAGTAACTTTATCTCCTCCTGTTACTAGGTTGGAGGAACCAATGGTAAGACTGTATCTTCCAGTCTGACAGATCAACCTATTGCCGTATGTAAAACTTTAAATCAACTTCAGTTCCAAGTTCTGTCATCTTGTCTTGCTTACGACAGTGATAAATTGGCCCCTATTTTTAAACAACTACTTTTCTTGGAACTATCATCGGATTGGCAGATCTGAGAACTGTTACCAAATCTCTTCATACAAGTTACTAAGACTAAACCTCTTATTGCACATAAATAGCTTTTCCTCCTAATTATTAGGATTGGTCGTGTCCGAGACACCTGAAATCCTCAATTCTTCATGGTTACACTGAATTTTTTGATCTCTGGAGCTAGTAAAGGAGAGAGTCTGCGTAATGTGCAGAGCTTCAGTCACCACAAACCTGCAGAATTGGAAAACAGAAGTAGTGGCCATAGTATCACATTATTTTATGTTGTTTCTTTCTTCTTCTGGGACGGTGCTACGGAAACTTGTTGGGGTGATGCATGAACAACGGGTTGCAAGTGCTTAGCAGTGCAGATGTCAGATGCTGACCTAACAAAATGCCTTGAAATGCAGCACAATCAACTAACATTCTGAAATGCCTGATTCTTTAACACATTTGATACCGGAATAAGTATGGATGCAGAGGTAGGTTGGGGAAAGTTGGGCTTGTTTGAGCGGTGCTGATTGATTGAGTTTGGGTCATACAGCAAGATGACAATTGTCATCAGTGTAGATAGAGAAAATTAACGTTGTGGTCATTCTGAATGCTCATAGACTACGGTGTGTGATGTGTGAAGCTCATTGTTTTTGCACTGTGTAAACTGTACAGCACTTCCTGTAAAAGTGTGCCCTAAAGTGTTTTTACCTGCTCTTACAAACTTTGTCTTCAGTTGAAAAGATGTGTAAGATCCCTGAAACACACTTTTCTGCTTTGTCATAATTTAGAAAGGGAAGAGGGGGAGCTTTGAGGGTTTTGATACCCTTCTCAATCCTAATTTGGTTATAGAGAAATTCTGAAATGTTTTTACACTGACATGTAGTAGAAGTGACAGTTCTACAAGTCTTGTGATTTGGGCATGGAAGTAGTAATTGTAGGAATTATGATTTTTTTTTTTTTTTTTTTTATTCCATACTGGAAACCTTGCCTTTGCATTTCAGACTACTTTAGAGTAATGTATTAATAGTATATTCATATTTAAAAGATCAGTGGAATGGTTAACATTTTGCAACATTCTGTGCCTATAAGTTACATGTCTTTCAAGGCTTAAATCACTTAGAGGTCTACAAAGAGTATCCAGCCTCAGTTTAGGAGCCAGTCTGATGACTCCTGTGATTTGCTGCCCGTGTCTGTCAAGGATCGAAGTGTTAGTTTGGGCTCTTCTCTGAATGTCAGAGCAGAATAAATGACATTTAGAAAAAGCTTGCAGCACAGTGGTATTGAGTTGCTGGCTGCTGCAGTCGCTGATTATAAACTTGACTGCAGCCTATTGTTATTGGTTGCCTCCACCCTTTGTAGCTGCTTGGGAATGGGATTTCCCAGTAGAAAGTAACCTCCAGTCATCGTGTGGGGCTGTATCACCCACTGTGCCTTTGCAGGTGTGATAGAGGTGCTGGTGGTAGTACCTGTTTGGGTGGTGAGATTTCACAATGGCTGCTCTGCTGGGCTAACTGCTATCAATGTTTTGTAGGACGTCTTCTTAATCTGCTTTTCCCTTGTGAGTCCCGCTTCCTTCGAAAATGTCCGTGCTAAGGTAAGTACAAGCTACAATCACTTTATTTCCAAGAGTTCAGCACAGCATTCATGTTACAGCAGTTCACAACTCAGCTGTATGGCACTGTGCAGACCTCACAAATGAGAGGAGGTCTCCATGGGGGGCACGACCTGCAGGTCAGGGTTTTTCTGGTGTGTGGAAAAAACGTGGCCCTTAAGAGGGTGAATTTTTGCATTGTATAAATACCTGCTGGCTTCGTTAACATGTTCTGCAGGTGGATACTTTTCTCCAATACTGCCTTAATGGGCTCTTCTCTTCTCCCCTTTACTCTTTGACTGACTGTTGAAAGCTCCATGAAGGACTTTGAGCGTTTCGGTTGTAACATTTGAGAGCGTTCGTGGACACCTGCCCACACACAACCTGCGCTGGTTTTTTTGCAGTGGTATCCTGAGGTGCGGCACCATTGCCCCAACACCCCATCATCTTAGTGGGTACCAAACTCGATCTCCGGGATGATAAGGACACCATTGAAAAACTGAAGGAGAAGAAGCTGACTCCTATCACCTACCCACAGGGCCTTGCCATGGCAAAAGAGATCGGTACGATGGCAGTGGGGGTTGTTGTTGATTTGATCTAAATGTTGTTTGTGGACGATGTACCTTAATTAAAATAAATGCATTTGTTGTGGAGGTAGCAGAAGGCAGTGCTGCTGTGATTGTGGAAAATGGCTTTGTAATTGCCTTTTGGCTTTCCCCAGGTGCAGTGAAATACCTAGAATGCTCAGCACTGACGCAGCGAGGCCTCAAGACAGTGTTTGACGAAGCTATCCGAGCAGTTCTGTGTCCCCCTCCTGTAAAGAAGAGGAAGAGAAAATGTCTGCTGCTGTAAACGCTACCCTCCCCCCCACTCCACACCCTGTGCTTTGCTCAGAACAATGGAGCATTCACACTCAATGCCAAGTTTTTCTGTTTATAAATTAGTTCTCTTCCATAAATTCTTGAACCAATCAAAAATTTCATGGTTTCCTTTGTTTAAAGTATGACAGTTACCTTGCATTCTTCTCAAAGCAAACTCCTGAAAAGACAAACCCATGTAAAGCCTTATTTTTAAATTCCTATTCTTGCTCGATTAAGTGTTGCCAAACTATCTGCTGAACTAAGTTGCATTGTTGTGCTACAAACACTAAGCACTAAACTGTTTTTTAAAGATTCTTCTTGAAGATGACTCTAACTTCTGGTAGGAAATGCAAAAAACACTTTCTAGTTTTTCACAGTAAGTAACAGTACCGTTAACAGCAAAACACTGCACTCTAATGTGGTTTATTATTAATGTTTTCTCGACCCACAGTCCTTGCCGAGCGCTGTGTACCAGAACGAACAGCTCTGACAATGGCTGACACCCGTGAGTCACAGTGTAAAATGCCCTCTCCTTGCAGACGGCTGGGTTGTGATCTAGTTCTTGCTGCTGTGATTGAGAAAAGAACTGACAGTTCTTACTGCAGTGTATCTAGTCCGTTTGACAGCGTTGTATTGTGATGGATAAATGAAATATGGGATCAAACGGTAGTGCCAGACAGTATTTTTACACTGTACAGATGACTTACACTACACTGCCAGGGTAGTTGAACCTGAATTGACATTCAGTGCAGGTTAAAATCAGGGACCATTCCCCAGAGGTGCAGTAGTGGAGGAGAGGTTGGTGTTCATAGGTAAATCCTTTGGATTTCAAGCAGGGCATTCATTAGGTACAACGCTGAACCAGTCGTTCCCACAACTGTTGTGTAGTCAATGCTTTTCTTGTAGAATCTCTTCTTTATAACTTGTATTTAAAACCTTCCTGATAATAGAATTCGCCTTTTTTTTTTTTTTTTTGTAGTGTAGAATGTTCAAGCATATCCTCCTTATTTTCCTGTTATTTCTGGCCCAGTAAGTTATATGCTTTCTGAGGTGCTTTTAGTCTATTAACTAGGTGTAAAAATCATGTGAAGCAGCTTTACACATTTTAGTAATTTTTGTATTTTAAACCTCTACAAACTATGAACCTTCTCAAGTATCACTGTTTGCCAGATCCCCCCACCACCGTAACGTTACTAATGCAGACGAGTGTTCTTGATGTCACTACATGTACATGTGCAGCATAGAGTGAGTAATGGTGACCTGGGTCTGTGAGGTTCTGTAAACTAGTGCTAATGTTCTGTACCTTCTAAACGGGCAGGAAAACAATGTTGAACTACAGCCTTTCAACCACTAAAGCAAAATCTAAAAATAAAAGTTGCGAAATGGTGAAGTTTTTACATTGATCTTTTGCTAATGCAATTAGCAGTATGTTTTGCATGTATGACTTAATAAATCCTTCAATCACATGTCGTAATGTTTGAGTTTCTGAGCATGTGTTCTCATTCCTGTACCACTATGAATAAGCTGCTGGCCACCTTCTTCCAGTGCCAGCAGCAGCGTGGGGTGCTTGTCTCCTGGGGGTGTGTTTGCCACCTCCACGCTCTTTCAGCAGTGCCCTGATGTTCAGAACCAGAATTACATATGGTACCTGGCAGCATTTCTTCAGAGGCCTCGCAGTAGCTGCGTCAGTACTAGCTGCTGCTGCTGCTGCCGCCTATGCAACGTTTTAAAGCTGGGGGAAAAATACCTGTTTCACTCTGTTCTATGCAAACAAAAGCACTTAGTGTTCTCTAAAACTGTTACTTCAATGGTTTGTAAAATGATGACTCTAGTACAGTACAGGTTGTGCTTAAACACATCATATTTTAGCCTTTTAAATTTACAGCTGTGCTACATGCTTGCTAGCTGCCCTCTCACCAGCATAGTAGCATGCCAGCCTGCTCCCCTCTTCCCCAGGGGCTAGTCCTGCTCCCCAGGACACGGCAGGGGGACCTTGTAGCACCACGGGCACCTGGTCGAGGAGGAAGCAGAGGCTGAGCCTTCACTATTTGTGTTGACTTACCTCGCTGCACAGCCTCCAGCTCTCTGCACAGCTATCAGCTAGTAATGCTCATCTTGCACCCTCCATACCTGAACACAGTGAGGCGGGATTGTAGAGTGCATTTTATTTTCTCTCCGTATTAAGTATCACAGCAACAACAACCACACAGTTATTCTCAACCACATCATATTACTTTATCAATTTTTTTTTTAAAGAACAAATGCTGCTGAGCCTTAAAAAAAAAAAAAAAAAGGAATTAAAATAGTTGCACACTAGAGACAAAGAATTCACCTGTTTAAAATCAGTACAACCAGTTATACTTTCTGGCAGAATTAGATTGGTGCTCTCAGTCATCAGAGCTGGAGACTAATGGGCCGGGACATGAATGCAATTTTTTTTTTTCCCCCCCCTCCCATTAAGTAGTTGTAGTAGTAATTTAGTTTAAAATAAATGAAAGTAGTCATGTGGATCAGCAAATACAAAAGACAGGTAAAGACTATTGCACATGTAGATCTAAGCAGCATTTAACCACAACATTCCCCCCCACCCCAGAACACTACCACAATCTGTAAGAAAAATAGTGCAATCAACCAGTGCTGCCTGCTGAGTGGGCAGCTGCCTGCCTGCTGCGCCTGCTGCAGCCACGCTCTACTCACCCTCTGCCAGCCACCGAGCTGTGGCAGCCTCGTCCCCCTGGCACAGTTGCCTCCATGGCAAGCCTTTCGTGGGAAGTGACTCTGAAGCAGAACTGGATTTAGTTTTTTTTTTTTTATGGTCTGCCAGGGCTCTGCTGTAAGGCGTAGGCCAAGCTGTCCTCACCCCCACTCACTGTGGTCAAGTATTCAGTTGACACCTCAGCTCTCAAGCACCAGCCTACACAGGCTTAGCTAGAATGTGTCATATGGCTCCTTGTAAAAGCTCAACCTCCAGCATAAATGCAGAATCTGCTTTAACCAGCATAATGGTACTTGAGGGCGCTGCAGGGAAAACAGTGTTAAGACCCTTGTTTCTTCTATGCCATGTGAGAAAAGTACTGAAATCTGCTTCGGTATGAAAGTGGAATGTGTCCTGAATACTTGAAACCTGCAATAAAACCCCCTCATACCTCGTCTTCAAGTGGTGGTTACACTGCGTTGGTGTTACATTCTTGTGTTCGACAAGGAATACAGGAGCCATGTTCCTGAGATAAACTGTTCAGAGCTTTGAGCACAACATCTGGCATGTGGTCTGTTACCATCTTGGGACTTATTAAAATGCTACTGAAGACTGTTTCATTTGACCATCTTGCTGTGTATTTAATATCTGAAGAGCACAACCTGAAGAAAAAAAAACAAACACACCACAAATGGCTCAGACTGTCAGAAATGGTGCTCAATGCCAAGCCTGGAACAGACAACCTGAAGACTTCTGACCTTGCTCAGGGAGGAACTGGACCCTTCTCACAGTGGGAAGTTGGCTCCCAAAGAGCTGCAGTTCTGCCCTTCAGCAGACAGCTGGAAATGCTGCCGTTCTGTGTCCCCGAAGGCAGAATTATGTCACACTGTACTCGCCTTAACTGTAAAAGAAGCTATTGCCTGATGCTGCTCCCAGAGACATGGAATACGGGGCTGAGGGTGAGGGGTTAAGCACTGCCCAGTCACATGGCTCTTGTCAAATTCAGGGAGGAAGTCACAGTGGTATCAGGAAGAAACCAGACACTAGATTTAATGCTGCCTACACAATGTGTTTAGGAGTTTATTTTACAGAACGGTACACGGTAGGGGATCTTGTGTGCTGGTCCAGTTAAGGAAAAACGTGATTAATCGCTTTGCTGTGGAGTAAATGAAGGAAAAGAAATGAACTCAGTAGAGCAGCCATTGAGAAAACCTGCCAGGTCACAGGTGTTAAAGCATCTAACTTGTAAAACCAGTATTAAAATTGTTAAACATTAAATAAAATACTGATCTACTGAATGGGAGGAAAAAAGTGGATTTATTCTCCAGCCCTTTTCTCTTCTATAAGGTACAGATTATTTTTTTTTCCTTCTGTAAGATGGTCTTGTGCAAGTTACAGATGCTCTTATTTCTGTTTCAGAATGAGAGAGGGTAACAAGTACTGTCTGGGTTGTGGGCTGTTTCAGGTGGCTTTGTCTGAAAAAACCAACATCAACAAAATGCAAACAAACAAAAAACAACTCTAAACACAACACTGCTCCAACAAAACCACAATCCTCACCCTTCCAGCAAGTTCAGCTTTTCTGTTGTCTTTGTCTCACCTTCTTGCATCCACAAAAAGGCAGCAAAGGACAGGAAACAAGAGGCAGCATGGGCATACTGCTTACTGGGGCAACTGGGCCTCTCCAGTCTGGCTGGGCCAGTACTGTGGGCAATGTTTTGCCTTCTCGCCCTCAGTATTGATATGACTACTCAGTCACTTGGTGTTTTGACATGAGCCTGCAAGATCTGCAGTCTCGGGTAGGAACTGCAGCTTGCAAAAGCTGAACTTTACAGTCCCACTGTGTAAAATCATCCCTTCATCACACTCAATATATGGGCAGAACAAGGTGCACAGGCATAAAGTTTCCAGGGCTGAAAGGGAAACAGCAGCAGGGAGGCACAGAATAAAAACTGAAAGGCTGTGTAACAACCAAAGACGGGTATTGGAGATGCGGAGCTGGAAACACGCGTTGAAAGTGAGAAGGAGCTTTCAGCAGATTTTAGGAAAACAAGACCACAAATTCAGTATTCTACTTACCTCCTAGAGCTGGATTCTTCTACAATATGGATAATCTTTCCAGGCAGATACAGGCGAGGGTACTGGGGTGGTGAATTTAAGTGCGATTCATCCTCAAGGGCGTTGTATGAAGGTGACCGCTGAACCATTAAACTCTCCTCAGCTAGGAGTGGCCGAGTGAGGGCATCTTGGTTTCTACCATCTAGCTCAGTTGGGAAGTTGTCTGGATCTCCTCCAAATACTTCGTACCAACAGCCACGCAGCAAAATCTGGTACTGAATTCAGAAAGAAAAACAGTCAAATTGAGGTTTGGCATCTCTCCAAGTAACTTATTCTACTTGTGTGCTTGCACACACGTCATCTAAAACCAGTTAAAAGATCAAAGTGACTGTATGCATGTGCTCCCCATATTTTTTGTTTGATAAAACCTCCTTAGCAAATTCTCCCCACAGTAATAACTATTTCACTGATATCTAACCCAAGCCACTAGTAACACAATGGAAACATTACAGTCTTTACCAGCTGAATTAGTCTCTGTGGATTCTGCTCTGCAGATTGAAGTTTTCTTGCACCTGTAACTTCTAACTGTCCATTATCTTACTCTGCATTTACAACATCACTCAGGCCCTCTACACGACAGCTCATGCCGGGACTCCATGGAAATAAACTGTTGGACTTGGTGATCTTGAAGGTCTCTTCCAACCAAAACAATCCTATGATTCTATGATTCTATAATGAAATCTTGTGGGTGCAGCAGATTTAACTTTAGATGTTCAGAAATGCATCACTGAATCTTTAAGCCTCTGTACCTCCATCGTCCTGCCTGACACCAAACTGTTCCAGGACCTTCAAAACTGTGTTTCTAACAGTGAAAAGGAGGAGGTGAGCAATTAACACCATAACAGAGAAATATTTACTTTCCAAATGAATTCTGAAGGTAAAATTTAAGCAAACCCACTAATTTGTTTATTTACTGATACATCATCATTACGCTCAAAACCACACACACCAACTGTCACTGTGTTAAAGCTGGGGCTTAACCCAGGGGACAATTCCACTGACTTTTAACCAAGAACTGCAGTTAGTTACCTTGGGTCTGTTGCAGTTTGCCACAATCCTCACTATTCTCCTCTTTAAATCCTCCATGTTGGGCATACTTAACCTGTTCAAACACACAGAGAACAAAGTAAAGAAAAGCCTCCTCTTCAATTAAACACTGCCCTGAAAGAACAATTTAAAAATGTTTCCATCTCACCTTGCAACAAGGTCTTTTCCAACAATGACTGAAACAATGAAGTGTTTTGTGTAATCTGCAAGTGATTTGCTAAAAACAAAAAAAAAACAAAACCAAATGCACTTTATATACACTACAGAGGAGTGCACACTAAGATTCTGGAGTTTATGATGATCATTATTTATCAATAAAAATACAAACACGGGGCGACAGCAGCAGCATTTGCAGTCAGTTCTTCAGCAGCTTTCAGACCTACTTGCTACAGAAGACAAGAGTACCTTCAGTGCTGACTGTAGCAGTACATAGATGTCGAACAGGCTGAGCTCTCGACTAGTCGGGCAAGCATTTTATTTCCAAAATATTTATTGTAAACTCTAATTACACTATCTGACAGAATTCACTAGATACATTTCGTTCTGTAATACGCACCCAAGACGTTGACTAACTGAGGATGGACTATACCTAATTCTAGTGGAAAATGTATAAACAACAGAATCAAGCCTAACAAATCTAAAAGATTAGCTACCTTGGAGATTTTTACGTCTTAGACATGGAACCAAATAGCAGAAGTCTCTTACCTTAACAATCCTCCTGGAGGGGAAAAGGCGTAACATCTTAATGTGGGGAAAGAGTTCCTGAGCATGATGGCCAAGATAGAAGCTGTTCCACCACCCAAACTGTGACCAACTATCATGAGTTTATATTCCTATAGACAGAAAGAAAAGACTGAAACATAGACACAAAAAAAGCATTATGAAATTCTTCTGACAAGCCAAATGATTTGGAAGGGAACTTACGGGGGCGATTGTGAAAGCCTGGTTCAAAATCCCATCATTTATTAGCTTTCGATAGATGTAATTTGCAGCTTGAGTTATCCCCTGAAAGACACCATTTGGAGTTAGAAGGGTGTATGTGATCTAAGTGTGATACATGTACACTTTAACTACAACACCATCGCAGAACAACTTTTCATTTTGCAAAGCCTGTCTTCTCTCTTAACACGCTCCTGACAGAGGTCTAGGTATGACCAAGTGGTCTTGTATATAATGGTTAAAAAGGTTTGGGAATATTTAACAAGGACATGAAGTCTGACAAAGAGGATTATCAATTCTACCTTGCAGTTCCAGAGGCAGTATTTGATGCAACAACTGAAATAATTTGTGCAATCCATCTCACAGGGAGAATACTCTTCTGTTTAACTAAGGGATCCCAGTGTTTACCATTTTCTTACTGCTGAGAAGATTTATGAACAGCTACAGACTGCACACACCTTATGCACAAAGCCATTCTCTAGAACATCCTCCAGCGTCAGGTCTTCACAATCTGCTGACAGATCAGTGAGAATGTCCTGTGAACAAGAGCTTCTGTCAGACCCCTCTGCAGGGCTTCATGGCTCATGGGTCGTGCTCTGCTACTCAGCACTGTCACAGGGACATCATCAAGCTCACTACCAAGTTTGTAAGCAACAAAACACCACCCACCATAAACCACCACCCAAGCAAATACACACAGCAATCACAATGTGGATTTCAGCAGCTATTTCCAAGCTGCAAACACAGACATGATGAATGGATCAGTGCTCACAGTGGAAAGGAACTACCACTGCCCGGCCTCCACGCTCTCTTCCGGTAGCACAGGGAATACTGCCCATCCAAGGACAGGAGGGCTGACAACTTAAGCCTGGAAGACTCATATCTGTGAGTTGTTTTCACATGTGCCAGTGTAACACAATTTCCTCCAGATACTAGGACTTCATCCATTTCTAGAAAGCTGATTATATGTATCAGATAGATGATACCTCAAAAGACAGGGTTCCTCTCACTGCAACCACAATAGCTTCTTTTTTGTGATCCAAAGCAACAAAAAATGGAATCTCGTAGATCTGGAGGGGAAATACATAATCAGTAAGGATATCAGCTTTTTATAAGAGTAACCTTCTGAATGCTCTCTTACTGAGCACTCTTTATTGTATTATGGAAAGAAGCTGAACTATTTTCTTATCAAGTTATTTTAAGTGCCTTTATTGCAATACTAAGACAGATTTATATCAATGGTTTTGTGGCTCTTCCTTTAGATTAGGGAAAAAAAAAATCAGAACTGAATGTATCAAGGCCTGTTTTCATTTGGCTTCGCGTCTTGCCTGTTATAAATGCTGAAGGCAAAGTAGAGCCTTTGCACCTTGCTTTGACTGAATTAATCACTCGGTTTGTTTGCTGAATGCCTGTCCAGATTGTTTACCTTGTTATGAAAACTGATATGAATGAAGTCTCTGTACTGCAGTCCTGTTATTTTTAGGATGGATCCAAAGTGAAAGTTATGACGATCACTGCCAGTTATATCAGAATCTGTTGGTCTATTTCCGCAACTAACAAACACAGAAGAAAAAAACTTTCATGTTCAAATTTTTTAGGTTTCATTTCAAGGAGTCACACTCAGTTACATTTGCAGAAGATTTCTGCCAGGAAGCAAATGCTCTTTTTGTAATTTTTTTTTCAGTAGTACCAGTAGTCTGATGCAGGATGTTACCTCTGCCCTCAAACCTGCTTTTGCCTGAGCAGCACGTCACACATTTTCAGTTCGAGGACTGGCAAAGACACCATTGCTACAGGACTATCAGCAGAGCAAACAATGCAATAAGAAACGAATTCTTAAGACGACAGACCAGTGATGGAAAACACAAACAAGCACAAAGGAAATGCAAAACAAATTCTGTACCCCAGACTTATCTCATGTTTTATCCATGGTATTACGTGGTTTGGTTTTTTCCCAAGTCATCTACATTTCATTAGGTTACATAATTTCATGTTACTAATTCAGAAAATCATGGTTACAGTCACAAACATCAGTACTACATACAGTAATCCTACACAGCATTACACATACTTCAACACTGACTGTAAGCATTGTTTACAGTAAAGGGGGGAAGGGAACAAAATAGAAGCTAGAGGGACAGGTACCGTTTGCTAACTCCTTTAAGGCTGGGATAACCGTTGATACACTTTTATTCCTGTACATACATTTGTGCCCAAAAGGCAGCTCTAAAAAGCCTCATTTTAAAATGTTTGGTTTAATTCCAACTCTTCCTTTGTCATTTTGCTAAATCAATTTTCTTTCTCTCAATCACAAATTTTTCTTAAGAAACAAAAGCTAATCTGTTTCTGAGGGTGGAAAGATGTAAGAATTTTGTTTCTACTTTGACATTTGAATTTGTGAAAGGTAATTCTACCAGTCAAGCTCATGTACTCCCAAAAGTGTTATCATTTAACACAACAAAAATGCTGCTATTGAAATTATTTTCTTTCTGCTAACACTAGTTAAATAAAAGGAAGCTCCAAGTTTTTAAGCTCTTGATCAAACGTACCAGTCACCACTGAGCTTACAGAGTGCAGTAAATGGGTTGGTGTATATGTAGTAGGGCCAGCCATAAGCAGCTGCAGCAAACAGCATATAGTGAGCAGCGTTCTCCAGTTCGATATCCAAATCATCTGTCTGAAAGGACACATGGAAAGAAAAGGAAGGAGAGAGAGGAAGAAAGGTGTGTCAGGCAGCCCCAGAATAAAACCTAAACTCAAACTAGTGAAAATCAAGGCATGATGAAACATGCACTATCCAAAAGGAAAACCTCAAGTTCTAAGAGTAACTAAAAATAGCCACTCGTACTCCAGGAGAGTCTGTTTTCATTCACATAGCTACACAGCTCAAGAATCTTGACAAAACTAAATTAGTTTCTTCATGACCCCATTGTATTGGCTGGATTCAAAAGGAATTTGATAGAAATTGGTTGAAGTAGAATTATACACTTCCATGAAACACAGACCAAAAAAAGGTAAAATAATTTACAAAGGTATTTTACCATAGAAGACAAACAAAAATCAATTAGCAAACTGTAACCTGTTTTCGCTTCTTATCTTGGCTGTATATTTGCAGTAGACGTAATTTAAACAGACCACAATACTAGAAGGCTCGCTTTTCAGTTCTGTGCTAATCGTACTAAATACTAATTTTCTCTCTGTTCCCTTTCTCTCCCAGCTCTTCAACAATGAACAAATGTCCTCAATGGCTTGTTTTTGTACTTGATTCCCCATTCATACGCAAGTTCTACTTATGCAAAAGTAGACAAATGTTTTCACTGCATCTATTAATAATGTAAATTGTTGAGAATTTTTATAGTAGTGTTTAATCTTGTTAACAAAAAAAACCCAAACAAAAACACCTTTGCACAAAGAACTGCATTTCAATTCAATCTGGCATCACCTGCTAGAGTAACTGCACCACAACCCTCTTACCACAGGAGATGATGGAGAATGACACAGGACTTCTTCAGGCTCTTTTAGGCAACTTTCCATTTTATCTTGCTCTTGATGGAGCAGAGTCAAACCAGCAGCTATGTCACTTGGCACCAGATCAGTGTCCTGTACAAAGAAATGAAAGAGCACTTAAAACCATCCCACACCTCAACATGGCAAAACTATCTTATAAGACAATGCATTCTGGTTTTTCAGTTTATATAACTACATTTCACTCAGAGACAAGGTGCGTTGCAGAAACAGGTCACAGCAGCATCTCACCTCCCACCCCTTCTGTATATATTGAATGTTACCTTCAGTTAAACTGATTTTTAATAGACCATTTTACTAGAAGTCAGAAAGTGGGCAGATTCTTCACTATGGGCAAGACTCCTTACTCATCATCGATAGGAAAAATGCCTTGATCTTCACGCACTGAGGAAAAGAACCTCACCTTTGAACTCCTGACTAGATACTCACCTAAGGAGACAGAATACTGCTTCCTCACAGCCCTTCACACTTATGAAGGGAGTGAAACCTTTGTTAAGGGGAGGGGAAAATCAGTGTTGTGTACCTTGTATGAGAATCACCTTTCATTTTGAAACTGGCGTATGCAAAACCTGATCTTAAGGCACAGGGTAGCAGGGACCTCTGGCTGAACAAACACCTGTTGCAATGTCTGCAAATCCAGAGTTAGTCAGAACATAAGAAAAGCTTTCCATCTTACTGAAAAGTAGTTGCGGAAAAGCTCTGCGATACTCGTAAAAGCCACTCGATGGTCATCATCTTGCACAATACAACAACACAGTAACCTGATTCTTTTTTCCCAGACTCTGGTGGCAGTGTTCTTCACATTATACAGCAGCTGCCCTGACTGACTGCTTTCCAGGTTCCGGTTTACACCATCGGTGAAGTAAAATGTCTTTTTCCCCCCAAGTGGATCAAAGACGATTAAAACTCCAATGATGGTAAAGATGATGATAACCCAGCTGCCAAACAGAAGGAAATGGGATAGAAAGACTGTGAAACCAGACACTTCTGACAAGTATGCAAGAAAACACAACTACAGATCTTGACAGCCAGAAAACAAAGTTATGAAATACTGTATGAACACCACCTGTTACCATCTTAAGGGTGCACGTGTTGATATTGGGCTTTCAGTCCACCAGGCACAAGAACAAGGCTGTCAGCTCATTTCACACAGGGCTCCAAACTCAAAATCACAGCCCTGTGCTTTGGAAACAGCAGCCCAGGAAGTGTGAACGCTCCACTTTTCACTACCAGTTAAGTGATCTAGCTACTACCCCTTTCACATTTATTTCGTTTTCTCCATTCCCATCTATCCCTCTTTCCCACTCTGATGTTTACCTCCTTTCCTTCACTCTAGCACATGCTCTCTCAAGGCAAGTAGCTCAAGCCTGTTCAGGGAAGGATACCAACTCATTCCAGCTGCCTAGATTAAAAAATTCTTCTCCTTTCACAATGAAAACCCTTCTTTGAGAAACCACAATAATTTGTAACAAATATCAAAGTCTCCAGCTGCTGAAAAAGCCTTCAATAACACAAAACCCATGAAAGCTGTTTTCCCATTTCACGTACACTATCAAGCTTAGGTGTGTGGGAAGGCACCTTTACCTTGCAATAACTGTCACCATGATGACATTTATCACAGTCTTCTCACAGTGCACACTGCTGTCTGACACCCATACAGCTCCTAGAACAGCCCAGATGAATTCAGGCAAATAGAGAAGTAGACGAGTGTAAAGTAGCTTGGGAAGTGATTTTCTTGGGCCTGGATTAGAAATTGTTCCTGAAATTACAGGGAGAATTTAAAACAAGAACTGTTTATGAATCATCTTCAGTACATAAAATCCTACCTGGATATATGAACTTTTTGAGCTTTACAGAAAATAAGAAACTGAATTGAAACTATGAAGTATTTTCATACTAATGGAAAGCTATCACTGAAGCTGAGGGGAAAAAAAAACCCAAAGAGTGGGATTATAGTCGTGATTCTTAGAATCCACTCTGCTGATAGCCCAAATCACTCTCTAGTCAGAGGCGGTTCTGTAGTGAACTTGAGGCAGTAGTGCTGTGCCCAGCATAAGCCATACTGGAGCACTGGCTCACCTACGGTTCCTTATGACTTTTGCTGCCTGCTTTTATTGTTCTATTTATCTCTCAGTTGGCTCAATATTTCATTTTTAGATGCTACTTTGCTGGACTACAAAGAAGTTCTGTATACTGAGACACTAAATAATAAATTCAGTCATATTTTTACTTAGGAGAACAAAAGTAGGATCACCACCAGGACGAATACTTCTTAAGCTATTTCTGTATTGTTAGCTTGCTAATACCCTCTTCCTTTTAGGGCTCTTAGGCAATAAAAAAGGGAGCAACTTTTGGCCAGCTCAGCTCCTTAAACCAGTTTGTTGATCGCAGGGTAATGAGGTGGTGGGGTGTGCATGCTCACGTGTAGGCAGGATAATTTGCAAAGGTTTAAAATACTGCAGAACAGAAACAACTCTGGAAACTATTTTCCAGTTGTAAAGCTGCGGTTCACACCCAGTGACAAAGCTGTTTAAAAAGCCCCTGATCCAGTGGTCATTTACCCTCCTTCCCAGGCTGTAACCATGCAGCAGCGTGGTAGGTTAGACAGACACAATCAGACGGAACTGTGACTCCTGAAAACAACTTCTCTCCCAGCACCACAACCAAGTGTATGAGTTCTCCAGACAGGTTCACCACTGGCATCACTACTGCCCAGTGCAAGGAGTGGTGCAAGAACCATTGCTCCAAACACCCTCCAAGCCATCCCACCATTCAAAATGCAGCCTCAGGAAATTCAGGCTCTTTTCTTCCTGCTATTTTCCTCACCTCCTCAACTTTGATATAAGCATAAATAGCATAACTTGGCTAATCTTCCTGTCCCTCCTCTGGAAACTGCAGGAAGACCAGTGGTTAGATTCAAGGCAAGGATTATCATCCACATCTCTGCTCTGTCATAGTTTCTCTTCATGCACTCTTGATGCTTCTTATAACTTTAATAAAATACTCTTTTATTTACAGTGTTGTGAGGATGAATACATTATATAAATTGTGGGGTCTCATCTATTACTCCAGAGACCACACACATATTTCAAATTAATCCTCCCAGCATTACTTTGATAATGAGATGCCTCACCAGGAAAAAAGCTTTCTTAGCATTTTTTAAGCCAGAATGAACCATTTCTACAAATGACTAGCAGGTGCATTGGGGTCTTTTCTTCTGTTTAGCCATTCACTGCAAGCTGTAACTCCTGTTCTGTTTAACAGCATGTACTGCGTTAGTTTTACTATGGTGTTTATATGGATCACTTCCCTATGTGTGTTTTTTTCCCAAGCAACTTGCTGCAGCTAAAGAACTTTCACAAGACGTGACTAAATCTGCCTGTGCAAAGCAAAGCTCACATGATCCTTCAGAAGAGAAATTTATTTTTGGATAAATTCTCCTAAATTCCTGGCAGAGAGGCTGAACAGTGTTCCATTTGAGGTCATGGATTCATGGTGAACCCAGAGGAAGTTTTCAAGATGCTCTGATGGCAATGAACATAATCACCACTAGCTGACCTAGAATATCGTGTCCATTTATTAGACTCCTGACTAACAGAGGACATACTATTAAAGCAAATATATTAATGCTGATAGACAATTTCTCAAGTTTGACTACCATTAAAGCACTTGACCTGTTTTGCATTTTTTAATGTGAACTCCAGATTAAAAAAAAATACTTATTACAATCCTACTAGGTCAATACAAAATATTATTACTATTTACCTTGCATACTGATGTATACAAGAGCAGATAATACACATATTGTAAAAGCCAGGAGAATTAGGAGGACGAGCAAGTAGCTGTGCAGCAATCCTCCCCCAGGACAGTTAAACTGCCCCTTGTGAACTGCGTAAAGTACAAGAATTCCAATCCACCTACAGGAAAATAAGATAATAAAAGTTACAGTTGGAAAGAAAAAGCACATGCTGCAAAGTGATCCCCTGGTTGTTTACATCGTCATGAAAACACTTCTCGCAGATCAACAGAAAGGGAATTGTTACATAAGGAATTTATCAGAATGAAATGACTATACAAACACTCGGCAGTAATTACAACAAAGTCGTTTGCAGACCAGCAGTCTCCTTTCACAGAACTACTCATTCGCACAGACGCTGAAGCACCTCGGCTGATCTAAACAAAGGAATCGTAATAATTCTTGAAGTAATGAAACCACAGTACCACTAGTCAGCGATTAAACACCACAGCGACTGTGGTTCTGTGCGTACAGAAAACAGCGCAACAGTTAAATCAAGCTGTACGATCCCGCAAGCAGAGGGGCTTTATCACAAACCCGCCGCCTTCCTCCCCAGTGATGCAACGCCTCAGAGGAAGGAAGCAAGGCTGCACTCCCGGCCGAGGGAGCTCGGCCGCCGAGAAAGCCAGCGGACGCCGGTGGACCGCACATCCCACTCGCCAGCCGGAGGAGCCCGGCGGCGAGCGGCAGCCGCGTCGGGAAGCGGCCCCGAGGCCAGGCGAGGCGGCAGCACCGGGCTGCGCCGGCCCCGCGGGCGCGAGGGAACGGCCCCGCGGGCGCGAGGGAACGGCCCCGCGGGCGCGCAGGGAACGGCCCCGCGGGCGCGCAGGGAACGGCCCCGCGGGCGCGCAGGGAACGGCCCCGCGGGCGCGCAGGGAACGGCCCCGCGGGCGCGCAGGGAACGGCCCCGCGCGCCACCTTACCACACGAGCCTGATGAAGAGCTCGAAGGCCCCCGGGAGGACGAAGTCGTCGCTGCCGATGGCCCAGCGCCTGCCGAACACCACCAGCCCTGGCATCCTGCGGGCCGCGCCGCCGCCGCTCCGTCACGCCCGCCCGAGCACCTGCGCCGGCCCGTCGCCCACGGTCAGCGCAGCCAGCCCGCTGCCCTCGAGGCCCGCCCGCTCCCGCAAGCCACACCGCCCACCCGGGGGCGGGCGTTACGTCACGGCAACGCGACACCGTGACGCACACGCACCGCCCCACAGTCTCCGTGTGTCCGCTCTCCCACCCCCAATTGGTCCGAACTACGCACGCGCCCTCGTGGCGCCGGCCTTCCCGCCGCCCGCGCGCAGAGGGCTGGGCGAGGCGGGGCTACTCAGCCCGGCGCATGCGCGGTGGCCGCTGGGCGCATGGCGCCCCGGCGCGTGCGCAGAGCGGCGGGCACCGCTTGTCAGGGCGGGCGGGACCCGGGGACACCGCCCGCTGAAGTGGCGCTGCGCAGCGGTGTTAGGGAGGGGGGACGAGCGTCAGAGAAACAAATCCCGTGCCAAGTACCTGCGTATCCCAGCGCCCGTCCCTCCGGGCACAGGCACATGAAGGATGGCGTCTCGGCTACCGCGGGTCACAGGCGGGCACCAGGAAACAGGCAGAAATGGCTCAAGAGCTGCGGCACAGGAAAAGTCAGAGCGTGGACGCGCCGAGATGGGGGCGTTGCTGCTGGCTGTTCTTAGAGCAGAGCTGCCGCCTTCTCCCGCAGGCCCCTGCGCAGCTCTGAGCACACGCTGGGACAACACATCCCAGAGGGACACCCCGCAACTTAACTGAAGGCCAAAGCTAACAACATGAAAGCAAATAACCTGGCCCAGATCCTGAAAAGCACACACATACTAACAAGGGCAGATCTCACCTAGCCCTACAGCTACAACTAGAATCAGGCTCTTGGATTTCCTTACAGGGAGGCACCTTCGTTTCGAGGGACTCAGATGGACTGGGATAGTGAGTGCAGTACCCAAGATGCTAGATGCTGTAGCATCTTAGCATACACACTGCAAATAAACAACACTGTTCACAGCTGGGGTAAGAAACAATCACCACTAACTTCGGGGATAATGATGGTAAACTAGAAGATAAATGATTTCTTAAACCAAAACCATGCACAAGCACCATACCCTCATCTGCAGTAAGCTGTAGACTGAACTCGGGCAAAACAAGAACTAAGTCACCATTGCCTCATTCCCTGGTAACCACCCTCATAGCCTTAAAAAGGTCACGCTTCAATCCAGCAAACACTGACATTAAGCAACTCACCCTACCACAACTTTTCATCTAGTCTCAGGCTAACAGAAAACTTTAATTCAGGAATGAAAAGAAAAACCCCCAACATTTTCACCATTTCATAAAGTGTTTATTGAGGATGGTAACACAGGATAAATCATGCAACAGCTCAGTAAAAAAAAAAGGGAATCATTTAAAGAATGGTAACTGGTGCTGCTGATTTTGAAAGGTCTATAAAAAAAAAATATTAATTGTCCAAAAGTGACATCAAAAACCACTTGAAGCTGAACACGGAAGTTGCTTATAAAGCATTCATCAAAAAGAAAATGTATTGTTTAAAATGATCACCTACAGGTTACTGTAATCAAGTTGTCAGTCTCCCATTTCTATAGCTGCAATGGTGTAGCAGGCCTGTACATCCAAGATACCTAACCTTCTTTTCCTGAACCAACACACAGTCACAAACATTTGTCACTCAGCAACACAACCGGATCTCTTACCCCTCACAACCTGTGCTGCCAAGTGCTTTCGTTATTGGGATTACCTTCCCAAACCTCATGGCAAAACAGCAAAGGGCCCATCCCTGTGGCCTAGAGAGATTTCCTTACTGTCTGCTTGCCATCAGCCTGTTTTAGAAGGGGGAAAACTACAAAACATGACTGTTCCCCCTCCGGCACCAACATATATTTTAAATAAGGAACTCCATGTCAGCAGATGGCACAAAGACTGGGCACCAGCACATCACATCAAACATAGGTGGTTTCAGATTTAGAGTTGACATATATTCACCTTTTGGAAAAAAATAAATATAGTGGAATGAAAATTGAATCAAAGGGAAAGAACAGATGACTACCATCCATCAAGGATGCACATATCTGTGCACTAAAAAAAAAAGAAAAAAATCTGTCATTTCAAAGAAATTCTTGAAAATTAAAAAAAAAGTTTGCACTTGTTCCTGGTCATAAACAATCTCACAAAAATCTCACTTTTGGAACTATTCCAATTGAAACCGTACACTGAATTTATTAATACAGTATAAGTTTCTTTATGTAAAAAATCTTTATACATAGTAATAAAAAAGATAAAGGCAAGATGCATCAAACAGAAATCTGCTGGTTGTTTTTCCTCCGTTCTTACAGAGCCGCTGATGACTACCTGCACTATAAAGAGCTGTGTTTCTCACTTTCTGTCTCAAGCATCTTCACCTTTGCTTGTGATAAGGATTGTTCTGTCCAAGCATCCAAAAGGACAGATGCTGGTGATGGGATTTTTGGCACTTACGCTGGCAAACTGAGCTTCTTTCCCTTGAGTACTGTAAGGAAAAGCAGGAAAGAAAACAGTTAGCAAAACAAAGATTTGATCTAGAAGCACACACTGTTAAAACTTTGAAGGGACCAAACCTATCACACAGAGTGGCTGTGTTACAAAATGGGTGCGCTGCGACAGCCCTCCCAGGCTTGCTGGCCTCTGCTCAATACACACTGGTCAAACTGGGAGGAATTAACAACCACTCCAATCCTGCCCTCTTGCGGCACCCTGAAATTCACACCTTTCATCCTCACACAGTAACCTATGACTGTGGTTTCTTAAGAGTTATGACTAAACACAGCCCCATATAGCTTTGTAGTTTGTGATGGAAGCTGGTATGTAAGGGCAGAATTACTAATGCATCCGGCAGAAATGACTGCTGCTATGCTTGGTATAAACAGAAACATCCCAATCTTTTGGTCTCTTAGGGTATTTAAGGCACTGAGAAAGGTGCCTGTAAGCATGGAATCTGCACAAAACACTGTATGTTGTCAGGAGAAGCATGTGGATCCTACTCACCGATGGAAGACAACAGCAACATGTATTTTGGCAGACTTATTTTGTCAGTTACGATCAAGAGACCATTTATACACTTATGCTCTACCCATACCCAAAACCAGCTCTCAGAAATGCCCCACACTAGCAGAAAGCGCAATTGATAAATGCAGCGAGGAGATTTCAGCAATAATCTGCACACAGAATTAACAATCTAGTAAAGTTGATATAGCAGATCCCTATGACTATGTCAATTGCTACATTCCGCAGTCTGAAGCAGGAAGTTAATTGCACTACTCACCTTTTGTAACATACAAATAGAAGAAGTCACAGTAAAGAACGGTCTGGACCACACCAGCAACAACAGCTATGAGGTCAAAAAATCCCTCAAAATAGTAGCGCCAAATCCAGTTGACTAAGTACAAGGCACGGTACAGACCCAAGAAGAAAAGATAGTGAGTAGTGATGGTCTCTGCTTCCCCAGTTTTGCTGATCATAAAAAGTTGGGGGAGAATAGCAACCGATTCAAGATAGATGGAGAAGGTCCACAGTATCTGAAAGGAAAAAAAAAACAAACCCACAACATAACCACAGGTATCTTCAACTGTCTTACTGATAACAGAAGCACAGAAGATACTGGCTTGGCTTTTCAGTCTCTTAACAATATTAGGGATAGGGTTAGTATTTTGGCACACTATCCTTGGTACAGGAAAAACTAAGCGAAAGCTTCAACATCAACCACAGGGGGGTACAAGGGAAGAAATATCTTGGCAGACAATAGTCTCTCCAACTCAGCCATCTAGTGAGCTAGCAGGCATAGGTTTACTCGTGAGCAAACTGCACCCATCAGTTCTAATAAAATCATTTAACTCCAATTAATATAAAAATGCAGCTCAGTCCACTTGAGCATCTGAAGTTATTCTCTGTTTTGTGGGGAAAATTACCCATTGACCTCTCTATAATTACACTTTAAATATCATTTTTCTGATAGGAAAACACATAGTTGTACTTCAAATACAATGCAATTCTTTCTAACACTCCAGAACATTTGTGATTCTACAAAATTTAAGAGGTGTTATAATTCCTTTTGTTTTCACCAGGTGGCATCAGCTATTCACAAACTGCATTCTACAGCTTTTCTATAACAAACAAAAGGAAAGATACTTTTGAATTAATATAACCATCAGAATGTACTGGGGGAAAAAAAAAGTATTCTACTTAATAAAATAATCCATGTTAATAAAGCCAGTCTCCTGAAGTGCCTTAAATTTTCACAGAAATCTACACTGTAAAGATGCAATGTTCTAAATATTTTAGAGAAAAAAGTATAACCTCCTGCCTGCAATCAACTCACCTCCAGAGGAGAGAAGTCATGATTGACAAGAAATGAGAGTCCACCAACAGGAACTATCAGAAATTCCACTCTGAACGTATCATGGTTTCCATCATAGGTCGCCTTAAATTTCATGTAGATCAGGTACACGGTGGCATACGAGCAAGCAATGTAGATAAGCTGAAGAGCAAGGAAAGAAAAAACAAAACAACCCACAGAGGTTGCAGGATTAGATCAAACTCACTGAGCAAAGGTATTCCCAGGCACTAAGAGGAGTGAGGGCTGTCTTTTTTGGTTCTTTGTATTGTTGGTTTACAGGCTTTTGCTGTGGTATTTAACTCTTCTCAGCAAAGTAATAATTCAAAACCAACGACTCTGGGCTCTACTGGTTTTCTTGCTTTAAAAGCATCACCTTGCCTCTGGTTGAAGTGACTGTCCAGAGTTTCTTTCAAGATCCTTTCCTGAGTAGACAGAACTAAGGAACTGACTGGATTACCCCTTCTACCAGTGCAGGGGAAGCACTGGCCCAGACATTTACGTCAAAATGTGCACAGGCATACATGCAATAATGATGGAAGGGGCCTTTTTACATTCAAAACGCCTGGGAGTGGTGTGCCTTGTGGCAATTAAAAACCCCATTCAGACTCAGCCATTTAACATCTCCCAAATTGGCCAATTAGATTTAGATCTGTAGATGCATCTAAAATCTGAAGAGTGGCAAGTGGCCAGTGTTCTCCACCAACCAACAGGCCATAAACCCTGCAAAACTAACAGACTGCTAGAGGTCCTGAACCAGAATTGAGTTTCAGTTGATGTCTAACATTACCATTTTTAATTGTTTTGGTAGAATGTGTAGCTGTTCGCTGCTGAACAGGTAAATAGCTATATATTACAGATGAGAAAACAGATCAGAGTACACAACTTTCTAAATGCCGATCTGCCATTGTCAGGACAGAGCTCACATTGTCCAGGAGACAACGTAGAACAGTAGATAGCTTCTGCCTCTGCTTCACCACAAATATTAAATATCTCATTAAATATAGGTTCTTTACAACTGAAAAGGATTTAAAACCCTGTTACACATGCTACTGATCACTGGAAATGCTGCTCACAGATACAAAATGCTACAAGTATTCTATGAAGGAGCTCAGAATCCAAAGAGTGTTTACTACACTAGCACCCCGGCTGACCAGAGATAAAGGACCACAGGACAGATACCAGATACAGGGAACCCATACTACAGGTGTAAACTAATCGTAATTGGTATGGTCATAGAAGACACTAAGTGTGAACGAACCCCAACTCCTTGTTAAAGACTCCTTCATGTGAATTACAGTTTGTTTTGGGACACTCAAAGTTTTCATTTTTAAAGACACCAAAATAAAATGGTAGAAGAAAGACTACAGAGTGCACCAGCAGAAATGCATCCAATACTCAGATACAGGTACCATCGAAAAGACATCACAAAATATACAGTCTGCAGGTCATTAAAAAAAGCCAATAGACAGATCTGTGTATTTCTGTATATATTCCTGGAACACAGAAGAAACTAATTTTCCTAAATAACTGATGATGACTGCCAGACAAATACAGCAAGTTGTTTACACCTGTAGTTTAATTAATATTTCACTAAAAATACTGAGGAAAATCCTAACTCTAGAGAAACTAACAACTTTTTTTTTGCTGCAAATTACACTATTTTCCTCAGATAAGAAAGTTAATTTAGTTATGCCCTGGGTAACCTGTATAGCAGTTCATGTTCTTCACAGTTGCATAGCGCTATATACTCCTAAATAAGTGTAGATAGAACAAGAAGCTGTGTTGGGACACCCAAGCAGCTTTGTCCTGGCACTACAATAATGGGCTGAAAAGCCAATTACACCCAACAGTGTCTGTAAGCAGTAACCTTTGAAACCATAACAGAGGCTTTCACTTTGCAGGTTAATACTGGATTTGAAGAGGACCACTCTTTCAGTACTGGAAAGACTCAAGTTTAGTATGAAGTTGAGTATCACAAGCATAATTTCCCGTATCTGTTCCTTTTCAGGATGGGAGGGCTGCAGAACAAAGACACGGTCAGGACCTTGAATCACAAGCAATAAAAAAATTGCAAAAGCCCTAGCTGCTCCTGTAGTGCACCCAACGGTAGCTTTCAATGTTCTCAGAAATTACACAGAGAAAAAACGTGTTTCAAGAGTATTTTACTTAATCCACAGTTCTTCATCTAGACTGTTAATATAAAAATCTTAGGCATACACCTTTGACTTGATAGAAGACAACAGTGTGAGTGGGTTTAAGATCTAAAATTTTATTTTACAGTATTTTTCCCCTAATTCTTCAGTATGTTTTGCATTATTGACTATCCAGTCTTTCCTCTTGGCAAAGATGTAAGATTCTCTGAACTAAAGCTGAAGAGCATCAAGAAAATCCAGGAATAAAGGAATTGGATTAAAAAGGTATCTGCTCTGGTGCCACAAATGCATCAATCTGTACCGTGCCACAAACATGCTGCACTCTCCCAGTTTACTGCTTATTTTCTTGTACTTAACACCAGAAACAGCAGAAATAAGAAATAAACAAATCCACATTTGGGTTCTCTAACATTCAGTGGACAAGCAAACAGGGTACAACCCTAAGAGTGTACTCCTGGCAACTTTTGCTCAGCCTCTGACCAGACACTAGCTGCAATTCTGGCAATGCGTTTTGAATTATAATTTACCTTGTAGTAGATAAAAAGATTTACTTAAGCTCTAATATCTCAATTGAGAAATACAATTTATTTGAACCATTTTTCAAAAAATTTTTATTTTCAATAACCAAAATGGCATTTGTTCTAAATGTCCCAGTCCCCATATAAGCAGTTTTTAAAAACTGCATATAGTGTAGAAAAAAGTAGGTGTTTGAGTTCATTTTCCACATTCTTTATCCAAAGCCCGTCTAGAATTCATTCTGTAATAAAAGCTGTGCAGTGGGCCATTTAAAGAGGCTTTTATTAACGAAATTATGCACTCTGCACGCAACATTACTAGCTTTGCTAACTCTTCAGTATACTCTACCTTCATAGATGTGTTATACAATGAAATGAATGAAGTGAAGAGGTCCAGGTAACGGGTAGTGAAGACCAGTGCAAACAGAAGCTGGCTTTTCCCAGAAATACCTAAAGTGATAAAGGAAATAATTAATTATACAAAAAGTGATGACTGGCTTTAAAACACTTGATGCCAAGAATGAGAAAGGCTTCCAAGCTGTACAAACAGAGCCGTAAGTTCACATATCTCAGTAGTGGGACATAACTTATCTTGTACTAGCAGAGGTGCTAGCACTACCCAAGACTGAAAAGTTGCTCTCAGCAGACAACCTGCAGGTGATATTTTTGTAGATTACACTGTCTGTTCTGCATTATCATCGGGCACTATGCAGCAAGGCTACATTAGCTGTCAGTTCTTAAGAGTGCTGTCACATGCCTCAGTACACTCTTCAGACGCTGAACAGCTGAAAAGGTACAAGGGCAGTAGATACTACAGATCAGTGATAATCAGAAAGTACACTAGCACCAATAATGTGATTTTAAAGGAATACACTGATTTCAAAACAATTCACTTCAGAAACTTAATTGACCACATGGTGGGTTACAAAACATTATCAGTCAAACCCAGATGTTACAGTGTACTGTAATGAAAGATAAAGAGAGTGTGAGGGAGCTAAAATGACAGACACCTACACTGCATCTTCAAAGTAAGTTTCAATTTCAGGCAAAAGCTCCAACATCAAAACATTTGCTTGTACTTAACTTCAGCCGCTCGAGCAGAGTTAGAAGCATAAAAGCTTTGCACAATCAGTCACTAAAAGCTTCTGAAAACTGAGGTGAAGCATCGCTCCATTAAAACTGATGTGGTGGTGTGTCACAGCAGGGGACCAAAACAACCTAGCCTGTGCCTCTATCTTGTTATTCCAATTATTCTTGTTTTCAGTCATCCAGGGTGAAAATATTTTAATCTGTTCAGCTAAGCATGCAAATATTGTTCAAAAAACAAGCAAGCAACACTGTCCTAAGGTCAGGACCTACAGGACAAAGAAATCCACTTGGACAGATTACAGTACAGCATCAAACTACAGCATATAGTTACGTTCAATTATTTAACATGCTGTTTTCTTTTAGTAAATAACTGTGAACAGCAAAAAAGCATCTAAGATACATTAATTACTGCTAATGGCTGTAAGTTTGGATCTGGGTGTGTTGTCACATAAATACAATTTATATACTTGACAAATTCCTCTGAACCATTGCCAGCCTCACCTTTACCCCAACCCCAAACATTGTTATTTTTATTCAGACTTTCAGTGTTTACACTGGATTTTGAATCCATAGTATAGTCAAATGATCCTGAAAGCCAAGTTTAAACTAATTTTCAAGATAAGTATGCTAGACTAGGCAAGGTTCAAAGTTTAAACCAAAGACCTATGGAGAAAGTGGCAAACTGAAGAGAAAGCAAGATCTATTACCACCAGCAAAAACAGGGGGAGGAAACAGGTAACACTCTGCTGTATGAATTTCAAAACTTTAGGAAAGATACAGATGCCACAGGACTGGCCTTGGCTTATGGCTGGTAACCACAACGTACTGATACTGCACTGTCATTATTCTCATCCTTACTCCCACAAACATTACTTAGTTCCTGAGCTACATAAACATATTTTAATTTCTTGTTCCCAAGCTCTCGGCTCAAATTTCAAAGAGTCAAACTCCTCATTTTTGTTTCATCCTCTCACATGGAAAAACTCCTTCAACCTCCATGCCCCAGCTTGGCTAAAAGCAATAGCATGAAACTTTAATTCAAAGGCTCAGCTGATTTTCACAGCCAGGGAGGACGGTAGAGCTCAAACTGTAGTACCTTCTCATCTAACTTAATTTTGCTACTGTGACTTAGGTAAAGAGTAACAGGCAGCAGCAGAGGCATTCAGTTGGCCTGGCTGTGGAATGTGTACAGTCCTTACTATTAACTGTATATCACAGCCATAACATCTCCAAATGAGTTTTTCTAATGAAAGCCAGTCCATACTTTGTCATGGAAACTTCACAGCCTTTTTCAAGTATTTAGTAAAAAAAAAAAAAGTAGTTTTGTTCAGTATGAAGTCCACATCAGCCACAGAACCACAACTTCTTTGTTTCTGCTAATAAAATACCAGCTGTACTTTCGATTTAAAAAAAAACCAGCCTAACTCTAAACACAAATCTGTCAACTGAGAAAGGCGAAATTTTCCTTCCAAGACAGAGAAGAAATTCCGAACCTAGGTAAAGCAGCATTTTTGGAGAAAACACAGACAAATTTGCAACAGCCTGTGGCAAAGTACTGTCTAAAGTCTTTAACATAGCATATGATCTGCTCCATAGTAGATGCATGAACAAAATTATGAGACACAGCTATATTACCTAGCAAAATTATTACACATTTCCTACCCATGCTATTTTTTAGAGCATTCAGCATATAATCTGACAGCCTTGCAATGGCAGGCCACCTTTAACACTTGAGAAATGACACTGGGAAAGGCAAATCAATTTTCAGGCAGTAATTCACAGTGCAAACAATCTAATTTGACTTGGAATGGATTAGAAAATACAGTCTGACCATGACAACGTTTGAAAGCACAGGGTTCTTCAAGTGTCATGAATTTCTTAATTATGACATGAAGTCAATAATGGAGTTACCTGCTACATTCTCCAGAGCTCCTAGTAATTATTTTTGAGCTATTATTTTGGAGTGGCAAACACTTTCCCAAATACTACATTTCGAAACTCAAATAACCAGTCATGCAAAAAATTGTTTCCCTGCCAGCTCTGACATCATGACTGTATTTGCTTTCCCCTTGTTACTTTTTTAACATATTGACTATATTAGGGGGAAAACAAAAAAGTTTGTCAAACACTGAAAACACAGACTGCTTTACAATCCTAACCTCACCTATTTTTCTCAGTTAGAGGAGTCACTTCTTACGAGTGAACACAGGGACTGATGTGTCTTCAGGAAACAGCAGGTTGCAGCAGAGGTACACAGGCTGTCTCCCTCCCTTTTCCAGCTGCTTTTACAGGCCTCTGAACTCCTCTTGGAACAAAGGCCTGACACGCACAGATGCAACCAGAAGAGTCGGCACCATGTGGCTTGCCAGCTCTTCATGGATCACAGCCTACAGTTTAGCCATCAGTTAGAAGCCTTTATTTATTTTCTAAGCTTCAAAAGTGCACAGTTAAAGTAGCAGCTGGTTTGCTGCATTTCCCTAGACATCAGTAACCATGAGGTATAATTTTATTTAATTTATAAACTGCTCTAATATGCCATGTAAAAGAATCACAGAAAGCCCACTCGCAAGAGGCATTTAGCAGCGGCTCAACATTAACTGGTAACTATTCAGGGGTTATTGCTCTGTATGACTTTACATATTTTATGCAAATATATATTTATGATTTTTTTGTTAGTAGAAACCACAACTGACAATAGCAAACCTCTACAAGGAACAGGATGGAGCCCCAAAAATAAAAACTCATGCTCCACTGAGGTGCTCTTCTTATTCTAGACAAACTTGTTAGGCATCAGACATCAACCTCACAGAAGTAATATGATCTGGATTTACTCCTAAGGACTCAGGCCGAACTAGAAGACACCAAAAAACCAATTCCAGACAAATGCATCCCTGTTTCATTTTTTTGCTCAGGAAAATGAATGAAGTAGACACTTTCTACTAGAAGAGTCCATGTGTGTATGTTTGTGTTCAAGGACACCAGCTAATTTAGGAAAGGGAAGAGTTGGCCCATTTACTTTTCTGTGCTGGAGAAAGCAGTACCAAAGATGATGATTGGTATGAGTCTACTTTCTTATGAATCAATCCCTAGTAAGAGAGATCCTCGATCACAACTGACTTAAGGAAAAGGACATCAGATCACTTTTTAAGCAGAAAGATGGGACTAGGTTACATTGTTCTACACTGTGTAAATAACCTCAGTCCAAAGGTCACCTAAGAATCTCTTAGCTAAAACCCTATTTGAATTTTAGCCTTGCACTAGAATTTCTCATTTTCTCTTCTGACAGCAAGAGATATTTAGTTTTTAGATCATTAACTCTGTTGTTTGTAATCTTGACAGCATTCCTCAAGGCAGAGGGCAGAACTCTACACAAGAGGTGGAGAAGGCCCGGCCCTCTCCTGCCAGATCCACATAGCATTCCTGATATCCCAGACCCCGAGCCAGAGTTCACTAGGAAGGAGCTCTTGTGCTTCACAACCTCAGAAACAATAGTTCTGTGCTACCACTGCATTTGGACTGAGCTTGAGCTCTTTTGTAAAGTTAATAACAGTTCTTACTTTACGTGTGTTTAAAATCAAAGCTATTCATTTACTAATTCTTTCTTTCACGTTATCAAGCGATTAGCAAAAAGTGACTTGCCGTGAAAACACACAGAACTTGTACTTCCTCTTACCTGTAGCACAAATCTCTTTCACTTCCCCATTCTCATGTTTTTCAGACTGCAGCTTAAACCAAATCTTCACACTCTTAACTGAAGACTTTACAGATATATTTGTTCAACAGTGGTAACTTGGTATTTGAACAATATTTTGTGTCGACACATGGCAAACCCATTTAAACAATGACTGTTACTAAGGAAGGAGAAGCTCACCAGAGAGAGGGCAAAGTCAAGCTCACAAACCCCAGTCCACAGCAAAACCATTATTTCCAGGGTCGATGGCCTGATCCATGTAACAGCACTGAAATGCCCATTTTGAATCACAGCAACTCCTAGTTTTCTGAAAGCAAACAGCTATGCTGATTGCAACTGCTTGCAATTCCTTCCAGCCACCACACCGTACACTAGGAATTAAAAAGCAAACCACATCACACGGAATTCGAGCAAGCACGTACAGAACGCAGGAGGAAGCAGCAGCGTTTCTCACCCGGGCTGGCAGAGGAGCGGCGGGAGCAGGGCTTCTCCCGGCGCCCAGGCCGGAGGGCGGCCGGCACCCAGCTCCCTCCCCACCACACCTCTCCCGCTGCCACGTCAGAGCAGGCCAGGATCTCGACGGAAAGCCTATTCACTCCAGCCTGGAACCTCTCTCCTAGAGCTTCCGACTGCAGCTGGTCAGGCGGACAACAAAACACCGCTGAAGCCTTAAAAACGTTACGAACCACAGTTAATTCTTACCGCAGCGAGAGCGGTAAACAAAAGGGGAAAAGGCGGCGCGTTAGTCAGCCGCGAATGCAAGCCAGAGCGCGGAGGGGAGAGAACGAGGGAAACTTCAGGATCTGCAAACTGCAAGTCAGCTACTCCCAACGCTGCACCAAAACCAGCCTCCACGCACCAAAGCTGCGCTTACAGCTGCCAAGTAAACATGCAGAGGGAAGGCTGTGCACTGTCAGGAGAGGCGAGAAAATAGGCTCCGTCTCCTTCCCCGATAGCGGCCGGGCGCGGAGAGGGGAGGGAGGCTGCCCGCCCCGCGGGGGACGCATTCCTCCCTCCCTCCCCTCCTCCAAACCTGCCTCCCCATTCATTCGCTCACCGCCGGGCAGTTACATAAGGAAGGAGCGACCCACCCGGGGACAGCCGAGGTGGTGGTGGTGCTCAAGGATTAAGTACAAATAATGGTAACCGCTAAAACCTTTAACGGAGTCACAGCTCCCACGAATGCACCCCCATCCTGGAGTGGTGGATGCGGCTCCCCCTTCCTCCCTCCCGGCTACCCGCCCGCTTCCCCATATCCTGGTTTTGGAGGAATATCGGTCAGGATAAGGGCTGAGCCCCCGTTCTCCTGCGCTGAAAGGACCGATCCTCCCTTTTCACCTGACCGGGGCGAGTTCTGCCCTCCCGCCCTTCGGAGGCGCCGCATGGGTGGACAATCCCCCTCCTCGCCTCTCCCCGCTCTTCCACAGCCGCCTCCCGGGCAAGCGGGGCGGGCAGGCGGGACCCCCGGCAGGCGCTGCTGCCCCCCAGTCCCCCCACCGGTTCGGCGGAACTCTCCTCGAGGGAGCGGTCTCTAAAGGACGGCAGAGGCGATCGCAGCACCCACTCCCCCGCGGCGAGAAGGCGGCGATCGCGCCCAGCCCCCGGCGAGGGTCCCCTCCGGCAGCGCGGCCCAGAGCTGCCCAGCCAGTCCCGCCGCCCGCCCAGCGGCCTGCCGCACGCACCCGCGCAGGAGCGGCTCTTCCAGATCTTGAGCAGCAGGATGATGATGGCCGCCAGGTGGGACAAGTCCCCGGTGAGGCGGAAGATGTTCATGGCGGCGGCAGAGGCAGCAGCGCAGCCCGGAGCCGGGGAGCGAAGATGGCGTAAGCTCAGCGGGCACCCAGCGACGTGGCCCGGGGACGTGGCCAGACAGCCACCGCGCCCGGTGCACCCTGGGAAACGGGAGGGAGCGGCCCCGCCCCTCCGCCCGCACCACCTCCCGACGGGGGTGGAGGAGTCGTTAGCCCTCCGGCGAGCCCTATGCTGTTCGCCCGGAGGGCGGCGGGAAGCACACGACCCTTCGGCGCCCTCAGCCCTTCTGCCCTCGGCGCTGAGGTGAGCGGCCCAGGCCCGGCCTGGCTGGGCCCAGCGCGGCGGGTCCTGGCTGCCCGCTGGGCCCCGAGGAGTGAGGTCTCGCGCAGGGTGTCCGGCACTGAGGGCGGATTAGGCCACGGTCCGGTTTTGCCTTAAACTCTTCAGAATCCCTTTTAGACTAACGCAGTCGGGATTCTTTGTTTGTTTTGTTTGCAGAGAACAGAGTTGTACGGCCAGGAGCCGCCCCGGCAGAACCTCCTGGCCCCAAACGGCAGGCACACGCCTGTCAGAGGAACGAGTACCCAGAATGAACGGGAGAGAGAAACCGCCCTGTACTTCAGCCATCAGGCACTGCCTAGCTGAGCGGTTGATATTTAACAGCTCTTGACATGTTTTGTGAAAACGAGCAGTTGACTGAGTAGCCCAAGACAATACGCAAATTTTCCAAGGAAGAAAACAGTAGTTAGTCCTTGCCACAGTAAGGCTTTGCGAGTCAGTGTGCTGCCTCTGCAGCCCTGACTCCTAACCCTGAAGGAGGGCATCACCGTGGTAGTTGTCCAGTGTGCAGTTCAAAGGAATCTCCTCTTAAACAGTACCCTCCTAACTCCCCAACAAATACAGGAACAAAAACCCACCATCAAAACAGCATCAGCGAAAGCCAGGAACACCCCTACAGGAATAAGATTTCCAGTGACAATGGGAAATAGGTAACAGGTTATCCCAGCTAAACAGTGGTGCTTTGCTTTTTTATAGCATCTCAGAAAGAGTAAGTTTCTTCTTAAAAATACCTCGGTTTACATTATTTCACATCCTGTTTGATGAAACAGCGTAAGGACTCTACTGCTACAGAGTGATGTACAGAACCATGTACAGAAAATTTCCCACAGCAGCAGATTATATATTGTTTGAAAATTATGTAAAAGATCCTAACTGCCATTTTATTGTTTAAAATGTAGCATAAACATTGAAATCTTTAAAGGGCCTACATATTCCCTGAAAGAAAAGAGAACTGATCAGTACCTCCTACGGAGTGTATCTTTTCTTAATAAGTACCTGCAGTGTGATGGAAAGAATTTTACTTACTCTCAAAGATCAGGAATCAAAGCCTGTCCTCTTAAATCACTGTGTTTACAAGGACAGCAGTACAGCTCCTTTACAAGCTCCATGGTATCCCTTATCTTACAATGCCTGAAGACATATGTTACATTTGAGAAGTTTAATAGATTTGAACTCTAATAGACTAAATATTTTAAACAGTTATTGAATAACTTTCGGCATCAGATAATGTTTGATGTAACCAGTAAGTTGTCCTTGAGGACAAATCCAGTACTTGGAGAACCTGTACTGAAGATGACAGCATTTGACAGAGCTCCCCAGGTCCACGGTACAGACTGCTACAGTGGGAGAGAAACTGCCCCTACCCTCCCCTGTGGCTGCAGTGCTGAGGCACTTCCCTTGCTATTTACTAGTGTAACAGCAAGGTCTGAAAGCACACTTTGGATCCTGCAGCACTGGCTGAAGAAGCTGGATTAGCTGTTTGACCCTGGCTTGATTGAAATATGTACATGTAATACATTAGATGTAAACAGTTCTAAAAGGATGAATACTGAAATAAAAGTAGCTAATAAAAACAGTCACATGCATATCTGGAATCTATTTGAACAGATACATTAAAGGCAGAGAGCTGACATCCCTTTTCCCTCAACCCTTTTCTCAGTTCATGCAGGATATATTCAGAACTTGTTTGTGATCTAAGTTGTTTTCTGACATCTGATTAAATATTGAAACGTCAGGCCCCAGTAAAAGATGACCTACGGCAGCTTTAGCTTCTGCACCAAACCAGCACATGATTTCAGCTATAGCAATGGCTTTTCTTTGATAAATCAATACGGTTCTTTTCTATACAATGGTTAAAAAGTATTGGGTAGGGGAGTACCAGAAAATATTATCCTGCTGTGTTTGTTACAGATTAGTATTTTCCACTGTTTAAGTATTTCTCCTCTAGGAATTTAATCCTGGCCTCTCTTCTCCTTTTCCCCCAAAGAGAAGATCACTGATATTAAGTGAGATGCTGTTAAATATTTGTAAGGCAAATTAACACCAGCTAAAACATTAGAAGATAAATGTTACACTGTTGCCAGCAAAGCAAGAGTCAGCAATCGCAATTCCTCCATTTAATATTCCAGTGTATAGTCACTTGGATTGTAAGCTCCGAACATGCCTTTTGTCCCTACATCATGAGGGCAAGAAAATCCCCTCATTAATCTGAATTGGAAAAGCACACTGATGCTGAGCAGGAAGGGGCAGGAAGAGACAGATGGACACTGACTGCTTGCTACTCACTGCATAAAAAAATGTAATACATTGCCTGACTATTTCTGGGTACGATTAAAGAACCAGATGTGAATTTTGATAAAAATATCCCATGGTACAAAATTGCTACAGGTCCTGAGAGCAGAGAAGGTCAGGTGGGGTGTAGGAGCTATCTCATGAATTTCTCTGTTTACGGACTGAGTTGATAGGTGCAGAAAGGCAATCTGATAATGGATCAGACACTCTGCTAACGTAAGAAGTTTGGGATACCTGCATGGTACACAGATTTATTTTGTTCTTTGAAAATTTTGTCATTTGTCTGCACTTTTAAAAGGCTGATGTATAACAATGCACAAAATACAATACTATTTCCGAGGAGCTATTTCAGATGTTCTGGGGTACCAATAAAAGAAATTTAACTTACAGTGGTGTTGGCATTTATTCTTCGCAGATCTGTCTCTTCTATCCAGCTTCCCTCCTGCCTTACTGGAAAGGAAAGTCAGATGCCTTACCTCAGCAGCAGTGGAATAAGCAGTCCACAAGTCTGTCCCACATCGTATAACATGGGAGAGAATATTTTACTAATCAGGACCGTAAGGGAGTAAAATAAGGTTCATAGCCCTCCTTAGGCCCGTCTTTAAAAAAACCACCAAACCACACACTTATCAAAAACATTTTCACTGATATAAGAAGACCACATTGCTTAAAGTGGTGTATCAGCCTAGAATATCACCCTTTTGAGAAAGGAAAAAAAAAAGAGGAAGAGATTATTTGAAATTTGATTTCTACTTCTGTATAAGGAAGACAGCCTATCACAAGGGAATGAGGTACTGCAGTTTAACGAGTTACCCTTCCTCGACTGGTAATTGGCTGTGTGCACGCTCAGAAGCAGCACACGGTGTCTAACCACGATGCAGTAAGAGCTGGAATACCAGCAAGTGCACCATGGCTACACGATTACCTGCTCAAGTGACACATTCCAGGCAACTATTCAATTCCTTGCTTATTTGTGAGTGTCATTTGTGTTAGTCAGCCCTGTCCCGTAACCCCAGGTGCGTTTGTCTGGCACAGCTGGAAGCACGTCTCACATCTGCTTCAGCATGGACAGAGAATGGAACTCTGACTAGGTCCCAGTCTAATATGATGGGGCTGCAATTTGTGTGATGGGAAAACAAAGCCTGAGATCCCAAGATCCTAACAGATCCTAAGATGGGTGCAGCAGTCAAGTGATAAGCTAAATCTGCCATAACGCAGTATGTAATTGCCTCTGGAATATTTGAGCAGATAATACAGAGGCATAAAAGGCTACTTAAAGAAGGATCCCATTTTGGGTTTTTTAAGTGGTATCTTCAGAGCTTTCAGGAATTGGTTTGCTCTCATGGGACAGATTGAGATGACTGGGGAGAGTCAAACATTCCATGTACAAAATCTGACATCAGCCATAATGCCCTTTAACAGGGACAGTTTTCAGACACTGTGGATGGGTAGTTGTTTTCTTATCTTCAGGGGTTTAAAACTACCACAAATGTGGCACATCCTCAGAACCAGGTGGTGGGGATATCTTCTCTATCGATGATCCAGAACAGTAGCCTCTTTCTCTTTTCTAAATGCGATTTTGAATGTAAAGGTGTCAGACACTGAAATAAGCCAACAAAGTATTTCTTCCCGTTAGTTAACCCTTTAAGAATACTACATCCAATTGAATGAACTAAACGTCATACCTCCTTGTACACCTCGCTGGACACGGCCACCTGTCACACGGTTCACAACACTCTAGGCCTACACCGGAGATATGTCAGGCTGTCAACAGTTGGATGTATACCCTGCAGTATGTATGGTAGTGCCTAGCAACCATCAGAGCAGTCACAAGTGGAGAGGAGAGCTGCAATTCTCACCATATGCACATAAGGAAATGATTGTCATGATATATATTCAACAGCAGATATATGCATTAATCTGATTTTTTTTTTCATTCTCAAATATAAATGTTAGAACTAAAAGGATATAGGAAAAATTAAGCTTGGTTTAAACAAATGTTACTCATGTCTACAACAAACAGCAACATTTCTTTAAGGTTCAAAGAAATCTTTATATGACATTTCTCTGTAGAATACTCTTCCCCAAAATCCTGATGGTGTGAAAAGAGCAGGACTATGAGACGTTTGTCCCACTAATGCAATCCAGTGCAAGCGATCGTGTGCATTTTGTATGTAACATACCTAAGCACAGCAGACAGATCTGAATGACTAGCAGTAGCCTATGGCAAGGCTGCCTGCTTTAAGGGGTTCTGTCGTTTGTTTCACAGGAGTAAAAAGGAAAGTGTCCATGGTTCAGTTTCCTCTTAGCACTGGAACACTGGAAGTGTGCTCAATTGTGGATGGATAGTGACTACATACACGGATTACACACCATGCATACTAGTGCTCTCAACATCTTTCTCTTTTTTCCATCTATTCTTCCCACAGAAATTCAGTTTCAACCGTTTTGAGGGAGGTATCTCATAAATCACAGTTTTGTGAAGAATGGGGTTTTCCATCAGTACTCTGACAAAAGCAAAATTGCTTTTCTACAATACTCGCCATCCAGGATGCTCACACCATCTTACCCACCAAACAGGATTTGTACTCTCACCGTGAAGGAAGTACAGCATTAAGTGGGTGCTCCACATTTACCCTTCCTACACTACTCTTGTGGGAAGTAGATATGTCTTTGACCAAATGTAAATGCAATGCCAAAGTTATTAACATGATTATTAATTTAATAAAATAAATAAATAATCAAGGAGTTCAGCTATTTAAAAGCACTTGTGCTTGAAAAAATTACAGCACAGATGGCACAAAACAAAGAGCTCACTCCTGCTCCAATTAAAAGCTAAACTCTGACTCACGTAATTGCAGACAGAATCACTCCCAGGTACATTGACACAAGAAGATAATTTTCAGCTTCTAGAGATTTTTGAAGTGCTTGATCTAGCTAAGTCAGGTATCTGACTTAAACAGCTGAACTGGAAATGCTGACTGTCTTCTTGACTACGAAAATATTCTCCTGCATCTTCACTGAAGTGCACATAGAATTCAAGTCAGGCAATTTCTAGAAATCACACAACCTTTTAGTACTTTCGCATCTAAACGAGGCAGAACTTCTTAATGTGAAAAACCAGATAAATCTCTATAATGTAATTGATCCACTGATGCATTTTTTTGTTTTAGGGCATTTGCATGTATTTGCTGGGATTAATAAAACAATTTTTTTTCTATTTAAATAAATGTTGCAATCTACTGTTTACATGCAGAAAAGGAAAGGCAGCATGAAAAGCTGGAATCTTATTACTAGCATTAGAGAAAAAGGTGCAACACAGTTTGCAGCAATAGTAGTCCTTTGCTCATAATACTACAGGCTTTAGTTTTGCATTTGATCTGTAACATCATGTCACACTTGCCAGGGTTAGTTACAGGCAAAGGCAGTTCCTAGAGCAGCAGATTACTAAAGGGGAAGAGGGAACAGGAGGGGGTGAAAAACGGCCGTGCTCTCACAGCCTACTTTGCCAATAACAAAGCCCTGAAAATCAGGTTGGCTCCTGCTGCTGCAGGAATTACAGAATATAGGGGACTGTGCTGGGAGCTATTATTCCCAACAGCAGCAGCAGCAGCTAACATTCACCCTTCCCTCAGCCGCAGCAAAAGCAGCAAGCCCCTTCCCTCTCAGCCCCACTCCTATTGCTTCCCCACCTGTCACAAAACTCCAATTCTTTCAGTGCTGAGAAGCTGGATATAATGCTTGCCATGAAGAAATGCAAATACAAATTTTAAAGGCACTTACTATAGTACATCCCTAAATGAAAAAGTGAAACATTAAGTCTATGCACTGCCTTTTAAAGTCTAGAAAAGATAGACTGCTGCAATGGCAAAATGGAATACTGTACCATGCATTCTTAGCATAAAATCATGTTGAATGACATCAAAATCTATGTTCACATGCAGAGGATTTTTAGTACATCTGCTTTTTCCATTGTTTAAAATACTGAGGTGTGGCATGAAAAACACGAGACACGTAAACCATGTGTTGATAAAACACGTGAAATATTTATGCTTTGTAATTATGAGAAATTAGTTATTATACAGCTTGTGGAAAGTACTGGATTGACAGTCCTGGTAGTATGTAGACCCAGTGAACAGTTTTCCCTTGCTGTCCCCAGGTGTACGCTTCAACCTCGGCTGAAGTGCAGGGACTGTCTTATGATGAACATAAGCAGGTTTCCATGGTGTATTTTATCTCATGAAATACTGTTACCAATGCCCTCTGTGTCAATAGTTCGGTGTTGAACACAAACAGCCATGAGGAACTACCTTTCATACAGGTGCTTAAATTGTAAGAACACGTCATTACTTCTTATCTGAGCAGGATTTAAACCAGCAGCCCAGAGATGAAGCCATTTTATTGCAGCAGTAGTAACTTTTAGTATGGTGTCTACTACGTCAGACAGAAGGATCACCTCTGTCCAGAGGAATGTACTCAAAGTGTAAGAAGAAAACCCAACAGATGGATACAGTAGTGTGACCAAATCAGCCAACGTCAAAAGCACTGGGTACAATACATCAACCTCCAAGTGACAGTCATCTGCTACCTGTCCCCTAGGTCATACGGGCTCCTCCCTAACACGTACGCATATCTTTCAGTGAGTTTCTCAGAAGACAGAAAAGCCATTTCCAGTTCTAAAATTTGTCTGAAGTATTTGGAGGGATCCTGTGTTACTTGTTTATGATAAAGGTAGGGAAAGGGGATACTTCACATCATGATCACAGATGAAGGTGTTGCTTTTAAGAAATTAACCACTTTGCACTGACGAATCTCAGAGCATCTTGATTCTACTATTCATGTTGAGCTGCAACTCTTTATCTCTAGTTTCTCCTCTGTAAGCTCCAGGACACTGAAAATGAAAAAGCAAAGACAAATATTAAGTCTTTTGACATACTTCTGTTTCCAATCTTAAAGACTATGTAGAACACTTAAGCATTTAGTTTGCTTAATTGGAATTTATACCTTAAGGGCACTGTGCTCTTGTTAAATTTTAGCCTGTCAAAATGGTAAAATCCAATGAAAGTGAATGGCAGCATTCTTTTAATTGGTGATTATCAAAGTGGTTGTGGAATAAAATCTCATCAATAGACTAGAACAGGCAAAATACAGATTAGTAACAACAACAGGTTCCAAATAACAATGCAGTAATGGGCTGGGGTTACATGCAGTTTTAAATAAATCTTTGTAAGGTTGGCTTTACAGTAAAGATAAAAGTGCTTTCCCCTTGATTAGATTCTAAGATAGTCTAAAAGAGGTACAAACCACATTTGTAATACAGAAAGATTGTTCAGAATTGTAATCTCTGCATCAAAGCAGGAAGGGGGTCCTACAGCCCTCCACCCTGTGTTGTTCACTGCTACAGGTGAACTATATTTCTCCTATAAAGCTACCTCTTACTGAAAATATAACTTACCTCAAGGTTAACAATCATGGATTCAGATAGGCAGGAGCTGCATAAACACAGCACACAAACAGATGCTGAAGCCACTCAAACAAGGAGCACCTGAAAAGCAGGAAGCATTATGTCTCAGTGTCATGGTACAGTTCAGGACTAGTACAATTATATCTACACCACCCCAAAGAGGTGCAGCAAAACCCAGCAGCTGAATCCTAATTACGTTCAGCTTCTCAAAAGATGACACAGGTCAGAACGGTCACTTCCAGTTTAACATAGCTCTGAAGAGAAGCATTTCACAGGGGTGGTACTCACTAGAGGTAGGAACAGAGAATGAGAAGCTTAAGAACTCAGGTGGTCTTTACCCAGGAAACTCCTCCTTTGGCATATCTACAGAGGGAACAGGTCACACTGTGTGAGGGAGCTGGGCTGAGAGCATTGCTCAGGTGCTTCTGGGAAGGTCTGCTTTAATTCCAGCAAGGGCATCATAGCAATCTAGCCCCTCTTACTCCTAGTTTAGCACCTCAACATCCCTCTCTTCAACAGCTTATATCTCACTGGAAGCAACAATATTTACTGTCTGATAGGACCAAGTTCTCAGCGTTGGCTTGATTATGGGCACACTCTCACTTATTGTAAAGTGCCCATTAATGTACTCGCCACCGTAACTTGCCCAGGATAAAGTGCAGTATGGAGAAGCAAAATGTTAAACCACTGAATCATAAGTTCTAATAGGCTTTAATTCCAATCAGGACAGGAACAGCAGGAGAAACTGTTCAAGGGGTGCTGCAGTCTGGACAAAGATGCTTAACCCACCCCAGAGCACTTGCATCCTTTTGCACTTGCAGCTCTGCAAACAAGGTTCTGCTGCAGATAAAGGTTGTGATCTGAAGGTCCAGAGATGGAGAACCTTGCCTTAAATTTAGGCTAAGAATAAGGGAAAGAAGGAGAGGGAAAAGCTCACTGTTTCAGACTACATTTTTCACAAGCTAGTGCTTAGCACAGTGCAATGCTACTAGCAGCATATAGCTGCTAATGTTATCCAACATCTTCCTCCATCATCTCATGCTGTGGGTAATTCCAACAACATCCTTGCTGTTTGTCTTGGTCAGGCATGTGATTGGAGGCATGAGTTACAAAGTTGATTAGAAAATTCACTGTAACTCACCTTCAAGACACAGGTCTGATCCCAGTGTGAGACTGCACACCCCACTGGTGTGTGTGTCCTTCCCCTCTCAGCAGGAGGAGGGAACAGCTCTACTCACCACTTGGAGCCGGGGTTTGCACCACCTGAGTAGTGCTTGCACCATTTTGTGTCTCTGGGGTGCTTGTCCTGGCTCCGTCCAGCGCCAGCTGAAGGCTCTGGAGCTGTGATGCATTCAGATGCTCACGCTGCGACCTGGTAACCACGGCGGCATTTTCAGGGCCCAGGTTTGCTATTTGTTCGGGAGACAATGCCTAGGAGGAATACAAGCCAGAAAAATCGGTTTAGGTTGTCAATTACATAAGGCAGGTAAGGAAGCAGAAGTCAGCACTGTCTTGCATTTGGAATGAGGGCCAGTAGCAATCAACATTGTGGTGTTGTAAAAGAGCTCAAAAAATCCTCTACATTCATTTACTTCACTAACCACTGATCTATCTTCCACCCTTCTCTTTGCTGCTGCGATCTGACCGCTTGAGAAGCTTTCTATGCCAACACTGTACTGGACACTTCTTCAGTGTATTGCTGGAGTTTAATTTTCCAGCCATTTATTTTCAGATTTGTTCAAAGACTGGTGACATTAAACATCCTCTTGTGTTTTAATTTATTTCCTCTTACATCTGCTCCCAAGCAACCTCACTTGAACCTGTGTTTGACCTTTGATTATAGTTAGCAGTAGAGCAATGAGATGAAAAGAAACATGCTTTAATCTCATTATTCAATTTTCTCTTTTAGATTGAAAACCTTCCAAGTTTGGTCATATTAAAACTTGTGTTTAAAAATGAAACATGGCAATCATGATCTTACAGTAATTATCTTACATCACACAGCAATTACCCAGTTTGTAAAGCCTGCATGTATTGGGCATGTTGGATTGCTTTGATTCCAGTTAACTTTCTGCAGTCACAAGAATTTTATCCCTCCCACACAACAATCCATCTTTGCTGCAACAATTCTGCATCCAGGTTCTACTTTAGAAAGACTAAATTCCCCTTCCAAGGAGGTCAGACAATGGAGCAAACCCTTCCTGATTTTTTATTGTCTACCAAATGGTGTGTACTTTTAAACTGAGTAAACTCATGTAAAATGTCTACAGGTCCAGAAATTTTTAATTGAGCCTCTTCTTAACTCAATTACAGTCCATGACAAAATGTAATTTTTCATTAATCAAAATTTAAATAATGTATCAGCCATAAAGTGAAGTTATACAAAACCTATGTAAAAACAAAATCTTCTTTGAATCTTTCATATACAGAAGATTCTTGTGAGAAGGTGCCCTGTTACTTGTTAAGCACATTTTGTAGAATCATCACTATCCTTACTATGCAAAAATGTATGTTATTTGAAAGAAATTCTACAAAATGCTATAGATCTTCAGTTTTGCCTGTTTTTCAAAGAAATAGTTTCACTAAGGACATTTCAGGCTTATCTAAACTGTCAGCAGTACTGTGCAGAACAGTTAGTGTTCAAAGAGTTTTGTTCTTTTATGGAAGCTGACACAGTTAACTGTCTGTTTGGTTCATCTGTCCATAAGTACATTGCTTGCCTGAGCATCTGAAAGAGACAAGCCTAGGCAGAATATTAATCTTGCCACGAAGTCAAATAAAGTCTGGGGCAATGATCTCAAGATCCAGGCTCTAATTTCTGGTCCACAGTCAGAACTGCTGTAAATTAGATGTAATTCCTTTCCGATCTGTATTTGCCTGTACAATCTGTTTTTCAGAGCTAACTTAGGAGAAAGTTGCCAGGTTTTAGGATAATAAAAAAGCTCTTACACAGTCAGCAGAGAAATCTGTAGCTATGATAGCATCCTTGCAAATGTTAATAAACAGAGCATAAAACTCTGTTAATAAACAGATCTGAATACAGTGTAGGAAGAAAGAAAGTCCATTCCCTGTTTTCTGACCTCAGATCTTTGCTTTTTCCTTAGGACACATTCTGAAGAATAAATAAAGCTTGTCTAGCACATTTTACAGGCATCACAAATACAGATGATATGGCTGGAAGTAAATGTTTCAGATCCTTGACTGCCTCTCACTTAACACACCACAGAAAAATTCTTGCTGAAACCCAAAGCCTAACTATAAATCCATGCTGCAGTTTATTTATACTAGAGTAAAACTGATAGAAATTTGGTTACTTCTTCAGTATTGAGCTCTTACTTGGAAAATTTCAGGAGGTATATGTCTCACTGCTGTTGGCTGGAAATATGGCATCATGTTCTTATCAAAAGCTTTTAATTCATCCTCATGCAAACCACCTAAAAAAAACCCCAACAGGAACAAATCTCAGTTAATATTCTTTTTATTAGATTTATTTTTAGGCTAATACAAAATACCTAGTAAACCATTTACTCCAGTGAGATATGGAGAGAGATACTGATTCTTTTTTTTTTGTTTCTTTATTATATTCCAACATTACAAGTCATCTAACCTTAACCACTGGTATGGAATGTACTGTACCTGAGTTACTTCATCTTGGAAAAGAGACAGTGATAAAAATCAATAAAATCCTAAGCCGTGTTGTTAGGGAATGCTTGTTCACAGCCTCTTCCGATGCAAGATTAGGGAGCATAAGCATGCAAGGAGAGTTACTTCTTCACCCATTAGGTACTTACAGTGTGGAATCATTGCCGCAGGCATCAGGAATGCTAAAATTTATGCAAGTTCAATGCGCAGTTAAATGATCCCAGGGAAAAAAATCCATGAACAAAATCGTGTGTGACCTCTGGCTCAGGAAGACTCCAAGGCTGTGAGAGCACTCTGGAGAAGTATCATTTCAGGCTAACCCTGCTCTTTTGCTCTTCCCTGGGCAGCCCATTCTTTGCACTGTTGGAGGCAGGGTGCTTGGTCAGCTAGAGCATTGCTCCGACCCAGTACAGCCACTCTTGTAGCAGCACCATTCACAAATAGTGAGTGGGTCTGAAATCCTGGTTGGTTTTGCCCTCCTTGATTTACCCTTTCCAACTTACAGGACCCAAATGACTTTAGGCTGTGCTCCCCAAGGTTGGTTTGAGCAGATTCAGAGAACCTTATGGACAATACCATGACTTTTCCTTAGTGCTAATGAAATTGCTGAATGTTTGTCCCTGCAGGTGACTCCTCTCTGGAAGAAATGTCTTTTGCCAGTCTAGAAAAATGCACTGCTATGTGACCCCGTCTCTTAATGCTTAATATTGATGCTTCAGAACCATCACCATCTGGAGTCTGAATTTTGTTACCTGCTATAGTACCAATCTCCTGTAAAATAGAGCCATTCCAGCTGGTAGCAGCACCAAACACAGATTCTGTCATCTTCTTAAACTGTCTCAGAACAGGGGTGCTACAAAGCAACAGGCCAATTCTTGCAACAGCAGCACTGCAAAAGGCAACATGGTTAATGTTACACGCTGCAATTACATGCAGTGCTAAATATGCCCAGAATATACTTAAGTCTGCTGTAAGAAGACTGTAAACCCATTTTCTATTTAAAATATGTGTACAAAAATTGCATTAAAATGTTTTAACGCTTTGAGCAAAAACCTGGGTTTCTCAATGCAATACTTAAATGGTGGGATATAAATGGCAGAGGAAACCTAAAATAGAATATATTTTGAACAACTAGTGTACGCCTTCCATAACAGTTATTGCTTTTCTAAAAGCATTTACAATGTAAAAAAGTGTCCTTTAGGCTCTGGGAATCTTGAAGGAAAACAAATTGCACAATAAATTTAACCAATAGAGATACTAATAAATATTTCATTAAGTATTAAATGCAGTACCTGAATTCAGCAGTCCTTATGGACATGATTTCTGTGGAGTTCAAAGCACAGAGAATAGCGCCTAATCCAACTAAATCAAAGCTTTTTAGTGTACTGATCGTCTGGCCAGAGTCTTCTAGAAAACCTTGCAAAATAGATCTTGCCTACAAAAGCAGTAAGATATTATACATGAACAGAGTAAATATAATTGAGGGGTTTGTTACTAGAAGCTTAAAATCTTACCAGAAGCTATGGACCATATATAATCCTGAGCCTCCCCAACGTAATTAACTGGAGTTTTGCCACGGCCTTGAGGAGGAGAACTGTCATCACCTGTATGTGACACTTAAACAGGGCACTGTTACACAACCACTTCCCAAGTGCAACTGATTTGAAAGCACTCTGTACCTCTTCTGCCAGGTCGCAAGGGAACACTTCACCAGACGCTGAATCACCCAGCAGAACTGAACACAATTAAACTGATAGAAGGAAACGTAAGTTACTCTAGGGGATCAATATGAAATTTTTTGTTTTTCAAATACACAGGTTGTCTTGTCTTATTCAAGTGTCATATATAGGTGGTGACCTGTGTTTGTAGGATTAATTTTCAGATATGAATGGGCTATTGGTACCAAATGCCTTTGGAAGCCTAAGTCACTTAGGATAGTGCTTGTCCTAAACTAACCATGTAAAAACTGTGTCTAGCTTAAGCCTGCCACCTAGATGCCCTTCAAAGTCAGTGAAAGAAACAAACATCTTCCAGGATTTCCTAATCTATCCACAATCCTGAGCCTCAAATGACTAGCTTAAACTAGCTGCCTAACCTCTTTGACAACTGACGTTCAACAGGATGAATCTCTTTTAACTAGTTATTCTTACTAACAGCAGGAAACATCAAAAGCCAAGTAGCACTGTATAAAATCCTCCAAAGTGCTTCCTTTTGATGGTGCTATTCAGAACAAGAATCTATTGAACAGATTTGTGATACTCTGCCAAAGCTGGCTGCTACCATGCCAGCATCTGTGCACCCACGGAGCCCTGATGGTATGGGTTACAGGGTCAGAAATACACTGCCAATTGCATATACAAATGAAAGCTTTTAACTCTTGCTATGAAAGTATCATTGACATAACTAGAAGTTGTTCAAGGCAAGGAAGACAAGAGGAGCATATTTGCTAATAACTTTGGCTTCAAAGGCAGTGGATGCTGGGGTTGGGGAGCACACTACCTCTTCAGTGATTACTCCTAGTTAGGAAGGGCTGATACCTCCTAGAAGTAGCGCCTATTCTGGGGTCAGTGTGAGAGGAGCTGCTGACCTCCTGCTAGTACTTAGTGGGCAAGTGCTAAAGGATGCACTTGTCACCACCACAATTAACGGTGATCAATGTCCTCTTGGCCATCTCACCAGGGAAGCCAGCAGTCAGGCAGACATCAGTGCTGACCTGCCTGCCCACCTTCACTGGGGTCACAGCTGCAGAATAGCAGCAGGCAGCAGTGTGGATTGCTGTATCTGTTTCCTAGGCAATTCCAGGACTTCAGTCCCAAAGGATGTAAATCCAGAGCCTTTCACCAGGAGCACATTCAGTAACACTTACCTGGGTAAGAGTCCATTCTGTCTGCTGGCTAAGTACAGAAATGGTGTCAATAGAATGCAAATACAGCTCTTCGATTTCATGTTCGGTGAGTGCCAGAGCAATGCGTCCCAGGGAAACAATATGGTAACTCTTCCAGTCTGGCAGCGATCCCCAAACCTTTTGAAGAGGTTCATTAATGTTAGATCATTACGAGTCTTCCTCTATACACACTACTCGCAAACCCTTCAGGTTTAAAAGTCCCAATACCCAAATGATGCCTCTTTGCACAGAAAAAGCAGAGCTTAGGTATTGTGAAGGTTTTTGAGGTTCTACACTAATAATGGTTAGTTTATCCAAAAGTGCTGCAATTTGTACAGCTTGAGCTTGTTGGTAAGTCAGCGCAGGGACTGCTGGAAGTGTTGGTGTAGGAGCAAGCACCACTAAAACCAAGAAAAATGCAAGTCTGTGCTGAGATCCACACTGTTACACCGCAACTGCGAAAGCAGCACCTGGACTGCCCAGGCTTCTACACCAGCTGCAGTCATTCAGGGGAGTGACTTCAAATGGCTTTTGTGACCAGTCATTCTGGCTCCCTTGACAAGCAAAGCAGAAATCAAAGTAGAGATTTGGGTAATACAGACAAATAGCCAATTCCTAAAATTCTGATTTCTAGTTTGCCTACAATATTTAAAAAAAAATGTTAAATGATTTACAGTTAAATCTGTAAAGCTCTATGAAAACAAAGAAATAAGCAAGGGCTCTTCTAAACCAATACCAATGTATTTAAACTGACAAGTTCTACTGTTTTTAACTTCATCTGTGATATAGTTAAAGTGATTCAAAAGCTGTCACAGATAAGCCCTAAGAAAATTTTGATTTCAGGAAGAGGTCTGCCTTAATAAGGAATAATGAAAGTCCATCAGGAGCTGAATTTGCAGAGACTAGAACTGTCAATTACATTTAATTGGAAATTACAGAAATTACAGCAGTCAGTGGCCAGTATCTTTCAGGATATGGCCAATTGTCTTTATAGGAAAAAGACCTTGGGTTTTGGCTGAAGAAGGTGACTTAAACAAGACAGGTGTACATTGAAAAAGAAAAGCTCCCTTTAAAGGTCTTATGTACTTCAGCAACTTTGCTGTGTGTCAGTCAACACATGACAGTTTTCCAGTATGTGACTGTGCTGCTAACTCCACATAGAAAAATAAAACTAAAAAGCCCAGTCCTCGGCTAAATGATCCTTCATGCTATCTGATTCATGGAAATATTTATTGCTTTTTCAGGATAGCTACAATTTAACTTTTGTTCAAAAAATTAGAAAGGTCAGAGCTAGTAAGGACTTGCTGAAGGACTTTCTCTGCAGTTGCCTACTGAATACTGTTTGCACCTTCAGATACACATGAAGCTGTACAACCTGCATAAAACAAAGGAAAAGGGCCAGGTCCCTGGAAGAAGTACTCCTTACACAGATTTGCAGACTATCTGCTGTTCATACCAACGTGCATATCCAACACAGAGCAGCCTCAGGACTGCTGACATGCTTTTCTCAACTATGACCTTCGGGTTAAGGATTTGTTTTAAGAGATGCTTTGCTGGACCTGTACCTCCTGACTGAGTTTCCACCGGATCTTTTATGTTGGTTTTACAATGTCATAAAGAAACAGAAAAAGGGTCTAAGCCTGGGAAATTTCAATCTTTTCCAAAGAAAATAGAGAGCAAATAGCATTAGCCCACTTTTAAAGCTCTTAATTCTCTAGCTTAGGAGATACATGAAACACATGCAGTTAAAAATGCCGTGTGTCTATTTCCTGATCTAGGTTATAAACTACAGAATTTGAAGTACTTCATAAATAGTATTGTCTGACAGTGCTGGATGAAATCTCAGGCATAACGATATAAATAACACAACACATGAAACTGTTACACCCCTTTGTCCTCATTCCCCTAGAGTACAAATCCATACATCTGCTACTCTCGCAGAGCTTGGAGACCTTCCACTTGCAAGTGAGCTAAGCTTCTTACTTTCATTAAGGCACAATCTGATAACTAGACCTTTTGAATTAGTTCGGGACCGCAGTTTCTTTTAGGAGAAATCAATCAGTTTAGGAGAAATTAAAGCTGCCTTAATCAAACCTTTGATCAAAGATGCCCTTTAGTTAATAACATAACAGCATGTTATGCACATAATTTCAAAGAGCTTTGCCTGTACTGTCTGATTTCTCATGCTTCACGTTTAGCCTAACACCATGTTGCATTTTGCAAGTTAATATACAGGAAGTCTGGCTTTGTCTAGCAGCAATCTGTTTTACAAACACTCACACAGACAGAATATACCTTCATTCAGTGTGCTACAGACCCGTGTATCTTTGAATATCGCTGGGATATGACTGTATAACCTTGCTGGCAATTTCTCTACAACAGACATCACTCTGTAAGGATACTGTTATGGTGCACTGCTGTAAAATATTTTAGTTTCCACTATCTTAGTTGAGCACTGTATTTTCTTAGAGGATTCCATTTTTTTTCCTTTCCCTACCAACATGTCTCAGTGCTGACAGAGGGAAGCTGTCTTGGGAAGAACGCATTTGATGGAGAGGGCTTTTGTCCTACTGCAACAAGGCAGCAGGGACAGAATTGCGGAGTCACCATCTGCTTTCAGAAATCTGGGTAGTGCCACTTCTCTTTGAGCACCTGCAGTTTAGGAGTTTTAAAAGCTGAGCTTCACTGCTAAAAACTGCACTGTTGGCTTTATCTACCCAAAAGTCATGGTCAGCTCCGCTACTTTGTCTGCAGCTGGTGGTTTGAGGAGATGCTGCCTAGGCCTACCTTGTCCCCTGCTCCTGCTTTCCTCCAGAGATCACAGCCCTCAGATCTCCAAGCATCTGCACTTGTGCTACTTGCAGCCAACTGCATTTGTAGATGCTTCCTAACCTCATTCTGTCAGAATGATCCGATGGAGCCTAAAAAGCACTTTTAAAAGGCTGGATCACTTTGACAGATGGGATTACAGAGTAGCTGGCCATGCAGAGATGGAAGCAGACAACAGATAACCTCCCGCAGATGCTGGTCACAGGAAGATGAAGGTAGACTGGGGATGGTAACCTCTTCACCTCTGGGTTTTCTGCAACCAAACCAACTTGTCTTACTGCAAGGATCTTCCTTGCTGAAACAAAAATACGTTTGGGATACTACCTGTTCTCTGCAGGCAAACACAAAGCAGCAAGAGGAAGTCACTCCCAGGGAGGAGTGCAACACCAACAACAGGGACGGAGAGAGGTCTGACTTCTCTCCCAGCCCACAGCTGGCCAAGGAGGTGCTGCTTAGAGCCCAGACACCTTGCTGATGCTGTGCCCCAAGGACAGCCTGCTGAACTGCACCCAGCACAGCACTCTGCCCTGAGTACTCTGGCACAGATCCTCCGCTGCAGTGCCAGACAGGGAGACATTTTAGTCCAGGCCTCCCGCACTGCTGCTGCAGCATGGATATCACATACAGGCTGAGCCCAGGGCAGAGACCTCTCTGAGGAGCTCTAGAGGGGCTGCACTGCTGCACTCTGAAAGAAAGAGGTGCCAGCAGTGCTGCAGGAGTGGTGATGAAAGCTGAGACTACAGCCCTGTTCCTCTCCATGAATCTACAGCCTGGCAAAGACAGAGGTCTTATCTCTGCTGTGTTTCTGTAACTTGCACTCACCAGTAAAATCCTAGTAAAGCCAGACTAAATGCATGTGGGTTTTTTCCCTCCCTAAAATTTCCCACTGATGTGTTTGCCCCTGCTTGGGACAAGAAGGTGGGAGAACGACCTTTACTCAGCTAGTAAGTCTCTTTTGGTCAGTCTGGTTTTACACCACTGTAAACTATATTTAACATAGACATAGACAGTGTAACACTGAGCTCAATTTTCATCAGGCCAATCACAGACTATAGGACTGCTTACTGATTTCTCATTTATGAAAGAAAAGTGAGAAGCAAGCAACCAAAGCAATTCAGAAGTAAAAGCACTTAAGTTTTTCAGCTGCCTGTAGCTCAGAACTACTTCCCTGTTGACTCTAAAGCAAGGGCGATAGTCTACCACCATGTTACATTATTTTTCCAATAAATAATAGATATTCTTGCAGCAGTAGTGACATTGCCATAGCATAGTTATTTTAGAACTGCATAGTTCAATAACAGCAAAACAAATTACGGATTAATTTTCTTTCACAGACAGGATAGTTACCTGCTTGGCTTTTTGCTTCAAGGCAATGAGCTGGGAGCTGTTAAAACCTGAGACAGTCCCAAGAAGTTCCACATTTTTGTCAAAAGTCACTGCATCCATGCATTTCAGTTCCTGAACTGACCAAAAGACATTTGCTTCTGCTAATTTAATGATTTCATCTGAAGAAGGAGCTCTCGTTCCCAGGCAATCTGGAAAAAAAAGTCAAATAGCAAGAGTTTTCTTCAAGAAAACTAAAAAAAAGAACTATAGAACAATACAGAGATTTAAGAAGGTGACAGACTATGAATTAGCTGCAGCTGATGTGATATTGATAAATTAAATTATCTTACAATGAAATAATTTCTTTAAATATTTACTTTGTTACAGTCCTGGATATAAAGCTAGAATTTTCCTAACTTGCAAGAAATGTTATATTCTTTGTCCTCAAAAGGCAGTGCATGCTGGAAAAGAAAACAGGAGCAGACATATATTTCAGAACAGTTACAATATAGGATGCCACAATCAAACTAAAATCTGGATGTGCGCAATAAGAGTAACCAGTATCTTGCAAGTTCCTTTCAAGTCTAATTTCCTAAAGGCATCAAAAGCCAGGCAAGGGCTTATTCTGAGGTAAAACCACCATATGCTGGGAGCCTTGCTGGAGTAAGAATGAAATGCAAATCTTTGGGATGACCTTGGTGGAAGTCTTCACATAGCTAAGTCATGGCTCACAAAATAATGCTGCAGCCGAGTAAACTTCACGTTCAAACAGCACTTGTGAATCCAGCTCAACAGGAAAGTAACAGACTTGAGAGGTTCTTTTACTCTGAAATGCCCTGACAAAGATGTATGTCTTGTAAGACTTGCCTGACATTTAAACAAGGTGAAGAGAGAAGCTGGATGTGTCAGAGGAGCACGGTGCTTGTTCTTTTTGTCAAGCACGTTGTTAAAATGTCACCATCTAGAGAGGGCTGTTCGCTTACAACAGAACTGTTTGGACAGACAAACTCCATTAAAAAATCTTCTTTACGGTCAGGTTCTGGCCCTCTGCATGATCAAATGAGACAGTTTCCATTGTGTGTTTTAACAAATCCTGGTCTTTGTTGGCATAATCTATCTCTAATATTGATGGAAAGCAGAAATTAGAATCTAATGTGGTTGCTTCCTGCTCTCTCTCCTGTCACTAATTTAGAAATACCCTGTTAAACAATTATCTACACCAAATAATCCCTACATGTCTTCAGATACGGTCATTACCAGTAAAAAGCAAGAATTTAACAGATGCTATGCCTGAGCTAAGCTCTCCCAGATAAATAAATTAAAGCGAGGATGTACAAAGTAGATTTGTACTTTGAAAGGAGGCAGAGGAGGGATTTATTTGCATCAAAAGAAGCTGCAGTAGTGGGTAGAACACTGAAAAACCTGAATCTGTTGAGCAAACGAAAACGTTGTTCAGCTTCCACTGTGCCAGCCGATGTTCTGCTCTCCCTTTTCACCGCCCTCTTGTGAAGCTGCATTGTTTCACTTTCCCCTGCTGCAAAAGGTCAGCTTTTATCATGTAAATACTACCCGTCCAGACACAATGCAGCTCCCTTCCCCAAGTCATGAAAACCTAATACTTTGTGTCTTGGAAAAACCATTGATTTTATTATTTGTAACACACCAGATACATTGGTGCGATTACAGAGGGAAATACTAATTAGACTCCTGACTTTGCTTCCTGTAACTGATGCTACTTCACTCTTCTTTTTGCTATATAATCACATTTAGGTTGAAGAATAATATATTATGTATATATAATGTTTTGTAACACCTCAGTGCTTGAGGTAAGCAACTTGAATTCTTTTTCCAGCACTACCACTGCTTTCTGGTAGCATCTTGAACATGCGATTGTTGAGTTTGCCACATATGTTGCCTCTTGCCTTAAGCACCACCTTTGTTTTTATCTTGACGTAGACATAGATATAAGAACTCTGTCACTGGTAATTGTTACTGTTATTAATATTAGTTCACACTAGACTGTGGGAAATGTAAACTAGTGTCGGTGTTATTTTAGAACCTCTTTCATAATACCCATTTTTTTAGTGATATACAAATCAGCCATAAAACTTCATTCCTTATTGAAACCACCGCGTGAGTTGTGTGCTGTTGATAAGATTATGTTTGGTAATAGAACTTCAATATCACACTTGGACTGCAAAAGTATTTCTTAGAGTAGCACAAACAATCCTTCAATTCTTCATCTCTCAGGCTCCCCCTCAGCTGAGCTCGTGCACCCCAAGGTGAAGAATGAAAAGCCTCCATAGCCTTGGAGCCAAGTTATCCTTTGACAAAGATCGTTAACTTCACTGGCAGGTTCATAATGCTCTTGCAGATAGAAACAGCTCTGCAACTGCAATGGACATGAGTTAGTCTGATTAGAGAAGTCTTTGGGATTTGCATCGTTGTGGTCCAGAGGCATACAGAAGTGCACGTAAGGACACGTGCATACTGAAATACCTGATGCTGAACCTTTAGTCCTCTGGCTCATGTCTAAAGAAATATGATTTATGATGTGATGGTTTACTTGATCAAGGAAGAGTGAGCTTCATGCATACAGACGGACTAGTACTCTGCTATTCCACGAGCTCAATTCTGCTTTTTTAGAGCATGATAATTGTGTAATGACTCCTCTGATCAACAGAGGTTATGTTTTTTTTCAGGCTATGCAAAAATACAACTCTGTAGAACACGCCCTCTCTCTGCCTGTGTAAGAATACAGCATTATCAGGAGAAAATTTATTTCCAGAGTCACACAGTCATCATTCAAAGTTGCTGTTATACAAGCAGATGGATTTCCATGGTGGCTCAGGGCTTGCTGAGAGCTTGGACCAGTATTCTGTTAGGCAGAGAACCAATGGGGAGATTTTCAAAGACAAAAAGGCAGACAGTACCCAACATCTTGAAATCGTTGGGGTCTAAATTCCCATTAGTGCTTTTCAAAAGCACCCCCCCACAGCAGGGTTGTTTTCCATGGCACAGGATGGCAAAGCTTAGAAACTCTGCCTGGGTGAACCTCACGTCAGAGAAAGAATACAGCTATTGTAATAATAGAATATAGTCAAAGTATGTACCTTATACAGATAAACCGATCCACGTTACCAGAGATTCTAACAGATTAGTTTGGTTGCTAACTAAAATACCTTTCAGATTATAAAAAACTTTGTCCATTTGGACAGACAAAACACAGTGCCACTGAAGTCAGACTTAAGAATAGCAGAGTCAACATATGCTCACGTCTGGCAAAGGATTAACTATGTGCAATCTTTTGGCACAACAGTAACTTGTCACCTTCACAGGTTTTCAATTCAAGGATTTTCACTTAGATTACAAAGGAAAGTAAAAATAAACAAAAAAAGTTAAAAAGAAACCCCCCTCTAATTCAAATAATTCATCTTTTTCGGTTGTGCACTAAGGAACATTCCAGGAGATTAACCATACAATCCTGTAATGAAATTAAGTGTTTCAGCAATCGGTCAATGCACCAGACAGCTATGGGCAACAGAACGAAGACTCACTGTTTTTGTCAGTAGTCTGCACCCTAAGTTTTATTGTCCGGCTTATCAGAATGCATTTGATGACAAGGTGAAACAGAAAAGTCTGTTTGAACTGCACTATCACAGCCCCAAATGGCACTATTGTAAATCTGGCACTTTGCACAGATACCAGCTGAAATACTGACCAGGTGTGGTGAGAGATGAATCAATGTTGGCAGTGGCATTGGTGACAGCTTCAAATACAGTTGATAGAAGCCCTTCAGCTGAAGAAATTGGTCCAGTTGTCTTTGCTATTTGTAAAATGCTATCTGGGAACTTCAAAAGGAAAGAAAGAATAAATAAGACTTCTTTCTCCCTTTTAAAACAAATTAATTTGCAGAGAAAGACTTGTGCAGACCTCAGCAAAGTGGGGGTTAATAACAGCTCAGCCTCCTTCCTATACAACTGCTGCTGTTGGCTTTTCAATAGCAGCCAATTTACAGCATGTGTTTGAGGGGAAGAAAATTAAAACCAAAACAAATTCTGAGTGATTCTCCCTTTTGTATGTCCTCAGTTTCTGGCAACACCTGAGGACCACCTGATTGGAGTCTATGTCCAAACCCTCCTGTAGCAAAGAGTTCCACCATTTTAGTACATGCAGTATGGAAAGCCCTTTGTTTTGTTTGTCTTAAATTTGCCGGAGTAGTTAAGAATTGAGAATAGGCACACAATTAAAGTGTGAGAAATAACTATAGCCTGTTCACCTCTCTCCTTCACCCTGCTAGACACCTTCCTTTCAGTTGAAGGGTCCTATTCTATTTGGTCCGTTATAAACCTTATCTCCCGAGGAAAAGCTGCTGACTGTGCTCACATATTTCTGCTGAAGAATGAATTCCTCATTCCAGTATAGTTTACTTCTATACATAAAAATTAAAGGATAATAAGAATTAAAGAGGGCAAAGAAATTACTAAGTGCAATGCTGAGGCTATCAGTTACTGTTATGTGTGCTACACTGGCCCTAGGGCAAATGATTAAATGAGTAAATGCTAATTTCATCAGTATGATCCCATTATTAACAGGATAAGAAACATAACTTTTATGGTTAGAAGGCAGAGGAATGGAGGAAACAACACTGCAAGGTGTAAAGTATTAAAAATGTTTGAGTCTGTGTCACTATAAATGCATATTTTTTCTACATAACAACACACAATTATCACAGAATTATCTGGTTGGAAGAGACCTTTAAGATCATTGAGTCCAATTGTTCACCCTGCACTGCCAGGGTCCCTAAACCATGTCCCTCAGCACCACATCTATAGTCTTTTAAACACTTCCAGGGATGGGGACTCCACCACCTCCCTGGGCAACCTGTTCCAATGCTTAATGACCCTCTGTGTAAAGAAACTTTCTATATCATTGTACACATGCAAATAATTGTTTATACTACCATTACTTTCAAGAAATCTCAGAAATTTTTATGGAGTCAAGAATGTGTGAAACATTAACACGTTTCCTTGCGAAGAGAATTATTTACCTAGTTTAGCATACGTAATTTAATCTGCATTACAACTTTCACAAATTCAAACACTATCTTCTACAAATTTATAAATTACAGTAAAAACATACCTTTTCAGCAAGGACGTTTAATTCCCCTTTTGAGAGCAGAGCTATGAATGGTCCAACATCTAACATCATTTCAGCTGTCCAGTTGCTTGGGGAGCTGAGAAGGTATTTTTGAAATTTGTATTAATGAAGAATGTTTGCAATCAAAATTATACTAAAACTTCCGAGTTTTTCTTACACTGTATCATATAGGAAACAGAGACATTTCTATGCCAATGTGATGATTCATTCCTAGTAACATCAGAATGCATTTTCTCATCTCTCTGTGATATATAGAGCATTAGTGGAATTCTCAATATATTCAGAGAAAGCCTTCAAATATTGCGGTAATGAAGCACTCTCTCAATAGTCATAGTATTCTCAGCATTACAGTGTTCAAGCAAGGAGAAATAATTCTTTTGTTAGAAGAAAATTTACCAGTTTCTATCAGGTTCATACTGCAATAGCAGTCTTCAAAATGGTATCAAAGGAGAAGTAGAAAACTCATAACCAAAACAGAAACCATCCTTTTCCCAAGAATATTATCCTAAGGACCAATGTGGCTAATAATTCATGCAAGCAATACTTGCCAATACTTGCTTATAAATGAAAAACCCCTCCTCTATTCCAACTCCAACTATTTGCAGGGGTACAGGGGCTGTCTTTCGTTGGTGGTGTTTCCTGATGTCAGCAGGAGCTGTGGGTGCTCAACATTTCTGAAAAATAGGTCCATGCCCGCTCAGGAAATGTGGACAGTTTCCCCCACATTCTGAAAAGACCGAGTTCACTAAACAACTCTGGAAAGTAACTCAGTGGGGCACCAGCCTGCTGCTAATGCTGCCTTGTTGGGTCCAGTTATGAGCGGCACTGGCTTAGCACTATGCAGGTTTGGCTTGTTTGTTTGATACAAATCTGACAAATGTCAGCCAACTCCATTGGTGATTGACTTAAGAAAGCACTTGGATAAGTAATTTTCAGCCTGAAAGAGCCTGAAGAAGATAGCAGCAACAAATGGGTAACCAGTGCGTGTTCTCACAGAAAACTTCATTTGGTTTGTAGCTCCACTATGAGGATGTTTGACTAGACAAATATTTTCAAAATAAAATATAATATTATTTAGCACAGTGTGTCATGATTCAATAAAATGGATCTGTATCAAGATTAATGCAGGGATGAGATCTGGTGGAAAATGTAGCTATTCTATTAACAGAAAAATGCTGACTAGGAGGAAACTGAATGAGCAACTAAAATGATTGGGTGGCTTTGGGGCTGAAGGGATGGTTAGAAACTGTGCATTCAGTCTTCCTTTTCAAATTCAAGATTCTTCTAAGAGACAATGCAAGAGAGAAAGAGTATATTATTGTCAGATAGAGGATGGCTTTGTTTTTTGCATGACTGATACAGCAGTGTGGTTACAGTCACCCTCCTAATCTGTCATTAACGACATCTAACACACTGTCTGCTTTGTTGCTTCAGTTGGTTGAACTTTATATCCCTCTGCTTCTTCTCTAGCTCTCTCCAGTTGCCACAGGTGCCTGCGGTCTTTCTCCTCTCCCACCAGCACACCAACCATCCATCCCACTTCCATTTTCCCATTCACTGCATTCCTGCACCATTCTTTGCCTGTAACACCCTTTCTCTTGCCATGCCAGGGAGTCTGTTTGCCTGCCCCTCCTCAAACACTACACTTTCTCTCCTTTTCCTCTGGGACTTAAGTCATGCAGGGTGCCCCTGGGGTTGTATTTTGTTCCACAGTTACCACATTACACGCAAGAACAGAAATGTCATTCTAGTGGACAGAGACCGCAAGCTTGGCCAGTGATAAAAGTTTCTTTATGTTGTTTTCATTGCAGTTCTAACTGGGCAAAGCAAACAGTTGGTATTTGCTTGGTTTAATCATCAGCCTAATCAAGGTGGTATATCTAATACCTTACCCATATAACTCGAGGAGTTTGTATTTAATTTCAGTCTTCTGCTCATGGCTGAGCTTTTGGCAAAGTTTGAATTGATGAAGGGCTGTTGCCATTGCCCTCAGGGACATCCTGCCGTGTAGAAAGGCTGGAGATAAGTGGCAGATTAGATTTCCAAGTAGGTCAACATCATATTCATCAGCAATGGAGCCGTTCTGAAACAAGAAGCATTTACCTTGTTGGCAGAGCTAATCTTGGCTCTTGCCCTGTATCACTCAATTGCATCACAACATGTTTAAGCTCTGTGACCCTTTAAGAAACAAAGACACAACAGTTTGCACTGGCAACTTAATCTACAATTCCTGCTGAGACTGCTTTATACTTTGCTTTTACAAAAGCAACTGGTAGTATTTAATAAGAAGTCATAGGAGCTTTCAGTGTATTTATTCCATATTGAAACACTAATAAAAAATAATTAAAACTCAATCTCCTGCCACAATCTCTATATCTAGGTGACCCCTCCATCACCTGCAGAGGTGGTGCAGTTCTGTCTGGCAGCAGAGCCCTCACGTGGCCCCTCATGGCAAAGAAGCCATGAACTCTTGCTATCAGAAGGCTCTGCTATGAGGAGTTTCTCAAGCAGCTGTCAAAGCACTAGGGATTCACCCTAGAATATTTCCCCTAGAAACTGGTGACTGCTGCAGTTCCCAGACAGCAGAAGTCACAAAATTCTCCTGGTACCTCTGTCTCTCCCATGGATCTTCCTGTGCCACCCACAGCTCCACAGGACTAGCACTGCTTGGAGCAAGAGGCAACAGCTCCAGGTGCAAATGGGTCACTTCAAGGCTGTCCTGGCCAGTTTACTGTGGTCAGTAACAACATTTCATGAGAACACTCTCTAACATGCATGGAGTCAAGGAAAATTATTAAGGAAGTGATGAAAAGGTTTCCTTAGGCAGGGAACAATAAAACTGAAACAGTACACACACACACACACACACACACACGCACACAAAAGAATATGGATGGGTAAGTACAGAACTTATGCAGGTGGTGACTGACATGACTGTATAAAATGCACTGCAGTAGTATGTGCAAACAGCACTCCAGAATGGCTGAGTTTGGAAGGGACCTCTGGAGGTTGTCTGGTCCACCTGCTCTGCTCAAAGCAGGTCAGCTACAGCAGGGTGCTTGGGCTGTTGGCAATAAGAGCTGCTCTGAGCTAGGTTACAGTCTAAGCTGCTCTTGCTTGTGATGATGAAGAAATTAGCATGCTGTGTTATTGCCTTTTGGGCTCCCGGAGTCCATCAGCTATGGTTTCACCGCACAAACACAGAGCAGGAGAGCCTGTGTCTCAGGCTGCTGTCTGTATAGAAGAGACCATGAGTGTGTGCATGTGGGACCGGAGAGTACAAGTAGGCAAGATAACTTTGTGATGCACCACATGACAAAAAAGGGAGAGAAAACTAATCGACCACTCTCACTTAGTCTGGAATTGTCAGTGGCTAATTAGATGACTTTTTTTGCAGCAACCCCTCCACTGCTGACCCCTCTGAGCCATACCTACCAGGCACTCCTGTACTTTTTGCAGGACAATGTTCTTTTTGTGATGGCTTGGGTTCAAAAGGTCCATCTCAGACTTCCCCAGACTTTCAATGAAAGGGACGCACAAAGGGCCTGAAACATACTCCAGGTACTCAAGCCTGCAGAAAGAATTCAAATGGTCTCAGAATGTAAACCTGACCTTCATACACCCACAATCACACCCGTAAAATCTGTGATGATGGAAAAATTTAGAGACAAGTCTGAACTTGAAAAATAATAAACCGGCCAGGCCAGGAAAGTTACAATTAGTCCACACCTTGCTTTAACTTATGTCTTAGTCCATTTCATCAGCACACGAACCTCACTTTGAAAAATGGCTAAGGGTTATAAATAGCTGCAAGCGGATGAAAGTGCTCTGAGATGCTATAACACCGTATGAAACAAGACTATCTACAGTTCCGAAACACCCTTTTTATTAGGAATAATTATCTGCTGAATGAAGATGTGGTGGGTGGTTAGGGACAAGAAGTACTTTTAGAGCAGGCTTCCTTGTTATCAAAGTCCAAGAAGGCCAGAGTGGCAGGCAACCTCTGTAAATAAAGCCATATCCCAAAGCTGCGCAAGCCCAGCCTTACCAGGGTTCGTAGGCAAGAGCACTACTGACTTCTGATGGCCCTGAGCAAGCAACATGCAGTTGTTGGCCATATAACTTGTTGCTGTAGTTTGTAGAAAGCCTTGTATTAAAGCCTTTCTGTTTTTAACTAGAGTAATGCTTTTTCTAAACAGAAGCCTTTCCTTTTCTTACTTTTTTTTTCAATTAAAAATATTCCAGGGAAAGAACAGTTCTCATTCCCTTTTATCGCTTTAAGCACGCGGGAAGCAAGAAATAAAGAGGGGAATTAAACAAGTTGTACAATTCATGAGTCCCTATCAAGGTCCAATTATTTGTTTTCTGAGGAAAAAGCTGTCACTGACTATTATTTGGCTATTTACATAATGCAAAGTTTTGCTAACTTACAAAAATGTCTTTAGATACACTGAAATGTTTTTAACCATACAAAGCAATATGCTTGGACAGTACCCAATGCCTTTATCTCACATATCCCCTCTCAAAATACCCCTAAACAAATAAGCAAACCAAGTCTCGCAATCTAGGGGGACAAAAAAAAAAATCCAGCATAAACTACATCTAAGTTATTTCTATGATTTGAAACAATTATGCTCTAGAAAGCCCATTGAATTAACCCCTTTATTTTAGTTGACATCAGCAACAGTAAAAACTGCAACACTAAAATCTTCTTCATTGCTGCCACATCACTGCACCGTGATTCAGTCTGCACACAGGGCGCTTCAAGGGGAACCGATTTCAAGTATACAAAGGAATCCACAATTCTGAAAAAAATGGGATACACTAAAAGACATCAAGTATTACCAACTTTCCCTTGACACAGACTCTGGCTACAGTCAGTGACCACGTATTATAAATTACCATTTGTTTGAATCATCAGTTTTCTCAGGACTGAAGAGATTATTAAAAAGGTACTCAGAAGGATTACTCTGAATGTACTGCTACGAATGCAGTAACTTAAGATGTAGCAAGACATAACTTACGGAAGCACCAATAAGAGGAAGGGAGGAATAGATACACTGGAGACTTTCCAAAACTTCCAAGCCAAACAATTAACCTAAAAGCAATAAAAATTTAAGATCTTAGGCATCTGGAAATTTTGAGGAAGAATGAAAATATAATTTGCTTATTACAACTTAAAAATTAGTATATAAAATTCTGCATATTCAGAGAGCGTTTTTCTTTGGCTTTTTAAAAGTAGTTTACAGTTTTCTTTTTGTAGACATCAGAAATGAAACTTCTTATATTTGGGTGCATGAGAGCATTTGTATGTTTTTTAATCTTACATGTATTTCCAAACAGATTACTGATGAACGGGCAAGTTAGAAGGACTGTGGAAATTTCTTGCCATTTCTAAGTGACAAATGAAATTGTCAAAATGAAGCGTGACAGCAGACAAATTCACACATAAAAGATTTAAATGAAATATGTTAACAGACAAGTTCACACATACAAGATTTTGGAAAAAAAAAATGAATAGAATTAACCAAATCCTAATTTACCTACAGTTTGGATATTGGGTAGTAGGTTTATGTTCACAAAATCTTTCTGTGGTTTTACCTGATATGGAGAAAGCAGATGAAGATTGTTTTCAAAGAATTTAAAATTGTTTAAAAAAATGTCTGTGCCCATACTTTCAATGAGTTTACAAGGTACTCCTTTTGCAAGCTGTCCTGTGCTGATAGGAAAAACAAAGTTCAATCTTTTGAATACTTAAGCATGATCTAGTCCTTACTCCCCACAACCATGTTCTATGATACAGCTTCTTGACCCCCTCTCTATCCATTTCTTGTAATTGAAAGGCTATTGAAAGTAAAATTTAACAGAATAGAAAAATATTGACTGAGCCTTAAAATACAAAAACCTGGGCAATCCTTTGATCCTGATTTTGGATTTGGAGACCCTTTTAAATGAGGAAGGTGAATTATTCTCTGGTACCAAGGAATGAATAAACATAAGCTAGTATAAAATAACCACACAGTGTATATGTTTACTTCAAAGTCATTCCCACCACAAAACTTAAGCCCATTTCTAGAGAGGCTATTATCCATACCTTAGAAGGTCAGCAGGATAGTTTTTCTTAGACAGCAATTCATACAGATACATAGCCTGAAATAAACCCCACCATATTTCAAGTTAAGCTTAGGTAATTAATTTGTAATATGGAATAACTACTGCAAGGTCTTTTGCATGATTAACTCTCTTATGTACCCTAAAGGCATTTCTGTGGTCCAGTTTGCCAACCAAAGGATTTGGCATTCAGTGCTGAATTTCTTCTTCACAAGACAAGACATCGCTGACTGGCATTATGAAATGACGTTAAATATAGCCATAGCACACAACCACAGAATAATTCAAGTTTGAAGGGACCTCTGGAGATCATCTGGTACAACCTTGCACCTCTTTGGACAGAGCCAGAGGGCTGACTCTACATCCAAATGTCTAGTACTCCATACTGGAAAGAGAAAATTTACGTGGCAGAATCTTGAAGACTTTCAAACTCAGCATTTTAATGCTTCCCTTTCTGTAGCATTGTCTCCTAGTGCTGCCTAGGCTCTAAGTGACCTTTGGTTGTTTATGTCAAGATATATTCGGGGCAGTTAATTCCTTTTACCTACGTTTCTTGAACACATATGTATTACAACACTTTTCCTATTCTCCCCTCATAATAAATTCCAGTGGAATGGGAACTCCATAATTTGTACCTGGCTGCTTCTTAGTTCTTTTCCTTTCATCATTGAAGAATTATATCCAGTCTGCTTCCATAAATCAGAAAGAGATATTTCTTTAAAGAAAGCTCCTTGTATATCTTTGACTGATGAAGAAAAATCTCCAGATGCAGCTATCTAAAAAGAGGAAAAGATAAATACGTGGCATTTCAGGACTGATGCTTAGATTTACAGGATTTGTCCTTCTTTCTATTCTGTGTAATATTTCCCTTAAGAGGATAAAGGAAAAGCATGTCAGTATTGAAAATGACAAAGGACTAAGCAAGAGACAGCCTTTAAAATATACTTGATGGTTAGAAAAAATACTGGAAATATTAACCACTGAGCTAAAACACACATCTTGGTGACAACATTTTAAATCACGCTCTGCATATCTAGTTGTGGTGCTCCAATACACAGAGAACTTGCTACACACTCCAGTTTATAATCACCTTTCTGAGGATCCCTTGCTGCTGTGCAGGCGATAAGTCAGATAAATACTGGGATGTTGTGCCTCGAATAATCTGAGAAAGCTCCTTTGGGTTCATGCTGTAGAATGACTGGGTGCTAATACCAGTTAACAAGGTGCCCATTTGACTAACATTATAAAATGATAAAACCTGCAGAGAGAACAGCACAAACAAACAGAAAGTTTCCTAGCTCGTGAACAGCAGATCTATTTAAAAGCAAAAGTTTATATATAAATCTAAACTATTATTGTTGAATACTTAACACATTTCATGCCTGAGGATGCACTTTCCTCAGATTTCTTTCAATTCAGACAAGATTGTCCAGGGAACAAATGCGACAATTTTCTTAGAGGCTCCTTTTTTTGAAACTTCAGAGAGGACTTAGATTCCTTCCATTACAGTATATTTGAATATATAGTCTGAGATCTCTGATCAAGCCAATTCTGCTTAGGGCAGTGATACAGATGAAATAATACATACAACTGCTAAATGCAAATAGCCATTCTCTCTGTTACTAGAGAACTACTTTGGGAGGTACAGTCTTGGATGTTATTTGATTTAAACAAAATTATCAGACCAATAACAGTACTAAAAAAAAGTACTAATCTTTTCAAAATCTATGGTTATCGTTGAGAAAAAGCCATTTCATTTGTAAAAACAGAAGGTAGGAAAGCGATTATGAGAGGTACCTTTCCGTAAGAGAGGTATTTACTGGATAAAATCATAACTTGGCTTTTTGCCCACCCAGAGACTTGGTTTAATGTTGCAATAGCATTGTGCACCGCTTCAGGTGACAAAGAGTCCAGCTGACTTGAAGTTAGTCCAACCACGGCATCTGACAGAGATCCAAGGATATCATTCAGTGTCTGGTTTTGCATGGCAATGTTCAGGAGTTGAGATTTGAGCTAAAGTAAATAAAATAAGTAGATGGGAAATAAAAATCTGCCAAGAACCAATTTTCATTATCACCCAAAGCTTTAACTGGAGTTTCTGGAATAGACATTGGCAACCATTTAGTGACCACATGCTTCATAAAAATTCAGAAATAGAACATAGTCGTCAAAGGAATGAGAAAAGAATGAGCACTGTAAAAAAACAAAAATGGGCTTTTAGTCTTTGCATTATATTGATTGAGAACTATTTCCAGTTATTTCTTAGACCCCAGTCATTTTTCACGTTTTTCTTTCAAAATTCAAGAAGGAAGACCCCCCTCCTCTGTTTTCAGGATTAGGTTAGGCAAGAACAAGCATTGTACCCACCTTCTGAACCTCAGCCTGGAAACCTCTCAACTGATTGCATTTAATCATTTGATGAAGTAAAGCCCGAGCCGCAGCAGCATCCATCTGTTCCATGTCATCATAAAAGCAAACCAATAAACCTAGCCTATACAGAAGAAAAGACATTAGCTAACTTCTGACATAGAAGGTGCCATTTTCAGGAAACTGAAATATAGTATGGTATACCCTACTTGTGCTCAAAACTTGAATAATTTCTGTGTCACTAGTGCCTTACACTGCCATCTTTAAAACTCCATGTGGCCTGAAGCTGGGGTATGAGACAGATGCACTGTTCTCTGTATTCAGCTGAACTCTACCCAGATTGCTTGTGCTGTCAAAAATTTAACTTTTCTTGGTTACATTTGTCTGTGGCTGGATTTTCCCACTGAACGACTCCACTCCCCTTGGCAGAATTTGCAGTATAATCTCTGCTTTGAAAAGGATGGAGAGCTAATTAAGTCTCTAGAAGTGGCTTGCTGAGTTCTTATCTGGATTGATTTGAACTCTAAACCCTGCCTGGACTTCACATGCAACATAATTTGTTAATGTGTCAGCAGCTAGAGCATTACATAGTCTCTATCGTTTCAGGTTTAAGCAAAACCTGCGGTATTTCACATAAAACCTATGACTGGCCGATGGATGGAGATGTGTCCAATGCCACACTGGCTAGGAGAAGACACACTGAGGCTCACTGTCTTAGTTGTGCCAGCACAGCAGTTTGCAAGGCAGTGTTGTGAACCAGATGTGAAGCTCATTTTTCTTCACAGCACGCGTGCTGTAAAAGTCAGCGTTTCCATTAACCTCTGTAAAGTGCAGCCACAACCACTGCTGGTGTAAAGCAGCCGTCACACCACCAAGGGGAAGCGCCTGTGCTAAGTGGCCTTAGGCCTTGTGCTTAGTTGCTGCCATTACCTGCAGCCCTGCAAAGGACGTCTGAATTGTGCATCGCTCCCTCTGGACTTTAAACTTCATAGTGATGGTGATGTAGGAAGCCTGAATCACTCCCCTGTCTCTGTAAACAACTAGTCTCTGCTTTCGTAATTTACACAGGACAAGAGCCTACAAAGCCCAGCTTTCCTGATACAGTCTCTGGCTTTTGGCAATTCACTGATGCAGGCAGAGTCTAGGCAATAATGTCCAGATGTGAACTAAATCAACAGCAGTCAATGCTGCAGCACCATCACACACTCAGTAAAATGATGCAGCACAGAAAGGCTTAGCTTTTAGTTCCTCTAGTCCCTCAACAACAACCTGCTTAGCTTCAGTAGCTCATCTGAATTCATGGGACATCATCAAACTGACATACAAATCAAAGAAACATCTATAACTGCATTTTATAACAAATAATTACCTTCTGATGCATTATTACATAGCCACCAAGAGCGCTTCAACTCCTTCGGGATTAGCAGAAATGAATAACACTACTCCTTAAAAATGCATTTAAATCATCGGTATGGTTAAAATGAGTAACATAAAATAAGTGTGTTGTAAAAATGGAATATATTAAGGATTATGGAGCATGACATTTCTCTCGTCTGTGAGAATGTGGTACTTCTCATGAGTGGTAAAATAATTTTCAAGATTTCTGACATTGAAATTTAGCGTGTGGGCATAATTCCTCTCTTGCTTACATCTCTGACAATCAGCAATACTTTATGGAAGTCAGTGAGTTACATAGCAACAATGACAGGAGCTCTGAAGCCATAAAGCATATGCGCCATTAGTTTAAAACTTCAAGGTATTCCCCAAGGAGACTACAAATAACTTTAGTTGGTGGTGTCTTGGGACTAAATACATCCATTTATACGACAGTGTAAATGTAAATGTGCAGTACAGCACTTTCTTGCAGGTACCTCAAGCTCACTGCATATTTATGAGTAAGAGCCGTTTATTTGGGTTTTTTGTTATCCTTAAAGTAAGTTTGGTGCTGATCTGACGGTGCTGAAAAAGCAGTTTCCTCTTACACACATTAACAGTCACATGCATTTAAACGTGGCTCATCTCTACCCTGCAGGATCTAAAGAGGAGAGCATGATGGGCTTTATACCTCTTTGCTCTGAGACCTCTTTGGTGACACCGTATCAATAGAAAACCACTTCCAGTCCTGGCTGGCATGAGCTAAGATGTCCTCCTTCAATCCTAACTGTAATATGATTTCCACAAACTACCTCCATTTCCTATGATTCAAACAGCCAAGGCAACTCCTGTCCCCCCCATCCCACCTGATTTTACTGCTGTACTGCACCATGCGATGGAGCTTTGACTGGATCAAAGACACTGCTGTAATTTTCCTATGAATACTACAGACAACTCCTCACTGTGGAGCGGGAAACAAAGCATTAGCTAATTAGGCACACCTCCAAAAATTCATAAACTAGCAATTCTTCACTGTTGCTAAACAGGGTTGGATTTCAGCCTAGATTTTTCTGCTGGCAGGAAAAAAGCCATGCCACACCAACAATTTCATCAGTTACTTATTGCTCCTCTCTTTTCTCCTTACTTACTCATTCCCTCCACACACTGCCATAAAAGAAAAAGAAAAGCAGTCTTGCCTGTAGATAGTTGAAGTGTTTCTCATATCAAATCCTGATGAGTTTATCCTTTCCAGGAAAGCTTGTGCAAGCTCTGGTGTGATATCATACACTGTGTCCAACTGCTTTGTTGCGTTGTCATAGCTAATGAATAGTCTTATCTGACCGGTGCAAACAAAATCATGTGTCAGGAATATGAAACAATTACATCCAATAAAATGTAAGTTTGACACTCTAAATTAATTGACTCCATTCATGTTATAAAAGGAGGCGGAAGATTTGGATAATATGGTATTTTTGAAGGCAAAGCTGACTGAGTGATTCTCTGTGAAACTGCCAAATAACTTGAGGGTGTTCTGTCATTGATCCCTATCTTTCAGTACAAGTGACGGAAGTCTGATGCAGATAAATAATTACATACTAATGATAGGCACTTTCAAATTCCAAAAAGAGAGTAATATTTGGTTGACACTGGATTTGGATTCACTTTATATTTAATTAAAATATATAAACTCCTTTTCCTGTTTAAGTTTGCATTTGTGTTCACATTGTTTGTAGCTGACATCACTTGACAATGATCTATCCAATCACATTTTGTTACTTACTTCACTGAGACTGATTTTCAGAATTTCTTCTAACGGAAGATGGACCATGTATCTTCCCAAAGTCCATAAGTTTTCTGCACTGACCCAAGAAGTGGATTCATTGAACTCTGTTTTGTACAAGTAAATAGTATGATGTTAAGAAAGTCATTATTTTTTCAAACATATTGTACCCAGGATATTGTTAGTGGTAAATAATTAAAAATATATCTGCAAATCAGAAAAACCCTTAGCAGAGAGAGTCAGGTTCCCTCTATTAGCTAGATTTTAGCACCACATTTTTATGAGCCCATACATTTTTTAATGGAAATGAAATAGTGTTTCAAATGTCTAAAATGTTCTCATATGAAAATGATTAAAATTGTATGTTGTCAAAATAGAAAATGGATAAAGTATGGGATAGGAAAAATTAAACCAATCATATTAAATATGGAGCAGCATTTTTTATATTCAGTTTTCCTAGTCAAATATATTATTTAAGAACACAAGGATGACATAATACTTTGTAACACTTTATATGTCTTACATATTATTATTGATGATACCACTTATTACAGCAATATGCAATAGCAGTAACAGAGAAAATGAAAAATCATTCACAAACCTATATGGAAATAGGTTGGTAAAAAATACAAAATACTGCGTAACAGTTAAAAAATATCCTTCATTTAGTAGCAATCTGCCAAGGATTGAATATGAAATCAAGATCCAAATATCCCTGAGAAAAAAGCATTTATGAAGTAGGTGGGTACTCTGAGTCACAAACGCAGTGTCTTCTCCAAGGTGTCATAATTTGGATGGCTCAATCCCTGAACACGTTCCTTAGTAGTGCTGATACTCACAACTCTGTACAAATAAAATCATCAGAGCACTTTGAAGAGTTTTCAGTACCTGAAAAAAAACAGCCTATATGTATCAGAAGCTGAAGAACCCCATTTAGCAGGTGATTTTTTTTGAAAACACAGATCTAAGCTTCTTAGCTGAGACAAGATGATGCTCCCAGTAGACCTGTCAGTCCTCTGGTTTTTTAAGTGATATTGCCTCCCATTACCAGGAATGTTAAGAGAGTTGAAAGGTATGAAGAATTAAACAAAAACTACCACGATTTAAGGATTTGGACTGTGGCCTTTAGCAGAACAGACTTACAGTTATCAACCATGGTAGCCATGGTCCCCCCAAAATTGTTTTGTTGTTTTTAAATAAGGTACAAAATTCCAAAGTTACAGCCTCCTATTTTTGCAAGGGCTACCGGCATGCTCTATCTCTTAATACCCGAGTGTATTTAATATATGAAATGTGATAATTGGCTGAGAGACAAGGAAATTTCTTAAAAGGTTTGAGTCTAAGACATAGAAATTACATGTCATCTCCTGTTCACCCAGTGATGCAGCTGCAGGGGCTGCCTGACACAGCAGGGAGGGGCAGTATGATGGAAAAGCCCTCTGCGTTTCTGCAGGCACAACAGAGACACAGCAGAGAGCTCTCTGTCACCCAAACCAGCAGAAATGTTTGGAAGTGGCCCCATAAGCACCACAAATATGAAGCTTCTTTCAAGTTTCTTTTCTGATGAGCTTCAGCAAGGAAGATGCTGCTTCTGCAGGGGGCTGATCCCTTTCCCAGGTGGTCCCAGTGCTACCCACATCATCTACCAAATCAGACTATTCCAGGACTCTTCTGTTGCCCTGCACTCTGTGCTGTGACATGTGGTGTGCAGATATACTTGCGTGAGCTTTAGACTTGCCAACCTGGATGTTGGTAGCAGTCCAACTGTGCCCGCTCAGGGCTGACGGTTCTGCAGCTCCTACTACCAGAACCAGCTGGTAGTCCGTCCACACCCAATCAACGCCTTCAGGAGTGGATTCACCGTATCATTCTCGCATTTGAAGCAGCAGCCAGGAGGTAAGAGAGGCAAGGTAATTCTCAGTCCCTTCTGAGCTGGGTGATCTTTTACAAACTGAGGTTTGCTAATGTTTCAGACACAACCCAAGATGTCTGATGCTGTGGGATTCTCTCAGGACTGCTGAGTATCATCAGGCAAGTTCCGCATCTTTGCTTAGTGTCACGAACTTCCTCTCTACAACTTAATGGGTTACTCTGATATTTTGAAATGGCAGAAATTCCAGGAGCCAAATTTAGCTCCAATGAAGCAAGTGGGCTTTTTGCCTTTGATTTCCAGGGAAAGTGAAAGAACATACACGTCTAAAAGTCTAAAACGCTCCCACAACAGCACTGCTGGGATGGTCAGGGAACCCAAGCACTGGCTCTGATGTGTCAGTGCTACTGCCACTTTACAGCCAGCTCGTGGAGCCTGTCCTACACTGTCTGACTGTGGCACATCTGTCTCAAGACACATTAACAAGGCAAGCAGATGTAAAATGCATAAAGTCAGAATTAATTAACTTTGCTTTTATCTTGTCCCATTTCTGAACGAGTAAGTGCCACGTGCAGTAGAACTTTCACAACATTCCACACTTCTTTTGCATTTTTAAACAATGCATTGGCATTGGCTAATGTATTCTGAGACAGATCTGTTTTCTAGTCTGAATAGGAGTTCAGAAGTGAACAACATGTTTGTGCAGAGTACCTGACAATTGTATCCTATTTAAGTCTTAGAAAAACGTCTTGAGTACAGAAACTTTGTGTATAGCTCTGTCCAGAAGAGGTGTAGAGCAAGCATCTTGGGAGCACGATTTGCCATGAATAACAGGTATGTTTACAGTATTCTGGAGCAATGGTATTCAAGACAGCTACTCCTAAACAGGCCCATGTGAAATCTGGGAAACAATTCAATACAATGGATAGACCTTTTGCTGACTGCTCTTCTCTTATGATAAGCAAGAAAATACTTTGTACATAACATACCACTCATGTTATAGGATTTTTGTAGAATCCGTTTCATCCAGCCGTACAGAGCTCTCTGTGTATTTGCTGAGGTTTTGTCATAGAGGTCCTTGAATACTGTTGATCTAAGTGATACAAGGGCATGTTAAGTTTACTAATGAGTTAACTATTGTTTTTTTTTTTAAATGACATGCATGGAGAAGTGTTTTTTAGAAACTGCAACACATAAGCAAAAACCTGTATCCGGAAAATAGACTGACCATATAGTAACCTTTTTAAAAGTCTATATAGTCAGCAAATACTACATAGTATTAATTGTGTCTGGAAAATAAATGGCTTACAAGTTCCTGAAAGCATCCTCCAGCAGAGTGTTTGGGAGGCTCCCAATGACATCAGGTTGCAGATAGTTCACCACTGACACATGCAAAACCTGGCTTAGGATATCCACACAGTCCAAAGCAGTCAGAACCAGAAAGCATTTATCCAGTGTTACAAGGAACAAGGTCCTGTTTACTCCTGGGCTTTGAAATATTCTCTCTCTAGTCTTGTCCCAATCAAGAATAATATTTCCCATTTCCTGCAAGCAACAAAGGATTAAAAGAATGTCTCTTTGTAATTCCATATATTGTTCACTTTGAGGCCTGACAGAAAGGACTTTACAGAAAATATGGTGCTGTTCTCATGAAAAATAGCTGCAAAATACTGTCTGGCTGCTTTACTTCAGGTAACTCCTGGTCAGAGAACAGCTCGAATCTTTTAACAAAATCAAAATGAAGAACAGAAAAATAATCCAAATGGTTCAAGTTAGTGTGTGCTCTCACGAAACAATTAGTTACTTGAAAAATGAAAGGATACCAGATTTGAATGATTATTATTTCATACCTAATTTAACATGCACACACCTCTAGAATAGACCTTTTCCCATGCAGTATTTCTTGGAGACGTGACTACAAACATCCCTTCCAGAAGATGGGGCAAGATCAAAGAACCTAGACCAGAGAATAAAGTCACCCTCGTTGGGCATGGGTTATTAGGTTGGTCTGTCTCACAGGTCAATGTGTCTAGGACAGCCTGTTCAGAGCTGATAGTCCTGGGCCTGGTGATTTGTACATGCAATATTATCAATCCTAGAAGAACTGGGTATGCTATTTGAGAAGACAAAATCTAGTTTGTTGAAGGGGCTTATGCTCTACTGCTCTGGCTCCCAGTGCATGCTGCAACACCTGCCCTGTGTGCTTCAGCAGCAGAAGCTGCATCACCTTTGTTTGAATAGTGGATTATACAGTGTTTGTTCTGCGCAGTCACCTCATGTTCTCCCTTTCTCCCAGATTAATCTCCACCCTCTCAGTGATACCCACTCTGAAGGCCCTTCCTTCCAACAGGGAAACTGCCAAAGTGCTCTCACACATCAGGCTATGATTCCCAGTCCTGCAGTGGAGATCCCCTCTGCAGGGGCAATCCTCCCTGGGTGGTAGTCACTGACTTTGAGCAAGACTTTTAAGATGGGTCACACAGGGAACCCACCACAGAGGCAAGCAAATGCTGTTATGCTGCCTCCCCTACAAAATGCCTAACAATTTGTTTGCACGCTTCCGTAACTAATTAACAAGGCAAATAATTTCACCTTCTTTAGTCATCTCTTTTTTCTGAAGCAGATACTCCCCGAGAACAACTGGTCCTAACCTACCTTAGATACTTGCATAGGAAGGTAAATCATTCTCTAGAGATGGGTTTCTCTCCACTCATTACAGAGAAAATCCAGAAGACTGACTTGGATGTAGCATCAAACTTTTAGACAAGAAGAATTAAATGAAGTAAGTCCAACCTCAGGAGAGATGCTCCTGGAATCTAATCCAAGCCAGCTGAGCAACTGCATAGCATGCACTGTGAGACCCCCAGTCTGGCCCTTTCCCATTTATCTAAACCACTGGCAGCAGCTTTTCTTCTTCATAAGTGCAAAGTGACTTACAAGATGGTCCCTTCTGCTGTTGAAGAGATACTTCATTGCAGTTTGGAACTGCTGCTGGTCGAGCTGTTGAAATTCAGATAGCAGTTGCCTAGGCTGGTATAAAAGGTTCTTCAGGTAACTTTTTATGGACATCTGAAGTATAGAAAAATATGTGTAATACACATAAAACTTGTATTTTTGTACTAGTTTTTACTCTGAAAATCTGTGTTGTCAATGACTAGAATACTCAACACAAACCGTAAACAAAAATAATCTAACTAATAATTCTGAAATACAGTAATTTTTAAATCCTATTCTTGGCTTCATAAGTGAGTCCTCTCCCGTGAGCCATTTATCAGTTTCTCACTTCAAGAGTAATAATGCTTTTCTGCTTCACATAGAGTTGTGAAAACAAAACTTTTCAAGAGATCAAAAAAATCAGGTACCATGTGCATTTTACTATTACTTAAAAAAAGGAAGGAAACGTGCAATTAGATGGGAGGAAAAGTCTGTAGCAGATCGTAAGGCAAAAAATTCTCTCTCACATCAAACTGCATTACCAGTTAACAATCTCATGCGTGTTCTGAAAATCTAAGGGGAATTATAACACTGGAACGGAAAGCACACTAAAGCTCATTAGCACCAGACTGGAGCAAAATCCCTTCTAATTCCTGACAGAATTATTTCAGAATTGATTGGGAATTTGAGTTGAAACTGTTCTTTGTTGTCTTTGCTTAGCTTGCGTTACCACCAATAACTATTAACATAGTTAGGTCCTTGTTGCCTGGGGGGTCCAGGCCTGCTTACAGCCTTAAGCTGTTGATAAACCCAATCGAACGGGAAGAGGCAGCGTTAGTCTGGTGTAGGTTTGGGTGAGCTGTGACAGTGAAACGGAGCGTGGGAAAAGGTTCCAGTGCCATGGGCTTTTGGGAATGCCTGAGGCTCAGAGATGGCACAGCTGACAACTTTCCTTCTACACAGTGTGTGTGCGTGCGTGTGCGTGTAGGGAGGAGGGAAGGGGTCCGGTTTTGATTAGCAGGCTACAGCTCCATTTAAACCAGCTCATAACTAATCATGACGACCAGGGATAAAGAACGACAACTTCCACATTGGTAATTTACAAAAACAGAGTTCAGTGGAGCTTTAAAAGGTGGATGTGTTTTGTAGGATGCTCTGGAGCCTCTCATTCCATCAGAAGCAGCACAAACTACAGCCACAGTCACAATCTGGGAGAAACCTGCCATTTTGTGGAGAAACAGCATGTGTATATGCTCAATTTAGAAACAATCACTGAGCCTGAAGACTTCTAATTTCTGCTTTCCATCAGAGAAAAAGCAAAGGATCTGCTTTATTATTATTTCTACTTTGTGTACTCCTGTGATCTTAGGAGGAAAAGACAACAAAAAAAACCTATTCCTATTTCCTACTTATCTGCTACACTATAGATCTGTTAGTTATCTCTATTACTGACAACCCAGTTTTGACTACAGAGATTGGTTGCTTTTTAAATTCCTTTTAAAATAAAAATTTTCGTATATTTTAAATAGTACAAACCTGTAGACTGCTAAGAGTAAACGTAACTTCCTTGGCTTGAAAATATGCCATGACTTTTGTAAGCATATCTGCTGTCCAGACATTAGAACTGTAACAGAAAACAGGACCAAAACCGCCAGTAAAATAATATAAAATGTAAAATAGCAGATTACAAGACAAAACAAGAAGAAGAAAAACAAACACTGCTACTAACACCATAATGACACAAGTATTCAGCTTTCTGGCCGAACCAGACTAACAGCTGACCTATATAACGCCATGAAAACACAGGGTTCAATGAAGAACGTAATGAATTAGTTAGGGGTTTTTCCATCTAACTCCACAACCTCCCTCAATTTTCCAACGTGTTGCCATTAGTACCATCTCCAGGCATGAGACAAGCTGTGCTGTGGCTAGTCCGGAGCTATAGGTGTGCTTCCTGGCACCCCATTATGCCTGTTCTGATCTGCTTGTAGAAAGTACAGTGACTAATGTCTGCTGCCTTTCCCTCAGCAGAGTCATTAATTTCAGTGTGTCTTCTTCACACGGCCATTGATTTTCTCAAAATATGTTGGAGCAGAATTGCCTTTGAGGCTTACACTGCTCTTTCAAATTTAAACATAATTAGCAAATAATTCAGAAGTCGCCAGGAGCTGTGAGAAATGGGATAGAACAGGACTGAAAAGGACATGGACAGAAAGCTGGGACTGCATCTAATTTCCTTAAGAAGCCACTCTGAAACATATGAACAAACTTAATTATCAAAACCTTTGAAAACCATAGCAGGTATTTATTCTCAGCCTCATTCGCAGCTATATTCTAAAGCATGTTGTTTGGTTTATCGTGAAAAACAGCTTTCTCCCTGTGAAGAGGAAATAATCCTCACAGGAGCTCTACATCAAAGTAATCATAGATGCCAATTTCAATCTATCCATTATCTTCCAGTTTCCGTGGAAATTAAATAGATCATGTCTGAAGTGCACTATACTACTGAAAAATCAAGATGGTGATAGCAAAACATTACCTTTGAAAATGAAGTATATCAAGGAGGGCTGCACATGAAAAATGGAACATAAAAAGTTACAGTGCAATACCAAGTATTAATTCCTTTTAAAAGTGTAAGTGGGAACAACTTTGTACATTACCATTCAGGTATTTCCCACTTATTACTTCCTCCTAAGGAAAAAAATTATAAATACACGTAATAAATTATTGATTTTAGATTATAATACAAAATGTTAGTAGAGATCAAATAAAAATACTAACCACAGCTTTGTGTAATAATGGAGGCAAATCTGTAAAAGATCATCCCATTAGTAAAAGTTGATTTAATGTTTTACCATTCAGCTATGTTATATGAAAATACATGTATTGTATGCAGTGATCAAAGCTATAGATATATACATGTAATTTATTTATAAGCATTTAATGCATTTTTGATTCAATGTATTTACAGAAAAACAGTGAAAATAAAAGGCTATTAAATAAAAAGCAATCTTGGTTAAGTTCTTTGCTGGCATAGCTCCACGAAGCCAGGAGAGCACAGAATACGGTCCTAGTTACAAAATGGTACTGCATCTATTTCACTACACGTAGCTTTTTCCATCCACACAAAATACATCCCTCATACAGGTGTTCTGGTCTTACCTTCAGAGTTCTCACTGTGTGTAATCTCAGCATGATTCATTGATATCAATAAGAAACATATCTTCAAAATTCTGGACATTTCTTCTAGTGTTTGTTAGAATAAAAGATAGTTGGATTGAAAAGGAAAATGAAAAGAACAGAGTCAAAAGGCAATATTCACACAAAACTTTCACAGCTATAAATCAGAGACAGCCTAAGTTACAGAGTACAGATAGAGATCAGAATGAGCTTGAAGTGCTTGCTCCAGTTTTTTAATTCAGAAGCATTTCCAGGATAGAGATCTATTTTACACAAATACAAGTCCACCAAGTGTGCACCTACAGTTAGATTTATTTTCCTTTTATCAAGTAGCTCTTTTCATTTTCTTCCTAGTAGCACCATTCACTAAGCCACATTCCACCTAAATATGACTTAAATGCAGTTTTGTTAAAGCAAACAAACATATCCTTAAACTCAAGATAAAATAGAAAAAAAATAGACAGAGCAAAAAAGGAAATAGTAAAGAAGTTCCAAACAAGCCCTAAGCTTTTTCTATCTCGTTAAGTTGCTTGCACAATTACTGCAGACCAGGTCTGGGACCCTCCACTTGCAGATCTCTGATCTCAAAACGGCAGAAAGCCCTGGCCCTCTGCTTGCCTGGTGTCAGTGCAGGGTGCTCCAGGCAGGGAGGATGAAGGAGTGCTTCCCTCCCCTGCTGTCATCACTCTGAAAAAAGGGGGAAAATGTCCTTATGTCCTTCTGAAGCAGAGGAAAAGTGACACATTTGGGAAATGGAGCTCAAGACCATGCCACCTCACTTACACAGATCAATGCTCTAGTCTTTGTACTCAAGAGAAGTGCACTATCAATTTTTCATCAGCAGCCAGGGCATAGTTTCTGCAGAAATATGTGTTTTAGTAGCTTTTGCTATCCCTGCTGCCCTGTGCTATGTGGCATGAAGATCACCAAAAGATAAATTAGCTGGAAGAGCAGCAATGGGATACTGGAGCTTTTCACCATAGTGAAAAGATTGACGGTGTCACAGCTGTCCTATACAAAATTAATTTGTTGCATTCGATCTCATTCCTGAAGGACAAGGGTACGCACTACCGTAATGCAGTGGGATGGAAAGGAAGCAGCGACTGAGCAGGTGTCGCTCACAGAGGTGTTTTTGCCGCCACTTCCCCTCCTCAGTGCTTTAATCCCCCTTGCACCAAGTTTACTGCAGAGAGGAGTTTCAGTCTCTGCCCCCTCAGCCTGGCCCTCTGTCCAGCTATGCAAGTCACCATCCCCACGGGCAAAACAATTAATTAATCTGAGATATTAGATGATGCCCCGCTCTACAGACTGCAGCTTTTTACATTAGGATTAGGACCTCATTTTAACGAAGGACACCGAGGGCTCTGCTGGCCAACTTGACTCTGACCCTGAGATGATTTTGTTAGGTTTTCTCTCCTTTTCCTTCATTTAAGGGTTTATCTGCAGCCACACTTAATCTCTGTATTTCTTTTTGTTGCTGAATTTGGATCCATTATCTCTCTCTCTCTTTTTTTTTTAAGTTCTCTGCCACAGCTTGAGTTACAGATCTGAACATTTGATAAATACGAACGCCTTTTTCAGATTGTTTAGTCTCACGTATCAGCAAGGTACTCTTTTATGAAAACGCCTTTCAACAGCCTCTAGCAATACTTCAGTCTACTGCGAACACTTAACTCCAGTCTTGTAACAGGAGTCACTCTAAGTGATGGATGATGAGACATTTAAACACTAGACTTTAAGAAGCCATCGCCTCTGTCCTGCTCTTGCACACACTGAAACTCTTTTCAGATATTCTCTTCAGAGCACCACAGTACACGTCTTTCAGTCAGACCTATCTGGTTTCCCAGACAATGAACTTTCTTGTGTTTGTTTCTGCCTCTGCCCTATTAATTTTGCAGTAAGGTTTGATTACTCTGCATACTTTAAATCATGCTACCAAAGTCAATTCTGATTTGTTTATTCCAACTCATTCACTTTGATCAGGGAGCATATTTTAATTAGAGCATGCTGAATTAACATATAAGGAGATTAAATACCAAGGAAAGTGCTTTTTTATCCTGACCAACTCCAGTGGATAATTAGTGGGTGCAAAGAAAGTTTTCTGTGAAATAGCCCCGCTTGGAAAGATAATCTGTGGGATGAAAATAGTTCCTTTTGTCAGTGAAACGAGACTGTTTGCAAAAGTTCACTGCAGCTTTTAGACAATCCCAAATCACCCTGCAGGGATCTCTTGCAGATCCCATCCAGCAGTTCCCCAGAGTGTTCCATGCGCCACAGCAGCATATGCTGTGATCAGATCTGAGATCTCACCCTTGCAGGACTCTGGTTATGAGGAGCCCCCAGAATGTCTTTTCTTGCTCACTAAACAGCAACTCTTCCACATTAAGAAATCCTAGACATTTTATTGCTCACTCCGATGCAGTCACTGCTTTATCTGAAGCTTGATAACCAGAAAGCTAACCTCATAATCAGAAGTCTTGCTGATAGACCCTTGCACTGCCAGTGCCCATTCTCCCTCTTGCAGATAGGCTTTCTGCACCTCTGAAAAAGCAGCTGTTATACAGTGAGGGAACACTCAAGCAGTTCAGGCTGGAAAGGGAGAGAGAGAAGTAAGGGGAGGGCACAAGAGAAGCGATGGTGGGTTCTTGGGAAGAGCCAAGACCCCACAGCCTTTACCTGCCTCTGCTGTGCGTGCCTCCTTCCTTGCACTCACAGTGCAATGAGCTGGGCGGCTCCAGCCAGGGACCCCAGAGCAGGGGGCAGGGACTGGGGCCAGCACCGCCTCACAGCCTCAGGTGTCTGCCCAGCAGCACCCAGCCTTCAGCCAGAGGGGAGGGAAAAGTCTCCTCTGCTGTGGGGCTCAGAGGTGAGCGACTCACATAGCAGACAGAAGAGGATGCTTCCCCTCCTGAGATGGAGAGCTCAATGAGTTGCATGGGGGAAACACAGAGGGCCAGGCCCAGCACCCTGCTCCCCGCACCTCCCCACCTGAGCATGGCAGGTGACCCTGGGCTGCTCGGAGCAGAGTATGAACTGACTGTACCTTCCATCACCCAACAAAAGGGGGCTGCACTTTCTGAAAGATTATATTGTTCCAAATTTGTGTTGGGAGTTTCCAACTAAATCATGGCCTTGCACAGCATCTTTTTCTTGCGATGCAACACATCCAGTGCCACCTTGACAGAACAGACAGTTTAGTTACTCTCCAAGGCAAAACACTGCACATTAAGGAGACCACTGAGGTGTGATTTGCATGCCATCACCCACAGCAGGCCAGGGACAGTGGAGGGACAAGGCAGGTTCCCCAAGCCCAGGAGTAATTGGACATTGGACTTACAATGAACACTTTACCCTTTGGACAACATCTTAGAAGTATTTCAGGCAATTTAATCAACTACTGGACTCAAGTTTCTTTGCATGGGTTGTGTGAGCAGACACTAACTGCACACAAATGCACTCCCAAGGTCTGGAAAGAGAAACAAAGTCCCTCTCTAACACAATGAGCCACATCGCGCCCATTCCTTCGCAAAGAACTCTGATTTTATAAGAACAGGTGTAGGTACAGTCAACAGGACTAAGCAGGTTTTTGATCCTGCTGAATTTAAGCTTACTCTGTTCATAGCTTCTCCCTGTTATTGCTCATGTTTTCATACGTGTTTTAACTCCCCAGCTCAAGTGTAAGAATACGTGTTTAAATAGAGGGAACAAAATAGGAAATCATAAGAAAAAACCCAACGTTATTTACATTGCACCTTCTGTCCCAAAACCTCTCAGAGCTATTACAAACGAGTCCTAAGTGACAGGCTTAAAAAATACAAGCAATGTGAAATGCATAGTCTTTTGTGTGATTTTTAACCTGTGGAATTAAAACACTTAAGTACCTTTGAAAATGTTTGTCCTAATACATATTTGCTACATGAAGCTAAATTCACTACACATTAAGAAATATATTTTCCCACTACTAGTTGAGTACAAGTGAAGGTAATAAAACTGAATTACTGTTGAAAAAAAACCACCAACCCCCTTACCCCATACTACAGAATACTTCTATTCCACAAAGATCACTGAGAATAAAAGGCAATTAAGTTAACAAGATAAATCACTAACCATCAGGCAAAGGAAGTCCAAGGTAAAGCCAAAAGACACACTGAAGCATCCTATCTGGCGTAAGATCACTAATCATTTAAAAAAAAAACCCCAAACAAATAAACACAACACACTTTTTTAGACTTCAAAAGCAAAGGGTATGTCAGTTCTCACTGTACTTACCAGCTGATACACAAGCTGAGGTTTCTCTGCTCTCTCACAACATTTGCATCCCAAGCAATGCAAGACAAACAAACGCCTGTCAGTTCTGTACTAATGATGCTGCTTGTTGTTTTAAAGGAAGGTTATATCCCAAATGCCATAAATTATCCATTTTAAACAGAGTTTTTAAAACAAGACATGTTAAAATAAATAGCATTTATTTAGTGTTCCTGAAGAAAATTGTACCAAGCTAGCAAAACCTTCAAAATCAGGTCCCTATAGCCCAATCCTCAGAGGCATTTTGACTCACAAAACTTGCTAGAAATTGCCTGGAAGTTTTCTGAAGCTGAAAACATTTGGAAACAACTTGGTTAGAAAGTTTATTATTAAACCCATCAGTTTAAAGTGCAGTTTTGGCAAGTTCAACCATAACCCCAATAGCTGGAAAATGGCACATGCAAAAGCAATGAGGATTTATGAGGCTTTGAGAGGACCATGAAGGAAACCCAACCAAAATGGATACACTTTTTGTGGACTGTTACCCCTTTAAACGATAATTAAATGCTGTTTTAAAAAAAAGCAAAGTTGTGCTGCTATTGAGAGCTTGATTTTCAACACAAAACGCAGGTGCTATGGACAAGTGCGGCTATGGTTACAAAAATGAACACAAAAGTTAATGCGAAAAGTCATCTCAAAAAAAGTTTATTAGCATGATAAAAAACGTGAAGAATGACAGTAAGAGAAAAAGTAACTTAGCACGGAAGAATATCCATTTCAACAGTTTATATTCAACAAGGCTTGAACTGAATGGATAACTTTATTGCCGGATTTCACTTGATTTCTTTAACACAGTTCACATTGTATCCATTTCACCATTAGGACTATTGCTTTTGTTTGGATCTGACCCCTGTTGCAGGTAAGTATAAAAAAGTATCCACCATTACTGCTGGACTGCAGAATGTATTGTTGATTTAAAAGCTGGTAAAAAAAGAAATTCTCAACTGAAGAGTCTTTTTAAAAAACGACTTTTTTCTTCCTAATCCCACTACAAAGAAACACATTAGTATTTTGGCCTTTAAATTTCTTACATGGTATTTATTTAGCACAGCAATTCCCGAATTCCCTCCCTTTAAGTAACCATAAATCAAACTCCTCTTTCAAAGGCTGCTTCTTGGGTTAGATTCTGGAAATTTACTTCATACACGCTTACACTGGCTTGAGGACGAAGACAGCATCATCTAGGACATAGTAGTCATTATACATATCACCTTCACATAGGTATGGCAGTCTGGTGAAAGCCTCTATGGCAAAACCAGCTTTACTGAAAACTTCTGGCAGGCTATTCACCTGTTCTTCCCAAGTGTGCCCTTTGATTTCCAAAACTTCTGAGGGCTTCTCCCACTTGCCACCTACTGAGAAAACAAAATAGTGTTGTTTAGATTGTAAAGAAAACTTTACTGGGCCTTGTATTTTCTTACAGAAAGCATATCACACAGATTATATTCCATTCTGCCACAAACAGGAGGTGACAAGCCATCTGTAGGGCTGTTGCAACATCAGTTCAGGTTTTTGCCTATTGTTCAGAAGCAGCTCCTTCTTAAGGTCTTCTGTTACATTTTTAACTAGCATATTATAGCATGCTGGGAAATGTGTTGTCATTTGTTATATCCAATGAAATAACCTGAAGGATTATAGGTACAACTCTCAGAATTTCAGAATTTGAAACTCTTCACTCATTTCCCAAGTAATTTCATCCACAAATAACAAATGTTTCCTGGTTTGGTCTGTACCTTTAACCAGTTTGCTAAATGCAACAGTAAACACCCTTCTAAACAGGAAGTTCTAAATCTTGTGATTCAGAGCGTTCTGCAACTCCAAAGATTTCTTAAGTTCCTCTTCCTTCAAGCAGAATAATTTCCAGAGAGGTACAAGAAATGGCATCTTTCAACAAACTAAAAAGCATGCTAATGCTGGCATTTGACTGGATTCTCTTTGGTGCTGGTAAGACTTTTTTTTAAGCTTCTTATATTTTCCCATATAATAGCAGTTAAACAAGACTGAAAATGTTGTGGTTATGATTTGCGGCACAGCTCCAAAATAAGAGAAGTAGAAAGTTTTGCTGAGAATCAAGCTAATTTCTGCTATCTTCATACAACTGCCAGATTAAACAAGTGTTATCAAATGCTTTTTCTTCCAAAAGTCTGAAATGCTCCTGTAATCTATGATTTCTGGGTCAATACCTACTGCACTCCCCTGCAAAGACTGCTCCAGCAGCAGCAGCATGGTTTCAGTGCAACTGTGCTTGTTTGGGAGGAGGGTTTGCAAAGTTCAGCAGACAGTATCTAACATGAACAGAAGCCATGGAGTTCTGCTCTGCAAGGCCACCCAGAGCCCTAGAGTAAGGTGGTGAAGAGAAGCAGATCAACTGCACTTGCACAAGCTACTGCTGTTCACCACACAGGGTGAAAGTACACTGACAAATTCTATTACTACAGTCTTTAGATTGCTGTAGCTGCTATGGAACATCTCTGATGTTGATCTGACACAGAAGTAGAGTTTCATTTTATTCCTGTAGAAGTCACAGACATTGAATCTGCTTGGATTTGGTCCATAAAACAGACAGTGAGAAAAATGATGAAGGGATCTGTGTATCAGCAGATTAAGAGACTTCAGTTTATTTTTCTTCTAATTTTTATTTTCTAGGATGTAGAAAAGGACACCATTAAGCTACTACCTTCATTTTCACTGCAATAATCTCAATTCCATTGTTTAAATAAGTAATTTATTTTAATGAAATTAAATATACTAAAACAGTATTTAAATTACAGATTTCAATAAGGACTTAAAAAACCCCTCCCAGACCAGTCATATTAAACCATACAGTTCAGTTCCTTAATCAGGATTCTCTTCTCTGATTAATGTTCCTGTTTGCTCTGCACACATTTTTAAATGTCAGAACTAACAAGCAATATTATTATCCTTAGAAACCCAAAGTCAATATATGTGATGAAGTGGAAGAATGGCTAGGAAATATTAAGAATTCTAATCAATGTTATGAAATTGCTAAATTATAAATGTCTCCATTTACGACATTTCCATTGCTTGCCATAAGACACTTCTCCAGGGCCAAAGGAGATCTTCACGTTATTGTAGATTTTCTCTTTCCTTTTTCAATAAAGCCCAGAAAGCTAAGCATATTACCACATAGGGAAAACTGTTAAATGAACACATGGGCAAGTTCTAGGAATTGTCTAAAAGAATAGTTTGTCAGAAACAACCTTAAAAATTGCAAGTTTGAAACATGGATGGTTTTCTTCATCTCCTCCCACATTTTCTCGAGTGCATCTGAAGTAGCTTATTTTCTTTTTAGATCGTGCCTTCCCTTTTAACTGTTCCTTACATTACCAATTGGTTATTCTCCACAGGCACTGCAGATACCTGCCAAGTCACTGTAACACAACCCAGATTTCAGGAAGCTGACTACTCCGCGCACACTGTGTCCCTAACATGTGTTTTCTCTGCCTCTGGATGCTTTCCCTCCCCACCTGAAGTTCTATGGTTTCGCTTTTTAACTAATAAACATGAGGATTTGTGTACTCCTAGATGCACAGATCATCAGAAGTATGAAGTATATATTTCAGAAAATAACATTTCACTTCAGATCAATGATCTGACTGTAGATGACAATGCTGTTTATATCTGTGGAATAGCATTTTCATATTCAAGTTCACCCTATTCTAAACAAACAGGAGATGGAACAGTACTAACAAAAGCAGGTCAGTTGATCATTCCTTCTAAATGTAGCATCTTAAAAGAAATAAATTATCTTTCCTAAATACTCTCTCTATTTACACTTTCAAGAACGTCAGTTAAGAAGGAATAAACAACAAAACTGTTAAGAGTAGTACTAATATATGAATATATTAAAATATTAATAGTAAAACAACGGAGGGATTCTACAAATAGCCAGCTGAACTTCATTTTCTAATTAGACTGCTCTGTCATATGATGCAAAGGACTCTAGAATTCTACAAAAGAACGAACTTGTATAGTCCTGTTATCTAACCACACTCTACAGACTCTTACATAGAGACTTCAGTGGCTATCAGAAAGGAAGTACCAACAGAAAAAGAAGAAGTAGAGAAACCGACATTTAGTGGAAAGACATGCAACAGAGCATAGGGTCTTGGAACCGGGGATTCACTGTGCCAGCTTGAGAAAAAAGTTTTAGCTCTGAACCTTTGTGTCATTTGCCTTCTAGTTAAGAAAGTGATGAGACTTCATTAACTACATTTCACTTTTACATGCCTAAAATAGTAAACAACCCAAAACCTACCTGGATTATTACTCTCCCTACATTCCTTCCTTCTTCTAATTGCATTTCTGAATAAAAGTCTGTAAGCTTTATTCAGATATTCCTTTATGAGAGCAGAAAACTGGATTCTATTCTCTGTCTATCCCTAAAGAAAGGGTTCATAATAAAAAAAATGTCTCCGTTGCCCTTGCAAACATTCAGGGAAACAAAAGAAAAGTGATCTCACTAAGGAATTCAGATTGTAAACGAACCAGAGAATATTGACTGGTATAAGTTTTTTTAACTGCTCAGAGGAAGGGGAAATGCAGAATCTTAAGAAAATAACGTGAATCAGAAGAACTGACCTTTATTCTAACACTCACTTTTAATAAAGGAGCAGAGAAGCAGCACAGCAATGGAAAACTTGTCTTCATCTTCATGATCATCGCCTCATCCTTACTGTTTCTATACAGCACTACTGTATTCACATTCTTTGTAATCTACAAGGTAAGCTTAAAGTGATTTTTCTGATTTTGTTCATTCTGTAAATCTAAGCATTTTTAACATCTCCATAAGGAGACTAGAAAGACATTCCTAGATTCCATGACTTCTATGGTTAAGTTAAAGAGATGGTTGGTTAAAGTTCATACGCTGCTCGCACCTGCAAACTCTTGTGTGGCACATACCTGCACCCTCAATAGCAAAACCAGTTTCTTTCTTCGGTAAAGTGTCTAAAACAATAGGTATTCTAAAGTTAAAATTATCCTGAGAGTATGAATCGGCAAGTTGGAAATCATCTATCAAGGCACACTCAAAAAGCAAAACTAGAAATTGCCATTAAGTCATCAAATCTCTGGATTAGTTTCCAGTAAAAGTAGAATAATTTAAATTTAATGTCAAAGTATTTGTGAGCTGCAGCAGAGTTACTGCAGACTGACTTGACTTGGATAATGACATTCTATCCATATATCATACATATACAGAAGAGAGACCTTGGCAAAATTTTAAAATATCAGCATCTTGGAAGAAGTTTTATGCTTATAGGAAACAAACACATTGGAATGCACGTCATTAAAAATTATATAGCTACTGGACTGGTTTTTATAAATCTAGAACAAACTTTGTCTTTAGTTAAAAACAAACACCCAAAGCTGCAACTAGAATCTTTACATAGTAATGAGACTTGACAGGAGAATGAGAACTTCACAGTCCTAGGTGGTATGCTATGGTAAAACGGTTGTTTGCTGTAGCGATCACTGTCTAGGCATAAAGACAGGACAGTCGTTTTGATTTTTGTTTTTCTCTAAACTAGGTGGGAAAAATTAATTGAGCCAACCTGAGGGGAAGAACTGTTATCTGTAATACCACTGGTTTATTTTTGAGAATTAGGTAGTGCTTCATGCAGGTCCCCTGGTACTCAAAGCAAAAACACTTGCAACATCTACTACCAGAAGCTGAAGAAGGCCTTACACACTTGAAAATTTCTCTGATCTCTGCAATGGTATAAGCTGATCCAATGAAAGACTTTTAACTACAAACTGTTGGATGCTGTAAAATGGCTACACTTTTAACTATTCTGCACTTAGCAGTCACTTCTCATGTTTTAATCGTTTTTTGTTCTACTATCCCTCTCTCCAGTTAAAACCAAACCTGCTAAAGAAAAGGGGCAATGAAGAGCAAAGAGCAGAGAACTGTGTATGTTATCACTTTGTTTGCTTTTTGTTTGCCTGTCACTTTGGAATATATTTGACATCAATTTTGTGATTGATGATTCAATTACAGACGTTCAGAGCTCTTAAGGCTTCACTTCAGATTTGTACAATACTTGTTAATGATTTTACATTTAACTGATTTTAACTATTTAGTTAATTTATTTTTAACAAACTGGATACAGGATACTCAATCTATGTAAAGGCCATCTCTGATACACAGTTTCCTTTAAGTGAATTTTGTTCAAACTTCTGAAAATAACAGGTTTTGCTATTAATTTTTTGTTTACTTAAATGGTGCATGCAAGCAGGCCTTAATGTATTTAAAACAAGTCTGTTAAGAATATCTATCATCAGGTATCCTTGAATAAAAATCAGAAGTAATACATTTAAATATCTACTAAAGAATGTATGTATGTTAAGAGAAGTAATAGTCACCCTTCTGCCCACCAAACTCAATGTTCTTGAAGTGTTATTCAGTAACATTACCAAACACATCATTGCCCTATATATAGGGAAAAAAATTGGAATTATAAAAGGTAGAACAATGTTTTTCTCCCAATTTTAAATGTAGCACTGACTTCAAGTATTTTAAATAATTTGCAGAAGATCAGTAGCGGAAGAAAAATTTTTCAAGCAATTGCCCAAGAACTTCAAAAGCAGAAGTACGTTGAACATTGGCAACAGCCTGTAAGTATCGATGTACTGAAATTTATGGGGAAAAAGAAGAACTGACAGTTTTTTACAAGTTTGCTATTTCTATTTCCTCTGGAAATAATCTTTTCTTTTTTCAGGTTGATAAAGGTCTAAAAAGTATTCTGCACAACAGGCAAAGATATTATAAAGCATTCTAATGACCATACGTACACCATTGTGTATATATATGATAGTATATACCTTGTAGAATGTATGTATACACATTTAAAAATTAAGCTTCCATAAATTCGTATTTTGCCAAGAAAAGATCTCAACAAGTGCTTCTGGACTGTTTGTTATAATAAAAAAAAAAAAGACCTATTAAGAGTTCATTTTTGAAAAATATTTCTGTTGTAGTTCCTCTTGCTCCCTTAGCCCAGCTTAGCTGGGTGACAGAAACAGAGCAAAACCATTAAAACTGGAAAGCTGCCTGTCAGAAAAGGACCTGGGGGTGTTGGTCCACAGCCAGCTGAATATGAGCCAGCAGTGTGCCCAGGTGGCCAAGGCGGCCAACAGCACCCTGGCTTGTATCAACAGTAGTGTGTCCAGCAAGAGTGATGGTCCCCCTGTACTCGGCACTGCTGAGACCACACCTCAAATACTGTGTTTGTTCAGTTTTGGGTCCCTCACTACAAGGACACTGAGGCGCTGGAGTGTGTCCAAAGAAAGGCAATGAAGGTGGTGAAGGGTTTAGAGAACAAGTCTGATGAGGAGCAGCTGAGAGACCTTCTCACTCTCTACAACTACCTGAAAGGAGGTTGTAGCGAAGTAGAGGTCAGTTCGTTCTCCCAAGTAACAAGGAACAGGACGAGATGAAATGGCCTCAAGTTGTGCCAGGGGAGGTTTAGACCTTTTTTAGACCTGTTTTAGACCTTTTTTAGGAAAAACTTCTTTACAGAAAGGGTTGTGAAGGTTTGGACCAGGCTTCCCAGGGAAATGGTGTAGGTGTGTTGCTTAGGGACATGGCTTAGTGGTGACCTGGCAGTGCTGGGTTAATGGTTGGACTTGATGATCCTAAAGGTCTCTGCCAATCGAAACTATTCTGTGATTCTGTTATAAAAGCTCTACAACATTCTTACAGTTATTTCCCCCTCCTTCAATTTACAAAGCCTAAACTAAGCATTCAACATCACTGGGTAAAGCTGCACAACTTATTTCATCATTCCAAATTTATGCCAATAAGTCTTCTATGACCATACGACAATAATTCTGCATATACCACATAAGTTACTAAAAAAAAAAAAAAGGCAGAAGTCACATATACTTGCAAACAAAGAAAATGGGCTTCAAAAATGTTACTTCTCTTGAGAAACAGTATAAATTCTTTCCTGTTCCAAGCCTGGACTGCACCACTGCAGAGATGCAAGGAAAAACCAAAAGAAACATAGAACAGTCAAACACTTCTCCTCCATATACTTTTACTTAATTTATTCCCATACAGCCCCAGTTGTTTTCCGCTGTAATTACTGCTTTAAAGACTTCAGGTCCCTGCTGACATGACCTGGTCCTTGGTTTGAACTTCAGATATGAACACAGTGACAACAAGGGGTATGTTTTACTGCCTCTGTGCTCCCTGGAGATGAGGAAAAGCTAAGAGGAGAAGAAATATGGTTTACATGCTGTAGATGCCACAGGGACAAAAGCAATGGGGTAAGCGGGGAGAAAGGGGTTTAATGAAACAGTAAAGGAATGGAGTTTGCCTCAAAAAGAAAATTCTGCCTTTAGCAAAAAAAGTTCACATCAGTAATGAAATATTTCTATATTTTTCCCTAGGCTGATTTGGAAGATGACACTGTGTATCAGAACAGATGAGCATGCGTGGCAGTTCAGATTTGTTCAATGTTTCTCATACAAGCAAACGGGCACATGGAGAAGTTAAGCTGCTTCACAGAATTCCTTTGCTTCAAAAAGAGAGGAGAAAACCTTGCAGGGAAGTGTTCTTCTTTTCTAAACACATCACCAAAACCAAGTGCATTGTACGTGACATCTGTTATGTATTACTTCCATTTTCCATTCCGCAAGGATAAGAACCATGGGAAAAGACTTCATCTTTCAGAAGATAATTGCTAATGCTTTGTAAAAGTTTCCTTTTTCAGTTTGGTTTCCATTCTATGTCTTTTTTTCTTTTTACATGAATTTACATGTATTCCTTTCACATGAATTGAGCATTTGTGAAAGATGTATGATAATTGACAGCAACAGAAAATAAACTCTTTTCACAGGTGAAATTCTGGTTTTATCATGTTCATGTGATAGTTACCAGTGTAACAGACAGATTGACAGTTACTGAGTCTTAACAACAGCCTAAACAGAGCAAACCCTATGTATTCTGTAGACAGGCAAGCAGAAAAAACAGACAGTATAAATGCATGTACTGTCATGGTAAAGCCCATTTGGGATGGGAAAAGGTAGGAAAGGAAGGTAGTGGTCATAGTGAGAAGGTTGCTCCTGCAATACTAAAATTCACTTGCCAGACAGACAACCCCCATCTTCCAGTCCTACCATCCAAAGTTAGGATAACTTGGAGCATCAAGTTTTGCCTTTACATGCTTGTTCGACATGGACAAAAGCATGAACACACAATTATAGTACCTAGTCAAGGTAGTGTATCTTTTGGTTTTTCTAAAAAAAGCACCTGGTTTTTATAGCAGTTACTACTCATAAAAATCAGCTCTTTTACAAGAGATCTGTTATTATCAGGCATTCTCCCTACTAAAGAACAGCTGCATCTCTTGCCATCATTTAAAGCAAGCAAGGCTTTGTTTAAGAAATGAAATGGCATTTCTCACTTCAGTCAGATGAGAACTGACAACTAAGACAAAACAAGAGTCCATCTAGCACAGTACTGTGTTTCCAGCTCAACTTTAGCACCAACTATTTCAGGAAGATGGAAAACACACCTTTGTCGTCTTATCTCTGTCAATCACAAGGACATTAATGTGCCCAACAAGAAAATTTCACAATCCCAGGCTGCTAGTGTTTGCTACTCCTGAAGTATGGCATCTCTGAAATTTTTGTTTTAGAGAAACTTAAACTGGTGTAGTCATATATTATCTAATAACGCCTTTATATAAATACGACATCTATATTAGGAAATACAATGGATTTTTACATGTCCATATGAGACACAACCATTTTTAAATAGAAAAACAAAGTTATAAGAATACATGTTCTCATGTGACTAGCGCAATACCTTTTGATGATCCAGCTTACTTGCCAAATTTAGACATGTGCAATAAATGCATTACTTGTTCTGTTTGTTGAAAATAAAATTCTGAAAAGTCCCAGAAAGAATCTAAGATTAAGCTATTTGGACTCTAGGTGTCACTCTAATTCCAGAAACTGTAAGCACAGAAACGTATTTTACCTCCTCCTCCACCTTGCTTTGTTCTCTTAAAGCAAATTTTATGATATTCAGATAGACAGCTTCCACAATTACCCTTCCATTACATTATGCGTAATAACTCAAATACCTAATTTTGATTAAAATAGTTTCTCCATTTCTAGAAACTGATCTATACACTGATCAAACACCATACCTGACTCATCTCTTCTCCATTTGTTCCCCTTCTACAATTCTCTAGGTGTATCCAAACTGGTTTTAATTAGCTGCTACAAGAAGTTACTTGAGCTATGAGATGTTCTCCTCTTTGAATGTTCCAAGTATAATTTTTTTGTTAAATATAAAGCGTACGTACATATCTAACACTTTCTAAAACACATTGTCCTGTAGAACAGCTGAATGAAAATACTGCCATTCTAAAATCATTAGTACATCATGGAGACAGCCTGGCAGTTCACTGTCTGTTCTTCAGGTTACAGTTCAATAGAACTTACGTGGGAAAGCTTCAGTGGCATTACAGTAACTTTGGTGTGTGCTAACTTGCATTGTCTGGAGAAGATTCTATGTGCCTATACCCGTGATAGTGGTAAACGGACAAACCCAGTTTGTTCTTAAGCACCAGAATGTTAAGGAAACAAAACTGCCTTAAGCAAAGTGACTAATTGCTCCAAGTCACCACTATAAACAAAAGTATGACTTGGGTTTACAAGATATCTTACAACAGGTTTCAACTTTCAACAAGTAGGAATGACCGAGTTCAGCAATCACAGAACAGGTTTCCAGTCCCTTGGGATTTATAAATTTAGTTCTCCTCCCAGTATACTGTAGGAGATTGATGATGAAGGACGTAAGTGGACTTAAGAGTAGTTTCTTCCTTAACTTATCTACCTCCTGTTGAGACACGAAGTTGCATGTGGTCTGTCACGTGGCTACCCAACACCACACAGAAAAGCAGATGCTGGATGCAATAGCCATTGCAAACACAATGCCACATAGTTCAGAGGGCAAACAAACAGAAAAGCCACCCAAATAATTTCTCTACTTCTGCTTCTAATGTGCCAATGAAAGACTAGAAAGACACTTCTGTTACTAGGAATTTTAAAGAATTTTTAAAAAAAGCCACATTGTCGCACATTATAGGAACGAGTTGTAACCAAATATGCTTGAAATACTGTACAGATGTGTAAGTCAACCCACCATCTCATTACAGACACACTACTTTTCATAACATTTACAAAATTATATGCTCAAATACTGCATTTTAAACAATTCTTCACCTGATGGCATTGTTTTTTTATACCTAAAACATCTTCCACCCTCCTCCTCCTGCCAAAATCCCTCTGACATATAATAAAGAGGAAAAGATTCAGTTCAATGCATTTGTGATTGCCGGAACGGTAAGGTTATTGGTTCTGTATTTTCTGGGCATACATGCCTTTCCACAGTCAAGTCTTAATACTTGAGGAAACCCAGTATCCAAACAATAACTGATGAACACCAGCCTTCTGGAATTCCAACCACCTTTAGGGTGCCTCAACATGAATCCACAATCACAGGCACATAAAAAAAAAAGTTTCTAGTCTCTTAAGTTTAGTTGTAAGAACAGATTCATCGGAAAACATCTCATGTATTTCTTTAAAATGCAACGAGGGGAAATAATGGAGTTTGGGCACTGAATATTACTTTTTTATTCCAGTTAATAATACAATGTAAGTAGTGGTTGATAGTTTCCATTAGTTGGGGTCTACATTTTACTTTGAGAGCTCATGTTGAAAGTGAACGTTATCTCCCTATGAATTATTAGGTGCAGTTCATCTGGAACACTTGAAACAGTTTAACCTGAACTGCTCTATTCAGCATTACAGACAGTGCTGATGGTTTTGCACAACTGGTCGCTTGAGACAACTGGGGTTTCCTGTATGACAGTGGTAGAAGGCCCTAATCAAAGACCGGTTTTCCCATGTTACTCCAACACAACTCAAATGTGGCAACCTGCAGAACAGGCCACATGACTTCAGTACTTGAGCTTTCTGCTGGTTTCAACAACATATGTTGGGGAACTAAGACAACAGCTTACACCACATGGCCTAGCTACTTGTGATTTCATATTTCTGAACATGCACCATACAATTTATTTGTAAAAGTCAAATACGAATGTGCCAATTATTTATTAAACATTTAATTTGGGATACTACAACCTACAAACGTTTTCTTTCCCTGCCTAAAGAGCTATTAATCAGTGTACTTACCATTTTCCACATATGGATGAAAAGGCAGAACTAATGCTAGAATGACTCTGCCTCTAGTTGGCTCCAGTACACTTCTAATATCTTTTAATACAGTCAGTGGTTGATCACAGCGATCCAGCAAATTCAAACAGCTGATAACATCATACTGAAATCCTGTGTTTTGCCATTCATTTATACCAAGCACCCTACAAAGGGAGAGATACCGTCTGTTAAACAAACACAAGCTGAGTTCAGAGAGAACCACTGAAGACAAAAACTCCCTATAGATGAGTTGATAGTACAGGTAAGGTCAGCCACTTAGGTAATGAGAAGAGACAGACATAATCCTTGTCTTTTGGGAAAGAGAACTAAATCAACAATGGGCATAGCTATATATCCTGCCAAATGAACCTTTATATTGCCTTATAATCAGGCAATAAAGGAGACAAAAACAACTCCAACATACCAGGTATTAAAAAAAGCGTGTTGTCCTAGAATAAAACTAGAGATATTTCTCACAGAACAACAAAGCTGAAATCTGATTAATGGCTTGCTGCATTCCATCCACTCTGATTTACCAGTGTGCAAACCCAGACTGCAAAGTAGCTGTTATGTTTCCACTAAGGTGGAGAAAAGAAATCCACAGTTCCTTCATTTTTGGGATTGAAGTCTGGGGATATAGTGCCTGAAATACTAACCATTACTCAACAAGATTGGATCTGCTACCCGCAAGAACCTCCAGGAGCTGTGAGGACTGCATGAACAAAGTGCTGAGGTTTTTGTTACTAAATATTATTCAACAGCAGAAGCTAAGCATAGCAAGAATAAAAGAATCTTTACACAGTTGACTATGGTGTGGGACTAGACAGACACAGGTTATTGAGGTATCTCTATTACCAGGATTCAGATTGCTTTCTCTGCAGTACCTGTGGCTTTCTCTTGCAATTTTGGACTGTTCAGTTAAGACTGCCGATCTGAATTTCATCTTCCTGACTCCTTTGATTAAAGCAATTTAAGCAAGACTTCTTTGATTGAGACTTCTTCTTGGACAAATAGGTTGTTGCCTATTTTGTCTTAACTGATAACGGGGAACAGCCACATAACAAAAGCAGTGGCAAGAGGGAGTACCAGATGTGTTTGCTTTCCTGCTTTTGTACAGGTTAGTCTTTTGCATAATGATCAAAAAATAGAGACATTTACTGAAAATACTGAACATTTCATTACATATTACAAATACATTACTTTGCTGTAATGTCTGATATAAAGCATGTAGGAAGTATTCAGTACTATACCTGTATTTCTTCTTCTGAAGCTGCCATATCATAGTTTCAGACAATTCAGTGGCATAGATTTCTTCAAAGTGGGGACTCATGACTTTAGTAACTTCACCATCTCCAGCCCCTAAATCGAGAAGTCTGTGGGATTTCCATTCTGGATTTATTTTAAGCAGTCTTTGAAATTGTTCTGGGGAAAACACAAACATTGAGCCCCTTCCCAGTAGCCTGAAATGTAAAAGCAAGAAATTACCAACTATGTACAAACTTTAATGGGAAGGACAATAAAGTAACTTAGAATGTGCTTTGGCAGGAACCAGTCATGCGAAATAGTAGAGAAGGTCACTGTTCAGACAAATTTTAAATTCAGTTCAACTTGCCTTGCACTTGTCAGAGATCAAACACATAGCCACATGAAGTTACAGTGGTTAGAACCTCAGGAGAAATTTGATTAGGTAAGGGAGAGCTTGTGGGGTGCAGCTCAAGAAAACAATTGCATTAAAAAAAGAAAAAAACAAGGGGGAGAGAAAAAGAGAGGGAAAGAGAAAGGCTGAACCTTATTTGTCACATTTGCAGATTTGAATCTCTACCACCTACCTTAAAAAAAAAAAAAAAAGATGAAATAGCAGAGGAAATAAAATGGCTGCAGATACAGAAGTATGCTCAATGAATGAGGAATAGAACGTGGAACTAGGAGGGAAGCCAGGGAACACCTTTAAAGAAAGGATGGGGGTAACACTGCTGGAGTGGCAAGAGATTTTGTTGTTGTTGTTGTATGTTACAATGGCTTTTGCTGCTGTCTGCAGATACTGCATTCAACATGAAGAGCTGTGGAATAGAAAATAGGCAACTCATTAAGGAATTGAGTAGAGGTGACAGTTGGATTCCTTATGGATCAAGTAAATGACATACCTGCCCGTAACTGTTTGAAGACTACATAGTGACAGATTTCAGCTGTCATAGCAGAATTCAGAAGATTAAAGAGTTAGGAGAACAAGCAGGGGAAAAAGAACTGGCCAGTAATAGACTGAAGGTAGATAAATACTACTCTTTAAACTAATGTTGGATAGCAGGTTAAATTCAAAGACAATGAACAGAAATCTTTTATGTTCAAGGGGAAAAAAAAGGTAAAGATAAAAAGAATCAAAGAATAAAAAAAAATGTGAAAAGGAGGTGGCCTAGGAAAGATTGACTGCACTAAAAAACAAAGAAAAAGGCTAGAGTATACAAAGTCATATAGAAGAATCTAAAGCAGGATATTGAACGTATAAACGGCATACAGCCAATTTCAGTAGAGCCCCCTTGCAGCACACTTGTGTCAGTCCACACTGTATAATTGGCTCATAGTTATTATTCCTAACAGCACTATGAGGTGTTATTCAAAGCACTGGAGAACCTTTGAAAAAAATAAAAAAAAAAAGAAGAGAAAGGAAGAAGAGGAGACCAAAGGAACCTTTATATAAAGCCACAAGTAACTAAGAACACCACATGGAAGCTCATAAAGTCATCTGGTTAGAAAATAAGGACAAAGATTATTTTTCTAGCCTTCGTAGACAGCTACTACCCTCACATCAGGCTGTGCAGAAGTATGTAGTAGGTGCAGAGGTGGGGATGGTGGAGAAATCAGGGAAATACACCAATCCATTCTTCATAAGGTCAAAACTGTTCAGCTGTTAAACATATGTCTGAACAGGGTGACATGAGCAAAAAAAAGGCACCAACTTTTCTGGAAAAAATACTAAAGCAACCAAAACCAGCTAAACTCCCCTGCAGCCACAGAAGAGACTGATGCAGTAAGACCAGGAGAATATTATTTTACAAACTTCTCTTTTCCTGCTTTCCTGAGGTTTCATCAGTCAAACATGCTACATCAGAAGTTACCTGTTCAGCTTACACACAAACTGAGGTGAAATTCAGCTTTACAGAGTAAGAGAAATGACAGAATTCTGTTCCGTGTTAGTGTTACCAGACACAACACTCACCCAACTTCTGCACTGTTTAGAAACCTGCCTGGGCCTGCAGTGGGTGTCCACCCGCTCTCTAGCAGAAAGATTTTTAGATGCAATACAGAGCTGACTGGATACAGCCACTTTCAACAAGGACAATCACAACAGTAACTGATACAGACATGGCAGAAGGTAAAAGGCAAGGGTGGGGGGAAGAAAGCAGAGGAACGAGGGACACATCATCTAACACAAAGAGAACACTCTCTTATTCAGAAGGAAACTAATACAATTAATGGTTATAAAATATAATTAAGAGTCTTCCAACTGTCTCTTATTAATTGCAGTTAGCCCCATACTGGAAATGATGTTCTTCAATTAAGAGGGCTGGGTGTGGAAAGCACAGTAGGGCATTTCAGATCTGTTAGACTGGCAAAGGGAAAACTACAAATTTAAGAAAAGCTGACAGATCAAGACGTAGGGCTGAACACTTGAAAACTCTAAATCCAAACCATATTTAGTTTACCTAAGATTGACTTTACACTTACCCATTGATAGATGTTCTAGACATAAAGAGGCTAAAAATTGAAGACACAAAAGAGTGATAGAGCTGGATAAATAGCCAGCCTGATTTCTCAATGCTGTTGTTTAAGAAGATCTGTGTTCCTTGGTCAAGGTAACTCTGGACAAAAACAGGCTGAAGGGATTCAGACAATTGTTCTGTGTTGCAGACATACCACTAGAGAAAGAGATAAAGGATCATTAAAAGCTCAGCAACATACAACCAGAAGTAGCTAAGATGAATACATGTAAGGTTATCATCAATTTCTGTAAATAAAAAAAATCTAGGGTTTCCTACAGACTTTTTAACAAGCTTCACGATAAATTAAACTTAGATTTGAATTGTAATCAAGTAAGGACCAATTACTAGCTAAGAAATAATGCTTTTAATTTTTGTCTTAATCATTATCCTGTACTTTGAAGATTTCTCCAAAGTAAATTCCCTAGAAAGCAACAGCACCACACTGACAAAGTAGTACGGAGTGGGATAACAGTGTTTTCATTCTTCCAACTCACTCTCAATTTTCCCTAAGCATCCTCTGCAAATGCACTTTTTGATTTCTTTTCAATATTTTTCCAGGAAAGGAGATAAAGAATCAAATCAGTACTTTAGACCACAGCTTGTCTGTCTTACAGCACTGCTGCACTATAGTTCTTCATTTACCAGTACCAACAAGCAGGTCCACAAGTCTTGCAAAACAATTATGTCTATGAAGCTGCCTCTCAGCATGTCTACTAAACACAGCAGCAGGTTCTCACATGTGGGAATTCATCAGTATCAGCTGAAAGGCAGTTCTATACCTTTATACTGGTAAAATCTAAAGCCAATGGGGCCCAAAAATGGGCCAATGATTCCTTCCGCCTTGTGTTACCTGGTAACAACCACTCCTATACAAACGAAACTAACTCTGATATGCAAGCTAATGTTCAATTAATCATGAAGAAAAAGAAAGCTAGTTTTTGATATCAAATCTAGCTGGAAAAATAATAAACCATACAATATTTAGTATTTTCCTAGCCACGTGTAAAGCGAACTCCTTTAACATGTGCTTTACATTATTTTAAGTGCAAAAAACTTGTGCAAAACAAGGCAAATCTATAGAAATTCTGAAATTTTAGGACCCTCATGGCCACAGTCTGCACCTCCAGCAAATGCCTCTAATGCTGCAGCATTCTGGAATGCCAGCACTGACAATAAAATTTAAAAGGTTGCTCACTGCTAGGTTGCAATGCCAAGCTAAAAACCCAGTATACAGAAGTCACCAAAAAAAGTTTTAAATGAAATTTTAATTAAGAATGTTGCTATTATTTTTCATTCTTCTATGCTTATGCAGTTATTGTCAGCCCTTTTCACAAAATCTCTAGTGCCATTGTATGTATCCTAATATCAATAATTATTCCCTACAACTAACACTCTCTTATCTCCCTCTCAGATCTTGCAATAATGTACCTTAATCTGGCTGCATGTGTTTATTGTGCAGGTAGGGAGTTATAAGTATCTTAAAGAGAAATAGGGAGGTTTTATCAGAATCTTGTAAAAATGGATGTAGAAGGACAACAAATGGTCAACTGGGGCAACTCCCCAAGGATTTAACACCTAAGATTGTGTCTAGAGCCATACTACAGAAAATGATGCCTTCACATTTGTTGAACCATGTTGGGAGAGGAAGAGTCACTGAATGCATGTTTAGACAGCATTCAGCACAATGGGACTTCCAGTCGCTACTGTAATACAAACAATAACGGGACCGGATTCTTATTCCGGTGTCCTGCTGCTTCACAGTAACAGTGCCAGCAAGCAAAAGGGAGTAGACAGCTGCACCAAGATCATTCTGCCAGATTTGTAAACAGGCGCACCATCAAACTGACCCAAAGTAGTGAGGGATATCAGGACCCTTCAGCCGAGGAGCAAACATACACCTGCTCAGGTTTACTTTGAAAACCACTTGTGTAATGGGTACATTTCTGGCAGAACCAGGCTCTCAGCTGTACCTTAAAACACACTTGTTGGAGGCAGCACAAGTAACCGATCCGTTTCCTCTAAAAACCAGATTTTGAGCAAGTCTGTACCACATGATGAAGCCTGGTGCAGGGATCCCCAAGACTGCTGATCTACCAGTTTAAGTCTTTTCTCACTGCAGCGCAGTGCTAGTTAAATGAATCGGCATAGTCCAGCGATTCCCAAAAGGAATCCTTAGTGAGTTGTGAAAACCCGCTAAAGCAGCACCCTGTGTACTTTGTCCATTCATCTTCAGAAGCCACCTTCAAGAGCCTGGCAGAAGCGAACCCCAAGGAGCCGAGGAGCAGGCTGGGATATGTGTCAGGTTCATTCATGAGGCTGCTGCCCCCCTACCCGGGACAGGTTTGGAGTGGCTCAGGTGATCTGCTTTTTTCAATCTGCTGCCACTTTCAATCCAGAAGAAAATGTATCCAACTAACAAAGCTTTGGGAAACACAGGCTTTGCTCCATAAGCAACAGGACTACACATATGCTGTACCTGAGCTCATACACCTTGGATCTGCACTGAACTGTCACCTGTAGTTCCAGGATCTGACCATGGAAACCAACAGTCCTACAATTCTTCTCTTTAAAACTTCTAAATATTGATATAGATTGACACAACCACTGGCAGAACGATGATGGTGACAACTGTAAGGAGAGAAGCTTGTTTCCAGAATTAGGTGGTGTTCACAGACCTCCTCTAATTTCTTCTTCATGGTTAAACTTGCCAATAAGATTATTGGTAACTACCTATATATCGCTAGTGAATAACAGAAATGATAGCAACCTCTAAGAAACAAACAAAAAAGCAACATAGCATAAAACCAATCCAAATTTCAAATTACAAAACTGGTGAAAAACACCTTAATTCTGGAACTGCTTTCTCAGAACAGAAACTGCTTTTGTTTTCCTCCATGTACAATATATGAAGAGCCCTTTACATGCCACTAGTTTCATGACGGGAAGTTTCTCAATCTCTTACAGCACAACAGCAGAAAACCTAAAGCAAAACAATCTGAAAAAGTACGCTAAGACCTTTGTTACAATAAAAATCATAACTATTGACAACCCTTGCCTAGTATTAGTGAAAAGAAGAAAACATTCTTTTAGCTAAATTATGTAAAACTAATGAAGTCAGTAAAACCACAGAGAGTGAAGGTACCTGGGGCCTCAACATGCAATACTTATGAGTAACCCCACAAACTCAGTAAATCTTACTAAACTTACTAAATAATCAAGAATTCTGGATTAAAATCCAGAACCAGTAAACTAGAAATGGAGAGTATCCACTGCAGACCATTTATCTGTAAAGGACATAATAATTTCCATAACACACTTCCTTGGCTGACTTGTTTTGCTAATACAGTTTTTAACAACACAAAAGACTTTCAGATTTTCTTTGTTCACCAGAAGGAAATTCTTTCTATAGATGTAGATTCTGCTTATCCTTGTACTTCTGTACTGAATGATCCAAACAGCAGACTATATTCATTAAACCCCAGCAATACACTCATTCATAGAAAGATCCGTGTCAGTGCCCACCCAGAGCACTAAAACACCTCCAGTAATGGACCACCTTCAAGAATTATGCTGCATAATTATGTTCTTCCTTTGTACAGCAGTCCCCAAGTATTTATGCTATGTCTTCTTCACTAGCTCAGCTCTGCATATTTTACTTAGAATAAGTCAGTATCTTCCTTCACCACTACAGACTTTTTATTAACCCTTCTGAACTGTCAGATTTTCAGTAGCATTTTGGTAAAATATAGTTCTGAACATATTGCAAATGCAATATATCACGTAACCATTGCATTGCAAAGGTATAGTCCCTAACTTCTCCACAAAGTGGCATCCACGTGCCTATACAGCCCAAATATAGTACTAACCTTTGATTACAGTCATATCATATTGCGAACACTTCTAGTTTGCCTTCCACTACTGTTTCAAGGCCTCTCTGAGATTCGCAGTTGCCCAATTGCTCACTTTTAAAATTTTTCTCTAGATACACCCGCATTAATTAAAAACGTCTCTGTGATTACAATCCCACCACATTCACCATCTCCTGCAAACTTCATTCAAGCGTACTCACAGAGCTCAACAGGAAAAAAGCAAACCGAAGGTTTCCATCTCTCAGGAGCAGCTCTGACACCCAACCCGATACATTATCGGTCTCGGGACATCGCGCTGGCTCCCCATCCCGCCGTTACCGCCGGACTCGCTCCGATGACCCTCCCGCGGCGAACACCCAAGCCCACGGCACGCTTCACCGGCATCCAGCCCCGACTACCTTCCCGCTGCGGCTCTTCAGCCCCAGTACCTCACCTCCCCAGCAGGCTCCCAGACGTATTTCGCACGGAAGGCACACGTCAACTTTCTCACCGGGAGGACCGAGCTGTTCTCTGTCTTTGTCTGGCGCTGCCCGCCCCGGTGCCCCCTCAGCCTGCACCAGGGTCTCCCGGTCGCCCTCCCACCCTGCGGCGGCCGGTACCTCAGGGGGGCCCGGCAGACGAGGACCAGCTCCTACCCACCCGCCCCCCCATGCCTGCTGCCCCCGGCGAAGCTCCACGGGAGAAGCGGGAGGGGGGGGAAGGAGAGAGACAGGGAGGGAGGGAGGCCCTCATCTCTGCCGACGCGGGGGAGCCCCCCGCCCGGCCCCACCGGGCACAGGGAAGGCGGGGTGGGGGAGGAGAGGGGCGGGAAGGGCGGCTGCCTCTGGGGCTGTACCTGGTGGTTCTCCCTGGCGCCCGGGGCTGGCTGGCTGTGGCTGCTCATCATATTCACGTAGAGGGACCTGGATAAAGGGCTCCTCAGGTATCTGGCAGAGCCAGACCACATCCTCCTCCTCAGCACCCACAGGAACAGGGTGTAGCAGCCCAGCCAGCACAGCCACAGTCTCATCGGGTGACGGGGCGCGGATTCACCCCCTCCCGCTGCCGCCGCCTCCCCTCTCCATGGCAGCGGCGGCGCCGGCAGCACGCAACTCGCCCAGCTCGGCTCCCCTCCGCGGCCCGCACACACGCGCAGGGCGGAACGCGCGGCGCCGCGGCAGCAGGGCTCGGCCGGACGGCTTCGCTGAGACACGCCGGGGCCTGGCGCGCACCCGCTCCCTCCCTTTCTCTCGCCAATCACAGGGCGGGCGGGGCCGTGGCACGGTACGAGCCGCCCGGCCGGGCGTTGCTTTCAAACCGGAGCAGGCAGGGCTGGCGACGGCAGCAGCTCTTCGTCCGTACCGTGCCTTCCGCCCCGCTCCGGTCACCGGCGCAACAGCGGGCGGGCGGGCCGCCAGCTGCCCCCTCGGAGCGGCTCGCGCCGGCTGCCTCAGGCGTGCACGTGCTTGACACCGCCCTGTCACCCGCACTGCGCTTGCGCAGAGCACGCTGGGCGGGAACCGCGGCGGAGGCGCGACCCCGAGGGCGCGGCGCTGAGGGCACGGGCCGCCACCGCGCTGCGCGTGCCCGCGGTGTTAGAGCCGCGCTCCGGCCTGCAATACTGTCGGCATCGCCCACGCACTGCCTCGGCGGCTCAGGTTAATGCCGCTGCGGAGGACCTCCCTGGGATTAGCGCCTTTCTTTAATTTAGGTCCAAAATGTTGGGAGTTCATCAGTTTGAGAAAGTCCTGGTTGCTACAACAGTAAATGCTGGAAGGTGGAAGCGGCGCTTCACACAAAGCTGTGCTTGGCTTCCACTATCTGCCCGTTCTTCCTGTGCACAGGAGTTTGAGGTTCAATAAGCATGGAGGTGGTAAGAGTCCTACAAACCATGAGCACTTAAAACCAGTGGGGTCATTACAGGGTTTGCTCTTCAAAAGGGACTTAAAGCTGCAGATGGAAGACTACAGCTGTTTGAAATACAAAATTTGGTGTCAAATCCTCAGACACTGCAGTTTTTCTTGTAAGTAACTATTTTGCAATGGCTCCGAGTAAACCTCAGTGCTCATATGGAATTTCTGCAAATTTTGTTTTATAAAGCTGCCTTACAACACTTCCAGCCTGGACTCTCTGGCAGCAGCATGGATCATCACGAAGATCTAAGGCCCTTGAGACAGGGTTTTTTTTTCCAGGACCTGTGGGATGTGCATGCAGAGGAAAGAGAATTTGTGTGGGCAGGAAAACAAGAACTTGGAGTCGGACTCCTGCATCCTATTCCTGTGCATGGGGCGCACTGGAGCATAGTGGACAGGTGATAAAAATGAATCCTTAGTGCAGCTAATACCCTACAGAGGAAGGCTAGCCTAGAACGGACAACGCTTGTCGGAACATTTTAATCTGGGACAGGTCAACATCTGGCATTTCATACAGCAGCACATGCCTTTGCTAGAACAACAGCCACAGTTACTGAGGGTTTGGGTTAGGCACCACTGTCCTCATGTACACTTTTAACACACATGGGTTATTTGTGGTAAGATCATAGAAAGTGAGGAATATTGTCTACACTTGAAACTGAAAGAAAATCTAGACAAAGCCTATCTCAATCAAATTCCAGCTGCATATGGCATCAGGGCTATCAGCTCTCCTCTCAGAAAAATGTTTAACAACCACAGGCTATGGGGATCTTTCCTTTTGATCAGATTTGAAAGGCTGGAGTCCAGCCCCTTAATTTCCTGGTAAGGATGCCACTGGAAGTCAGACCACCCCGGGATCCTGGCTTCTACCTGGAAGATCCTCTGATTAAGCACTAATCACACCCAACCTTGCTTATCCTGGGAAATCAGCAAAACCAGGGCATCAACAGAATATTGCTGTAGGAATTTTCTGTTCAGTTCATTTTCACCGATGTTTAACCTCCTTGAGGAAAGTTTTTGACGGGAGAGCTTCAGTTTGCCACATGAAGATTTTTTTCTCCAATAGCTAGATGGTCTAAGATGCCTTTTCCGTCTATTTCTTTTTATTCTGTTTGGGATTAGGACTCTCTTTTCTATGTAAGTTCTTGTTTGTAAAGACAGATTAGCTTATTTTTTCCCTCCAGAAATAAAACAACTTTATAATCAAAATCCAAAATGAGAAAAGCTAAATTTGCTGCTTTTTAAAAAGACATCTGCTCACAATGTGTGAACCCATAAATAAAATTGCTTCAGGTTAGTTACGTGTTGCTCACAGCAAAACATATCTTAATTTTCTCGCATGTAAAATACATGTAATTCCATCCAAATAAGTTAAGAAATATGCTGGCTTTTGTCTTCGCATTGTTAGTATCATCATGGCTTGGCTTCGCGGACAAAGATTTGGGAAGGGCTTTGCCCACGCTTATTGCAAGCGCGCTGATGGCTGAAAAGGCCAATGCAGGGTAGGCAAGACCGGTTGCAAAGAGCACACCGGAGGGTCTCCTTGGGTGGTATTGCCGTTTCGTCCCTTGCCTGTCGCTACAGGGCTTTGCAAACGTGAGTACACCCTTCAAGCCTGCGCGGTGGATTTTTTAGGTGAGGCGCAGCGTGCGCGAGACTGGCCCCACCCTTTACACCTGAGGTTCATCTGCCAGGGCCTAGCGAGCTTGGACGGTGACAGCGAAGTCCTCAGGTCGTAGGTTTGGTTAGAGTATCCTTCTCTTAGATGGATGGCCTTACAGGGCTAAACGAGCTCCATCTGCCCGGGTTTGGAGTTAGAGTTGTCCTTCTCCTAGGATGGTTGCCCGAAGGCTAGTGAGCCCATCCTGCCCGTGGACACACTTTGTCTGACCCTTCAGTTGAGACCTGTCTGGCTTGGGAGACCCTACCGGAGGCATATGCCACCACCAGCATAGCTCTCAACTTCACAAGGGCACGCAAGCTCTTTCCCCACGGCAAGGGGGTGCCCGTGAAAGAGCATTGTTAGTATACAGCCTGGGTAAGTTTTAATGAGATTGTTCAAAGTTCCTGCCCAGTGCTATATTTGTCATTAATATTCTGCCGCAGTAGTGGTATACTAAGCACATTTTTCTCTTGACAGGCTGTAAAGAACACACTATTTATGCATATTTAGGTAATAATTTTGATTCATTGTTATTTGCATGTAGGCTGGTGGAATTGTAACCAATTGCTGGACTACCTCAGAAAACTCTTTGTTGTAGAAGTGTATGCATACGTCATTCAAAGCCATTAGTGTGCTGGGAGAGGGTTTCCAGAAAAAAAAGGAATCTTTTTTTTTTCCCGCTTTATCCTCAAGTACTTAGATAGCATTTCTTCCTCCTCTTGATAGAAAATTCTTATAATTGATTGAATAGCTGGAGTCCAAAAGGTCCAAACCATACCCAAAGGTTTTAACACAGCCCGCATTTGCTTTGCAGTGATCACACGGAGCCTGCTCTTCTGGAGCAGGGCTCACAGTGACAGGGCTGGCTGCACAGCCTCACATATTCCAAGATGTAAATCTGCCGTTTTCCTGACCAAGCACAGCAATAAAAACTTTCCCTTCTATTATTTAAACAAAGAAAGAGGTCTAAGAGAAACACACATAGATACCTATCCAAAATTCTCTCCCCCAAAGGTAACTCAGGAAGCCCAGCTGTGGGTCTGTCCAGACAACTCTCCCCAGTCTCAGTGGAATGTTCCAGCTAGAATTTTTTTGACTCCATGTGCTACTGAGCTTTCTCCTGAGCTGGCTTAATTCTGTAGGAAAGAGCTCAAAAGTATTTGTGGAGATGTGGCTTATCTTAACTGTTCCTTCCCCTTCCTGCCTGTCTTTCCTGTCAGCACCCATTAAGCTATACAGCCATATCCAAATGTAAACATCCTACTAGCCATGTCAACACAACAGTACATTCATGAATTACTGAGCAGTTCTGAAATCAGCACAGCAGGAGACTGGGGAGGTCATTTTGTACAAGACAACATAAATCTCATTTTTTCTTACTTAAATATGCTTTGTTGTAATTTATTCAATGTTTTCACTCTACCACTAAACAACTATTATATTACCACTGTATTAGACTAACATTCTTTAGTGTCTATTAGCCAACAGCCTTTTAAATCTAGTAGACACTTTTACCTGTTGATTTTCAATAAATAAAATTCAGTGTATTAAGATCCAAATTCTCAGAACTTACAGAGAAATTTTAAGAATGGGACTCAAGCATCAAATTTCGCATTCTCAGAAGTTACCACAGCCTTTCATATTTCATATTATACACATTAAACCCTCTTTATCTGTTATGAAACTATTTTAGAAACTCTTAAATTATCAAGATTAAATTGGGGCATTTTTCCAGCAGCAGGACTCCCAGCTCAGATACTATGAGCTAGCAAGGAGAGAAAGCAGACAACCCAGCTGCTGCATGACACTGAACTTTTGCCTTTGATCATCCTTTACTTGATTCACAGCCAAAACAATCATGTAGGTTTAGCAGAGGATAACCAAGTTTAGTGGGTGACAGAGAAATGGAGAATAAGCGATGCCAATCATATCAGACTGCCAACCTTCCATTTGTGGAATAAGACCACCACCTGAATTTAAAGCAGTTTTCCAGCCCTCTTTTGGACTGGCTATTGGTGTGACGGAAGACAAATTTTTCCTGCCCTTATATCAAGAGAAACAGGATGGACAAATGGGAGGCTAATAAATAATTGTGCAAAATTATTAATATTTTACATATTAAATAATTTCTATTGTATTTCTCAGATTTGTTTTCTAAACTAGTTTATTCTACACAGTTAATATATCATAAGGCTGCATTGCATAGAAATCTTTGACTATTTACTTTTCTTAATTCTAAAGACGCAGCAGTTTATAGAGGCTGTTCAAGCTGTGCCTTCAGTCATATCAACCCTTACTCCTTTCTTATGTCAGCAAATAAAATATCTTTACCAAGCATTTTCCAGAAAAAAATAATTCTGATAATTTCAAAGAATTCTTGGTACAATTTTTACTTTTAAAACCACTTGTTAGTTTTCCTGTTGTGTAGCACAGTGCTCTCCCAGTTGTACACTATGTTTCAATAACTTACTATCAGAACGAAGTAATAAACAGCATAATCCTATTTGTAAAACACCAACATTTTTACCTATCAAAATATATATTCTATGAGGATAGGATGAACATATGAAATGCAGAAAATATAAAAACAGTAAAGAAAATTAAAAAAAAAATTTTCACTCATTTGTTTCCATTTTAAAGGAATTGTCAGGAAGAAGACAGTTTCATCTAATGAATCAAAGACTACTTTAACTTGAATTCCTTCAGATTTTTGTCCTCTAGCTTTTCTTCCTTCTGCTTTTCAGGCAAAATTCATACATACAATGTTGTAAATCTTCTGAAACTCAGAATCTAAACAAGCAGTCCCTATCTGCTCTGGTATTTGTATAAATATTCTTTGGATATGTAAATACAAGTGACACTAGTATGTGTACCTAATGCTTTTAGCTTGTACAATGCAAATGAATAATGGTACTCTGACAAGACAGAGATAAAAACCAGATAACACAACTCAAAACTTCATCACACTTCTGACTTCTTACATTTTAACATAAATCTTCATATTCCTATCAAAGGGTTCATTTGGATTTCTAAATATTTAACAGTGCTGTCCCACTTTTTCACTCATCGCTTTGAAAGCACTTTGTACTTCACAAAAGGCAAGGAAACAATGTTGTTTCTGTTCTACAAATATAAAAACTGAGGCACAAAAGATTATTTTCTTCCAACACTGGTATTTCAAATCTCAAACGTCTTCATTAAATTACGCTGGTCCACCAAAATACAGGGCAACTTCTTAAAATCCTCTCTTTTCCAAGTTACCTATCACAGTAAGTGCAGAGCTTTAGAAATGAGCTGGCGCAGCACTTGAAAATCAGGATACATACAATGCATCCTCTTGTACTTTGAAGTGATTGGCACTCTGTAAAAAAGGTGCTTCTAAAGTTATGTTTGCCTATGCAAAACAAAGAACAAAAATTAAGTTATTATATTATACTTAACCCATCTCTCATCACAAAGTTACACACTGGATATATTGGAGGAAAAAGGATGTTTATTGAACAGGAGTATTGTAAACATGCCGATGTATCTTACCACAAGATGTGTGAAGATAGTAAAGGATTCAATGTTTTTGTCAAAACCCCTCTAATTTTATAAAAATCACAGGATTAATTTAAAAGCTTAACTGAAAGGATTTTTGGTAAGAATTAATAAAAAATTAACTATCTTTAACTTGATTAATCAGAAATTAACTTCAACTGTCAGCACATCAAGTGAGTTTGCCAATGTGATGCTACTAAGCAGGCAGTTTGACTCAACATGTGTGTGCTTAGATTCGCCCAGCTAACTGAACACTACCACATCCATACGCTCAGGCTTTTCTTACCACAGCGACATTCTGTATGAAGTACTAACAATATGGTACCTTCAAAATAATTTTCCCATTTAAAGCCAGAAAACTGCATCTACCTGCCACCAGCCGGAGTCATTCAGAAAGCCAGTGAGGACATGTGGAGCTTTTTCCAGATCCAGCCACACTTTACTGAACAGCATTTTAATCTTTTTCTTCTTTACCCTTACACAGACTTCTACGGGGTAGTTAATTTCTCTTGGCTCTTCTTGTGGTAGCTGTGGGGATTTATCTTGCTATTGGTCAGCTAGACACCATCTAAATTTTTCTCTTTGTCTCCCTGCTATCCATGAAGAATGTCCACCAGGCTCTTCTGGATTAACTTCAGAGATCTGCCATTTTAGCAGTATGGCAAAATTAATCCATCATCTTTCAGTAAGCTTAAGAAAATAGAGTTCCCTTGAATTCCAGGTGCTGGGTTGGGATCCCTTTACCTGATCTGCCATATCCATTCTTCAAAGGAGTTAACAGTGGCCAGTATATACCAGAAATTACTTCATTTAGTAATGAATGTACTGCTGTAGGCTCAGCATTAAGGCTGAATGTGATCTGTGTTATAGTCCATATAGTGTGAAGAATGAAACGGCTCAGACTGGGTTTGGACTAATAGTTCATTGGATGCAATTTTGCTTTTCCACATTTAAAACATAGTGACTCTTTTGTCGTTACAGTTCAGCAGAAGATTTACTGACCAACTATCACATGTTTAGCATGCAGCTGTCATATGACTATTCTGGATTGAAAAGGGAGTCCACGTCAGGATCTGTATGACTGCAATGCAAAGTGGAACCAGACAGATCAAATAGAACATGGCATCATGAAGACCTAAAAACAAACTGGTGAAGAAGATGAAAACACAGCTTTCAAGATGAAGAACTTTCATGGTCAATTCAGAACAAAATATTTTTAAAGCATTCACATTATATACACATATACAGCATAGACACGTTACTGTGTACAATCAATTCTAAGTAAAAGAAATATAAATATCTCAGGTATCAAAGGTACTTTAATTATGTTTTCTAATTCTACATACAAATATGTATTTTATGTTGTTTGCTCCTTTCATAATAGCTGGGAGGAAATGACATAATTAGAACACAAAGAGTTAATTTTAATACACTAGGCAACCTAAGAGATCCTGTTCACTACTTTAGTATGCATCTCTATAATGTAATATAGAAATCAATTTAAGCAATATAATCCAATTATAGAACAGAGCATCTGAAAAGGTTTAGTAACACTGCAAACTGAAGAAGAAAGGAAAGCAGAAAATGGAAGCAAACATTTTAATATGAAATTCTTTTATTTAAGTTGATTCTGTGCTACTACCTATCTACCTAGGGTCTTGTTATAGTTGCTGAGTGCTAGATATGGAAGTCGTGATTAACGCACAGAATTCAGGTATAATGTAAAGGGCTGTTCTAAATATCAAGCCTTATTTCATTTTGTTTGAAAATAAATGATTACAAGATAATATAAACCATAAAAATGTGAAATTAACACTCATTCTCATTTATTCTCATGGATTTATGGTAATTCCTCATCTAAATCTTCTCTAAGGAATAAGAGAGAAAGGCATCAAGAAATATGAATCAAAAAAGAAAATACAGGAGTTAAATGAGTTCCCTTTTATGAACAGTATGGTATGCTCAAACACACACATTTAGGCATTCATCTGGTAGCTAGAAACATTTTCTACTGGCATTCTGTTAATTATTGGATTCCAATTACTTAAAATACCGGGAAAGTCAACACAAGCTGAGAAACAGCCCCTAAATGATCTTTCTCTCCATGAGGCAGTTTATGTTATTTTCTAATTTTTTTTCCTTAGCATTCAAGGATGAGATAGGAGACTCACAGAACAGCTATGGACATGAGCCAAAAAACCTGAAATCTGTGGGAAAACCCTCTAATTAGCTTAAGCAGGCTTTTGAATAAAACCTAAGAGTTTCTCACTGCTTTAACAGAAAAAAAGCTTGCAAGCTCCAACAGAGTCCAGGTTTATTCCTTCACACAAACATGCATGCATACAACTATCCCAGTGCATCTCCTCTCATACATGCTAATGCTGCATAAGAGAACAAAACCCCACAGGCTTACAAGTGAATGACTTAATCACTTGGGCAATTGCATTTAAGACTGGAAGCTTTACTAGCAGGTCACTGGTCCACAGCCAATGTTTATTGGTAGTGACAATAATTTACCATTTGGATGTTGTTTGTTGGCCTGTATTCAGTTGCATTTTCAGTCCACCTACAAGTAAACCAGGGCTGACATCATGCTCACCACCACCACAACTCCCAACAGTTACTGTGTGAGCAGTGCCGGCAGGGAGACCACAGACACATCACTTACCAATCTAAAGATAAGAAGAGGACTGAGACACAGTTAACAGGGTGACGGGCCTTGTTCTTGCCCTGCTCTGCACACTAAAGAGGACAGCAGTTTTCATGCTAAAATTATTTCATCTTTATACACAGACTTCAGGAAGGACAAAAAAAGAAAGAACATCTGCCAAATCACTCACACTGGTACAAGCCTGATGTGGTTTCACTGGACCAATATTGGTTTAAGAAAATAACATTACCTATGGTACTGTAAGACCTTAAGTTACTGCAGAAATTATGAAAAACATCTGTAGTGCACAGAACAAGGAATAGGAAAACATTTCATTAAGTGACTGGGACAAATCAAGAGGAGAGCTCAGATCTCCTCATAATAACAGCTGACCCAGTAACTTCAGAAATTCCCATGCCTACCTTTTTTGCATATGCAGGAATAAAACACACAATCTTTCGTTAAACAGCCCTAATATCACTCTAAATAGAATGTGATGTAGTGAAATAATTCAGTATGAAAGCATTAACAGTGTAAAGTGCCTCTAATAAATAACGAAGAGCTGTTGTCCCATAACTTTATTCTGAAGTATGGGTTGGAAAAGCCCCCTCTCCGGAGCAGTTCGATGTAGTTGCGGAGTCTCTCCAGCAGAGGGAGCTTTTAAACTGGGTATCTGTTTCATAGGGAAAAAACTCCAAAACAACCCAACCTCAAAACCCTCAAACCAAACAAAAACCTCCAAGCCATATGGGGCTGGTAATGCTTTGCTATGATAATGGACCAAAACAAAAAACCACAAAGCCAAACCATTCTGCAAGCCATTGCTCAAATTCTAAGGGTATTTAAAATTACCTCTTAAGCTAACTTCTACTACAAAACACTTAACTGATGTGCAGTGACCTCCTTCCCCAAGAATGTGGAATAACGTGTATATTAATGTATCCAGAATCATGTGTAACACATATGGAATTGTGTGCAATATATAGGGCAACCTCTTATTACACCAAAAAGCAAGACAACTTCTGGAAGAGATATGCTGTTCACAGAAGTCACGCTTCAGTTATAATACCAGAAGCAAAACCAGGAGATAACAGGATTGCTCCTAAGGAAGAAGACATCACTGTGACCAAGAAGTCACACTGAGGCAGAAGTACATACTGGTACTGCTAAGTAGGAAGTTGATGAAGTTAATGGTGCGTTCAAAGGCTTCAGTACACAGGAAGAGACAGTCTAGGTCTTTGGAATGCCTGGTCTAATACAGTACTGAGATCACTGTTTAGTGATAAGCATTTTCTCATTTCTGATGAATCTTAACCATCCACCTGGAGGTGTTTTGGTACTTCACAGATGAAAGAAAAAGGGGACTGAATTTTCCTTTCTTCTAGAATTTTACTCTTGGCATAAAAACTCTTGCTGTCTTGGCAGCTTAGGTGCCCTGCAGGGTACAACTGTAACAGAAGTCACCAAGATGACGATTAAGTATTGTCTCAAAAGGATTTCTGGAACAATAATTTCACTCATAACATGCCAGTTGCCCTAATAAGCTGTTCTGGAATGTGGTCTTTACTGAGGCAGAGAACATGTATGTGTGAATTGATCAACAGCACGATGGCAACAAAAGACAGGCAAAGCTTAAAAACTGGCAACTTAATGGTTGGTACTTCAACCGAGTTTTGGTACTCTAATGAAGCAATAATGAAATATCCTGATCATGGAGGGTGTCAGGGAGTCACAATATCACATAGCTGAAGAACCAGACTATAATCACTGGTGTAGGTGAGGTAGTACCATCTTACGGACTGCCAGCAGACAGCTTTGAAAGACAGATTTTTTTTTTTTGATACAGCATAAGATGAGCACCAAAGACAGAGTGTTTATGAAGCCCACTTCTGAAGGAGGTACACTATTAATAAAATGCTATGAAATGTATAAGATAAATGAAGTGTGGGAGAATGTAAGCTCCCCTGTAAGCTACATCCTTTTTTTTTTTTATGTGCAAGTCAAAGTCATCCAGAGTTTGTGAGCTGCAGCATTCCATGTGGTCTTGAGTAAGCAATACATCAAGAAATGAGGAATGAGGAAATGAAATGACAAAATTACACAAAAGTCAGTGTGAACAACAAAAGCTCATTTCCATAATTTTCAGCTGTAAACTCATTGCTGGAAAATGTGTTTTACTACAGCAAAAGCCTAGAAAGTTGCTGAGAATACAAAAAAAAAAAAATGTTCAAACTTCTGATGCTGGGGTAAAGATAAGGGAGGCATCTGGACATTACTGAGAAAGGAGACCACTGATAGTCTGATAAGACTTTTCTCCATTCCACAGAATGTACAAAACATCCCAAACCCCCCCCAAAACTAAACACAGATAGTAAAAGACATCTTGATAAGATTTTTGCTTTGTAAGAGGATCTGTGCAATAACTGTGAAAGAAAACAAATGCGACAGACTGTATATAAAAACAACTGACTGTCTGTAACTGTAACATTCCCATATTTTCACTATCATTAAATACTGGAACTTTGTTCACAGAGTCAGAATCATAGAATGGTTGAGTCCAAACCCCTGCTCAGGCAGGGCCATGTAAGAGCCAGCTGCCTAGGACTGTGTCTAGGGGGCTTTCACATATTTCTAAGGATGGAGAGTCCACAGTATCTCTGAGCAACCTGTTCCACTGCTCAGTTGCCCTCACGGTAAAAAAATGTTTCCTGTTGTTCAAAGGAAATCTCTTATTTATGCCCATTGCTTCTGGTCCTGTCACTAGGCAACACTGGAAAGAGCCCGAATCCATCCTTTTTGCACCCTTCCTTAAGGTATTTACATACATTAAGAAGATCGCCTTGAGCCTTCTCTCAACTCTCTCAGCCTTTCCTCATAGGAGAGATGTTCCAGTCCCTTAACAACATTTGTGGTCTCTTGTTGGGATTCTCTCCAGTATGCCCACATTTCTTTTGTACTGTGGAGCCCAGAACTGGATACAGTACTCCTCATGTGGCCTCACCAGCACTGAGCAGAGAGGAAGGATCACCTCCTTTGACCTGCTGGCAGTACTCTAATGCTGCCTTTGCCACAAGAGCATATTGCTCATTCATCTTCCGTTTGGCATTCACCAAAACTCCCAAGCCCTTTTCTGCGAAGCTGCTTTCCACCTGGGTGGCCCCCAGCACACACTAGCGCATGGGGCTGTTTATCCTCAGGTACAGGACTTGCAGTTATCCTTGCTGGACCACGAGGCTTCTGTCAGCCCATTTCTCCAGCCTGTGGAGACCCCTCTGGATGACAGCATGACCCTGTGACGTATTAGCCACACTTCCCAGTTTTGTGTCGTCACCAAACTTCCTGAGGGCAAATCCTGCCCCATGATCCAGATCATTAATAAAGAGGTTAAACAGGCCCAGTATAGGCTCCTAGGGTATGCTACTAGTTACTGGCCTCCCAACTAGACTTCATGCCACTGATCACCACTCTCTGGGCCTGGCCATTCAGCCAGTTTTCAACCCATCACACTGTCTGCTCATCCAGCCCATATATCAAAGGCTTGTCTGTGAGGATCTTGCGGGAGACAGCGTCAAAGGCCTCACTGAAGTCCGGGCAGACAATATCCACTGCTCTTCCTTGCCTACCAGGTTAGTCATTTTAATTACAGAAGTTTATCAAGTTGGTCAAGCATGACTTCCCCTTGGTGAAGCCATGCTGATTGCTACTGATGATTTTATTGTCCTTAATGTGCCTGGAAATGGTTTCCAGGATTAGCTGCTCCATCATTGTTGCTATGGTTTAACTTCCAGTTCAAGAAAAAAAAAAATAATTTAGCAAATAGTTTATGGTTTTGGACTGCACATTCTCTCTTCTCCCAGTAAACGGTCCAAACATTTTGTTAATGCAGAGTAAGGGTCCGCTGTGCTAGCTTCACAATTCACTACCACTACCTCTAATAAAGTAAATGCTTTCCGGAACACTTAATAGATATTGTCAGCTTTGGACAAGGAGGAAGGACACCACTGAGATTGTATTGGCATAGGTCATAACACTTCATTATAGATCACTCACATGTGTGAAAATATTTTTTTTTTCAAAACAGTTTGAGCATATTTTAAGCAATCTTCTGTATTCCGTTTCTGTTTGTCCCCAAACAACTTTGTCCTGAGGCAAGTAAGTGTATTTCAGCTGTCTGCCTATGGCTGAAATCCAAGATCAGCTGAGAGAGTTTTAATATGTATAAGGAATTTTAGCTCAGTCGATGGTCTGAGTACATTGCCATGGGCAAACTGACTCCCTAGAAACAATCTGGAGTAGCCTGGTCTGTGTGGTCTATATGTCCACACTGTAGTCCATTTGCAAAGTGAAGGACATGCACATTCGCAAATACATACACAGAAAACACATGCAGACTGCTTCATATTTAAGAAATTATTTTTGAAGGGATGGGCAAGACAAATATGTAGTATATTTCAGGTGCTCTTTGATTGACTGATCTCAGCTTTATACCTTGATGCTGTTCCTTTCCCTAGTGAAATAAATCAAATTTCAGCATGACTTAAATGAAAATATAGGTTTTAGAGATCGAGCGTTCAAAGTATTTCAACTCTATATACAATAAATTTATTGTTGCTATAGACCAGAGGCTACTTACTGGGGAAAAAAAAAAAGATTTATAACTACTGTGGTTTAAAATCCATCCACAAAGGGATCATTTCTCTGATTGAAAAGGATCAGAACTGCAATTTTTATGCTTCAAATATGAATTTCTCTGAATCATCAAGACAAATATATTCAGTCCGCTCATATTCACATCCAGTTCAACCTACGACTCTTCTGCTAAAATCACTCATCTTATTTGACATTATAATGAAGTTCATGTCCTCGTCACATCATCTCACTGGCTGGCTAGCTACAGAATGCATTAAAATAAAATTAACTGTTCTCGCACATAGCCTCAAACTTAAGCATTCTTTGCTTGTGTCAGGATGCTTTTCCAAAGACCACCTTTTCCGCCACCCTTTTCCTCATACATTTTTTTAGAAAATTCCTCAAGTATGAAACATTCTCCAAGCCTTAGGTGACACATAACCAGTCCTTTCTCCTTCAAGAGTTATCACCACAGAAGTTCATATGCAATTGTCTTCTATGTAGTTTTTAAGGTTTCTATTCAAAATTTAGGAGAGCTATGTAGTTCTCAGGATATTCACGTTGTTCTCTTAAGCAAATCCAGACTGATTTTTGCCTTTTAGTCCTGCCAATTCCTCTTGTTGGTCATAAATAAACAGCCTATGACCCTTTCAGTGTACTGACTCCCTGTTAATTTGTTTTTATAAAGCCCATGCATTTCCAATGTGCTAACTAGCAACCACAACTTTATGCTGCTATTAAAGTCTCCAGGGACTGCAATGAAATCATTAGCATTAGAATGGTAAGTACTACTGAAGCCAAAATTATACTCCTACTTGAAGGCCAATTCCCTCCCTCCAGTGATTATACTGCTTTCTCTCAAACAAAAAGGTATCTTAAATGCAACCCTGTTAGGATTATATATTTAAGGAAGTAGGTTTATGAGATGAAACACAGAAGCCAGGACAACATGTATCTTAATAAGAGGTATTAGGTGATCTCAAACATTTGTTTCTTTTTTTGCAATAGAACAGGAGATAGTCAACTAATGAAATGTATCTTTTGTTTATCCAAATTAGGTAGATATCCTCATGTGTATCATTTAATAAACAATTTATTCCTTAAAGAACATTTCTATTTCTACACAGATAACAACTGGAATATATTTTTAAAGCACTCACAATTTTGAAGTGCAGTTGATGCAAACTAATTGCAGATTAATTTGCTTTTTAGATTATTTCATTTAAGAATTCCCTTTGAACTCACCTTGGATCAGGTTGAGCAACTTTATTATTCAGGTTCTCATATCCAAATTGATTCAGTAATGTAACCACAAGCATCGGAGCCAATGATTGGGCAGGCTTGGTAAATAAAGCATTGGTACCAAAAACCATAGAGGAGAGGGGTGACCTAAAACATTTAGGGTGAAAAACTAAACAAATGCAAACCACAAACTTATTCGCATATTAATTACAGTAATGATTTTTAAAATCCTGTAACTATGCAAATGCTGACTGTCATGATTCTTAGCCTTCTATAGTTCACACATTATAGCAAACAGATCAGCTATCAAAATGGAATTTAAATTACTTTGGAAATGAAAGGTAATAAACCTCTGGGGTGTATATACAACTTGGCCCCAATTCTGAAATGACTTGTACTCAAATTCAACTTTGTGCACATTCAGTACATACTGAAGTTAGATGGAGAATTAATAACAACTTAAGACTTTACATGCATGAGGCCAGAAAACGCAGCGGTTTTTTCCTCCATGAAAGCAATAGCTCTCACTTTTGAGGGGCAAGTCCTAGAGTGACTAAGGTTGAAGCTGCACGTGTATAAACATTAATGGAACTAGCAGAAAGTTATGTGCACTTTGATAAAAATCCATAAGATCCATGAGTTGTAATATGCTACAACACGGCAGGTCTTATCAGAGGATAACAGCAACCTGTTAGACTTTGAAATTTCCCCCTTTAAGTAGCATAGGCAAAACTTTGTACTCTTTCTTCACCTCTTCCATGTTAGAAAGGCCTTATTCAGAAAATTCCATAAATCACAATAAATGTATATGGTTACAAAGCAATTCACTTGGAGCTAACAAAAATAAACACATACAAAAATGAAGGATTTGGCTTATAGTATAGTGTAATTAAAACTAGAAATGACCTAGTAATCTGTTTAAATTACCCTACTGAAATAACCGCAATAAACTTTGTTCAAGTTCTTATCTTTACTTGTGCTAAGTTGCTTTTACAAAAAGTACTTCTGTGTCAAGGATCCAAGATCATTTACTGTCTTTACTTTGACATAATCTAACTTACAGAAATGTAACATGGCAAATACATAGCGTATTTAAAGAAAAACTGACATACCTCCGCTTGTGCTTTATTAAATCTGCATCAACAATATCTGCCAGAGGCAAATTGAACAAACTAAATGAAGCTTGCACAATTACCCTAAAGAAAGACAAAAAATATTTAAAATGTTCATAGTTCTTACCTACACTTTCATAATGGAATCATAACTGACAGTCTAATACACACACTCCAACATTACTACTTCTGCAAACACATAAAGCTAAGACATTCTTTAAAACATGATTTACCTGTTTAGAACAGCAGTTCTGAAAGCATTATTAGATCTGTTCTTAATTGAGAATTCAAAATCAAAATACAAACCTAAAAGGTGGGGGGTTTTTGCTGTTCTTCCTGGACATTGGTGCAAAAGATCATAAATACTTACTTGAGATTATCAATAAATTTAATTTAAAATGACATGGAGGAAAGAAACACCTTAGAAGAAAGAGAAATTGAAAATTTTCTCTTGAAATCTGAAAAGGGCATGAGCATTACTGGAAATGCTACATGGAGGACAGACTTCAAAGGGGGAGAATTAGAACAGTAAGAAGATTTTATATGCATTCCTATATATATGTATGCACTTTAAACATATAGACATTAGGTACCTTAGAATTTTTTCCTGAGGAAATCAAAACATATCTTCATCATTTAAAGCATGCAGATAAATGAAATTCAATTGACTGTTCACACAATTCAGTGTTACAGTAGCACGTGACTGAAATACTGAAAATAAGAATGAAAACGGGAAAAAACAAAGATTAAGAGGAGGATGATAGGAAAGAACATGGAGAAAGGAAGCAACGAAATAGAAAATGTAAAAATAAAACCAAACCGCTCTAACAGTATTCTGATATAAGCAGGTCTTTTTTTTTTAAAGAAGGTTTTCCATGTATCATAATGTACCACTTCTGTGAACATACTACTTCTTGGCATATTTACCCAGCACCAGTAAAAATGTGGCTTGGTATTGGTTACCTAACAGATACCTGACTTGCTGATATCTGTTCTGCAGTGCAACACTCAAGTGTTCATGCAATACGAAACGAGGTCTGAGCTTTCCTAGCAAACAGTCTCCGAACAGTTCCTCTACTGAGATCTTCTGCACCTATGTGGATGAGCAGAGATTCTGCTTCCTTTCAATCTCACATTAAAGCAGGTAAGTGGCTGGAGGCGTGTGGCTGCAAACCTTAATTACTGTTCATATTTAAGGATTTTTTTTTTAAAGCAGAAATTAAAAGCTGAAGCAGAAGGAAATGAAAGCTGAAAAAAGTCATAACTGAGGTTTCAACTTTTCTGACAAGTGAAACAGAACCAAAAGAAAACCATAAAAGCAGTGGCAAAATCTCCATGCTATTAAAAGCAATACTGTTAGAATTATTTAAGCCATATTATGAATAGGGAAGTGTATTTACTTACATGTTTGTTGTGAGATAAAATGCCAACAGATAATAGTGTTCTGGCCCTAGAACAAACATGACAGCCGCAGCTACTCCTTCAAAGTAAAACGAAAACAAGATGATTCTGTAATAACCAAACTTCTTCAACGAAGCATGGCTGAGAAGAACAAGGCACTGGAAAGATAATATATACACATATATTATTAAAATATATAGTAGAATATCTCAGCATTAGGACAGTTATAGAGCACAGACCAGATATAAATTATTCCTACCCATTAAAAAACCTTTCTAAAAAATTAAATTCAAATAAAAAAACAGAAATTGAATAGAGCGAACTATCTACTGGCTCATTCTATGCTACCTCCACCAGGTAAGACTTGTCTCATTTCACTGAAAACTACTATATCCTGAGAAAAAGACAGTTTCCCACATCGCTTAACTATTTTTAATGCTCATTATCTTTATGTTTGATATCCCTTAAATAATTAACTTTGCAGCATGTTAACTGTAAAACAAGCATCTTGCCTTCTGAATTTTAACTGCTGATCAAAAATATTTTCAATAATTGGTTTTTCATTACTATTTTCACAGACATTTATAGAAATTAAGCATGACACTTAAGTTGGTAAAGCAAGCTCACCAAGACAGCTGATCTAAGCAAGTTAAGAGACTTTACTAGCAAGTAGAGAAAGGCAGAAGCCAGTGGACAAACTGTATGGCTGCATTTTAATTCCACCCATCTTAGCAAGCAGTAATCCACACAAGAAGCTAGTGACAGGCAAACTCACAAAAATGGTATTAAGTGCTGATTATAGTATGAACAAAGTGTAAGCTCTTCTATATTGTTCCTCACTTTCCACTTTAAATTGTAATTTAAATTTTGTAATGCATTATGTTCTTTTTATTATATGAGCCTATGTCACCATCTGCATGCATGTGGACCGCATCACTTCCTCAAAAGATACTCACACACTATAAAGATAGGCATTTTCTCCTTCCTTCTGTGTTAGAGATGAACAGGGTAATAGTCAAATGACGAACATGGAATTCTCTTTGTACATTTTGTTCCCACATTTAAATGCTTTAACATAACTAGTAAAACCAGTATGCTACACTCAAAGATCTGCTGTTCTAAAGAAGCTCAAGTTTTCTGATCACAGAGGTAAAATGAATGTGCGAAGCTGGTATAAGAAAACAATCTGGTTGTAAGAAACTTAAACATTCTCCTCCCCCTGGCTGTTCTCAGACATTTTGCGGAAAAGTGCAATGATAAGGGATTATGTAATGCCTGTTACCATAAAAACCATGATCTTGTCTCCCTATAATTGAGAAATAACCCTGTCTCAGGAAGTACTTATGATTTAGAAAAGTCTGTATTACCTGCATGTTTCTAAGACTGCATATTGCTAAGAAAAATTCTAGCTCGATGCAAATTTGTTTGCCTATGCTTCAGCAACAAGGCTTCCCTTGACGGAAGGTTTTATCCTTCACACCCACTACTTAAAAGGAACCCAAGTCAGAAGCTGAATTCTAGTTTACTACAGCCACAGAAGCACAGCTCCTAAGAAAGGGCTTTATTTTACATGGGTTGGGTGCTTTTCCAGTAAGTGAAGTTCAGGACATTGCCACCAGAGAATTCTCTTATTATGTCTTGAACTCAAAAGGGACAAAACCTGAGGAAAATAAGGTCACAGCAAACGCTCTACGGTTCAGTGACCTTCTAGACAAAGAGTCTCTGGGGAGCAGAGAAAGATGCATTTTCTGAAAGATCGTTCGTTTCACAGTCACACTGATTTTACCAACAAAAGTGACTGCTATATATTGAGTGCAAAATTATTTAAGCTTTCCTAACTTCTGTAGTTTCTGATTTATTTCCAAAGTTCATCAGCTGTCTGAGTTACAGAAAAAAACTATTAAACCTGTGGTAAGGATAGAAGTTGAAATGAGAGATAGTGAGGAGTTACGGAACAGAGAAGGTAGGTTGAGGATTTGTATCTTATATATGCAAAATCCAAAACGGTGACTGAAATTGAGCTGAAACTGAATTCCAGTTGCACTTCCATGTATCTTTTTTACATATTGTTTACTGAAAACCGGTATAATTTAATGGTCATTAACAGCCTGATCTTCAGAAATTCTGAACACTATCAGCACCTATGATGAAAGTCAGGATACTCAGATTTTGAGTGTCCAACATCTAAACACAGTGGAGGTGTTAAAAGATCTAGTGAAAGAAGTTAGAAGAGAAGGAACAGGAGAATTTTTTTATTCACTGTGGACAAACATGTTTACATTCATTTGCTGCTTTTCTTGTTCTCACACATTACTCATTTGGGTTCTCCTTCTCTTTTCTTTTCCAGTTCATTACTCCTCCCCTATCCTTGTTTGGGGTCTTTAAAGTATCTTTCTCTGTACACAGTAAATGTAGCAGTCCAAGACAGCAAACAACAAAACAAATGGGAACGTATTATTCTCCAAAACCAGCTATTCAGAGTTTTGTCTGGTTCCCATGACTGAGATACCACATATTTTGACAATGCTTCCAATACATAATGATTTTTCTGATGTTTTGTGTGGTTTATCTCAGAAACTTCCTGAAGAGATTATTCTTTAATCATGTATTACAAAAAAAACCAAGGAGAAATGAATTCAGAATTCTGTAGATTTTGGTTTTAAAAATATTTTATCTTGCCCATGTTTTTCATTCTTTTCTACTTAGGTATTATAAACCCTGTAGGATACAAACCATTCACTTGTTGCATACTCACATCTCACATTCTTGTAAACAGATACTCCACCAGCCTACTGGCTCGTCCGCTCTCGCTTCCCCACCCTTACATTTGATTAGCCTGCACATAGAGGTACTTTCTTCTTTTAGAGCAATGGTACGGCCAATGGCTTACGCCAGATACAGCATTTTTTCAACAAACAATGTAAATGGATACGTTAAACTAATGAAAACTAGTAAAACACCACGTTTTCATATTTTGAAATAAAAAAGTGTAACTGCCTACCTGAGGACAAATAAAGCCTGCTCCATACATGATACTTCTTATTGAGGAAGAAAGGACAGCCTTAGGAATTAGATGGTCTGCAAAGATCATCATAAAATTGTTGCAGAAGGCTAGGTGGAAGACTTGGAAGAAGTTCATGGTTACAAAAAATAAAAAGTTTTTCTCTGTCATGATCTGTTTGGTCAACGAAATGACAGAGGACCAGGAGAGATCTCCAGTATCGTTTTCCAGATTAGTCTTCTCCATACAAATTTCTCTCTGCTCATATTGACTAGTACTGTATTTGCCTGTGTAACACATACAAGCTGTTGCTAATGCTGCAACCAAAACAGCAAAAGCCTGAAAACAGGCAAAATTTTCCATGTTATCTGATACGAGTCCACAAAAGAGAATGCTCGTTGATCCGATTAATGTTGCTACCTGGTTATATTTAATAAGCTGAAGCCTACATTCATGTCTTGTTGAAATTTCTGCAAAGAGTGCGCACTGTGCTAGAAGCACAAAGGTAAGCACACCATCAAAAGCACATAACGCAACAATGAGGTGAAGTCCACTTAGCCAGTCACCTTCTTCATAATGTTTCCAAGGAAACCAAGGAAGCAAAAAGGCTAAGGCATATAAAGGAGCTCCATATAAAATTGGAAACTGGCGTCTTGAGCAGCACGCAAATTTGGAGTTATCTTGAATATATCCAAAAAGAGGATCATTAATGGCATTCCATATCATAAATACAACCTGCAACAAACAAGTAAGAAACAGCAACAGAATTTATCATTAGTGTGATTTTTCTGCAGAGGTTACACACACACACATATATAATACACACATTTATTTAAAATAAGTAAATATTCGAAGAATAAAGACAGATGAAAGCTTCTCAGGTCAAAACAGACTCCAGAACAAATTCTTAAAGGTGTTTAGTGGTTTATAGTAATTTTGAAAGACGACTAGGTAGGCAAGTGCCCAACTACACATGAACTAAACCCTTTAAGACTTCATTTCAAAAGCTTATATATCTGGGCTTTCATCTTGCAAAGGCAGATATTATTCTCACAGCAAGTAATTCAAAATATGAGCTAATCCATTACTTTCAAGAGACCATTTACAACAGGAGTTGCTCATGTGGATAATGATTTGCAGAATAAAGGCAGTATTTAAGTACTTAAACAGTCCATAGGAAAGCACTAATGTCAAACATACCTACAGAGCTGAGGTGCAAGGTTAGTTTAGAACATTACTTCAAGCCATCAAAGGTAAAAATCCCTCCAGCTATTACATTCTGGAGATTTTTAGTCTAAAGACTGTAAATGACGTGCTTTATGTGTACTTTCAACTGCTTATGGATTAACTAAATTTAAAATTAATTTACTGTACAACTACTTGCAATGCACACAAAATTAATTCAGAAGTAAAAAAAATTACTTTGTTTTGGTAACACAGACACATAGCACAACATGGAATCCAAATATTCTATGGTACAATACCTGTGCTTGATGAAATGCTACTTCTGAAATTTTGTATCGGTGTAGGAAAAGCTTAACGTAGTAGAAATTAAAGATACTGTTCATCATTCCAGCACCTAATGTAGTCATGGAATATGCCAGTGCATTAGGATGAATTCCCAAAACAAACTTCATCTTTCACAAGCTACAAAAAAGAATTACAACAGTTGGGAGAACATTTTTCCAAATTAAAAGGACATGGGAGATTTAGTTGTTTCAGAGGTGTAGAAATGGATTCTTAGAGGAAAATATCCCCATTCTTACTTCCTTTTTTGTCTTATAACTCAGTAAAACGTGTTTCTCATTTAAAAAAAAATATTAAGAAGTCACCGACATTTCTAAGTATAATAAGTGCTTAAACATCAATGGAACGAGTAGACAAAAATTAAAAAGAATCCCTTCTTAACTTGTGCACAGGCTTGATATAAAAATCTGCTATCGCAAACACTAATCTTGGTGTAGAGTTCACAGTAATTGCCTACATTTTACATCTTTCTTGGTAGCTACATAGTTTTAAAATTATGGACTGCGTAGGAATGAAGTGACTCAATTCATATCCTGATGTACTCCATGGTTATGAATGTCAAATGCAGCTTGCACTTAGAGGAATCTTTTTTCAAACAAATACCAAGTTTTGTTCTACTTTTAAATGTTAATTCTTAACAAGCCATGGAAGCAATGCTTTCACCTAATAAACTAATGAGATATTAATAGAAAGCATAAAACAATCGAAACATCTTTTAACAGTTTGACCATTTTCCTAGTATGAAAGACTGCAGGTAAATAAAACCTAGCAAGTGACACATGCACAGCATTTTAAGTATGTCCAGTAACAGAGATTCAGCCCAAGAATACAGAGTTCTTTAGTATATCAAACAGATCTTCAGCCAACAATTTTTTAAGATGCTGACTTTTTCTATCTCTCTAACAATTAACTTAAGCATGTTTGGTACAAACTATCCCATGGAAATAGCAAGTTCCAGGGAACCTCTACCTTTTAAAGCAGAGTAACAGTCCTTGACCACACTGGGCTCTATAAGCCCAATACAAAAATGCTTCTCCCAGGTTATCTATTTTTAACTGAGGCTTTATTAATCTTTACATCTATTTGAAGAAAGCTGTCTGCCATTAATTTGGAGATCCTTCAGGTTCAAAGTTCAGCCTTACTATGCACACTAACTCCAAAGCTCTACAGCCTGCTTTTTGTCAGGTCCACACTTTGTCCTCTGCATATTAACAACTTTATCCTAAACACAATTTTCAAATACCCATCAAAATACTTAGTTTGAATATCTGCTTGTTCAGCTTGATAAGCAGATCCATGAGCAGCTCCCTGAACTCCTCGTAAACATGACCATGAAAGAAACAGGAAATGAAAACCAAGGCTGTTTCCAGCCTTCCTGTGGTTTACAAAGCAGCTGAAGACAGGCTGCTGGCAGGGAAGATGGTAACTTCCTAAATTGTCACACGAGGGCCAGGCAGAAGCCACAAATCAGGTAGAGACTGGAGAAGTGTCTATTCTAGCTAAGGCAGATGATGGAACAGCAGTTTTTACACCCCCCTGGGACAGAAAATAGTGTCTTGAAGAGCAAATAAAATGTGGATACAATTTTGCGTATACATTTAAGATCTGTAATAAGAAACAGGATGCAAAGAATAGATAACATCACTTTACAGCTAAGCAAAACCAACACTGACAATCAACTTGAACCAAACAACCTGAATCTCTTTTTTTTTTTCCCTAAAGACTATTTCCTTGTAAGAATATGACAGAATTTTTAGATACTTGAGGATGATTGCGGTGTATTTTCAAGCTGAGTTTTCACAGAGCTGTAGATACAAATCCATTTTCAGGTGATGAAATTTTGCCTTTTTCTAACAAGTTTGGTTTCATAAACTTTTACTGAAAAACCTAAAATGAAGAAGAAGGTTTTTGAATAGATGCCCATTTGAAATGTGTATTTTAAAAATAAGTTTGATATGACTAACTGCAAGTCATTACAGTATGTTATTGACAAGTATAACTTTTTTCCAAGCAAGTGGACTTTCAAGCCTTCACAAATATACTTAATGCAGTGATTTATGTAGCAGATCCCAGGGCTTTTGGAAAGTTAGACACTTCCTCTCCACTTCTTTCTGGAGCCCCCTCCATAGGTCTTTGATTTGAGAATTGTGAGACTTTCCCTCAAATTCCAAAAGCACCAAGAATAAATACACGTCACACTAAGATTACCACAGCAAACTAAGTCATATCTCAAATAATATTTGACTCAATTCCTGAACCAAAATAATAAAAAAAAGTACACTCAGCTTCAGAAAAATTTGCAAGTAAGAAAGCAGAAATTTGAAATGTCTTCAATAAAAAAAACTTCTAACAATGTGCAAACAGGCCCCTAGTGCCATGACTAATTATAATATGCAGGACCTGACACAACTCTTTACCCTAATTGGTACCTCTAGCCCTGTACCTTGTTAATGAAATAGGTTCAATTAGAAGTTGAGGTACCACACTTCCTTTCCCAGAAGATGAGCTCTTTAATTGTACTACAATGAAATCATGCATGAGTATCCCCTCCCTCCTTATAGTCAGCCTTTATATTGAATAGGTTAAAGCACAACGTTGACATTTTGTGACTCACAGAAGGCAAATCAGTTTGAGAGATTTCTTGTGGTTACCGCTGTGTTAATAGATGAGCCTCAAGAACAGACTGGGGAAGCCGGTGAGGCGCAGTGTGACATTAGCTGCGTTTCTCCCAGAGCTGGACGACAATCACTAAAAGAAACTAGAGCATGAGTCTAAAAAAGAAAAGTGGATTCCCAAGTGATAATAAAGTTTGGCTGAAGCACGCCAGCTGACATCACGGTTGCCTTACTGGGTCTCAGACTGCAGCATAGTGCTCACGGTCCTGAAAAACTGGTTGGACATGAGGTTCTTCCTCATCCTTCTTCCATGACTTGAACCACATTAAGACAGAACTAAGAATAAACGCTTTCCTAGTCCCGAGGGGTAATACTAAGGGGAAACGCTGCTGAAGCAGGAGATGCAAACAGAAGGCACCTGGAGTCGGAGAGCAGGTGAAACCGGCCGAGAGCCGCCGCGCTGCCCCGCCCGCGATGCTATGGCTGCCCAGGCGCTGGGGCGGCTGCGAGGCAGGGAGCGGGCTCTGGAAACTTGCAGGACTGGAAGCTGGGAAGTGCCCGTCCGCCTAAAACCGGGCAAGTCAAGCTACTTCTTCCTGAGCAGCTCCCCAGATACAGGACAAGACTCCTTCCTTGTAGGGAAGAGCCGACAGCGAGCAGTGACGGCCCGAGCGACACACGAGGCCCGGGGACGGACACGGCCCTTTTCAGACGTGACAGCAGCTGCCACGGCTGCAAACTCCGTCGGGGCCGTGCTCTGCTCTGCCCTCCCCTCCCGCGCACTAGCACCAGGGCTCCCCCGGGAGAAGGCAGGAACGCAGCCAGCACCTGGGCGCGACGCCGGCGAGGAGCCGCGGCTCGGCGGCCGAGCCCCTCCTCACAGGCTCTTCCCTCAGCGCTCCCAGGGGCTGCACCCAACACGGGGCGACTAGGAGTCACAGCTCTCCCAACACCTCGTCGCGCTGCCCCACCCCGGGCTGTGCCAGGTCTGCTCCGCCGCAGACCCACCGGAACACCCCACAGCAACCGCACCCCGCCATTAACCCTTCAGGCCCCGGCAACCATCTCCCCCTTTCACTGGCACTAACCCACCTCCTCTGACTGGAGGCTGCGCAGCGGGCTGCTGGGGCGGGCTGTAATTAGCCCGGGCCAACCTCCTCTTCGTTCTCATTGGCGACTTGATATCAGTTCGCTTTCTGATTGGTCTAGGTTCCTTTCGATCTGTCCGGCGGGCGGCGTCTCATTGGTTCCCCGCAGGGGTGGTGAGGGCGTTGTGTTTGAATCGCGGGGAGGCGGTGGGCGGGTGGCTGTAGCTTGCCACGTTGCCGCCGGCAGCTTCGCGCAGCCCGACCAGAAGGGGGAGAGGTTCGGCAAAGTCCGGAAACGCTCGGCAATGGCCGGAGGCGGCTTTTAAAGGAGAGGAGCGGCTGCCGGCTCGCCCTGCCCCGCCGTCGCTCGGCGCGAGGGCACTCGCTGTCGTGATCGCTGCCGCCTCGTCCTCCTGCCACGCGGTGAGGGCAAGGGGCGCGATGCTGGCGGACAGCTTGGTGGAGGAGTTCGAGATCCGGGAGGATGAGCCCTGGTACGACCAGCAGGACCTGCAGCAAGGTGAGGCGGCGTGTGTGAGAAGGGGCTGTAGCGAGGTGGGCGTGTGTGGGAAGGGGCCGAGGAAAGCCGCCGCGGGGGGCGTGTGAGGGAAGGGGCCGTAGTGGGGAGGGCGTGTGTGGGAAGGGGCCGGGGGGCGTCGCCGCGCGGGGCGTGTGAGGAAGGGTCTGTAGCGAGGAGGGCGTGTGAGGGAAGGGGCCGGGGGGAGTCGCCGCGCGGGGCAGCGAGGAGGGCAACAGCCACAGCGGCGGTGCGGAGCCCGGGGAGACAGCGGGCGCTCGGGCGGGGCGGCGGGAAGGGCGTGAGGGGGCTGAAGTCGCCGGCAGGGTCGCGGGGCGGAGGTGGTGAGAACGGCGCTTGTGCCGCCCCGCGCCTGTGTCAGCCAGGAGCCCGAGCTCCCCGCACGGCCACGCTTCCCGCCGCCTCGGGCGCCTAGGCAGAGGGATCGCTGTTATCGGTAAGAACTGCAGCCGTCTTTGTTTGACGGAAGGGGTTGCTGCAGCCGAGTTGAATTGTACCTGGGTTCCTCCCCGCCCGGGAGGGAGGGACGCGGCTCTCCGAAAAGTTGCACCGAGGCAGAGCATCAAGCCTGTTGTTCAGGGTAGGCGCTGGAAATAGCGGCCGCAGGAAGCATCGGGGGGTGTTGCCATACTGCGCCCTGTTGAGCCTTTTTGTAAAGGCTTCCAGCCGATGGAGTTGTAAACGTAGCCGTCCTCGATGAGTTGCAGGTTCATTATTAAAAACTTTAAAAGTTTTCCTCTTAAAATATACGAATAACTCGACTATGCATCAGAATCACCCGTATCTAGCTCCTGTATGTCATTCTGTCAATAGGTCCTAAACGCTACATGCAAGAGGTGAATGTTTTTCTCATTTCACAGAGGAGGAAGGAGTCACAGGAATACACAAAGTATAATTGGACTAAAAATCTTCTACAGACATGATATAGAAAGAATGTGCAATTTCCTTAAGAGCTTAGTGGCTTTTACGACTGATATTTACTTCTACTTTTTGTTATTAATCCTGAGCTCGTTTTAAAAGGCCAGCTCAAAGCTGTGAAGTGGCTTCCTGCAAACCTGTTCCAGCTTTATGCTTTTGGCTTTTACACCGAAGTACGTTAATTCTTGGGAATGGTAGGTGTTACTGTACTATAAACCATAAAGAAATACATGTTTGAAAACTCTTCGTAGCTAAGCAGATCAGGCATTTGACAGCTGAAACTTTTTTTTTGAGACAGGAGCAGGTCTGTAATTGTATGCTTTGACTATAAAAGTTTGAAAGCAGTGTTTAGGTACTCTTTGCTCAAAATAGATGTTTTCATGGCTCTAGGATATAAACCAATTGATTTAAATAAGATCCTGAAATTGCAGTTTGCTGTCAAAGGGAAGGGACTTGAAAATTTGAAGACATGATTTTAGCAATGTTTTTATGATGTCAGTGACTATAGGGTAGAGGACCTACAAAGAGACTTCACAACCTATAGCAACTGACGTCTTGCCTTATTGATGTTTCTTTAATTTATTTTTAATTAAAATGACTGAAATAATCATCACTTAGCTCTCTACCGTGAGCTGTTAAGAAACTATTCCATTCTGGAGGTTCTTGCACTTTGAGGGTTGGTTAATGTTCTCACAATATTTGAACAATCTTTTTCTGGGGATTATCTCTTTACAAGCCTAAACAGAAGTGACTGATAGCCTTGCCAAAAGGGAAAGGAGGAAAATAAACTGATGGGCAAGTTGAAATGCAAAGAAGTTCCTTACGGAAATATTTTTTAAATATTCTGTTCTTACTCCTGGAGTCTGAAAGATACTCTTCCTTCTAAGACTAAGCAATACCGAGGTATGTAAACAGAGTAGTAAGATTGCTTATCAAGGTCTCTTGAAACTTTTCACAACTCAGACAATCAGTGTACATTTAAAAACTGAGGAGTCGATTTATGAGAAAACCTAGGTCATAAAACATTAGGAAGCACCCTGAAACAAGCTTGTAGTCCTTGTCTGTCAGTCTTTGAAACGTTAGAGTTTTTTTAAAAAACTTTGACAGTCTTTGTATGCACCAAAAGCTTTTGCTTTGGCAATAAGAGGTGGGCTTTTCTGGCACGTTCTTCATGAAAACAGAATGCTTATGGAGTTGTGCTAAGGATGGGAACAGGTGTCCGTCTTTCTGCAACATCCACGTTGTACTGCAGTATGCTGACCTATGAAAAATAATTCTTTGATATGACTGCTCTTTGTACATCTTGCTGTTACTCACTTCAACAGAACAGAGGGTAATCTCAGCATGGAGAAGGAAATACAAAGCTAAGTAAAAAAAAAAAAAATTAAAGGTTTAATTCTACAGTTAACTAAACTTCAGCCAGGCTTCCTTACCTATCTTGCACTACTAATGCCTTTTGCTGTTGTAAAGAACAGGCTTATTTTTTAGATTGAAAACTCTCCAAAACATTTTGTTAGGTGGGTTATGAAAAAGTAGAAGAGGGGGATTTTGGTACTGGTTTTTTTTTTATTTTTCTTGATTACGGTAACACTGTCAGATTGTGGAGAAGTCCTGGTAAGTGAGGGCTGCTTAACATCACAGAAGACCTATGATTGAAGTCTTGCCTGAGTTTAGAGATTTCTGATGGAGCTGTTAAACACTAGTACAACTGATCAGGTTTACTAAAATGAAGATCTTAAGATCTGCACGTATGCAGTTTGCATTATTAAAAACCTCTCTCCTTAGATCTTCATGGTGGAAAGGAAAACTGTGTCTGTGTCAGAACTTAGCTGTTACTTTACATAAATTTACAACAGAAAATGCAGTGTGCTTCCAGTATTGTACAGTAACTCTGTAAGAGTGATGTAAATTAACTTTTCCTTTTATATCTGGAGAATACATATATATTGCACCTCTCTGTTAAAATTTGCTCTTTATAGAGCTTCTAGGTACTTAACAACAGAAAAATGGATGCAAACATATTCTTACTTCTTGAAGAGGTGAAATTGTTTCAGTTCTTGCTTTCTCTAGGGGCAGGTGTTAGGGTTTTATTGCATGTTCCTGAGCTCTTCCACTTGTCTTCCCCCTCCCTCGGAAATAAATTGCCTTAATTACAGAATAGCATGCTTCTCCCATAGTAACTCATTTGTGCTTCTGCCATTCTAATGAACAGAACGAGTCTGTAAGTATATTGACATGAATTCTGTTACTCACGTTGTATTCAAAGTACTGTGTGGTATGTGCTACTTGATTTAGTAGATGAGGAGGCATTTAAGAATTAAACTATCAACTCCTAAACGTCCTTAAACATCAAAACAAACTTTCACTTTGGGAAGGGAAATGGCAGCAAGTAATTCTATTATGCATTATGTCTTTAGCATAATCCTCAATCCTCTCTAAAGCTCTTACTCTATTAAAATAAAAGAATGGACTATTTAGTCTTTGCCTTGAATGATGCCAGTATTGTTGACTGGCTTTAAAGATTGTGGCCCCTAGAAAAGATTTGTGTAGTAAGAGAACCTGTGGATCGGGACTCCACTTTCTATAGGATGACAGATTGACTGGATTTGAAGACTACGGTATTCTGTAATGTGGTAGAACAAACAGCTTGGTGTTTGACTGGGAGTTACTCTGTCCACGAATAAACAATGCACAATCTCTGTTTAAAAATAGGAAAAACTTAAGCAGGACGCCTTAAGGTTTCCTTATCCAAATACTTTAAACCCTGCTGTAGAATGGGCTGTGTTTCTTAACAAGTGGTGTTACACTGAAAAAGCTGCGTGAGGATAAACTCCTGAGTAAAGATCAGTATGCCACGTGGCTCCTCGTCATACATCTTTTGAAATTCAAAGAACTCCCATGCACTGTGATTTTGTTTTAAATAATTCTTGTGGCATTTACTCTAAGAACCTGACCGTGAGGTAGGAAACAATGCACTGTAGCTGTAATGAATACCACAGCTGTTGTTTTGCCAGAACTGGACATCCACAGCTAAACAGACAAATGCTCCTACTTGCTTGTCCTTGTGCATCTGAATTTGGTCTTTGGCTTCTGTGTGTGGATGGAGTAATCATTTTGGACAGGCTGCCAAACTGAAGGTTAGCACGAAACAGTCCTGAACAGTGTTCTATCTATTACAGCGACAAGCTGATAAGATAATTGGGAAAGGGCAGGAAAGCAGTAAGAATGCATGTTAAAACAAGGGCATCTTAGTCCAATGAAAATGGAGCATGTTTTCTTGTCTAGCTACAACTACTGAAGATGCAATACATGTCTCGTATATTAATTTAAGTCGTCTTAAAGCAAATCAGAGTTTTTCTTGACCTCTGTCTTTTTCTGATTAGTGATGGTAGTTTTACGTGAAAACAAGATTGTATTGCACATATGCAGGAGACAACCTGGTTGTGGTCAAGGTGTAGAAAACTGAAGATTTTTAGACATCTGTTGGATTCTTAACTTGTAATACCCTGCACAGAGTAATTGCAATTTCAGCAGTAACACTAAGATTTCTTTCTTTGTCTCCTTACATTAGTGTTTAAATTACACGTGTCTTTAAACATAATACAGAATATCTAGCATTACTGATGTTGAGCAAATACCAAGCTTCCCTCTAGAAAGGAACTGAGTGTTCAGATGACTTATTCCTTAATTTCAAACAACTACAGTCACTGCACAGTGGAGGTGACTGAAGTGAAATTGAGATTAAGTGCCTGCACACAAATGACATTTAAAATGATGTTTTAGAGCACATAAAACAATTCTTGTCTCCTAGGTTTACGAGCTTGAAAAGCAGAATAGCCACATTTCTTTATCAGTTTTATGTCTTTTGATATTGTTGTTTCACCATAAAAAGCACCGGAAACTTGAATTTAGCACTTTGGTCCTGTGTGATCTTTTGGGCAAGAACAGCAAAGTAAGAGTGCAGCAAGCTTTGGCCTGGCTCTAGCCTGGTGAACATTACAGGGTCTTTTATGCTTATTCTTCCAAAATACAAGTGCTGTAAATACAGTGAAGTGTAGCTGACAAGAGACCTCAGGTGGAGATGCCGGTGCAGTACTAGGCAGGTAGTGGGAAGTGAAGAGAAGATGGCTGCATGTGGGTGACCTGTGGCTGAAGGACCAAAGGAGGAACTAAGGAAACTTCATGAGATAAGAGTGTCTTCTAGGTTTCAGGACTGACTTAGACTTGCATTATAGATGGTACATGAATGTTCTACTTACGTATAAGCTAACTTTCTTTTTGGGTACTGGAAATAAGAGCAGTTATATCATGGCTTGGCTTCGCGGACGAAGATGTAACAGCAATAAAAAAAACATGTCAAGTATTTGATCAAAAGACTTCAAAATTAGATGATATTTTGGCTCTATAACTTGCATGCAAATGTGATTTCTTTTAGATCTTCATCTCGCTGCTGAGCTTGGGAAGACACTACTGGACCGTAACACTGAACTAGAAGAATCTTTACAGCAAATGTATGCCACAAATCAAGAGCAACTGCAGGAGATAGAGGTAAATGTGTAAGGGATCCAAGTTCTAACTCATCTAGACCTGCTACTTAATATTGAGATCTGAATTTCTTGACATCTGATGGACACTTTAAATAAAACCAGTGAACAATCTTTAACTGCTTCTGCTACTTTGAGAATCTGTATAGGCTTGATCATAGTTAGAACTGTTTGTCTGATAACCAGAAACTTTGTGCCGTTAAACTTCATGTTGGATCTGGTTTGTTTAATGACAAATGACTAGTATTTTTCTTTTTGCATAGAAAAGTTCTGTTATTTTATTGCTAAATTTTCCTGATCTTGCCAGGTAAAATGACATGAAATTATATGATGAAAGAATTAATAATTGAAATTATTATATGAAAATGTTAGTGGTTGCTGCACTGAAATTTAAATGCTGATTAAGTGCAGGAGCGAGACATAAGTAAAACCTGAGGATATGTACATCCACCAAACCGAGCTATGCTAAAGGAAGGTAAAGTTGATTGCAATTAAAAAAAAACAAAAACAACAAAACGCTTAAATAGTATCTAAATACAGGACATAGTGGATATAATGTTCTATATTTTCCAGGAGAAAAAAAAAATCATAACCACCCTTTCAAAACCACTCATCTTTGTTTTACTTGGTGGAAAAAACTGGCCATTTTTTGCCTTTTTTTTAATACTACTTCTGTTCTTGCAGACCTAGCGTTTTTCAGCTATTAGAGGCCAATGCGTAGTCCCTAATAATGAAATTATTAAATATTCAGTACTTTGCTGACTGACAACATATTGGAAACTTAGTCAGCATTTCAGTTTAGTTCTGGTGGGAGTCACAGGGAACAGGTGGTGACTGGTATACGTATACACTAGGTTTTTACAAAATCTGAGTTCCCTTGTGCAGGCAGCACTTTCACAGTTATGGATGGTATGTGGATTTTGTACAGCTTCAACTTAGGACTTAAAACATTTATCATTGTAGTAGTAACAGGTAACTTAAAGAATCCTAAGCTTAATACTTGGATATATAGGTGTCTGTAAAGTAGTCATGTTAACACAGATGCAGTATTTTTATTAGGTGATGCACAGTTTCTGGGTGCAGGGGTTTTTTTTATAAGGTACTTCCGTTTTATACCCCATACTTTGGTTCTTTCCTCTGTTATGTGCTGTCATCTTTGTTACCCTGTTCATTCTGTGATACAATGGTTGGAATGGCTGGTATTTATATTAGTGCCACAGCATTACAAAAAATATATTTACTTATGGAGAGAATTAAAATAACTCATTGCCATGAATGGTTTTTATAAAAATATTTTAATTCTTAAGATCTGGAGAGGACAAACACTGCAAGGTGCTTTAAAAATACTTAAGGTTCGACACCTGTATGAACAGCCATGTTCAAGGAAGTGTTTAACATGGTTACAGCACACCTTTTGAAGTAACACAGCATAACTGTGATTGAAAATGAACCTGGCTCATTGTGTGTAGCTACTCAATAAGCAGCTATATTTTAGTGCTATCTTGAAATAGGGGAAATACATTACTGTTAAGCTGCACTCATTTATAGAAATAGCCTAGTGCCATGATATTGCCAGACGCAATATTCTGTTGGTTTAAGCCAGTTTATTTGCTTAAGATTTTTTGGTGGGTTGGTGTTTATTGACTACATAAGAGAGCTTCAGCACCAGGAACTACTCAGAAGTGTCCTTCCAGCAGTGATTTATAGTTGGTGTGTTGCAGGGTCAAGTACTTTTATGTTCAGCCAGTGACAGATTAATTTATTCTCTCAATTTTTTTTTGATTGGCTAAGCAAAGCAAGATAAACAAATCAAGACTCGTGCAATACTACTTTTTGCAGGCTTTATCTGATACCTATTTCATTTATTTCCTCCTCTCCCCTAACATGGGTAGGAGTGTATATTGGTTTGTCCTGTTAGCTCCCTCCAACAAGAGGGGGAGAGAGGTGGGAGAACAGTTTTTGTGATGCTTCTGAGATAGAAGTAGTGCCTGCACCTTTATTTGCCCAACTTACTGTCTTGAGTCAAAGAACTTGTACCTGCTGTGGTTACATGCTGTCTGTCGGTTCCACCACTGGACCTAATCTGTTTTTCCCCAGTGCAGTTTAAAAGTGTAATAGCGACTCAAGACGTTTATTTCTCAAAAAAAGTCTCTCTTGCATCTGGATTTCTGGTAGAGAATGGAAAATCAAATTAACCCCTTCTTCAGATACCCGGAAAGAAACTCAAGATAGAGGAACTGAAAGCATTAGCTTACTGGCACCAGGGACTGTTACAGGGATTCACTGAAACAAATGGGACTCAAGTTAGCATGTGCAAGGTGCAGAACTCTTTAACTGGTAAAAGCAGTTCAGGCAGTTATTTTCATACCTGTATTTTTGTCTTTTGTGGGAATGCAGGATACCCCACTGCATGGGGCATGTGTGCAAATGGCACATCCAGTCCCTGTGCTTGATTTTTCTTAATTTTCAAGTGCTTTTATCTGTAACCTAAAGGTGATCTTTCAGCTGTTCCTGTAGCTACTGTGCAGTGTTTCTTACACTGATACACTGAAAAAAACTAGTCAAACTTCAGGGTTTTTTCCCCCTATTAATTCACATCTTGGGGATTGCAAAGTTTAGAACTGGATAAGAAATTATTCTGAAACACGGTACTACCTTGTCTGCACTGAAAAGAAAGAGTCAAAGGCTTTGGGATGCTTAAGATTACATCTAACACATTAAACTCTGACTTATTAAGATTTTACAGCCTTGAATCATTATATCTGACCTCTGTGCTGACATGTGTGCCACTAACTAATCATTGTAGATGTAGTAAATGCTGGATTTAAAGGGCATCTTTATTCTTGTCTGAATCTGTTCTCAGCACTCCAGAAATACTGACAGTCTCCTTTTTGTCATGTGGTAGAATGCAAGAAGTCTCAACTGCTGCTTCATGTTAGGTGTGCAGTTGCAGGGGAGGTGAAATAAATGTGAACTTCTGAAGTATTTATCACCACATCTGTACTTTGTTTTGGTGGCCTGGTTATACCAGGCCAACTTGACCCCAGCACTGAAGACAGTGTGATGCAAGGTCAAGAAAATGGTGCTTCACCTTTCTGTTAATCTAAAACTTCTGCAGAAGCCCACTGTAATAAGCGGTAACATCTAATTGTGGTACCAGAGCCTTGGTTTCTATGCTTAGCCATGCAGTATTGCTGAAGGAAATCTGAAGATCTCCAGCTCCTTCTGAGAATAACCAATAGGGAAAGTTAATCTGAAATGGGTCACATTGAGATTCTGCTGCTAATCCATGTACTATTTTTGCGTAAATCCTCTGTCATGTGCGCACAGGCTACAAAAGGATCTAGCCAACTGCTATCATGTTGATCTTCTAGGAAGTCTGTATGTAGCAGTTACTAGTCCTAGATTAACTTATTATCTGTTCTTAAATTGCCTAAAATGTAAACCCATCAATCTTTTAATGAGGTAAAAGGTTAAGTAGAATATTAGAACTTTTGAGTATGTAACAGGCCTATGTAAAGATAAGTAATTCTGCCTAGAAGCTTGCTGGATGTTCCTACCTGAAGTTTACTTTTCAGTAAGTACCATGTTGCAAGAAATAAATCCTATGTAAAAACGAAGCTTTTGAGATTTAAAAGGTTAGTTATTGTGTTCAAGTCTGTTTGATGCAAACTCCTGAGTGGATCTTTAGAATTGGATCAGTCCTGTCCTGGGTGGGACAATGAGACACTTGTATTAAGAGTCTTAGGTGCTTGTTAACTGCCCTTAGACTGAGAACTTCAAGCTTTCTGACATTATTCAAAAAACTTAACAGTCTATGTTGTTAATGGCAAGACTAAAGAGGATTAAAATGAGAATACTTCATGTGGAATGTGGTTTTTTCGTTGTTTTTTTTACAAAAACAGGAGATCTTTGAGATTACAGTTACTGGAATAGCTCCTCTGGGTAATTAAAGATTGAATTCAATAATTTGATTATGCTTCCTGACACATAGTAGCTCATATACTGTTTTAAGTGTGACCACATCTAAAATTCTTTCCTGCTGAACCTAATGCTCCTTCAGACTGGAAAAAGTTAGGTCAGTTGAAAAGAAATTTAATTATGGATGGTGCTACCCAGTATTTCAGTTTTAATGCCAAGAAAATTGTTGGGTCAACACTGTTAGAAAGTTTCTGTTAGAGCCCGCTAGAAGGACTCAGTGGATAGATAAGGACTATGCTGAAGTCTGGATTCAAGGGTGTATTGGTGATGACTGCCATACAGCCAAGCCCAACCCAGAAGGCTGAGGTCCTGGTGAAAGCCTGGCTGCAGCAAGGAGGAGAGAGAAACAGAGCTTACACAACCAAACCCAGCTCCTCTGGATAAAGGGCTGGTTGATCAGCCTGGGTTGACCTTTGTGACCAAAGCAGGCTGGCTAGCTGAGTTACTGGTAGTGCTTCATCACCTTGATGCTTGCCAAAGCAACCACTGGAGTCTATGTTTCTGAAACTCTGTAGTTTCCCTATGAAAGTGGATAAAAACGCAGAACAGTAGTCCTGTCTTTGTGCCTCAGGTGTAAACTAGTAACAATTCTGTCTTGCAGTACCTCACAAAGCAAGTGGAGCTCTTGCGTCAGATGAATGATCAGCATGCAAAAGTCTATGAACAGCTGGATGTGACAGCAAGGGAACTAGAAGATACTAATCAAAAACTAGTTGCGGAGAGCAGAGCTTCACAACAAAAGATATTAAGGTGACAAAATTACACTATCCTCCCTCTCCATCGGTAACATGAAAAGGAGCAGTCCAAGTGTCTTTGTGTAGTTCTTGAGTGGCCGTCTCTTGTCTAGCGGTGTTGTACAATACTTTTAAATTGGAAGGATAGTTCTATTTAAAGGTGTTTTGGGGCCAAAGAGCCTTCAGAGAAGAAACTACAATACAAGGGAATGAGAACTTCCCATGTCCTTGGCACATGTTTTTAACAGCAGTCCTTCACCTTTTAGCTTGACAGAGACTATTGAGAACCTGCAAACACACATAGATGACCTGCAACGACAAGTAGAAGAATTGAAAAAGTCTGGACGAGGCCGGATGAACCATGAGAGATCTGACCAGCCAAGATCAATGCATAGTTTCTCATGTTTGAAGGAGCTGTATGACCTTCGCCAGTAAGACTTTTTACCTTGCATAGCAAAGAGAATACTGAAATTTTTTTAAGCCAAGCTTTAAAAACTAAGACAACAGCACAGATATCAAACAAGCTATCCTAAAATCATCTAATGTTCACAACTAGAAAAATATCTGCACAGTCCTGCACTGTGTGGTGTTGCCACTACTTCTGCTGTACTTCTAGACCACACTAGTCTTTGTGCAATAGGAACTGCAGGTTCAGCTTTCTGTCTTGAAAGGTTCTCTCCCAAAGTCTCTACCACATCAAATTGTAGCCTCAAAAGCTTACAGCAATTTGTATCCCACTTTTTTTCAGTCACTTACACAGATAATGTGAAAAACAAACATCCTAAATGCAAAATATGTTCTCTAACTTACCCTTTCCTTGGATGCGTGTGGATATTTTCTTTTCAAAGAAGGCAAGACTCCTGCAATAGCTTTGCTGAACTGAAGCTGGTTACAACAATGCTTAAGCTGGCAAAATGGTGCCTGGAGCTCTGGGCTGCTGTTTTAATTGAGAGCAGTTTTACCCAGCTGAACTGCATTAGTGAGGACATCAGGACCCTCACCTGGGTAAAAGCTCAGACTAGCTTCAGTTCTAGAAGGTAATTCCATAAGCGAAGCACCTCCACAGATGGGCAGAACAGGCTTTTGTGTCTGGGGTTCAGCACTACAAGGGGGTAGGACTGTAGAATAAATCTGTACATCCAAAAAAGTTATTTCTTGACAATTCAAAAGATTAATAGATTCCTGCAAACTATCAAAAGCTTGTGCACATAGCAGCCTTGTCAATTTTGAAGCATGTTTACACAGTCAATAGTGACAACAGTTGCAAGAGTGGAGTGCTGCAGAAAAAATCAGAATATCAAGGAAGTATTGCATGATACATGGAGGCAATGTTTAAACTTAAATTGTAGGTCTAGTTATTCAGTAAGGTTGTCTGTAACTTGAAACTGTTACTGAGCTGCCATTCTGCGTAAGATGGGAGGCTTGCTTTGATGGTGTGTAAGTATTTAAGAACTCTAATTAAATGGACTGATAGGTTAGTAAAATGACTGCTGTGTATACTTTGAGGTGTGTTAGCACACAGTTCAAATCTGTCCTGTTACCCAGGACAGGAACACTGTGGGAGGCATGGTCTGCTGTACTTTCTACATCTCATAATACTTATCTTGTTTCTGCAGGTATTTTGTTTATGATCATGTGTTTGCAGAAAAGATTACTTCAATGGATAGTGAGCTAAGTCCTCTAGAAGAAGAAAATGAGAACTTAAAAAAAGCAGTTACAGTTCTGCAAGCCCAACTTAACCTAGAAAAAGAGAAGAGGGTGACAATGGAAGAGGAATATAGTCTTATGGTAAAAGAAAACTGTGATCTTGAACAGAGGCTTGTTGATATAGATTTATATCGGGCTCGTGCAGAGGAGTTGGAAGTGGAAGTAGCTGAAATGCGACAAATACTTCAGTCTGAAAACACATTCCATAATGCCGAGAAATTGGTACCAGAATCCTTTTTCATTTCATTCAAGGAATCTTTGGAAAGGGAGCTTGGTCAGAGCCCGGTAGATGATGGACTTCTGACTCTGTCGGAGCTGGAGAAGAAGGCACTGAAACGGAGCAGCAGTGAAACCTTCCTAAGCAGTGCTGCAGGGGGAGACATTCTAAGGGGCCATGAAGAAACATGTATTAGGAGAGCTGAGGCTGTGAAGCAGCGAGGAATCTCTGTGCTTAATGAAGTTGATGCTCAGTATAATGCTCTGAAAGTGAAGTATGAGGAACTTCTCAAGAAGTGTCAAATGGATGAAGATTCTTTGAAACACAAGGCTGTGCAAACACTGAAGCAGTATTCCAAAGACCTGAATGTGGGGAATGGCCAGTATGACCTTTCAGCTAGCAATCCAGAATTCACGAAGGCAGAGCTAAGTGACTCTCCCACAAATGCACTTCCTGAATATAAAGCACTCTTCAAGGAAATTTTTAGCTGTATCAGAAAAACGAAGGAAGAAATAGATGAACACAGAGCTAAGTACAAGTCCCTCTCCTCTCAGCCATAACATTGGACATGCTGATGACCCGTTTTCTGTTGGTGACTAATCTGTTAGTCAAGAAGGGGAAAAACTTTACACAAATGTCAGAAGACCCCTTACACTGATGTATTTCGGAGCACTCAAAATGAATGTTTTGAATTGGCTTGTAGACCTGTAGTTAACAAGCTAGTTAGTTAACTAGTCTGCCTGTACCTGTGTAGCAATAGATGTAATGTTGGTTAGCACTGTCACACAAACTGGTGGTTGTAAAGCAAACGTCATAGCTTAATACTACACTACTACTTCATACTGCACTTAATCTCTGGCCAGAGCAGGGACTGACACTAGCTTCCCTAGTCTGCTTCAGAAATAGCAGAGCTAAGAAGTGGGTTCTGTGTTTCTCACAAGGAACCAGACCAAAGCTTTCCTTTGGATCACAGTGATGCTCTAGCCCTGTATCCACGTGTGTAGAAAATTAGCAAGAAAAATCAAAACCACAAAGCCTGTGACCAGTGTTGTGGGTAGTGTTTCCTTGACTCTCAAGAATGAAGTTAGCAGTCTAGCTGACCTTGCTTTGGCAGGGAGGTGGAGGGCTGGCACAGCAGCCTGCACTGTGCTCGGTTTAAGCTAATACCACATTTTTGCAAGCTCTCCTACAGATTAGTACAAATGTCTTCCCACTAAGAAAAGATTTGATGTAAAGTTTTTGTGGCTTTTTAGGTATTGTTTCTTAGGTAGGGCACTTTGTCTTAAGGCAAGATACTGTGAATTGATGATTTATGTTATTTGGGACCTACTGTTCTTCGGTGGAATGCCTGCGAAGTACTTCTGTGTATTTGGTAAGATAGAAAGTTGCAGTTTAGCTATTTAACTTCAGTAGAAGCACTGCCGTAGTGGAATAGCTTATATTCTTATGTACCACAAACTCCAAGTGCTTGAAGGACACGGGCCAGGTAAAACCTTATCCTATTGTTTTGTCTGTTGTTTCCAGTGGCAGCTTCTGTGGACCTATTCCATGCTGCCTGGGGAGTGGGAGGATGGATGCAACACTGCCAGAACATATCCTACTGAAAACGGTCCTCTCCTTCTCCACTCCCTAATAACAGTTCCCATGTATTCCAGTTCTGAAAAACAAAGCACATGGAGAAGTACGTTCTTAACACTGCTTCAAAGTGTGGTGAAAACAAAGGCTAAGAGATTAAGGGGGGGAAGGCACAGTGAAAGGTGATGCCCTTTTCCTTACATGGGTCTCATAGCTTGCTTTGGTCAGTTGCTCTGGGGAACCCACTGGCTGCCTGAGTTGCTGTGATAGACCAAACAGTTGACACAAAACGTCGACAAGTTTCTCAGTTTTAGTTCAACTGCTGCTGTTGCAGTTCTGCCTTATGTTGTACCCTGTTTAGCTTCTGTATCACTGTCCTGCAGTTGCAGCATTAAGACTTCATAGTGTGGGAGTTCCTCTAAAACATGTATTCTGAAATTTATTTTAAAATGGGAATCTGACTCCTGAGTATTTTTCTAAGCAAATAATCCAGTCAAGCTACATGTCTAACCAGTAACCTATGCCCATCTGTGCCAATCAGGACAAAGTAACCTTCGTGCAGATGGCACCTCCATTACCTAGTCTTGCTGTCTTTCCTAGGTAGCTCAGGTGGAGTCCCCATTAAATTTGTGTCTTAAAAGGGTTTTGCTACATGGAAGAGGATAGGCCTGCCTAGGGTAGAAATGCAGCAGGCACTAAGTAGTAGTTTCTCCTCACTGTTGTGGTGTTTGTCAGTGCTGTTCACAAAGGAGTTGGGGGGGAGGAAGGCAGAAAAGCTGCTGTTCTGCCATGGGATTTTAACTGTACGGTCACCATTTCCCTGACACTTGGATCCTTATCACCTGGAGGTCTGCCCCATATAGGGGAAGCAGTAACCTTAAATGAGGACGACGTGACACTTGCTCACAAATGCTTTAACACAAATATTCCTCATCACTTTGGGGGAAGTGGGATCTGCTGGACCATAAGATGTGTTCAAACAATTCAGAATTTTTGGTTAAATAGGTGATCTTCAGTGGTGTGTTACTGTTGGCTAATTTAGAGCACTTTGATATATACAATTTTTATGCTTTAAAAAATGTTCTCAGATTTCCACAGAACTACTTGATTCTTCTGTAATGTATGTTCCCCTTGGCTACCTATGCCATTGCTGAGCTCTGGCTGTACTGTACTTTAACACTTCACTGTACATATTACGCAATAAAAACCTCCAAGGCTTGGTTGTTCTTAAGTTCTCTGACGGTTGCTTTCCCAGGAAGCAGCTTTATAGATGCGGCCATAGGTAACACTGTGCCGGTGTCAGCCAAGGGTGCATGCACCAGACCACGACAAAGGCTGCACAAGCTGCCTCAACTTAAGGACACTTCGCAATTACACTGACATAGTTAATAAACTACACTAGTTTATTAATTAAGGTGGAGTTTTAGCAATTTAAAAATAGATATTTTCCACAGAAATGTGGAATGCCGTAAGTATGGTAACAATATTCTTAGCCAATCTTACTTGGATTAACTACCTTAATCTGCTTATTTTAGTCAACAACTGAACCTTTTCTGAGTGTAAGTAGATGAAATTAATAAATTCTCTCTGAGCTTCTCGTGACAGAAATCATAGCAAAGAACATGACCAGTAACTGTGTTCTGCAGTGCTTACAGTAGGGTATTCCTCATCTTACTGCAGATCAGCTTCAATGATAAACCTGTGACAAAAAGATCGGTTACTGTACCTGATGCAGCAGACCCTTCGCTTGGCTGCCCCCAAAGCACATGGTGAAAGCAGCGTGATGAAAGCAGTTCCCCATCCACCTCTAACCTCCACTAAAGCATTCCTGACCTTTCCTTCCTCAGCAAGCCTCCGTTCCTCCATAAGGCTATATAAGGAGCAGGTGCAGCTTCCCTTCCTGCTTGGACAAATACAAGGCAGGGTAGAATTGACCTTCGAGATAAAATTTTATTTAAAAAAATTACACAAAATAGAAATTTTACATTGTTGCTGTGTGATAACTACAGCTGGATGCCTTCCAGAGGGTGCACTCTTGTTACTTACCTCGCTGCGTTTGCATACAGTAATGCAAAACATCCCTCGCACAAAACCCACACCAGTAAAAGAAATCCAGTAGTTGTTGTTCCACATCTGTTTCAAATGTAGGTACTTTCCCAAATAACTCGTTTCACAGACAACAGGCAAGAGCAATTGCTATGGAGTAGAGTTGAAAGACGGTGATTTTGTCCCCCTGTCCCTGACCTGACGTTTCCATGAACATGACTATCTTAGCTTTATAAAGAGGGCTGCAAGGGCTATTAAGAGCGCTCAGCCTAAAGCATGAGCATCCGGGTATTTAACAAAAACTGGGATGTTTGTAAAGAAATCTAATTTATTTGCATTACTTATAAAATAAAAAGTATTAGGCCATGATTTCCCATCACGTCTGTGTCAGTATATGGTTTTATTATTTTATAACGAAACAGAATGAGAATTGAAATACATTAGAAATCCCAGATTAATCAAGCTGCAGACAGGGTCCCCTGTTGTCTTCCTAGTTGCTCTTGCACCTAGGTGGCCATGCAAACACACGTGTGTGTGTCGGGATGGCGGTGACTGACTGACTGCAATGCCCACGTGCCCCAAAGTAGGTCAGATCCTGCCCCACGCTCCCGAGGCCACGGCATTACTGTCTGTGCCGCCCGCTGCAGGTTCCCTCTTTCGTCCTGGAGATCACTTGAAACCGCCACCACTGCTGTCAAGATTGCACCGTCCCCTTAAGATACCACATTCCGCCGTAGCTCACACAGCAGTCCTGGGGAGAAAGGGAGAATCCATAAGGTCTTGGGAACTGTTCTCTGGCTCGGGGACAATACATGTTATAATAGCAAATGTCCCCTCTCCAGTGCATGAGAAAGCACGAGTCCAGAGCAGCCGGAACCTCCACTCTGATGGCATATAGTTTAAATGGAGACGACAAACACAAGATGGGGAAGGCTGAGAGGCCACAAAGAGGACAAACAGTGCAATGGAAGCAAGAAACTGGGGTTTTGTGGGGAAAAGATGGGGATTGTGCAGAAGGCTGCTTAGGAAATGGAGGGGGTAGGGGTGAGGATGAGGGGAACTGAGGGGTAAACAGGCTGAAGCTCGGGTGGAGTGACTGAGGGGAGCAGCAGGAATGGGCAGTCGCCAGACCTGAAGCCTTTTAAGAAACAACATTCTATGATAATGAACTGTCAAACCTCAGAACCATGCTTTGGCATCCTGACCACATGTCTGCTCTGCTTACAGCGAGTAAGCAGCACAGCAAAGGAGTTCAGTAAGTGGGTTTTCCTGTGGCTCATTTTCTTATTTCTATTAGATGAGCACCAAGCCTCTCGAGTTTAACCTAATGGCTTCTCTTGCTTTTGCTCCCACCCCCCTGTGCAGGTAATTCACACTGGCTTAAGTACTGCTACAGAACTGATGCTGTGGAGCTTAAAGGGGAAAAAGTGTCTTTTTTTCTGAAGTCTTGGGACTTGCACATTGCAAAAACAAGTAAATTAAGTGTGGAGGCTAGAAAGAGGGTTTGCAGACTTGATCTGCAGATGCAAAAATACTGTCAGTCTATTCCTCTGTGTACAAAAAGGAGCACACGCAAGTGGGGAAATAGGAGTTAACAAATCAAATTTCATTCAAAGAGGAATCCAACTTCTTGTGGCTTACAGAAGCCAGAAAATCTTTCTATTTCATTAAATCATACTTCTAATTTATGTCAGAAACAAAAGATAATTTCAGATACTTCTGTGACAAATGTATTCAAGGCAAAGAAGCCTGACACAAGACAAGGCTGGTTGTGCAAAGACTTAGTGACTTACGTAAGAACAGTACCCAGTTTCTTAGGGGAAGGCATTTTTTCTAGGAATAGGTTATCTGTTAAATAGCAATGGCATTATGAACAACTAATGGCAGAACACTGTCTAGATGTTCCCAGAGAGCTGATAGTTGAGCTCATCTAGTCGCTGGACAAATCTCCCAGCATGGACAAGCCACCCAAAATACTGTTTAGCAGGCAGAAATGCCTGAGCTTATTTCACTGGCTAAGACGACCAGGCTCTTTCAAGCAAGGTCAGTTTGCTTATTATCGCAGCAACAGATCTGTAATTTTTCAAATATGCTGTTACTGTGTTTGCAGATCCCAATGTAATGAAGTACTTAAGCACTTGTCTTACTGAAGTGGGTGACTGTGAGCAAAAGCTCAGCAATAATGATTGAAGTATTACATTAGCTGGCAACTTTCTCTCAGCCATCCTGCATTGCTTCTAAAGCTTGTCAGGCATGGCCTGTGTGGTCCTGCTTTGTACCTTATACTTCTTTAGCAAGTAGATGGTGCATCTTCAAAGACAGACATGAAAGGAGTCAAATAAACATCCACAATGAAATGTGTTAACTACTACTTTGCCTGCTTGTCTGGGCAAGGGTTTTGCTCCATACGCGGCTGCACGTCCTGCTATAGAATGAAATGCATTTCCCTCTGAGTATGTGGCACTCGTGCTCTTCAGCATTAACCAACAGCAGACGCAGCTAAACTCAGAACACTGCCCAGAACCTCCCACCTCCTTCACGTTTAACTCGGCATTATTTAAAAATAACTCTGCAGTATCACATTTACTACACTCTGTTCTCTGCTGGTCCAAGATGACAAATAAAGATTTGTGCAATAATACAAAATCACTAGTCCTTGGAGGGAAAGGAGGTAGAACGAGACAAGTGTATGTTTAAGAAAACAAGCTGAAAGACTTGGTCTGCATTCCAACAACAATTGTTCTATCATCATTTGTCAACTCAAGGTAAAATATGATCCTTTGCTCAAACCCAGCATAAAAATTCATGTGTTAATTGGATCAAACCCACAAGGGAACAGAAACTTACCTTTAACACTCTATCCACCTCCTGCTTGTTCAGATCTTCCCCACATTCTTGACTTAGCTGACTCTGGATGACATTCCTGCGCACTCGATAATTTTTTGAAAATATTTCCAGCAAAACTTGGCGATGCTTTAAAAGAAAACGTGTCATAAATACAAAGAGAAGAAAAATTATTCCTATCTTTCTATGTATCAAAACTGCATGAGCCTTAGTCTGTACAAAATATTCACTGAACTACATTAGAGGATTCTTGCTTCGTGATCCTGAGCCCGTCAGAGTACCTCTGCTCTCTAGCAGTGCCCTCATCTCCGAGGGCTCTACAGGGACCTCTCCATACCCTGTGGCCAGACCTGCACCTGTCCTGTGACCTGGGCCACCTCCAAAGGTACAAGAACATGCTGAAGAAGGGGCTGCAACGTACTCCTCTCAACTGCTTCCACAGGAGTTCACGTAATCCACTCCAGTCAGGAGGCTGGATACTGCTTGACCTTCCCCTATAAAAATTTATTTAGGTCATGGACACAGGTGTTACATTGTCCATCCACATTTTGTCAGGTGCCTTCCCTTACCCTTCATTTACTCTGATAGCAATTAAAACTCAGGAGATGCTCACATATGCTGTTAGCATTTCCTATACTAAGTATAAACAGATACATCAGGTAACAACATCATTTCATCTCTGGTTCATGTTGCACTACCATCAAAAGAAAAAAAAAACTGGACTGGATCCTGCTGTGAGGACTGCACTGGAGAATCCTTTCTCCTCACAAAGGTTCAAAACTGTCTGTATTCCACTGAGGTAGTTACTGACATGTATTACCAACACTCTGTGGTGCTTATGCCCACACCACCTTGTCTTGACCCAGCAATGATCACCCTGCAAGCTAAGAGCTGCTTCTCAGCTGGAAATAGGTTGGTATTAAACACTGGACAGTTCAATAGGGAAAGAGGAAAGCTACCTGCTGTGCCAGTTCCAGAAACAAGAACTCAAACAATGCCAAGTGGTCCATAAACATGTATTTGGGAACGTCACTTATTTTTATCTTTACCTGATCGTAAGTGTCACCGGCTTCCCAAAGTGCATAGACCTTTAGTTCATCTGGTGAAGCAGCAGTCTGTGGAGGAAACTGAGAACAAGAGGCTGTTAAAAATAACCACCTATTTAATGAGTTCTGCTTAATGATTCTATGATACAGTATCCCTAGACACCTATTAGTGAACAAAAAATGTCGTTGCCATGTAATGAGAAGTGCTGAAACAACCCAAGTTCCTCTGCCATTCCACACTCGAAGGGGTAACTTTGCTCTGGCAGCCCCTCTGGCCGCTCGGGCATGGCCTGTCCTGCAGCCACAGGCAGACACCTTCTCATAGGCCCGGTGACTTCAACAGACATCTGTACCCAGCCTGCCCTGCTGGGCAATCCTGCAGAACACAGACCCTGAATTAACACAGAGCAAACTATGGCGTAGGGAATGGGACGAGCACCATGGCACCCCGATGTGTGCCTTGATATGCCCAAGCCATGTTTGGCTGATGCTTCTGGTCACAGTGGGGCAATCCACACCAGTGCCACAGGCCCCTCCTGGCACACCACCAACTGCTTCAGAGCTTTAAACTGCTGGGCAGACTAGGATCCCATGAATTTTGCATGGGGACAGTTTCCCACTGGTGGAGGGTCAATCACCACATCTCAGAACAACCCCAGAGCTTGGCCTTAGCCAGTATTTCATGGCAAGGTGTCTAGATTTTTCCTATCAGCAGCACCTGCTTCCAGACCATCCAAAGCAGTATTCAACTGAGAGCACCTTGTGCATTGCAGGGTCTTTCTGGAGGTTTTGACGTTTATAGTGGCAGGTTTTAGAGATTCAGACTCTACCCCATATTTCTCTGCTGCACTAATCCCATGTCAGCGTTACTGACAAGCTCTGTGCTTCTGCTGTATTTGTCATCTCTGCTTTGGGGCAGACTACAGGACTCCAGAAGACTGAATGCTGACGGAGAGTGAACCAGACACTTGCTCATTTCAGGATCGAAAATGAAGTGGTTTTGTTTGTTTGTTTGTTTCCTATGTGCCAAGCTAGAGAGATACATTTGTTTTTTCTGAGGCAGAAGCCTTACACCCCTGTACATAGGAATGACCACCACTGCCTCCCCTCCTTGCCCCGAACTTCGAAACAAACAAACAAAAAACCCAAAAAACCATCCATTTGCCTTAACATTTCCCCTTGGAGCAGTGACTAATGAGCAATGCTGGAATATGCCTTCACTCCTGACACGTCTCTTCCTGTCTGTCACTAACAATTTCTTCCTTGCTAACTGCCCAGACAACCTAAATCAATCATCTATGAAAAGCTAACGAGCCAGTCCTGATCGTTCCAGTATCCCTCAGTCCTGGCTGCTAGTACAAACCAAACCTTTCTTCCCAGCCTCCCTCACACCACAACAAAAAGACTTGTGCATCGCAGAGTGAAAGATCAGCCTTGCCCTTCATGCTTTGCCTCTGATCTTATTGCAAAGGAGAAGAGTTTAGTCCAAGAGGAGCTGCCTGGGGAGATTAGCAGCTTTGGCTCTCACATTGGTCCTAACGGCTGGAATACAGCAAGGGTTTACACTTGGTTTAAAGCCAGGGTTCAGGTTTATTAGGGTCACAACACCTGACATAATTCTCTTCTCATAAAGACACTTGCTTTTCAGGAATAGTATCTCTTGTATGCTTTCAGCACAGATCAAAGCAAACACTTCGGCTTCCCTCCAGAAAAAGCTGCAGCAGGAAAGGCAAAACGCAGGGCACTGGGAGCACCCGGCCACAAGCTGCCTCACTCTAAGAAAATCGCTCAACACAGACCCGGAGTGCAAACTCCTCCTGCCTCAGCCACATGTCTGAAATGCAGCTGTGATCACCTGGCTATTCTGTGAGGAAACAGCTTCCAAACCAACACAATACTTATTTGGGAAGAAAACTCCACAGAATCTCCTCTTGCTGCCCAGCCTTACTCTGCGAACTGTTGCAAACATTAATGCCAACAGCACCCTGCTCGCTGCTTTCATACAGCCTGTCCACAGGAGCAAGAAATGCTGTCAGAGGCATGCTGCTCTGTCCAAAGAGCTTCACTGTCTTGCCACCCACTGTCCCCTTGCCATTTTACATTCATTATCTTAATCTCTCCAGTCTCACCTTGAAACAGCTCTCCACTGCTTTTAAATGCTTATTTAAAATATTTGCGCCATGCCCCTTCCTGCTCTAAGAGCCCAGAGCTGTGCAGGACTTTTAGAAGATGAACTGCTGCCCCAGGTCCCCAGGGCTGCCACATTAAAACGGAAGCACCCAGAGAGGAGCGCTTGGCTTTGAGATGTACCTCATTCAAGCACTGAGCATACCCTAAAAATAGCTACTGCCAGGCAGCCTTGCATTATAGCTAAAGGAGACTGAAAGGGGCTGAGTCTGCCAGAAAAAACTTATCAGCTGGAATATTCCTAGAGGTAAACTGTTGAGCTTATCTCTCCAGGAGCCTGGCATCGGCACTAGCCCAAAAGACTCAATGTAAGCTGCATTCCTCTCCTGTTACCTTAGCCAGGCAGGATGCCGGCAATGGTTACATCATTTCCTGATGCCTCAAAAATAGCCTCAAGTTTTGGGCAAAACCTTGCCACTCCAGGGACCATGGGAAGGGAGCCAGCAGGAGCCAGCCACCCCCCTGCACCCACAACAATCTGCAGGAAATGGGTACAGATACTCAGGAGACAGATTCCTGCGCAAACATTTCCCATGGGGCTGGACACAGGCTCAGGCTGCACAAGCTCTGGACACAGGCACAGTGCTCGTGTCTGTCAGGATGCCTCTACTTTCCTTCTCTCTGATGGCAGCAGCAGCCCACTGGTCTTGGGCACACCTGCCCAGGATTCGCTCTTTCTTTATGTATGCTTTTCCCTCCCACTTGCACAGGCAAGCACAGCACCCTGCAGGTGTCCCCACGGCCTCATCTACAGTGGAATGGCTCCCCCCAAACACTGTTTACCACACACCCTGGGTGCAGTCGGTCAGCTTTATAATAAATCCTGCATTCCCCTGGTAAGGTTTCAATTGCCGTTTTCAGCAACACACAAGCCAAGAGTGTCTTCACCCCCCCCACATAACATAATTTTAATTACCTCAGATCATTGATTTTTATCACCAACGCACTTTCAATTACAGAAACCAATGAGCAACTATGAAATACCACACTAAACAACCCTCCAGGTTTTCCCTGAGCTCAGGCACCCTCGTCAGGTTCTGACAAAATTGTCCAGGGGAACAATCTAGAAACACCAAAGTATACAAGCCCATGCAAAGAGGAAACCAACCCCAGCACCTTTGCCATCTGCACAGAGCACCGGGGGGAGGCTCAGGGGTAACAATTTCCATCGCTGGTAACAGTACGGGCTCATACAGGCCCCTGAACAAGATCTCAAGTTTTGCAGTGAATTCTGGGTCAGCAGAACTAAAACTTACAGCAGACCTTCAGCAAGAGATGTTCCAGTGACCACTTCTGCAGGTCTCCTGCGACAGGGTTTTCCAGACAGAAGGAAGCTCCCAGCCACCTGTCTTCAGGAGGATTTTATTTTGGATGTTTTTGAAAAAAAGAAACTACTTCACTTTCACTCCTCACAGCCTTTAAACAAAGAGTGGATGGAATTGTTTCCCAAATCCCAAAATTTCCAGACAAGTCCCAGTCCCAAGTAACAGAGCAGCAATAACCTCAGCTATTCACCATCAGCCCAGCAAACACAGACACTACATGGCGTACAGCGGAGAGCCTAGCCAGCCCTAAGGGGCAGTTCCAGGCAAACATTACCCCAGGACTTGGAAGCTGTCGGGGCAGAAAGCAGAAAGTACGGAAATCGGTGGCCTCCCCAGTGGCATTTCAAGTCTGTTCCCCAGTTCCCAGGTGCCACAACACCTACTCTGCACACGACTGAACACGTTATTTCTGCCCTCCCATCGCAACCCTCACTCCTTAGCTATGTTTCAACTCCCATGCTCCAGGCTCTCTCTGGTCAGCCAGCCTGCTTCCTGCCCTTTCTGCCTCGCCTGCTCTTTCGAGCAGTTCACACGTCTCTTTTCCTCTTTCCCCAAAGGCAGCTGACTCCCAGCTCTTTCTGGTTGCAACCCAATCAGCACTGCCAGATGTCTTGTAAAATTAATTTCCTTTTAGGCTCTTTCCCATGATGCCAAATTCCTTTTCCTTTCCTAAGCAATTTACTGTCACACAAACCTGCTCTGTCTCACGCAATCACACGTCATTTCCATAAAGACAAAGAAACAAAGACACCTCTGCAGAGTCTAGAAGAAAAAGGACTGACCGAAGAAACCTGCTGCAGATACGGTTTGTTGCTTCCCAGAGGGCTCTGCTGGGTGTGCCTTGCCACTCCCAGGCAGTCAATGCCACCTTTCCTCCCCCAACTGCGATCCTGTCCCTGAGAGAAGGAGTTTGTGCCACTCCAGGAGAGCTGATGGGAATCTGGGACTGCCTTAGATCATGTTAACAGGAGCAAGTTGCGACAGGGAGTCACTGCAGCCCCAACAGCTTGGACATAGAAACAGACCTCAAAGACAACTAAGCTACGCAGCATCCACAGAGCAAAGGAAGCAGAGCGCAGGGCCTGCTGGAAGCAGGACGCCAGAAAAACCTCCAGCGGCTTCAACATACCCAATATGGGACAGTTACTCAGAGGACATCTGTTCTTCCTGCCCACCAGCACAGAACACAAACATTTTTCAGCTCAGATGTTTAACGCCACCCCCCCACCCCCCACCGCCAAAGTACACCAAGGGAAAAATACTTACAGGCACCAAAATCTGTTTACAGCCAGTGTCCAACACCATGTCCTGTAACATTTTGTCCGAAATGCCACTGAACAAAGTATGTCCTGGAGGCAGACTGGCTAAGTGAAGGTTAAATAACCGTTTAAGCTCACTCAGGGTGAGTACAAATTGTTTCTTAAATGTTGACGACACAAACGCCTTCAGTTCCTGTGCTACCCGGTCAATGCAGCCTCCAGGCAAGTGTCCGTTTAAAGAGCCCGTGGAGTCCTCCTCTGCATGGAGGCCATTGGCAATGCCGTTGTTCATGCCCTCATAAGCCGAGGTATCCATTGGTTCCTCATCACTCACAGGCTCCTCTTTAATGCGGATATTAGAAACTTCCATCTTGGCTGAGGTGTCATTTGATTTCATCTCTGCCTTTTGCTTCTGGAACTCCTTCTCCAGCTGCCCATAATTCTGCTTGACTTTTGCTTTAGCCATGTTGACCCTTTGCTCCCCAGAAACCAGCAAAGGATGAGCTATTAAGAAACAAAAAGTAACGTAAGTTTCACCATAACCAGGGCTCCAGTCTTGCAGAATGTTTCTTGAAGGGCTCAGAGTGAAATAAAACCAGGAAACATCATCTGCTTGTGAAATCTAAGGCATATACCCAGTTTGTTGATTAGATTTTACTTTAGTTTTGGGGTTTTTTTGCTGTTCTTTTTTTTTTTTTGGAGGAGGCTGGTGGTGTTTGGTTTTTTTTTTTTTTAAATAAACATGTTGACAATTGTAAGCCAAGTGCTCGGGTAAGGGTGTTGCAGTCAAGGAAGCTGAAACAAAGTGCACTTTTTTAATGACTTTTCCACAAATCAGGAAATCAGGATACAGACTGCTTATACATCTCTAATTGTGACCCAAAAGCTTCTCTGCCCACCAAGTTTTTTTCTTTTGAGTATCTAGTGGCTGGTGTGGCCTGCTGCAGCAACTGCCAGAGCCAGCACAAGGATGTCCCATAGGTACAGTGAGGAGAGTGAAGGGGTTAACAAGTGAACCTGAACACCCTTTTAGTATGAAAGTCTGAGACTCTCTTCTTAGTATTATTATCCAGTGATGGGGAGAAAGGGACAGGAGGGAGTCCCTTCCCATGCAATCCTGCACCTCTTCCCCTGCGTCCTCTCCACACCCAGCTATCCAAAGGCAAAAGGAAGAGGCGTGTTGGCAGCAGAGGAATCCAGTCTCAGTGCCAGAGGAAGGAGTGCTGTGTTTAAAAGCAAGCACAGCACACATGCTGTCATCTTCTCGGCTGTTAGGCTGGCTAATCCTCTCCAAATAACCCAACACCTAATCCTTCCAAGCAGATCGGACACAGGGTATTGAAATGGATTCATATGCTCATTTGTCACTTCTGCTTATACTCTTCATTGGCTGCAGCATCTGGCAATGAGCCAAATGCCTAGTTAAAACTCGCTGGAATCTCAAGTTTTCACAGTCTTTTCGGATTATGGAGCAGCTATATTCTCACTGGCATGCACAGTGGAGAAGCATGTCAAAAAGAGACAGCCTCATACCTCCTTACAGCCCCCTGCCAAATACATTCTTCATTAATTGCTCAGCCCTCAACAACACCACAGAGAGCCCAGCACAAATTAGGGGAAATAAAAACATTGCCTAATGCACATGAGCTCGCAAACTGAGAGGTGAGAATTACCTGTGCACTGGCCCTGTCTTCAGGAGCTGCTTACACCCCTTCCTTACACCGTACAAGCTGCCTTAAACGAAGAAGTGGGTAACAGAACCAGCTGATTTTCACACTATCAAATAGTGAGTCCCCAGTGCCAAGGAATACTCCCTGCTCTGCTACAAGGATGCTACGGTAAGCTTCTGTCACCCCAACATCAGTGATGTTAGTAAAGAGTGAGATCTGTCACAAAAAATTCAGAGGAAATTGCAAAAAATATCGAATGAAACACAATCAGTTCCCGCCACGTTCAAAACCAGAGAACTCCAAAACATCACCCAGAAATATGGAGGGATGCATGAGCTTCAAGATGATCCAAGCACACTTCCATTTACCTGATTGTGACTCATGTTTCTTTGGTGTCAAGTGCTCCTTTAAGAGATTATAGACCTTTTCTAATCTGAAAGAAAAAGATAAAATACACCAGGACAGTTTCAGTTGTTATGCCTGCATGCAGCCATGCCAGCTTTAGCCAGTAGCTAGAACATTCAGTTCATCCAGGGAGCGAAGGAACAGGAATGACGTGAATGATGCAGGGAGACCCTCCACCATACCACAGCCTGGTGACTGTGAGGGAAACCTTCGAGGCAATACAGACCAAATTATCTATCAATGTCTACAGAAACTTTGTACTAGATAGTTCTCTGGTTTTAGCTTATTCCCCAAAATAAAACAAGTCATTTACTTGGCCTGAATGCCCATCCACAGCATATGTTGCCTCTGAACTATATCTGGATGCTTCTTAACAAAGTCTTCATCATAAGGGAGCATGAACTCCCACCCTTTGTTTATTCTTGCCACAGACATGTGCTCTAGGAAGTCTTTCACATCTTCTGGGCAAAGCTAAAAGAAAAAGCATAAATAATATGGAAGTCAATTTACATAGGACATACGCAGGCATGCAGCAATGGGCATTGTTCCATGAGACAGGAAGAGCTGGGCTGATCTGGTATATATGGGGCACCTCCATGGATACACACCCAGCTAAGTCAGAGATACTCATCCTTCTCTGCAGCACCAACACTTTCACACATGTTAAAAGCACAGGACTTCAGAGAGCAGTGGTAATTAATCACCTGAGAGTCAAACAGCTCATGGCATGTTTTGTGAAGAAAAGGGAGTTTCCAAACTGAGATGAAAAGACTCTCTTGTGACGAGAAGCCTATCCTACAATGTTAATCTTATTTTAGAGCCGCAGGTCAGACATGTTGCACCTAGATGTGCACAGCTTTTAAGCAGCACTGGATCTTACATTCCAAAAATAGATGGTCTGTGCCTAAACTGATTTGTGTTTTACCATTTTGCTGCATTTTAAGCAAATATTTTTTGTCCTCTTTACTTAATGTTTCTCATTCATCTGCCAGTTTTAACAGAATATTCAGGTGACTGAGTTGCTTTAAAGCTTTTATTCAATATTGACAACTGGCAAACACTGACGGAAGAGGTGCTCTTTTGTAACACACCCAAAGCAGAGTAGCTACTGTGGACTGCATAAGCACTCATCTGCTTTGGTGCACAATCAGTCAGCTTAATTCAAAGTGTCCAGCTTCTCACTGAAACAGATGGGAGGACAAGATGCGTTCCAGTGGCTCAGCTACAAGGCCAGCCATACCCAGTGGCGTTGTGGTAACTGTGAAAACTGCTAGAAACATTTCTACAGTATGGACCTACACCTGTTCCAAAGTGAAGGCACGCCTGGTGAGCACCACTGCAAGTCAGCAGCAAGGCAGATGCTGTGAACCTGAGCAAAGGCTTGCAGCAGCATCCACTACCAACCTAGGGACAATGTCCAACATGTATCACCAACTTCTGATTCAGGGAAGATGTAATTAAAAAAAAAAAAAAAAAAAAAAAAAAAATCACTCACTTTTGTAACTGCCGCCACTTCCTTTCTCACAACCCAGCGGTCTTGTGTGAACTTCCACATCTAGGAAGGAAGAAAAGGAGAAAAACCTAGTAACTGTATTTAGCAGTTGCTTTACCGAAGTTGTAGCAATGTTCAATCATGTTACCAGAAATTCCTTTCAAGAACATGGTGATCAAGTAGCGGGATAGCCAGGTAGCAGGAAAACACTTTCCGGCCTCTTCTGTCCTCCAATGGGCATCATCACAGTATCAACCGCTTTTGAAAGTCTATGGCTTGCCTGGGTGAACTTGTGATTATAAAAGCTATGAAGAATCTCTTGAACAAAAATTCTATTTAGCTTCCAAAAAGAAAAAAACCACTGCAGTGATGCTGGGAATCCAGAAGTCACACCTGAGGCTCAGCTTCTCACACACCTCATCATTAACCTAAAGAAACTTCCATCCACTTCTATTAATGTAGGGACCTGTAGAGACTGTTGACTGTTGCCTTTCTGCAGCACATAGCCCCTAGAAAGTGCCCATTGCCAGTCACAGGCATGCGAAGGTGGTCTGTCACTCACATACTTGTCCCCAGTAATGGAAAAGCCAGGTGCTCTGCAGAGCAGCTCCTAAAGTCTAACATCCTGAGAGGCAGCTGCTGGGAGCAGGCTATCAGGACACATGAGGACTCGGGCAGAACAGTCTGAATATGACCTCTGATTTCTTTCTGTCTCCATTTAAATAGACTACAACCTCTTTTAGTCTGTATGTATTAATAATGTTGTGAAGAATTCCAAATCTGATTACTGTCAGTTTCTTCCTGCCCTACGATGTCATCTATGCATCCTTTTCTCTGATTCATCCTCTCTCTGCCTACAAACACACAAAACCACCGCACTCACTTTAGGGCAGAGGGCATTTCTGTTTTAGAGCGCAAGAAGCTGCTGTCCAAATGAAGATCTATCCACTCTCCTTGCAAACAACTCCGCGGCAGCTATTTCTCATTAGGCCTCAACTAAAGCCATGGTGCTTATGTCCTCTGAATTTATTACGTAAGAATCTGGGGAAAACCCAGAAGCTTTCAGAAAAGACACAGATTACCTTTCCTCCTCCCCAAAGTACAGCATGGAACAGGTGGACACTACTGGCCTTATTAATTACTTTACATAAATAAATACAGGGAAATAAAGTTCACTGTTCAAATTAGAACACATTTTCTCCACAGTTGCAATACAGCATTACATACTATTTCTGAACTGTATATCCAGACATTTCACTTTGAAAGCCAGAAATACTGATGCCTTCTATTTTCTAACATTTTACCTTTTTCCCTGTCGTACAGTTAATCAGCAAACTACTTATGTTTAAGATCAAGACAGATCCATTCCTCATGTGAGGTATATTTGATATAATTCAAATGAAAATAATTTATCTTTACATTGTAATTGCTAGAACACTACTGCTTACTTAACTGAGCACAATTATTTCTGGTCCCTAGAACTTTATGCATGATATGTCACCTAATTTGCTGTGTCCTAAAGACTTATGTCACTGGGTCACACCTGAATCCAGGTCTCCATATGGCAGTGTCTTAGGCAGACACCGAGACACAAAAAGTCAGTTTCAATCACCATCAGTTTTATCTTACATTAGTACTGTAATATCCTTAAAGTCTCTCGCACAGCTCCTATTCAGAGCTAAATCTCTTAAACAAGCTTTCCAACAAGGGGAACAGTCAAGTCTAACTGAAAAAAATGACAGCAAATGCACTCATCAGCTTTTCTTTGATGGGGTGGAAGTCATAAACTGAATATGAACTCAGAAACCACTTAGGAACTTAATTGTTTCCATGGTTAGCAAAAATAAACACAATGCAGAGGTTGTTCCTTTCTGCTGTGGTTATATGTGTTTACAAGACCTGTATTCATTCCAACTTTCATTTGCAGCTACTGCTCACAAAAGGTGCCTGGGAACAAAGTCCTTTCACTGATTAGCAGCTCTGGGGAATAAAGTCCTTTTCAAAGATCAACAGTGCATGCTCAGGGAGCATAAGGCTTACCCACACTGCCCTCCTGAGTCCTCAGAGTCCTGAGCCCACAGAAATTTATCCGAGGAAACAAGCGCTTTGCTGTAAGCCCCACATTGTGGGGACTATGTGATAGTGGCTCTACAGCACATATTAGAAAGGGATGAATGCTGTAATGACAGATGATCTGAACCTGCCAGCTGGCCACAATGTCAATCTACACCAACACTCCCATGACAGACTTGTAACAACACCTTCAGGATTTAAGTACAAACAATTTCTTCAAAGGAAACACCTTATTGCAGTAGAGCAGCAGAGTTTTGCAATGCCATGGCCTCTCAGGCAAACTTTACCTATGTTTTCCTTTAAAAATAACAAACACTTTTATACTTACAACAAAGTCTCTCCCTCTACAGAGCACTTCTGCAGGGACTCCACTATGCGGACTAGAAGTATCTTTCGGGTAAAGAACATCACTGTTAATTAAAAAGGAAGACAGATTAGTTACTAGGTACTCCATTAAAATGGCACTGGTGATGTTTAACAAATAAATATGTCCTCCCTGTTCTGCAGTTAAATTATACCTTTATCCAAAACATGGTTTTCATTAAAGGAATTAATATTGATGTAATTACACCTCTGCAATTACACTAGTGCAAAAAGGCTTACACCAGCAAAACACAGCCTTGCGGCTAGCAGTTGCGTGCAATGCAGGTACGAGCTCTGCTTTGATCTTGCACCTTGGATTGGTGTAAACAAGACCAGAATGATCCTAAGAAATGCTTAGGCTAACCTGGCACACAGCCTTGAAAGCAGCATGTAGCCAAAACGCTGCTGTATGGACATAAGGGGTTTTTATTTCCTTCCTAGCCATCAAGGGCTTAAGAGAGCCCTACTACAAAATGTCCTGCTCAAACCAAACAGCACTGAGACCAGCACTACCGCGTGTCCTTGTCTGCTTGCAAGACCAACTGGATGACATTTGTTCGCACGCTTTCCAAAGCCCCAAGGCAACCCAGGTTCATGATCTTGTCTTACCCAGGCCAAATAAACAGGTCCTCTCTCTGTTTACAGCTCTGACGTGTGCATGTGCTGCTCTGTGCCCAACCATCCCAAATACACCACATCTAAGAGATATACACATCCTCCTCGGGCCAGTAGCAAAGGATCAGCTATAACATAAAAACAACCTGAATGCTAATATACTGTATATTAACTCGCTTGCAGCTTCCTTTGGGAATAGCTGGAGGAACAGCATGGAATGGCTGGAGGGACAGCAAGGGTCGCCGTAAAAACTGCTCGCAGTGCTAATACAGCAATGAGTTGTATCACAACAGCTGAAACACACCCTGCCAACAGACTTGCACTGGTAGCTGGTGCCACTCATCCCAACACAGAGCTATTTATTCCACAGACTGTAATTCTCCGCATGCAGTGCTCCACCCAGGTAAAAACATCATACTACACTTTAGACTTCAAATCCCAGTGGGATGCTTTATCCTAATAAACAGGAGGATGATACAGAATCCATTTCATATGGTACACCCCGTACCCCATGCTTGATTTATTAAGTGGGCAATGCCTTCCAGGGGGTAGCTTTCAGCTGACAAGAGCAGCATCCACTGCTGAACAAGGTGACTGCACAAAGATGGTTTTTTGACTAAATTTAACTAAGAAATACTACAGCTGACTTTGTTTTCATTTTCCGTGTTTATATTTGACACTAATCTCTGGAATAATTCAGGACAGTCTTCTCACAAAAGAACATGAGTGAAGACAACAGTGAAAACCTAACATAACTCAAATGCAAATACAGACTACATCACTGCTCAGCCATAATTTTAGCTGGGGTAGGTAGTAACGTGTTATCCCTTACCATCAACTCTTTACATTTTGAATATCTGACTGCACTAAAAACCACCAAACATTAAATCAAGATTTTACAGTACTGTGAGTTAAGAACATGGCTACTTTGGAATGCAAGGCAGATGAGTATATAAAACCCATTGTTCTGATCCTTTCCCTAAAGCAGAAAACCATGTACCAGGAACAAAGACGAGCCATACCTCTTCACTACCCAGTTTCCCTGGACCAGCATTGCCACCTGCTGTATACAGCGGAGAACTGCCGTAGAGTCAGTCCCAGAGCCCAGCAAACTCATCAGATTTGCAAACGGCATGACTTTCACTGAAAGGCAAAATACACACCAGGTTAAGGCTTTCTTCAATGCACATGATAGAGAGAGACATCGATTTATAAATCTAGGACACTATGATTTATGTTGAAGTTCATGGTCAAAACTATATCTTAGAAAATCCCTGAAACCTAAGTTTACAAAGTCTCCCCCTGCACTATAGTCATCACCTGTTCTAAAAATACCTGCTAGTGTTGCATCGAAGTTGATTAGCTTTAACTTGTCCCAAATTAATGCATTAATAACATAAAATTTAAAAAAAAATTCCTTTGGCAATATTTGGAAACAGAGGTACCTGACAAGACAGTAGGCTCCTGAGGCAAAGTCCTCAGGATTTGCTCTCATTAGATAGTAACTCTGAAGAGACAAAACAGAATTCCTAGATGACACTTATAAAGTGCATAATACTGAAATCTTCGCAGAAAATGCCAAAGCACAGCTTATTGCATTAACCTTCAACTTATGATTCATGATCAGACCCCATATTCCAGAAAACACCTGCTGCAACAGATGTATCCAGAAAGCTATCATCAGATTAGAAATTATTCTAAGAGTAAGTTGACTGCAAACATACAGATCAGCAGTCAGATCTGCTGTCATTGCTCTCCTCTGCACACAGGATCTTCTTAAGGAAATTCTTGGGCTTTAGATTCTTCACAGACAGTCAGGTGGGATGACAGAACTGTAAATACTAGGAAATATACCTTATCTGAGGCAATTAGAAGTCACAAAGTATAGTGCAAATGTATTACAAAAGCTACAAACCATTCTTCATCAAGATCTTAATCTGATCAGCAAGGGGTAAAGTTCTCAGCTGGGCCATAGAAAGCACGTTGCTTGGAGCCATTGGTTTGTCACTGCAGATAAACAAGCAGATTTGCAGCCCATGAAGAAGAGCATTCAACCAATACGGACTTTGAACACGCTGTACAAACACTTACCTTTCCTCCTCTACGCTTGGAGGCATCAGCATCATTAAATACTCACTAGAAGAAAAGAAAACACACCCTTAAAATGTTTTGTCTTGGGACTTCTCAGGTTTAAGTACAGTTATTTCTCACTTAGAGCAATCCTACTTGTGTGAATCTACAAAAACACTAGCCTGAAAAGAGAGCTCTCCCCTTTCCTCTCCCATCTTCCTCTGTAAATTCAGTACTAGTAAAAGCTATTGACACTCATCTACCCAAACAGAAGGTATGAAATAAATGAGCCAGAATCCCAGCTCTTCTGTGCAGAAGAGATGTCCAAATAGAACTGCAAGAGTAAATACATTAAACACAGGTGCTCTGACACAGCACTAAGAGGGCTCATGTGCAATCCTGTAAACAGAGAGAATCAGGCCAGCAACAAGTTTTTCCCACCCATATAACTACTGGTGCCTGTAAGGAAAGAATCAGATCCAAAAGACTTCTCAGAACACCTAGTATTGTTCCTCTGAAGATGTTAAGTGTCAAGAAGAGCACACCCACACCGTTAAACAGAGAGTCTGCCACTTTGCTGTGACTTGGGCCATGGCTGTATCAGATCACAGCGAAGCACGAGTATTGACTGCATCATGGGAAGATATCTGTACAGCTGCAGGCACCCAGAAACAAAACGGAACAAGTTTCATATAGCATAAGGTGTCTCTCACAAATCACAAAAGAAAACTTTCATAAGATTTGCTAACAACAGAAGTTAGTGGTTTCAGAGTCTTAATTTCTTTTAATCAGAAGGAGCTTTTCTTTTCCTTTACAGTACTTGCAGTCCCAATGCTGCAGGGTCATGGTAATGTAGAAGAGGCTACAATCCCAAGTGAAAACAACTAGTTCTAATCTCAGCGTACAGGGAAACAAAGAAAGCAACCCGAATAAGTTGAAGGCTAGTTTGTTTCTGTATTTTTCAACAATTCAATTTTTATCATGGATAGAATCATCAAAGAGCAGACTTTTAAAGAATATACCTGTTTATTACCCTGAAAACAATCCCAACAAATTACTGCAATTTCTACAGGAAACCATCAAACCATTACCTGGGAGATTTAATTAATTCTGTGTTTTCAGCAAGGCCATGACCTTGACTAAATAAATACTGGCGCTCGTGTTCAGAACGGCTATCCTGGAGATACGGAAAAAAATAAGAGTCACCACATACTGAAAACACACAAAATGCTAGAGAGCTGGATTCCTCATCCCAAACTGTGACCACTCTATCATCAATGTACCACTCAAGCATTCCACCTCACTGACTGATGTTCTGCTTTCACCTTCTTGAACGACGTTCACGTGATGTGGGAACGTTTCTGTTGCCATGACTTTGAAATCTCCTGACAGACGTGCATGTAGATCAAACAAAAGGATTCTGACACTCAACTGACTGGGCTCCCCAAGTCTTTCACAAAGTCCAGTTCATAATCCAAGATCTGTGATTCTTGTATTCAGACCCCTCTTCAAGTTCGTCCAGCTCTCAGTTTTAAACCATTTCCAGCATGGATAACCCAAAGCATTATCCAGTCGAGGAGGTACAGAGCACTGCAGGGTTTGTTCAAAGCCTACAGACCCACTTTTCCTCATTATCTTTTGATGACTCCCTGATTCCCATAGGCGCAGATTTAAAAACAGTTCTAAACTTGGCTGAGCCTTCAGGCCCAGGCGATCTCCTCAGCTGCCAGCACACACCTACCTTCAAGCCATAATAATGTAAATGAACCCAGTGCTCTTCTGCTTGTCTCTTCTGCAGGAACTCATAGGACTGAACACGTCGTTGACGAGCTTGCTCAGTCTCAGGGCGGGAGAACCGTACCTAGAAGATTTGGGCATCATTACATACAGCCCTGAAATCCTTGAAACAAAATAACTGCATTACTTATTTGGTACATAGGTAACAGAAGCTCGGGACCCTAGCTCAAACTAATCACCCCTTGCCCTCAGTGCCATCTTTATGCTTGTGCAACAAGGGTAAGTCCATCTTGCTTTCCCCCTCCCAAGTCCAGAGTCACCAGGACTAGCTGAGGTCTCCTGTTCTTTTACTTGGGTGCAAATTGTCATGCTTTCTTGTGAACTGTGGCCTGAACTACAATAAAAAGGAAATTTGGACATACAGTAATTTGCTTAACGTCATCTTCAGCTTCATCCTGGGATGAATCACCACCTGCCAAAAAATACAACAGAATGAACACACCACCGCAGTAGAAGAGCCAAAGCCAATTGCTACCTGTCTGGGCAACTACAGAGGAAGAAAGCAGTACTAGGAATTACAAAACCATGGGTTCAATCCCAGTTTGACAAACTATGCAATGTACGGTAGCACCACACCAGTTCCACTTTTCAGTGGCAGTGGTGACACACTCCTTACTGCTGCCCTTTGACGCTACCCACCACCTCCCAACCCCTGGTCAATCCCTCACGCTGTGCCCACAAAAGCATTTATGAAGCTACACCAAGAATAAGATCAGTGAAACAATCTGAGAAATGGCCTTATAATCAGTATGGTGTTATAACAAACCCCTTCAGAATACAATGACTCTTTTCAGTAAAACTACAGCAAGAACTTGTATCTCTCCTCCAAAAAGGATAAAAAACTCACGGAGCGTTTACCTTCATTAGCAGCTTCTCTTTCTCGGTGTTTTGCGTCAGCCTTGTCCAAGTAGGTGAAGCTTGGCCTCAGCTGAAGAATTCCGTGTAGTGGAGTCAGGTGAAGTTCACCTGAAAAAAGAATTAATGTTGGTTAAATTTGTTTTTTCCCATTGCACAAGGACAGCACTTTTCATTACCTCCCTATCTCTGTAAAGGCACAGCTTTGAGTGAACATAAATATTTAATACAGTAAAATGTAAAAAGAGATTGAAGTGAAAAATTCATCCAGTGTTCAGGATTTCAAAGGACTGTGAAAGACCAAGACCTATTTCTGTTACTTTACTTTTTGTGCTGAAATCAGATCTTGTAGAGAGCCAGTTTCTGGGTCAGTCCTGACCCCATAGTTCAGCAGACTCCCAGAAAAATAGTCATCACTGAAGACAATCTATGTATTTTCACCTCAAATGATCATCAGATCAAAACTCTGTGATGGCATTAGGAGACAAGAGAGGGGGGAAAAGTTTGAATGTGAAAATGAGACAGATATAATTAGATGGAAATAGTAATATAAACAACAGCAAAAAATTATGCTGCAAATGTGTATTATTTCAGGCCACCATGCCCTATTAAGATCCTGGAGGCATCTACAAATACACACTGTTCTTATACAATATTTGCAATTTTGCTAGTCCTTCTCAAGGACTCTAGGGACATTGATAAGGAAAAATCTTCTTTTCTTCAAAGATGCATCAGTCAATTAAAACCTAGGCTGAAAAAAAAAAAAGAACAAAGAAGTCTTATTTTAACCCTGAAATGAGTGTGTTTCACTGATGTGAGGGTTAAGCAAAAGAAACTTACCTTTTTTATAGACAGCAGCTGCATAGCGGGAAACATTACTTGCAGCTTGTGAAGAGCAGAAAGTTTGCTTGTCCATCAGCTTCCTGCAGACAGATGAATGCTGTGAGATTGTATTCTACAGGCAACATCACATGCAGATGTTAAAGGCCTGAAATCACCAATTCTCAACATGGAATATCATCAGCAAATACATATACTCATCTTTCTGTTCACAATTCAGAATTCATGAAGCTCACCAAAAACCATAGGTTACTTCCAAGAATACTTCTCTACAACAGTGTTCAAAGCAACCCCGACACTGTATAGCCACTTGTTCTCACCCTTCCCTGAAGCCCCGGTGGACATAGACACATCTACGCTCACCACACAAAGGAAATGAAGGCAAAGAGGTCACCTACGAGGAATAGGTACTTGTTTCATCTGTACTCGTGCCGTCTACATTGAGAGCAATCTGCTCTCCCTTGCTGCGACAGTAGTTAGGATTCAAGGTATCAATGGCCATTTCAAGTTCAACCTAAATAATAAGACAGACAGCTAATTACCACGGGAGAACACCACACATAGCAGTTATGATTCAATCCCACACTTGCTAACATTTCCATGAGTTTACAGCAAATTTAAATACAGAAGCAGCATCATTCAAATCCACAGGGCAAATCTCGTGCATAAAGTTGAGCATATATATGGTTTTACGTAGAATGGGGACATTTTAACCATAAGCTAGAGATACATAAACTCCCATGTAAATGAATGGGAGCAGAGAAACAAGAGCTCCTTAGGCAGCCTTGAAATACACCTTCATTTTGCTGGATACCTTCCACTACACTATCAGTCTAGTTTACTTAGCAGTACAGATCAAGTGGACAAGCAATATCCCTGAGGATCTATTCAGAATCTCTCAAACATACGGTATGTTTATTTCTAGTTTGAGTACCACGCAGTATAAAGTAACAATGTCCTCTTCAGAGACAAAGGCCTTGATTCTGGTAAATTTGAGAGGGCAGCACTTACCACTGACTTCATAGTTATTCCTGATTTACACTGGTCAAAGCACAGAAACAAGCTCCAAGCTTTTAGTTACAAGGAGAACTATCCCCCCGCCTCAAATTTTAACCTTCAAGTGTTCAAAAATAACTTTTCCTGCATAGCATTTCTCCTCATATACAGTAACAATACAGTATATATTCTTCCTCAGGGTCTGCCAAAGCCCTTATAAAGCCCTCACAGCTACTGCCTCGTTCTTCCTTCCCCTGTATGCTACTCGTAAACTGAACCAGTTACAAGTCCCTGGATGAGATGGCACATTTACAAGTCTGCACAAAGCTTACAATGCAAATGCTTGCTAAATTTAACAGAAGACTTTCTGGACACAATGTGCATCCTAACTCCAAAGTTCTCACAAGCACTATCTTTAATCATGTTCCAGAACAAAACCCTAACATCACAGACATCTATTTCTGTGTTTTTTAAATATAACATTTTAAAATCATAGCCACAGTTCTGGAATACATTTGCAAGAAGTGCAATCATTCTAGCTTTGGCTATAATTTCACCACCTAGACAACCTCACCCATTTCAAAAACACTCCTGATGATTCACAGCCAGGCAAGGGAGAAATAAAGACCTACAATGACACTCAAAGACAGATTGTGCACCCAAAGCTCAACGCTTTTCTGAATATTGTAAAGACCTTTTAAACCAAGCTGTATTAGCACAAGCACCTACAGATGGAATTAGCATTAGCAACTAAGTTTCCCTGAGCGACTCTATTTTATATTAAAAGAGTGGCTTTTCCATCATCACTTTAATTCCTCTCTTTATAAACTACTTTTATTCTAAACTCGATATTACAGACACAATGAAAGACTCCCCCATACCTCCAAACACAGAGATCTGGTCCTGCAAGTAGCTGTGTAATTCTAACAGCTCAATAGCACAATGTTTTTCTAAAGTACATTCTGCACAACATAAAACAACTTTTGCAGAGTGGACTCAAATGATGACTAACCTTTTGCTGTTTTGGTTTTATCTTCGCTGATAAATGTGTAACATCATCATAGGTCATGGAAGCTGGACGAATAGGATACTGGAAAACAAATCCATTTCATAAAACCCTCCTCATCTAAAGATCAAAGAACTTCACAGAAATTAACTTAACCTCCCCTGTCCCCTCACATGTAGATCCACTTGCCAGATGGACACAAGACATCAAGAAAAGAAACTACAGCAGTGGATTTGGGAGCATGTCCTAGAAAGCTTGTTGCTTTCCCCCCAGTCCTCTGCTTTCACCACTACACAATCTCCTTCCTGCCTCTCACATGCAACACCAAACTGCAACACAGGAAAATGGTACCACACATTAGTCCAGCAGAAAAAGGAACTGTTAGAAGCAATTAAAAACCCATCTCCCAGCATCAACTCTCTGGAGAGTTATTATCTCAAAGTAAAATATTTGTGGGTTTACACAAGAAGCATTAGCTTATAGACATGGGCCACATGTAGCTAGTCAGGACACGCAGCCCGGGTTTAGCCACATGGGTGTCTCTCCTGAACTGTTTGGGAATGCTGAGAGGACAGTGCGGTATCCAAATGAAATCTTCCAGCCATAGCAGCATCCTGCTCAGAGCTGCCATTTCTCCAGAACACCCACAGGCCCCATCGCTAACCAATGTTCACTCCTGACAAGGAGCAACAAAGGCAAGGCTGCACAGCCCAGTCCAGCATGTCTGGCTGTCTCCAGCCATGCTCGTGCTGGCATGTGCCATGCAGAGTCTCTGAACAGGAGGCAGTGGACATGCCAGCGGGCATCACTGCTTCATAGTGAAAAATTTCATCCAACAGCTGCAAAAGACTTCCCATTTTGCAGATGGGAAAAAGTGAACCACAAGGATAAAATGATTAGAGAAATTCAGTGGCAGAACAGAAATCAGACCTCTACCTTCCTAACATATTTCCACCTTCAACCACTAGTTAATTTTATCTCCACAGTATAAGGGGGCTCTTCTGATGACTCGCACTCATTTATGAGTACTGATGAGAGTTTAAATCGAGCCAGTCCTGAATAAATGTTTGTTTCGTAAAGATAGCAGAAAATGGTGATGACAGAAGTTGGCTAAGAGACTGCAAATTTATTCAAACCACAATAAAAAGACATTATCTCCTAAAAGCACTCCTTTTGGGTGGTTAAAGGGAGTGATTTAATGAAAAGTCTGTGCCTTAAATGACCACTCCTTTCTTGGCAATGATTTAATACTAAATATTTAAACTGACTGAGACCCAAATGGGCTTGCCTATATCCAAGATCTTGGCAGGCTGAAGCCTGAAGTTACTGCTTTTTGAATTTATTTTAAGCAAACTATCACTGCATAAAACTTAACTGAAATACCTGAAACAGATACAGCTTCTCCAGTAGACTTCTGGCCAGGAACACGTCAATCTAAAAAGCAAAACAAACAACTTTCATCAGATGGCAGCTGAAGTTGACGGAGCCTCTGATAAAAGTATAATATCAAAAGCTCAAATACCAACAATTTTAGCTTTTCATTATAAACTCTAACACAAACCACATTCATGACTCCTCTGTCAAAGGTCTCCTCTCTGCTGATCTCTATATGAAATTCTGCAGCTGACCTTTTTAAAAAACAAACAAAAAACCCCCACTATGAAAAGGAGACAGTGGCTCTACTTATGTTTTTTCTCTCGAAGGAAACTTGGCAAACAGATCTGAAAGGGAGGAAAATTCTTTTCTGAGGGGCTGAAGTGAATCTGTTATCACAATTACAGAGAGAAGGAAGTTTTCTCTGACTGAAAGGTAACTTCATTACTAGTATATTGTCCTAAAATCTGTCCAAGTTAGACAAGAGACACCCACATCCCAAATCTGATTCAATAGCAGCATTTTGCCACCAGCACTGAAAATCCACATATGTTTTAGCTTCATATTTAACAGATACTAACTTGTCAAAGTCATTCCAATTTTTTACAGCTCTCAGAGACATGCAATAGAGACACTGGAAACACACAGTGACAGAAGCAAGTTCCCCACCTGTGTTCACTTCTAACACAGGAAGATTACTAAGGGTGGAAAAACCTGAGCTGAATCTGCGAACACAGACATCACTGTTTTGGCAAAACAGATACCATGAGCCATTTACTTGCCCCTCACAGCGTATTTCCTTGCAGGGATCAAGCCGTTGGTTATAGGACAACCACTGATGTTGATGACCACATTGTTTCAGCAACGTAAGAATAATGGGAACTATAATAACAACAAAAAAAGCCCCCTGTACAATCACTGCTGCCACGACACACTTTTACCTCTTGTATAATTGGATCATCTTCTTCATTTGCCATGCTAGAATACAAAAAGCTTTTTCTTGGCTTATTCCTTGGCACAACCTGAAAGAAAACAGAAATATCGTATGAGTCATTACCTCTGTGCCATGCAGCCTAGAGGATTTGTTCAGGTTCACTTGGTTCCTTGCAGTGGCAATCTGTTTAGCCTGCTTGCAGGATCAGGTCCCCCGTAATGCACGATCTTGACCAACTGCCACCAAATTTAAGACACAAGCAAATGTCTCAGAAATAGGTATGTTCTTGTACCTTTTCTGAAAGCCAGCAGTTACGTAGGAAAGCCAGCGCTAAACCAGTGCTCTGCAGAGGGAATGACAGGCCTTCTGTACTTGCAGGAAGAGTATCTTTTCTCTACTGTGTAACTGTAACGTAGGTACTACCTCCCTGTAATACATAGGCAGCAGGTGGTTTTCCAACCAGCACATCTACAGTGCACTGGCTGGTCAGTCAGCAGGTGTGGGCTCCGGAACTGCCACTGCAGGCGACACTGTCACTAAGGATAGTGCTACACGATTCACTAGCTTTCCCTCTCAGAAAAATTCCTTAAGAGCAGGTAACAGAGAAAGCTCCCAGCTAAAGGGCTGGGAGAAGAAAAATTCTGTGCAAACCCTGTGCTTGGGACCAGACAATATTCCTATATGTGAATGTGCTGACCTTGACTTCATCTACCTGACATATGGCACCCTTGTCTCCTGACCTACCACTCTTCACTCTATTGCTAAATGAGAGCTCCAAAATAGACTCCTTGGCCTCTCTTGGAGTCCTCTGAAAGCATCAGAACAACAGATTCATAACTACATCAATTCCCAAGAAAATCAGACTATGATATTAACTGGGGACTGGGTGCTCTTTGTTCTAGAGTCATCATGTTTGAGCCAGGGCTGGAGTCAGTGTCACGCCTGGTTCAGATCTCTGAATAAAAAATGATGCCTCAGCTAAAGCAACTATAGTTTTCCTCTGCTGAAATCAAACAAAAGGATTTACATATTATTTGGGATGCCACTGCAAAAATGTTTATTAGACCAGATCACTTAAGACACTGTTAATCAGCCAGTACTGGTAAAGATAGGCATAAAAAAATAAGAACTCCCACAAACTGACCAAGGAAAGTTTTAAGAACAAAGGTGATCAAGCAAAGAAATAAGATCTATGTTTGGGAACTCTCCCTCACTCCTCAATGCCAGCTTGCTTCTTTGCTGGAGCTCCTATGGAAGAAGAGAAAGAGGCAGTGCCCAAGATCAGCTGGCAACAGAAGAGGCTGCGAAAGAAAGAAGCCGGTGTCCATGTTACATCCAAGATGTTGGCATTTTTTCTCAAATACACAAGCCACCACACAACTTCAGGAGCTCAATGATTTCAACAGATATGCAGGCTTCTCAAAAGATCACGCTAATACACACAGTTACCTAAGACACCTTTCAGAGAGGCCGGATAGGGACTCTGGATAGGAGTGTTATTAACATGACTACAGAAATTTCCATTCAGGCAACGCCTCTGATTTATTTACACTGGTTTTGCCATTCCACCTGAAATACAATTCCATATATTCCACTTACAAGTTCTCCACTACCAAAAAAGTGCCCCTGCTGTACTGAATTGGAATTTTCTACTTCTTCATGCAGCAGCATAGCCCTGGCTTTTCCCACCATACATCAGTATTTGAAAATTTACCACTTAACAATATTCAGATTCATATTTGAAATACTTTTGCAGAACTGTAAAACTTTCACAACAAAAAGCCAGTATCGTAACTACAGGCTGGGACTGCTACTGCTCAGAAGAGTATGTGATATCTGATTGGTGTCAGAGTATTTTCTGTGATCAGGCACTCAGTCCCTCTCAGAAACACATGCATGAAGACGTTGTTTTAAACAAATGAGATTTGTCAGTTCCAGTTTTGCTTTCCCTGCTCCTGTCCCCTGGGAGGCCTGACATAGCAGGCTCAGTAACGCCAGCCTGAGAGTTCTGCATGAAATGGAACAACTGCAGTTTTCATTCAGAACAGAGCTGATGGGGGGGGGGTGCCCAAGATGTGTGAGAACATGTGATAACACCCAGAAGGTGGAAGACTTGGGTCTGAACTCTCCTTCCTCACTCCCCTGAGAAGACTGGGAACCATCCTTCCCTTCTTGACAGCTTGAGTGCCAAGTATGTGCTAGCTTGTTCTGTCTCTCCTGACAAAGTTATTCCACTTTCCAGAAGAGAAATTAAGATTCCCTGGGCTAAGGAAAGAGAAACATTCTGAAGGGCCTGGTCTCTGGTCCCTCATCTACTAGGTGCTTATGCAATTATACATGAAATCTCTTTGTGAATCCAGCAAAATCTCTGTATTACAGAGACTACCTTTTTTCTTATTCATTTAAGGATAAAGAATGAGTCAGTTCCTTTTGTAGGAGTATCAGAATGACAGGTCTATAAATAGGAAGCAGTGTGTCCCAGCACTCGTAATATTCATGCAACTTGAAGGAATCTTCTGAATCAGAATGAAGCTTTCACTGAAGGCATGTGGATGCAATACTACGTCTACAGTATACATTTATATACATGGTGGTATTCATTTCCACATATCTGTATGACACCACAAGAGTTATAGAATGAAATTGAACACCAGGAGATAGCAAACATGGTCAGGTGTTTCACATTTCCTTTTGGCAGAACTGTTTTCTTTGGGACTTTCCTTTAAGGTGCAAATCGAATAGAACATAAGTTATTTGTATGAATCATTAAACTTTAGAACAGCTTGCAGGAGGGCGAGAGACATAAATCTTGTCATTTCTCCTGCAGTGTGACCAACACTAGGACCAATGAAACCACTCCTGTTACCTGTAACATCATCAATTTAGAACCAATGAAGAAAAATATTGTGCTTAAGAACAGTAAAAATCAATGATGAAGCAACTGAATCCTACCTCAAGTTTGAGCTTAGAAGGGCATTTGGGTAGTAGAGCTATCTCTTTTTATTTTTATTACCAAGCACTTTAATCTATCTGTAAGAAGGAAAACTGCAAATCTGCATGTCATCTGACACACACAGACTTTTAGGCAGGCCTGCAGGAAATGCTCCAGCATTTCACTGGTACCTGAATTTGTCAGTAATAATGGACGCCCAAATTGCCAACATTGAAACTTGAAATATCCTTCACCTATAACAAGCAGTGCAGTAAAGGCGAGGAACTCCTGCTGCATCAGTGCCCTGAAATACAGATAACTAGCCAGCAAAGTGGGAAAAGTGCCATCTCCTGAATCACTATCACTATTTCCTCTGGCACCTGGTCTGTCTTCTCTTCTGTAGAGGGTCTCTCAGTCCAGCCCTAGCAGCAATCCTCTAGTTCAGGGTGGCCCATGGCAGACACTAAAATGGAAGCTGCAAAAAAAGAGCTGAAGCACATTCCAAACATTTATGATAATTACAATTTTGACATAGTTATTTGCTTAATTTTCTCCTTGCTTCGCTTGTCTGCAAGCAGCTTTGCACAGTCATCTTCTGCTAATGAACCCAAAGAGGGCTCCTCTGCAGCAGGACCTCTCTTTGGAGGTGATGTCACTGCCAGGTGCAGGGATTAAGCTGCTCGCTGCTGTGTGATGGCTCTCACAGGGGCAGCCCCGGACCGTAGCAGGTCATGGTGCCAAGCCCCATCTTCCAGGCACGCAGAGCTCCGCCTCGCAGAGGCTCAGCCGCGGGCCCTGCGCGCTCCAATGCTCCCCTCTGACAACGGCTTCTTCATTTCTGGCAAGTTCGGAGCCTACTTTCTTCTAACGCAGCAGCCTGGCAGCAAAGGGGGAGCGCAGGGAAGGGGTACCTGAACCTGAGAATGGAGGCCACAGCCAACCGCCCAAACCCGAACGTAAAGCGGGGACGAAGGAAACCAACCCCGGAGCAGGAGAGACCAGGTGCCCCGTCCCCTGGAGCGGCAGGGCTCTGCTACAGCCCCCGCAGAGCCGATGCTCGGGCAGGGGCAGCCGGCTGCCTTTTTCGGCGTGTGAGCTGCCCCCTTCCAGGGCGGGAAGCGCAGAGCTGCCAGCCCTGGGGGAAGGTCCGCGGGCCGGCCGGTGCCGCCGTTTTACAGCTCTGGGAGGACCGGCCGGCACCCCTCCGCCCGCCGGTGAGGGGAGTCGAGGGGCCGCGGCCTGTGACCAGAGCCCCGCCCGCTCCCTTCAAGGGACCAGCCACGGCGGCACCGACCCGCGCCGGTTTCTGTCAGGGCCCCTCCCAGACGTCTGTGGCCCCGCACCCCCGGTACTCGCCTCGGTGTCAAGTCCTCAGAGAGTGTCGCCTCCGCCGCCCTCCCCGGACAGGGAAAGTCCACCTCAGCCCAGGCCGCGCTTCTCCTCCTACTGCGCCTGCAGGGCCCTTGGCCCCCGGCTCCCGCGCAGCCCCGGGAGGAACAACAGCGGCGCCTCAGCCGTCTACCTGGCAGAGGGCCGGGGCAGGCAGCGGGGCCGCCGGCTCCCCGGTGGCGGTGCGCGGCGGGCGGGCGGCGCTCAGGCAGCGGCCATGTTGCTGTCGCTGCGGCCGGCACGTGGGGACGCGGCCCTCCTCCTACCCACAATGCCCTCCCGGGAGGCGCGGCCACCAGGGGGCGCTGCAGCGGCGGCGGCCCGAAGCAGAAAAAAAAGTCAGCTGGCAGCGGTGGGATTCGAACCCACGCCCCCGAAGAGACTGGAGCCTTAATCCAGCGCCTTAGACCGCTCGGCCACGCTACCACGCTGCTAACTTTTTCTTCGCCGCCCTTTTTTACTCCGAATCAGCCTTTTCCCCGATTTTTCTCCTTCTTTCCTTTGGCAGCGACCACCCTCCTCCTCCAGCGCCTCAGCCCCGGTCCCAGTAACCGGTCTCGCTGCACACCCTTTCCCCCTCAAAAACCAGATACTGAGGGTTTTTTACTCCCTGTCTCGAGCAGGTGCGCTCAGGGAAGCAGCGACCTGCACGTCCCCACGCCGCGGGGACCCGGCGGACAGCACGGCAGCGGGCAGGGCGGGCGGGCCGGGGGCCGCGGCCCTCGCTGCCTCGGGGGTGCCACAGCGCAGCACCCGCGGCCGTGCGGGACGCGGGGGCGCCGCCTGCGCACCTCCTCCGAAAGTCTCAACAGAATCCTAAAGAGCAGGTATTTGAATTTCCGGCTGCAAAGCCACCACCCCCTGGACGTGCGAAGTGAGAAGTCACCACACGGTATGTTTGCGGGGTGGTTTCCTTGCTGGCAGCACAGGGAGCAGCACGGCAGGCTGCAGCGGCGAGGGGAGCACACCTTAGCTGCCTGGTGCCCCATGGAAGTGCCCTTGGGAGTCCCTGCCCACATTGGCCTGAAAGTCTGGTAAGTTTTCTTGAGGGGTTAAAGTTATTCTCACCCCTTAATTAGAGCTGAAGGGCTGTATTTGGAGAAAAACTGCAGCTGCTCTAAGGTAAGGCCACAGAGTCTTAATGCAGCTCGATGCAGTTCTGTAGTTGAGGCAGGACAGAGAAACCAAACCTGGTGGAGCCCCGTGGGCGAGCCTCAGTTCACGCACCTCCCCGGCACCTCCTGAGCCCCCCTGGCCCTGCAGCACCCGGCAGGGCCAGCTCTCATCCCGGGGAGCTGCTGGTTCTGCCACGAGGCTGCACAGTTTTGTACAGTTGTGCTGAAAACCTCATTTACAGACTACAAGTACTGTGGAATACGTTCACACACGGGTTAAACGTGAATGGGATTCTTCTGCCTCAGCACTGCTGCAGTTTCACGCCCTCAGTTCAGAGCCTTCTCAGAAGGATGCGGGGTTTTTTGAGAATGGAAGGAGCTAACGCTCCTCCTACGGCTCTGGCTTTGCAGAAAAGCAAGGGAGGCTCAGGGAGGAGATAGGGTAGGCAGACCTGCACCGGCTTCACCCAGCGATCACCCATAACCTGTTCAGGCAGAGCAGTTTAGGGGAAGTTTGACAGAGCAGTCTCCAAGTTCCCGTCCATGCAGCAGTGGACATGGGGTACCAGCCACAGCACTGCACATCTAGGGTGGGGGGAAGATGAGGTGTGTGAACGGCTGCATGAAGCACACCTTACAGGTGGTTCTCTCATTGCAAGGGCTGCTCAGCACCACAGGTCCTTTGGCCCAGGCAGCGAGCAGTACCAACGCTTTCCCAGAGAAGTGCTTTTCTGCCCTGCCATGGGTGAGCTCAGCCTCTGTCCCCAAAATGTTTGCGTGCTTGCACATAGAGACACTCCTGGACATGGAAGGAAGCTTATGTACCCAGGATTATTCACATGAGCCACGTGTGACGCTAACGGGGGATACGAGCACAGGGCATCCCTCAGGGCTGGCAGCTGGGTCACCAGGTTTCTCATTTCACCAGTGCAAGGCAAGATGATGATTACAGGACTGACGATTATGGGAGTTCTTACAAATTAAAAGATTGAACTTCGAGTGGAACTCAAAACACAAGCTACCAAGCTTTGTTATATTGCTTTCCTGGCACAGGAGTTAGCCAGAGAAGAGCAAGGACCCAATGCTTGCATCAATTACGCCCAGACTAAGGACCAGGCCTGATGGTTGCAAACCCGTGAGCTGTCCCCACAAAGTGTTCGGGTCCCCCACGGAGGGAGGCACATGAGAGATGCCGCCCATGAACAGCCTGACTCACCACCAGAAGCACTGGCCCTGAATCCAACCTGAGGTTCAGGCGAAATCCTCCCTTTAAAAATTTAGATGAGAAGTCCTGTTTGGCCCACCTAAACTATACCTGTGTCTGTCAGCAGTCACTCTACTCTCAGAAGTGAAATTATACCTGTGGGGAAGAGAGTGAGATTTAAATCAGTCCCACAGACAAGTAGTTAAGAAATAGGCAATATTCTCATTTACACTCCTTAAGCTTTAAGTGTTGGCTGTGCTTTCTGATTGATGCTGTTCCCACTTTCTCTGGTACAATTGCTAAACACTCCAGCTCTCAGGGGCAGCAGCTATAGCTATAAACAAGACTTGCAGTGCCAAACTTCACTATTTTAAATCTTTGTGACACCACAGTGAGAGGGTCCTCCTGGGGCTTTTTTTTTTTTTTTAATGAGATTCTGCTATTTCAAAGTGGCTTTGCTACAGGACAATTTCATATTGTTTAAACTATGCAGGTATAATAAATTATACCTAAATAAATCAATAAAAACCCAACAGTAAGAGCTCCATTTTTAACAGTTTAAAAGGGCCAGTATCAGTTTATTCTTGATCAGAAAGGGGAATAAATTACACTGAAGATGAAGTATTTCACTAGGTAGTATAGCCACTACAAAAATCTCCCCCACCTCAATGATAGAGGCCAATGTCCCTTGACAGCCAAGTATCTCCATTCTTTTCTCAGGACTAAGCAAAGACTGAAAGCATAAGGCTGCCTCTGTGGCAGTCCTGCAAATGAGCACTTCAGCCCTTACATCTTACCCCCTATTAGAAACAGACATTGCATGTGTAATTGAAGGCAAACAAAACAGCACATCAACCATGTAGTTTTCTTGAGGAAAACAGATTTTGTTGGTACATAGCTAGTTATTTCCTCCCAGTTAGTTACTTCTGATTGTTGGACGTGAATGAAATCAGGGATGGAATAAGAAAAACACCACAGAGGATTTCTGGAAGCTTGCAATAGTAGGATTCAAGTTTGGCAAATTATGAAGAAGAAAACCAAAAGCAACACCCCACATGCAATGACTAAATCTCTACTGAGAAAAGTGACAAAAAGAACAACTTTATTGACCAGCCAGAATGAAACCAGACAAAGTGAATGAGAGGACTGAGGCAGGCGATCAGTATTTGCATGTCTGACATACAAACAAAAGCTTCTACCTCGCTATCCTTACTCAGGCAATATTCCCACTAACAGCTGGAAACACTGAACCTGGGTAAGTTCTGGCAGGTTGAGCCTTAAATTTATTTTTGCATTTTTAAAAAATACAGATTTTTATTTATTCATTGTGAATAGATTAAAAATACAGCATATAGCACTATCAATTCCAAAAGTCTGACAAATACATAGGTTTTCTCTTCAAAAGAATGTCATAGAATAAATTGTGCATATTTCTGTAAACAATTTCCATTTTCAAATTATCAACAATCCTATTTACTGTACTGCTAAATAATATGATACCACCTTAGGACAGAAGGTAGTCTACATCACTAAAAAAGTAGTATTTGCATACAGATTTACATACACATTTTGGACAGGCACATTTAATCTCTCCTCCCTGTGTCGCTGTTGGTGGTGTTACACATGCTTCCTTCTCAAAGAAAATCTCAAAGACTTGGCATCAACACCTCATAAGAAAGGCAAATCCTTCTGTCTGAATTTGTTGTAGTGCCTACACTGTATCAGTTCTGCACAAAACCCTCTGACCATTCAGCTCTCTGAATTCAGAGCTGAATGGCACATTCACCTTTCATTGCGAGCTGCTATTTTAATGCTATGAGCTGAAAGAACAAAAAGGCCACATCCAAGAAGCTTTAGGCACATAAAGCAAAATTTTGGATAAGAACTTAAAACATCCATTTGATTTGCAATCCAACAAACTCTGGGTCTATTTCAGCATATTAGGTCAAAAAAATATTAGATCAAAAAATTTTTGTATTTTAGTACCTAGCTTAATATCTACCTAAGCCCAACCAAGCTCTAGAAATTAAACATTCCTCCATTAGTGGGTGAAAAGCTTCACCTTCACTCTCCAAACAAAAAACGAACTATAAAGGCCAGGAGCACCACTGTCCCACACCCACACATTATACAGCAAGAAGATGAGGCCAAGTGTTGCAAGGATACTCACAGCTACAACTGCCTGGTGGTTACAGCACCCACCCAGAATTACGACATCCAAGGATAACTTTTCCTTCTCTCCTACAAAGGATTCAAATCTTCCCATCTGACTTCCTTAACCACCAGGATATCACTTCTTTCAGACAGTTATTATTAACATTATGCTTAGACATTGTTTAAACAATAATTTGAGATCCACTTGCCAGAAAGAGCACATGAGAAGTACAACTTTGGAGCCCAGTGACGGCACTCATGTCGGAAACACAGAACTGATTTCTGTTCCTTGAATGGTCTGTACATTTTAGAAGAAATTAGTACTGCTTGGCTATGCATGCCAGAAGTCCCAATGAAATCAACCGCATCATCTTGCAGCCTGCTTAGTTTTAAGCATGTTTTTAAAAGCTTGGCTAAAGCATGGCTGGTAAGCATCATAGGTCATTCAGCACTTCACAGGGGCTGTCCCTTTTTCTCACCAATTTACACTCTCAGGAGACCGTAAGGCCAAGAAGGCAAAAGCTTCCATCTTAATCTCCTGCAAAACAGCTGTAAACTACAACCAAGAAATAGGAACAGCTTCTGTACTAACTGTATAGATGGCATGGCAGCTTTGGAATAAAATACTGGATTTGGAAGAAAATTCTCTCTACACAATAATTCAACTACCACTGTGTATTTGTCCTCCCTTTACTGGTTAGGATTATGCAAACAGGACAAAAATTCAAGTGTTCGGGGATAATATTGTTTTCCCTTTTTAACCAGCAATTTTCCCTAACTGGTGTTTAAAACCATTCACAGATAAAACACTATTTTAAAAGCTATTTAAACAAGATAAATTATTTTCTATAATAGGTGAATCAACATCCTCTAACCTTTTCAGAGGTCCCTCTGGAAATGGTGAGAAGTGTACTCTCGTTTTAAGTGAGATGATCTAGCTTCACTGAGAATTGAGATGTCACTGGAAAAATAACTTCAAATTACTCATATATTACATGTCTTGCTACTGTACATCATTGGACAAATATAAGGTTAGTAGAATTTTACAAAACTATATTGTTGTATGGTGCAAAATGTGAAAATGAGAGAGGTAGCTGGATGCCTCACCTCATCAGGAACCTCAGTCATTGTCTAATGGTAAAATATGCAGTGTTGGTAATGAATGAAACATATTCCACCCTGAATATCCTCACTGCCCACCTGAAGCATCTTCCCCGCTCCTCCCCAAACTGTAACGATTCTGTGTGGAATTTGTGTAAGAAGAATAACAGAAGTGCCCACCAACACCAGCATAATAGAATGGGACTACTTGTAAAAGTGAGTAGCTGCATGCTTACATTGAGGGTTTACATTCACATGCGAATTTGATGAGATACACCAAAAATTATAAAAAATGCTGAGAATTCAGGAAAATGTTTTTCTGTATGTGAGAAGGAGAAGAAAAATGTAAACAAACTGATCATTTGCTGTGTGAAAAACAGAACATGTAAAACCTAAACAAACATCAGCTTTGTTTTTCGTCAAAAAACCTAGGCCACTCAGTTCTAACAGTTAAAAAAATACAAAAAGTCAAGTGTGTCTGTATTACAGCTTTCAAACACTAGCAGAAATATGCTATGGCACCCTATACCACTTACATTTGGATTTTTCCCCTCAAAAAAAATTAGAAAACTAAAATACAAAAAAAGAAACTGGTAACACCACATAAAAATATATCTTTTTAGCTGCAAATGCAGCAAGTCTATTAAAAAATTATATACAAGAACTGCTTAATTGCTGTGTCATTCTTCCATCATCGCCCAAGCCTCTTCTGCTTTTTGGTAGTACTGATTTGCTAGTCTGCCTTTCATGGCTTCCATTGCTGCTTCTGCTGCTTCTGTGTACAGCTCACCTACAGGAGAAAACAGTATTGGTTATGTTGACAGGGTAAAGAAAAACATCTCTTTATCCTGAAGATTTGAAGGAGAAAAAAATTGGGGTCAAACTATAGGGCCAGATGTATGGGTGTATTTTAATTGTGTCAGAGTTATATCAGCCGGGAATCTGGCTTTTGCTCTTCAAGCTGAAAGTTTACATGACTGGCTGCTGATGGCTCTTCAATGTATTTGGAAGGTCTGGAATCATGACTGGCCTGTAGGATCCCCCAAGATAACTCTAAGACTTAGATGCCCAACATACAGATTACACAGCAACTCAGACAATGTTGTGTAGGGCCTGGGAGTCAGGGGTGTAACTCAAAATACAAGCAGCAACCTGCACTTCAGAGGCCTCACCGGGAGTGAATGTTGCTTGCTAGTGACTCAGTGTGTCACAGGATGGGATGTGGTAGCACCCACTACCTCTGCCACTGGCAAGATCTCTTATTTCACTGTTTCCAGCCTTGTATCACCCAGAATCATCACAGCTTCATCCACAAAACTGAGGGTACTGACCCTCTGTATGTTCTATAACAGCTGAAGCAGGAAATGTATTTTTGAGGTAGATGCTGGAGGAAAAGGGAAGGAAAAGCAGGATTACTGATTACAGAAACAAGGCCTCACCTGATCTCTGTGGATCCTTATTCAGGTGGAACCCTCCCGTCATTAACATCTCTGCTTCCCTGGCCAGGAGCAGATACCGGGGATCATCCTGGGTGCCATCATATTCACCTCCCTCATCATAGTCAGTCATGTTCAGTGCAGCATTGTACCAGTACAGCGCCTCCTTCCAATCCTGTACTCTGAAGTAAAAAAAAAAACCTTTGAAGATGGTTACCTTAGGAAACAAAATACTTTGCATTGCAGATTCAGAATTCAGTTTTGCCCTAGCTTCTCAGAGCCTTGATGCTCTCCAAGAAAGCAAATGTTCTCTTGGAGGCTGCACTGCAGCATCAGGTCACTGTATCAAAATGAGGCTGGGGTCACCTTATGCATTAATTACAGGGAAGAATGTATCAGACTGAAGTGTCCTGCTTCACTCCAGAGTCTGCACTTCAGTACTGGTCATATGGTTTGGTCTGGCATTTATAGTTGTGAAGATAACCGATTTAGAAACAATCTGAAGTTGTAGAGAGTTGTTTCATAAATACTTGAAAACCAGCAGTTTTCATGTTGAGAATGCTCCATGCACTTCAATGAGAAGTGTAATGTTATTTTAAATGTCACCATTGCCAGGAGTTTCACTGTTGTGCAAAACGGAAGACTCAGTAAGTAATAAAGACGTGCTACAATACAAAAGCAGAAAAGTCACTATCATCACCTGTTATATTTAGTACTTAAGGAAATTAATACTTCTCCACTTTTAAAATGCTTAAAAAAAAAAAAATCAAACCAACACACCATGGAGCCTTTTGGCAAATCACAATCTAATTCTTAGTCACAATGCTGCTCCTACCCACTCCTGCAACCAGAGAGGAGTGCTGGCCAAGTTAAGAGAGACTTTACCGGGGTAAAAACATTTTTAAACTTCTTAAAACTTAAACTCACCCCTAATTAAAAGTAATATCCTCACATTAACACTACGTTCCTGTGAAATTTCCATTCCTGTTTTTATTATGAGGAGCAATGAAAGACTACAACTGTGACAAATACTTCGTTGATCTGACTGTATCTCATCTATAGTCACTACACAACCTCACTATTTCTCCTATTCTATGGCTTCTTTCACAGCTTCATCATAAAAACCCCACTTTTTAAAAAATCTGTGCTTTCAAAAAATCACTAAGGAGGAGATATGGCAGTTGTAAATACTTTTCACTAATTTTTAGGGTGCTACATCTCCAAAAGAACTTGTGTTAATTTTTTCACACTGGTCCCAGGATTTTAAAATATGCAACTCCCAGTGAAGTCAAGGGGAGTTTTATCACTGAGTTCAGAGGAAAAAAAAAAAAAAAAAAGGCTATCATAGGGCAACCTTGGTACAAAGGCTCAACTCTAAAATGCAGGTGGATCCAACACACATGCAGGTGTCCAACAGCAGAAATTATCTCTGATTTTCTTTCTGTGCTGATATATCATGGCCTAAACTCTGCTTTCATTCACAGCTGGGTAAGCTTGAAGCAACTCCAAAACACTACTTTACAGCATTACGTATGACATAACTGCTCTTCATGTGAGTGAAAGACATGCAGCAAGTGCTTCTCCCCATTCCCTGTGGAGTACCACCAAGTTACTCAGTCATGCTCAGTACCTGTCTGAACCAAGATTTACACCCATATCATATGCTCTTGCTACCAGAATCATGGAAGGCCGGTCTCCAGCTTCTGCTGCTCTTAGCAAGTAATCAAATCCTTTATTTCTGTTCTCCTTTGTGTCCTAGTAAAACAAAACAAAACCTTTAAAATGCATGTTTCTAAGTAAAACCATCCCCACCTTCCTTTAACACTAAATGCAGTTTGCCCCAGTCAGTAACAGCTGCAAGTGTTTAGCATGTCTGAGAAACAGGCCCAGCCATAAGAAACTAAGAAGCTGAATAGCAAAGATCACCTCAATAACTTCCCAAAGGCATGCCACAATTTGCTGGCAAAACTAGGAACAGGCAGCGTTTTTTGCTGTTTTGTCCAAGTCCTTAATTAAAGTCATTCACTTTCTCTGAAGAGGCTACAGAACTCCTAACTATGGTTATTGCTTTGTCTCTATTTCCTGCTATTCTTAGGTTATTTTTACAATAGACCACAATTCTGCATTTTGAAATTTTCTTTGATCTTTCTGTTTACCTCCAGAGCGACCTCGGAAAGAATGTGATGTGGCAGCTGAGAGTACATGAGTCCTAACCCAACGATGGCTTCCAGCTCCCCACAATCTGCAGCATGCTCCAGGTGAAACAGAGCTGACTCCTGATCCCATTCCTTGTCTTTCTCACAGAAACGCCCAGCTTCGTGATAGCGAACCATGGCCAAATGAACCTAGAACACAATTGTACAGGAAAGAGACAAAAAGTGTTTAGATTTGCTTCTTCAAAAGCCCCATACCCATACTTAGGCACAAAAATACCTCTCTGAGGTGACAATTAAAGCTAATTGTGTACGTCTGTGACTGAGCAGAGTTAACAGAGACTTGAACCTGACTTGTGCCTGAGCATATTAAACAGGAAAAAAACCTGATTATACCCAGTGCAGCTGCTTCTCCAGTTCTGTAAGCTTAAGACACATACAGCTTTATAAACTTGACTACTAGAGATGAAAGACCTAATTCAGCAAGACAGTAGCTGCCACAACACCTTCCCCCATCAGTGTGCCCTGAGCAGTCTCACAGCAGCCTTTAGGAGACATCTGCTAGAGCCTTGGAGACCTTTAGGAGGCAGTCATAGTTAAGGGCACCCAGCCTGCAATGGCCCAACATGCCAGCCAGCAATGCAAACGGTAGTGACCATGCGTCACAGATATTTATGTACAGCAAGGGCCCTCACAGGAAAGGAATTAACCTGAGGCATAGAAAAATCAAGAAGGTTATCCAGGGTAAAATCCTCATACCACCTTTGTCAGTAGGGGCAGGATTTTGTTCCAACCAGGACACGGGTTTTTGAGGGGTTTTTTAATCCCCCTCCCCAAGGGAAAGGCAGGTTTCCTCTCAAAGTGAAAGGTCTGAGAACATCTGAGGCTCTCAGGATGTTCAGGAAGAGCTACACCATGCGATTTGATTGTGGACTTAAGCCCATATATAAATCCAAACTTAATTCACATTTGCATTGCCTGGGATATTCTGGAGTAAAAAGAGTTTGCCCATGCTACCATTTTTCAGGAGCCCAGCCTTGTCTGTTTGCCACATATTGGCTAAGGCACACCACATCTATCCCACTGTATCTTCTTTGCATGATGCCTCTGAAAGGCAAATGAACCAACAGCAGGTTCCTTCCCTAAGGAGCCCAGATGTTGCAAGTCCAAAAGCAGATGGAATTAATGGGTTCCTGAGCTTAGATGTCCCTTATAAAATGATTAGGTGACAGAAAGCTGTAGACATGTTATTTATTTTAGCTGCACAAATAACTTGTGCAGGGTAACACCTGTATGTAAGAAATAAATACAAGATGTTTCTTTCCAGTTGGAAAAAACAGGATTACTAGGCCCATCCTACCTTCCCAAGGACTGACTTCCCAATTTTCTTTTCAAGTTCTAGTGCATTGAGCCTCTGAATTTCTTGGGCAACACAGGATGGTCTGTGAATGTGGACTCTAGAAGAGTTGTAGAGATTCCATTTCTCCACACTGATCTGAAATAGGGAATATACTATTATTTCTATCCAAAATCAAAATTTCCATACTATTCACATGGATTACCATCCAGAAATCAAAGCCTCCATTAACATTATTACTTATTACTAAATACTGTAATTTAAGACATAGCTTTCAAAAGACATGTTAGTAGCTGAATAAATGGTTAATATTCTTCATCAAAGAAACAAACTAAAGCCCTCTATTCCTAAGTTCAACATTAAATATCTTCCATAAATGACAGCAGCGAAGCAAAGCGTTATCTTTAAGTTCTGAATCAGAAAAAAGGTACTTATAAAAATAAGCACCTGAACAGTCCCACTGCAAGCACTGAGATTATCCATGCACAAAATAATTGAACTTTTTTCTGGTCAGAATTTCAGGTGGAAACATTTTAAATGCTGCTCATATTCTACAACTCTAGAAAAAAAAAGTAACAATGCAGAAAATGATGGGCAGATACATGCACTGGTGCAAACGATGGGCAGATACATGCACTGGTGTTTCTCAGGATGTCCAACACAAATGAGAACAAACAACTTTTCAATGTAATGTGTGGATGGGAAACAGTAGCCAAAAATTCATATCGAAATGAAAGCCTTTGGATCTACGCAGGGTAAACATAACAGGGAAGGTTACCAGCCCAGAACTTCAGTCTGTTAAAGCTGTTTCAATTTCCTGAAACAGCAATATATAATCATTACAGTTGAACTATTCATTGTTGTCAAAGCTCTGTTTTTAGCTTCCCTGCAGAACAGAGTTATTTGTTTGTTTATAGCCATGGAAACTAGTTATCACAGAAGCTATGTTTTGTAAAAACATACAAGAAGGTCTGGTCTTCCATAAATCAGTTAGATAGTGGAGAGAGCTACTGTCATGTATTTCAAACACTGCCTGTTTAAAAAAAAAAAAAAAAATCATCCAACCACATATGGGACACAATTCCAAAACTAAAGTGCAGAAAGGAAATATAATCTAGTGAGGCAGGAAAAAAAGTCCATAGCACTATAATTCTTTTTTTAAAGTGAGAAATGCATGCGTAATTCCTAATTTATGTCAGGGATCAGTTACAGAGGTGAAAATTTATTTATAACAGTACTTGTTTAACTGGAAAATAAAAACAAAACTAAAAAGGAAACAACACAGAGTGGTAAGTTAATATTAATAAACATATTCTGTAGCAGAAAGGGAAAGAAAACTGACATCTGATTTAGTCATGTGAAGTTAGATGGAGATGAGTGGAACAAAGGTCAAGCAGAGTAGCAAACTCTTTGCCTATGAAGATTTCTGCTTTATTTACCCTTGCAGAGCTTCCCAAACTGTCTTCATCAGATTCATGTCTTCGGTTGTTGTTTGAATGGCCCTACATTAATGTAAAGACTTGCATCATTTAATCTGCAGCAACTGATGTGTGCCAGTTACCCTCTAGACTGTTCCTATTCAGCAAAATTAATAGTGACAATGACAAAATAGTTTCCACTGGATTCTCTTCTCAGTGATAATCACAACATAAAAAGAAACATACTGAAACGTTAGAGTATGGCACACCCAGGCTTTAATCCTATAACCCAGATAGCTCATGACAAATACCTTGCTGCTTCGAAGGTGACAAAAAGAGCAGTACCTTTTGGAAGCACTACTCACTTTCCTATCTTCCAATTAAATATCTAGTTAAAATCTTCAGGTCAAAAAGCATTTACTTAAAAGTTTGTATTTTGAAGGCGTAACCAACTAATCCTAGGAATTCTAAAGGTGCACATTATTAAATGACAACAACATTAAGTTCTGTGATATGCCATATAAAGTCATAGAAAGCAGAGAGGGTAAAAGGAGTCTGAAAATAGATTATGACCATGGATTCCATGAGACAAGAAGGTGGGTACATTTCTCAAATGCAATACAGAATACTTAAAAAAAGCCCCACAGCAACACACAATCAAATGTAATATTTGAAATTAAGCTCCTCATTACAAACAGGTTTTTTCCTATAAAAGTGTCATTAACATTCCCAAGATGAGTAATTTTGCAACATGTGAGGATGTCTTTCCAAATGTTTCCTCTGTTTACAAAGTCTCAATCGAGATATAAAAAATAAGGTTCTTTTACAGAAACAGTTCAAGTATGAACAGGCTCAACTCTGCTAAACCCAGAGTCAGATTCTTACCTTTTCTCTATGATCCACATCTTCTAGCTCACTTCTCTTTTCGCTGGGATATCCACTGTCTCCACCATTTTCAAAATCCTGCAGATAAGAACAAAACATCACAGCATTAGCACTACACCTTCTAAGTATCTCAGTGTGCCCTTTCTCAGAGAAAACTTTCTGCTGGTTCAATGACAAATGCTGGATGGATATACTGGATGAAAATGATTGCATGTTATACTACCTCTGACAGAAAAAAACCAGGACTTAATGACCCAGAAGGTACTGTCCAAGTTTGTGTTCTCTCTTGGGTACATAAAAAAATTAGAAATAATCAAGGAATCACATATTTTATCAAGCCAAGAGACCACTTAATATAGTTTTCAGTCTTTAGTTGTAGCCAGTTAAAAGATAGAACAGTAACTGACAGCCCGTGGTACTAAGGCCCTAGTGTTGGAAAATTCCCATTGCAAACTTACTGCAGTCTCCTCAGGTGAGCTTCTCTAACATCCCACAGTACCAGTATTTGCAGAGACCTAATCAATGGGGATTCTGTTTAGCTTTCATACCACAGCAGTCGGCACAAGTGCCAAAGACACAACATGCAGGCAGGGGAAGAGACACACACTTTAATTACCTGCTAAAATACACCACATGCAAATACATTTCTGGAAGGAAAAAAAAATTAAAACTATTTTAAAATAAAACGTTCTGCCTTTGTTAGAAACAGCAAATGCATGCAAGTAACGTGACCTGCAAGAATGAAAGCAGGCAGACCACCTTTTATGAGCTTTTACTGAACAAAGCCTTCAGGCAGTCCTTCAATGACACATTCATTAAGGAACTACTGTCTCATTTTCTGTTGCAAAGACACTCACCCTTTGGTTATCAAGCTGATCATAGTCTTTGTGAACCAAATTATCTACTTCATTGAACACGGGCCAATCTAGGGAGAAAAATATTTGCTTCTTATTGTAAGGATAACATGCTTGAAGAAAAAGCTCTAAACACCATTATTTTACCACAGTTTTTTCATAGAAGCAGCTGTGCATTAATTTTCTACATAGAAGTACTTCTAGTTTTATTTCTGCTAAAAGAACAGTGCTAGAGACAAGTATTCTGGACTAAATACAACATGCTGTTGTGTTTAAAACTAACAAAATAAAACAACTCGCTGTCAAATGTTCAGGAACCCCCAAAGAAGCTATGCATGAAGCTCACTCACTAAGCATGTCCATCTTTTGGCTGTGAGGGGTTGCTGAAGAAGGAGAGCAGGGTAGAGAGTCAAACGCTACATCGCTCATGCTTTCATCTCCAGAGTTTTCAGACAGGCGGAAGAGCAGAGGAGGCCGACTACCAGAGACTGTTCTCACCCGGCTGCTGCCACATTTTTCCTCTGTGCCACGGAGAATTGTTTGAGCAGATTCCTTGGCAAATTAACAAGAAAGTCCCATGAATAATGCTTCTCTGTATTCTAAGCATACTACATAAACCAACAGGAATGTTTATTAGGAGTCCTCTACAAAAGGGGGGGGGGGTATAAACACGCACATGTACACATAACTATTTGCTTTTAGAAGTTCTACACCCCAACAAAACATCAAGTCCTGGATTTGTTACAGTCAGAGACAGTTCTGTTTAGAACTGAATTTCATTCAAAGCATTTCCTCGAGTCTCATTCAATAATAATAAGATCAGTAATATCCGTTGAAACTAAGATCAGTTAAAGACAAACAGTTCTCTTTTTTTCTCCCCAAATTAGGTTTGTGAGATACAAAACTTACTAATGATTTCAGCATCCAAAGGTATACTTGGTCCTAAATATACTTGTGTTACAAGGTTCCCTATTAATTAAAGCTACAGCATTAATTCAGAGACAAGTACAGATAAGATAGCTTTAAACTGCTAATTTAAACTGCAACATTAGTGATTAAGGTGGTTTTATTTGCCATGTAACTAGCATAGTTCAGTTTTATTTACAGGGCTTTTAAGATTAGAATAAACCAGTTACACTGCTTAGTTACTCTTTTTTCATCAAACACTTACAAGTAATTTTTTATTATAATCCAAGGCATCTTTCTCTTTGGATGAAAGATCAAACGGTGCAAGCCCCATGCTTTTGCAAATCTTGTTGCAGAAATGAGAATGAAAGAACAAAGCCATACCTCGAACACCTGTGGCATTAAAAAAAAAAGTGAAGAAAAGGTTTACTCAAAGCTTATACAATGTTTTACTTATTGGAAGGTCGAGTCCCAAAGCATTTCCTAAAAAGTCAAAAGAGAAAGAAGGAGAGAAAGTACTTTGTAGTGCACACAGCTCAACCCCTTCTTCTTTATTTTAACATGTCTAAGGGCTTTTCACTCTCTCTGCAAGAGTGAAAGGAAGTCTGTAAAATCTTTAAAAGCTATGTATGCACCAGATATAATATTAAATTAATCCGCCTGCATCACCAAGAAACTTGCCTAAATTTGATCCTGCTTAGAAAACTTGCTGTATCCTATGAACAACTTCATGTATAGACACTTGGAGCTTTAAAAACATGCAAGGCTTATCTCTCCACGTTCAGCTGTATCTGTTCCTGCAATGTGGCAAGGAAATTAAAGGCCATGATAACTGCTCTCACACTGTAGGAAGCTACTTAATTTCATTGCTTGTTTGATTTAAGAGTAGGCTAGGAGACACGAGCCAAGATCAACTCTCATTCTAAATCTGCCCTTGAGTGACAGCTGCTCCGTTCAGGGACTTCCTACAATAGAACTTCCCCAGCTGTTTGCAACACTCTCAGAAATGTGTCTGCTCACTCAGCCATGTAGTAGCTACTCAGCAGGCAACTGGGAAGAGAAAATAAGCATCCACTAGCATGCGAAACAGGATCGTTGATTTTACCTAGGTTGCCGTCTCCAAAATCTGTACCATTCTCTGTATGGATCTGAGGGTCCGTGTAAAGATCTCCAACTCCTTGGATATCAACAATAATGAGTTGGTGTCCTGAGCGCTCAAAGGTGAAGTGACTAAAAGCCTGGGAAGAACCATAGAAGGTGTCTGAGAAAACTCCCTTGATCTACTGAGAACGGCTACACTTATTCACATCTTGTAAATGGGCAAAGAGCTCAATAAAGCTCTTAGTGAAATATAACTGGTACAAACATCAGGATGAAGAAAGCAATGAGAGACTAAAAGCATGTAGCAGATTGCTGCTCCAACCTGCCCCCACTCAGAGATAGGCTAAAAAAAGGTAGGGTGAAAAGCAGCAGTGGGAACATGCAGGGGAGAGGAGATTGCTCCTTCCTGTATTGCAGATTCTGTTTTCCACTGCAGTCTTCACCTTCAGAAGTGGGGAGCTGCCTGGCAGAGGGAACAACAGTGGGCTCTGAAGCCAGTGCAAAATAACTTCTGCACAAACACCCTGGCTGTACCTGTGGATCTCCCAGCTCTGCAGCCCTGGGACACTGCTTCCTTCTGCCAAGAGGCAAAGCTCTGCCACACTTTGGGGAAGAAAAAAAAAAGAACATCCACACAAATTCTCCCTCCCCTGCTACACCCTCTGGGAGGTCCCCCTGAGCAGCTGATCAGGCTCTACATTTGTGTATCAGATGATGAAATGCACATTTATACTCTTTAAAAGCAGCGTTTCAAGAATCAGGTATAAAAAGCACTTGTCTTTGGCATAAAGCTGAGGCATTAAGAGTCTTCTGGGAAGGCCTCCAAAAAAGCACTGCCAGGACTGGGAGGTGATAGGCAAACATTTTAACAGCAGCAAATCTCATGGAACACTTTGTTCCCAGCCTGTGAAAGCACAGTACTGATTCAGTGTACAAAAGACAGCCCAGAACATAAACCCTCATGATGCTCTGCTTACGTTGAGCATCATGACCAATACCTTAAAAAAGGGGGGAAATATGAAAAGAACTGAACTCTCAAGCCCCAGTAAAACACTTCCTTACACTGACCACTTTGTCTTTTTCGACAGTATTTTAAAGTTCTTTTACAAGATCAAGAATCACTTGAAATCTGTACTTGTATTTCTATACGCCATCTTGGATTCACCTCTTCAGTGGCTGTAGCTGAAAAACAGATTCTTACATGCAAATGGACTACATGTTTAGTTACATGAGTTGGGTATCTGCCACCTCCTTTTGTATCTTAGATGAGGCACCAGAAGACTATTTAGTACATGAGAGGTCTCTCTCCCCACCGTAGTTTGACCAGAGTTTGAAATATGTCGATGCCTGCAATTAGAGTCAAAGGGCTTAAGCTTTCCCAAGAGTATTAACTACATTCAACCTAACTCAGATGACAGACACTGAAATGCAATAAAGCAGCACTCAGCTCTTTAAAGAGCAGGCCCCAAATAAGAGGCAGACATAGTGCAAAGAGAGAAATTGATTTGGCGTTGTACTGGAAAGCCTGCAATTTCCTTTCTTGGCAGTAATGCAAGACCTCTGGATACAGCCAAGAAATTCCCTGCAGCAAACTCTGTGGAAAGCACTAAACAAAGCCTCACTTGCGGAGTAAGACGAATGTTGTCGTCTCGCACAAATCCAGAATTTGAGTTGTATTTGATGTATTTGCCCTCAATGTAATGTTCCAGATGAAAAAGAGGCTTTCCAGGTCTGTTCTTCATTTCAATAATACAGGTCTGTACTATATCCACCTGGGGAGGGAAAAAAGATAAACAATGACTAACAGAATACTGCCTGCAGATCAAAGTGCATGTGAATCCTCCAGCTGTGAAAACTTTCCAAATGAAAGAAGCTGAACAATTGCAAAGATCTGTCTGTTTAACAAGGGGATGATGGAAGAGTCACGAGCTTCTTAGGCTGTTGGAGCAATTCCATAAATTAAAAGCAGTCACTTCAAAACAACTCACTTTTGCAACAAATCCCTCTGAAAAATTCTCAGTAAGTGTTGGCTTTCTATTTTATTTCTGTGGGTACCTTAGGAGTACACAGCAAAGAGTCTATAGCCAGAGAGCAAAACATATAGTAACTACTGCACAACCTGAAGAAACGCCTTTTCAGAGAAGGACTGAAGACTTCTACCATTCGGGTATTTCTGCATCCTGCCTCATCTCCTCTCTCTGTCCCAAACACACTCCTAAAGGAGAAACCATCCCAACTCTCACTTTGCTTACATCTTTTCCCCCCACATGGCATTCACAATTTCTAGATTCCTCTGTGAGTTTCTCTCTATATCTCACCTTGCTGTTCTGAGATAGGTAGTTATTAAACTAACCCTCATATGGGAGGCAATGAGCATAGTCCGCATATTCAAAAGCACTCACTTTGGCTATTAAATTGTCAAAGTCCCCACACTGAGGCATACTACCTCACCCAGGCATTTTGTCACGTCACACACAGTCTGTACAGCCAAGAACAGGAACCAAGATACCACAGTGCATGTACAGCACCCATCCCACAAGCCACCTCTTCCACTCATTCGAAGTCATAGTTACACTCAGGCATTCAGTACCAGCTGCAGATTAAAGGGACTTCTCAGCTTCATTGATACATACTCTGGACCTACTCAGAGAGGAGCTGCTGGCTGGGAGTGAATGACAGTGCAGTCCTCCATCCCTGCACTGTAGTTTCTTGTCTTTTAACAAGCTGATTGCTGCTGGAGGTGTTTTTTTATCCAGGCCAAAACACCAACCTTTGACCAGCAACTATCCAACTTACCAGCATGGAAAAACACAAAGCTATGTTGGCTGCACAAAGTGTTTAACGTGAACCCCAGGACCAGAAACACAGCCAACAAAGCAGTAGAACCACCTTTTCCTGAATCCTATGTATCTATGCACACCCCTAGCACAGAGGATGGGAACTTCTCTTGATATCCTGAGTCTAGTCTGATATTCTATCCATTCGAGAGTTTCATACATCTTAATGCTTTTTACTTAACACAACGTACTAGTATTGTCAAGGAGAGACTTAAAGGAAACAAAGCCACAGTATCTTCATTTTTTTGAAAATTCTTGACTACTCCTCAAAAATCTGTATTTGCATAATTAGGTGTTTAGATAGGTTTACAAGATTTAAGCATCTGCATTCCTGAAGCACCAACAGTTAAGCACTTGCTCAGACTGCTGCTGGCAATAAATTCTGACATCTCTGGTTATCTCAAAAGCAGCTGGGCAAATATCAAAAAGAGCAATACAAACACCATTTTATTCCGGTCTGCATTTGACAGCTAAGAACAGTCAGACATTCACAAACACAGAGCCCCTAAGTCTGGAAATATAAAGCAATTTATCCATTTACTTAATTAAAAATCAGCTATCATTTAATGGAAAACACAGCAGGGCAGAAGAATCTGTAAGTAATTTAATAGAATGTGAAGAAGTACTTCCATCTAAACTCACTTGAAGACTAAACTAATAGGAGAGACAAACTGCATTTTTGCTTAGCAAGACCTCTGATTGTACCTGTTTTGGTGGCTTGTGCCGGTTGTACTCCTCTCCCCAGAGTTTTGCTTCCATCTGAAGTCGGACATCCTCAAAATACACATCCCGGTCCATGCTTTCTATGTATCGCTTGGCAACATAGTTATAGGCACCTTTCCAGTTCTGTGTGTGTAAGAAGTTGGACAGTTTTTTCCTGAAAGACAAATCCATTGTTGGTGAAAGGAAACCCCAGAATTCAAATTCAATCCTCCCATTTCTTTGCCTGCATGGACAGAGCCAGGCCCTGAGATCAGAATTACCCTCAGTCAATTACCAGATATTCTAGCTGAAAAGTGAAGCGCGGGCCGGGCGCAAAGGAAAAAGCAACATCTCATATGAATGGCTGGGACACACCAAAGTGTTTGGTTTGACTGCAGCTACTTCTAACTCTGAACTTCCTCCTTTTCTCACCTCCCTTTCCTCTCTGTTATCTTCAAACTCAGAGTATGAAGGGTTGGTGCCACCTCAATGCCCTGTTCTAATGTCAACAATTCTTTTCTGCAGAATATAACAGGAAGTGGCCTTTCAAATATGAGAGGAGAAAACCGTCTCCTATGACGAGCAAAATGCTGCCTTCTCAACACACAGGGGTGACTACTCAGTATCCCCCATGCTCCCAGAAAACTGCACCTGACAGTCATTCTTGTGATGTTGCTTTTAACTTTTGTTGATGTGCAAATCTTTAATGCACAGATCCCTCAAAAGGGGAAAAAAAGAAAAAAAGGACTTTGACAACAGAGAATCTGCTTGCTGCCAACAAATGGATTAAGAAGGTGCCCCATGGTTGCAGAAGATGTCAACATTCAAGGAAAACTGGAAGAAACACCACATTGTTATAAATAATTCCAAAGCAGACACAGTCTTCTTTCTAGGCGCAGCTTCATCCATTTATATGGGACACAAGACAGAAAACACTTCTTCCCCCGCCCCACCGAGAACTTAATCCAACAGAGAAGATAGCAAAAAGGTGTAACACCCCTCTGCTGTGGCAGCAGTAGACCCCAGCAATGCCAAGCAAGTCTGAAGAGAGGAGTATCTAGAGTAAGGCACAGCTGGCTACTGAGCAGCCCTCATACTCTGTTCAGTAACACCAATGGTTCTCTGAGCCCTTCTTGGCGCCACGGCAAACTGTACATTTTGAAAAGCTAGTAGCAGCACTCCAACTCTCAACCCTTCCTCTCCTTCCATTCCTCTCTTCCAACTCAAGACCTTGGTGCACAAGTCTTGGTACAGGGGACATTCTAAAGGCAAAGCAACTTCAGATTGTCTGTCCTTCTGCAGGGATTGGCCGACAGTTGCTGTAACAGAGGCCTTGGAAAACAGAACAAGCGAGGTAAGATTTTCAGCAAGGACTTGAAACCTTTCCAGTTCTCTGAAGAAACACACTTCTCTGCATAAAACAAGCCAGCTCGTGTGCTATTCTGAAGCCAATACTCTCTGAAGTTCATTGAGCCACGTGCAGCTAATGCTATCACTGTCATGACTAAAGAGTTGCAAAACTCTAGAAGAGAGAGTGTCAAATGGGAAGTATCAGCGCACCCCTGAGAAAATCCAGCAGCAGAAGCTGACGTACGAATTATGCTTTCTTTGTATGACAGGTTAAGGCAAAGCTGCAAAGGTAAATCTCTGTTTATGGCACTACTCAAGATACTGTGTAAAGGGGAATTTGGTAAAAAACAAGAGCTAAAAGCAATGTCAGCAAGGCTAAGGTTTATTACTTCTTAGGCTTCATTCGCTGCTGTATTTATCTACCTTTGCAGGAACAGAGCCACCAGCACTGACTGATAATGAAACAATGCCAAAGTGGAGGATTGATGGGTTACTCTTCCTCCTTTTTGCTCAAGTTCAAAACATCACGTTTCTGTCACTCAGGAGTTTCTCTCTTTCGAGAGGTGAAACAAGACATGAAATGCAATTTCTCTGGATTCTGCAGCTGGAAAGAAGAGGGAAAACCTTAAAAACACACACACGTACATTTTCCAGGAAAACATTCATTTCCAGAGCCTGGAAAGGGTGGGGTACTCTTCTAGCTTTTACAGCTAGATGCTGATGCCTGCAACCATTATTTGCTAACACTCTCGAAGGAAAGCAAAGTTCCACCTCTGTCTTCTCACCCACTTTATCCTTCTGGAAAGAGTAACTGTTAGTATTGAAGCTCTGCCTTCCTCAGAACAGGATTACTCTGGTACACATGATCCAGAGTAAACTCTGGGATCACAACCATTTTCACCAAAGGAAGCTTTCTGAGTTGAGATTGCGCCACTGAACTATTCGTTACCCTTTTCTCTGCCGAACTATAGGCCTCAAGTTGGCCTTCAGGCTGCATAGATCTACAGCCTCATATCAAATTCAGAGATACTTAGCGCACCAGGAACACAGAAACAAAGTAGCTGCTTCTGTACTTTTATGAGTACTTTGCCTCCAAGAGATGGTGGAAATAGTCTAAATTTATGAATTCCTAATTGACAGGCTGATTATCCTTGCTGGAACTGGACATGACTGCATGTTATCCATCCCACTGTAGTTCCAGTACAGGCCATGGCTTGACTCTTCAAAGCAAACTCACTGCATACCTGCAATCATGCTTGCTTGTGCTTCCCTTAAGAGAACAGTCTGCTTTCTGAACCCCACTCCCTGTGCTGCGGCTAAAGTCACACGAACAGGAATAAACCCCTCCACTATACCTTCCAGAAAGGCAAGGCAGGGAGCTAATGGGGAGCCGCACTTTACACAATTTCCACCAAACCTAAGTGAAATTCCAGTCTCCATAGAAGAAAATACTGCACAGAGGCCAACAAAGATAAAGCCAGCAGATACTTACGTTCTGAAACACTCTCGCATCGCTCCACGGCCAAAAGGCTAGGGAAAAGAAAAAGAAAAAACAAGAACCCAGTGTTGCCATTTCTACAACATTCTAACCAGTGACACAACCACGTCTTCCCCCTTTATATCCTGCAGAAAGCAATTCTCAAACAGGCTCTATACAATATCTATCTCCTCCTAAAAGAGTAAAAACCCACTGGCAGTGTCAGTAGGAATCTGGGGAAAAGACACCGGGAATAAGCCCCCCAATATCCCACGAAGCAGACATGATATATCTTTTAAAGAAGCTATTTAAATTCTCTCTGCAGTTTGGAGTCAGCTCTGCTGTGACTGTCTAGAGGAGCTGGCTTCGCAGACTTCACATGCTCCGCATTTAGGCTTCAAAACAGCATGTGCCAAACAGAGCATCACCTCCCCAGACACCAGATACTACATCAGTAGCACAAAGCAAAGTGACTCCAACACAGTCTGTTTTCATCCTAAGAGTAGAAATTATTTGGAAACACACAAAATAGTAGGACTATTGCCAGGCAGGGAGATGAGGCCAGCAGGAAATGGGAGGGACATCACTGGGAAAGGAACAAACACCTCATGTTGTTGATGAGGAAGGGCTGACTCCATGTCCTACTCTACTGTGGAAAGGCTGTTGGGAAACCAAAACACAATGGATGAGCCAAGGAGAAAGAAAGGTAGGAGAAGAGAATAACATTAAGACTTCAAGACTTCTATATGAGGAAAACACCTTGCTGCCACTATTCACTAACAGGAAGAAATGACAAATCTGACTGCTAATAAACATGAAGGACAATGTGATCTTACTTGTGAAGCCATCTTGATGAGGACTTCATCTTCAACCCAGTCCCCAGTAACTGCATTGTACCTGCAAAATCAAGAGATGTGGCTCTTAGAAAAATGCAGAGGGAACCCAAATCCACCCACCCCAGTGCCTATCCTTCCTTATCTCTAGCTGACTGCTAAAAAGTGCTGCTGCCACTCCAACACAAAAACTTCTAGTCCTCCCACCACACTCCTGCCATCCTTACTTTGGGTGGGAAAGAAGAAATATGGATAGCTCTTTGAAGAGACACCGCATCCTATCGACAATGAACAGATTCTGCTACGGAAGTTAAACTTTTGCAATACTACAAATGAGGCTCTATCTGCTTTGACAGTCCTAGGCAGTACACTGGAGCAGAAAGAGCCCTACCAAGCCCCATGCACTGGACAGGTAATCTCCCCCAACCCTGAGCTTGCATAAAACTGGTTCTGGCTGAGGATCTGCTGCAGGGCTGGAGAGGATGTGAGCAGAACACAGGACCAGCTGTAGCTGTGAAAAACAGCAGGGCCAAGAACTGCCCAGCACTGCACCAAGGGAGGAGCAAGTCTCTGCACAACCCTATGATAATACAAAGAGTATGACTGTAGTTTTTCCCCACCCCCTTAACTACCAACACAGTAAAAGCCAAATTGAGAACCACAGCAGTTGAGTCACCAACACATGATTGTTTCCAACCTGATTACCAGAACCTCCACTGAGTAATTCATGCATGCAGACACCCCATATACTCCCTTTTATATTCTGTAACAACTCAGTTTGCAGCAGACAAAAGAGGTGGAAATAGAAAAATCAGAGCCATCTCTTTTTACAGGGTGGTCAAGAAGCCCTAAACCTATCTTATCACTTATTTGTATTTTACAATATGCAAGCTCTTTCAGGATTGTGTGGCTGACCAGGGACAGATGCAGTCTATGCGGACCCAGAAGAGCACTGCATGACAGCATTTCGTGATTGCAAGGGAGGCCTCCCCAAACGCTCATGCTAAGGGGTAATTAACTGGCCTCTAATGCCTACTCCTTCCACCCAGACACTTGTGTCAGTAGGGTAAATGTTTTGGCAAAGCCTGTGCTAAAGCATGGAGAATAGTTCAAGGGCCAGTCTCAGTTTCAGCACGTACATCATGGTGAGCTATTCTGGGCTTTATAAGGATTTAAATTCCAGCCACATGCAGCAATACTGCATGGACAGGCAACAACGAAATTGCTATTTTGGGAAAGGCAGAGTGTGTTTATTTTTTTTTGTAAACTATTTAAACTAAGTATGCTGCCTCTTTATTGGAATTCATTTCCTTATCAGATTAAGTTTACAGCATTAATAAATCAACTAGGAAATACTTTTTAGCCTTGCTTCCTATCTCTACATGGTGAAACCCTTAGTACTTAGGTAGGAGAGAGGGAGAAAGTGTGACACTGGTTTGCTGAAACGTTTATCTTGTGATGATGTGCCGCATTTATGTGTACCTGGCAGATTCAGTTAAGACACACTCACTTTGGACATTATTGAAACTTCTTCAGCTATGCTCTTACACATATTCTGCATTACACAAACACAGCCCTTGTATAAACCAGTACATTCCGTCTAATATCCGCATTAAAAGCAGAAAGACTCACAGACCTGTAACGAGTGGCGTGTTCTGTCTCAATGTCCTCAAGGTGAAATTCTGCCCACGGATCAGGCATGTGCTTAGCTTTCTGAATAGCATGTTTCCAGGTTTCCTGAAGAAGTTGCAAACTGGCAGGTTATTTATAATCAGCAGCAACTCACAACAACGGCATTTAGTTCTAGAGTACATAAGGAATCCAACGCTATAAGGATGTACAACTACATCCCCCTTCCCAAAGTACTATTCAGAACAGGAACCCAGTGGTACAGAAGACCACTCTGACATTTTTATAGCTTCCAGTATAGTGAAACACAGGTTAGAAATATAAAGCATCAGGTTTTGGTTCAATTTGCACCAACAAAGTTACTGAGAACAGAATCTGGTCTTGCATCTACCAAATATAATTTGCAAAACCTGTTGTAATTTGCAATATCACTAACACACATTGCAAATATTGGTAAGTCAGACATACATGATACTAATTAATTTTTAATGTTTTGATTTTTAACTTTTTATAACAGCATACACTGGCAGTGTAAGCATACAAAAGAAATCCAGTAGTGATAGAACAATATGGAGGAAGAAAAAAAGCTCTGTAAACCCCACGGATCCCCAAATTGTGCTCAGTGTAAGCAAGAAATTAGAACGTTGTAAAAATTTACTATTATAACAATTCCAGATAAGTAGCTATTTCAATCTTCAACAAATCAACAGTAAAAAAATTAAAGGAGTGTTCTGGAATATAAGCACAGCCAATTTGGATGATTTTTCTCTTAACATTTTGATCTCCCCAATTTCACATTGTACTGTTCCAAGAGAACTGGAGATAAGATCCTGTGATGTGCCAAAGGCCTTTGCAAGGTGAGCAGGAGAAAAAGCCACTCGGCACCCCTACCAGTAAAGAAATACTGAGCTCTGAGATTTTCTTACTGCCTCTCTTACTGAATTCCAAGGATTCAGGAACAGTAACTTTTAAAATATTGGGGACAGCTTTTTCTTTGGAATTTAAATCTTGGTGAAAACTTTTTATACAGTATAAACTGGTGTCAGCAACGACAAAGATTTTGAGCAGCTCAGCTTTTAAACTGCTCACATTTATTTTTATTTCAGCTCTAAATCTGCATACTTTGCAAACAACTGAAATGCTTCCCTTTCTGAAAATAAAACCACAAAATGAACACGACACTACCATAAATAGAACAAGTTTAAAAGATACACTGAGAAAGATTTCCTACATGTTTCATAACAAAATGAAGTTGCCTCAGATCATGCAACGATACAAGTTTCATATGGACCTGGGCACATCCATACTTGAATATATATGAAAAAATTGGGAGAGACAGAAACAGGTAGAATTGCTTGGTCAATTATCTATGTCAAATCATTCTTGAGCAGGGTCCAACTCCAAAAGGTGATCTGTGTCCATGATAGGTAATGATTTAAATAAATCAATAGCTTGTGCTTGATCTTGTGAGGTGCTTTGTACAAAAGCTATATTCTAATACTCAAACAAAAAGAAGCTGAAGTTCATGGAAATGGTGCCAGCAGTGCAATTTTTCTCCTGCTGTAGGCATAACTACAGATACGTGCTTTAAAAGAAGGGATGTTTCAGGGTAGAGGACAAGAGATGGGTATTGTTTCATTTAACAGATATCTTTTTTAGTTTTGACTTGATGACTTCTACGGGCTGAGACAAGCAGTTCTCCCAAACAATAAAATAAAGAAAAAAAAAAAAGGCCATAAAAGGGGAAAAAAAATCTTAATGAATCTATTAGATATGGTGTTGACGTTTGCTTTTTAACCTACCCGACTATGGTCAACCACAGAGCCGTGCTTACAACGATGCTGTGTGTCATTCTAAAGGATGCATGAGAAACAAAAAGGTAGGAAATTACATGTGATAAGACAAATTATTGACAAAGAGTCTTTGTTCTCTCTGTCAATTAAAAAAAAATTCCACTTGAAAGACACTCTTAAAATTATATCCCTAATTTAAGTTAGTTCTTAACATCTGTGAACAAACCTATTGAGGTAAGTTCGCAAACTTTTTCTTGAAAAATATGCGTTAAAAGGGTCTTGCCTATTAACTAGCTAATTAAACATGTCTGAGTGCTGTTTAAAGGCAGAGAGCTAGTAACTACTCTTATCTGTCTCTGCATTTCATTAACTGCCATTAGCTTTGGGATCCAAGAGGTGGCCTGTGGTGGTTCAGATGTTATCAGTCCTGGCTGGCTGCTTCACTCTGTGCTGGAAGTCACCATTTCTGCAGCTTAAGCAGCAGATGCAGACTTCTTGCTCCACATCTCAACCCAAAGCATTTTATGTGTGCTAGGAGCTAAAATGCCAAACTAGACATTGTAGAGCCCGAAACATGGGCACATATATTCTGCAGAAGCAACGTGATAGCTTAGGAAGGAGGAAATAATTGCAGTTTCTTAAGTCTTTATCAGTTTTATCTCAGGCCACATGACTCAGAACTCACGCTGCAAACCCAGAGGCATTTAGTATGTGCCAAAACATCCACACAAATGAAGACTAAGCTTCTTAGCATATGCTAAAATCTGTCCCCTTGTCTATACTAAACTTCTACTCTTAACCTCCCTTGGGAATATGTACTTTTTGATGTTTCTATGAACTAGTAAAAATCTTACTGCAGACAAGACAGTTTCACTTTTAATGTGTTACTTAATATGTTAGCTGACTGAAATAAACCCTCTGGTGTCCCTCCAGGAACAACGCATGCATCAGGCATAACCAAGATTTTAGAGTCTCTATTAAATAAATAATATGTTAATATTTATATCAAGAAATGTGTTAATAAAACACATTAAATCCTAGCCTAGACAAAACCTAAGAGACGTGCCAGTTTACCACAAATGGTGCTTATTTGGAGTATCTAAGCTACAGAGTGAATCTCACTAGCATTCTTGAGGCTCCACTGCCTGTGTGTTCACCTCCCTTTGCACGGTGCAAAGGGAGCTGAGTGGAACAGGACACACTGCCAAGGAAGCACCAACTATGGCCCCTTTGACCTCTCGGCAATGCTGAGATTGCTGTTCATTTTAAAAAGGTCAGATACTGCTTGAGGACACCGTCAGGAACTACTGCCAGTGTGACATTTCATGCCCAAGCACAAGAGTCAACATGTTAAAAGCTCCCTAAGAAGCAATTATAACCTAAACCCCTGTCATTACAATTTTATAATTTACAATTTTATTTGTCCAAATAAAAATATTATGGATTGTTAACTCTGCTTTGCAAAATCCATAATAAAATATCTTCTGCCAGGCCCAAATTTAGCTTAATAGTATCATCTTTTAAATCTCCCATTCAATGTGTTGCTTTTTTAATGGTTTGATCATAATGGCAGTGACTTGTTCACTGGGAATCTGCTGCCTTTTTGTAGATGAAGATTCGCTACTGAATTAAAAGGGACAGTAAGCAATTCAATGGCAGGGTCAGACTACTGGTTTAATAGAATTAACTGCAGGCCTGGAAAAAACAGCACAAATGTATTTTTTCATTGAAAAGTGCTAGTACAAGAGAAGCAGCAGTTAAGAGAATCTCTCATGCCAACGATGTAAAACCAAAATCGTACTGAAGGCTGGAGCAAGTACTTACCTTAAAGCTAAACGAGTTTCTAGGAGAAGAGCTTGAACTGTACTGCTCAGTTTTTGCCAAGTTGTTATAATAATTGTCTACTTTGATACTGGCAGACTTGTTAGAAACTCGATCATCAGTTATTGGACAGATAAAATAATTGTCTTCATCCTCACTATCAGCATCAGGATAATTTCCAGAGTTTGCTGTAGTTGATCTAGCATTATCGATTCCTTCCATACGAAAAATAAGGTCCTCGTCTGCCATGTTTGTGGGAGGTCAGTTTAACTCCTGCAGTGATTAAAACAGCCACTATTCCAACACACATGCAAATGGAGGGAAGAAGCTGGGTGGGAGAGAAAAAAGAAGGCTGTTATTAAAAGAATAAATGATACATGAAACTGATGTCAGCACACTGGCAGAAAAAAATTATTTGCATATGGCTCTATAAAAAAATGATCCTCAAGTACCTACATGCGGTTTTGAACACCTCAGTGCTAGATCTGGGTTTCCAGAAGGCATTCCATTTTTAAATTGCTACAAGATTGAGAAAATAAGATAACCAAATATAGAACAGTACTGCAAACACTGCCTGCTGCCTATGGCTGGCATTTGTTAATGCTCCTATTTCCTCCTCTGACTGTTTTTATTCTTCCTTATCAGAAATGCTGAGTTTCACAAAACTGGTCTTGGAATCTCAAAGGAGTTTTAACCTCAAACACCACAGTCAGGTTTTTCAAATTTTTTCAGGACAAGTCTTCTCAAGGATATTGCATAGAAATTAGCAGGCAAAGGAGTTATAGAGTATTATCAAGCCACATAGAAAGTTGTCCCACCACTGCCAAGATTTAAGTTGGCTTTTAGCTCTCATACAGGCAATGGTCCACAGTGGAAAGCATGCTGCTGAAAAGTACAACACATTGCCCAGGCTACCCAGGATGTCCTCGGAAGGACAAGACTTCAAGAAAGGAGGCCTGCCATTCCAGTGCTGCTGCCCAAGCGCACTCACTAGTGGACTAGAGAGACAAGAGGAGGTATGCGCAAGGGGTACCTCAACCCTTCGGTCTTTTACACTTTGTGAAGGGATTTCACCTTGGACCAGTCTCGTGTGATCTAAAGTATCCTCTTTGATCTCCAAAGACAGCAGATACAGCAGTCTGCTCAACAGCATCAAGTCTCTGAGCTGTGTTTGCTTTAAACATAGAACTTAAAGGAAAAAATATTCTCCCTGGTTATTAGTTCTTTTCCAAAGGGGTTAGAAATTGATTTTGTCACTAGTTATTCAATTTTTTAGTAGCTTCCTGGATCCTAAGAGAACAGAACAGCTAGGGTTTGGCTTCTCCTGGGTCCTAGCTCCAAAGTAAACTAAGCAAATTGAAAGTAAAAACAACAGTGTAAGGCAGACAGGTCATGGGTTTTTATTAAAATCTGCTCAACTATTTCCAAGTCCAGAAGGTGACATTCTAGGTAAACATTTCACTGAGGCCTTCTGACACAGTAAACAATGTTAGAGTAAACAATCTGCGGAGTTCCATACGGGTATCAAACTGCAGCTCTGCCAAGTCTCCCATCTTACTGCAGCTTTCCCAAATTAGTGACACCAGATTCAGAGAGGCAGAAGCACAGACACTGTACAGCCCAACTGCTGCAACAGACATGTTATAAAAAAAGACAGGATCATAAAAATGTTTTTCCTGGCACTCAGGTTCCACACCTGGAGATATTGCAATGGAAACACGCCCAACAGCCTCCACCCAAGAAACAGTTTGCAATGGTTCGGCAGAGCTCAAACAGAAATAAACTCCCACAGGCCCGAGCTACAGGAAGCGAGTGTTGAATCTTCCACACATTACCAGCCGTACAGATGCAAACAAGTTTTTGGTCTCCCTCGTTTCACAGTCCAGAGCCACTGGTAGCACGACACCAACACTGACTTTCAGAGAGGAGCCTGCCAGTTTCCAGACCTATAAAGGCTCACCCTCCCACCCCACAACACCGCTTCAGCAAAGAGGCCTCTGGAACACAACGGGGTAAGTAGCTGAGACACCCCTGGAGTAGAACACTGCACGTTCTCTGCAAGGGCTCATTTTAGTCTACCCCACATAACATGTGCTGCCAAGCAGAAGGCCAGGGATAGATGCCCAAGTCGGAAACTGGCATGACCTGCCAGTACCCCTGCCTCCTGTTCAGTGGGGTGCTTCTCTATAGCTCAGCCTCCCTTCCCACATTGTCAGGCTATTTCCTAGATACTCTTGCACTTAAAGTGCCTTTTTTTTTTCCTCTGAACTCTTGTCCTTTTCCTGCTGAGCCCACTCAGATGATCAAGTATGTCTGAGGTTTCCAGCAATCAAGGAAGGTATGAACAGTCAGAGTGCAGGAGGTCCATGATTCAGCTGCTTCAAACAGGAAAGAAACTTTCACAGAGTAATAATCCATCCCTACTGACATGCTTTTCTAATTGCTGATAGGGAGGATTTTACACCCTTAAAGTTCTTCACATTTTCTGAAACTCTGATCTCATTAATTGCACTAAGTCCAGGTTTCAGAGTAATTTCCTTAAGTGTCTTCTGGGTAACACCAGCCTTTGCCAAATTTGATGACTTTCTGTAAAGAATTTAATGCCCAATAGCGTCAAAATTCCAGACCACACTAAAGAAAACACACAGACGGAAGTGAAATGACCTTTCTGCCATATACTGTTGTTAATTGTTTCTTCTATTGGGAGTGCAACAACATACAACTGATTACTTTATGATCATATCCGTGTGGAGCATCCCAGGGTCACTCTGCTGCTTCCTGTTGCATTTTTAATGCAACAATCAGCAAAACTGATCACAACCATCTGACAGCAAAGAACAACCTCATTAAAACTCATAAGGAGAATCACACACCAGGCAAGAACCCAGTGGGTATCAACACAGCACAGCTTCTTCCACATCACAAGTACCACAAGAACAGTTGTGCTGAGGATCTGACATCCTCACCATCTGCCTCTCAGGGATTTAGTCCAGACTAACTCTAGTCTGGTCTCAGGGAGCGGATACTGACAGTGGCTGTGTTATGTTCTCCAGGTAAGTTTAGTCTGCAATCTCAGAGACTGCTCTTCAACATGAATCAAAGTGCAACGAGCTGAGATGATCAGGAGAGTCACGTCAGAAGCACTTTTCTGATCAGAACAAAAAGCCAGTGTAGGCTCACCCAGAGGAAAGTTGGAAAGGGAGAGACTCACAAGGGACTGGGCTACTGCTTGATTTTACTGTACATTTTTGTCCTTAAAAATAATAAGGCAGATTTACAAACCACACCATGCCTCTTAAAATACTACCAGTGCTTAAGGGTATCTTCTCTGAAGCAGTCAGAAACCAGTAGCACAAGTACAACCTTTCAGGCACACTCAAATTACTGGGAAATTTTCTCTTCATTTTAGCTTTGGTTATCCACATTGCTCTGCTGCATCAAAAACAGGAAAGGGTTTTATGAGTGCAAAATAATCATCCAAATCTTCACACAGATTTAGCTGAGTTTAAACAAATATTTGCTGGCATCTCTGCTGCAGTGGATTTGCTGGCTCTTCAGAGAGGTACTGAGAGTATCACAGTCAAGTAGGGCTTCTTTTGTTCTTGATTAGAGGGCAGTAGACTACATAAAGCAGCTTATCTTGATTTGTTTCACATGGCATATAGGTTAAAACCTTTTTGGTCCTGGAGCCCTGAAAACGACGATTTGAGCATACAGAACATTGCAGTTAATCTCTTCTCAATGTTATGTAAGTATTGCACTGCCGTCTGACATCCATCTAATGGAAGTATCATCCGTTTTACAAGCTAGAAAAATTATATGTAGGAATGATCAAAGCCCTTGGAAGAGGTGGACGTCTACGTACATACTTTGAAAATATCTGCACCTACAAAATAGGGCAGTAGAATTTAAAATTTGGCCCTGATGCTGGCTGTGCAACAGCACGCAACTTAAAGCAGACACTTCTAAGTGTCCCATCAATCACTTAGTTCTAGAGCAACCTCACCCGAGCAGTTAAATCAGGGATTTTCACACAGCTAGCCTAAAAAGACAACTATAAACCAAGGTTTTCAGCTTTGCTTCACCGTTATTCTTCAGCTCTGTGCATATTCAATCTTTTTTCTCCATGAAATAGTACCAGGTAAATACACTCCTACAGCATTATTCATAGCTGTAGACCTCAGACCACAACTACTGAGAAGATGGTCACCACAGAAACAGTGCCTTAACATATGGCAGCTTTCACCAGCAACATTATGTTGTTGGTTACTGCCTTTCTGACAGAGGCAGCATTCCCACAGCTCAGCTAGCAACACAGCTAACACCGGAACTCCACCAGCATCAGGCAACATCAGCTACAGTAAACCACTGCTGAACGAGGCCTGGGTCACCTCATCTGACTTGGCCCTGAAGCAGCTTTGGAGCATTCATATAATCCGCTCTTCTAGCAAAGACCACATGAGAGCCATCATTTCTGGAAAGAAGCAGTGGCACATAACTAGAAGGGGAAGGTATCCTCAGTTGCCACTGCCACTTTTACTGCGATCATCTTACCAGAGTCTAACGAGTATTGAGAACGTTAACCTCTACTGCTTGTCAGCACTCACAAACAACAGAAGTAAAATGATGCTTCAAGTATGGGACCAACTCCAGGATGTACTGTAGCACTGGACTAGCCTCACTGCCCACAGCCGCTGTCCTGCACTCACTTCTACTGCAGTCAAATACACATCAGCATGTCCATCAGGTCTGAGATGGTCCAAGAAGCAGCAGCCACAGGAATGCAGGTTTATGCAGCAGCGATTGCAAACGTTCATGATTTCTGTGACTTGCTGTGTAAATGGAACACCATCACATGAATCAGTTTGTATTTAAAGCTAATGGTGTTCATAAAACACTGACAGTTTTTCTTTGAACCATACTTCTTGTAAAGGACTCATGGTGTTTACTTTGGAAGTGTATTTACTAAAAATCATCCTCACACAACATACTTTTAAAAACAGAATTCAATAATCCAACTTGAAAGACCACAAACACTGCTCTAAACCTCACAGTTTATTTGACCAAAAGCCCTATAAAAAAGCCTGAGCTTCATCCCAAGGCTTACATTGTGTGCTTTTGCATCATGGCATAAAGCCGCATTATCTAGGAACCCCCACACTTCTACAGCTCCTGTGTTTTCATCATCTAGTCTTAAATACCCACTACAGAAGGCTCCCTAGGGCTAAGCAGCAAAGAGTCAAAATGCGCAGAACCTAGCCTGTAAGCCTGCATTATCACACAGCCTGTAATTTAAACTACCCACTTCAATCGACTTTGAAAATTTATTCCAGCTTTTTAATGAACCTTGTCCTATGTGATTTAAAATGAACATAATCTAAAATACAGTCAGTTATTAAATCTGCTCAAGTCTATTATTTTGGGGGCTTTTCCAATGCCCGACTGAAGTATTTCTCTTTCTCTTGCCTTTATACCCAAGAGCCACACCACCAGGAGGGGCCAGTGAGTTGCAAGCACAATGCCCTATGCTGCCAAGCACAGTGCCTATGCAAACACAGATAAACAGAGGATAAAATTCACAACGCAGTGCTAGTAAAACCTGACTTGTTTCTTATACAGTGTCTGTGGTTACAAAACACTCCTGGTTTGGTAGGACCCTCAAGCAAGGCCCCACAGCTGCCTCAGCATTGAAACATGCCTTAATGCATCCCAAAGGGCTGAGCTATAAGAAAGCTCTTCTCTAGTCAGCAGAAGATGGAACTGGAGCATCTCCAGCTACATCTTAGAGGCTGTTTCAGCTCAGACACAGCCCCCTGAGCCACTTTAGCAAAGGACAGAGGAATAGGAACTGCCCTAGAAGACAGGAAGTCCCACCTTCTCTTGTAGAAAAGAATAAAAGCAATAATAACCCTTTTGGTTTAATATCACATCAGCTAAAGCCATCTCGCAGGATACTTGTAACACCTACAAGTAGTTTTCTCTTAACAGAGAAATCACTTTTTTCAGATCAACATTCTTTTCAAACACAGATTTGAAATTTAACCTAAGCAACTATACAGGCTGTGCACCTTACAACTTGTTAGCACCTTCAGGCACTGCAGACACAAAGCTACATAACACGGTCCAGAACAACAATGCTGCTATGTTAAGGTCCTGTTGCATGTTACAGAATTACCATGCTTTCCAAACACCCAGCTGACCCTTGTGAAGCAAACGTCTGTTCTCATGCGCACAGCATGCTGGCAGGAAAACAGGTTTAGTGAGTCAAGGTAACAGCTCTGATAAAAAAAACAAGATTAAAAAACCCAGAAATGTCTCAACTCACTGGCTACCTTTGGCAAACCTGGTCTTACCAAGTATAGATCTTCTAATGAAGCAGCCTTTTATCTCAGGTCCCTTCCAGTGTGTGACTACTGCAGACACCGTGGCACAAATCACATCCAGTGTGTCTGCAAGCACAGCTCAGTAATGCACTGCATTAGCTGGAGCGTTAGAGAGCAACGATGCAAAACTCACAAAGTGAAGGGGAGAGTTGGTCCAAGGCAGCTCACAGTACAGAACAACTGAGCCTCAAAACACCGTGCAAGGAAACACACCACGGCTCCAAGCACACACACGGCTTTTAGAGTGGCAAGCAGCAAAGCACAGAAACGACCCTTCTGAGTCAAGTCCACTGTTCTGCCAAACACGCAAATGCTATGTTAGTGGTAGCCAAAACACAAGGATGTAAGAGTTCAGAAAAGGAACTTCCAAGGTAACTTTAAAATGTCCTTCCACTGCCATTAATAGCGCTGTTATTTCAACCGGCTTTAAATACACTGAACCATTAACTATCACTGACTTTCTGTAGGCATTTGCTCGGTATTCCACATTAATCAACCCCATGCTTTATGCCACACTGTGGCATTTGAGCAGCTACCCGAGCATGCAGAGTCCTAAGGGCGGCTGCAGGCTGTCACCGAGCACTCACACAGCCCTTCAGCCGCCGGTGGTCCATCCACGGGCCACCCGCCGCACACACCCAGCCGCGCCCTCCTCTCGGGCTGCTCCACGGTTACAAACAGGATTCCGGGACTTTTCAACTAAAATTAATCGCACTGTCCTGCAAACGTGTACGGATGAAACTATTATCTCCAGGCGTAAGTGCGGGAGCGTTGCCGATACAAACACATCGGGTTATTTTCAGGCCACCGCACAAGCTCTCAGCTTGGCCGCCGGTCCCCTACAGGCTCTAACCACCAAGCTGTTCCCCATCTGCTGTCATTAAAGGCGCCCGTTCCGCCCTGCGAGCAGCCTGGTGAAGCTCTGGCGGGCCGACCGCCCCGCCGGTGTCAGCCCCCCGTACCGCACAGACACCTACCGGGTTAGCGCAGCCCAGATCCGCCACCCCGGCCGCAGCGGAGCGAAGAGCTGCCGCTACTGCCGCCTCCGCCGCCCAGCCCTCGGCCGGCGGGCGCGCAGCCGCCCTGCTGAGGGGAGGCGGGCAGCGGAGCCACGCCCTAGCGCCCGCGCTGCGCCGGGCGCCGCCTTCCCGCCCACCACTCGCCTCAGCGGCACTGGGGGCGCTCCGCGACCCGCCCATCGCCTCACACCGCGGGGCGGGGGGAGCCGCCCAGTCACTTCATTCCTGTGAACAAAACGTTGGCAATTCGAGGAGGAACGCCCCGATTAGCACCGTTAGGTGTCAGAGACGGGGGAGTCCCGGGCGGGAGGGAGCAGGGGGAAACCCGCATGAAGGCAGGTCTCCTGAGCGTTGCTCGCTGGAACAGCATCCGAGTGTCCTTTCGTTCCTGCTTCCCTTGGGTTTGGACCCGAGAGGAGGGTTTCCCGGGGCGGGTGCTCCCACGGGAAGGGCCCGCCGCCCGGCAGCCGGCCCGGGGGCGGGCAGGGAGCAGACACAGGCGGTGACCGCGGGGCCTGCGGGGGCTGCGTGCACTGCGGGTTGGCCTTTTCAGCCAGATGAAACCGCACCGCGCTCCTCTTCCCCGGGAGAGATGGCAGAAGTGTGCACCAGATCTCAAGGTGCAAAGGCTCCAGATTTCCTCAAATCACTCACATTTGCTTTCTTCCTAAAACATTGGCTTTCCGGGTTGAAAACACCCATGTTTAAGGGTTTCCTCAACTAGAATTAGTGGGAAATTTAAACAAAACTCCATTATCCTTTCATGGGTTATATGGAAATTAATGTAAATAGGGTCTGGCTTGGCTGTATTGCTTGACAGCCTGCAAAGAGCCTGCCCCTTCTGCTGTCATTACATTCATGTAAATAATCCCCGTTACTGCTTTTTACCCTAAGCAGGGGTTACAAAACCAAGACGGAAGATGTAAGTACACCCTTCATGACAGACGGATGGTTTCTTGTCCCATCACAGACAAGTACGCACAATCCCTGCTCCCTCCAAAGAGGGAGGCAACACTGAGAAATGCTGCTGCAGTGCTACTGCTGAGACAATCTTCAGCACGAAGATTACTAATATTTAATTAAAACCACACAGGGCAGATGCTCTGACTCTGCCAGGAACACCCGCCTGCCACCACCATCCTTACAAAAATTTTCCTGTAGCTTTAGCTTGAGGATTGGAGGGAGCAGCGCGTGTGAGCAGGAGCGCTGCCTGTGTTTGGAGGGTTCCTGCCAGTTTGGCAGCCAGCACTCTGCTGAGGCTGCAGCCTGCCTTTGGGGACGTGCAGCAGCGACCTGACTGAGCCACCGTTCAGTGCTGCTTCCCACAGGCACATTTCTACATAGCCTCAAACTCCTGCAGAGTTGAAGCCCAAATTAAACACACGTACAATGTTTGAGATTGCGTAGGAAACCTCTGAGGCTCTATTCATCTCCCAGCTCCAAATCACTGTTGTAAATATTAACAGCTATTGAAAACCGAGCGCTTCTGCCTCATCAGCACCAGAATGCGTGTCTCCCCATTTCTCGTTCTGTGGGCAGTCTGGCTGAGCCTGCTGGGGAGAGCAGCACCTCGCAGGGCTGTCGTCGGGATGCCTCACAGCAGGGCCTGGGAAGAAGGCAGATGCATCACATTAATTCTGAAGGCCTGGCTGAAGCCAGGTGCCTGGTTCCCACTGCATGAAAATGTGTTGATAATGGTTAAAAAAAAAAAAAAAATCACCATCTGCTATTGTAGGCTACTGATAACCCTGGAATACTGTTACTGGTGTGATGCACGAGCACAAGTGAACTGGCTTTAAGCTCATCGCTGGACTAAAGGGGACCCAGTGGGACGCGGCCGTATTGTGCCATATACCCTCAATGGGAGAGTTCTGCTGCATTAGGAACACAATTAGGTTACACCATCTCATGCAACACATTTCTCATGCTTTTAAGTAAGCCAGCTCTGGCACCCTGATGCAAGGCTGTACTTACTCTCAGGTTTGCACCTGGGGCTTCTCTATAATATTTTCTTAAAAGAACAATCAGTGATGACGAAAAAGTGTTTGATGAAATACTAAAGATGTATGTTGAAATTAGTTATTGGATATTAGCCCAGACATGTTGCACCTTCTAGTTTTAGTTTTCTATTTAGATGTTAACTATTATATCCTTAACACTTTAGAAGTTTGATTAACTTGATTTTTTGTTTGAAAATATTAAAAATTAAATTTAAAATGGCAACCTAGGAAATTCATGACTTGCAAGTCTGGCATGTTACTGTATCACTTAGTATGTTCAGTGTGAGAAACAAGCAAAAAGACCTCGGGAAAAGAGGGTTAGGCCAGACGTCACAGTGAAGCACTTAATTTTATTACGTTCTTGCAAGACCGGGTGTCTAACGAGTAGGCATGCCTGGTCAAAGAAATACATGAATTTTTATACCCTATTCCCGGCCACGAAATCCTTCCTCTGTTTCCCCATTGGCTGGGTACTCCAAAGGTTACAGACTAACCTGACACGCCTTCTACATGTTATAGTACATACCAGTTCATACCTCGCATGTCTCATTACCGCAAACGTATGCCTCCCCTGGGAGGAGAAGTTAATATCCAATACCCTATTAAGCAAGCGCAGTACGGCTTCGAAAAGACCCCTCTCTATCTCGAGCAACCTGAGCTGACCGCAGGTTCTTATCATATACGAACAACATCCTTTGTCTCACACTCCTACCCTACAAGACATCCTCTTGTTTGTATTATTAGGTTCTTATCATGCGAGAGCAACATCCTCTGTCTCACATTCAGCAATACGTATGTACTTTTTCCAAGAGCACCAAAGCTTGCAAAGTTCCACTGTGCACGTGTTAAATGAGGTTCTGTTTAGAAATTGCTGTTCCAAGGAGCAGCACTTTTTGAAAGGAAGGAGGAAAGCACACCCCAGATGATACTAGCTTTCACAGCAATTTTGTTTTGCATTCATGGAAATTCCAGATGAAAAATTGCCTGTAAATCAACTAATCCTATGAACAATTTGTGTCTACATACTCCTGTGCCAGTCCCTTCTTGTAAGGCAAATCCAGGTGGTCACAAACCCCACTTCAGCCATATAGTATGTGGATATAATATACATGTATAAAACTTCCTGGAGCAACTACAGGAAGCAGAGCAGTGGTAGACATAATTTTTCTGTATTGTTTTAATTGCACAGCACTTAGTCCTGATGCTTTTAGCTCTGTCCACAAAGTTATACAAATGTCTCCTGCAGGCCTCCCAGAAGATAATTTGTCTTTCTACTCACCAGTGACAGCTTGAATCTGGCTCTTGTTGCCAAACCCAGCTCCCTTATTAGGGTGGACAGGAAAAGCACCTTCCACCATGCCCCAGCTTGGCACCGGCAGGTAAGCGAGGTACCAGTGTGGCAGGACAAGATGTGTTTGGACAGGCCCAGCCACCAGCTGCACTTTGTATCAGCCTCTGCAGCTCCATGTTGAACAGCACCAAGATAAAGGCAGCCAGGGGCCTCCCATTTTGGGTGGGAACAGTTCAGCTGAAGACACACTGTGATGGCATGTCAGCAGCTGGCTGGGAAGGTTGCTAGCCCTGCAGCGTGCTGGCAGCTGTGGGGTGTGCAGCTCTGCAGGCAGCACTCGTGCTTTGGCAGGATGGGAAGCTGCTGTCTCCCAGATAGGAGCTGGGCGAGAAGGCATGGGGGGTTCCTGCTTGTGGGGCTGGGGGCAGGCCGGATGCTCTTCCTGGCAGGAAGGCGCGTGCAGACCTGCTCTTGCGGCTGCAAAGGCACCGGCGACGGGCTGCTTTCGTGCTCCATGCGAAGGACATCCCTGGGGCGGAGATCTACACCGCGGAGTGAAGCCCTCCTGAGGACGTGCTCGCGTTTGCCGCTACTGCAGCGAGGAACAGGCAGTCGGGCAGCGCCTTGCGGAGCTGGTGGCCCGTGCCTGCCGAGGACAAGCGCCCCAACGCGCGGTCCGAAGGCCGGCGGCCTGGGGAGGCGCACCCCGCGCTTCGGCCTCCCCCGGGCACCCGAGGGTCAGGGGTCAGCACGGGCGGCGCCCAGGCCACGTGTGCAGCCGGCGCCGAGCGCGCGGCAGCGGCGCCGCCTATCGGGCGCACGCGGCCCGCCCCGGCCGCGGGAAGCCCGCGGGGCCTGGGGCGGGGGACGGGCTCCGGGGGAGGACCTGGCTGCCCCGGACATAGAACTCTTCGGCGGAGAGCGATGAGGCCATGCCTGCTGCAGTAGTTGCCTTTCCAGGGGAGGGGGGAAGGCGCCGGCCGCCGCGCCAGGGGTTGTTGTGGTTAGTGCCGACACAGGTAGACAAGGTCCGGGGGAAGCGGCGGTGGTGCCTCTTTGAAAGAGGCCTGGCGGGCAACAAAACACCCAGGCGGTAGCGTGGCCGAGTGGTCTAAGGCGCTGGATTTAGGCTCCAGTTATTTCGATGGCGTGGGTTCGAATCCCACCGCTGCCAAGTTGTTTTTGTCCGCGGCGGCGGCTTCTTTTCGCCGCCCCTCCAGTGAGGCCGCGTTGGCGGCGAGCGGGGCCAGCCCGGAGACGGTACGGCCTTCACCGGCGGGCCGGGCACGGCGCACCGCGCCAGTCGAGTGGCGAGGCGGGTGCGCCACCAGTCACGCTCCTTAAAATCGAACTATAGCCAGTTGTGGTATGTACTGCGGAATGGCTTCTACTCCATGCTTTGCTTTTGGCTTAAAGAAATAACCAATTTAGGCAGTTCTGCCACCCCACGCTGTGCCTGGGTTACTGCACCCTCAACCCGCAGGCCTTGCACCTGACCTTTGCTGCCTGCCCTGCACCGAGACCACTAAGGCGTGGCCTGAGCGACCTTCTCCAGAATTCTCAAATCCATCAATGATTACTCCCCTTCTCCAGACCTCGATTCCTCTGGGCTTCCTGTCTCATCCCTAGTTCGGTCTCCTTTCCCAAGCTCGCTCACTCTTCTTGCATCGTGCTCTTTGGTTGTTCCCTCGCTGTATTACCGGCTGGAAAAGGGACAGAAGGGAGGGAGATTTCTGTAATAAATCACCAGCATGAGTGGTAGATGGGAGGAAGTGGGGCTTTCCAGACCCCCTGTGCTTTAGACCCATTTTAGCTGAACAGTAATTCAAAAAGTACATTGTGCACTTCAGCTATTGCATGGATTTGCTTGCTACAACTGCTGTACTCAGAAAATAGGTGCAAAATCATAGTCGTACCTTATATTTGGCTGATAAGCAACTAAACTTTATAGCTATTTATTGTCCTCAATAACTACAGGAGGTTAAAAGCAGTAAAAAGATCACCACAATCCATAGTGGCAGATTCCTCTACTGTGACACAAATGCACTTAACTAATTTGTTAAATGACTTCCAATTTAGCTAAAAGACAGTTTTGACTCATAAAACCCATACCTGCCTCTACCCCCTTGGCCTCCAAACTGCCATGAGGTGCTGTCTCAGATGACTCTGCAGCGCAGAGGAGGGGCAGGGAGAGATTCTGGGACAGGCTGCAGAGGCACCAGACTGACTGCAGCAATGTCTCAAGTACACTTTTATTTCCCCTCATATGCAGTGATACAACTCATTCACAAAGGAAACACACACAGTGTGAACTCTCTCTGTACGGCTGGTTTGTGTTATTTACAGTAATCAGTTCTGCCTGTCCTTTGCTTGTTCCTCCGTTCCCCAAGGTAGTGAGCCATGGCAGCAGCTATGGTCAATATTCCTCCTTATTTTAGCCATCTTTCTTCACTGGCGAAGCACTGCAGGCTGGCTGGAGCTCTGTTCTTTCTGCAGGTTCTCAGTTACTTCAGCAGTCAGTTTGGAAAGTTGTTTTTTTAGTGTGAAATAAACAGAGGCAACAATTTGACTCCAGTGTGTTTCAGTGATTTGGCTGTAATTGTTTACTGTGTTTTAATTTCTCAAGCACACCTTCTGATACCTTACAATTTTGGTTTTGAATCTAAAAATAACTGCCTGTTTATTGCATCAGGGCCAGTAACTCTTGTGGAGATGAGAACGATCCAGGTAACAGTGCTGAGTACGTGCAGTTCGTGCAAGTCAGTGTTGTGTTTCTTTAAAAAAATGCAAACCTGAGAGGCCATCAAATCTTAAAGAAAGAAAGATCAAACTTAAACTAAAAATCACAGAGAGCAAAACTTTGAGGAAGGTGTGATGATTCTGGGCTTCTGGTCTGGTTTTAATGTAATGGTCCACAGAATCGGCAAATGCAAACTTCTCTGGGCTGTACCCCAGCTGATTCCGTGCCTTGTCTATTCGAAATGTGTGAGTTATGGAAATGTTCTGTACCTACAGGGTGAAAAGTCAACATGCAAAGGTATGAATACATGGGAAATTGGAAGAAAGGCTGGTAATGGTAGCAAAGATGCAGTGAAAGGAAATGTAAAATAAAAAAAAAAAACCCAGAACACTATATCAATGTCCTATTGACATATGTCACATTTTAAAATTGTTCCCGAAAAAGGAGAATCTTGAAAGTCCAAAGAGGCAGTAAAATCTGTAAAGCAGAATCTGCTGTGCATCCTGTGAGAATTAAGGGGATTTTACAAACAAAAGACTTTACCTCATTTCTGGTCAGCAGTGGGGACAGTTCAACAAATGGCTTCAGCATCAGATGCAGGTATTCCATTACCATGGCTGCGTGACAAACAATTTCACTTGAGGTGACAACTTTACCCATGCAGCAAAGCAGCCACTCTTCAATGTATTTCATGAAGTCATGGTTTTTTTACATCTAACTTCTTATTAACTCCATGAAGTTATACATCAGTTAAGTCCTGCATAAAAGCTAGTTTTGTGGGACTTATTCTGGTTTCAACGCACTGTGTAGAGCTGAACTTCAGCTGCACACTAGATGAGCCCACAGCATTTTATTTTTATACATGAAAATTAAAATTGTGGGCAAGTTAAAAAACCCAACATAATATTACTATTAGGAATGAGGGTAGTGTGGACAGGAAAGAAATGTTGATAAAATATTTTTACCTGAGGCATAAACAAAGGAAGTAGGAATACGTATCCATGGTTTGCTACAACCTAATCTTTCAAACTGAAAGAGATATTAAAAAAAAAAGTGAAAAAACAGAAACCTTAAACAAGTTTTAGAGTTTCAATACAGATGATATTTGTGGAAAATTTACTGATAAAACAGACAAATTCATCATTGCAGTTACTATTTGAGTTTTCATTTTTCAGGGGATTCCAGTTAAATATCACATGCAGATACTGTAATTTTCAAGTGGCAGTCTTAAAGAAACAGAATAAGTTTATAATCCATCAAAACATCACGGTGTGCTGGTACCTAATTTAACACTGTGACATATTTATGGTTTTGAGCCCATTGTTAACAATAAAATGATCTTTTGAAAATAATGCATATTACAGATTAATAATTAGGATTTATAGTTTTTGTCCACCCAAAAAAGCCACTGTTAACAGATGCAAGCCCAAGGAATGAAGATAAGGCAACTCAAAAGAGGACACTGGTTTGGATGGTCCGTTGGTCTCAGTGACAACAGCTGCTTTGATGTAATGTTTTAGGTAGGCTTTGTTCCAGCACTAATCACCCTGAACTTCAAGCAGGAATGGAACCCCAGTCCAGAACAGAACTCTCACACCCAAAGCAAACATACCAAATGTAACATGCATACAAGAGCTGGAGTTGTGTACAGTCAAAGAAATTAATGTATTTGGAGATACCGTATATATTGCACATACAAGTGGAGTTAACCATTCAAAAAGGTTGAATTCTTCGCCATCGTTAATGAAATACACCTGGCCACTCTGTTAAAGAGGTAGAAGAGATAAGTCAGTAAAATAATGCTGCATATATAGTGACTTTGTGTCTCACTCCTTATGAATAGCTTAAAAATAACAGCAATATAAAATCGCATGGATGTACCTACAAGACAACAAACTATCTACGTGTGTTTCAATCAGCTGCACTAACGTGTGCAATGAAATTAGCGGACAAGTTGTTTCTGTGATTAACACGCTTTGGTATCACTTATTACAGATATGCCCATATAGAGTGGCTACACTGATCATGCAGAGGTTACCAAACGCACTGGCAGTGGTGCTGTACCTGACTTGTGCTGTTAACGTACTCACCAAGTGGTGGCATGTGTTCGGCTCTCCATCGAGGAGAGACTCACTGAAATCTGTAAGACTCCATCTGGGTAATCGAGGTGTAAGTTACCTCTTTCCCTTTTAGGATTTTAGAAAAAGTAGTTTAATCTACTTTGAAAATCTTTCTAATATACTTTAAGGGTAGTGCTTCTAGGTCAAACAAAAAACTGTGTTTAGAAGGAGGAAAACAACTATTTTAAATCAATGAACCTAAATGGAATGTGCTTTTATTTGCATATGGTATGGGAAGAACTCATTATTCAGCACATTAAGTCTGGATCTGTACACAGGGCAACAGAGCATAAATCTGCCTAAACTTCCAACCTCATTTCCAACATAGCAAACAAGCTTTGCTCATCTTCCAGATTGTATTTCAAAAAAGCAAAGATGGAGATACTCTTACAGAATTGATTAACGCACTGCACAGCCAATGCTGCCAGGTCCCACTGTTCATAGCATGATTGCCAATTAAAACCAGACAACAACATAATGTAAAGGACCATAACAACCATTAATTACTGCTACTACAGTAGTTACTGTAGTACAGGATACAGGGGCAGGATCCACTGTCAAATGAAAACTGTGGTACTTTTGTTGTTTACTTACAGCTATGTAGTTCTTTTCCAGAGTGAGAGCTTCAGCAGCCAGAATCTGAGCTTGTACAAGATTCGCTGCATGCACCCAGTTCATTTTAGCAGAAGGATCCCCAAACCTGAAGCTAAGTAGCCCTCTCTCAATATTCTTCTTTAGACATAAATAAATATAAAACCAAAAGAAAAATGGGTTTTAAAACAAGGTGCACTTTCTTGTCCAGCTAAACGTAGGTTTGTCTCTACTTAAAATGCATGAATCAATTAAAAAGACTCAAGAGAATGCAGAGAGCTCTAAAAACACTGCTCATGAGGAAGGATCGAAGAAGGTATTGAACACAGTATGTCTTGAATCTACAAGAAACCCAAGTCTGTTCTAAGGATAAATAAAATATTGTATGGAAAGGTAAGATACAGTTCTAAAATGGACCAAAATTATTCACAAAATTGGATCAAATTTAACAAATAGCTTTGGTTGAGAAAAAAAGTGAAGGTAATGCTGGGTGTGACATTTTTCATTTAACAGGTACATTTTAAAAATTGCAATATGGGACAGTTGCATAATGCCTTAAAATAGGCTCATAACAACTAACCTTAAAATGAAATTTAAGATGACTACTTTGGAGGGGGGGGAGGGCTAAATCAAACATCTCAGGTTTAGCTGAAATGACATTTGCCATTCTTAAAAATTATTTTATTTAGAAGATGATAAAGTCTATTTTGGCTGACTTCAATACGACTCCCTACCTCAGCCACAAAACAAAAATATTTATTACATGGTAAGCTTGAATCTATTTGTTCCTCAGAGCTGTGCATAACTTTATGTTGGACTGATACTTTTTAAATAACTGACTCCATAATTCTACAGGGATCATATTCTAAACACAGTACTAGCCCTACAGTTTAAGAGACAGCAAGTGAAAAAGTAAAAAGTAAAACATGAGCACCTCAGCTGTTTGGCCTCTAGTAACCTACGCTACCAGAAGGTGCTTGTGACTCCTTGTTTCATTGGATAGTGAAAGCTGTTAATTGTTGAGACGAGAAATATTTTGCCATATCTCTTTTCATTAATATTTTAAACTATTTGGTGGAAGCTGCATGCAAACATTTGAAATATCATAGATTGGCCTGAATCTTATAGTAAGCATTGAATTATAAAGCTGGACTTATATGTGTTTGTATTTCAAAAAAAGGCTTTTTAAAATGTACTATAGATTCCTTACAGATGTATCACACCATGCCTGTTAACCAAAGTTATAACATCCTCAGCAGACAACTGAATTGTTGAATTGCTAGCCAATAAGAAGGTCAGTCAATTTATAACACAAGTAAGTGATGCTGTTGTATGTCATAGAAAATTCTGTTGATTAAAAAAACCTGAAAAACATACTGCTAGCCTTGGCAAGTGTCTTTGCTCTTCTGGTCCATAGATTCCTGGTGGGCGAAGAACACATGTATGGAGTGTTCCACCTCCTAGAAGAATTAGTAAGACCATTAAGTGACTTTCATGTGACAACACTGTAGCTTTGTTTGTATGAACCAAAGACTGTGGTAGCAGAACTGACTCTGAAACAGATTAACTTCACCAGCTTAAAAAATAATATATACCAAGAGGTGTTTAATTAGTAGTTGGCTATTAGGTTGGCAGAATCATAACATGCAAACAGCAAGATAAGATTCAGAGAAGTCCTGCCAGCAGAGTCATTCTCCGAGAAATTACCAGGTATTTCAAAACCTCTTTCTAAACGGTCCTTTGTTCCAAAGCAGTGAATGAATCCACCAACTGTGGTGATGGATTTACTGAAGTGAGCAACTTATTGGCAGGGAAGTGGAATGAAACCAAGTAATCTCATACAAAATTGATGGAAAACAGTGACTCACTAGCAGTACAAGATAGAGCAGAAAGGTTCGCAACAGTAGGCACAGCCAGCTCCCACTAGAACTGCTGTAGAAGCTCTTGATAATTTCAGGGGGAGAAAGCAAGGACCATCATAAAAACCCAATCACTTCCCAAGTCTATCGGTTGGTGCATCATCTGCTGATAACTTAATAGTACTTTAAAACATGCAAAGTACTTGGTCCTGCTATGGACAGGATCAAAATGACGTTTGGAACACTGACTGGTTCTAATTTCATTGATAAATGCAGAACTGTGTCTTGAAATTCAGAGAGTCTTTGATGTGAAGAGATGCTAAGAAAATAGGAAAAAAACTTTAATTTTTAAACAACATAATTCTATTGGAAGGGAATGTCTATCAATTACTTTATGTCTCTTTATAGCCCTCTGCAAGTATCAAGTGAAGAGGGACTTTTCTGTAAGTTCTCTACAGCTAAACTTAGCTCAGTATCACTTGGTCACACAGAGTCCTGTTGCACTTTACATTAATTTGTTTTGCACTGGCAAAAGGTGAGCTTAAGTATTCAAGTGCCTAACTGGCTTGCTCAACATGGAAAACTTTGGGAAGCGCTAATTAATAATTCCAGGCTGTAGTATCAGGTGGCTTCTTCAGATTTTAATGCATAACTCAGGGGAGTGTAACAATTTAATGAGCATTCATGTATTACTTACGTTGCATAATACAGTGACATTAAACACTTGGTTTTGTTTAATTTATAGCTGTGTTCATCTTTTCAGTTAACATATTGAACTCATTGCTACCATGCTACAACCTTTTACAGACAGTGCAGGAACTTTAAAACCATTAAAAGTGATTTTTAAGTGAAAATCTTTTAGTTTGTGAGAGTGGGTAGGTAACTTGATTTCCTAATTGCTGGACAATCTTGTCAACTAAGGATCAATACAGGATGCTATGAGGAACAGGAAAAGGAGGAGTAAGTTCTGCTACGAATTCATGCCAAGGCAAAAGTACCTGCTAGTGGAGTTCCATTAGCTGCTAGTACCATTTGTTCTGCAATTGATTTGGTTCTGGAATAATGATCGACATGCTACAGAGAAAAAGCAAATATGTTTTTATCTATTTTTGAAATGACAGGACAGAGGTGGGGTATCTCTTCTCCACTAGTTTTTACTTAGCAGATGGTAACAAATACTTCAAAATGCAGAAGTTGTGGGGTATTGGTTTAGGATAAAACACATGCCTGTTGCTAAGGTAAGCAAGCATTTTTGTTCATGAAAATCCAGTTAATTAATTTCAGCACATTTGAGAAGCAATAAATGTATGTATGCTTCAGATGCTGCCAAGAATGTAACTGATCACTACATTGTAATCTGGATTTATTTTCAGGTAACAGAAAAGTCAAAAGCCAAGTTTTGAAGACATTACAATTGGTCTGAATTATCCTGTTCACTTTCTTGTGGCACTGTCCCAGAGGAAATATTATTTTATATACTATTCAAAATATTATTCTATTTTTCTCTATCCACCTCTACTTCTTGAAAGACTGAAGTACTTGATGGAGAGGGGAGGGACACAAAATCCAACTGTGGGTGCAAAGCACCCAGAAGTACTTTCCTCTTTGTAATTAAATGCAATAAAACCATATAAAAAGAGGCTGCTTTTCCATATCAGCTCCACACTGAATGTACATCATCTTCAATAAGGGAGAAACAGTAAAATCATATAAATAATAAATGGCTGAAGAGGCACCAAGGCATATACCACAATCCTTATGTCCAAGTGGAATTTCATTAATGTTAACAGGATACTGTAGCAGTTATTTTCCAAAATCAAAGCCTTGATAGGAAATAAAGAAATGTATCCTGCAATGCAGATAAAACTGATGTGTCAAGGTTATGAATAGCATCTGCAAAGAGTGTAAAGGGTTTTCTTTCTTCTTTCTTGTACCTGGATTCTGGCATCAGGCAAAACATGGTTATGAACACTCCAGGCTTTTTCCAGAAACAAGAAAGTAAACAAAGAGAAAGCTTGAAAATATAATACAACCAAAATACCTTTTCAATTGGAAAATATGGCAGAGTTTCCTCATCACCGTCTTCAATAGGAAGCCCTCCAAACACCACATTTACTGTGCTGGTGTATATCAGTCTAGCGATGTTCCTTTTTTTGCAGGCTGTGGCAATGTATAATGTAAATTAGTTTAGTGGAAAATGAAACAATATAGAAAAAAGTTTGCATGACCTTTTTCTGAGAAACTATCAAGTCTTAAAAGAGCAAATCCTCCCATTTCATGATTGCATGATTTAAAATGCAAAGCATTTAAAGGGAAGACATCAGTGTAGACCCAAGCACTTTATAACGTGGCACATCCCAATTTGGATGCTCCAGGCTAACACTATGCCCTGGGAGGCTGCTGCCAGCCTGCTGTGACAGGCTTCAGCTCTAGCCCAGCAGACAGCTAGACCTCTGTCTGCTTTAAGGGCTGCCCACTACCTGTGCCCAGACTGTTAGATAGCAACAGGTTTAGTGCTGAAAAAGGCACATGGAAATAGTTCTCTCTTTACATGGATACGGATTCTGACACCTGGTCAAACTTGGTTACAAAAAACTGAAGTATTTGAACTACAGTTCTGGCTCGTATCACACCCCATAGCAGAATCGAGCATAAAAAAACCCCAATGACATGATTCCTCATCTGCTACCAAAAATGTAAAATATTTGGTAAAAAATAGTCTATGTCCAAAAAGCCAGCTGTTCTTTTCTATGGGTATAATAGCAAAGTCAGATACATACCATCAATGATTAATCTTGTTCCGTGAATGTTTATGGTTTCAATCTCTTCTCTGTGCAACTAGGAAAATAAAGGAATGATACATTTTTGAATAATTCATTTTTTGAATAATTCATTTTAAATTCAATTAGGGGATGTTATAAATGTCCACAAATAAAAGTAATGAGTTTAGTGCTTTTTTGATTATAAAAAAATATTGTTAGACTGCTCTTTCAGACTGAGACAAATCATTATTTTTAAATCATGCTTGTATTTTTACAGACCTGCCTGCTTGAAGCAAAGAGAATCATGGTGCTTCCAAACATGTTTTTCCAGTTATTATACATCTTGCAGCAATATGTTAAATATCCATGTTTCAGGAGCACTTTAGTGACCAGGTGCCTCTACCCAGAGCAATTCCATGTATGCATTGCTCAGCTGCAAATATGAATGAGCTATTCCAGCCAGCGAAGGTAATTACTGCAGTTTTTTGTTAAATATGGTAAGAAACTCTGTGTGTAAGTCCAATCATCAAAACTGTGGTGCAGAGGCCTACATCAAGTACATCCTTACAGCTTTTTACTCAATGGCAAACCATTAAGACTTGAAATACAGCCATTCTTATAATTAAGTCATATAAAAAAAAATTTATAATTTAGTTCTGGTTTTATTCCTCCCAGTGACCTCACACCCAGGAGTTCCATGTGAAAAATTTAGGGAAGGAACAGGGCTTTGGAGCCTCCCTTGTCTTTTCTTTTGTCCTCACACTATTTCAAGGCCATTTCCAACTCAAGAGCCCTCCCAGGGTGCCGGTGGAGCATCTAATGGGTAGGAAGTCGTTTCACAGCTAGGAAAACAGTACTGCAGCAGACTGCGGCTAGAACAGCACTTTGCATGAAGCAGTTACCAGAACAGCACGGACATGGATTCAGGTCTTGGGACATTTGAAGAGATAAAATCTAATATGCAGTGTTACAGCATCAAGCCTCTCACCCTCAGTGTGGGCAGATGCACAGAAATAAAAAAAACCACCCCAAACCCAATGATCTGGACTCACTTGCTCTCTTCCTGACATTCCATATGAAGCTACATGAAACACACAGTCAGCCCCTTCGCAGGCTGCAAATACAGCATCATAATCCCTCACATCTGCCTGTAATACATCAAAAAAAGATTGGACTTGAATCGAAGCTGCAGGTTAGCGTTTGTCATACAGTGGGTTAGAACAGAGAGAGCTGTACTTACTGTACACCCTAGGATGGAAACAGGGCCCATTTCAGTACTTGCTGGTAATCATACTTCTCTTTCATAGAACTCAAAGGACTTTAGCAACATCTGTTAAGCTTTGTAATACCCCTACGTTCATGCTACAGGTGATTAAACTAAGGCAGAGATGAGGGCAGTGACCAGGTCCTGAAGAGTACTGAGTCAGGGTGAGAAGCGGGTACTCTTGTGCTATGTTGTTAGAGAGGTCATTCTTATCCTTATTTCAGATACATCAGTTGACCAGAAACCATGTGGGATAGTCACACAGTTAAAAAGGTTATTGAAATCTGGAACAATTTGCAATTATGCATTTGGATTCTGTGAAAATTAGTAAGACACTATCGAAAAGGCAAATGAACCAACTTTGACTGTCTTGAAAATATAATTTGTCCTACCTGGATACACTCGACTCCATTAGGAATTTCCCAGATAGGCTTGTGGATGTCATACAGAACAACAGAAGCTCCTGCGTTGGCAAGAGCACATCCCAGCTTGTATCCACAATAGCCTCCACCCCCCGTCACCACTGCTCTCATACTGTTTCCATTCAGTGCTCCAGCTTTTCCATTCACTTTGCAGTTGCAGGTTAGGCAGCAGGGTGTTGCTATGCCATTCAGTGTAAGATTTCTGTCCGTGAAATACTGCCTTCTGCTAGCAGAGACAGGGAACAATTCCTCCTCCATGTTGAAACTGCTCCATAGTGCTCCTGGATGCAGACAATCCCAGTGAGTTCCATTGAACGAGCTCTATTCACAGGAGCAAAGTTTTACTTTAATGTAACCTGTTTGAGAGAGATAATGACAAAAGCAATACTCTAGCTACAAAATTTACAGATTTCAAAGATTTATTTTAAAAGACCCATTTAAATTTTCTGCTTAGATTAAGAATTTGTTTAATTGTAATTTTCACATTTTACAAATATTTGAAATATCTGTACTATGACACTATATTAAAGTCAGCATCCCAAAACAAGGAGCAAAGGCTGTATGTTTGGGATTAAATATTTGCAAATGGTACCCAGAATAACAAAAGAAAATCCCTAATGCAGAGAATATGAATTCAAATATTTTCCACAAATGGGTCAAAATTAGAATAACAGTACAGACCATAATTTTTTATTAGCAGAAGAGAAGTTGCTGCACATGTGAAATGCATCTCCTGGTCTTGGTTCACGTTGTTCCGGTCTGCATCACAAGCTCAGAGCTGGCTGTTAGGGCTCAGATGGGATATAGGGCCATCCCTGAATCTGACATCTTGAACCATCAGGAAGACTCTAGAGATGAACAAATCGCATTTAAGTTTCAGTGCTTAACAAGCAAGCAAGTGGGGCCAAGCAGAACAGCAGCAGAACAAAACAAGCCCTAAAGCAGAAGTCTTTAATGCTTCTTCCACTTGTTGCTGGTTTATCACAAAGTCAGACATCTGAGAAGAGCAGTCGTTGCAGCTCCTTTCTAAGTAGCAGCAGGTGAATGTAAATTAAGAATACACTCTACTCTTATCATTAGCAGTGGATGGAGTTGAGATTATGAGGATTTCTGAAGGAAAAAGGAATGCCTGATCCTTACTTTGTATCCATAGGTGTATCAGAACAAAGCTATCAAATCCTTCACTTTTGAGGGGAACTAGAATAAAATCATTGCTATGTAACAGAAAAGGTCAATGAGTGCATTAAAAGAAGGTAATAATTAATGATTTATTCCTTACATGTGGAAGTTCTTTCCTATCTGTGCAACAGTCAAGGGTTCATCACAAAGTCTTTCAGAGGCTGCAGCCACCAATTTCCTCAGTTACCCACACCCCCTCCCTGCGCCGCAATGAAAGATTAGGAGTCATCCGAGCTGCTACAGGCTTCTTCTGCATTTCCCTTGCAAATGTGCCAGGCACACAAGCTGCCAGGGGAACGCGGGGCCGGGCCGCACCAACACTCCTGCTCCGGGCGGCGGCTCCTCACCGCCGGCCCGGCCCGGGTCCCCCCGCGGCGAGCGGCCCTTGGAGCTGTTGTCCTCCCACCTCGTCCCGGACCGCTGGGCGCCGCTCGGCGGCTGCGGGGTTCGGCCGGGGCGCGGGAAGCAGAACCGGCTGATCCCGCCACCCCGTGGAATGTCGAGTCGCGGCCCCGCCGGGCCCTCAGATCCGCCGCACCGCGACATGCGGCCCCAGCGAGTCCCGGAGCGGCGGTCCTTGCCGACCCCGCACATGGGCCGCAGCGGGCTCCCTGGGGTCCCGCAGGAACCTCGGGTCCCACTCATCCCGCAGCACCTCAGTGCGCCCCCAGGCTCCCACAGCACTCCTGGGTCCCACTCATCTCGCAGCTTGTTTGGGATCCCACACCCTTCCTGGGATTCTGCTCATCCCACAGCATTCCTGGGTTTCCACAGCAACTCTTGGATCCCATAGCACCCCACAGCATCTCTGGGATCCCACAGCATTCCTGGGTTTCCGCAGCAACTCTTGGATCCCATAGCACCCCACAGCATCCTCCAGTGGCTCTTACCTCCATGCGTCTTCATACAGCTGTAGCAACCACATGAAAGCATCCTGTCGATGCCAGGACTCCGTGCACACTGAGCTACCTGTGGAACAGGTTGTGTTCTCCCCTCTGAACTGTGACACGGGTAGTGTCACACCACAAGGCAAAAATCCCCGTCCTGGTCACCTTACAGTATTCAGGCTGGAAAAAAGAGTTCTGTGAAAAAGGAAATGCAGAGTCATTCCCGGCATAGAGTCCTTTCAGTTATATTTCCTTGCATTAATTTGAAATTTGGATCGAGAGAAAATTATTTAGCTCCCACTTAGCAACTTAAAGTTCTTTGTCACATGCTTCTGTAGCCGATTCTCTTAATTTTAGATAAATCTGGGCCTCTCTTAAAAGCCTATTATTTCAAGCATCTTATTTGAATGTTACATGTAAGCATCAAGCTTTATTATTATCATTTATCTTTTTAAAAACCACCATTTAAAAATAGATCCTATCGGAGTCATTAAAAACCCCACCACACGAGTTACTGCAGCAGTATTAACTGAAATTAAAAGCAACTCCAGGTACAGTCCCCTTGATAATATATCTAGTATTTTTGAAGTTTCAACGGAATTTTTCTTAAAGCTATTAAGTATTTCTGACTTCTTCCATTAGCACCAGCAGCTTCAACAATACCTCCTATATTTCTTAAGCAGGAGCTTGTCCATGTAGCTCAGGCCACCCTTGAATTCCGTTTGGAAAGGTTCCTTCATAACAGTAAGGCTGGTCTGTACATCGCAAAATCCCACTGATTCTAGGAGAAATATTAAAAAAACCACAACCAAAACAGCTATTCAGATTCATCAGCTGGCTGTTGGAGGATGGATGTCTCACTAGCTAAGTCTTTGCATAAAGAAGTCATACCTGCCGGGACCTCCCTGGTACACGTCTCTCTCCCTTCACGGTTACCCACTCGCCAGTGACGCGAAGCTGCTGAAAAGACTTTGCAGACTCCTCCTCACGGAGGGCCCCGTTGAGCAGGAACCCTCCGTACCGGTTTTCGAGGCCCGTGCAGGCTGTTTCTGAGGGCAGCTCGTCAACCAGTTCCACAACACGGTTAATCCAGCACTTCCGATGATCGCTCTCTCCCCAGTCACGTACGACAGCAACAACGGCTTTTCTGTCAGTTCCAAGAAACCGTAAGAATCCTGAGAGCTGGTATTCTAAAAAGCTGAGCGATGCCCAGCAGCGCCGGCATAGAACCGTCCCGGCGAAGAGCACTCCCTGCGCAGAACTGACTCCACGCCGTCCCCCCGCGGGGCCGGGGACCACTCGGCGCCAGGTGGGCATTCAGAACCATTTCCACACCGCTACAAAAGCTTCCCAGTGAGGTCTGATCCTGTGAGGACACCTAGCGAGCAATTCCATGTAGAAACCAAATAGGAACTATTCCTTCAACACACACACTGAATAAACATTTCCATCGGGCCTTCGATTGCAGGTATTATCGCTACCGTTTGTATTCCAGCAGCTTCTAAAGCCAGGCAGTAGTTGCAATAGGCTCCCTATGTGCGTACAGGAAAGAGAAATCTATGTCCCAAAAGATCACGCTCTGGGGGAAATTTAGCTCACACGTTTTCACGAGCACTTTACCAGCCTCTGGTAACCTGACTTTTACAGCCCGTTTTAAATATTTCTCCTGCTATTATTCCTGCGAGTGCCACGGGTTTGTGCCTGGAGGCTTTCACTGGAGCCTCCTGGAAGGCTCCTGCAGAGAGGGTACAAGGAGCCAGCTGCCACCCAGGTGCATCTAGGAACACTGCATGCAGATGCTCTGGACCAGCCAGGAAAACATGGGAGACTCAGGGGAATAAACGTTATATGGTCACCAGCAAGCGCAACAACTCTTGAGTTGGGTCTGTGCTTCACTTCGCCCTGGGGGAGAACCTCTGAGCCGCCAGGCTGTCACAGGTGCAAAGAACACGCAGCAGCAGCTACTCAAAAATTGTGGGTTTATTACAGTCAGAGTTGCCCAGCACTCTGACAGACCAAAGTGAACGACGAGTTCAGATGTCAGTCAGGAACGTATCACTACGCAGCAAATTCCTGAACTCTAAGGAATGCTCTTTAAGGAAGAGGAACCAAAATGCATGCACACTCGCTCATACAAGAGAAAATCTCCTCCTCAAGGGTATCCAAACCAAGGGGTCGCTCACCCAAAAGGGGGTAAGGATTTACTCAAGGATACCCTGAAGAAATAATTCACTCACCGAAGCGACAGGGTGAGGGCTCACTCAAACCCGGGAAGTTTTCTCAGACAGCATCCCGGTCCAAGGGGTAAGTCCCCAACTGCAAAACCTGCTGCTCTGAGGAGGACCAACTCCATTCGCTTCCCAGCAGGGCTCCTTTATACCCTAATGGGGTGTGAACTGGGGGTCGCTCTAATTAGCTGGGGGCAAACCCGAGACAGAGGCGGGCTAATGAGCCTGGACGTGAAGTGCCAAGTCATAGCCCTGAGGCCCGCAGCTGATGTGCATTGGGTGTTTCTGGTCTTTGCCAGGTCCTTGTCAGGGTGGCTGCACCTGCCACAATCCGCCCCGTGACCTCAGTTACAACTCCACCGGTTTCCTTGGAGCGCGGGCACAGTCACCTCTTGCCTGCCAGCTTAAAAGGGAGAGCCGTCCCAGTGAGGTTTAATGCTCACTGTGGATCATCGTTCCTGAATTATTCCAACATCTGACATGTGAACAGGTCTCAAGGGATGCAACACACATTTCACTACCACACATCTACTATGGCTTATTACAACACAAATTGCAGTAAGAATCATAACCACAACCCTCAGTGAAGAAAACACAAATAGATCAAAACCTTTCCCCAACAGCGGCAATTGCTTCAAAGTCTTTTCCCAAGCACCATATTTGAACGCGGTGGTGTTCCAATTGCCCGCCCCATGATGTCATCAGCGGGTAGAAAGATGCCAGTTCATCACACAGGTGAATCCTGCCACCACCACACGGTAGTCCAGGTCCTCCTCGTCACTATTGCCAGGACAAACATCGAGGGAATCCGCTTCGTTGTCCTGTAAGAAAACACAGAGCTGGCCTCGGGGCTTCGGGGCCAGGGGTACTGTGTTCCCTCCCGGGAGAAGGCAAACTGGGATTTTTCTTCCTTCCTTAGAGGAATCATCCTTAACATCTAAAGCTGCCACCCACGCGTGGGCGGCTGCCTGCGTTGCTGTTACGACTGCTGTACCCGTTACCCCGATTATATTTAGAGCTTTCCTGGAGGGTTTCACTCCTCGCTTATTTAGAGCGGTCATCTGGGCTCTGTATCCATTAATTAAGAACTGTACGGGGAGAGGTAGGTGAGGTTCCCTGTTAGCGAACTATGGCGAGAACTCGCCGTGCGGGGTTCCACTCCACATCGCAGCCTGCCCTCTCCTGGCCTGAACGTCACCCTGCGTTAGAGTCCTCTTTCGATTTGCAGAGTTATTCCGGTACTGCATTTTCCCCGACATCCCGGGAAATGACTTAAATGGACGTGCTTTAGGCTCACTCAGCCTTACAAAATGCTGTACAGGTGCAGCACATGCATAAATCCCGTGAAAAAAATGGTCGTATATTATTAAAATGCAGGTACACTAGAGCTAGGAAAATTCTTTTCTAACGTTGTCCACTGCGCAGAGCAACTCAGCACCGGGGACAACTCAGCACCGGGGACAACTCAGCGCCGGGGACAATTCAGCACCGGGACAACTCATCGCCGGGGACGACTCATCGCCGGGGACGACTCAGCGCCGCGCGGCGTTTGACAATCATACTGACTGGTTTTCTGATACACTAAGTAGTTCCGACTGGCACGGGGGACACCTCTGCGCGGACAGGGCAGGGGCAAGGGAGGGTCAGGGTAGGGGTAGAACCGGGGCGGCGGCCGAGTGCGGCCGCCGCGGGGCCGGGTCCTCCCCCGCTCTGCAGGGTTGTTAAGGGTTGAGGGTAACAGAACACTAGTTAAATACAGTACTTGATATAAACAGCATTTTATCCGATCAAAAGAATGTTAAAAATCACGTTCTTTTTCCTTTTGCTGATAAAATAGTGCAGAAAATACCAGAGAAGTCTTGACAATTTTCCCTGTTATTTTATCCTTACACATTTGGAATCCAAATAGAATGTAGGATCTCACCATGCCCCATGCCCGTGGGAGCTTACATTTTAGTGTCTGATGTGCTAGAACTGTCAGTAGAGGGTCAGCAAGGACAAGTTCTTGTTCCAAGATGTACGTGTATTAAATACCTTTACTTTTCCTCTAGGATTAATAGCTTTCTAAATTGGAGATGGAAACTACTCCAATTCTCTGAAGAACTTTGCTGAAAGATCTTACTGGCTTTAGTCACTGTAAGGTCTCTTAAGAGTATTTGTCATCTAGAAAAGCAAAAAAGAAGAGAAAAACAACTCTAACTTGTGTCACATCCTATGAAGAAATAGATTTTATTTTGAAGAGCCTAGGGTATTTTAGGCTCATATCTGTGGCAATACGTAGGCATGGTTGAGATAGCACTTACAGTCTACAGCTCCATTTTCAGGGCCTTCAGAACATCATGATAATTACTTCTTGGAAGATGCTGGAATAGTTTGTGCTTTTTCTTGCTTGGAAGGGTTTCTTGATAGGTTTTCATAAGGTTCTTTGGGTTGTTCTTAGCTAACTCAGAGGGCAACATTAAAACAAGGGTTTTCTGTGATTGAGATTGCCTAGGTGTTTCTTTGAACTCCACAGGGACTTGCAACTACAAAGCCAGAGAAGCCTTTGCTTAGTCCTTACTGAGGAATATTTGGAAAAAGGCCATGGTCTGCACTTCTCGCTGGGCTGCAGTGAACTGCCCGACCTCCCTTCTGAAAAGCGTTGGTGTCCTGAGCTATTCGTCTAATAAAAGAAATATCTGAAAGATTCAAAAATAACTAATTTAAAAACAAATAAGTTGTTTGCATATAGTTAAAATGCTCATGCTGGGAAGTAACTTCACGCCTGTGGTTTTCTAGTCTGTGTTTCTAGAGAAACAAGGCTTAGGCAGTACCTACCTCCTGCAGCACTTGCGTGTCTGTCAGTCAGCGCACCTCAGTATTTATAAATTGTGAACTTAACCAGTTTTAATCAAACTTGGATAAAAGTCTCACACATACTGAGTTTCTTTAAGTCTCCTGACAACGGGTAGTCAGGAATAGGAGAGGGCTGAGCGGTGCCCCTGCTAAGGGAAGATGTACAGCGTGAGCTCAGTTTCTGGGGACAAGGACAATCTCCAAATGCAAATCCGTGAGAGACCAGGCTTTACTGCTGTCACTGCACACAGAACTATTTGTTTCAAAAACCTAAAAACAAATAAATGGAGTGAAACAGATCTTTGCTCACCTAAGCTGCAGTGGCAATTGTGGTTGCTCACACATTTTCCTGTCACTGTGCATTGTCTTTTACCTGCAACATTTTATTCTTGCAGGGTTGCTGTACACTGTCCTGTGTACCCTGGGAATTTAAAGATACGAGAGAGTCTCCATAAACTCACTGGTCTTAAAAATCCTGTAAAATGCCAACACGAAGGCAGGGTGAATACCGAGTGGAGATAATCAGATGGCAGAGCTTCTCTGTCAGTCTCTTCTGTGACCAATCCTGGCCAGTCCAGCTCTCCTGATCCATGTGGGAGCTCTCTGGTGAGAGCAAAGCTGCTCCCTGAGAGAATGCCTGCAACAGGTAACCTTAGGAAAATTTGTCTGTGCTACACATTGTATGTGTACATGCAGTACATACATAGTACACACGTTGCATGTGTAGCTCAGGTAGTACAATCCACCCAAGAAGCAACTAACATCAGTCTTAAGAAGGGGGAAAAGAGAGGCTGGATCCTTGCTCACGTCTTGGTGCCTGGCTTATCTGCTCACCCTGAAATGGCGGTTTGCCGAACACTGTGCCAGCACTGGTACAGGATTACAGATAGCATGACTTGGCTTCATTTACAAGGCAAGGTAGTAGAAACAGCTTGCTGAACTCCAAGGTCTTACGTGCCTTCCCTCCCCCTTCCCACAGGCTCCTTAAAAACAGTATTTAGCTCAGTTATTTATTATTGCATTAAAAGGATATTATTTGATTTATAAACACACATTATTACAGTTTTATAAACCTTTTGAACAATAAAACTATTTTGCATAAATACGAATCTCTGTCCTCTCGCCACCTGTTATTTACAAATATTTACTTTTCATATTTTTTTCATATTTCCCAGATCTTCCTAACTCCTGATACCAACATAGAGCAGCTGTAGCAGCAGCTTCATCACAGGAATTTTCAGGCAACCTTTTCTGCATTGGACCTACTGGACCCGTTGCAGCACTGCAGTCCTACAATGTAGTCCTCTTCTTCCAATTTCTTACCCTCCTGAATTGTCATTTTTAGAAAATCATTCTCAGCTGTAAGCGATCAATTAATGAAGGTCTATTAGAACTATTCCTGCACCTGTTAGCAGTGAACTCCTTCGATTTTGTGACACTGCATTGTCCTTTGGGACATTTCCTGATGCATCCCTATGTTTTCACTTTTTTTTTTTTGTTTTTGTTTTAATGAGATCAGAGAAATGTCATTGGAACAATAATAACAACAAAGTCCAGAGTGAGTGACTGAGGAATGTACTGTGACCAGACCATTAGTACTCAAAGAAAATTAGGTTTTCTGGAACAGGTGGGTAGGTGCTTGATTTTAGAAGAAAGAAAGAGTGATCAAACTTAACAAAATGCCAAAAGCAACACCATCTTAAGGAATGTGTGATCTTCTTGGCAAGTAGGTCTTGTTTCAAGATAATGATCCACAGAATCCAGCAAATGAGAATTTCTTTGGTTTGTAAGCAAGCTGATTTCGTGCCTTGTCTATTCAGAAAGTGTGAGTTATAGTAATGTTCCACACCTAAAATCCAAAAGGACGGTTATAGAAGTGACTTTAATATCCGATTTTCTAGAATGTGGATGAAAATGTCAGCAATGATATTACAACAGAATTAAAAACATGAATAAAGATAGACATATAAAAATGTATCCATTTAGAGTTGGAGTCTGTCCAGAGCTAACAGAGTGAGTAGATGTAGCTTACAGGTAAAGAGCCAAAGCTTGGTGGACTGGGTGCAGAAGGGGTTCATGACACTGATTTCTCACTTGTGAATGTGAGATAAAGAACTAAGGAAATCCCACGCAACAGATCATCCCAGTTCCCTCAAACTGGCTCTTCTCTATGCAGAAATGTGCAGTGGAACTGGATGAATATACTGGACGAGAGTGGCATGGCCTCTCAACTTGGTAGAAATGCATCATCTAAGGAGGGGAAAACATGCACTTTTGCAGAGTCTTATATCCTCCACCTCTGAACGCATGGTACCTGTGAAAGTGCTTAAGTTGCATGGTCTCGATTTCTGCTTCAGATATAGAACTAAAGTAGAAGTATAAAAAGAGACATAAAAAACTCCATAAAAAGCAGAGTCAAAACAATTACTAGCAAACTTTTTTTTTCTGCCAAAAACATTCACTCCAAGCTTTGTTTTCCGCACTTTGGACCTTCTATGCAAAACTGGTCTAAAGCCTTCTCTTTCTAGTATCACAGCCATCAGTCTTGTCTGTTAGGGATAGCGAGCACCAGCAAAGAAGTCTCAAACAAGTGCCAACAAAGACGTCTTGAACATACCACCACCAGACTGAAGCAATTATTAGTATGATGCAGATTAGAAGAGAAACAAAACTTGTGACCCTGCATAACTACTAATTATTTTAAACAAACATACGTTTTAAAAATTTCTATTAGCTATATTGAAAAATATCCTCTACTTATGTTTAAACTTTGGAGAGTTCAGGTCTTTATTTACTTTGAGTCCTGCAAAGTCTGCAAGTGGACTATGTCAGCAGCACTTATCATCTGTTAACTTCTCTTTCCGGAAGTTCAGAGACAACAAAGAATACATCTTCCCTCTTTCTGCTTGAAGCTGGAAGCTTTAAGCACACTCTGAAAAGAAGCAGGCCAGTGGTACCCCTCCAAACCTCTTCAGCGTCCTTTCTTTGTCTGGAATTTAATCCTACAAGTCAAACACATGAATAGTTTTAAAAATACAAAATATATAAACTGCATAGGCTCACCATCACCCTTGACAAGATGACAATGGAAACCCAGTATAAATTAATGTGATTAAATTTTCCTTACTTACATGTTTAATAGTGCTACAATGCCATGCACTATCTGAAGTACACTTATAGGAATGTCTTCCTGTACACTTTACAAGCAATACAGTTTACCTTGGAAGGTTGAAAGACATAGTTGGCTGTGGAAGACTAGCTCAGTCTCCATATGTCTGTAACAGCCTTCTTGCTACTACAGCTCGGTTATATATGTTTCCTCTCCAAGCATCTCTCTAAAGATCAGCCCTTATACACTGAATTCTGCACATACTTGACCAGGCTCTGGGTTCCATTTTCCTTGAAGCAAACATTCTTAACCAGCGGGTCTGACTGGATTTTTTTTTTTACCCTCTCTTTGAATGACTGGGCAATGTTTGTAAACCAAAATACAAACTACAGCTATAAAACCAAAGATTTAGAAAACAGTGTCACTGTATATCTGCCCTAGTCAATTCCTCGACGAATGTCTTGGCAGGCCTAAGTTGTTGTCCAGTGCATCTCTGTAGTTGTCTGCATGTCCACTTTTTCCAATCAAACAGCTCTATGACAAATGATTCTGTCTTGTTTAACCCTCAGAAAGAACTTCCATCCAGCAATTTCTTTTCCTGTATGTTCTAATTTGCCAATTTAAAAGCAGCATGTTGGCTCTGTGAGAGGTTTAGGTTTGTCCAGCTACCTCTCCCCCAGCTTCATAACAATACGGCAGTGTTTGCTGAGGCTGTCTTTCCTGTTAGTGCTGTCTTTTCTCAGTGAGCCTTGTTCACGTAACTGATATATCAGGCAGCTCATGTAGCAAATATTATTACAGCCAACACATCTGGTCCTAACCCTCTAATGTGTTTAGCTGTTTGCTCTTAAAAAGAGCTAAACCACTCATAACTACAAATACACATCCGTCTTGCTCCTTTCACCCCAAACATAGTTATCTTTGAACCGTTCCTTGAGTAAACTAGGTTATACTGTGGACTAGCTCAGCTAAGAACTAAAATCATTACAAATGTTTTCAGCTTTGGAAAAAAACCGCTCCTGGAAATTCATACATTTTACATCATGCTTATGAAATATAACCCATCTACTGAAATACATCAGCTATATATAAACTATGATCTATTTGTGGTGACTATTTACCTGAGCACTTTTTAAAAAGCCAGAATTGTCCTTTTGGTTTATATTCCATTCTTGAAGTAATAATCTGTTTGAAAGAAAAACAAACCCAAAGGATTACAAGCAGCTTTTCACAGAGATGTACAGTACCTTTGTATCTTTGTTTAGCCATGTCCTTGTGTGACAGAAAGTCTTTTCATTGAGGAGGTATAATGCATTTTAAAGCTCTTTGCAAGTTCTTTTGCCCACTATTACTATTGAAATGGTACTTTCTGGTGCTGGATTGGCAGTTAGGAAGCAAGTACAATTAAACTGTCCTTCACTCCAGTTTTAGTATCAAAGCCAGCTCTGAATGATACCAGAAGCAGCAGGGAATGGTGTGCCACCTGAGCCAGTTCAGTCTACGAAGACACAGATGGCATGCAGTGCCAACAGGGCTATGCTGCTTCCAGGAAATGTCATGGCTCCTTTGGAGTCCGCTGGGATTCCTCTGCCTGGCATCACATTGTACTGTTAACTGTTACACAACTGTTAACTGAAAAGGGAAAGAGAAACGTTGAGGGAGGATGCTGAAGAGAAGATGAAGAGAAAAGATAGGGAGACAAACCTGAAGAGTGTTGGCAGAACATTCTTATTCAAAGGCGAAAGAAGGAAGCTGAAAATTAGAGTAAAGAAGAAAAGAGAGGAAGACACAGAACAAAATCTGGTGGGTGAGATTAAAAGTCAAATTATTTAGGAAAGCAGAAAAAGTCTGAGATTGAGATATGAGATCTTTGGGAGGAGAATGATTTTTGTTAAGATCCTTCAGTAAATGAGGAATTGTAAGAGTGAAGAGGAAGGCTTAGGGAATCTTCCCAGAAAAAGGCTAGTAGAAACTTACAGGTCTTTAGGCAAAAAGAAAGGGAGATTGATGGTAATTTGAAAAGTAAATGGTTGGAATTGTTTGAGAACAGAGGGAAGATCTCACATTATTTCATGCAGAGAACATAATTCTAGCAGACAGAGAATGGATGATGACCGAGTTAAAGAAGTCAGGATGAGGTGGGATAGAAGCCACCCATACAGATTTTGAAAAACAAAAGTAATTTACATTTCTGAGTAAGAAGTCACACTAAAGAGGTACTAAAAAGAACATTACATCACATTAACAAAAGTCAATTTTCTCTTTTAATAAGATATACAAAGTGAAATATATTGATTTGGCAGATGACAGAACTCAGCAAGGAGAGGAACAATTTAACATAATTTCTCTTTGACATAAGAAATGGAGGGATGACTGAGAGAAAACATCCCTGAAGTTTAACACATTGTTATAATCTGTTCAGATTCTTTACTATGATGATAGATAATTGCATAAGGCCTTAAAACTAAATCCTTCTGAAGCAGAGAGCTTGCTTGCATGTCATTTTCCAAGCCTCAGAAATACACTAAAATCGACAGTAAAAGGAAAGAAACAGAAATTATTTTTTAAACAGCAGACATTGGAAGTCAGATATTCTTGTCTTCCTTTCATGAAATAAAAAAGCAATTATTGAAAGATTCTTGATAAATACTCACCTCAAAGATTTTGCCTGCTTTAAGAAACTTCTAGCTTTTGCTACTTCTTGTGTAAGTTTCTTTAAATCATCTCCTTCAAAGCAAGGGAAAACTGGATCCTGAAAACAGAATTAAAACATTCTACTTTAACTTGCATCTATTTATTTTTAATTTCTATGAACTTATTAACTAAGACTAAACGCTGGATTTCCCTAATCCTATGTACTTGCAGAGAAGGTCTTACAATGGAAGAGCAGAACAACTCTGGACTGAATACAGTTCTGTTCACTAATGCATTTTTCTGCTGTGGCAATCCCTGAGGTCTCCTGCTGGAGCATTAACTTGCTAAACACTGTAAAAGGATTTTACAATTACATAAATGAAATACAAGATGGTAAGGATAAGACAGCACAGGAAAAGCTAAAGTTAGCTTAAAAACCACAGTGTCCAGATACAAGATTTTTTTTTCCTCTCTTTCAAAAACTGCATTGCACGGTGTACTTCTTTCATGGGTTTGGTTACCTGACCAAGACAGCTAGCAGAGAGGCAAAGCCAGATACTAACATTTCTCCTTCCAATTTCAATGGGAACTATCTTATGAGTCTCGTATTAAATTTTCTCATAATTTTTCTGTTTTCAATACAGTTTGACTACTGTGGAAGAACTAAGCTGAAATAAACCCCCTCCCCCAAACTCAACAAAACCAATCCATTTAACATACATCTTCATCATCAAGCCCCTCTGTCAACATCCTGTGTGCTGCTAATTGTCCATCCACGTCTCCAAAACTGCAATGGTAGCGTCCTCCTGTCTGGGAAGCAACCTTCTTCAGAAATTCACTAGCTTCTCTGTTAACAACAGAGTAGTAAGATACTATGAAAATTATTTCTCTGAAAGCAATAGCAATAGAAAAAGAATTTCTAAGAATTCCTCAAAAAATATTACAACAAAACAAATAGTTTGGAGGACACAATTATAAACTTCAGTATCATTTCTAATTGTCAATTGCTAATGAAGAATTTACACTGCTTAGCTGTCATAACCCTCAGGGACAGGCTATTTTTGGACAAGAGGTTCAGCATAGTAATAAAACCCAAAAAAGAAACCAAACCAAGAAATTCAGAAGCCAGGCTGGCAGATAAAGAGCAGTAATATTTTTTACACAGGGGAAGAAAACAAAAAGCTAGGAGACTCCATAAAGGGAAAGAACATTTTGTGCATGTTCGATATTTTATTCTCTTGCCTAAGCCTCTATTACTTGCCATTGTCCTACAAGAACTATTGGGATAACTGGTACAGCTGTTACCATAATCTTATTGCAAGTATGCTAAATCACAAACTCTTACTGGCATTTATACACTAGAGTCCTGTCTCCCAAGCTCTAGCCTTGCGAAGTGGAAGATAGTCATACATTGATTAATTTCAAAGGAGCTGTGGCAACATCCATCTCACAGTTCAGCAGAATGCAACCTAGGACCTAACAGAAACAACACTGCTTGTCAGTGTGTGCTATGAAGGGTCAAAAAATTCTCATGGCAGCTGAATAACCCAGCGGCATTATCCAGAAACTGTTAACCCCATGACCGCCACTCGGACAGGAGTGAACTGAGCACGTGGCCCATCTTGGTAACACAGCCTTTTGACAATAAATAAATTAGTAATTTTAAAGATTTTTTTTGTTGTTGTGCTTGCAAAATATCATATACCTGTCTGTACAGCTAAAAGAAATGGTGTGGATTCTAATATCTTGTTTCTGTCTCAATCTTTCAATTTCTTTCAAAATCAGACTGCAACTGGTGTCTGGTTTTCCGTCAGTCAATATATACAGTGCCTCTATACCTTGGAAACTGAGAGCCTTCTGAAAAGCAGAAAATAAGCTTAAATAATTAGTACATTTATATGAAAAGTTATATTTAAGAATAAGAACACTATTCCAATGATTTAAGTTACTTTTATATTTACCACATCATTAATCAAATTAGTATTCTTTTCCTTCTCACTAAGTATGAAAGAGTTCAGGGATATAAATTTGAAAAATAAACAAGTAAATAATTTGTAGCATAAGACAACATATTTGTAAGCAGGGCATCACCAAAACCTGACTCATTGAAATAAGTGAGTTAACTGGTTTTGCAGAACTGCTGATGGAACATTTTTACATCACATTTTGTGGGAGTTAAAGATGCTTAATGTCTGAAAATCAGGATCACTAGGACTTGGCCTTTTTATATTATGAAAACTTGCTATGCTAATTGTCTCAGTGGACATTTTCCTAATACAAACATGCTTTACAGTTCTACTGGACTTGATTCATGATGAATTTCGTAACATTTTTAAGGAGATTCTGCAAGAGTGTCTGGAAGAAGAATCATTTAAGGCAACATTTCTTTTTTGATTGAAATATTAAATCTCAAGAAATTGCCAGTTCTTACTAGTTAATTTCTAAACCGAGAATTTTTATAGGACAAAGGTTTCTTCACCTGTTACTGAAGTTCAAGAATTGTACTCAATGCCCAGGTGATTCCAACGAACATTGGTTCTTTAAAATCCCTGTTTGGCTCAGAGCAAATATATCACAGCCACAGTTGTACATAAGCATCATTTTAGGTATTTGGGCTACTTTCTGTTTTCAGTGTTCTTTGAACACAAATATGAATTGATATTTCACATTTTTTCTTAATCTCAGTATGAGCAATGAATTCTAATATCTATGAGCCCTGGGGACAGAAACAGTGCCTTGATTCCAGGTCTGTTCGGTGTTTGGCATATAATAGCATTGTATGCTTTGACCAAATAATTTTCCTAGAATACTACCAGTCAGATGAAAAGTGTTTTATCACCACAAGACATAGTGTCTTCTTCAAAATGTGGTACACAATTTACTAACCTGTAAAGCCATAAGGATGCATGTATTACCATAAGCATGGAATCTGGACACCCACTGCACAGCATCATGACATGTTTCATCAGTCGCCTCTACAAGACACTCCTTCCAACTCTCTGTATTTTCTGCAAATCTCAGCAAGTTAAACCTGAGGAGAAAGATGGTAACAGCATTTAACTCTAATCAATACTATAAGTCTCTTTGGATAAGCCAGTTTTGAAATAAATAATAGTAAATGAAAAAACCACCAAAAAACCAAACATAAAATGAAACCCAGTAGAAAAAAAAACCCAAACCAAACAATAAAAAAAAAAAACAACCAAGACCCTAGTATTGGGTTAAGGTCTTCAGCTTTGGAAGAGCCAGAAAGCATATCTCACTCTGCGTGAGCAGAAAACCTATAAGAATGCTGAGCCCAAAAGGGTAAATAGCATTAGCCTACAACAAATGAGGCTCAAATCTTAGAGAGCTCAGAGTTAAAAGCTGGTTAAAAAGAACGGAAAAAGCAGTTCATGTCACATGTATATTAAGCACTAACATATAATAATTACACGTGTTTTGTTTAAGTACTGTATTATTTGTAATTATAAAGTAATCTTGATACGTAAGTAGTGCAGATTTCAGTTTTTATTGGTAGTTCATCACACCTGACTTCATTTTTTCTCAGCTGTTCCCAGATAAGAGAGGTAAGTTCTTTCGTGATATGTGGCAAATATGGGTCCATGGAACCAGATGTATCAATCAAAACGCAGACATTCGCTTCTAAAATGGTACCAAACAATCTTCGGCTTCCTGGGCCAGAACACATCATTGCATAGAATTATTTTATTGAACATATTATTTTATTGAGCATACTGTAAAATCTTCAGTCTTTAGGGGTTATTCTGGGCACATTTCTACATAATAAATTCTAATCTGTGTGGAAATGAGGCAGTTCAAACGTTAATAATACAAAAAGTCTTCTGCCATTTCAAATCTAGCACTGTCAAGCATTGATTACTAGCCAATTGTAGCAACTTGCATTAAACAATTTGTAGCTCCTACTTTATGATCCAGCAAAAAATGGAACTGTTTCCTACCAAAGATCTTCATGAGCAACAGAGGGATCAAAATACTTTTCACCAGCAGTGATGCTGAACTTCTAAACAGGGCACATTCTTAGCAAAAGAAACAGAAAACCTACTTTTGCTTGTATAGGTTATTGTCTGTATTCTGTTGATAGAAAGCTTCCGACACTAGGAACGTTGTATTCATGAACACAACATACAAAAAGGAAAAACTTACACCACAGCCCTAATTATTTTGCAGCAAGCTAGATGTTTATCAGCTACACAGACGCTGAATTCCCTTTACTCTTATTTTATTATCACAAAAATGCTTTTAAAAATGTCAATGAAATGCAAAATGTACGACCTTTATTCATACTTGAGGTCCAGATTTATGTTCAGATTCTATTAGCAATAGTAGACAAGATTTTATGTGTAAGTTGTGCTTTACAGAAAAACAGACGCACACCAATACCTGACAGAAGCCACTGTATTCTTTGTATATAGCGCTGCAATACTTTCTCAAGTTGTTCAGAGTAAATTTCCAGTTCTTTAGATTGAAACTGCAGATGTTTCACAACCCCCTGGAAAAATTCAGTTTGTACAAGGGCATCTTACTTCAGGAGATCTGAGCTCAGCTGCTATATATGCAATGTCTGCATTAGAAATCAGGGACAGCAGTTGTTTTGTCTTTATGAAATAGCGTAAGAAAATTTTTGCATCTCTGTTGCTACTAAATAACTGGTTTACCCAAATTAGGAAAGCCTAGTTCTCATCTCAGCCAGTTGTGCTGGGCAACAAAATTACACAATGTGACTGGACAGGTGCATCAGCTGCCTTATTTTTATTTGTTTAATAGATATAATAGAGCAATAATATCCTGGACCTAACTTTCCATGCTTCTCTCCAGTCATTACACAGAAACAATCAAGAGCCAACATTTTCCCCCAGTTTCGACTCACACATGATTTTTAAACCTTTACTTAAAAGTTTGAACCTATTTTTCACACTGTATGAGCAGAGGAGATGCCATACATTCTAAAGATCCCATGCAGTTTGCACTTCAAAAATACTAAGTATTTTTTGCGGTGAATAAAAGACCTTTCTCTAGCTTTCTAATAGAAGGGTGATTTAGAAAGAATAACACGGAACAGTGAACATCATGCTACCAAGCCAGAAATACTCATCAACGTGCATTGAGCTAAACAAATCAGAGCCTTTCAGTGTTGTAGGTATAGGACATCTGCAAAAGCTTACATTGATTTCTACGCTAGGGAAGATAGTGCAGTATTTTGCCGATACTTTCTTGTGCAGAGACTCCACAGTTTTCTTTTGGTGAGTACAGCCTGGACCAAACATCAGCCTGGGCAATTCCAGTTTGAGCTTTTTAATACTGTATTTGGTCAGCCACTTGTAAGATAAACAAATGGAACAATTGGTTGTTAGTACATATTAGATCAATTATTAGAATAATACATTGTACAGAATCACAATTAACATGTTCACGTTAATTCCTATGGATAATTCTCAAATGGCAATTTATTAGTCAGGAGCAAAGTACCTCTTTGCTTGAGCAGATTTCCTCTTTTTTTGGCAAGATAACAGAGGGAACGGACTTTCTTATGCACGTTGTCTTTGGATACTTTCTGTATACTGTACCTAGTTGAGAAAATGTACAAAATAATATTGGGAGCCCTAGGTTTAATTCATAAATCACGTATGACTGTTGATTAAAAAAACCCAAACAACCCCCCTGGCCCAAAGTCACAGAGTAGCATTTCATATATAATTCCACATTTAAAAAAAAAAAAAAAAAAAGGCAGTTTCTATATATCCAAGTACTTAAAAAGATGAAAAATTGTCAACTTCAAAAAATTCCACGCCCAATCTTCTGTAATGATGACAGCATGTTTCCTCAGAGCATCTTACACCAAAAGATCCCAAAGGACTTTACAAAAAACCAAAACCAAAACACCCTAAAAAACAAAGCAAAGAGAGCCAAAAGGAGCCAATCCACTCCAAACCAAAGATCAAACCAAAAAACCCCACCACTATTCAGTAAGCGAGACTCACTTCCACTCACTATTTAAAGCACAGTGATTATCAGTGACTTAACTTTCTAAGTTTTACAAAAAAAAGGCTTCACCCATCATATCTCGTAACACGTACCCACGTTTCTTCCTTTATCAGTATAAAATACTGACACAGAAAACTCTGGCTGCTTCCTTGGTTTATGCTCAGTCTGAGATCGTTCTTTTATTGTTTGTGCTACAAATAAAATAAATTAAAGATGTTGACTTACTCCAATCAGACAAAACTCTTACACGCAATGCTGTTCTTCATCATTTCCTACTACCATAATTATCAATCCTTAGTTTTCTTAGATACTGGTTAAGAAAAACCCATATTATAGAACTACTTATGCTACCTTCATAGAAATGGAGCCAAAACCTTTCCAAATTTATGAATTACCATCAGGAAGAACATCACAGGACATAATTTGAAAAGATTAGGGGTTTACAGTAAGCATAGTATTTGTTGGAAAAGCCAATTAACATTGTACAAAGCACATCATATGCAAGTATGAATCCAGATTTGTAAACACTGCTACATATCAACAATCTCATTTCAGTAGATTCTAAGACTCAAATTTCATATAAAAAAACCAAGTTTTGCAGACATTAGCAAAGATGCAAAGAAAAAACACGGGAAAATTACAAAAATGGAGGAGAAAGGAATTGGACTTTAAGTGACCAACAGTGATGGGAATTAATTTAAGAACTGTTTCATATACCAGGAGCAGTTGCAAATGCACTTCAGATAACCTGACATTTGTGGTTTTTTTTTTCCTTAATTACTGGATCATAAATCAATCAAGTGGAACAGCATATTAATTACAATGGGATCTAATAGTATTAGCAGAAATATATGTGTTGAACTAATAGGAGAAATCTCTGAATTGTTGAGCCTTTGACAAAAAAAATGGAGTATTAATTAAAACCCAAGAGAAGGGAGGTTCTAATGATGGCTTCAGCCATTGGACAAAGCAGGGCTCTACTTCGCACCACACACATTTGCCATTTGCAGATAGAGGATGGATATTCTATCATCTGACCTGGAAATAGTTATACAGTGCAGTGTTCCTTCTGCTCACAACCTAAAAGAAAGCTGGACACGTCACAGCTAAAACTCATACCAAAGTAATTAATTTCAAAACAACTGCAATGTTTCCTATCAGTCTGATCAAAGGTTACAATTGCAAGTGTTTCTAAAACTTAAATTAAAGGTCTGATTTAATATTTTCTTTTAACCCAAAGAAACTGAAGACAAAAAGCCCCTAACCCATACAGACCTGGTGGAATTTCTGCTTTGGCACTAGTAGGACGCCATGCCAGTACTCCTATGGAAGCATTTCTCTCTGCACCATGGTGGTCTTTAATATACTATAAGCAAATTTAAAAAAAAAGTATTTCAGTTGCATCATAACTGCATTATTCAAAACTGGAACTATCCTTAATTATTCTCTAACTCCTGTTTAGCTCTGGCTCTTCTAACAAGACAGCAGATTGCCATGATGACTTGTTTATTTGTGATTTCTTGCTAGCTTAAGTAACTCTAATTGCTCTGTTTTAATTATCTTGCCAATTTAATCTTCTGCCATAAAACTAAAGGCTAATATCTATAGGCAGACAAGTTTGGACTATTTTTGCCACTTGAAGGAGCAATCTAGTATGGTAATGGCACTGTTTTATAGAATATAGTATGCAGTATTTTCCTCAGTTTTACTGACTATTGGAAATCTAGTGTTGACAAGAGTGATTTTTGCTTTAAGGTGTGGCTCGATCCTGTAGGGGCTGAGCAGTCTGCTGAACAGCATGAACACCTGTTTAACCCCACTGTAGGATCACGCTTTTGCTGTGACACAGAGACTTCAAGTAACTGAGATCTAATTTAACACACAGTTCTACTATTAATATCACCAAACACCTACAGACAAACCCATTACCAGTTTTCTACAAGTTTAATTCCTGTAAAACTGTTCTATTGTAGTAATTTCTCAGTGATTACATCCTTCCTGTGTTTGTGAAGCGGTGTTGAGAATATACTGGTTTTGACAAAATAGCATGGAAGACCTGCAAAGGTCTTTACAACATGAACACACCTACACTTAAGAGTGCCATTCCCATTTCAAACATGAGACCTGAGAACTTCAGGTCAGAAGTTAAGTACATCCTTTGCAACAGGCAGTTCTGTCTCTAGGCCGGTATGCAGCAAAGTGATGGCCATACATGTATATTACAGATTTGCACATCCACTCAAAACAAATGCACACTGTCAAAATTAACAAAGGAAAACATTAGCAAAATCCCAAAGGACTCAGTAGTGTAACTCCACGGAAATAAACACAGTGGGCAGGAAACAAATCCTGAATCCTACTTCTTGTTTTATGCTGCCTCTTTGTGGCCAGAGACACGCTACGCAGCTGCAGCTGTCTCATGTAAATGAGCAGGATACCATAAAATTCAGTACTTGCTCAAAGGACTTGTAAACTAGACATAACTTAGTAATGCACATTTCAGGTTTGCCTTTGCTTTCATTAAACACTAAGTTTTTAAAGTCAGAAGGCTTATTTAAACAATTTTAGACACTACAATGTGGTTCTGTTATAATTAATTACTTAGAAGTTAATAAGATGTACTTTTTTGTTTATGTAGGACTTTGAATGCAAATTAAATTGCAAGTTCAGAGTACTATCACAGTGCTGTTTTACTTCCTTCAAATGTTCAGCTTGAGCACTTCTCTCACAAAGAGCAGCACCTGACAGTTGGGTAGGAACTCTAATTAATAACACCCAGCATCTTAAAAATGGGACCATTTCAAACCATTCTAGCCAGACTGAGAGCTGTGGGTTTAGGAGATGGCAATTTCTGTGGCCTTCTGTTCTCTTTCTTCATAAGCACGTTTGAGTCTCCTTCTGGTTTAAATGGATTTACAGACTGATTTACTGAACGTTGCTTTAAAGATTCCACTAGGAATGCACACTGAAATGGAAGTTCACATTATTTAGTAATGCATATACGTGAGATTTAAGTAAATGACATTTCAAAGACAGGCATTCTATATTTATTACTTCAATAATAGACAAAATTCATACCAAATTTATTAATCTGGTAATGCTTAACACCTCTAACTGAATAGGAACCCCTTAATGCTGTGCTTGCTCAAATGCATGGAAGGGAAATCCTCCCTGCTATGAGCAAACATTCTAAAAGAAAAGGCAGCAGTACACATACCAAGACCAGAACAAATTGAAAGAAGATGAACCAAGTATATGCAACTATTAACTGATAACAAAATACTTTAAGATCCCATTGAATATCCTCCAACTCTTCTTTTTAAAAATACTTTTGTGACTCAGACTTGCATGCAACAACAGGATGCTCAAACCTCTGGACATCTATCTCACTGCATGTATCTTTCTAATCACAGTTTTGTAAGAAACAACAATCGTACTGCCAGGCTGGCTACACTGCCTCAGCCACTTTGTTAGATCTCTTTGGAAAAAGTCTGTGCAATACGGAGAGATATGGTCCTGTCCTGCATCTTTAGTTCACTTCAGAAAACAACTGTTTTAGAATTGAACACATATATTTTGCCAACAACAACCCTGCCCTTCACTTACAGGAACATTATATTATGTATTTGTTATATAATAGATATAGCTATTATAATCTATTAGATATAGATATAACTTTCTAGTGTCTTTATTTTTAATATATCTATCTCATTATGATGACCTATTAATTCTACTTGAGAAGAATTCATCATAAGATTGGCAACAAAGAGGAGAATCACTTAGTTGTACACTCCTTGTATTTGATAGGGATTGATGACCACTCCACCACCAGTCACTGCAGTGCTGCTGTACAACTGCTTTCTAGTCCATATTTACGCTACGGTGACTATTCTCACACTCTGGAGTACTCCTGCCTGTCTGACAAGGGTTTTCAAATCTTCTGCATTGTCAGCTGAACACTGTTGACTTTTTTCCTGAAGAAAAACATAACTTTAAAAAGATACATATAATTTATACCTTTTGGGAGTAGTTGTTTGCTTTTTCCACTTCAGACACAATAATAGTGATATCATCACTTTCTAAAATACCTGATAATCAAATATATGCTGATCAGTGAGGGTTTTTTAGGTGTACAAAATGTATCTTTCTTTTAAGTGTACAACAATCTGTAGACCATGTAGTATCAATGGAAAGAGTCAAAAAGCCTTTGCTTCCTGTAAGACAGGCAGCCAGGAACTACCACATTTGTAACTATATTTTAAATGCGCATCTTTAGAGTATTCAGCAGAAAATAGTGAATTTAAAAAAAAAAAAAAAAAATCAAAATCCTGCATTAGGCTGCATTATAATATTCTGCAATACAACTGAAAGCCTTAATCAAACTAAGACCTCTGTTTTTATCTCAGTACTAGCATAGCATTACCACATGCTAAAAATGTAAACTACTTGATTGGGGTAAAAAAGCATTAATAAATATTATTTAATTAATGAAAAAGAAAGTCAGCACAAACTTCTTTCTCACATACCTGCTTCTCCAAACCAGTGAAATCTCCCATTGCCTGCCTGTACTATTTCTTTAAAAGTAATGGCAGTTTCAGTTGGGTTAGCATAGCGGGCTGGCATGATCCTATCGGCGTCAATGTCCTCCATTACACTGAATAGACAGACATGAAGGTGCAAATCAAACCCTCTGCAAACCTCAGCCACGTAAGCACTGACTGTGTGCTGCAAGACAGAGAAGCAAAAAAAAAACGTAAGAATTAAAAAAATCAGTAGTGACCCTCTACCTCAGTCCACTAGCATCCAGTCCATTGGTTCCTGAACTGATGTGCTAACATGCCCAACCTGAGCAATTCAGTACAGGAACATACCCTAAGCAGCTGAATGCCGCCTCAGTCTGCATACACAAAAACTGTCTCTATTACTAATGACAATGGCAACAGCATTGCTGCAGCCAAGAAGTGAGATGGGGTAGCTATAGGAATCAGAGACAGAGGTCATGGACTTCAAAGTAGTCATTCACTGAAGCAAAGAAATAGGGATGCAACTATTTGCATCTTTGTATGCATCCTTCGTTTTCTTGTTATCCACATGGGCTTTTAACGATTTCTTATATTTGCCCAGAATTTCCAGAAGTTTGGTTACAAAAGCAAGTGACATCCTACTGTACACACACGGTTATTCCAGTTGGGATACCACATGTTCAGAAACTCTAGGCTCTGTGCAGCCTTAACAGCCACAGAGCACGTGCACTATGAACATATACTCAAACAGACTACCGTTATTAAAAACAGGAGCTGTCTCTTGATAGTACACTATGGAGTTCCAGCATAAAATTACTTGTGACTTTGTCCCCATTAATTATAAGGTAATGATATCATTCAAAAAACACAGTTAGTTTGTTCAAATTCAGAAATTCGCAGTGAAATGATGGCCAGAGCTAGAGTGGGAAAGGAATCCTAAAAACACCTCTTGACTTTTCTATGATTCACACATTATTAATAATTGCTATCTTTGACACATGAATAGTGATTGTAGAAATGGAAGTTTGAGATCCTGACAATTATGCTGGCTTAGATATGTAAAAAAAGAAGTATTCTGCCAACAAGGTATGGTGACTAGCCAGAAGAAAAACAAAAAGAAAAAAGAAAAGAAAATTGAGATTAATTCTGATAGGAACTTACAGAAGAGTTGCAAAAACTGAGATGATACTTACTGTTTCCTGATCAGGTACTCCAGCAGTCAGCAGGTAAAGGCCTTGTGATTTGTGTTTATCTTTGTCTTTGAAGTCTACTTCAACAGCTCTCCTGAGAGCACTCATAAGGTTTCTACTCCCTTTGCACTGCAAGTTCAACACCCACCTAAAAGAGGGTGTTTACAGTTCAAAGAATGAAGCAAGAAGAGCTCTTGTTTCTGCTTAAAGCAATAAAGAGAACTAATAATCTTCAATAACACTGCACTGGAGTCTAAAATTTTTTATGTCAGACAGAAAAAACAGATTATATAATGACCCAAATTATTTGTTCTAGTTTCTGTACTGCCACCATGGCAAATTAGTTTTTAAGATAAGATTCAGAACACAGAGATCAAAGAATTCTCTCTTATGTGGAAAAACTGTGATATAGTGGAACTTACAGGAATAAAAATTAAACCACTTACTGTGTAACTCCACAGACAGAACCTTGGGATTTGTTTCCAGTACTATGGGGTGGGGGAACCCATAGTTTAGATTTCACATCCCAGTTGAATTTGAAGCAGTTTTCAATTCTTCATGTAACCTGTGCATTTCTTACACAAACACTTCGGTAGCTGTGCACAGATATATTCTGTACACATATGAAATAGAAGTCACTAGGACATATTAAACTTGCTGCTTTCACAACAAAGGATCAGGAACAATGAGTGTAGAACAGTTCATGGCAAACTCGCTGTTTAAATCCATTTCTCTGTTTTATCTGTATCATGGTACCTACGATCACTTAATTCAGATGTATGGGAAAGTTATTTGATCCTACCTCCAAGCATTTTGTAAGCTTTCTGGTTGGGAGGGAATCAGTTCCAGTTGCCAAGGCACAACATCACTCCCAAATCTTTCATGGAAAGATAACAGCAATGAATTTTAAGATTATGCTTTAGAACAAACAAAAAGATAGAATAAATTCACCGAAAAAGAAAATCTCATTTGGGGTATTACAGATGTAAAATTACCAGATGCTAACTATTTTATCTTTCAAACCATTTAATTAGTCACAGTTATCCATCACTCAGGGGTTGTCAGATTTTCAGGGTAGTGGGCCAGATGACATTTTTCTTTCCTAAACAGGATCCTAAGTGAGCTCATAAAAGCTCAGTGGAAAGACTGCAACAAAAAAGCCCCAGATCTCAGATACTGCCTGTATTGCTTTCTTGTGAGTTACGGGCTCTGTTCTCCTATTGGAACTCCATGAACTGCTGTCTTTGGCTTTTACCTTCCAGTCAGAAACCTGCCTAGCTGCTGTTCAGCAGCTGTGCCATACATTTCTGACTAACAGTGTTGAGTACAGGATTTTAGTACTATTACATATTTCAAAAGTACTGCATTTACTGTAAAATTTAAAGGGCATTCTCAGTTACGGTACCCAAGACTTCCAGTAACAGTTTCTGACAAGTGAATTAATACTGTTATAAACAATATAGCAGGAAGATAATTTGTTATAGGTATGATGCAATCAGTTCCAGTGAGCCTCACTCAGACCAATGGTTTCTAATTACTAATCTGGTCTCCCTACAACTGATTCATGCACCTATCCAATAACAAGCAATCAGTGCTACTCTTGCAATTACTTTATCATAAAACATTAAATACAATTTAAAAATCTAAAATATGTCCATTAGTAACAACAATCTCTCAGCATGCTTCTTTCATTGCAATGCTTTACCATTATTTTAAAAGAATCTTAAATAGTTGCTTACGCTATAATATTGAAGTAATCCTTATCTGACATCTGTTCCTCAAGTAAAAGTCGCAAAAAATGTTGGATATGGATGATGTACATAGAGTTTGTCACCGATATATCAACAAGTATAACCACCCTATATAAGAAATACACTGTTAATTAAAAAAAAAAAAATCTTATTTAATTACATATTCTTATCTTCACTGTACTCTAACTTGCCAGGGAAATAATCTTCTAGCTATGTATCAAAATGTATAAACATTGAATCTATATTTAAAAAAAAAAAAATCTGCAAAACCTAAGGTGAATTTTTTAAAAAAGAGAAGCAATAACAGTAAATTCTCCCTTTCTTAAGCCGTGTAGTAATGAGAGTACCAGCATATGTAGTGCCATAATGGTTGTTGAAACCTAAGGAGGTCCTCTTTCTTCTCCGTACTTGAATATCCAAAACACTTCTGAAACGTGTGGATGTTATCCAATGAGAAGAGTTGTTGGATAGTTCATTGTCTTTTCCCCAGCCATCATTCCAGGAATGTATGGAGTATTACTCCAAAGATAAATGATAAGTTTTCTCCCAGCAAGTCAGCAACATACGATGGCCAGATGGGCTAATTCAATCCTTGATCAATGAACAAGAAAACCTCTACTAACAGTGGCCTCAGCTACCTTCTTTTTGTCTGAACCTTCGTATTCAAGGTTTGTAAACAGGACAAAAAGAGCAATTGTGCAACTTGGTTGGGTAAGGCCTCACACACAGTGTAAACAAACATCATCCTCAAATACATAATCAGATGAAGACCTCGAACATCACGCAGGAAGAAAACTAATAGTGTCAGAAAGCTGACTGTTAAGACTACCTTTGGCCACAAACATCAGGTTCTGTTTGTGTGTGATTTAAGATAGAACCTTCCCCAAAGGCTTACTTGTTAGGCAACTCAAAGAGCCTCATTCTGTCTCTTGGAAATTGCACTTTTCTGTTGACTGATGATCACTGGATTCAGTAAATCCACTGGATCATTAAAAAGTTGAATATCTGTTTTCAGAAGTGGATCGCTTACACTGGTCATATCTGCAACTGTCATCTCTGCATCTGACTATTTTCTGCCCTCTATTCCTGGGTGCTGACTTACACACAAAGCAAAGCTGGCAAGCCAGAAGCATCACCAATATATGCAAAAAAAAAAAAGGGCTATCAAAGTACAATACCTCCTTTCACAAACACTTCCCCATATTCTTCTGCTAGCAACAGAGAGCCAGTCAATTCGTTTCTCATAGATTCTTACCATTCTAGCAAGGAGCTTCTATGGATAAAATATAGAAAATTTAAGTTAAAAAGTTCAAGTAAGTCTTTTACTGCCAAATGCTCAATACAGAAGTAACAAGACAGCATAGTAATGAAACAATCATTTTCTTTCATTTTGACAGCAGCATTTAATTCTTAGTCTGATTGCTATTTGGCAATTGTGTAGAACTTCAACTAGATTTGGATCTCATCATTTTACGATGGAGACTACTAGCTACCTTCCACATGGAAAACATTAAGGGTTCACAATGAAAATGACATCTCTGAAAGTATAGAGCAGAGGCTGAATTCAGAATATAAACTGTATCTCCAAATCTTACTTCATTCTCCATATGGACTGTACTACATTACTGGTCTTAAGGTATTATAGCAGAATTTCAAAACAGAAGAGGGGTGGGTGCTGGATGCTGTTGGATCCACACCAAACTACACAAGAGAAAGAAACTTATGGATATGTACACATAATCCAAACAGAGAGTACAGACTAATGCAAGACCATGATTGAGACAACCTAATTTTATTCCTTTGGTTTTCTTCATAATGCAGACTTTCATATGCTTCTGTCACCTTCCTCACATGCAGAAATCAACATCACTGATCTGTAATACTGTGTCTTCTTTCATCATTTCCCTTAACTTCCCATTCTCCCCACCTCCATCCATCCATCCATAGAGTTGAGAGAAGCTCACCAACCAAGGAAACTTGTGTCACAGTATAATTTTTAAATCCCTTATTCAACCAGTCTTCTGGGTTATTTGATAGCTTAAGATCAAACTTTTATCCTTTGCCTTGATGGTCTTTCCTGCACATGTGAGGGACGAGGTTGCTCTGACAGGAAAAGGCTGTTTTACTGCTGTGTTACGTGCCTTTGCACATACTTTCATATCATGCAACATCTTTCATGCAACAACCATCCCAGCTTGCTCCTACATCTCTTCCAAGAAAGTTCCTGCTATGCATTCAGTCTTTCCTGGTCTAGCCAGTAACAATTAGACATTCTTCTTCATAAAACTTGTTTGACTTTCAAAGAAAAAAACAAAATACAAACTTTTATTTTTTAAATGGTTAAAGCAAGATGAAATGGGACAGTTCTGTTAAAGCAAGCAGAAGTATTCTATTGTGCTGCATCCTTTCAACGTACAGGCTGAAGGATTCACACATTCACAGGTAAAATAACGTAAATACATTCTTACACACAGATCGCAAAATGCACACTGCTGTATTTATGAGCAGCACTGATGACTCTCTCTTACTTGGCCTCCTTCTTCACTACCGTACGAATCTGGGTCCCAAGTTTGACCGTATCACTGCAAACTTACATGTAACAGGACAATTAATATGGACTAATTAGATGGTAATCTAGTCCTGATAAGGTCATTTCAATATAGACAACTCACCTGATAGTTGTACAATACTGGCAGGTCAACATGGATATTTTTCACAGTTCCATCATACCATTCAAACTGCATCATCGCTTTCTAGAAAGATAAATACTACAGTTATATGTTTACAGAAGCCTCTACAAGCTTCACTAACATTCCTTCCTGAATCATTCTTAAGAATGGCATAAGGATCTGATTTGAATCCATGACTTAAATTTCAGTTAGAGCCTGTAGAATTTCACTAACTTATAAATTATTAATTTTAATGAGAAAAATTTTCATTAAAACAAGAAAAAGAAAGGGCCCTTATCACTTACCTCATGTAGAGTTGATGATACTGTTTTTTTAAGAATAGGTACAAATTCTTCCACAGGAGAGAAGACATTGGGAGCCAAAACTTCATAAAGGTTTAACTTTTTACCTATAGCAAGGAACAAAGAAATTAAATAAAACACATGCTCTGCCTTTGATTCATGTTTCATACCTGTTAAGTTTTTCTTTCTGTGCTACCTTTCAATCCATTTGTCTTTAACCAGTCTTTTGAAGTTTTGGCCAGGACACGTGGTGTTTGAATAACTAATGGTCCTTCGTACTTAGGAGGCTTTGGTAAGAAGTTGGAAGGTGCCGTATTTGGAAATTCTGTGGAAACCTAAAATGGATTTTAAGAAAAACTCTTGCAAGTTTTAGCATAGTTTTTTTTACCCTCAATCCAAAATATCCAGCATGGAATATTATTTTGACTTATGTTCAACAAAGCGCTGGGATTTCAAGAAGCAAAATACTTTGAAAATAGCCATCACTGGTCCTCCTAAAAATGGGGTTTGGGGGACAATGTTCCATTAACTTCACTGTGTTTGCCACAAGGCAAAACCCCCCCAGGGAACATAGTGGTTATACGTACTGGCATGAAAATAGCCAATCATTTCTCTAAGAAAAATAAGTAGGAAAATGATCTTTGTTACACACAGATCGAATCTCAACTGCTCCATTTTCAACCTGCACCAGGTAAAATGAACCACATTCTACCCTCATTCAGATCAGTGGAAACAAGTCAACAAAAACTCCTAGGAAGCACTAGAATGCTTTTATTTCAAAAAAGAGTAAGAGACCTGTGCTTTATGAATAGACAGAAGTTTGTGGAGATGTTTTTTCATTCAGAAGGTCTATCTAGTAAGTTTCTGAAATGACATGATTTTATTTGGGGATATAGGACCCTCTAAGTCATTTTAGGGTGACTTCTGCTCCATATGTAATCTTAGTAATTATGAGGTTGGAAGAGAGATGAAAGAATTCTATACATACAGAATAGCGAGGATGAGGAGAAGCATAATTAGAAATATTATTCACAAATGACCACTTTGCTTCCTGTCTGGAATGTCTCAGGTCAGATGACCAGATACACCATGCAAGCCCTCTTTCATATCAGATTTGCCCGCCTCACACAACTGCCTACACTAGCTGTGACAGAGAACAGACTATGTTTGCTGCATTTTGTAGAATGCCTAGCAAAACGTCTCCTTTGCTGGTTTTGGCCTCAAGTTGCTCTTACAGTGGATGGCCAATACAAAGTTCACTTATCAAAATACCTGATTAATAATTTTTTTTCACATTGTGAACACCAAAAACTTCTACCCTGGTACATCTGAAAAGTACATCCGAAAACAAAAATATACATACATCTGCTATTCTACTAATAAGTGAGCCACAAATTCTTCTTTGAAAAGTCTGTTTGATGCTCTTGAGTAGGTCGTTAGCCTTTTGGGATTCCTGAAGTAGCAGATGTACATCACTGCTATCAAAATTCTGGACATATAAAAACAAAGGGGGGGAAAAAAAAGTTAACTACTATTCAAATACCAACCAAACCTGGCTTTCTTACTTTGATGTGCATACATCTACACAAGACTGCCTGGCACAGCAGAACAGAGTGTACATGTATCTAATGTACTGCATCTCAGTTAAGCATCATTTAATAAACAAGATATTATTATTTTGAATCAGTCTACAATAAGCCACTGCTTTCATCCAATTCATCCTATTAAGTCAGTCAACAATATCTGCAAAATTTATTGTGATTTTAGGAAAGCATTTTCAGTGCCAGAAAGAACTAACCGCAGGTTTATTGACCACATTCTCAGTACTTCTGTGACAGATTTTCAGCACCAGGTCTTGCTATAAACTTCTATTCAGATAATAATTAGTTTATGTTCTATAAGTGAAGAATCATCAAAAAGAGAAAAATACACTGCCTCTCTAGCTGTCACCTACCTCTCCCTTTGAAGAGTAGCAATGATAACGGCCTCTTACAGCTTCTGCAAGGTTTTTTAGAACAGCCTACATATAAAAATAAGAAGAAAAATAGTGACTTTGATTTGTTAGTCTCTTTTGATAACATAGGATGCTGGTATTCAATTCACAATTAGAGACAGAGAAAGAATATTTGAGGTACATGTTGTGAGAAAGCCGGAGTAATTGTGTTTCCATTTTTTTCCTACCAGTCTTATTTTAATACAGCTGAAAAACTAACTCAGTAGAGGAATTTACAAAATACGCAATAAGGGCCAAGTCCCTTCACCTTGTGTTAAAATACCAGTCACTTTCTCTTCCTTTCAAAGCAGGCTTGTGCTGGTCAGATCAAAGGCATATCACTGAAGTCTACAAATATAAACATTAGGCTACCCTTCCCCTGACCACAATAACCTCTTACATGCTTTGCTGCTTTTTTCACCTCTCCCACCTCCTTCTCTCCTACCATCTACCACTGCAATGCTTTTCCCCACAACTGCAATACCCTTACTGCATCCAATCTTCTCTTCAAACCAGGATTTCAGCCATGTCCTCCGTTCCACTTATGTCACCACGTCTTAGGGATAAGCTTACACAAGCAATCAACACCCAAAACCAAGTTTCTATGCAGAGGCTAATCAAAAGTAACTGGTTATCCTTCTGTCCTCCTCTTCCTTCAGGCAGACACTAACACCCAAATTATTGCTCATGCTCAACACTGCCTTTTGAGCAAGGCTGCTAGGTCTGACACTGATGCTATTCCATACAAAAACATTCCTGTCTCAGAGACTACCATGCTCATATGATCTCACGCCCAAGTCACTGCCTTTCTCCTATGATCCCTTTCCCTACCCACTTGTCTTTACTGCAGTATTACCTTCCTGAAGTCCCCTATTTTTCTGCTTTCACCTGCTGAAGAGCAATTTGTGCCCAAATCTTCCTAAACACACAGGATGATTATCTGGAAATAATTGCTTCCTGTCAGCTGCCAAGCCTGTTAACACCACTTGGTTTCCACTTTTGGCTTTGGTATGAACCAAGATTAATGCTCCAAACAAATTTTTTCATGCATGCAGATCTGCTCTAAAGAAAACACAGCTCCAGGTCATGAACTCTTTAATGAGTAGGTTAGCTTCCCCATAAATTTATTAGTTCTTCCCAAGAGAGAGGACAATACAGTTGAATAGGAAACAAATGACAGGACCTTAAGGAAGTAAATACTAACACAGCTACTTACAGAACAAGCAGGATTGCTGCAATCATATATAACAGCATGAGTCTGCAGTTTTCTCCCCAACATAAGCTGCTGAGCATAGTCTGACAGTATTTCCAGAGACTGATCAGGGCTGAAATAAATAAGGGGAAAAAAATATTAACAATGGCAGTAATCAAATTGAGAAAAAAGACCATACTGAAGAAGATGGGGAAGAAAACTAAGTGAGACAGAAATAACATATCATGGGAATGTCATCTGGTCATTTGGCATAACTCGACCTCCTCTCTGTCCATCAACCTCTACTGAGGGTTTGCTTCTAACCTGGAAACCTGAATAATAAAAGCCCTAAGATTCCATTCCAGTTTGTAACAGCTTGTAGATGAAGTGTTCTAAATTATTCCTTGCTAGCCCTGGAAGCTAAAAAGTATGTGGTTTTGCCCCCTGTGACAAACTGCAATTGAGAAGTTTTCAACTCAGATTTTCAACTGTATGTAACGACATCCATTGCCTTCCAAAGGCACCAAAGAAAGTAACTTTGCTTTGTGTCTAGAACTTAGTCACACACAGAGCTTTCATTCCCTGAGTTATGATGGTTTTTCATGGCTAGTAAAAAGCTCTCCTTCCAGCAACACTTCTGCCAGGGACAGAAATTAAGGAAGTTGTCATGTGCACATACTATAAACTTTTGCTTTCTGTTCAAAGCAGACCTAAGCAGACCTTAGAACCCTTTAGCTGAACAATGCGTGTTCAGTAAGTTAGCTGAAATGCAATCTTAGTCACCCTAAGTATCAAGCTTGCCAAGCTTACACCATCCCTTTTCGCACATTTATACTAAATACAATGAATAACTCAGGAGTACAGTAACACTTCCAAATCCTTACTGTAGTCTTTTTCTTGTAATCCTGACTCCAGTTTCAAAGTTTTCAAATAAGGACAGTAGAACTGCAGAATTTAAATCCATAATTTATCTAATCTCAAGGTGGTTTCATTTATTTAAACAGACATTTTAAGTTTTCATCAGCACCAAGATCATAATTAAGCATTCACTGTCGTTGAATGCTTAATGCTATTTTACTGAAAAATCTAGCTCATCGTCTAATCTTCCCAAAGTTGTGGACCCTTTCAGTGACATCCTTAATGATGCTGAAGGATTTTTACTGATGTAACATTAGAGCTAGCAGACTCTCAGTGGATTACAGCGGTAACTGATCTGCAAATGAAAAACATAGTTTCATATTGGAAAAGAGAGGATTCAAAAAAGGAGAGAAATAAAGGAATTCATTCATTTGAACAAAAAATACGCAAAACCTGGATTTTCAATTTTCTAGTTGTTTTTGAATCAAGTTCAGATTTTTGTACCAAATTGGTATCCAAGTTAAAGATAGTTGTTAGGACAGATAACAAATTTACCAGCTTCCTACAATAAGGACCAGAGAATTCAGTTCTTTCATTGCAAGAACATGCTTTAAAGCTTTCAGCAAATTGCAGCCCTGGCCAGGCTCCAGCTCTTGTATCCACTGTCTTGCTTCATGTAGCCTAGGGGAAAAAAGAAAAGAAAAAAGTACACTTAACATGCAAGTGTTAAATAAGATTGGTCATGAAGATCACTACAAACCACAGGAACTGCTAAGATATTTTATGCATGACCAACCAGCTTGAAATCACTGACTACACTTAAAATTCACTGCTTTTTTCCCCTCTTACGAATCACTGCAGGCACAAGTTGAAAACCATTATTTATTATCTACAAGAGATAGCTCTAATTAAATGGAGACCTTGTTTGAAACACCTTTATTTTTCAGAGAAATGAACTTACTTACACACAAGCATTGATGTTTTTTGGACTGTCCCACAGAGGTGAAATTTCTGAACTGAATGAGAGGCAGTACAATTGCTTCTTGTAATATAGCTGTTCATCTACTAAGCACTAATAAACAAAAAAAAGTTAATGCATTATCCATGCTGCTTCTAGTAGGGTTATTATGTAATAGAATAAAAATAGTAATTTCTTAAAAATAGTTGACAGCAATATTTTCAGCTACCACAGAGAAAAGCTTCCAAGAAAAAGTTATACAGATTCAAATATTTGGTAAGGAGTACAGAGACAAAACCTGCCAGCCAATGCTAATCAGCCAATTTGTTAATGGAGCAGGAGGCAGGAAACATGTGTTGCACTGGGATCAGTTTTTCTCTTTGGTTGATAAGCACATGAAACAACATACTGATCTAGAATGGGCATATTCACCCATGAAGCAATTAGAAAAAATGTTTAATACATATTCATGGATAGGGTTAAACAGTAGTTCAGGTAATAAGCCTAAGCCAACCAGACTATGTGGAACTCAAGTTTTCTTGAAGTAGTTTTTTTTTAAAATGCACAAATGAAAAATGCAGATAATATAAATAAAATCTAAATAATTTCTGAATGCAGGACATTACATTGTACAAATTTTCAAAGCTAGACAGTCAAACAGCCACATTACATCTTTCTTCCTTACCACAAAAGTTTCATAAAAAAAGAGCACAATAAGGGACAAGTTTCTATTGGGACTTCAGGAAGTGATTAACTCACCAAGGTTCTAACTGAAACTGTGAAGTATGCCTTGTTGTGACATAACACAAAGGCATAAGGAAACTATAAATAGCTCTACACAGAACTTGGTTCTAGCTCTTACAGGTGTTCCTGTTAGGCAAGTTTATTCCATAAAGAATGCTTGTACAAGAATTGAGAAATCTCTAAATATTAATATGAAAAGTATTATTATTATGGTACATACTGGAGTTCGTTTGGATCTAGACATGAACAAAGACTGCACTTCCAAAGACACTGAAAAGATACTATTCTGCAACAGAGAGCTTCTATTGTATTATATACTATGAATTTAAACAGATTTTTTTCTACTTAGGTCCTGGCTTGTAGTTAATCAGAAGCTTGATTAGTATGTTGTAATTGCCAAAGTCTGCTGTAATATTACTTACCAAAAGGTCCTTCTGAAAATCCAGCAGTCTAGGTCTGTAACTCATATCAGACACATCAATCACAAGTCCAACTTTGGTTCCTTTTACAAGGCCAAACACCTTAACAGAGACAAGTCATTGTAAATACTAAGCTCATCTGAAGTTTAAACATGTTACTGTTTATTCTGTACAATACCAAATATTAGGTATTTATTTTATTTTCACTTGAAGCTTTTTAGCATAAAGACAAGACAGTGACAAAGTTAAGGGGCAGGGGACGGGGAAGGAGAGAGAACTACTGGCTCCCAGTCTACCCTGACCCATGAGTCATATCTGCTGCTCCTCAAGACAACCTCTTCATTATTTGAGAGAATAAAAAAATAACTCTGTCCAGAGCATCTCCTTCAGGTTATACCAAGCAGCTTAGTGGAAGCCAGATTTTGGAATGCTGCTTCTTTCTCTATCCTGTTCAAGAATGAGTTACGTCCCTTTCCCATTCCCATGCATTAGTGCTGCTAGGCACAAGAGGTGACTAACCAGCTGTGCACAAGAGGGCACAGCAGACTACAAGGCGGTTCTACTCCAGTCAGAGAGGTTAAGCTCAGCATTGTCTGCTCCCGTTTAAATCTCACCAAGAGGTCCTGAGGATTAAGATTGCTAAGAGGAAGAAAACGACTAGATCTAGAAAGCAGAAAACTGCATACCAATCAAAGAGCAAGAAAAACAAACCGTTGCCAAGATAAGTATCACTGCACATGATGTGTAACTCACAGAAGTCCTGAAAATACACAAGCTTTCTGGAAGCCACTTTTCATTAGTATTCAAGTTATTTTATTCTTTAATGCTGTATAGAGTCCCATTCTAAAAATATACTGCAAAGTTAAAGTTACCTTTCTGCTGTCCTGCAACAGCCACTGAATTCGCTGCCGATAAAGTTCAATTGCTCTGACAAAAGGCACAGCACACATTTAGCTAAGGCATTGTCTTGCATTGTGTATCAATACAACATGCAACCATTTGTCTTCATCACATCCGTTTTCTCACAGAGGCAAAATCACCTTCTGAAAATACTGTTTCCAGTGTTCTCATACAACTCGTGGCTTCAGAGCTAACCAGTCACATACTTCTTCCCCTAAAGCTGTTTGTTTGGTAGATGTGCAGCTGTACAAAAAACTGGATCCCTGAAATATTTTCTAAACAGTTGCTGGCTTATTCTGTTCAGAAGTAGGAGAGGGGTATTCACCATGTGTACGTGTGAACAGGAGCTCAGGCAAAATGGAGTTTAGTTCATTACAGACAGGTTGTTGTCAGAAGATAGATTTAATACAAACTGCACTGTTGCTTAGGACACTCATGAAATACAATCTTGTGATTGAAAGGCAGCACGCTCACTGAAGTGTCAGACTAACAGCAGCATAACTTTCAATAATTTCAAAATAGGTATAATCTGAGGTAAAACAACATGCTTGCTGTCCCCCAAAATTGGTTTACTTTAACCAACTTATTTTTAATACCATAAGCATAGTTTTCCCAATTTGGTGAACAGAAATTTTAAACCAACATTTCAAAAGGTGAAAAGCTTTTTGCTTTCTCAAAATATGAAAGCTACTTCTTTTTTAAACGGTAGATGGTTTACTTAGATGTCCAGAGCCCAAGTACTGAAGGTACCACCTTCTGAAGACTCCGGATCTTCATGACTGACGCATGCTGAAGGTATGCTGAAGTAGTGGCACTCCTAGGAACAGTCTAGCAAGTATTGTGAAGACCAGTAAAAACATTATGATTACTCTACAGCTTATTGAACCTATCATTAAATGTGCTCCTCAATTTAATTTTCCTTGATTTTATACATTTAAAATTCACTTAGAAAACTTTTAACTTCTGCATATCATGACTAGATCCATGACTTGAAACTAATCCAAGTCACAGTAAACATACCCACAAATAGGCAGTATTACCCGTGAGGACCCAACCATTCACTAGCTGCCTTTCTAAAATGAGTGAACTGCTTCAGTTCAAAACCTGGCTGACAGGCATCTTCATTAAAAAGTAAAAAAACCTCAGCTGTAGTGACACATAATTATCACCTACCCTAAATCTCAGCAGAAAGAATTAATGCTGAGATACTTTGAAGTTCCCAGAGATAACAAGTTAAGATTTAAGGCAGCACCTGCAATCATGGGGGATGGGGATATACAATCAGTTATGCATCAAAATCAAACCCAAGAAGGATACTTACTCACAAAGTCTGGACTCAAAAACAGTAACGGTCTCTTCTGTAAACTCTATCTCTTCAACATCATTTCCTGAATTCCTGGAACACTATGCATAATTAGCATCAGAGATGCACAAAAATTAGTCTTCCTGACTACAGGAAGAACAGCGTGGCACTTACAAAATAATGTTGCCTTCATTTATCAGATGCCCTAGTGTTAATTTCAAGGATTCTAAACTGTAGTTTCTTAGCCATTCTTCTGTGGTTTGCATCTTTTTAGACTCTATTTTCTTCATTTGTACTCTCTATAGATAAAATAAGAAAAAAATTAAATGCAGTAGAGAAATGAAATGTTCAAAGGTAACAAAATTAAGTCCCAAGAAGAGCTGCTGGTAGGCAGTGCATAACCAAGAACAACATAATTTTAGGTACTGGCCTATTCTTTTGGATGTGGGATGCAAAGGAAAAGAAGGTTTCAGAATACCCTCAGGTTGTGAGCTAAAGGAAGGGGAAGGAGAGCTTAGTTTGGAGGAGATGGGAAGGAAGACAAGAAATAGGACAATTCAGTAAAAGAAATGCCCCAGTGATTTACTGGAGAGGAAGAAAAATTAAGCATCTCCAAAACCTGCCTCTCACAGTTTGAAGGGGTATATACTGTCTTCCGCTTTTCTGAAGAAAAATACAGTTGATCTACCCTTATTGTTTTGCCTGATTTGTTCACAGACAAATTTATCTCTGCAGAGAAACTACATGTTGTTTCATTACTTTAGTGATTACGCCTAATTGTCTGTGTGCATATGCAAATATACGTAAGGTAACATATCAGTTGTCCATCAACTTATTTATTCCCCACCCTGTATTTATAGCGGATATGTGTTACTTTTCTAGTTGCTTCGTTTAGCAGGAAAACTCGCCTACCAGATCTTGTGCTTTGTTGGTATGTGTTACCAGCAATCCATTATCTGGTCCTAGATGAGACATAGTAAAATCTTGCCACGGTAGATGATCACCCTGTAGACTGGATTTTGTGGTCACCCTACAAGACAATTTAATGGATGACTTTATTACCCATAATATTCCTGTATTACCCTAAAGTCTTTCCATGTTTTTCCTGTAGGAACTGTTTCATACTTTGACATTTGTTTACACATTCCACTTGATATATGATAAATGTTTTGAAGGGACATAGTATATAGTTGATATGAGCTACAGTTATTTACTCTACATCTATGTATGAAGTCCCAACAAGATTTTGTAGTAGTATCCTCACCCAACTTTTTCCAAAAACTGATCATTTTCCAACAACTGTGCCGTTTTCCTGATGTGTGTATCCCTCGTATGAATAGATTTAGCCTTGTTAAAAAAAAGCCAAAAGACAAAGTATTAGAGTAAAAAGCTTCAATCCTCAGGAATATACACTATTTAAAAAGGTATTAATATTGTCAGCATCTTATATGACAATTACATTGCGTGTGGGACAACTGCAAATTAAAAAGCAAGTGCAAAGAGAAGTCACAATTATCCATCTATAGAAAACATATTTAGAAACCACCCTGCAAGAGCTATTTATTAAGAGATTCTATGCAGCTAATTACACCTACGCACAGCTGCTGGGAGACTAGCCACGCAGCTCAACCAGAAAAAAAGATTAACCAAAGCAAACCGGAGAGCTCTGCGGGCCAGCGGGCGCCGCGGCGGCAGCGGGGGGGACGCGGCTGGAGGCAGCCAGGCTGAGCCAGTGGATGCAGGCGTGTAGGTGAGCTGCCCCTCAGATTTAGGCGCAGCAAGCCCACAGCAAAAACGATCATAAAATCCTAGTTTTCACCTCGCTGGGCTCCGCCGCCTCACTCCGTCCCCAGCCGCCCGCGCCCTCCGGCTCACCAACGGGTGTCAGAGCAGCCCCCTCCCCGCGCCGCCCACCCCCCGAGACCCGCCTCACCTCGCGGGGTAAAGGCCCCTCAGCCCCACCCACCCCGCGCCGTCCCGTCCCCAGCGTCTCACCTCACCGGGGTAAAGACTCCCCCGTTCCCCGTCCTCCCTCCCCGCTGACTGGGCACGGCCCGAAAGCCCAGGCCGGCCACCGCGCCAGTGACAGGGATTTCCCCAAAGACACCCCACCGTCGGCAGGCCAAGGCCCCTCCCGGTACTCACCTGCCCCTTCCCCGCCACGGGACGAGTACCAGCGGCGCGGCGGGGCCCGAGGGCAGCCCAGCCCCACCGCCGCGTTACGGCGTTGCCGGTAGCGACGGGCGGGAGGAGGCGCCGCCGCTTCCCGGCGCCTGAGGGCGGTGGTGGGCGGGAAGCGCGCGCGGGGACCGCGCCGGGGCTGAGGCGACACCTGCGCGCAGGGGCCGTGCCGTGCCGGCTCCAGTCAGCGCAGGCGGGGGCGGTCGCTTTAGTAGACAATTTATTTTGATAAACTTGCTCAATAACAAAAATACAAGTGAAGAAAATTATGTTCATTTTATACAGTTTGTATTAACATTTGTTCGGAAATCATTAATTGAAAAATGCTCTAACCAATTAGAAAACAATCCTCAGTAAAGGCCGGGGCGGGGGACGCAGACGGTCGGGCCTCGAGCGCGGAGCGACGCGACGCCCAGGCAGGACAACCCGCTTGCAGACACCATTTCCTTCATCATTTTCATCCTTCACAAAGGTTTTAAAGGACAGCTTTCGCTATTTGTGTGTGTGTTGGGGCAAACACTAACCTACAGTTGTGTTCTGAAGTGGTTAAACAACAGCTCTGAAACACAGGTACGACAGGAGGCGCCTGGCCCTGACCCTGACCCAGCGGCTCTAGGACGGGGCTCAGGTGGTGTTGCACACTACCAGCATCTTCCCGAAACTGGTATCACTTGCCAGCAAGATAACGACAGAAAACGATGTTAAATGGTTAGACTGGTGCATTCAGGGAAGCGCATCCTCCCCAGGTCCCAGACACGCACCTTCCAGGTGAATATTTCAGCTGAGCTCAACGAGAAGATTACACAGACAAATTAACTAGTTTTCCTTCTGAGGGTATTTCAAGCTTCCGATCTTACATGTTGTTAGCCAAATGACAAAGCGTGCGCAAATTACTTTATGATGGGACATCAAATCTTTTGCGGAATTTTGAAGTGAAAGACTAAATAAGAATCCCTAGTGATGCATGAAATGAGCTGTCCTTCAAAAAGTTAAATATAATGGCTGGCAGAATCAGAAAAGTTTATGTAAACACTCAACACAAATACAGGATTACCTTTGGAGAAGATTCATATGGAAACGTTTGCTTTTCATGAACCAAAAAAGTCTACAGAAGTTTAGGCATGTTCAATACGAACTTCCTGTAGTTTAAAAAACCTTGTGCAAATAAAACCTATAAATAGTCTTCAGCAGATTTTACAGTGATGTTCTTAGGTATGAAAAGAATGCACACAACTTTAAAACAAAGTAACAGACATAAGTATGACAAATGATTGCACCATAAAACAGTGTTTTATATACAGTTTACAAGATATGACTTCCTGCTATAAATTAATACTGTACTATATAGTACTTAATGACCTTATTAAAAGCAACTGTTGACAGCTGTCTCTTCAATTACTGGGTGGGGTTTTTTTAAATGCCGATGGCTGCATCTATTTCTGGACTTACAATGCTCAAATATTTAATCAAACAATCTGCTAGTTAAATCTCTGCTACCATTTAATAATTCATAGCAATAGCACTGGCAGATCAGATAAATTTCCAGCCAGCCAGCCACAGTCTGGGTACGCTCCAAGCCAAGTGTTTATGGTTTTTTACTAAATTATGATTCATTTAATCTAAGCCTAAATCCATTGTATACAGGATGTTACTATAACTGAAATAAGTAAGCATGGGGCAGGGAGGGGGGAGAAGAAATCTTAGCAGCTGAGAAACTCTCCCCCCCCTCACCTGTGTTCCAGTTACAAAAATCTCCTAGAACTATTTACAAGTGTGACATTTCTGAAAAAAGGAGCTTTCTTTTTTTTCCCAACATAATTTATGATCTAAGTTTTAGTGAATACTTCAGCTTAGGTTACAGCAGTGATAACACCAAAAATTTAGACACATATCTAGCAGCTGAACCCTGCATTTTATCTCCACCAACATCACTGGGGACCTCAGACTACCCATGCAGATGAAGGCTTAAATTAGGAATCAAATTATATTGAAACCATTACTTCCACCCTGGCTGTATTTACAGAGTAGTGTACTTTAGAAACATTTAGTGATCTGTAAACACTCCCTTTGACCTGTGAGTGAGCTGACTGGAAAAAAAAGTCACTTATAGACCATTCTATTCAAAAGTTTGCTCCAAAATGTCAAAATAAAAAATACTTAATTCGGCAAATACCGTCTTTGTATTAAAATACCTTGGGAGAGGGAGAGGGAAGAGGTGGAGGATGGGGACCCACTAGGGTCTGAATGGCACACAGTTTAAAAGAATTGTGCAAATTGTCTTATTTCCAAACACTTAAGCTTATGTGATAAGTGATTATTTTGGAAACTGCTGATTACATCTGAACAACAACCTCACTCTAGAATACACTTTCTCTAACATTTTAGAAAAATGTCTATTTAGCAATGCAGTTCTTCTAATAAGCTCAATGAAACAGCACTTGAAACATAAAGTTTTTTGTCTTCATAATGAATCTCAGGTAAACTATGTGTCAAGGGGAAAATAAATATTGACAGTGTGGGTAGCTTTCCTGGGACACTAAACTGTACTTTCTGCAAGATTAGACTGAGCAGTGAATTATGATATCTATGGATTCACAGGTTTATCTTTGTGTTGAAAAATAAAGCTACCTTTAGTGAGGAATATTTACTTCAAATTTGGATGGCCCTTAAATCCACATTTAAAATAGCTTCAGTAAACAAGGCATATATTATTCAAACAATTATATTGCTCTTTGTTTTTTTGTACAGATGAATTGATCCTCAAAGGAAAATAAGTTTATCCATCTTTGCAGTGGAATAGTGTTTGCATTACTTTAAATGTCATATTTTACATGTGCTAGAAAAATGCTCATCTATGGTAAAACATGTGCTTGAACATGTGTGAATGCTAGTGTAACAATGTAGTAGGAAAAAAGAGACTTTCTGTTCAACAGTTGCTAATAATTTAAATAGTGTCAGTTTCCCAAAATCAGGATTTTAAACTTTAAGGTATGACATGATCTCACCTTCTACCCTCATATACAAATAAATTACCATAAAAAGAATTTTAGCTTAACTTAAAATTGCACCTAGAAAGGCATGGGATCGTTTGTACCTATTACAAAAACTGTTAAAATCAAGGGCTGCTACAAAGAATGAGGTAAACTGAAGACTCTCAGCTATGTGGCCTTCAGAGAAATGGCTTTTTTCTATTGAGTTCTAGTTTTGCACACCACAGTGTTTTGCTAGCAAAGCGTTCTGAGTTCTTTTCCAGGAACCATTTGTGTGTATATACATATATATATACACATATGTGTATACACACACACACATACACACACACTGTATACTGCATCAGCAAAATATATATATATTTATATATATATTTATATAAATATAAGGAAGAAATCCCCCTCTAAAACGTTCCTTAGTGTTTTTCTAGAGCTTATAGGGGAGGAGGGGATGTATGCCTTCTTGCTGTTACATACATTTAGAGAACATGTTTTGATCTATTGGCTTCTTGGTGCAGTAATGCAAGATTGATCCACAATGGTGCCAAAGGCTTTGCTCATGAGAAGGAAGATGTAAAATACTAATCTCCTAAAGAGTGAGGCCAGCCTCACTTGAATTCCTCTGCAACCCTCTGGTCTACCACAAAGTTCATAAATACTTTGACTTCCAAATCATTACACGTTAAAAACAGGAACAGTACAGTAACATGGGGCATTATGCTTCTCAGTGTAAAGCATTCTTCACTAGTTCCTATCACAGTGCAGACCTGACTGCATTAAATATGCTCAGGAGATTAATCAACGTCGTCTGTATTTGGTTATGGGAAAGGCTCTCCTTTTTTTCATCCAAAGTGCATAGTGAGAACAAGTCAAAGCATTCTTCTTTTCAGTAAGTGTTCGACAGTCTGATCTAGGCATCCTCCTGAGGATGCGATTCCGATGTCTTGTTCTTTTCCAAAATAAAGTCCCGCAGTTCAGACATTCATCAGCCAGGTAAACAAACTTTGCCAGCAAATAGAAGTCCCACTATTGTAAAGAAAATCGATAAGACAAACAGTACATACGAAGACCCAACCACTGTGTTATTGGGTAATTTATATGGTTGACCTCCAACTTCATTGATGTAAAATCCTATTGGAAATATTAGGGCTGCCATACAGAATAGAATCACTGCAAAGAAAAGAGAAAAGAAAAAATGGTTATTGCTGTGTTAAAGTAAAAATAATTACTAGTTCATAGAGCAGTCCAGAAAAGCAAGCAAAGTATTCTCTAATCTCAGTCCTCCTCACTAGATCGTGAACTGTCTTTACAGCATAAAAATTTGGTGGATGTACATCTATCACCATCCACAAGTTTAGTCACAGAGTTCATTACTTCTCCAGTTATTTTAGAGTAATTTTCCCCCAAAGTCAAGATAAACTAACATTCAACACTGAAGAAACTCCTTTTCTATTATCAGAGTTGGTTTTTTTCCAACTCTAATTGCCCTCTCCCATTCTTCCACATAAATTCCTTTTCTGTAAAAGTTTTGCTAAAAGTAGAAAACACAGATTCTTTTAGATGAAAACATAACAGTTTCCTAAAGTATATGAATGTTTCCTTAAGTAATAAAATATCCTTAAGATTTTCCATTGGAATACAAAGGAAGTTTTCTGATTCAGTTTAATCTAAGCTTCTTAAGTGAAAAACTTCAAATTCAGACTCCACGAACAGAGAGAAGCAAGCAATGAGGCTTTTTATTTCAGCAGAACAGTTAGACCTGTGTACATGGTTCATGCTTACAACTGACTCTGTGTGGATGCACAAAAACGAAACCAGAACTCCTACTAAAGCCATTCATTAGAATCCCATTATTGATTTCACAGGCCTTCAGGTATCAGTAGCGGCCAACATTCCGCTCAGCACATTTCAGTACTCAGATCAAATTAATGAGAGAACATCCAGCGTTGCAATCTTTCCCAGATGACAACTTCAGTGCTCCTGTTAACATGCCTCTGGGTAAGCAACCCTGCTTAGTTTGAACATAGCAATACACAGGGCTCTGCTGTCTCGACCAAGGGAATGACTTCCAATATGGCTCCTCTAAGGGGCAAAACATTTTCACAATAATAAGGATTAGCTTTTGAACTGGCTTAATTGCATATGCAAGAATATACCATTGGAGTTTTCACCAGTATTACCATAACACAGAATTTTATCTGCTTCTACCAGTTCAGTCAACTATTAGTGCTTTTCTCTTATTTCTCTTCTACACATTTCAACTTTGTTTCAAACATTATTTACTGTGGGTGGAACATGGCATCCCAATACCCATTCAGCCAGACCTAAATTCTGTCTAGGTGGAGAGATATCCCACTAACCCTACAAAGCCACATACTGCCATCTCCTCACATGATGCACAGCCAACACTGAAGCCTCTCCTAGTCCTCAAAGTCTACCTATAAACTTAGCCACAAGAAGAAGAAAATTCAAGGCAAGTTACCATGCTCCCATCTGAACAAAGTGCATTACATGCTATTTTTTTAGTCTTCTCTCAGTTAACACAAACTGCTGCTTTTTGTTTGTTGGTAAGGACACAGGTGCTGTGCTCATCTCCCCTTTCCTCCACCTCTAAGAGGCAGAAGAAACTTTGGGGATGCTGTTCCCTACTTGAGTTTCCCCACAAGTTAAACAAGCAACAGTAAAAACACCTGGCCACACTAATAGCCATCACCTTAATCACTGTTTCTGTGCAAGTCAGAAGTGCTGCAGCTGCTTCTGTTTCCAAAGGTATGTAAAACAAATTCAGGAGCTCACCTGTCTCCTTTGGCCTTAGCAGCATGGGCTGGAGCAGCCTCAGTGTTTTAAAAAATAACTTCACTATTATTCTTCCTGACTAAATACACATGCTCCAGTTTATCCAGCTACAGTGTTACATGCCCATGTAACCCAAGACAAATAGTTTATCAAATATTTTATATCTTAATGCTAAAGGTTATGATTTGCTTTTGATTTGGTTTTGATAACCCTTTCTGAAACACTTGAAGAAGGTTCCACAACACCTTGAGTCAAGAGCAGCTACTCCTAGGAGCAGCCTTTCCTTTAGCTGACAACACTGAGCAGGAAAAAAACCGTTGCACTAGAGGGAGCTCGTGTCTCGCTCTTAATGGAACAGTAGGAGGATTTTTTTTAAAGGGAAAGAAAAATCCCACACAAAACACATCTGGCAACTGCAGTTACTACATTCTTGCTCCGTGTTACCTCGTTAGGCCATCTATTAAAACCAAAGCAACGAACCAGCAACCAGATGTTAAACATTAAATAATCTAGAAGGTTTTAATCCACATGATTATTGGTCCATGTGATTCCACACTACACAATCTAATCCTTAAAGAATGTTTGCCTTTTTTCAGTTGTATCTTAACCAACAGCTGGTCCATCGGAGGAGAGAAAGCTTGGGTATGTGTTTCTTGAGCAGATCTGTGTAAGCTGTCCTTGAGTGGTCCAGAACACGGTGGTTGATGTATGATTAGTAACACAATGTGCAATTAGTAACAGTTTGAACAATACTCTGAGGATGAGTCATATTATCATAACTCAGCATGCTTCCTATTACTTCCAGTTTGTCCCTGACAAGCATTCCAGTTATTTACAAACCTTCTGTTATATCTTAACAATAGCACACTTACAGGAAATAGCTTTACCACCTGTACTTTCAAGATTAAATCTCCTTTATTACATTCAAGAACTACACAGCTGGAAAAGTTCTGATGGCCTCATGGATATGGTGGAAGAATACATTTTTATCCTCCTCTACTAAACCACTGTTCTTTGAGGCGTGTTGTACACACATGCACCAGTGCTCCTAGGTCTCAGACTTGCTAGAGGCACCCTGCTGCCAAGCAGAGCTTGTGCCCAGTGTCTCCTTGTGTCCCTGCCCGAGGGCAGAAGGGTGCAGGAACCTCAACTCTCCCTCAATTCACAGCAGGAGAGAAAGTAAATTCTGTACATGCAGGCAGCGTGCAGAATGCTGATGTGCATATACATTCCAAATATTTACTACAGAGGTAACCAGCCATCTTTTCCACTATGCGCACACACAGTGCACATATTCTGCTGTGAGGGTGTCCAAACAGTTTTCTTAGCATGGTCTGAAATTTTACTCTACTGAAATAGCAAATAAAAAATGGATTCATCAAAGTCTCCATCAGATTAGGAAGCCTGGCAAAGTAATTATGGCAAAGTTTTGAGAAGTCATTAAGAAAAGACTACATTATAAATTTATTTAAAAAAAAGATCGAACTAAGGAGAAAATCCAATATACGAAGTGCTCAGGTAACTTAGTGAGATTTCTTTTAGAAGGAGATTTCTAAGCCAGAGAATAGTAATTTCTTATACAAGCTGTAGCCCAAATGGAACTCTCCATATCTCAAAGAAGCATCTCAGTGAATTTCCAGCAACCCAAAAGGAACTTCTCCCTCAAGAGTACTTGCTTTTGATTTCAAATTCTTCCTTGGGTATGAAAATTTGCAGAAAAGACACTTAATGACTATAATTTCTATTAACAAAAATATTTAGGTAACAAACCACAGTAATCTCTAGTCTACTTCTGAACGGTGGCTGTCAGGGAAACATCTAGTTTCCTGGAATACTTTAGCTTGAAATTGTTTCGAGCATCCAATGTCAACTTCAAAAAATCCAGGATACAGCATACTAGGAGAAGGAAAAAGCTATGATCTAGTCTTTAGAGGGCTCACTGTAATACCTGCTTGCCTCTTTAGAGATGCATAACGTAGAAAGCAGCACCCGGTACAAATATTTAATAATGCAAGAAGCACTTTATTCACTGGGAACACTAGGGACAAGTGTTTTCATGATAGCTACTGTTAGTTAAGAATGTGATAATCCTTCCTCATTTTTACTTGCATTCCAAAAAACAAGTCCGTTATATTCATCAACATTTAAATCCTCAGGCAAAAAGAGTAACAGGCTCTTGTAACTGCTGGAAAAAAGGTAGAAATATGATTTTTCTACCCAGCACCTCCCCCCTTGATACAGCTCAGAGACACACCAATTCAGTGGCAGCAGACACAGAATTAATTCCCTTTCTAGCTGTAGCCAATGGTAAGAGACCTGAATGTGTGAAAGACGTAAACAGATCTTGTGGGAGCTCTTTGAATTCCAATAATAGCCAAGATTGATATAAACCACATAAGACCACCTAGGTGGCCTCCGCAGATAAGCAGCCCTGGACATTGTTTCTAATTATGGAACCTAAAAGGTACCTGTTCCAAGGACCATGGAAATGACAATGTTTGAGTTTTACCATAGGTTCACCACATCCTACCTACTAAACCAAAAGATGGCACAACGAACACCCCGAAAAGGTAAGGGGTTTACAGCAATTTCAGAAATACAAGGAACAATGCAAAGCCAGGTCACTATTTTGCTACCAACTTATGCCACTATGTCACAGGGCATAAGTAGTGATGAAGTGGTATAGAAGCTGGGATGGTACTAGGCAGTTAGCTCACACTTGAGCAACTGGTAAATAACATGATGCAAAGGAATAGCTGATCAGATCTCTGGCTGCTACCAACACAGGAGGCACAGCTAAGAGTTTCCAATACCTCATTTGTTGAAGAAGCACACGAAGACCTGGGCCGTCCACAAACGAACACCGCGAAGGAATCCACTCTCCATTACATTGTATGAATTTGGTACTACAGTCAACAAGACTCAAACATCAGTGATAATTTCGATAGTGTCTGTGCCCAAAGTGACAATCCCTATTACGTCAGTAGGAATACTGTGATTCTTGAAAGGCTCTTCTCTACAGAAAGCTAAGGAAAACTTTCACATTTGCCTTTAGAAGACTTTTATCACTCATACAATATGACCTGGAGGAGGGAAATATCTCTCTTCTCCACAAAGGTGTTTTGCAGAGAAGCCAGAAAGACAAGTTTCTGTGCAGTAAAATCACCAACAGCTGGGGAAGGATGTGAACTCTGTGCTAGTAAATACTCTTTCGGGTGTATCCCTTTAAAAATGTATCCAGGCAAGAGAACTGACAGATCAAACATTCATCCTTCATGTGTCCCTTAGCTAAACAAGATAGACAAGACCACTCTCAGCAACAATGCATATTTATAGGTACACGGTGGAAAAAAATATGGAGTCATTCAAGATGACAAGATTTCAAGCAAAAATTCCATGAAAAACATAAGCTATATATTTATATATAAATTCCAGCATGAACTGTGCAAGAGTGACCGCTCACCAGGCTCTCCTTGTTGCTGTCAGAGTTGCAAGGAAAAGGGCTGAGCATGAGGATTCCTTGCCCCTAGATGATTCACTCTAGACCCCTTGCATTTGAAGAGAACAGAGCTGCCAGTCCCAGAGCTGCCCTTGGCAGTCCCAGCCTTCCCTGCCTGCCTAAGATAGCACGTCCTATGTCATGTTCAGAAAGTTCTGTGAGGGGAATAACTGCTAGCAGCCCGTACTGGGCTGTTGAGTCTTGAAATTGCTTGCAGAAGAGATGTAATGCAACTATGATATTTTCCCTGCCCCCTTCTAACGAGTTACAGTTGTTTTCAACTTACAGCACTGGCACTTCACAGGAAGGACCTGTTCTTGGTATTCTAAGTTGATTCCACATGGCTACATGTTTCCTAATACTAATCCACAAATAGGTTACTAATTTGTGTTGCCATCCAATGCACCACAGAAAACACTCTCATAAACAGTTTGAAAAATACAGAACTCTTCCTCCCATTCTCTTTTCTTTTTCCAAAGTAACTTTTCTTACAACTGAGTAAAGCAAATTTCCCATCATTATGTTAACAGGAATGCAAAGGTCACAGAGTTGTGTGTATTGGAGGTGAATACCAAAGGCACTGAATTTTAGAATTTTGGCAATGCAGCAATCATATCTTAATAGAATTATAAATAATTCTGACTTGCAGAAGAACAAATTAGTATGTTTCATTATTAAACATCTCATAACAAGAAGGCAAGTGCTGAAATAAAAGAATGTCCTTCTATATTTATACTTTTAATAATGAACCTGTTGCAAGCCTGAAAAAATCTACAGGAAAAAATACAGCTTTAGGGTGTCAGGTTTTTTGGCTGAACTATCACAGTTGTAGAAAACTAAAGATGCACGGATGCAATGATTGGAGATATTTCAGAAAAACACTAAAATATGTAAAGCCCAAAATACAAACTCTGAATTAAGAAAAAAACCCATCAGTAAATAAATTATGGTATCAACTATTAATATATATTACTCCAAAAACTCTCTTTACCCTAAAGCTTTGACTTCAGCTTAGTGTAAGCATCTTAGTTTTATATGGCATTTTGAGTTTAACCCCCCCGCATACATTAGATATATATTAAATATGTATAGATAAACAAGAGCACTGGAAAAGTTGGGAAAGAATATTCAGCAATACTTATGTCTGCTATTTTAATCATTCATCAGAAAATAAGTCAGTCAATCACAATGGATAGAGCATTTCAATAGCTCCATTGTCTGCACGAGCTGCACTATCAATTTAATACGCTGCGTAGCAAAGCTGTCAGAAGGATGGCAAGTGCCTCAGTGAAGTACCTTTGCTGAAGCTGAGCGCTTTTTTTATATTAGTCCCTTCCCCAAAACAAGGTTAAATCTCATTCATATTAGATAGCATTAGATGTCACAGAGTTCCATTAAACCTTATTTATGCCTGTGTAAACCACAAACTTGCATTTTCTAGTTAGTGTTCACACTACCTTTAGTGGTATGCCATAATTCAAGTCAATTTAAAAGCCCTCAGGTTTAGAGTTTTTTCAGGCTGTCATCCCCACCATTAAGGCACCATTTCTCAGTTGGGCTAAGCCTGTAACACACACCAAGAAAAGGAAGTTTGAAAGTTATTCCCCTTACTAATTATAACTGTTTTTCTTTGCACTGAAGTAGCCATAGGATATGTTTCCCTGTGTGGAAACACAGGGCTGCTAGAGAAGGCTCAGCTGAGAGGAGTTACACCGGCATTCATACGGACCAGAATCAAGGGAGGCAGAAAAGCACTGGTACTCCTCCCTCCAGCTAAAGCACTGCTGCGGGTCACTTAGGGAAGCTCAAGTCTCAGTGCTGTGAAGCACAGCAGATGCTCTGCAGTGGGCAATCCTCCTGCATAGCCAATTAGGATGCAGCTATTCTGAATAAAACATCCGCTGTGAGCATGAAGCAGGACTGAACCAGCATCAACCCTGAATGAGGTATTCATGAGACACCTGAGCAGGGATGATTTCAGACTGTACTAAGTCCCAGATCTATCAACTGCCTCCTCTTCCCTGGGGAGGGAATTTTCAGTCATTCCATTCTGCTAGGAGTAAGTCCTGGATATATGGGAATGGGGAAGTATGGAAGACTATCAGACACACAATTCAGGACTGACCTCTTCTACCTCTGCTCATTTTGTTATGTCAATTAATGGCACTGCCCAAGGAAAGTAAAAGGGTCAGGTCTTCCTTTCTCTCACCTTGGGCCCACAGACTATTATTCTCTCTCAATTAGGGTCACTTAAGATACCAACTCCTTGATTTTTGAAGAATTTTGTTTTACCCTCAGATGTGGTATTTAAAGAGAAGGAATGTTTTGTAAGAGTCCTAAGTGCTGCTCCTTGACAACGCTACAGTGTTATTTTAGATTCCACCAGTTTATCCTGCATACAGGTCAACTGTGTAGTTGAGGTCACTTACTTCCAGTGAAAGCTATCCAGCGGGCATATTTAGTAGCTTCTCTTCGCCAGTGGGAAGCCACCAGCAAACCACATGTGACAGTTAGTGAAATGATTCCCATAATGATGAAAAATAACGTAGTGACCCACTCAGGAGGCAGCCGTGGAGGAATACAGGTCCTGTCACGTCCATGGATGGTTTGACACTGTCGCACAAGGCCAACTGTGAGAGCACCTGAAAATACACAGCAGAGAGGCAAGTAAACTTTCAAAATCCTCTCTGAGGGGCGCTCAGTTGCAAACCAAAGCTCAGAATTCTCAAAAAATAAGGGATTCTTTCTTTGATGAACCTTAATAAGCCTTTCAAACACAGAGGAGGGGAGGCATGCTTTAAACATCTACATGTTCTTTCATCATACGCTTGCACAAGTTGAAGTGAGATGGCTGCAACCTCTATCTGGTTCTTGAGTGGCAATCAAGGTCTAATCAAAGGGATAAAGCACTCCTCCAAAGCCTGCCAATATCAGCTAAAGGGGCAGCTGAACTGTACAGAGGATCACTCCTCCATCTGTGCACGATGAAATAGTTTTGTAAACTAACAAAATGAGCTGCAGCCCCCTAAATTGCCTTTAATTGTCTAATGCCTTTTTCCCTCATCTGTAAATACAGCTTTAATCCTCGAAGTCTTGCAGCAGAAACTGCATTTAACTCATACCAAGGTTTTTAAGAACATTAAAAAAACCAACCACTTCTTGACAACAACTCTTTAGGAGTCCCTCTATATAAGAAACAGCTCACAAGAGTTACTACACACACACAAACTGGGATATCTACACGAAAGATGTATCAAAAAGATGCTAGAAAAAGGACAAGATTGGCATAGGAACCATAAAGTTTTACACAAAATGAGGTATTTTCTGTTAAATAATAATTAAAAAATCATATTTAAAAACCAATTCAGTGCTTTTGAGACTCATAAAGAAACTTCTAGCAAGCTTTAATAGTGAAGTTCTCTTTATTTGGACAATTTTAACCCAAAATTAACATGCAAGATGAAAATCAATTTCTTCCAGTGTCTTTTAAACATCAAGTCCTATATTTTTCAATTTTGTCCCTTCTTCTGAATTGTTTTCCTAAATAATCACAATTGTCCTTTATCTAAATTAGAAGCAAAAAACAACAATGGATAATATTAGAGTCAACATCTTCCTCCACAAACCATTTTAAGTATATATTATTATAGTTGACCTGTTTAAAAAAACAGAGGGCAACTTAATAAAAATTACAATAAAACCTGAAAGCCTAGGTCTAGCATGTCTTTTAGAGGGAGACAGAACTGTCATACTTTTAGGTTCTTTTTGAAACTAAGAAGTAAGCCAACAGTCAAAAGGGTAACCAGTCCTAGCACGCATGTCCTAGCACCCTGGAGCCAACTTCTACAAATGCTCAGATCCTGTCTGCTTTCACCTCAGCAATGAGTACCAGCAGAAGCAGCTTCTGAGCTTAGAATCACCGGGTTTGGAGGCAGAGTACCGTGTTTTAGTGGATGCTGCACTTCTGATAGACTCCTAGAGGATGTGAAGAACCAACTGTCAAACCATTACTCAATCAGTTCTGTTGAAGCATTCCTGTGACCTTTGTTTAGACTAGAAATTTTTAGCCCTATTCAAATCCTTTTAATTAACATATCATCAACTAAAAGATTCAGAGATTAATTTTCAGCTAAAAGTTGAAGTAAAATCCTTTTTAAAAGTGTCAGTTACAAACCCAACAAAATTGTCGTTTTCTACTCCAGATATACAGCAATCACACACCTCTGCTGTGCACCAGGGCTACACAGAACTGAGCCAGAATTACACTCGCTGTCTTGCACAGCTCACATCCCTTTATGGTACACTGTTTTACACGAACTGCTTCTCAGCTGCTCTTTCACAGCCTGCAGTGTTTTCATTTTACATCAGCTGTTGGAGCAGAGGGGAGATGTGCATCTGTCCTGAACAGGCGAGCTCTCTGATACACACACACACACACGTTGCAGAACCTCATACAAAACACTGCGTAGTTTCCTGTAGGTTGCGGATAAAGAGGCTATTCACTGCAGTGTCATAGAACAGGAAATTAATCCCGATCACTCTGCAAGACTAGGATTTAACTACAATTTTACTATACTTACAGGAGAAGTCAGTTTTTTCTAAACTGCAATTCTAATCTAAAAAATAACTTAATAAAAATGCCCTAGATGTAGACTCAATAGATGTTTTCTAAATTCAGAGACCTCTCCAGTGGTAATAATTTAGAGCATTTTTAACTCTGGCAAAAGCATCAGTGGCAAGAACCACTGTGCTGGACTCCATTCCATTGTGTGTGTTAACTGAAACTGAAGAACAGTTGCTATAAATGAGCAGGTATAAGAAAGAGACAACTAACTCAACTTGCAGATGCAATCTGTGGTTTATATTGAAGATATTCTTTAATTAGCAAGAGCACATTTAACATGTCAAATTTAGACGGGACCAAAGTTAAGCCCAGCAGTGACACATCTTAGAGGAAACAGAAGAGAACTCCATCTTGAACTACTACTTTTCAGTGCAAGTTTTTTCCCGTCAGCATCTACTTCTCCAAAGGATGATTTTCTCAAAAAAAAAACCCCAAAACAAAATCCAAAACCCAACACCCAAAAAAACCTCCAAAAAAACCCACAAATGAAAATGAAAATAAAAGGTAATAAAAATCTCTGAATTGCAAGTACCAGGGTAGCACCCCTTTTGAAGACACAAGAAACTACTCAGAGCAGGGTTACCTGAACATCACTTCTGGTGCCCAAGTGTGTTGTTCCACTCTTGTTTTTTTTTTTTTTGTTTAAATACTGACTTTTACTTCACGGTTAAGCTTTTACTGGCACATACTTAGTATTTTGTCTTACCTCTGCTTCATGAATTAAAAATTTGAAGTAGATATACTCCATATTCAAGGTTTTGAACTTTGTTTCTGCAAACTCTAGGGAGGCAAATGGAGGGCAAGAGAAGGTTTGTGAACTATTTCTAAAGGCTCCACAAGGGTAACCGGGAGAAACAACCTCATTATGTGCTCATAAATTTAGTTAAAGTTCAAGTTCACTATTCAGGAATACCTTAGTTGTGTACATGAACTGGGCAGAAGGAAATTAAACCTCATAGCCTGCTCCCATAGTGACAAATCTGTTGAATGAAGACTTCAAAAAAGTCTCTGGTGTGGAAAAAGAGTACTTATTTGCCAGGAAATCCAAAAGAAGAGTGGGTTTATATGGTATTGTATTGTCCCTTCCTAAAGCCGTCAGGCAGCTGCTAACAAAAGAATTTGTTACAGAAAATCTTGTTTAACCTTACCCAGTCTGTCATTGCAAGGAGCGACACAGATACTGAACCAGACAGTCTCCTTCTGCCTGTAGGTAAAGAATAGCCCAAGAGTCCATCTCACACCAGTCACCAAGTTCCACTCTGATCCCTAGGTAAAAGAGGTTTTTCGTCATTCCCTCAAAAGAGTTCCAGCATAATTGCTGAAAGCCTAAGCACCTAACACAGGTATAAAACAAACAGCACAGCTAATGCTAGTAGATTAGGCAGCTTAAAGATGGAGACAGCCCTAAAACAAGTGCAGTGGAGTAACCACGCCTGCCCATCCTCCAGCTCCCAGTACCGGCACTGCACAGCCATGGGGAGCTATGATGACAGCCTGGAGATGAGGGGGCTGCTCCCCTTCCCTTGTATGCCTCTCCCTCCATAGCTTCTGAGACTGGCATTATGCAGGTCAGTACAGCTAGTGCGGGAGGTGGTTAGGATATATATTCTAATTACTAAAGATTCAGTCTTCATCAGAGCAGAGAATGCTGCACTGAGCAAATGTCAGTGAGGTGGTCCTTATTTTCTTCCAGTAAATCTATTCCCTAAAGTGCCAGGGCATTTCAAACACATTAAACAATCTTCCAGTAGTGACAGACAGACTATAACAAGGACTCCAGTTTATACCAGCAGAAAATCATATTCATGACATATTCCTACACTACCTCACCCAACTCCTTCAGACCACCAGTAATGGTCATTTTCTGACACTGCATACTTTTATTAGAATCCATAATAGAAAGTCTCTTTAACAAATATACCAACATTTCAGACCATCGCTGGTTTAACAATTAAGTTTCGCAAAACCATTGAGGGAAAGAGTGGGGAAAAAGGCACCAAATCAAAGAAGGGCAAGCCCTAGTTTTTCCCCTTTGTGCAAATGCGCAGCTGCCATGGAACCGACCCACAAGTCCCAGTCCAGCCCTGCCGGTGCTGTGCCATCCCTTTCCCGTTTCCGTGGTAACTACAGAGCCACCCAGGAGGAATCACAGCTATGGAAAGAAACAAAGATTGCTGCAGCCCTTTCACTCCCCCACCTCTCCATCACTTCTGAATTATTAAAAGTGGCACAGCGATACCACAGCTGGAAAGCAGTAGCATAATAACACCTATTCAGATGACTGCTGTTCATCTATTATTGCCAGAACACGTGGGATCAAGCATGCCAGACGGACACAGGAGAGGTGCCACTGCCATGAAGAGCTTACCATAGCATAAGACGCAACTAATATGGTAAAAGCATGATGCAGTGAATGAGGTGGGGCTCAAACATTAGAAGGTCACAAAGCTCAGCAGCTATGCTGTCTCATGAACATACAAAGCACAAATCTTCAGAATTGCTCTTGCTCATACAGCTTGGGATATCTGCTCCTCCTCTGTCCTCACCAACTGAAATGTCCCCACTTGACAATGTCGTTACTCTTTCATCTCATTTTAGAGAAAATTATATTCCTTGGGTTTAAGTGCATCTGCAACCCTTTATATTCCTTAACAGCTTCCTCACTTTTACCTTCCATATATCAACCACATCCTTCAGAAAATGTTTATTGCTAACATTAAATATATATTACAGGCCAATACATCTAGTGAGAAGCTTAAAACGTCCAACCACTCCCAGACATCCCACTTGTCCTCTCTCCCTTGCCGTCCTGACAAGATGGTGTGGTTCTGCTAGAAACCCCAGCTGTGACTGCCAGGCAATTTCTGCTCTAACAAGATACTTTTCTTGAGTGTGCTGTGCACTTGTTACACCATCTTCACTAAATGAAAAGCAGAGCTTACAGGGCTCCTAATGAGCTGTTGGTGACGTACATCTTAGCGCAAGGACACTGCTAAGTTTTATGTTTTAGTAATGAGCACGGTACATGGAGCAATGTTATTTGGGCACACTAAAACATTCATTGCTGCTGGTTAGGTAACAGTCGCATGCCAGAGAACAACATACGTAAAATAAGGACAGCTCAGTTAAGCCATTCCTTGTAACTCTTACTGAGCCACAGATAAGAACAGGAGGAAATAAAGTTGTTCTTGGAAAGTTCGTAAGTTCTTTCACATCAATAACCTTGAACGGAAAATGGTCCAGGTCCATCTAAGGGGAGGAACAGGCTGCAGCTGTAGCTTGCTACCCAGTCCGAGTGGAAACTTCAAAGGTCTAAAGAGAATGCAGTGATTTGGTCATGGTAGACTAATTCCCTGTACCAACGTTAAGGATAACCATCAAGTTGACTTCAGCCACCTTGCCTTTAACATGACTGCTACTCCTTGCCTGCAACCAAGCCTCTCTGACAGAAGACCACTTTCAAAGCAAGCGAAGCATAGCCGAGGAATTCCTGAGAGGAACAAACAACAAAGCACGGTAAGAATAGTTCCAACGCAACTGCCCAGAACAGCAAACAAGGAGGAGGTATTTCCAAGAAGAAAATTTTTCAAAGTCATCCAAGAAATTTGGCAGTTTAAGTGGGATGTTTTCCAGTCTTACATATGGAATTTATTTTCCTGCAATGGGCACTTTAAGTGGTGTTGCTATACAAAGGGGGAAGAAAGAATTACTTATTTAGGTTTATTTATATGTACTTTGTTTTGGGGAAAATTTCTAGTAATTCTATATTCCAGGTATTACTTTGTGGAAACAGAGTACTTTCCCTTCTGCCTTTCCTGAATTTCAGGGAACTGATGCTGCTGATCCTTTTCTACCACAGCCTGGGAGGTACTCCAGGGTACATACAGTTAGTTCTACCTATTCCAGTGTAAAACTCCATCAGAAATCAGGCCCTGTACCCTCTCTTATGAGGAAATTAGTCATGCTTAGAGTATGCAGTGCAGAAGGCCAGGGAAAAAGCTATGCTTTTGCAACATATGCACCACCTCTGGTGTGAAGCGGAAAAAGATTCAGCATCCTGCTGGTTTGCAAAGCACTTCAAAACCAGGGTGGAAAAAAGGATTAGCAATGCTGGAGAAGACCTGTGGATTCTAAAAGGCACGGTCCATGTTGTAATAGTTAAACAGAATTGCAGGGTCTCTGTACACAAGGTCCCACTGAATGATGCCCACAGATATAGCTCACAGAATTTTTGTTTATCTACAACTGCTCAAAATTATAGCCTTGTAAAAGGAAACTTAGTCCTCATCTAAGTTTCCAGCCATTGACCCATTAAAGCAATTTTTAAATGTTTGCAGCCTCACATAATGTCATATCAGAGCATTTTGTTATAAAGTACATTAACTGCAGCTAAGTAACTATAAGCAAGTCAAATACCCTTTCCTCCTCTTTTTTAGCTTAGGTCGCTGTTGTAGGACAGTACAATACCTGGATGATACCCTAATTAACAATAAAGAGTCTATAAAAGGATCAAAATATAAGATAGGATCAACTGCCAGTTTCCAATCAAGTATGAGAATACCATATCTGTTACTGTTCTGACATAAATAATTACTTCTGTGAGGCACAGGGGTAGTTTGAATAGATGTTCTTTAGCACTTAAGCCACTCAAATAACTTGGAGGTTACCGTGCAAGTACAGTATTCAGGATGTGGCATGACAGATTGATTCTTTCACTACGGATGTTCCAGTATGTTGTTCAGTTAGTAGATTAAGAGGCAACCAAGTTCAGACTTACAAATAAGATTTATGAATGTTAAAAGATGATCTATAGAAAGGCTTAAAAGAATAACAGAGGATTAACTGCAAAGGCACAGAACAAAGAGGAGCTCAAAGCAAAGGGATTATGAATTATCTTTCCTGTCCTTTGAATGCTAGATCTTATGTTTTGGCATTCACTGATTTGTCTCTCAAACCACCTAATAGGTATTGTAACCCTGGAAGAAAAGCTTTGGAGTTCCTCACTTGGAAGCAGACCAGATGCAAGATCAATTCATATGCCCACTGGATATTTACTGGTACAAAACAAAGACCTAAAAAGAACTTATACCTTAAAAAAATCAGTTTTAATAAAGACCTAGATTTACTTGCAAAGTCCTTGCAATATCTAGACTGCATCTTTTAAGACCAATTCAAGTCAATATTACAAGATAGACCATGCTATTATATAAGTTATTGCTCTTCTACTCCATTTATCCCCCTCTCTGAAATCAGAACACCCTCTCCCTTTCAAACCAACTTTGAAATGCACCATCCTTCTTGCTCTAGAGATATAAACAGTGTTTCCTTGTTTCAGGAACTAAATGACTTTCTTAAAAATACTCATATTGGCAACAATAGGCGAGGTGACATCCCTAGCTTCAAACCCAGCTTACGCTATGAGGAACCTACCATTTAATCTAATGTCCAGAGAATTTACCATTCTTCCATTTCTGGCACTCTTCAGAACTCCACAGCTTACTGACTTTTAAACAGAAAAATTCTCATTAAAAAGTCTAAACTTGGTGTTAAGAGAGTTGTGGTACATAAGCAGAAAAGCCTGCCGTGCTGCTAAAGACCATCTGGTGCCTGAGCTGTCTCAAAAGTTTTCAATTCAGTGTTTGTATCATGCCTAATTCAAACCAAATTCCCTCTCCGCAGTCTTCTCCCTCCCTCTTGCCTCCCACCACCAAAGAAAAAAAAAACCAGAGGCCATCTTTTGGGAAAGATCCTTATGACTCACATGTATTAGAAAAGTTTATTACTACAGGTGACAATCATCATGATACATGAGTTGTAAGTGATGTTTAAATTGCAGACATTTGGAGCAATAAAAAGCAAGTTTATTTCTGAATTCCAACGTATGAGTTTCAGTGTTATGATGCTCCTGTCTTGGGGTGGGTTTTTTAAGTGTCTGAGTTTTGTTTTGGCTCTTTTTTTTTTTTTTTTAGAAGAGATGGACCACCACTCATTGAAAGAGCTATCCTCAGGCAACAACACAGGAACAACTCTCCTGAGGACATAACAAAGGCTCTGTGTGTTCTCACGTATCAGAGCCAAAAAATCTGCCCAGGCTGAAGGTATTTTTTCCGACTGCAGAAGACAGCATTAATTAAATGTTGGTAAGCAGGATCTCTAATGTTGCATCCTTCTGATTATCCTGTTGTGAAAATGCTTATAGTGTCAGAAAATAAACAGTGTTGTCAGTGACTAGAATCTTTACAGTTTCTGAAGTGGCAAGGGCCTGGAAAAAAAAAGACAACTTTTTTTTTTAAAAAGAAAACTTAGTGTTTTATTTAGCTTAAAAACCAAACAAAAATCCGTAGTTATTTCCATTTCCCCCCCAACCAAAACAGAGCTACTCAAAGTTGACAAAATTCACTGCCTAAAAAAAGAAAGATCAAAGGCAGTGTCAATATTTAAAAGTGATTTTTTCTAGTCAGCTACACCAGTTTTATGCCATATGTTCAGTTGAAAGCCAGAAGCTATGACACCTACAGCTGTTCTGCCATTTAACATCTGATGAGCTTGTATTCTTTTTAGCAAAGTTATATTTGGCTTCAGATAGAGCTGTAAAATAATACCTCTCCATCCAATACACCACATAACCGTACCCCAACCGTCTCAGAAATGATCTGCTAGTCACTTCACAATCGTATGGTTGATGCGCAGACTCTTCGAGGCAGGCTATCATCTACAGGAGCCAGTAACATGAGGTGGCGAGGATGGGTCAGTAACGGCAGCACCAGAGTTTGCCATGTGGTACGAACACAACACAACCAGCAAGAACAAAGAAATTCTGGATCTTCATAGTTTAGTGAATCACCTTCCACGCAGGTGTCTTACAAGGTGGTCTGTGCACAGGCTAGCAATAGCTGGACTTCAGAGCTCTCCACTTATCTAAACTCCTGCATATCTAAAAGCACCATTTCACCAAGTCAGCTGAGTTTCAAACAATAGATGTCCAAGCAGATCCGGACGAATATAACAAAACCCCCAAATCACACCAACTAAAGTATCCTATTCTTCTCTATCTCCTTCATCATAAAGACAAAATATCTGCCAACCTTCCAGGTTACACTCTAAAACAACTTCTCTGGCCTAGCGACAAAGGCATTCAAGGGTAGGGAGAAAATTCAGGTTCTGGCCCTACCCTCAAGATTGCTTGTGCATTTTATCAAATGAAATTCAGGAGGAATAAGGACCATCTTCCTCTGTCAGCCATAACTATTGTGCTTTGCACTGGTCTTAGCTTGCATCAGATGTGCTTCAAGAACACCCACTGATCTGGCTCTTCCATGGCCTTATGAATCACCCAGTGGTGTAAGGTGAAAAGAGAAGTGTTGAAAGCCTTTTAGCATTTATACGGTTAGAAATATATTTGCAAACTTTAGGTGTCTGCTCTGCAAAAAGCCTAAATACACCTTATGTGCTTAAATGCTTTCTTACAGCTGAGCCTAACTTTCTTCTGGTCCACTGCTGAGAGCAAATTTTAGGCCCAGATTGCCAGGAAGTACAATAGACCTTGTTAAATAAAGAACAAAATATTCAAAAAGCGAATACAATGTACTAACAATTTGGTGGTAATGTCTTTAAATCACATAACCGATGGCAGGATTGTATTTATAGCAATGAGGACATGAGAAGGGAAATCTGCAGGAAGAAGGAATAGCTTTTATTAGAACAACGAGAATAACTAGAAAGACTAAGCATGTTTCTGGTCTTGCAAGCCCTTCGTTGGACACACAAGTTTCCCCCACTCTACTAACTCGGCTTGCTTCGTTCTGTTAAGGCATCTTTGTCAATTGAAGAATGGCACCTAAACGTCCCAAGACTGTTTCATTGCAACTACAGTAATATTTCAAGTAGAATAAAACCTAAGCGTAGTTTTTATTCCTAAAGGCACTTCATAACTGTTGCCAAATGTGTGTACGACATGCTTGTAACAACTGGCAATACAGGTTAAACTGCACTTTAAATAGGGATTAAGTACAGGGCCAACAACGCATTTATTCTCTACAAGCAACACTTCATGTCCTGAAAAACAGACCGACACATAGCTTAACTACACACAATCCGTCCTCAAGGACAGCCGGCACAGTTTCCTGGGTGATTAACATTTTAAGCCCCCCCTGGTATAAAAGGTAGCTTTAACTTTTCAGGCAAATTGGAAAAACAACCCAACCTTCTTCTGCAGTAATAATTCTCAACTTTAGGCATTTACTTGTTGTTCCAACCACAAGAAGAACATTACAAACAAAGAAAAACTGGAAGGCAGGAAGCATATTCAGGATTTATCATGAAGTCATTATTTTCTTATCACTTTTGCTAAGGCAAGTCCTAGTTTTAGAAGCCTGCATAATTTAAGCCTGAATTATTTAGGCAATTAACAGGTGCTGTCTGTGTGGTGATAACACTTTCTCCGTTATCACAAATCAGCATCTACAAAAATAGACTGTAAGAGTCTGAAGACTTTTTTTGGCTAGAATTAGAAGAGACAGACGACTCTTGAACAGTTAAATTTGCACTTTACTGAAATAAAATACAACTTTATCTCAACAGCAGGGCTCAGTCCTTTGTGAACAAGTGGAACTATTCTTGAAAAGCAATCAGATGTTACACAGTGCTCCAAACAGCGTATCTGTCAACACATGTTTATACAGTTGTTATACTGACACTCTGAAACAGAATTCTCTCTAATTTTAGATTCAATATAAACAGCCAAGAAATGCTCTGTTTTTATCACCAACTTCATCTTACTGAACATATACTTACAGAGAGCATTTACTTCAGATTACATTGGGCATAAATCAACAGACTTCTGTTTGTAAGACAGCAACTAGTACTTCTACCCTTTACTCTCTATTTCTCTATTTTTCATGAATTAAGCTTCAGGGTGCTCCTTGTAATTGCTGAGTGACCCAATAATATTCCACTGAAAGAATTTATGAGGCCACATTAGAAATTCTTGGCCATTCAATCTTTACAGGTTTCCTGTACAATCTTGTTGCACAGTTTTTAAACTGAATTAAGTGTGGGTTTAAAAACCAAAGTGAAACATGCTTCTTCCCACATGAGTTTCTACAATGGAGAACTACATCATTAACACATAAATTTAGGTGCATGATTAGTTTCAGAATGCAATTCAACCTAAGGAAAAAGAAGTTCTTTCTTCACCCTTGTGACTTCTCTTCCCCCACAGCACGCAACGCCCACAATGCTCCTTGTATCAACAGGCTCAGAAGATGCAGAGCATTTTCTCCTCTACGAGAAAGGAGATCAGAATCTTCCACTGTTGCAAGTTCTGGAACTGACACTTCCACTGACTGTGGGAATACCATTGGTCACTGACTATGCTTAAGAAAAGATCTCTCTTAATGCTGCAATTTATAGTATCTCTGTTTTGTACAGAGAAGACTGAACATTAAAGCAAATTTTCAAGTCAAAAAAAGTCACCTTCTATACAAAAGTCAACCTTCGGTAAATTTGAGGTCCATGACAAACTTTTATCAGTTTTCTTCACTTTGCTTTGGTATAAAGACATTAAAGCTTCTGTATGTTTAATGCATTAAGCTCACACTGATGAAGTTACAGACAAAATCATTTCCCCTTACTTGCACATTTGCCCTGCCTATCATGGGAGTCAGGATTCATCTCATTTCAGATGTATACAAAGATTTATTGCAAGCAAGCAAGCAGTTTCACTGAGACATCCTAATAATGTTAGTATATATGCCATCAATTTGAGAAGTGTAGAAAGAATCTATATTCAAAGCAGCTCTGAAGTATTCACAGCAAAGCAGTTCTGAGGCACACTGAACAATCAGTTGTTCTGTTCTCTCTCATTCTGATCCCACACCTATTCCTTAAAAATACAACTAAATGACATTGCTGCCAATAGCTGGAAGCAGTCACAGCAAGGGAAACGGAAACAAGGCAAGAACAACTTGGGCAATGATTGGAGAGCAAGAGAAAAGGAAACCCAGGAGTAAGAACCGCAACACTGTAAACTGGGAAGCTGGCTCAGTGATGAGCACTACAAAAGTAAACTACTTGACTTTACTGCCTATGAACACTGTCATTTGATTATCAAATTCTTGCATGTACCAATGCTTGGTCCTACCAATAGAGTGTCCAATGAACTGCACAAAGAACTGCTGCTCATGGTCAAGCTCAAGGCCTAATGTGAACTGTCTTCAACTGGACAAATATTTAAACATCTAAGTGGGTTATTAATCATTACACCTTGAGAGACTGTCATCCTTAATAGTCCCAAAGTGCTTTGTAATTTATGGCACAGAACTGCAGCTACCATGAGGCTCTTGGGTAGCAGCCAACCGTTGCTTATCACACAACATTGCGTGGATAGGGAATGCTGGCTTGTGATACTGCAGAAAATCCCCAGGAGGCTTTTGATGCCTTCAGAAGGGAGCGTTTTAGTTCAGCCCAAGGACCCAGACATAATAGACTGAGTATGCTTTGCTCAAAGAGAGAACTAGACTCTACATACTCTGTGGAATTCGGAACCTCTAACTCTCAGCAGCTAGAGTTTCGTACTTGATCAGCTCACCCGCAGACAAATCATCCCAATCAGACTAGATTTCTTAAGGTACCCAAGAGAGACCAAACTCTTGTAATCAACTCTATTTACAAAATATAAAAAACATACACAAGATAATACATCAATTAGGAAATCAAACACGATAAAATAGGAAGAAACAAAGAGATTCACCCTGAGAAAGGATATAACCTATGACATTTAATTCCATATAGATTCCTATGGAATTAGGCCAGTATAAGTGCTTTGCCAGTCAAATGCTCTGACTTGTTTCCCCTCTCCTTAAAATAGACACGTACCCTGCACAGATCCTCTTCTTGGTCATATCTCCAGTTTTTCAGATCTGTGTATATCTCCATCAGTCAGAGGCTTGGGGAAGAAAAGTGAGATTGAGCAAAGCAGCTGGAGCACATGTAAGAGGATTGCTGCAAAATTACCACAGAACTTTTTTCCTGCATACAGCCCTCAATAAAAAAAAAACAACTCTGTCCATAACTAAATTTGTAGGCACTGTGAATTGCAATAACAACTTATAATTACGTAGTAAGAAATTGGTTTTTAATTTTAAAATTGTACAAACTATAGATTTATGATTTTCCCAAATTACTTTGTACAAAAAATAAAACCAGCCTCCATATTATATTTGTTCCACAATACTACAAACATCATTTTGTATTTGATTTTAAAATAGATAGCAGCATTTAACCTCATCAAAGGTCAATATTCCTCTTCACCCATAAGTCACTCTAGTTACTTTCTTCTGAAATACACAGGTATCAACCACTGCTGGAAAAGGCTTCAAGAACTAGGTGGAGAACCCCCGCATAAGATGAAAATACTACATACTGCAGCTCTACTGTCGCAGACAAGAAAAGTTAGTTCTCTCTACTTCGTGTCAAGACTAGCAAGGAAGTAAGTGGGAAAAAGTTGAGCTGTTGTGAGGTACCTATAAAAAAAAAGTCGGTCAAACTTTAAAGTTTGACCTACTGATCTTTGCTTTGGCAGAAGTACAAATGGAGTTTACATAATGCTGCTCACATGTAAGTGCTGGCTGGAAACCGTACAACACAAATGTTTTTAATAAGCCTTGGTCATTAACAGGATTCCTTTTTTTTTTTTAATTTCAGACAGTTTTAAATCCTTGGTTTGTGGTACATACTACTGAATCCTTACTTTTAAGATTCATATATTTAAGTCACTCTTGTGTTAATCTCCGTGTCACGTTGTGGCAACAAATGTAATACACACACCTAAAATCAGCTCTAAGTTGATTTAAAAAATCAAAACTATTAGTGAAACACAGATAGCTTCTGAAACCACAAGGCTGAAGTCTCGGCAAGGTCCCTTTCCCACGGTTTGTACTGTCTATAAAGCAGATTTACTACATACTTCTTGAGTAAAGCACAGGATAGACAGAAAACAAATCTGTATCTGCACATACTGAATATAATTGAGTTCATTAGTAACTGTACATACTGGTGTTAATTAAACACTTTAAAGGAAAAAAGTTATTCCAACTACCTGAAGCTTAAGTCATTCAGCAAAAACACCTACTACCAGAAAAGACAAATTAAATACCTGTTATTCTTAGATTTTATCCCTCTTTTTAATAAAGTAAAACTGTGATAGGAAACAGAAGTAAAAAAAGAAATAAAATTGAAGCTTTGATGCCAATGCTAACAGAAGTTTCTGTTATAAGGATACCACCTCTGTTTTCCAGAGGAAGAAATCGAGGTAGTACCTCAGTAACTTCCCAGCATACAAAGTCAGTTGTGCCAGATGCTAGATTCAAAATGTAAGTACAAGTTACTGGCTCCCAGACCTGTACTCTATAATCAGGTATTTTTTACCTAATTATATAACACTAATTAGAGAATGAGGAATTCAACAAGGTTTGGTGTGAGGCAAACTGATAGTTTTGTACCTTCACACATTAAAGAGAGCGCAAAACATTCACTTAACAGAAGCAGTATTAATTTGTATTTGTCAAAAAGCAGATGTAAAACATCAGTTCCTCTACGGACAAAATCAATCAGCTCTCTCATCTCTGCTCTGGCAGGCTCAAATAACCAGGCTGACACAGCTCTCTTTCATGAGATTCTTCCTACACATAAAATAGTTCCATATGTTTAAATGTTGAGTTGTTGAGCAAGCACAAAATTAATTCATTACAACAATGCCTTACTATTAATTTTGCTTGTGCCTTAAGGTCTGGTCAGCTGCAGAACCCAAGCACAATTCAACAACTCTGCTTTGTCTGATTTTTACATCCACTTTGAAGACATCTACAGTCACAAAATGGAATGGAAATGTTCATGTTAAAGATGGCACTGACACTCCCAGTCCAGGCACACGTATTAACACACTGCCCTTGTTAGAGTATTCAGATTATATGGGATTCTGATTCTTTGCCAGTCCTTACTAGTTCTAATTTGGGGTTTGTATTGGTGTTTTTGAGGCACTGGCAACATCTCTAAAATGCAAGTACCGTTAGCAGTGCCTGCATCTCATAGCAGGTCGTAATCCCCTCATTGTCCAGATCAGCAACGTATCACAGAGCACCACCTTCCCCCCCATACTCAAGCGCCTGGGTGCATCTACCAAAAGGAAAGTGGTTTCCTAGAAATTATGTTCCAGAACCTAATTTTAACACTCTGATGTTCAGATGGCTTTGGAGATTGCTTTTCAGCAGTCAGTTCTTTCTAGGGCATGATGGTCCATAATTCTTCGTTCTCTGTATCACCTCGTTATTCTTTTGTATTCTCAGCATGCAATCCAAACAGGTTCATGAAAGGGCAAATAACTTCTGACACAGTCACTACATGATACAGTACAAAAAATATTAGGAAAAAGTAATTTTGTAGAATTGCTTCCTATCATGTCCCATCAGTCTCTGCTGAGAACAGGGAGAAGCATGCTGTGTTTTGAATATATTGCAAGGTGCTTAACAAATGATCACCAGAACCCCTTTACAGACAGTTTTTGAAAAGCCAACTATCCATACATCAAACAAACAAAAGACTGTCTACTTCAGTGGACAGCACAATGATTGCTCTCCACAGAAGAGCACTGTACATTAACAGCTTCTCAGCACAGGGCCTAAAGTGCAGAACTAAGTAATAATATGAGATACTGATTTTCACATATCACTAATCTTTGAGCAAACAACTGCATTCAGAACAATAGTACTGGCTGGAACTCAAGTTTACTCTCTCTTTTAAGTTGTTGATGCTTTATTTATGCTATTCTATTTAGAAATACTGGTTGATTTGAGTACCTTCACATAGTCTTGGGTTTATTCCATGTATAGTCAGCACTCCCAAGTAGAGAAAAATATTTCAGTGGCAATACTGTCTCAAGCTCAGCAGGAGCCAGGAGTCACTGCTTGGTCCTGTCACCTGTGAGCAGGTCATTAAACTGATCCCAACAAAGCTACAGCTCCTGTTGGAAGTGTGGAGCAAAATTCCCCAGGAAGAGCTATCATACGCAGAGGAATAACACTGAACAGCAGCGATTTGCCACTTAGTACTAGAGGACTTATTCCACAGAAGCAGGGAGTTAACTGCCTCAGGAGGAACAGCCTGCTGGGTATAGCTTGCTCTTCTGTAAGACCATAGATAGCACTGAATCTGGAATCATAATTCTCAAATAAAAAAGCCATTGGTGATGCAAAACCAAGAACTACAGATAATACTTAGGAAGATACACGGAAAGGCAGCATTTGTAAACAACACAGACAATTTAAAATAAGTGGCACGTTGTAGATTCACAATTTACCATCATACTGTTACTGCACTGCATGGTACAGCAGGCAGTTTACATTAAAAGTACAGTTCCTAATAAAAGTGACCTTGATGCTTATGTCACAGATGCAAGATGAAATTGGAAGCTCTGCTGCACACTAACATCGCCCAAGTCAGCACTGTTGTGCTTACACTGAGTGGCCTGGCCATAACATTAACTGTGTGTCTCATTGTGATATATGTATCAGCATAAGAGGACGTGTTAAATACTTGCTTTAGAAGTTACTCATCAGAGTTTAGCAGCCTTAAATCCTGACATCCATATTAACTTAATGACTGCTATAAAAAAGGTACAAGTTGTTCCTAAATTGGAATCAAATGAACAATCACGCTACATAGGAAGGGATGACTAAGTCACATAAACAAACTGAAGGGGGATTTTATTTGATTAAATTATCCTCTTGAATTATTTGACCTATTCTAAAAGCATTTCAAATTGTCACACCCCCCACATTTACAGTTTTTAACATGTCTAATTTGAACTGCGCATACTATTTACACCCTTTTCCCTACAAAAGGGCTGAGAGCTGAAGGTAGAGCAACTTGTATCGCCCTCCGCTCCCCTACTGAAGACCAAATTTCAAAATCATTAGACCGTCCCACACAAAAAAGGAACATATGGAGACAAAACTATCAGCTTTTAAAGCTCATTGGAAAAGAAGTGTAGAGATGCAGAAGCAAAATGCCTTACGACTGCAATCAGTGGGAGCTTAGGCACTTGCTTAAATTAAAGCCAACTCTGTCCCTCTCTCTCGCTTAGAACATCTCAGAAGAAAAGGATGTCAGTGCAGGAATACTGAGAAGCCACTGGTTTCCAGACTGGAGTTACCAGTGTTCTGTAGTTGCACACCACGAATAACAAAAATCTCACTGAGAACTCTCTGAAAGAAAAATCCATTTAATTTTCATCTTTCCTTCATAATATTGAAGATGCATGAAATACCTGAAACCAAGTTAATGAACAATTCTTACAAAACCACATCAAGAAAAAGCACCCAAATGGAGAGTTGGATCCACGTCCACAAAGGTGTAGTTCCTCTGGCTAAAGTCAGATAAGCATCTGAAACCTTCAATGACCTCAGTTGCAATCCTTTGCTCATAATTACAGTGCAGGAGAGGAATTTTTATAGCCAACATTTTTCAAACGCCTGTAAAACTTATCTTTAAGAGTAAGATTAAGGAGACTAATGAGATCCCCTATATCAATTTCCCCAGAACATAAGCTCCCTTAAAAAAAATATTGAAAACTATCTAGATTTTTCAGAAAAGCATTAAAGCTACTGATTTATTTTTCTATCCCATTTAGCAGAAAATCCTCATTATCTCTGGAGTAAGATGTACATGATGAACAGATTTATTTTTCCTAAAATGTAAGCCCAGGTTCCCAGCCTTAATAGCTGTAAACAGCTCTGAATGAGCCAATGAAGTGCTGCCTTCCCAGGTCTGCCAAGACCTCTGCTCTGTGCAATTCTCAAACAGCTGCAGTATTGAGAAGACCAGGCTGTTCCACGCTGCCTTTCAGAACCCCGAGGACAGCAGCCAAGCAGAGAAACAGCATTTACTCTCCTTTCTCCTTGGTACTAGGCTGACTTGTAGAAGCAGAATCTAGAATAATTCCCACAAGAGAAGAACCTAAGAACCCAGAGGTAAAGCAAAGAAATATTTTCTTTTACCAAATAGTCTCTTTCAACAGCTGAGAGCCTGTTTCTTAGTGCACACATGGAAGCTGGATGGCTTGAATGCGGTCCGAGTACAGCAGCCTGCCCAGAGTGCCTGAATCTCGCTAGCAGCTGGGGCAGCATTTACCATCAGGGCTGCGTCCTCCTGTGCCATGCTTCTCCACAGCAGTCTCTGGGTAATGAATGGCACTCATAAAAGCATTTATCTCCTAATTCAATACTACAGCGTTTGCTACAGGAAGTCCTTGATTCAATGGGCATCCTCACACTTCCTTTCTTTACAGTTTGGGCAAAAGGCTTGTTTTAGAAGGTCTAAGTACTGGAAATATACATTTATATTGCTTTTAACCAGAAGTCTTGTAAGAGTGCATTGAATCTCACATCAATAAAAATCTACAAAAGAGTCATTAGAGAAGGATGACAGCTAGCTCTCCTTTATGATTTTATTAAGTCAACAATTCATTTGGCTTCAAAACATAGCATAAAAAAAAAAGTTTAGGTCTGTCAAAACATGATTTGACTAGCGAAGTTCTTCAGAAAAATCCATATAGATTTCATGTTTGCCAGCCTAAGTAAAAGAAAAACTGTTATTTGCACCTCTAAAAGAAGTACAGGACAGAAATGACAGATGATTCTTAAGTAACCATCAAGTAACTCTTAAGTAACCATCAAGTAACTAAGAATTAATGATTTCTAGGTATACTATTTCAGGATTTTTTTTTTTTAATTATAAAGAGATACTAAACATTTTTCTTCAATGAAGAATGTAATGGATTGTTCTTAGCTCCCAAAAGAACCTTCTTTCCATCAGGAATTTCTTCAGAATAGTTTTTGTTATCTCATTTCTACACAGGCAGAGAGAAACCAACATCTTACACATTGCACAGGATCTGTTAATGTGAGGCAGGACTTAAAGATATACTTAAATATTTAAATTGAAGATTATTTTATTTGACTTTAAGCCCCTGAAGAAAGGCTCATGACTGCAGCACTGCTGCTAGGTGGAATTTTAAGAAGACAGAACCAACTATTCTGTGTAGCCATAGGCAGGAAGATCATCACAATTAGCTAGAGGAGGAATGGTGGAGTCATCTAGGGAGTTCTCGAATGCTGCACCTCAGGAAGGGAGAGGACTCATTCCTCTCCTCTGGACCACGTAGGAAAGGCCAGGTTCTAGACTGCCAATTCAAATTCTAGAAGCAATTCAAACAAACCATAAGGATAGTCCAGTCAAAGGGAATGTCCTGTCATCAGTTCCTAATAGCCAATATTTTTAATCCTCTAGTTCATCAGAGTAAAGGAAATATGACTCCATTTGAACCAGTTCAGCCCTCTTACATGCACCAAATATTAGACATAGAAGATACAAGAGAGCAAAAAAGATTTTTTAAACCCTCTGCAAGTATTCATGACAGAAGCCTGTACCCCAAGACCCCTTTTCTCTACTCTATACCTGTGGTTTGCTTGCAAATTATAAGTTTAGGAAAAGGTGGTTAGGTTGATTTCATCTGTTTGTAGTAAGGATGACTTCCTTTCCTGACAAGGAGATTTGGGGTTCTCTGGGACATGAGATCGAAGAATAGCCCTCCTGCTATTATCTTTCCCTGCTCTACTCATCAGAACATATGGGTCCTTATCAACAGGCTGAAATAAATTGTTCATACAATTACATCATTAGTGAAAAGACAGATGCACAAATCCTTGTTCTTTTAAAGAAAACAATGTCAGATTCCAAAATAAAAACCACACAGGATGTAGGCTTAAAAGCTGATAAAAGCTAGCATGCAGGAAATATTCTCGGGAAAAAAGATGAAGGAAAGCAAGATCTTCCCTGCAACAAAGGAAACATCAGTAAAGTATGAAAGATTCAAAACCTGCCACAAACTACGCAGAGACTGATCTGAGTTCCCTGTCCAAGGCGACTGAACCCTGGAGACACAGGCAGGGATGCCGACCTCGCCCTCCGGCTTGAGTGCAAAGAGGGTTTAGGGGCTTCTGCAGGACCCCTGGGCAGACGGGGCTCCGCAGAGCGCGTTTCCCCCGCACCCGGGGACAGCAGCCGGGACGCACCGCCGGTCACCCGCGGCAATATCCTGGGAGGAGGGCTAGCACCGCTAGCACCTACCGGGTGCTTCGGCCGTGGCCGCCCCAGGGGGCCGGTCCCGGGAGCTCCCCGCAGCACCCCAGAGGCCCGTCCCAGCCGCTTCTCCTGCCCGGCGGCCAGCCAGCCCCCGGGGCTGTCCTTCCCCCGGCGCCTCACGCCAGCCTCACCGCGACAGAGCCAGGCCCCGCGGTCCCCGCCTAAGAAGCGGCCCCTCAGGGGGAGCCTCCGCGGTGCCCGCCACTGCCTCAGGCCCCGCAGCCCGCCCACCCCCGCGCCACCTGCCGTCACGCCGGCGGGTCCCCGCCGCCGGCCCCCTCTCACCCGCGGACTCGCCGGTGTTGATCCAGTCCGGGTTCGCCAGGCTGGCGATGGCGAAGATGTCGGCGGCCAGGAAGAGGCATCCTGAGATGATGGTCAGTTTGTCCATCTCCGGCGGCTCCCGGCTCCGGCCTCCGCCCGGCTCCCGCAGCGGGCCCGGGCCGGGGGCGCCTCACAGCCGCGGCTCCATGGGTCCCGCGCTCCCCTCGACCGCGGCGCCAGGAACGGGCCCCCCGGACGGAGCCGGAAGCGAACCCGGCGGGCGAGGGGACGGCAGTTACTCCGGAAGGGAAACCCACTCTCCCCGGCGCTCTCCCCCGGCCGGGGCGGGGCTTCCCGTGAGGGGCGGGGCCGCCGCCGCAACGGGGCGGGAGAATCCCCGAGGCCGCGACGGGCTTTCTCCGGGGAGAGGAGCGCGGCGAGGCTGGTGGGCGGGGCTCGCTCCAAAAGGGGCGGGGCAATCGGCTGGGCGTGGAGGTGGGCTGTCCGCGCGAAGCGTGAAGAGGAGCGCGAGGCGGGGCGGAGCACTGCCGGTGGGAGGGGCCTATGACAGGGGCGGGGCCTGCCGCCGCCATGGGCCTGTAGGGGGCGCAGCCGCCGGCAGGTGCGGGCGGGGCGGCAGGCGGAGGGGCGGGGCGGGCGTCGTTTTAGGGTCTGGTGTGAGGGGTGGCCGGTACCCCTGTGCCTGGGCTCCTCCGCCCGGCTTCTCCCTGAGTGCGTCCCAGCACCTGACCCGCGGACAGGTCCCTCGCTCCCTTCACGCATCGCTATCCCCAAAGGTGTTTTTCAGGCAAGGCACACGGGTATCCCTCCCTTCTGCCTGCCGCGCCCCGGAGCCCTCAGGCTGCCGCCTCCTCACCGCCCCCGGCAGGGCCTGCCTTCCCCGGGAGAAACGAAGCACAGAGGCTGCATGAGCAGCTTGGCCAGCGCTCTGTAGAGAGGGCTGAGGAACCATCACAGATCTGCCCTCACCGCAAAAATAAAAACCCAAACCCGTCACTGTCACTCCCCATCCCTTTGAAATGTTGGGCCTTAGCTTGAATTTCAGAGGTGCTGCTGTAGCAGTGGTAAAACCGGGAAGCGGCAGGACTCATCCATGGAGGTTCCTGCAGAGGTTAACATGAGTTGCTGTCTGTGCTGTGTGTTTGGAAGAAAACCTGATTCATCTTGTCTAGAAAACTCACCCAAATGCAGCGCTTTTTGACGACGTGCTTTTCCGTGGATTCAGCTGTATTGGAGCATGGGGGAATCCGGGGCTAATAAATGAGCGAACAAGGCACCAAATGTGGGAAACCAGCCCAGTTTTGGCCACAATAAGTGTGCCTTCAATATTGTCATTCTGACATGGGAATGCTGAAATAAATTAGTCTGGCAGCTCCCACGTCTGCAGGTATTTGAAAAACATCTAATTCCTTATATGTATTTTTTTCCTTCCAGCAGCGAATACCCACCTGTTTTAATGGGAGCAGCATAACTGGTCTATACAGAACATATCGGGAAGCCAAGCAGGTGACTGTCTGTGCTGTTTATGTAAGATTTTATGTAGATGGGAGACTATACAAACAAAGTGGATATATTAGTACAGGGATCTTCAGTGTTTCACAGCAATCAGTAGGACTTATTATTTGGAGGAGAAAACCAGTACTTAAGTTCTACTGAAGTAACCTATTCTTGACAGATTTTCTTAAGGGTGGAGAAAATAGTAAGACTTTTGCCAAAACCCAGCTTAAATTATTCCCTTTAAACGGAAACAATTGGTGCATGGAAGAAATTGGGCAATTGATTTTTTTATTTAAAGGATTTAAAAAATTATATTGCACTAACAGTGGGAATCCAGCAGCCTTGAAAATAAGTTATTTCCAAGAATCATCTTCAACTATCCTATAAACTGGCTTTAAGTGGTATTTAAATAGCTTTTAATACAAGTATTATGTAAAATTCTGCCGCAAAATGAGTTTGTCTCCAAATAGCTCAGCTTCACGGCAAAAGGAATAAAAGAAGGAGGGGTGGAGAGGGTACACAAGGGGAAGATAGAGTTTTCATTGACTTTTGGTGTGCAGGCAAATATGAAGTCAGAAATAGTGACAGAATTCAGTCTTCACACCATGCAGAATGTGTGGTCAGTTATTTAATCTTTCTGAGGTTTATTAGGAGCCAAGTACGTACCTAAGGAAGGTGAGAGGACAGCACCAGCTATAGGTTCTCCAGAAGGTCTGCCATCTCAGAGCGAGCTGCTAACCTCCTGGTAGGCTATTCCTCCACCAGCCATCATGGAGCCATAGCACATTTCCAAGAGGCGCACCAAGGCCACACCTGCCATGGGGTTTTGGCTCTGTACAAAAAGCTCTTCCTCTGGACTCGATGGAACGTACTCACTCTTCACCAGCAGCTGGGGATGAAACTAGGAGTGAGTTTTCACCTCTTTAGGTCATTTCTTCTTCTGTTCATTTCCATCTCCTCACTGCTGCCCCAGCCCTACTCTTCCAGTCCTGTATTTCAGTATCTCTAACTTTTTAAGTGCTTGTACTGCCAGACAGTTTATCTTCTTCACAGAGTTCCCAATGCCCCAAATTTTCTTAGTATCAAGAGGCATTCCTGCTCTTGATGTTGAATATTTGGAACAGAGCTGTAGGCAGATGATAAGAGGAAAACTATGTTTCTTCAGTAGAAGAGGATTGGCTGAGATCCTACGCTGCTGCCTGCAGAAACTGCAGAATTGAAGGGTGATCTTGGAGAAAATCAGGACAGTGTTAGGGGAACTGTAATAGAAGTTCTGTCAAGTGTCTAAACTTTCTCTAGCACAGAACAAAGACAAAATCCATCTTCCTAGGAGTATATATAGACTGATACAGTAAAAAGACAAGAGTCACATCTAGAAGTGTGAATCTTAGCATTCCTTCTAAATATTTTGTAGGCTTTGGATTAGCCATAGCTTTCATGGTTTAAAATCTTTTTATCAGTAACTTTTTTAAAGTACTGCTCTTATAGCTTTTTGAGAGCAACTCAGCAGGCAATGCCTATCTAGAGTAGCAATTAGGGAAGATGGACTTAACTGTACGGCAATTAAGAATGGGTACAGCACTTGCTCAAATGTCTCCTTAAACCTTTTATTGAAGAATGGTATCACACTTACAACTAGTAAAATTTTCCTCTCACTTTTCAAAAGGCAGTTGCCAGCACTGGAAAACATCTCTCAGCACACACTGACTGCAGTATTGAAGACAAATGTAAGGACGGGTGAACAAGGATTAGGCCTCATAATCATACAGCATGAGCTTTGTCTCCAGATAACAAGCCTTGTTGAGAAAAGCTCTGCAGCTAACAATGGAAAGCTAAAACAAGGTAAAAGGAACCAGCAGTGATACTCAAATTTAATAGCATTGAAAATATTCTTGTTCTGCATTTATGCTTTGAGCCTGTCTCTGATTTATTTACACTTACACAGATCAAAAGAAACTAAATTTAAAATTACAGAGAAAAGAAACTAGCACAAACAGTATAAAGCTCAGGGCCAGCATTCCGTTGTAATGAAATACCTGTGGTCTTAAAATAGCTGATACGGGTGAGTGTTTCATAATCAGATCAAGATTTAAGTCTATATGCTGTTCTCCAGCAAAAACAGATTTCCTATTCATCAGCAGGTTTGTCCAAAAATAGTTTGACTATTACCTTTATATGGCAACTAAACTTGAATAATATCAGTCATTGTTCAGTGCATTATTGTTCCGAGTGATTTCACTCTACAAGTAGCACCAAGTTTCCCAAAGGCTTTAAATTAATTTGCCTTATTGTTTGCTTTTTATTTCTCTTTATTATGCAGAATAGCTGCAAAGTGGCAATGGACTAACCTCTGTGCTCTAACAATCCATGCAGGTCTTAATTTGCTAACTGCTTTAAACCTGAAGTGTGGCATATCAGTACTAACAGACTATTACTAGTTATTAAGGTTTCTCGTGGAACATCAGACACCTATATTAAGCTTGTAATTGAAAGGTCTGTAAATGGGACTGCTTCACATGGGTCCCTGGACCAATTACATTACACTCTTGAACTATAGTTTAGGGACAATAGTGTCCTATGTTATTACCAAGTATTAAATTGTCTGTAACATAAAAATCTATAAACCTAAGACTTGAGTGTAATGAAGTCATTTAGAAATTTACTGGCTGTACAGTGAAAAGACATATCTTTAAATTAGAAAAATTTTCCCAGCATTACCTTTATAGTTTGGGCAGTCCATCCTTCTCGCACCTTTCAGAGAGAAGTAGAATTCCAAGCACTAGGAAGAAAGGTCTACTTGTTTGATGAAATAAACATTGGCTGGAGGAATTAACCTCTTTTTAGAAAAGGCACTGCACTTTTGATCTGAGCATAAAAATCATTGAAAAAATCCTAAGCAGAAAATAGAAATGGATTTGTATTTGAACTAAGTACTTTTTAAAAATTATTATTCTGTTAGGAGCTGCTGGCTTTCATCTTTTCCCTGAAAACCTCCTGTGGTATACAAAAGTGTATACATAATACTGATTTGCTTGTTGCTCTGTTTGGGGTTTTTTTACATCTATAAGGTAAAAAAATACAGAATCTTAATCACTGAAACTAAGTAGTGCTGTTTGCGACATTTTGAAAAGGGCAAGCGCCAAAGGCATTTTCAAGAAAGGCTACCAGAACAAAGAGTCAAATTATTTATGGCATGTGAGGTGTTTGATTTACTGCAGCAAGTATTGAACAGTTTAAAGGAGGTTGAGGACTGGTAACCAACATTGTCCTTTTGTAGCTCATCTTAAGTTTTTGGAGCCAAAAGGAACAATTTGAGCATGCTTCATGGAGCACCTGGATCTAACTCAGCACATTCCACACACACAAAAATAAGCAAACAGCTGAATTTGTTCAATTCATGTTCTGAGTGAACTTATAAAAACTTTGTGTTTCAGACCAGAGCTGTAAAATTTTGCAGAAAAGATAGTATTTTTTAGAAGCTCCGTCTCTTAATGATACCACAGGCAGCACTTATTTTGGCATTAATACCAATGTACAGAGCATGGGGCTTGAGAAAAATATGATGCACAAATGTACCGCTTAGGAGTTTTTCTTGGAGTGAATTAAGTTTTATCTTTAAGGACCTATTTTTTCAGTTGTTTGAGTATTATCTATACAATTTCAAACTGGAACCTAAAAGAACAATTTTATTACTGCTTATAGCTTGAGAGACCTGGTGCCATTCTGCTGACTGTAACGGGGAGGAGGCAGAAATTAACAGAGGCAGTGGGAGGCACTAATATCTTAAAACCTTTAGACTCACCAAACTCATATGTACGTGGGCATGCCCTATTCTCCATTCCAGCAAGGAGAAACTGGGCTGCTCAGTACGAGTGTTTCCTCAAAATACCTTCGTAGTGTAAGAGGTTATCTCCACGTAAAACTTCAGTGGCCTCTGAAGGATATCAATCACAAAACTGATAGGTGAACTGAAAAGCTGGGTGGTTCACACTCTAAATGCTGGAGCAGAGGAGCAAAATTTTCTACATGTGCAGTACAGAGATAGCTTTGACTTGCCGCAACAGTGTTATCAGGACAGTATGGACAGAAAAAATAGAATTCTAAAAGAATCTATTAAAAGCCGAGGATGCCTTCCAGCTATTTTAAAGCATAAGTACATTTATGTCTGCATTTTGAAAAACATAATTTGGGCGATTTATCTTTCTGTTTGAGGCTAAGAACTTACATAAAACTGTGGGTAAAATGTTTTCTATTGCTTTTTTTGGTATATGCTATCCTGGTACTTGTTCTAGAACTTCTTGTTTGCACCCCAGAAGAACCACTATCTTGTAATAAACTAGTGGAGAGAGGGTGTGATGATGATGGAGTAGGAGTAGTGAGTAGAAAAAGTGAAGGAAAAAATTATAGTAGTCCAGCTAAACAGTTTTAAAGCCTGTAAATTTTTGCTATAGGCATTTTTAACCCAAAAGGGTTAAGAAGAAAATAGAACAGATGGAGAGAGGCTCTGTGCTCTGCCTAATATGGCAGCAGATACTGTACTGCTTGTTTAAATCCCCTATGCGGTTCTGTTGCAGTTCAGTACACGATGTTTACAGATACTGCTCCTCTGTGCAACTGTTTCTGCCAGGCTGCTGATGGAGCTGTAGTCTGCTGCAGATTGATTCTGCTTGCCTTTTAGAGTCTCCAAAATTACAGGTTTACACAGTAATTGCAACTCCCCTCCACCCCTTGAAGCCCATCTTGTTATACCCCATGGTATATATAGGTGCTGGGGCTTCTCCACTCTGCTTTTCGCAGGACTTCTGCACTGCTTTTTGCAGAACTGCAGCTCAGTGCTTTCCACTGGCAGCAGGTAGTAAAAGCATTATTTGCAGCAGTATTCCTTAAAACAAACAAACACAAAAACCATCTCACTGCTTTCTGCTGGAAAGATAGATTCTGGACCTCCTACCCTCCCCTGGCCTCGCTTGACATCGTCTTGCAACGTGCCCACGCGTTGCTTGTTTTCTGAGCAGAGAGACAGGCACCAGCCACTGAGGAGAATCAAACCCTGGAAGCTTCCAGGGGCCCAGACACACATAGTGTGACATGGCTGTGTTGCAGATTCCTCAGCATCCACCTAGGTAAACTTAGCCACTGTGGAGGACGGGGTGCACTTGGCTGCATGAACAGCAAGGTGACATACAAGGGTATGTATGTCACCTCAGGTCAACCTTGCTGGGGTCTGTCTGGTCCCAAGTAGTGGTCCTGATCACAGCACTCGCCATTTTATGTTTACCTTGATTAAAAAAACCCACAGAAATGGAAGGTAGCACTGAATAGACAATCTAAAGTTTATCATGTTCACTCAGAGAAGTCCCAAAGTAAACAAATGAACTGCAGTTTTCCTTAATGATGTGAAAAGTTTCATTCTTAACAGAGCTAAAAAAACCTTTAATTAAAACAGAAAACAAACAAAAAAACCCCACAACTGCATCCAGCTGGTTTGAAGAGCTGCTAAACACATGCTTTTACATAAAAATGTGGAAGTATAGTGGGTAAGAGTATACGGTTTGTAATATGAACATTAATAAAATTGAAAAAGTCTCTTGAACGGATTGCTGTCAGTTTTCTTCCTTGGCAGTGACATTCTAATAAGAATTGGACATGCTATTGTTTTAGGATGGACTTTGCCAGAGCTTAGGCAACTGCTGCACAAAATCCCTATAGAAACTACTCTACAACGCGGAGTTTACTGAGATTTTGTTGAACTACCTCAGCACTGGCAAAGTGCAGCTGAATTAATTCCTGAAGTAATGCTTCCTGCGATGACAGCAGAGTGAGCAGTAAGTATTGTACATAACTAGAATTTCACACCTTGCTTAGTATTCTAGCAAGAAACAAGAAACAGTTTTTACATTTTAGGATAACATGTTAGTCTAAAGATTTACTATAATTTGTTTTTCTGAAATAGAAAGCTGTGATTTGAAATGAACAAATTCCAGAATAAAAGTTTACCATATTTGTTACAGTGAAGACAGGGTCAGGACAGACATTAATTTTAAACATGCCCCTTCTTGCCTCCACAGTGAGTGTAAAAAGTCTGGCTGGCAGTAATGCAGCTTAAGTTAGAGGCCATGTCCATTTGTAATAGCCAAGGATTTAGAAGTTACAAGTAGCTGATGATACCAAGATGGAGGTCTTGCAACAATCATGAAAAAAGCTTTTCTGTTTCTTAATCAGTCTAACTACTGACAGTGGTTAATGATTGTGACTTTTAAAATTAGACTGCAGGAAAAATAAACTCTTCTTGTGAGAGCCACTGCACAAGCTTTCAAAAATTTAAAAATCACTCTCAATCCTACAGGTGGGATATATAGTAAGTATAATTAATGTGGATGGGATACAAAGCTGTTACAAGTTTTCCTGAGGCATGAAGTTTTAATAGAAAAGGAACCTCAGAGGTAAGGGAAGGAACAGAAGTATTAAAAGGAGATAATTAGACTACAACAGCAGAAGGGAAGCTCAGGCAGCAGGGGGCTTTCCAAGAGATGAAACTTCTAACCTTATGTTTAAATAAATCAAATTATTTGCTACTCTGGAGATGCAGAAAAAGGATAGCTTGATTTTCTGGTGACCAAATTACAATTTAGATATTACTTTAGAGTCCAAAGGAAATAGTGTGCAAAGGACTACAGACAATAGTATTAGTTTGGTATTTGAGTTGCTTCAGAACTAATGAACTTGTCTTTAGAACAAATATTTGAAAAAACTTGTCTCCATGATTAGTTAACTACATGGCTATGGGAATTATTGCATGTTAAAGTAATACCAGGCTGTGTATTTTCAATTTTCAGCAAAATTGAAGCTGAGGATGAAGACACCACTAGGTCCAGCAGTGATGATGACATAGACTTGGAAAATTTTCAGTACAGATCTTCCCAGTCATCCTGTTGTGAGTTGTCCTAAGTTAATGTAAATATCCAAAATTTGGCAGATATCTGATATAGGCCAGATACAGTAGGCACGAGCAATGTTTGTGATGCTGTACGTCATAATGATGTCAATGCACTGTTCAATCCTAAGTTTGATGCTAGTGGTGTTAGATCTCCTTCATACCAGGCTATGGAAAACAATGAGACCAGTTCCTCTTCCTCCTGCCCTTCTGTATCAGATACACCCTCTCTGGAAGAATCTGCCTTTGTTTCAGAAACTTGACTTCTTCAAAACCCAGATTTCTGAAGCTGTTTTCTTTTAATACACACCTAGATTTCAAAAAATCTAAATGTCCTAAGATATTTGAAATTATGTATTAGCTAGATAAAGCCATTTAAGGGGAGGGAGGGCATTGCTAAAAGATGTCTATCAATGCTAGTTGTGGAGAAAACATTCAGAAACACTGCTACCTCTGCTAGTACCACACAACTAGCAGCTGCAAGATCTAAGGAGGTCTAATATATTAATCTTTGTTTGAAAGTAAGTTTCTTCATTTACTTAAGGATTGTGGAGACAGTTTATCAAGAACTTTTCCTGAGCATACAAGAATACTTGGACAGCTAGTGGCAATTACAGTATTTGTCTGCATCACAATCACCACTTTTATCTATTTTTTACATTGACTAAAAATCACCTTTTTTTCCTCACCGTAGTTTTACCATCAGTGTACAGAACCAGACTTATCGGCACTTTAGATACCATTTTCAGTGGAAAAAACTCTACACAAAATGTATGAACTCAGCACTTTATTTGAAGAGTGCAAGCCCACAATTACTCCAGATTAATTTTCTGAAAGAACTGAATTCATAAATAACAAGTTAGCAGTAATTTATTTAGAACATAGGTGACTTAGAAGTCAGGTCCATCTTGAATCGCCTCCCAGTTTTGTTTTTACAGCTCATCAAGAAAAGGAGTATTTCCCAAATCCCCACTAGCTGCCATTGATTTCTTCCCACTGACGAACTTCTTTGCAGCCTGAAAATAAATCAGATAGATGGATATAAGGAAATATTCACTACAGCAAAGTTTATCTTGCTGCTCATAGCTGCAGCTTCAAGTTATTAAACAACAAATCCCAACACTATGATAGTACATTATCAAGTAAAGCATCTTTCTTTTGCTGTCTAAACTTACTTGCTTCTAATGCAGCTCCTTGTTGGTTTAAATCTGAACAGGAATGGCAGAATGACAGCTGGGTATAAAAGGCAGAAACTCTCTGAAAATAGTTATTGCTAGAATAATTATTGCACCACAAGATACAGTGGATCTCTCCTTACTACTAAAGCTGTTGCTAGTTGCTACTGCAACACAAATTAGTGATGACTGTGAAAAAATGTTTTCTATCTTATAATTTCTCTTTCTGAAGGATTTCTGTATCAAGTTTGCTTCAAGTATAAGCAACAAGGTAATTTGGAATAGCAATGCAGTTATGTCAATTTTTCATTGAAAGCCTGATTGTTTTATTAACCACACCAAATAATCCAGAACTCAGGAATCCTAAAAGCCCTGACACACAAGTGCCTGCACTGGAACTAAAACCAAGTTTTCCATGACTACTAGTTGGCAGTTTTGGTAAATTTAAGTGAAGCAGATGAGAATTTCACATCCTCCCAGCTACATTAGGTTTACAGTCTACTGGATTAAATAGGTCTTCTGTTATTAAAGGAAGTTAAGACATGAAAAGATAGCCAGCTGGGATTTGTAAATCGTTTGTTTTGGTTTTTTTTAAAGATAGTATATGTGTGTGTTTATAACCACTCACAAATGAACACCAGTTTTGTATTAATAAAAACATACACAGTGATTAAGGAACACCCGTAGATGCCAACACATACTTACATTCACAACATCAGCAGTGGCTACAGAGTCGATTTTTTGAGCAACAACAGATGGTGATGTGTGTGTGCCAGAAATCAATGACTCTGAGCCAATTTCATTCAGTAGCCCTTCTGCAGTCTCCACTGACATCAAATAGGTGGCTTTCAGCTTGTTTCTGCCATCAAACAAAGCATCAAGGATGAGTGAGCATGTAAATCCTGTTATTACCTTTCTCACTGCCTCCATAAGTACAACAAGGTTCTGGTGCTTTTTAAGTTTTCAAGATTCCTTTCCAATTTGAAAGGTTTCCTTTTCACGTATGGAGGGTTCTGTAGCTAAGAAAGAGGCACCACAAATAGTCCCAGCATGAAAATGACAGGATGACATTGCTACTGCCTTGGAATGATCAGTCATCCCACACAGTCAGAAGATCCCTAGCTCAGAATTTGTTTCTGTTTGACATGACTAATGCAGGTACCCCAGGAATTAGACAAACTAATCTATCTTAGGTTTAAAACTGATTCCAGTTTTTCATCAGGGACAGATGCATGCAGAACAATTTTGCTGTCAGTGACAAAGCAGCAATGAATGGGAAAGATTAGGCTCTCTGTGCAATAGTTCCATGTTCTGTTAAAAGACAGCAAGTTACACTGTTTTTTCTGTTTCATGCAGTCTCACTGCTACATATAGAAAATATGTGAAGTCATTCCAGAAGGGAAACTGCAAAAAACAAAAAGCCACAGCACTGTGTGTAACTCCTTTATACTAGGCAGCTTCATTACAAAAAAACCCAAACAACAAAACGCACTACAAACCAAATCAAAACAACCCCCCAACACACAAAATTAATAATGCCAAATATAAAGGTCCAGAATTCACCATTTCTACAAGTGACTAAGGCACAACCATTCATGTCTAGGTTATTATGGTTTGTGTAATCAAGCTTTATGTGAAGTCTTGTAAGTATTTTATATATGCAACAGATAATGTTTTAATTTTGCTACTTAAGTGAATCTATACTGTATTGTTGTATTGCAGAGCTACAGTTTTAGAGGCTCAGTGCAGTTTAACACTCCTTGGAGATCAAGAACCAACTAATGTGCATGATGCTGTAGACATTAGAAACTCTAAAACTTTGTTGGTATTACTGCATCTGTAACAGTCATTTTCCCCCATCTCAGATATTCCTCAGGGCACGTATTTTGAGCACTGATGTAACATCATTAATTCAGTGCTTCACATTTGCAGACCCTCATTACTGCTATTCTTTGAAAGTGCAGAAGATTGCTTAACCTAATTGTTTTGGGAATTGTTGCAGTGCAACTGTAAAGGGAATTAACTAAATAATGCAATTTAGGATACTAATTTAAATACATCTTCATACTACAGAGTATGATTAAAATGACAGCATCTGCTGATACTTGCTAATTTTTTTACAATGAAACAGTTTTTGGAAAACATTAACACTTATCTAACAAGTTTTTTTTTTAGGAAATAGCACTAGCAGAGAATCAGTGTAGCTTTGAAAAAAGTAGTATTGACAGTGCTTCAGTTTTAACGCAGGGAAGTGAGCAGTTCCCCTCAAATAATTACAGAACTATGATAAGCTTTGCAGTACAGAATAGTCTTAAGTGTCTGGCAAGTAGCTACACATTAAGGAACTTCTCTTTACAACACACAAGATAGTTCTTTACGCACTTACTTTGCCTTTGTGACATCATCATCAGTGATGCTGCCCTGAGCAACTGCCTTTATCTGGTTCAAAGCAGCTTTAATGACCTAAGGAAAATGAAATAATTTAAGACTTCTTCCCACATTAAATTTCAATACATTACTTCTATTATCTGACATCTTAGAAAGCTGAGGGAAGAGCAGCTGACAATGTTTGGATTGTCTGCCTGAACTCAATTCTGAACAGCTTTATAACAAAACTAAAACCACTGTAATAAATGCCCAAGTGAGACACAAAAACAGTGAGGATTTAAACTGCAACACCATATTAATCTGTAAGGTCTCACCATTTTTCATGAGAGTACTCAGTTCTGCCAGATTCAAGATCCAGCATGTTCCTCAAGGTGTACCTAGGCTTACACATGTAAATCAGCAATTACAGCCAGCAATTCAAGGTATTTTACGAGCTCTAGTTTGTCTTAGGTGTTTATACTTCCCAGAAAGCAAGTCTCATTCCCAGCCTACAGAGCAAAGTCATAACTGAACACACAGCATTCTTATAAAAGAAACCAGAGGAATAGACTTTTTTTAGACGTATCAGACACTATCTCAAATCAAAACACTAGTCTGAGGGTTATGTTGTTAATACTTAAAATTCTAATCAGCAACTCACCTCCCCAGCATTTGGAGCCTGGGATATGGTATAAATCCCAAAGAGCCCAGAATCAGAGTAATTAACATTAAATGCAGTAGCCTGCAAAACAAACATCATCATCAACGGTTTCAAGTATCAGAACAATTCAGCATCAAGCACAGGAAAATAATTACTATTAGGATCTAAAATACTGCAATTCAGGAAGCTAAAGTCCATCTGTGCAGAGGAAAGATCAGATTGGAAGGCCTTCTCTGAAATATTGTGCAAGAATGAACTAATTAAGATTCTAGCTGGAGGTGGTAACCTCTCAAAGGACAATACGCATTTTATTTAAAATATCAGAGGACAGTAACTCTTTGAACTTACATCGAATGGCTGGGTAGTTGCTTTAGCAATTCCCTGGGACAATTTGCTGGTAACATTGCTTCCCCTCTTGATCAGGGGTCCAGCACCTAAAATATGCTGAAGGACACTGAAGGCATTTGCTTCTGCACTCCCAGCAGCAGCTCCTTCTGTTACAATAGCAGCATGGACAAGGCTATCGCCATTCTGTTCCCTGATTTCTCCTAAAAATACCATAACAGAATAAAAGGAAATGCAGCATACGGTTAGAAACTACTGTATGATCAGAGATATGGAAAGGAAGCAATTCTAGCCAGGAGTTAGTTTCACGAGAGAGAAGCCAGGGCGTGAAGTTACTGCACATCCACTCAAAAAGACAGCAAGAAGCTGTTAGTAAGGTTGTAGGTCATTTTGAAAAGTCCTTTATGTTCAAAAATTTTCTTGCAAGCACAAAACCAAGTACCTTATTAAACCTTATTTGAACCTGGTCCTAAACCATACATAGTATGAGATGGTAAAACTCAGTGAGGCTTCAGGTAACAAATATCCAGAAAAGTAGTGTACCTTCTGTTCATAATAATATTTATCTCGTTTTGTAGAAACTGAAGTTATTCCACTCAAATACTAAATGTTGGAAACTTTATTTTCCGCCCATCTCTTTACAGAGTGATCTGATGCTCCAACTACAGAATAGCTATTGGTATTAGTACAAGTCGCTGCTCTGAAAGAGCTAAGCATTGCTCTGTCTCTTATGAAAGACTTACAACACTCTAACAGATCTTCCCTAAAAAGAAAGCCTATCACTACTTCTACACGGTCCTTAATGTACTCTTAAGAGAATCTTCCAAAAAATGACAAGAGAAACCATATGCCAGCTTGTTTTTCACTTTATGGAATAAATGATCTTCCAGGTAAACCTTTGTTGGAGATACAGGTTCAGTTTTATCCCAGAACTTTCCATGGTGGGGAATAATCCTCTGCTTATTTAGATGAGAGATGCCTCTGAACTGCCACTTCCCATGTACAGCATTTAGTACAACTATATAGTTTTCAGCTGTAACTTTGAATAATACTACATTTATAATACACAGAAAAATCAGTCATTTGGGCCAGAAACAAGAAACACACTTACCCCCTCGATAGACAGCCTTTGCACTGGAAATACCAGCTCCACTCCGGATATTTAGAAAGTGCTCTGCAACTTGCTTTAACTCAGAGTGCTTTACACCTGCAATACAATAGTTATTCCAAGTAATGAAGGGGCACTAAAAAGCTACAGCAGCACATAGAAGTGTTTTGTGTACCATAACATTTTGCTTCCACAGAGAACTCAAATTTCTACAGGAGTTTTCCCTTACGAATTGGAGTGTCCATTAAAGAACATACATACCTATTCCTACAAGAGCCATTCTTGCACTTGTGAAATTGTTCTGTACAAAATGGTGAAGCTGCAACAGTAAATTCACATTTTAGGGTATTTTCTATAAAGAACAAAAATGGCAAATGTGTTTCTGACACCCAGTGATCAGCCTTACACTTCTTAAAGCAGCAAACTCCAATGCTTCTAAAAGGAACTATAGCATTTTATGCATTCTCCAGTGACAACTACAAAACCTTTTACACAAGAACACTTTGTGTTTTTTGTTGACAGCTTTCCTGTCAACAGGAAGCCACTGACATTAACCACCTCTCTAAATGTGAATGTGAGTTCTGCATCCAACACTAAAAGCTGCCCGGAAATAAATTATTTAAACACCAGACCAATATGATAGTAAATACTGACTGTATATTTATTATCGTAATTTTCTCTCTCATCTATCCTTGATAAAGAAACTGAAACAGCTTTACAACACAACCCAAATAATCCTACCTGCTCAGAAGTAATTTTTCCAATTGTGTAGTCTGGACAATATAAGGGATTTGCCAGAGCATTCTTGTAAGCTGCAGCATGCAAGTTTTCCAGCACTCCTAAGAGGAACGAAGTTGTGGTGATGATGATTAACGTAAGAACCACTTTTAATGAAGATTATGAATGAAAATGAACGTTACCCCAGTGAAACTGAGCTGTGGTCCACTTTAAGAACCACAAGATCTGCAAAAGCAGGTCTGAATAATCCAATACACATGGAAGTTTCATCCAAATCCTTGAACAATAGAGTCTGGACTGAGGGCTTCTACTCTTTTGTAACTTATTGGGAAAAAAAAAAAAAATCTAACAACTTGCATATGCTCAACACTTTTTGAACTCAACAGCAAGCTATAAATGCAATCAGTGTTTGGGGGAGGGGGAGCAGTAGAAAGCAACAACACACCCCAACATCCTTTCAATTAGTTTCAGAAGCATTATCATCTTGACTGTAAGCATCCTTTGTTCTTGAGGTTGAGAAAGAATAGGCTGTTTATAATACTATTTGTAGCTTTGTGTGGTGTCTTATCTATCTCCCTATTCAGATGAAGGATGCCAGCGTCTTCAATTCCCTTCTCATTAGTTTCTTCTTAACAGCATTCTACTCATTCGTGTTTGATATTCTCAATACCAAAGATAACAATCCTTCCTTCATAGTTCTGATTCTGAATGTAACTGTAACTGAAACTACTAAATTACTGTGAAATACAAATTTAAAAACAAAGATTGTTCTGGATTCTGATTTAAAAAAACAGTAGCACTTCAATATAAGCCAGAGATCTTCCAAAGCCCAACATTATGTTGTCACCTTCAATGGGTTATGAAGGTGAGCACGCTTTGCAGGGTAGTACGAACCTAAATGTATAAACCTAAAACTGCAATCCATTTTAGTGTATTGAAAAAACATATTTTTTCTATACCAAAATAACTATAAAAATTCCAGAAGTCTTTTGTAGAACACTGTTTCCACATTGATGAGTAATACCTAAATATTGTTTTCAGAATACAAGCTGCTGCAAATATATTGTCAACAACAGTCACGACTTGCATGTTCTTTGGTTGTACTTCAAAAACTTAAAAAGGTAAATTGGAGCTGTCAGGGAGAATGGTGTAAGCTATCTTCAGCATGCTACTCACTAAACATTGTTATGCACAGCCTGGAAAAACTTGTGGATTTAAAAAAAAAATAATTCTGTAACAACAGAAAGACCCTACCTATCAACAGGAAAAAGATGAAAAATGGAATGGTCATGTGACAAGAGCAAAAGGGAAACTGTATTTTTTTTCCAAAGTTTTTAATTTAAAACAAACTCTCATGAAGCAAATGCAGTGGATCACGAAATATGCTTACCGACTTGAGGATTCTGAAATGCGATTGCTTTGTCAACTTTTAATTGTGGCTGAAGATCAGCTACTTCCCATAGTCTGAACTCTGGAGCTGTGGTGACGTTAAGAAGGTACTCCATTACTGTATCACTAGATTAAAAAAGTTATAAAGGCATTAAACACAACAGAAGAAGCATTTTTTTTTTTTTTTTTTTTTAAGCTGAAAACAATTCACGGAATCATTTTGGTTGGCAGAGACCTTTAAGATCATCAAGTCCAACCATTAACCCAGCACTGCCAGGTCACCTCTAAGCCATGTCCCTAAGCACCATGTCTACACATCTTGTTAAATACCTCCAGGGATGGGGACTCCACCACTTGCCTGGGCAGCCTGTTTCTATGCTTCATCACACTTTCTGTAAAGAAATTTTTCCTAATATCCAGCCTGAACCTCCTCTGGTGCAACCTGAGGCTGTTTCCTCTCATCCTTTCGCTTGTTTCTTGGGAGAAGAGACCAACCTCCACCTTGCTACAACCTCCTTTCAGGTAGTTGTAGACAGCGATAATGCCTCCCCTCAGCCTCCTTTTGTCCAGACTAAACAACCCCAGTTCCCTCAGCCGCTTCTCACAGGACTTGTGCTCTAGACCCTCCACCAGCTTCATTGCCCTTCTTTGGACACTCTCCAGCACCTCAATGTCCTTCTTGTAGTGAGGGGCCCAAAACTGAACCCAGGATTTGAGGTGTGGCCTCACTAGTGCCCCCAGTACAGGGGGACGATCCCTGCCCTGGTCGGGCTGACCACACTATTTCTGATACAAGCCAGGATGCAGGTATTACTGCTACCTTGTACAATGATGGATCTCTAATACAGACCAGTTTGTAAAAACACAATAATTCAGTTTACAGCATATCTAGATACCTACACATAGTCACGCAGGCATTCAACAGAGTACATCATTTTCTCCCTTGTTGAGTACACACTAAATGAGAAAAAATACAAAATCCATTTCAGCAGAGAACTTAGAATTGGATTTTCACACATATTTCCCACTGATTGAATTTGTCAGCAAGATACTGACTAGAGTATCTAGTCAACCTTAAATCTGCTTGAGATGACTGATAATACACACACACAGCAGAAACAGACATAACTAAACCTCCTATCTTAAGTATTCAAATCATAACAAGTGCCTTGCGACCATCAGAATTTAAGATATCATCATAATTCAAGGTAGAACAACGAATAAGGCTGAACTGCAAAACTGCAAGAAAAATGTGTATATGTATTAAACAAGGCAATTTAGAAATTATTCTCTTTGGGCAGAAAACATAGTTGGTCTTTTCCACTTGCTTCAACACATTGGTGATTAACAGGAAGAAAAAAGGGTAGATTCTCAAGTTACATAAAACATCGCTTCTAACCAAATTCTATATGAAACATCTTACTGGATGATTTCGAGGTACATTGCAAGAAAGCAGGCACAGTGAGATCCCTCTTTTATTTCTCTTAGACTTGTTTTCTAGACATTAAACTCTCAAATCACAGCAGCCAACTTCTGTCTGAATTGTTCCCAAAACTGCAGTGTGATCAGTGGTATCTATTCACAAAAGATGGAGAAAAAAAAATATCTACAGACTCCAGGAAGTTTAATCTTGAAGCTTGAAAACCCAGAAAGAACATTAAGCTTTCTGGGCAAATTGTGTTTCTTCCAGGTACATATTTATATTTTGTTAACTGAAAGGTGTTTTTAAAATGCAAATCATGGGTGCACTCTTGAACCTTAATAGACAGCAAGTACAAAAGACGTTGTCAATGTTCACCATTGAAGTACTGCTACCATACTGCTTACATACTGTTCTACTTTATTGTTTCAGGTTGCCTTTAGTCATTCAGCTTGTTTGTATCTTACCAAGACAGATTATCTTCATATGTATTTACTAACCTAAGGCTACCCCCAACAGCTTCAATGCCACGAGTAATCCGGAAAGAAGATGCTCCTTTAGTAGTCTAACAGAAAAAAAAAAAAAAAAAAGAAAAAAGAGCAACTTAAAATTCTAGCTATTTCAAGAGCAGATTTGCCTGAGGTTGTTCAGTGCTCAGGCAAAGCTGAAACTGTATCTGTCTACTCATTTATAGACAAACTATTTTGAACAGTTGAGCCAGCTGAGTGCATCCCTACTCCCAATCACTTCTACCATCCGCTCTGATTTTCCACTGTAATTGCTCATGTACTCCCCAGCCCCATTCTAGAATGATCCAGGTTTGCCTGAACATTGAATAGGATTCTTTGAGTTAGATAAGCTTGACAAAACCAGGAATGCCAACACATACCTTTACACTCATGGCTGTCTGGGGAAGGTAACTCTGGGCAAAAGTTGGGAAGGAGGTAATAAGCAGCTGGGATGTTTGGTTTGGTTTCTTTCTGCCTGAAACTGATGTGGGTTGAACCCACAGAACCGCAGTCAAAGACACATCAGTGGTGCTGCATAGCTCTAACAGTCACAGCCTGGCTGCTGTGCGAGAGAGGCTGTGTTTACCTCTGCAGCTAGAGCCAGACAGCAACCGAGATAAACAGGAACAAGGGGCATGGCCACAGTGGGTCAAGCCCATGGGATGTCCAGCCCAGCGTTCTGCACCTGACAGTGGCAACAGAAGAGGCTGTTTAAACAGAACACCGCACAACCCATTCAGGGGTACTCCTGCAGTACCTACAGGAGTTCCTCCTTTCAGCAACTGTTTAAGGAGCTGCTAGCAATGAATTTGACTGATTCCTTTTTGAACCTACTGATATGTATCTGCCCCCACAGCATCTTGCATAACTGAAGCTAGACATGAAACAGGAGGGGAAAACAAGGAGCTTAAAATACCTTGTTGGCAGTAGTAAGAAAAACTATTCAGAAATATTCCACGCACACGAGTCTATCAGCCACCCAAATTAACTTTTACTGCAGCTTAAATGAGTTATGTGCATAGTTCAATATATAGATATCTTTTTATATGTATATGGTTTAAGACACTACTGGAGAGCATAACTCTAAGTAAGTATCACTGCCTGCCTCCCAGGAAGTAATGACATTTCTCCTGCACTTGAATCAGCAAACCAAGAATCAATGTACATTGTTTTCCACTTTATAAAATCTCTTACGTGAAATTTTACCATATCGTTTCTTTTTGCGATCACAAACCCTCCACCATTTAATCTACTGCCAACATAATAATGAAGAGAATAAATACCTACCAAATTAGATGCAAGACGAAGTAAGTGAGCAGTTCCCAAGTTACTAGCGGTTTCATATCTGCTGCCCGCTTTAATAAACACACCAATTCTTGAAGCTGGAGAGAAATTTTCCAGAGACGCAACAATTAAGCCATTTGGCAATTTTGTGATCTGTATTAAAAAGAAAAAAAATTGGTTTAGTTAGTCATCCACTGGAAGTGCTGTCATGGTTCTGCTCCAACTGAGTTTTAAAAATATACATAAAAAGGAGAAAGAAAAAAATACCAGTATTCATACAGACCTCAAGATCCTCAGACTCTGGAGATAATTTCACTCGTTCTGCAGTTGCTGAAGCTGCAACTTTAGGAGCTACTTTAAGTGAGTAAAGTCTCTTCTAGAAGAGAAAGCATAAGAGAATGGATTTCCTGAATCATTTCAATGCGTTCCACTACATACTGAAAAAGCAACTAATTTCAAAGTAGAAATACAATGAATGACTTCAAGCCCCAGAGTAAAAAAGTGATTCCCTTGTAATTCCTCTGATCTTTTTACATCACTGTTGAAACCTGTGCAACAACTTATACAAGGTCTCCAGAAGGTCAAAAATAGCACTGTATGAAAGCTTTTTCTTTTTTCTCTTTGCTGTCGTGCAGTGGGAATCTCTACTGGTACTGTGTAGTCGGTACGATCACTGTATAGTCATTAACTGAACAAACCTCTACAACAATTCACACAGGCAAAACGCAGCTTTGGAGATAACTTTCTAATTTATTAGGTGTAGCCAGTTCAAATCCCAAAGAGTGACCTCAGAACACCAACCTATCTATACTGACTGCTGCATGCGTATGCAAGTTCCCAAACTGCAGAGTGATAACCAGGAGTCCTTCAAACCGAAGAGGTGACCATTGCAGGAGCCTCCCTTCAGTAGCTGGCAACAGAAATGACAAGACTATTGATTTCAAATCTGAAATGCTATTCCCTTCCACCCTTTTTAGAAGTATAAGATACTTATAAGATAAATGTTTGCATTACTCTTCACATTAAAAAATTCCCCCATATCAAAATAAAAACTGAGCACAGAAGCACTGCTGCACTCAGTTGTGGGGATATCAATGACATAACTCCCCTTCCTTTGCCACTGACTCTGTTCAGTGTATTATGAGCCTAGTAAAAACTCCTTTCTTCCCCCACCACAGATTTGTTCAGACACCTAATTTTAACCTCTAGGCCTATGTAGTTATGAATTACTAGTGCACATCTAAAACTGTATCATAAACATTCTGCAACTCATAAGTCATTCACCATCCTACTCAAGACAGCATTTCCAGCAGAGACCTAATACAAGCTATATTCTAGCTGTCCACCGGCTCAACAAGATTTGCTGCAGCAGAACAAGCCCACCGACCCCTCCATGCCTCCGGGACAAGCCGAGCTCCTCTGCCAAGGGCTCCACTTTGCCACAAGCAGCTAAAGCTTCCCTGGCGAGAAAGGATCCCCTCAGAGATCCCTCCTCCCCTCTCGTCGGCCATACGGGCAGCCCTGCCTCATCGGCCGCTCCCGATGGAAAAGGCCTCGGGTGAAGCCCCCGGGAAGTCCTTCGCCCCGGCAGCTCTCAGCCAAGGAGCTGCGCGAAGGCCGCCTCGGGCCCAGCCCGCGGCCTGTCTGACCTTCAGCCCCACCGCCCCACTCCGCCATCCGCCCAGTCGACCAGACCCCGGCCCTGGTCCCCCACCCACGCCTCCCGCTGACAGCCCCACAGGCACAAACGCAGCTCGCTCGACCGCACAGCCCCTGCCCGCCAGCCCAGCTCGCCGTCCCGGGGCTGGTAGGGGTCGGGCCCGTCCACAGCGCCCGGGACCTGGACAACCGCTGTCAACGCCATCTGTGTCTCTCCCCCACCGCACACAACGCCTCCAGGTTGCCCTCACCGAGAGCGAACGCGCGACCACCGGGAATCCCTTCATCCTTCCGCGTCCCTCAACTTGGCCCTGGCCAGGAGAACAAGATGGCTGTCCCGGAGGAAGACTCTGCCTTCCCAGCACGCCCTGCGCCACTCCGACTTTCTAGCGAGGAAACACCCAAACTCTACTGCTCATAGTTAGAATCGCGCCTTGAGAATAGAGCGACACCTCGCGGCCTTCCGGGGCGGCTCTGCGCATGCGCAGAGTGCCACCGCCTCCCAGTCACGGAGGGGTAGCAGGTTCCCCGGCCTCCCGCCGCGCGGGTGCGGGGCGGGCCGCGGGGCGGTGCCGCCGCGGGGCAGGCGGTAGCAGGGCCGGGTCGGGGGCGGGGGCGCCCCGCCGGCTACTTAGCGGCAGTACGGGGCGGCTGGACGATACGCGGTGCTGTCATTCCGTCTCGTCTGGCCGGTGCTCGCTATGGATTCGACTCCGCCCGTGTTCATCACCGCTGAGGAGGTGGAGAAGCACCTGCACCGTGCCAGCCTCCTGCTCCCGGCGCTGGAGGCCGCCTTGGCCAACTTCTCGGCTGGCGCGGCGGGAGGCGTCGTGCAGCCCGTGCGCACCGTGGTGCCGGTGCACCGGCACGGCGGGTGAGGCGGACAGCGGGGTTGCGTTCCCGGTGCTGGGGCAGGCGGGGGTGGCCTAGCGGAGCCCTGGGGCGGGACGATGGGGGAGTGTCACCCGCGGCCCCTCCGGAGCGAGGAACGGAGAGCCGGGCCTGCGGTGGGGAAGGAACGGAGTGGAGCGCTGGAGCGTGAGAAAAGGTTGTTGGTACTGAGTTACTGTTTAACTGTCAGTAGCTGTTTGATGTTTAGCACTCCGGTGGCTGTAGGGTCCCATGCTAAAGGTACGTAAGGGATGTAAGTAATTCTCTTCCCAGGTTCCTAGGAGTCATGCCTGCTTACAGTGCTGCAGATGATGCTCTGACAACCAAGTTGGTGACTTTTTACGAACACAAGAAGGATTCCTCTGTCCCTTCTCACCAAGCAACTATCCTATTACTTGACCCCAGGAACGGCTCTTTAAAAGCTGTGAGTTTCATGCATGCTTCTGCATTCTTTGTTAATGCTCTGAAAGGTCTCCAATCTGTTTCCAAAGAGCTCGAGCTGGTGTAAATTGTTTTAAGTTTACCTGCATCACCAATGAAAATGTGTTTGTGCCAAATGAGGATTTGGTCTAAAGGCTTACATCTTTTGTATGTGTTAAACTGTGCTTTGTCTGTGATTTACTGCTACTTCTGACATGAAGGAAATCTCTTGGCTCACAGGGTGACTACAAGAGAGAAATTATCAGGAAAAGGTTGCATGGAAAGGAAAAAAATGTTGCTGAATAAAGAATCTTCTTGAGTCATAATAAGTTAAATCTAAAGAGATTTACGAATGGTATAATAGAGAATAGTATTCAGAGTCTGATTTTTTTTGTTTGTTTGAACAATTATTAATTTTTCAAGAATATTGACCATTTTCATTATACTTCAGTAATAATGATCATTAAAGGGCCAAAACTAGTCAAGAAATTCGTATTGGGTTTGTATTGCTAAACTGTATCAGAAAACAAGTCAGCTTTTTAAGCCCCTGAATTCATTTGTACACCGTTGCTAACTGCCGTTGAGGCAGGAGTGCCTCACCATAGATGATGATAGACGTTAAAGGCATCCATGGTTCCCCATCATCCCTTTGTACAGACAAAGCCAGTGCAGGACTCATGAGTGACTGCCAGCTTGTGCTGGTCCCGGGTCTTACTGGAGTGCAGAGTATTGCAGTTACATTGATCTCTTCCCTGCGCTGGAGAGCCAGGGAAGTGCAGTGCCTGAAGAGCTGTGTGAGTTAGGGGTGGCTCAGCTCTGACCAGTTTTCATTCCATTTGTGCTGGTGGACTGACATGAAAGAACTGGAATAGACAAGAACATCTGCCCAGTTTTAATGTGTGTTTTTATATGGTTTGTGGTTGCTATAATAGTTGTGAACAACTTTTATATTTTTCTGTGTCCTGTAATATCACATAATTCACAAATTGAATGAAGAAGTTTGGTATTTACTCATTTTCAGTATTCATTTCAGTCTGAACTTTTTTAAAAAAATATTTTTTAAAGGTCCTAGATGGCAGTGTCATTACAGCAAAACGAACAGCTGCTGTTTCTGCAATTGCTACCAAGGTATGTCTTCTGTTTCCAGAATGACAGATTTAGAGGTGTTACATACAAAATACTAGAAAGAATTACATAAGTGACTTTCAGTGTATGTGAATTTTCATCAAATACGGCTGTAAGTTAGATTTTTGATAACATATGTACCTTCAGGGAAAACTTAAAATGGGAGGTTTCTGTTCTGAGTGAGTCATGTCTGGCTTTAACACTGTGTGTGGTTGGAGAAGGAATCTGAGATGGTTTTGTGGCTTGTACTGCAGGCTTTTCTGGGAATTACTGAGGTGTCTTCCTCTGTCATTTTCTTTCTTTTGTGCTTGTCTTAACATGCTCCCTTACCTTTGGGTGATGTAGCTGTGGTGATAAATTCAATTTTGTTTAGATGTATGTTTTCTGCTGTCAGGCCAGGACGGGTGGGTTGCACTGGATCTGGAGAAGGAGGAAAGGCACATTTTCAGGGGGAAAATGTGGGTCCTCTTAAGACAGATGATGCCCAGGATAGATGGATGACTTGTCCAGAGGTGTTTGTCTGACAGTTTCTCTGTTACTGGGAGATGTCCAGATGACTATCCCTGACTACAGCCATAAACTTCACTCTCTGAAGACAGGTGAAGTATGTCTCACTGTATGTTGCTTTACATCATTCCAATTTCAGCTGGAAATTGTTGGGTTTTAGTTCTTTTTGTAAAGCTGTATTTAGCTGGGCTGCTGATAGGGGAAGAGAGCAAGTCACCATCCATTGCACAGCAGGATTTAAGTTTCACCTCAAAGGATGAGGCAATGAGAAAAGGGCTGAAAAATACTTCTGTTTTTCACCCATCAGCTTTGCATCAGAATGAGGGCTGATCTCACCGCTTCGTTAGCGGCAGTCTTCATGCCAGCCAGACTTTGTCCATGGCAATAGAACTAAACTGATGTAAAATTGGAGTGAAGACCTGTACCCAAGAGCTCCCCCTGAACCAGGGGATGGAACAGTTTACAATGGATTCCTTGGACATGAGGTTATAGGACCTCATTCATCTCAACCATTCAATACTTGGGTAGATCTGACAGGTTTTACATAGTAAAGGCTCTTCTGACCTCAAAGGAGCTTGGCTGCTGAAGGGGCTGCAGATTCTTCATTGTTGTCTCTTTTGGGAAATTTTCATGAGTGTTTGAGTGTAGGTCATAGTTGTCATCTTGTCCTCTTTATGGCATTTGCTTTTCAAAGACCCATGCTTTTATGCAAGGAACCTTTGAAATCAATGCTTCAGAGCTGTTTTGAAAGGAACATTAAAAAGAGTTCTTGCTACTGAAAAAGGGAATCAATGAGATTTTTTTCAATTTATTTGCAGCAGAATAAGCGTTGAGAGCTTAGACAATTCTAAAGCTTTTTATACAGAAGCGACTGGCCACAGCAAATGCATAAACAAGACATGAGGATAGCTTCGGGCTAAACTCCAGCAACATTCTCTTCCCCTTTGCCAAATACTGGTGAATTACAGGCAAGAACTAAACCAGAAATCCAAAAGTAACTATAGAACTGGTTTTTAGTATTAGTTCCTCAGAACTACCCCTAGTTTTCTGATGCTTTGTGCATACGTATTGTGGCTCTTAAAATGTCGAGATATGCTTGTGGTACGATTTATGGCTTCAGAGAATTGAAAAAAGTGGTTTAGTGTGAGGCTACAGGACCAGTTTACCCATGCAGCTACCACCCTCAGTACTGATAGCTCTTGGTATTACAAGCCCTGTTTTCAGCCGGTGCAGAACGCCAAAACTTAATTAGTCACATAGGTGCAGTACATTTTATACTAATATTAGAGTCTGCCAAGGCCCCAGAATTTGCACTGGCTCATGCTGTTGCATGTTAAATCTGAATTTCAAGAGCTGGACAACTCAAAACCAGAATGAAGCCAAGATGTTCTTTGGTGTTATTGACACTAGCTTTTGCATTTTATAAAAAATTATATAGCAGTAATTGAATGTTGGTTTATATTAATATGAATCAATATTAGCTTTTGTATGAAAACATTGGTCTTAAAAGGATAAAGGATACTGCTTTCTCTAGTAGTTTTTTTTGATATATATTTGCCATATCTGTTAATATACTGTTCTTACATACTCTTTTTTTATATTTGATACTGTTTAGTTGTTAATGCCAGCTTTTGCAGAAGTGCTGTGTATTTTGGGAGCTGGTGTTCAAGCATATAGCCATTATGAGATCTTCACAGAGCTGTTCATGTTTAAAGAGGTAATGGACACATCTTAACAGGATACATTTATTTTTCTCTGCTGTGTTTCAGGAGCACTTACTATAAATAAAATACAACCAATGAATTTGCGTTGCATCTGGCTGAGATGGAGTTAATTTGCCCCATAGCAGCCCTCATGGTGCTATGCTCTGTATTGGTAGCTAGAACAGGGCTGATAACCCTCCAGTGTTTTGGCCACTGCTGAGAACAGCATCAAGGCTGTCTCCAGCATTCCCCCCATCACCAGTAGGCTGGGAGTGGGCAAGATCTTGGGAGGGGATGTAGCTAGGACAGCTGACCCCAACTGACCAAAGGGATATTCCAGACCACATGACATCTGCTCAGCAGTAAAAGCTAAGAGAAAGGAGGCATGGTGGGTGGGTGGGCGGGCATTCATTATATAGGACATTTGTCTTCTTGAGCAACTGCTTCATGTACTGAAGCCCTACTTCCCAGAAAGGAGATTAATCATATTTTGATTCAGTTTCTACAGAACCCGAGAATACTCTGAACAATTGTAGAATTTCTTGCTCAAATATTGGTCTTTAAAAAAAGGTTGGGTTGGAAACAATGTTGTTTCAGATGGCTTTTCCTTTCTGTCAAAGAAAGTCCTACTGTGTATGCCATGCTTGAATAAGCTTTCTGTGACTTTTCCTTAAATACATTTATTATAAATACTTGTGTTTTATAAGTGCAGCTCTACAGGGAACCAGTTACTCTGGCATCACAGAACAGTTATTCAAATGTAGCTGCACACACACAGAATTTAGTCACTTGTATGATGAGAACATTAAAGGAGGGAAAACCTCACCTTTAGGGTATGTGTAACTACTGAAAACTGAAACAAAGTGTTCTGTTCCAGCAAGGAGAAAGTCTCCAAGCTAATGTGTTTGTGTTTTTTCCTTGAAGGTCAGGATATGGAATCGCACCAAAGAGAAAGCGGTGAAGTTTGCTAATTCAGTTAACGGTCCAGTGCAGGTCTGCTCTTCTGCTCAGGAGGCAGTTACTGGGGCTGATGTGATTATAACAGTCACTATGGCAACCACACCAATTTTATTTGGAGATTGGGTAAAACCAGGTGCCCATATCAATGGTATGCTATGGTCTCATTGTTTAAAGATAAGTTTAGTATCACATTGTTTGGCATCCAAAACCTGTGAAAAGCAGTACTCTGGTCTTCTCAGAGTGAATGTTTTTTGCATTTTGAGTTCTCACCTTCAGTGAGGACCACTGCCTCAGCCCTGTCTTCCCGGTTGTCTGGAGCCAGAACTCCTGCATATTCCAATACTGGATGTTTGCTAGAGCATGGGATATGCTGTTTTTACCTAGTGGTGCAGCATCTTTGCCACCATGTTGTCACTTGATGCTCACCTTGCTCTCCATTTAAATAACCCATGCAAACATGTTATTTCCAAAGTGATTCCTGCTCTTTGTAATGTTTCCCTGGTAGTTATCATCTTTTCTTCACCCAATTTTGTAAGCTCCCCTATTTGTTCCTTTCTGGGCTGATCACATTGGATTTTTTTTTTACTTGAGTTAAAAAGATGCAATAACTGAGTTAAGAACTTCATAATTTGAACTCTAATTTTGGTGAGGTTTGGGGGGGCTTTTTGTTGCCTGCCTTGTAATGACATCACACTATTGTTTGGAGTCTCTGGACATGCCCACATTTATTTAATTTTTTAATTGTGGGACTGGTTCAGATGGCCTTGTGCACTTTCCAAATAGTGTGGTAATAAGACAAAGCAACTTGTCAAAGAGAACAATTTAAAGAAAGATCCTACATTCCAGCAGCATCCTACCAATTTTTCAAACTCAATTTAGTCCTTTGTCATCAAATGTTGCTGTCTGTGTTATGTCACGGCATGGAAGCCAGAAGTACAACCAAATCAATTAAAAGTCTGCAGTCACTGAGGCGACACATACACAAAGACCCCTTTCCTTTCTTTGCTTTTTTTTTTCCCCCTCTCCATTGAGGCATTTGTGCTGTTTGAAGAAGCGTTCAGACAACATGGCATTTATTATCCCATAACAGTTGGGCAATTAAAAAACCTGATTGGGTACAGTATAACTGGTTTGTTTGGGTTTTTTCATATTGTAGCAAGTTTATAGTGCTCTTGCTGTATTTAAAAAATTTAAGCCACTTGATTTGTTTTCAGGTTTTCTAGATAAGTGAAAAATCTATAGTCTGGTCAATTTGTACAGCTTATAAGGTTACAGGGAAATAATAGAAGGCTATATATTTAAAAGTCCTAATTAGTACCACTGAACTTGTCTTTGCAAGTCTCTGTTGCACAATACTTTGGTTCTCATCTGCTCAGGGTAATTGAGGGATTCTTCAAATCTTATTTTTCTCTATAGACACATAACAAACACAATCTGAATCAAATAAAAAGACTGTAAAATTCAGGGCATTTGGTAGTGATCTGATGAAAGACAAGGGTACAAGAGATCCTGGGCAAAGGGAGATTACGTCCTTATGCCTCAGCTACTCAGAGTCTGCTAATGAGGATATTTTCCTGACAAATAAAATATTGAATGTTTTAAAGGAGCCATATGAGATGTTAGTTAACTCTGTTTTAAAAAATGAAAAGCAACAAACCCCCTGTTAATTTGGCAGTCACAGGAACATGTTACTATTTGTCTGCAGAAGAGTTGTAGTCTATGTACCTTAAGGTTATCTTCCTTTTGTTGTCTTAGCTGTTGGAGCAAGCAGACCGGACTGGAGAGAACTGGATGATGAACTGATGAAGAATTCCGTTCTATTTGTGGATTCTAGAGAGGCTGCTCTTACGGAATCAGGAGATATTATATTATCAGGGGTAAGACTTTCTTAAATTATGGACTTTATTTTTGTGGCAATTGACTTGCATTTGAACATCAGATTGAGCAGTTCAGAGCATCAGATGTAGCTGTTCCCCCTTTCCAGGCACAGGCTGAAAGATAAACTGGTTTCAGACTGAGACTTCTGTACGTCTATGCTAGAACCGTGTAACCTCTGTATCAACCATTACATGACACCATATTAGAGCAGCATGTTTTCGGCATTGGCCTCTGTGTACAATAACAACGTTTTGTTTTTGAAACATTTCTTGCAATGTTTGTTAGTTATGTTCAGTATTTTTCAAATGTGTTTATTAGAACCTGTGGCTTTCTTCCCATAAGATTTCAGTGTGATTGACACACATCAGGCCTCTGGAGAATGGATGACAGAAGCCAAGCAGACAGCTAGTGATCTGCAGAAACTTGAGCAGCAGGGACTCTTATTTTTCTCTTTTAATGTTTTTGCGGAAAAAATGATTTCTACTTTTGAGGTTTAGCATAAGAGGTCCAGATGTGGTAAGGTGTCTGGAATCCCATGTGTTTTGTTGGATAAGTAACAAGCTATCCACTGTAAAAAACAAAACAAAACAAAAAAAAAACCCACCAAAAAAAACAAACCAAAAAACGCAACCAAAAAAAAAACCCAAAACAAACACCACCAAAAAAACCCACCACCAAAAAAACCCCAAAACCCAAACTTACTGAGGAAGGTCTGCCAGACCTTTTTCTGTGAAAACCATTCCACTCCTCAGTGATTTCTATCCAGTTTCTATACTCTTTGAATACTGATCTGCTTCACTATGGAAAGGAATTGGTTCTGGGATACCAGAACTGAAGGAGTTCTAAGTCACTCCGAAAAAAAGTGTTTTTTCTCTTAACATATGTATGGATATTATATTTTCATATAAATATGTATTTGTTTCACAGGCAGAGATTTTTGCTGAGCTGGGAGAGGTAGTCAAGGGTACAAAACCAGCCCTGCCTGAGAAAACCACAGTGTTTAAATCGCTGGGTAAGAACAACCCCTCCTGTGTACAAGTCTGACAGAAAACAATGCCTCATTATTTATTAGGTCCCCCATGCATGGGAAAACTGCTGATCATCTTCAAAACTGCTGTGGCAATGCACTGTCCACAAGAGATGAGAATGTGATTTGCATTTTCCCTTTTAATTTATGTAGCAGGACTGATGTAATCAAAAGTGATAGGAAAGCAAAGAAACAATAGGAAGAAGTACATTTTCCATTTCACAGCTGTTCAACACATGACTGCGGTATTTATTAATACAGCTCCAACCTGAATGCCCTGCTGTTCTGCCCCTGGAGTCTGTCTGACCTACAGACAATGTGAGAGTGTACTGTGGGCTTCGAGTTGATGTTTGGGGGAAATAGTGGGAGCAGTGATGCATTACCATGCTCTGAGCTGCGTGATATGTCCAAAAGAGCCAAGAGGTGATACGAACACTAAAAACTAGATTCGTGCTTTTACATGAACCTTATAATAGCATATCGAACAGTTACGTGATGGCTATAAACTGTGAATGTAGGTGTTTGGGATGGGGAATTATTTCTGTTTCTGTCAACTTAAATAACTTCCTGAGTCCTCTTGTTCACTTCCAAAACTAAAGTATTTTGTACAGCTGAAGAATTGTTCGAAAGTGACTTTAATTCTTTTTCAGGGATGGCAGTTGAAGATACTGTAGCAGCAAAATTTGTTTATGACTCCTGGTCAGCTGGTAACTGAACAGAGAAGTCTACAATGCCAACAAGGCCAAGAAAATTGTTTGCACTTAGTTTCCTTGGATCTTTTGTTAACAAGAAAGGCACCAATCCTATCCGAATGTTGCCCTTCTGAAACCATCAAGCATGAAAAGTAAGATTTCATCACTAGGCTAGTTCCTACAGTTTTCTAATGGCAAGTATTAGGTACCTGCAGTATTACTAATGAATGTATCTTATCTAATTACAAGTATTAGATGTTTGCAGTGATACTAACAAGGGAATTTTTACATATTTTGGTGTAATTCTGGAATCAATGCCTTTCCTCGCTAATTATTTATGTAGCAGCAGTCTGTGGGTAGATTTCATGTTTTTAGAGAGGTAATTCATCCTGGAGTACAATGAATCAGTTTGGAGAGTGGACTCTGACATCATATTTACCTGTGAAGGTACTTTAAATGCATGTGTGGGTTTCAGTGTTGCACTGACAGTAACCTAGTCTCTCCTGGGACCACAGACCACCTCTGACTCAAGGACACCCCTTCCCTTCCAACCCAGACTGGGATCTGGAAGTCACCATCCTTACTTTCACCCTCCACAATCCCCCTTCCCTGCCCTCAGACCCAAGGTTTTTTAAAAGCACTCTTCTGAGTGGGAGTTTGTATAAGTAATGATGCCTCCATATAGTTAGATTTTTGTCTGTTTTTGTAAAAGACCCAGCTCAGGAAGACTTAGAGTGCAAAAAATCAGAGCTAATATTATGTATATTTTAACTGGGAGGAAATTATACTCAATACCTTTCTTAGTACATTCTTGGGTGGGATATTGCCATTTTCATATTGCAAGGAGTCACTAAAAATGTGTTTTGATTTAACTTTTTTCTTTATTCTGTGGGGAGTTTTTATTAGTAATCTATGGTGTTTGTAAGTTCTTTTCCAACCTTGAAGAAGCTTAGAAACTGCACAAATTGATTTCAGTAGCATAAACTTCAAGTATGCAGGCAAATATTTTCAGCTTGGCTGTACTATGGATCAGTTGGTAATTGTTCTTCTATCCCTGTGAGTATTTGCTGGGTCAGGAATATACAAAGGATTCTGCTGAAAAATAGCTGTTGCCCTGGAAACAAGTTCCTGTCTCAGACTAGAGTTGTGCCTGGTAAAATTTTACTTCTACTTAAATATTATTTCATGTAGACTATTAAGTGGTTTTTTTTTTTTTTACTGTGTGGAAGGATTAGATGGCATGGTCATTCTATATTGATACCAATTGTATACAGTGGAGCAACGGGAAAGAGCTTGAGAAGCAGTTTGCATTAAAGCCCTTGATGGTGTATAAGTAAGTATGGAAGAGGTTAATGAGTACAGTGCAGGTGTGATACGAATAATACTCCAAGCCTGGTATAAACTAGTTGGGAAAAAAAAGTAATAAGTGGCAGAGTTTTAGTATGGAAAGTTACCAGACCAGTAAGTGAACAGGGCCAAAGGATGTGTTCGTGTGGATGGAAATCTGACTCCATTGATCTTGTTTGTGTCAGCAGAAACAAGAACAGAAATCTCTCTAAGCTTTTGTACTCTAACTGTAGCAAAAATTATTCTTCTACTTTTACATGTTACTTTCTTCTGTAATTTCTGAAGTGTTCAGAAATATGTTGACTTAGCCTGTTACTTCAGTGACACAGAACTCCACTAGCTTGAGCAGATGTGGCAGCTGTCGATGTTCCATAATTCAAGAACCATATGGTAACTTGCACTTACTCCTTTGGACAGCGTTATCCCAGTTCTGTGCCTGTGTAAAACAAGGTTTGTAATTTGAAGTGAGACATCGTGTTTGGGAGGAAGACAAACACAGTTTATTTTCACATATGCACATCCACGGACTACACACTTTAAAAGCAGATGGAACTAGTCCAAAAACCTGGTTCTGAAAACCCACAGTGTTCGTGTCTTTCATTGGCAATAGGAGGTTCTGGGAGCCTGGCTTCAGCATTGTTCCTCTGAATTCATGAAGAGGATTCAATTCAATTACAAAGGGAGTTGCTTGGATGCTGTCTTTAGATTTTTTTTTTTTTTTAGGGGAAATAATAGCCTTAATTTCCATGTTCCCTTCTCTTACAAAAGAAATTGTGTAACTTGCATTTATTTTAAAATTAAATATACTGCTCTTTGACTCTCATCCTGTTGTCTTGGGTGGTTTTTTCACTTTTTGAAGATGAGGAAGAGAGTATTCAAGTTATTGTGGTGACTACTCTCCCAGTAAATGTGATAACTGAATGTAAAGGGGAAAATAAACTGAGACTGCTCTGCTTTGCTGTGGTACTTGGTTTTGCAGTCATTATCCCATGCTGCACATTCCGCCCTCTTGGATGTTTGTCCAGTGCAGAGTATTAAATCCTTAAGGAAGGAGAATCTTGTACTTGGCAGGGCTGTGATCATGTGAGATCCCCTGGTTTTATGATTTGGGTTTGGATTGGGCTATAAGATTGCACATGTGATACGAGAAGTATCTGTGATACGAGAAGTAACTGAACTGTATTGTACAAATGTTACTAAGGAGTCAGATCTGGATTCACTAATTTAAATACTTCTAGTTATAAAAGAAACAAAGGGGTTGGTGAAAAAAAATGGAAAACAGCAAAGCACATAAGTGGGGAAAAAAACTGAGATGAGTGTTCTTTTTTTATTATTTTTCCTCAGTTGTTCCACATAGCTGGTTTATACCAGAGGCCAATTTCAAGGACCACCCTGCAGGAAAAGGACTAGCACTATTGCACTTTTAAATGTTTTTTTTGAAAGGGTGTCTATATACTGGGGTTGATTCAGTTGCCTAAAAATCAGTGTTGTGTGGGGTACTCTGGGGCTTCTTATTCAGTTTCTAGATGCAGTTCCAGAAGGACAAGGAGCTCCTTCCCATAGCTACTGTGCTGTATCTGCTAGCTCCATACAATTGCTGGAGGTGTCTAAGAACATACCAAAACATGCTGGATGCTTGTGACAACTGATCCGATCAGTTTATGTGCAGATAGTCTGTGCTGTTACCTCTGGTTGGTGGAGGCTGTGGCAGTCAGGCAGATTTGCAGATGAGCATCTGCAGAGAGGCAGATTTTCAGCGGAACTTGGAGGCACTTGGGGCCTATCACAGAACTGCTGAAGCTGTCCTGTGGTAACGGCAGTTAACGGACAGGTCCTCTGTGAGTGACACTGCTCACTCATGTTTTGATGGCATGTTGTGGGCTGCTCACAAGCATTTGAGCAGGTAAAGAATGAGCAAATACCTCAGTGAATGTGACTGAGAATGCTTGGATTTGACCCTTCAAAATTCACTCATCATATACCTTCAAGTATGTAGGATTCATCATTTCCTTCCTGCTTTGTTAGACATTTGAGAGTTTCTAGCTAACATAAGAACAACCTGACAGGTTAATAACATAGAGTCGGGGGGGATGCTGTCTGATTTAATTACAGTGCTAAGCACAGCAGCCATTTAAGGTTGCACAGAACAGGACTCTGATGTTAACAGGTTAATAGAAGAAAATACCAACCTGCTCAAGTCCAGGAGTCCAGGGAGGAAAGAACCCAGTATAAAGTCCAGCCAAGAAAAGGGATTACAATATACAAATCCAAGTAACAAGAAGTAGTTGCGGAAAGAAGGGAGCATGAAAAAGTAGATTATTAACTAGGATTAGTGTCCACAAATGCACTATACCCCTAAGGAAGAAGTAGTAGCAGACTAACAGAAAGCTATAAAAAGAGATTTAAAGATAAAAGTCCTGCTAATAACCGAGATCTGAGCCAGAGCAAAACTGCTGCAGGCTCCTTACTAGATTCCCAAAACTTACCAGGAGCGATTAACTCCTATTGGAGAGTGCTGTCTTCCCAAGGGAGCCCTGCTGTGAATGCCTCCAGACAGACTATAAAGAACAGGAGCTTCCGCAGGAGCGCAGTCTCATTTTCTTTCTCTTTCCATGAGCTGTGTGTGTTACATGCAGTTTTCCAGCTGAGGCTAACAGCAGCCAACAGAAAATGCTGGGTGAAGAGTCCTGGTTTCTGGGACTTCACATGGCTAATGCACTCTATAGGATTCAAGCTGAGGATGTACCAAACCAGATCAAAAAATGCTGAAACTAAACTCTCAGCTTCTTGTAGTTTAAAATGTGGCAGTCTTGATGCTATTTAGGACATGATGGGTGCTGGCAACTGTGTCCAGTCTAATGAGACAAAAGAATACACTGCTCACACCAAACATCCCCTGGCAAAGTACTGTATATATTTTTAAATTAATATCAATACAATAGCAAAACACTTTACTGACAAGAACATGAATTTTACTGAAAATTTATTCTTATTTACATTCATTCAGGGGCTATTAAGAGTTAATAAGCCATAGCTGAAATCATGATTCTGATGATATTTCTAATGTACCATCAGTACCAGGAAGGGCAGTTTGTAGCTGTCTAACAGAAGCAAATGGAGAGAACTCAAAGCTCTCAAGCTTTGGGAATGCTCCTTGCATTGTGGTTTTGGAGAAGAGGGCAGGGCTTTATTAAGGAATGTGGTGTGGCTGACCTTCACTAACATTTTAGATTATTCACACAAGAAGAAATCCAATCCCTGTAAACAGTTCAGGAAGAAAAAGGTTTAAATCTATAGCTTTAGGGGTTTTACCATCACGTTCTTTCTTTTTGGCAGAATATGCATGAATTAATATCTCGCGCATCACAGCCATCTATCCAGAGAGAAAAATCTTTCCTTGCTGTACTTTTTCTGAAGCAAAACCTCTGCCTTTTGCTTTAGCAGACATCTGTAAAGAATTGTATGCTCTTTGGAAAGAGGAGAAGAATGAACCAGTGTGCGGCTTACACCAGCAGGTATGTTAATTTATAAGCAAGTATCTACAGTCTTTCCAGGGTTCTTGAGTGCTTGTTTTCTTTTATTCACAGCGTTCAGGACTTTCTTTCTTGGCCCAAGCTCTATCTGAATGCTCTGTAGATCTTCATCAGAACATAGCATCAGGGCATCTAAATCAATTTTTTCCCTCATAAAGACTGGAAGAAACTCATCCAGCATTTGCGATGCCAGAAATACCTCCAGGGGTGTGCTCTCTGCTTCCTCGTCATCCCAAATGACTTCTTCCTCATGCCAAGGTATATCAGCACCATTTTCAGCGTCATCTTCCCTGTTGTTCTCAGCAGTTTCATACTGAAAGAGCTCACTGGACATTTTAAAGTTTATACTTTCTTTCTCAGAAGACACAGTTCCAGGATTTAGATCTGCAGCCAAATTCCGTCCAAATACAATTTTGCCAAGACCTGGCCGCTTGAAAATAGAGAGCTGACTGTCATTATCAGAAAAGTTTTTCTCTCCGAGGTTGTTCAGTAATTCATCCTCCTCTTTCTCATCGAATAAATGCATCACAGTTTTCCTACCTGTATCATCCTGGTCACTTCTTTGTGTTTCCTGGCTTCTTGTGCTGTCACTTGTCTTTTTTGCCTTCAGTTTGAAGGTATCTTTCAGGTTTTTGGAGAAAGAACTTGTTGTGTTTGAAGCAAAGAGACCAGGCAACTTTACTCTGGAGTGTGTCCCTTTGGAAGAATTTACTGTGCCGACCTTTTCTTTCGTATAATTCCGGTTCATTTCATGCTGGTGTTTCTCTTGGCGCTTCTCGCATTCCTTGATTTGTTTCTCCACATTCCTCTGAGCCTGTGCTTTGAGTTTGGAGACCCTCTTTGGGTTCAGCATGTTCTGCTCAGTGGCAGCTTTGTCCAGAATTCTGACACATTCATTGCGGTCTCTGCTGGCAGCCACCTCCAGGGGAGTGCGGAGGTCATTGTCCAGAGCAAATATATTGGCACCAAAGTTGACCAAAAAAGAAACACAGTGGATGTGACCATTGCAAGCAGCATGGTGGAGAGGCGTGTTTCCCCAGATGTCACATTTGTCTGGATCACCTCTGAGAAGGAAAATAGCACACAGTGAGCTGGGTATAACCAAGCATAGCACTGCCGTGGGATTGGACAGATAGTGAATGTTTAGCTCAGGATTGCAATGAAGAGTACAGCCCAATGAAAATGAGTCCCCATAGCTCCATCCTCTGGAATGGTGCTGCGCCTGCTTACGTGAGCACTGAGCTTGGCTGCATGTGTGGCTACGCTCCGATTCCTGCCTGTCTGGGAATTAAGCAAGCTCGTGGGGGCTGAGTGTGACTGCATATGCAGCTCTCTGTAACGAAGCCAGGGTATTTCCTTTGTGTCATCCCAGGGTCTGGCAGGGCTTGGTTTGCTCCGTGCCAGTCTCACCTGCCTCCTGCAATGGGGCAGAAATAAGCAACCACCCATGCGCAGGCAAGGGGCTGCCCCTCTGCTTCGCTGCTGACAGCTCCAAGTGGGCTCAGCTTTGACTCAGACTCATTGCAATTAACGGCAAAACTGTTTCAATAGCTTTTGCGTGGAATATTTTAAAGGCTTTTTGGTGACTTTTCAAACACAGGGGCAAGGTTAGGAGAGCTCTTCCGTGGCCACAGTGATACATATTTAATAAGCCCGTGCAGTGACCTTTTTGGTAGGTAATAGGTGAATGATTAGGAGTAAAGCCCTGATTACACATTTGTCTCCATTGCTATTGGATTAAGCTCAAATAGAAGCCATTGTTTTTCTTCAACCCTTGTTCTCCTTAAGCTGCTTTTGCTCATGGAGTTTGGAAAGCAGAACCTCATTTGAAACAAAATACTGCATCTTTTGACTGGAATTTAAAGCCAGTGAAAAGTATTGCTTTCTTTTTAACTCTTTCACTGACTTCACACTGAACCGCTGCCTGCTTGCAGATGAGAATCAGCTTGAAGCTTGTGATACATATTTGGCAAGGTCAGTGTTAGCAACGTCCAGAACAGAGCTTGAGTTGTCTTGTGACCAATAACCAAGGCAGCCACAGCAGCCCAAAACCGTTAACAAATTCAGAGCCAGGGGACAAATTTACAAGAATTTCTGCTCTTAGGAGTTTAAGCATTTCAGTATCCTGGAGATTTGTACCGTGGCAGCTGTACTGTGAATGAAATGGTACATCCTATCACAAATTCTCCTTCGAGCATTGATCTCTGGCTTTGAGTATCTCTGAAGAAAAACTCTAATGTATTTGTTGAGGGCCAAATTTGAAAACGCCCTTCAGCCTGAAATGCCACAGGCAAGAGGGAGGTCAGGGGTCCCCCCAGAGCTGAGACACAGAGCCGCTCACATTGGGAAACAATAGCAAGGCTGAGCGTGCTGGGCTGCGAGAGCGCAGGCATTTCTGCAAGGAGGTGGCAGCTGAAGATCAAGGCTTCTCCACTTAGACATACGGAAACCATGTGTACATGTTTCTGCTTTTGTGGCTCTGCCCTGGGGAACTCCCTGGCTGTGGCTGACCGTTCCAGATTCCTTAATTCCCCCGTTAGCAAACAGGCTGCATTATCCTGAGCCTTGGGAGGGCCCGGCCATCCGCCCTCCCCCAGGTCCCTTCCCAACTGTTAGGAGTCTCTTCTCCCCCCGGAGCCTGCCAGCCTTTGAGACTCAAACAATTGACAAACTGGAGTGTCTGTTCCCAGCTCAGCGGGACTTTGGGTAAGGTTTTCCATCTACTTTGGGTTCTGTTACCCATCTTTTCCCTGCTTTCCCAAGAAAGAGGGCAGATCTGCTGCTTGGTCTTGCCTTTATTCATGTACCTGCAAAGCAAGCAGAGAAAACCTCTCTTGACGCCTGGGAAGATAAACTATTCCAAAATGAAAGGGGTTTATTGCTAGGACTGCTTCATTTTCCATGGGCTGAATGTGTTGCAAGCTTCAGAGTTCTAAAATCTGAAACCACTCTAAAGAAAACCGTCCTGTGTGTCAGTGCCTTTGTCAAGAAACCTCTTCAAGGACATGATGAATTTGTTAAAAATAATTAAAATACTTCCTCAGAACAAAACATTTTCTGTCTGCAGAACAGATTGAACGTCTTCAAAAATTCAGCTTCTCCCAAGAAAACCAGTAAGACTACAGCCCTATCTCTGACAGCCACAGCTTGCTGATCATGGCAAGAAATCATCGATTAAAATAGAGCTGAATGCATATGTTTGAAGATGTTGAGGGCAATGCTGTCCCAAATCTGTCCTCTACCAAGAAAAAGAGTTAGAAATACATTAAATAACAAATACATAGATGTTCTCATCTTTCTGACTTCTATCAGCTTATATGGTAGAAGACATATTTTTCCATCAAATTTTGAAAAAGAATTATTTTGTTATTTGTTCCTTAGCTAGTTGTTCTGTCTTCTAGGTGTTCGTGGACAAACTTTTATTGACTCTAGATATTTCCTTGAGGTTGCCTTAATTAAAGGAGTTGAAAGACTGTCAATCTATTTTTGCTTCTCCTGAGGACACAGCAATAACTGCAGTCCAAAGGTCTTTCTTTTATTGTGGTATTATAGCCACACCTGAGCTCAATGAGCTATAAAGCAAATCTATGAAAAAGCTATTTTTATTCCATGTTTTCCATTCTTTTTTTTTAATAAAAAACCCCCTCAGATACATCCAAATAGTTATTCGACTTTTCTCTCCAATCATCTTTGAGCTATTATGATTGAAAATACAGGTCGACTTAACCTTCCTCTCAGCCCAGAAAGAACATTTTATTAACTGTATCTCTACACAAGGGCAGATTTTCTTTTATTAGATCTCATTACAGAATCACAGCTTAAAAGGTAGGCTCCAAGCAAGAAAGTATGGAGGGTGGGGAGGTTAATTGTCAATTCCATCACCCATTTTAAGCATGTGGTACATTTAACTATACCAAACAAATATTACTGTTCAGAAATAAAACTGTAGAAAACATACTCTTCCTTTTTTATTTTTATTTTTTTCCAGTTCACAAGGATCCTACCACAGCTTCTGAAACAGGATCATCATCTTTAGCATGATGCTAGTTGTTAGTATTATAAAAAGCAGAGAAATAACAATTTCAGATGTTACTGTCTCAAAACTATCAGTTACGACTTGCCTCTGGAAAGCATTAAATCTTCACAGGTGTCTAATAGCTGCAATTTGGGAGCAAATTGGAGAGACTTTTTGCTCAGAATGTTCCAAAATATGCATTTCTATACGGACCCTGTATCAAAGATATGTTACCATCAAAGGACGTTGGCCAGCTTTTCCTCCATTGCAGGGCGGCAGGCTCCGTATACAAGATGGTCCCACTGATGCTGATGCGGCTTCACCGACCGCACGTACAGACCTGCTCGCAGGTTCTGTGCCTAAACACTGCCCATCAAAAGAAACAATGCACTGACAGAAATGACTGGGATTTTCATCCTTTTGGGGTCTGAGGTCATCAGGGCGTTAGAAACATGATGCACTAATTATAGTTTTGAGCCATAAGCTTTAAGCAATGGAGGGTAATTGACTTACCCCCTCCGGCATATGACTTCCAGAGCTTCTAGATATCCATGGTATGCTGCCAGAAGGGTAGGCGTCATCCCGTCTTCATCTGAAGTATTGAGGTCTTTCCTAGTGGCTTCTTTCAAGAGTTCCAAATTGCCATCGGCTGCTGCTTTGTGATACCTGCTCGACATTTTCAGAGCCGCAGGTTTCCCAAAGCAGCTCTGAACGATATCTGGACTGTACAGTCACCCTTCCGTTACGGGGATAGTTCATTAATGATTACAAGTTGAGACGTCCCTGTGAGGATGGAAATGAGGAGGCAAAGTTCATCCTAGCAGACAACTTCACTGGAGCTCTGCGTAGGTAATAAGGCAATGGCGTGGTGAATGCTTTCATTTTCTGGAAGGTGGCTCTGCTGATGACCATTCGTTGCATATTTGACTACTTAAACATAGAGGGGATTAATTCATCTTCTCTGTGTATTTGCCTAACTCTTCTGGGAAAAATTCAAAAGGACTTTCAATGTCAAAAAACCTTCAAAAAACCTTCAAAAGGCCGTGAATGTCAATCAGACCAGGCTTCACCCTGAGTAATAAAATGTCTCTGGTAGGATGAAATGCATAAGCAGTTACTGGTGAAGCCCTTTGTAACCTATCGTTTACTGGGTTGCTGCATTTGGAAACAAGCCTCTCCCCTGCCAAACTGGGCACATCCACGAAGCCGTTTCGTGGTTGGTGTGCAGGTGGAAACAGACCTGTCAGGACCCAAGTGGTGTTTGGATAAAACTGCCAGTGGTTCTGCAAGTCCCAGCAGGCAAAATCACAGCCCAGAGTGTGATCCTTTTAACCTCAAATTGCATTTCGTCAGAGAGTCTTAAGGCGCTTGTCAGTTCTACATTCATCTGACAGCTATTGTCATCTCTGTTTTAGGTGCAAAAAATGTGCAAGATTTCCTCAGTATAGCACAGTGAATTAAAGAAATGGAAATGTGATGAACTTGCACCCACTGCCCCAGCCTGGGCACTGTGGTCCTTGCCTGGGAACAGCTGGGTCCAGTCCCCATCTCACGTACCCGCTTCTTGCTTTTAGGCATTAAGGGCTACTTCTACGAGTGGAAGCTTATAGAATCAGACCATAACTCCAATTTTTAGGGTCAAAAGAATTATTATAAGAAAACCATGTAAAAGGTCAGTTTTAAAATAGTAGCTGAGAAGAAATCAGTAAGAGAATACCTGCTGCTTCCTAAAATGCTGCAGGCTGTCTGTTCTTCTGGTCACATTCACAGCAGCTGCCAGATAAAGGTTACTTTTTTGTCAAGCTGTTTTCTATGAGTAACTGCATTTACTTGTATCTTAGGGAATCTACCCTCAGCAATTAGCAGTGAGGTTTTGTTGCTTATTATGTCCCTGGTAGAGAAGCGGCAGTGATTGAAAACCAGCTCGTTGCCCAGAGCCGGAGCAATTACAGCAGGGAGTGCCACATCATTTACTGCCCAGAACAGCACCCGTGTAATACAGCGGAGACCTCCCCAAACGCGCTTTCTCTTTTAATTATTTCCTCAGACAGGGATTGAAGTGCTCTTCAGGAGCAAACTTCTACCAGCATGAGGACATGGAGAGTCGGTCAGATCCTATAACAAGTGTGAATCTTTGAGTGAACAAGTCTAGGCAGGAGTAAACCAAAGCCCCCGTTTTCCCTCATGTCACCCCCGGACATAGCTGTCCCCAGTGCTATCCTGCCATCTCAGGGCAGTGAGAAAGGGCTGTGCTTCACCCAGACCAACCTCCATCCTCACATTGGAGATGGCTTTACCATCAGCTGTCTTTCAAGTTCCCTGCACTGCCATTAGTACTTTTCTAATAAAACATGCAGGAATTTATTCCATTTTCTATTTAACTAGGGTCAGCACTGAATTAAATTTACAGCTACTAGAAAAAACTAGCTGTTGCAGAACAAAGGCAAAACACACATATATATATTAGATTACCTATTTCTTGAGCCTATTGAATTTTATTTCCTTTACTGGGAAGTGTAAGCTTTTTTTCTCTCAGGAGTGTAAAAAGATCACCAAGGCATGTACTGCGTATACCACACCAGTGTCCGGTAGAAGAGAGGAGACAGCATTTTTCTTGTGCGTTGGTAGTTTGCATTGTTAGCTACACCCATGAAAGTGAGTTGGTGGCAGAAGAGACCTTTTCATTTTCAAGAGTATTGATTTCTACCACAGAAGTACATTCATTCGCTTTTCTGTTAATTCAGCACATGAAGTGTTGATCTCAGAGTGATTTTTATCATCCTAACATCTGAAAATACTGATTTTCAAAGAAAGTTACTCTATATGATGCTAAGAGGGAAATTATCGTTCCAAGTTTAAAACAGAGGTAAAGCAAAACCCACGTCAATGGGAGAGAAGCTCTGGGACTTTGCAAGCTTTATTATTATTTATATCAAAAAAGTGAGCTTCACAAAAAAGAAGGAAAAAAAAAAAGACCAAACAAAACCTCCATCTGTTTCTAAACGCCTGGTATTTGTTCATCTTTGCCCCATCCAAAAAGCTCAATGTGATAAATAATTCAACATCAAATAAGCTAAATTTCTCAGCCTGAATGGAGATTTTTCTTTTGAGACTAAAGCCTAAAACTGTGAATGTTTTAAACACCCCGAGTAGTTAGAATGAAGCTTTTCTTATCGGATTTGAAAAGAACTTCAGAACCGTTCCACTTCCAATTGAAATGTCTTACTAGGCTCAGGAGAAACCCTATTGTGGTGGTATGTGATGTTGTAAGCTAATGAATTATTTAACTTGCAGCTTTGATTTGTTACTGGATTTTGCTATGTCTATGATTATGGCTCTATTTTTTTTTTTTTCTTGAGAACTACCTTAAATAAAACATTACCAGTTAGACTATGTAAATTGAAAGGCTACAGCATCATTAGTTACATTGCTCTGGATAACTCGGAGCCCAGTCTGAACAGTGATGTTGTTGTGCCATCTGGTTTGCATGAAGTATTATCCCGCACATTTCCTCATCGCAACTTTTATAAGCACCAAATGTGGAATGGTAAAGGCCATACAAGGGGAGACAAGAAGTCTCTGCTTGCCCAATGAGATCCTTGGAACTAATGGGCTTAGAGAAGAATGAAATTAGTCACACGGGTTAGATGTGGCTACACAGTTCAGAGATGACAACAACGTTTAAACAACAATAAAACCTCGTTTCTTCACTCCTTAGAGAGGCAAAGCTGCTGTGCCCAAGGACACTGTTACTGGATGTCCTCTTGAGCAGGCCTGTTCCCACGGGGAGGTTGAGCTTGATCCACGCTGGTGCTGTCTGAGACCCCTCCTGATGTGACTGTTGTTCCTGTGTACCGGTGCCTGAGCCAGGGGTCCCGGGGCCCTAATCAATAGGGGAAGTGACTTGAAATTGGAAGGCAATAAAGCCAACTCTGCCAAACGCCTGTCCCTTCTCACCTGGACACCTTGACGCCTGGTCATAGTGGGCACATCAAAGCAGACTGGGGGGCTTCTACAGGGCTAGAAGCAGTGGCCATACCTGTTGTACCATAGTGACACTTGCAGTAAGTGCTTTTGCTGGGAGACTCTAAAGTGGAAGACCTGACCTGGCATTAGAACTCGCTGCATGGCTAAAGCCTTTTTCTTGGTTTGTTTGGTTTTTTTTCCCCCTGATATCATCGGCAGGGCTACGAACAGTCCCAAGGAAAGTCATATCTCAAATGCTGTCCTGCTACCACTGTGCGAGGGACAGGAACAGCCAAAGCCCGTAGGAAAGTGCTTCTTTGCTGAAGTGGTCTGTGCTCTCTGGAGACCGACCCAAAGCTCCCTGGGACGTGCCGCCTTTCCACCAACTTAATGAAGCTGGGAATCAGGGGCAGAGAAATTAAATTTAAGCTTACATCAGATTTGATTGCCTGAAAGTACCTAATTTGTTTAATTCCTTAAGGGAGATATACTGGGAACACTTCTTCCCCTACAGTGTTAGCTAAACCCAAGCTAAATGATAGTACAATAGCACGACATAGTACAATAAACTTGTGTATGGCCTCAGAGTCGTCTGTATAATCATTGCTTTTGAAAACAATGAATCTCATTACAAAAAAAAACCAGAGAGAAAAAAATATACATGATGTGTGTTTGTGAATTCAGGAGTCCCTGGGAAGTGAATGTCTTGCCAAAGGTTAACCACATGCTAATCCTATTGAGGGCAAAATCAGAAGTGCAGTTTCTTTCTGTCCAGATCTATTTGCTCTGCTGGGGTTATGGATCTCAGCTAAGGCCCGCATGTTGCCATGAGCTGCATCCTGCGCACTTGTCTCCTCACTTGCACAGGAGATTTAACGCTGCATTTGCCATGTTCTCACACGGAATAGTTAGAGTCTTCTAAAGAATGTAATTTTTAAAATCACTTACACTGCTCATCTGCTCTGCTTTGCCACTCAGTGCACTGATGGCGATCACACGCTTTGCAGCGTCCTGCCCCCACTCATGGTGTTGTCCCATCGGAGTTCCCAGCACTGTGGTACCTCCCAGCAGTCGACAGACAAGGTCTTTCTCACAACTCTAAGACTTTAAGAGAGTTGAAGTTACTGGTACTTGTGCTGGGAAACTCTAAAATCTGCTGTCGGCACAGGTCTATAACTGTAAAGGGAAATATATAGGAATATATTTTACATTAATACATGGTACATTACTACAAAATTTATTATTCCCTGAAGCTCAATTTAAGATCCCATTCCTAAATTACCATCCATATTATTAATTTCCCTCTCTTCCTATGATCTATCTTTTTGCTTCCTCACATCTTAAGAATTCAATTACTTCTAAAAATATGAGTCTTTGGGTTGTCTTACAAGTCTGTCTGAAATCAAAAGCATTGGGGAAGCTGAAAAATAATAGAAATCTGAGATTTTTTTTTTTTAACAATGACAGTCCAACCAGGGACCTTCCAGTCTAAAGATCTGACCTAGGACTTGTCCTCCTTAACCTGCCACTAGTGTTTTCCTCCTAATGAGGTCCACATCAGCATTGCAGATTTGCCCATATAGGGGAACAAAATACTCTCATTTACATTCAGATCTGGCAGTGGAATCATTTAAAATCATCAGAAATCAAAGTGGCACAGAAAGCTCCTTTTTAAAAAATAACTGCCAAGAAGATGCGCGTTTTTCTGTGCAACATCTGGCAAGGGATCAAAGGGAGCGCGCTATTAGAGCAAGAGAAAAGTGCCTTCAAAGTAGGAGGAAACAACAACCCATGCCAAAGACATCACATCACCTTAAGGTCTCCCGCAAGCCCCCACCCTTGCACAGCAAGGAGCCTGCGTCTAAAGGAGAGGCAGGTGCCAGCCATCCTTCCCCGGGCAGCAGAAAGGCTGCACCTGTGGGCAGCCTGAGCCAGGCCCTATTTAATCCTCCCTGGGCAGCCCAAGGGCAAGCTTGTGGTGGCAGTGAGGGGATGGGGTTGTTTGGGGAGCAGCAGTGCTTGAGCACTTCAAGGATGTGGTGAGTGGGGTTTGGGGTGGGATGGGGAGCTGGGTCAGTTGCCCGTTGCTCTCTCATTTGGTTCTCTTCTGCTTGCAGGTTGCTGCTCCTGTTTGGCTTTTTGGTGCCCTTAGCCCCTTGTGCTGATGGACTGGGAGATCAGGATCTCTTGGGTAATGAGGCCTTTCTGGGATGGCAGCGGTGTGGGTGTGGGCTTCAGGGTTGCTTGGAGCTGCTTCTCCTCTGCCTTGGGGGGGAAGGGGGTCTGAGATGGGGCAGGCTAGCTGGAGGGCTTGCAGGATGTGTGCCTGCAGGAGGGTGATGGTGGAGCTGATGGTGGTTTTCCCTCTGCAGAGAATGTGACCTGTCATAGGGATGGGATGGAAGTTGAGTTTTCCGGAGAGCTTGGCAACTACTCCTGGCATGTGTGTGTTGTTGGTATGTATTGCTACTGCCCTGGCCCTTTCTGCTGTGCCCTGAAAGCAGGTGCCTGCCTCCAGGACTAATCTTCCACATTCTTCCTAGATGTGAGTGGTGAGGAGATCATGTCCTGTGAACACACTGTGGATTATGAGAGGCTGTTGCTCAGTGTCCTGTTTGTCAACTGCACTAGCCTGGAGGTAAAAGGGGCCTTCATTCTGGGAAGCTGCTCTGATGGAGCAGGGGATTTTTTTTTTTTCTGGCCAAGACTGAGTTTATTAGGGTTTCTAGTTCTAACTGTCTTCAAGAGTGGAAATACTTCTGATAATTTAAAACTCTTCTATAAGAGCAGTTCATGCCAGAAGCTGAAAAAAACCCTACCAGAATACTTGTTCTTTCAACTGAGGATTAAACCCTCTCAGACACTGCCATAAATGTTGCATTCTCCTGTAAAGGAATTGAGCTACTTTAAAGGATATGTTGTGGGAAGATGGACAAAGTTCAAGAGTTTTGGAGTGCCACTCAATTTACCTATGTCTTGATTAGAGCAACTAACAACACAAGCTATTCATAGCTGTTGAGGTATAGTAGTAAGTAGGAGGCCAACCCAAACTAGCCTCAGAAACAGAGGCTTTACTGCTATCTGTTGGCTTTAGGCATTTGAAATACCACAAGAGTCTTGGTTTTGGCATTTATTAACTTGTTTCTTGAACAGCTAAACCTCTGATTCTAGAACATGCTACTCCTTGGAGCTTTCTTCTTTACTCCTGCAGTTCTCTCAGTATCTTCTGCTCTTCAACCTAACCTTGTGACCCTATGCTTTACCAGAAAACTCATCCTTTTCCTCAGGGCTTTAAAAATAACAGTTCTTCTTGTCCTTGCACTGGTATGAGCACCTAAAACAACTGAAGCTAGAGTTTAGTCATGATGGTTCTTAGTTCTCATGCTGTGAAGAGTACTGCTGCCTCTTTCTAATTAATGTTTCTTGTCTATAGCATGGTCAGCACCAGCTAAGATTGAGGCTGATGGTGAATGACACAATGGGAGAGAAGAATGTAACCTACAGCACTCACTGCAGTAGTGTTCTTGCAGAGGAAATCATTACTCCTTTCTTTGCTGGTGCAACAAACTGTACAAAAGACTTCATGGCAGTAAGTAGAGGGGTGGGATCCTGCTTAGAGGCTTGCAAGGCAGGATGGCTCTCCTGGAACTGTGGCTGGGATCTCCAGAAAGCTGGGGAAAGCTTCAGGGAGGTCTGTTGGCTGTATGTCCCTCTTGGCATTACCACTAGCTTTTTGAAGAGCTAGTTTGCAAATAGTCAGTAGTGATGTATACAGTCTGGTTCCAGCCCTATTGCAGGGGAAACTGGGATGCTGGTGCCAGGTGTCTGCTTTGGAAAACTATAGTAGAGATTTTTCTTAGAATGTTATATGGTGGCGACTGCTGTCTGTTCCTGTGCTCTAACCCTTGTGCTGTGTTTCAGGTTACTATTCCAAGCTTCAGTGATGAGCATATGGTATGTGCCTTCTGTCTTGCAAAGGGAGGGTGGGGGAATGCCTGAGTTTTGGACCTACACTGAGCCTGATGTCTCAAAGCTGGTTCCCTCTCTAAGGCATTTGCATCTGGTTGGGAAGCCTAATTCTATGCTATCAGTGTAGGGAACTTGAATGTAAAACCTGTGAGGTGGCAGCCCTGCAGGATGGAGGACCGTGTAATGCCTTGCTGCCTCTCTGGTTGTGCCTTCCCTTCCTAAGCAAGGATCTCCTGCTTTGCAGCTTCCAGCAAATTCCATGACCTGGACTCTGTCAGTTGATGATGGAATGAGAATACATCAGCTGAGCCTTGGGCAAGCCCTGCAGCAAGGCTATACCTTGCTAGTTGATGGCTCCAACCTGATCTTTCAGGTGGCCTTTACTGCCACTGGAGTTGTCTCCTACAAGGTAGGTGAACAAAGAGGTGGCACTGAGGAGAGAGTGCTGCTTTAACAAAGGCTAGGTATATGTCTCCTGTAGACCTGTGGAAAGCATGTGCAGGTCATGGGCAGAGCTGATATCAAGCTGATGCAGTGATGTCTGCAAAGCTGTTTGGCTTTGCATAGCTGTCATTGAACTATCTGCTGCTATAAAATGGGGAAGCACGGTGTGCCCTGCAGACTGCAGCACAGCTGATGGGCATCTACATAAGCAGAATTCCAGCTACAGCCTGTCCTGTGGACACCTGACTGGCAGTCTTGTGAGCAGATCCTTTTTTTTTTTTTTTTTTTTTGAAAAGGTGTCAAGGTGGGAAGAGACTGTTGTTGCAAACACAAATAGCAGCAGTCCTGAACCAGATGTAGTATATGGCCATGTAGGGTTGGTCTTGTGATGGATCATGAGCTGAGCACTCTCTAATAAAGCTGTCTTCTTTATCAGCACAATGATCAGGTGCTCTACGCTGTGGCACTAAAGCTCACATATGGCTCTCCTGAACAGAGACTGACTGTGGAGTCGAGAATGCTTTGTGCACCAGGTAATATATGGAGAAAGTCAGAACCTGTCCTGCTTCTGTGCTGGGGAAACTGCTCTTAGATTTAACAAAGATGTTGTTGTAGGTCCAGCAATCTGTAATGCAACATACATGACTGTTGCCATCCCAGCCTTCCCAGGGATACTTACAGCTGTGGGTGTAGAGAATAAGACCATCCCCATGGACCAGCTTCAGGAAAATGGGATTGTTCTGGACTCAAAGAGAGGGGTCAAGCTGCATATCAGCAGGAGAGTCCTGAAGTCCAGGGTGAGTTCTGATCCTCAAGTCACAGGAGCTGGTGTGATGACAGGTTCTTGGTGCTTGCTGAGAACCAGAGCACCTTGACTAAGAAGCTGTTGAGTCAGCCACGTGCCCTGTGGCTGGCTGAGGGCAGTTGTGGTGAAGTGAAAGCAAACTGACCCTAATTGATAGGTGTTACTCTCTTGGCAAAAACAGCTAGAGGTGACAATATTCCTCTTGGAGTGGGTTGGTATTTAGCATGCCTGGAGCCATGCAAATTAATGAACTAGCTGAATGTGAAGAGTGCTATAGCCTGGGTGCAGGTGAAGCAGCTCTAACACAGGCGTGTGTGAAAATGAGCTCTTGTAGTCACACTCCTGGAGAGTAACTTTTGTTTTTCAGCTACATGGGGGGAGCTGCTCAGGACTTCAGTCCTACATGTCTTCTTTGAAACTGATTTTTCACTTCCATGGAGAGACTGTGGCAATGGTGATGCATCCCGAGTGCCCGTGCGACCAGCATGCACCGATAGGTAAGTGACTGAAGTTTTTGGTGGACTCAGCCCCTGTGCTGCTCAAATGGTAATCCTTCAGCATGCCTTGTTCTTGAGCTAGTCCTTCACAGGCAAGTGTATCTCTATCCAGAACACCACAGCTCTTGGCAGACTGAGCTGTTGCTGATTGGCATTAAAATTTATGTGACCCTCTTACAGCTGCTGTATGCACCCAGGATGGGTACATGGATTTTGAAATCCTTGCTGACAGCACTACACCACTGCTAGACTTGGATACTCTTAGGCTCAGAGATCCTGCATGCCGGCCAGCCTTCAAGTCATCTTTGAATGACAGGGTTTGGTTTCATGTCCCATTGAATGGATGTGGGACCAGGTACTGGGTAAGTGTGTAGCCAGGACTGATGGGGAGGGCTTTATGTGCTGGGAATGGTCTCACTAATGCTGTTATTTCCCCACAGTTTGATGGGGAGAAGATTGTTTATGAGAATGAGGTGAGGGCTTTATGGGCTGACTTTCCACTGCGCAGGATCTCAAGGGACAGTGAACTCAGGTGTGTCTTAACTTCTTTGAGTAGTGCTTAGTCCTGGATATCGTATATATATGAACATAAGACTTACCTCTTCTTCTTACAGGTTAACAGTCCTGTGCTCCTTCAGCAATGGTGATGCCTCCCTCACTATAAGGGTAGACAACTTTCCTTCTCTGGCTTCTTCGGTGAACCAAGGTCCCCTCTCCTTAGTTCTTCTAAGCTACCCAGGTAAAGCTGACTCTGGGCTCAGGTGGCTGGGAAGCAATTGGAGCTTTTGGGGAGGAGGCTGTATGAGTGAACTGTTCTTGTGCATGGGCTTCTAATGACCTGATGTGCTTCCTTCCCTTCCACCCATGCTGCTTGAGGCAGATGCCTTAAATCTGTGAATCCAGGATAAACTGCAGCTGGTGGACCAGCTGCTGTTGAAGAGCTCCAGACCAGAGTTTTTTTCAGGACTCTCTTTGCACACTGACTTACCTGACAAGGCTTTGGTTCTTGCAGAGGACTCATACAGGCAGCCATACCGTGATGATCAGTACCCAATAGTAAGGTATCTACGGCAGCCCATCTTCCTGGAAGTTCAGGTCCTGAACCGCAATGATCCCAACCTCTATCTGGTATTGGATGACTGTTGGGCAACAGCTTCACAAGATCCAAGCTCAATTCCTCAGTGGAATATTGTTGTTGATGGGTGAGTGCCCTGCCAAAGAAATGGAAGCACTTTTGGCAGTGGGTGGGAGGATTTCCTGATTCTCCTCTGCCTCCCCTTTAGGAACAGACCCCTAAGTACAAGGGCTTCATTTCAGGTGGCCTTCCAGGTACTGCTCTGCTATGCTGGAACTTGTAGGAAGATGGCAGCATCTCTACCTCTCTGCTGCTTAAAACCCCCAAACCTTCTCTACCCTATTATTCTGACCTGCTTCTTACCTATTGGCAGGTGTGAGTATGCCCTGGACAGCTACAGGACTGTGTTTCATCCTGTGGGGCATGGTGTCAGCTATGCCAACTATCGTCAAAGGCTGGAAGTGAAGACTTTTGCCTTTGTCTCTGACAAAGCCCTCCCTGGCCTAGTAGGTGACATTCTCCTTCTACTTAGACCAGTAAGTAGGAGTGGTTATTGTTCCAAAATGAGTGGACTTCTCACTCTCTGTCCTAGGTATACTTCCATTGCAGTGTTCTGATCTGTAATCGTTTTCAACCGGACTCCCCTTTGTGTATGACAAGATGCCCTAGGCCATCTAGAAGCAAGCGAGGTAATGTCTAAGTGGGTGTTAGGTTGTACTGATCCAAGATAACTTGCTGTACTGTGGGATTCACCTCTACTATATTTGTTATAGAGAGTGGGATGCCAGGTGTGAACTCTGCAGTGGTGAGCTTGTGGGGTCCTGTCCTACTCGTGCCAGAAGGATGGTCTGCAACCCAAGGTATGAAGCCAACCTGGTGCTAATGTACATTGCTTAAGTTCAGTGAGGAGCTATCTCTACAAACTATCTTTCTGCTTGCTTTGTAGGGAGCAGCCTCTTGAGCAAAGAGGCATGGGCTGTCATTACAATGACTGCTGTTGGTATTCTCTCTCTGGTGGCCACAATGCTGCTTATTTTGGCTTTTCTTAAATGCCTAAAGAGAAGAGCATCCATGGTAAATGTGGTGTGTTAGTTTACTTTTTACAAATAAACTTGGAGTACAAATGTGACTGCAAAAGTCTTCTGGATGAGTTGTGTGCCTTTGGAGTTGTTGCTGTATGGTGTTCAAGGAACAAGACAGATGTCTGTCTTGCTGAGCAGTGGCACTGCTCTCAATGTCTCTGGTCAGAGTGCCCTAGCTGAAACTAGAACTGAAGCTTTTAAAAGCTTGAGCTTTTTGGGTAAGACACAAGTGACAATGGCAGCTTTCCCTGTACTGGCCTAATATTGGTAACTCAGCATCATCTAGACCCTTTACAGCAGTAACCAAATACCTAGTAGAAATTTACTATTAATTTAACTGGGACTGTATGAGAACAAGTAGTGTTTCATGACACCTATTTGGTGGTCAAAGCCTAGCTGTGAGTTGTTGCATTTCATGCCAGTCACCTGGATTACAAAAGCTCTAAATGCAATTCTGGGTGAACATAAGGCTTTAATGGGGTAAATATTTTAGCTGCCAAGTGAATGTTTTGTGGCACTTAAGTGCACTAAGATGTGTGCTCCAGGTGGTAGCTTCACTCTAATTGCTGAACATCAGTTCGTGAAGCAGTATTCAATGCCACATTGCTCTTCAAGGTACAAGTCAGTCATAATTTCACTTGGTTCTGCTTTGTCATAAGTCTCTGCATTGCAGAGGTGGGAAGTGAAAGGTGTAGGCTATAGCCTGTAACCAGCCTCAAGCTTACTGCTAGTGAAGGTGGAAATGAATCAACTGGCTATAAAAGACAATCATGTCTCTTGCTAAGTCTTAGAGACCAAGACAACTGTCTCACTAATGAGTAATGTTAGTTTGTCAAGGTTTCTGGATTTAAAAACTGCATGTGTGCATGGTGCTGCTGTTGCTTTTCAGCTTAATGAAGCTTCACTTCAGGAAGTGCCCTCTGGCACAGGCTCATGGGCTCTAGCCTGTGGAGTTCTGGAGATCTTTAGTCATCTGAAACTCAAGCTCATTTTCAATGTATAAAAGGAATTTCCACATGAGGGAAGCTTGAAGGCAACATTGAGGTGGTTATAGAGGACTGGGCTGATGGAGATGAGGAATATGCTAAGTTATCCATACAGCTTTACATATGCTGCTTCCAACAAAAGGGAAACCCTTTGAAGTACTGTGTGGTGGTTTTTTTTTTTGTTTGTTTCATGCCTCACTACTACAGGCAGGGAGGACTAAATGCAATGGAAAAGATGTCATAGAATAATTTTAGTCTTATGTGCTTGTTTCTCTAGGAGTAGGAAGTAACCATGTAAAAGTAGTTGCTTAATCTATTTGTTTTGTGCCTCTAGATTGGTTTCAGTGCTCTAGCTCTGTTCCTGAGGAGCTCAAGACTGTAATACAGCTTCTAAGCTCACTGGCTGACTTTTAAATACACTTGATCTGATTACAAGCTTCTTGAGGCTGACTGAAGCTCAGCACTAGTAGGTTAAACCTCTGGCTGGTCAGCTGTGGTCTGGGGCTGTCCTGTACTTCTGAATTAAAAGCCCTGTTCCCCTCTGCTCTGGCATCAGTAGTGCTGTTGAGCACAGCTGCCCTTCCTACTGACCATGCTTCCCTTGCATTAGACTGCTGTGGCTCCATCACAGTTGCCCCTTAGGCAGCCAACGGCCCACCTGGGTCATGGGGGCTTGGGCACCTGGAGGAGATGGACCTGTAACTAGTGATAGCCTGGTCTAGTCCTCTCATACTATCAGCTTCAGGACTTCTAGCCATGTCACTAATCAGCAGCTGCTGGCATCTATCTCTCTCTAATTGGGCACTAAGCTCTTGAAAAACTAGCTCATGCTGCAAATGTCAGCAGATTGCTAACTTCTGTTGCAGTTAGCAGTAGCTTCTGTTCTTTGATCATCTCTACCTTTAGGTCTGGTCCTCATTTTAAAGTATATTGCTGTTAGTAATATGTTAGAAGGGGGGTTTATGCTTTATCTGGCTGTTCTATTCCCTGTAAACCAATTAGTGGCTTAATTTGGAGATTTCAGCACTTAAAACTATCAGCTAGAGCTGAAGTTCTGGTGGCTAGAAGTTCTACAGCCTTTTAATAGGAGCACGAAGAGTATGTAGTTTGGGGGTCTTTGAAAACTGAGGGAGGAAAAGGAGTTGTTTTTTGAAAGGAAAAAAGGGTTGTGAGTAACAGATAAAACTGTTTTGTCAGTAATACTTACTTACTGAAGCAAATTAGTTGTGTTTGCTTAGAAGCTGCTCATACCTGTTCTCCTCCTACCCCAGCTTAAGAGGTCCTTAGATTATAAAGAAAGGGAAAGTGTGTAGCAATTTCTAATAAGTTTTCTTTTCATGCAAGTCTTCCTAATCTATATAAAAAATTGGAAGGCTTCCATGCCTAGTGCTTTCACTTGCAGGGTATAGTTTCCTTTGCTTTTGTTTTATACCAAACCACCAATTTTTGTGGGAAACTCCATTTCTGTAGCCATGTGAAGAATGTGACTTCTATTAGCAGTTACTCTTCTGCACTAAACCAAATAGTGACAGCACCCTGAAGTGCTGGGATCAGAGTTTCAGCTGTATTTTCTGTTTGAACACACAAATGCTTGGAATTGCATCCAAAGCAAGTACATTAGAAACCATCAGTCCTAGAGCTGGCAGCAGAGCAAAAGCACCGAGTCACTAAAGGTTTGCTGCACACTTAAGGCACACGCATCTTGGATATTTAGTTTTACTGTCCCCTAAATAAAGCCTAAGGCTTTTCTTCATGTAACCTGGCATGAAAGGTTGTTGTACACAGAACTCTGGCAGAGTAGTACTATAGTAATGAGTGTTTTGTTAAAAGGTCAGTGTGTTTTTTAAAATGTCACTGTAGCTGTTTATTGCAGCTTTCAGTATTCATGAGGACAGAAATATCTGTAGATGTGAATCCATTCAAAGTGAGGCAGTTTCAGTCATGAAACTGTGCTTTTTATTTTGTATTCTGTACCCATTGCCTTACATGGTCAAGGCAATGAGGCACAAGTACAATTGCATGTGGTGATGAAGAGGGATTAAATTGTTCTGCACTACTAGTGTAACAGCCTTAGGTTAACCATTGTCTGGTAACTTCATGTGAACAGGGAGATTGAGCATTGCAAGTCCATCTCCATGTTCTCTGGGCATGCATGAATCTCCATAAAAAGACTTGGGATGTTTGGGGTCCCCCAGGATGTCAGGATTAGGGCTGCAGGAGTGGTTGCCCATTGAGGTATGTTTATGTCTGAAGTAAGGGCTAGTGAACTAGATTCTTGGTGTTGGGGAAGACTGAGGACCCAGCTGGGAATTGTGCTGCTGGGGTGGGAAAGGCTCCTGCCATTTCCCTGCTGGGCTGGTGCTGTTCTACAGGAAGCCAAGAGAATGGCTGAAAAAACAGGGGCTTGGAAACACCTCCCCAGCCTTCCTTATTAAGGATTTTTTAATTCTACTGCAGTGTTTAATAACTTAAAAAAATAAACAAAGAACCTACATGCTTATTTGAGGGATGGCCTTCCTGTCTCCAGTAAAAATACCTAGTCTATGCTGACCTAGTTTTATTCCTTCAGCAAAGTCCTATCAATGTGGTGACAGCACAGCTCTGAAGACAGCTTATTAAAAGGACATGATGAGAAGCTTTGAAATGACAGTGACTGATAAACATGCAAAGGTCAGGGCAGCAGGAATGAAGCTGCTCTCTGTTTACCTGTTGGCAACTGAGAATTCAGTTTTAGCTCCTGATAAGTGCTGATGACAGAATGAGTTACATAATGAAAAATCAATTTAAAAAGCAGAAGGAAATGGTTCATGTGGAGCCAGACTCTGAATAAATTCACTTGCTTCATTATGTGCTGAGTTTAAGTGGTATCTGCTCCCTTCTGCAAAAGATGACGGATAAAGGAAAACCAGGGGAAAGGATTTGATCCTTTCAGCTGTGTATCCACATGTGAGCTGTGCTCTAAAGATCTGAGTGTTGTTACTTGAGGCAGGTGTAAGGGTTTTATTGTTTTGTCTTTAGAAGTGCCTCCTGAAAAGCTATTGGAGACAGTCTCAGCTCAGGGATTGCTGGCAGCGTGGTTTTGTAATAGTTGTTTGCTGAATTAACATGCCATTAAATAGCTCCTGGAAATCTAAAGAGGTGGAGATAAAGATCACCCATATAAATAACCAGAGTATGTTCCTTCATTTACAGTGTTAATGTTTGCTTACTTTATAGGAGCAGGAATAAATCAAGCTAATGAAATTTGTAACTTTTAGTTTATTAAAATTCAAAAACATTGTGTATTCTTGGTAAAGAATTTGGCCTTGCCCTTATGAATTTTTGAAATATAAAAGCACTTTTAAAGCGGCTTTAATTTGATCTACCATAGAGAGGCAAATGTTTCTTTAAAACAGAAATGTGCAGAATCTTCACTTTGTCTGGATGTAGGTGCCTGCTATGAGGGTAATAATAGCATTTTAAAACTAAAGCCCAGTGATTTTGGTTGCTATGTGCAATGGAGAGGTTTGTGAGAGAATGGATGCTCAGTGGTTGCTACTGTTAAGTTCTTTCAAAATTGCTCAAGATGGGCAGATGAAAACTGAGCCACCTACAATTGGGTTGAAAACCTGAGCAATATGCTTCAGGATGCCTTTACTAAAGGCTTGCTGCTGGCTGAGGAAATACCAGCTGGTATGCATGTGCCCGTGATGTACTGCCAATGGTAAGAAACTATTCTGTTTTCTTTAACGTAGATGGGACCTAATCATTACATCACAAAGAAACTTGGTAACATATTGACAGCTACTGTTTAACTTGTGCTTCTGTTGTTCCCTAACAAGGTGGTACAGAACTGCATCTTAGTGATTGGGAATAAAACAATCTAGTTACTTTTACAATATACTTGGGAATATTACTGGATTTCAGGGGAGACTCTATAGCAGCCTTCCAGTACTTAAAGGGGCCTACATGAAAGAGGGGGAGGGACACTTTGTCAGGGAGTGTAGTGATAGGATGAGGGGTAATGGCTTTTAAACTGAAAGTAGATTTAGATTAGACAGTAGGAAGAAATTCTTCACTGTAAGGGTGGTGACGTGCTGCCCCCAGGCTGTCAGTTGTGGATGCCCCATCCCTGGCAGTGTTCAAGGCCAGGCTGGACAGGGCTTTGAGCAACCAGATCTAGTGGAAGGTGTCCCTGCCCGTGGCAGGGAGGTTGAAAACTAGCTGATCCCTTCCCAGTCAAACCATTCTATGAATCTTGATAATAGCTAATTCTGGGAAATGGGCAGAACAGAATGAAGGAGCACCAGTGCATCATTCCATGTACGTGTATTTAGACCCTTTCAAATGCATACATATCTAATGAATGTTTCTCAATACAAATACTCATCTCTGATACCTATGTTGCTCAGTTGTATGGATGATAATATGTATTCAGCTGCCCAAACCATTTCATGTAAGTGATTTTCCCCCCCTGCCTACACCCATGATAGTTTATATACTAATGTATATTTTTGCTTACATTGCACTTACCAGGCAAAGAAAAGTTTTGAACAGCCTTCAAGCTGTTGGGGAAGCAGCTGTTAAAGCTCTCAGTGTGATTTGTTTTAAAATCCATCCTTCAGGAAAAAGGGGTCCCCAGTGGCAGCTTGAAGGTGTTAGTGGCTTATGTTGAAAGAATAAAGGTTGCTTGTTTGGAGATCTGTGAGGCTGCTCAGAACACCACTGCTCTAAGCATCAGCAGAGGCCGTTAATGAGGGTTAAAAAGCAGCAGCTCTGCTCCCTGCACGACTGCTAGCCAGAAGTGATGCCAGGCTGTAATGAGGCAGTGCCTGTCACCAGGCTGGCAGCAGAGTGCTGGAAACATGCTTGCAGGGAGAGCAGAACTTCATTTTAATGCTAAAGGTAGTGATCAGGATCCAGCAACAGACTAAGTAATGAACTTGTGCTCTGGAGATGCAGATGGGGCCTAGAAGTAAACCAAACCCACTAAATAATCACAGGTAGCCAGCACTGAAAGCACACTTTGTTTTAGGGTCTGATGGAGTATAAAAACTTCAATATAATTCTGCAAAGAACCACGTTATCCTAAAGTCAAGTTTGCAGCAAGATTTGCAGGTTAACATTGGGGTTAATCTCCTCAGAGTTTGAAGAAAGATCATACTATAAGTGAAAAGGTACAAGTTGTGGAAGCAGGAAGGTGGTATCTTCTGGCTGTGCTTGAGTAGTTGCAGCATGGATGATAAACAGCATCATTATTTCCCTCCTGTGAAATGCTTTCTCCATTTCAATTCATTTTGGAGTCTCAGGCGTGGTTATAGAGTATGTTTCATTTTAGGCAGACTGGTAGGAGAAAGAGAAATGAGGGATTTATTTGCAAGATACAATAGTTTGGCATGGAAAAGGGCTAAACACTGGAAATGTTAAATAGATGAGGTGGTGACTGTGTTATAATAAAGTCACACTCCTCTCTGCCTTATTTCCCTCAAAACCATTAGTCTGCTCTTGGCAGCCAGTAAACTCCTCAACTGAAGGCATGACTGTCTAGAAAAAGTAAGATTAAACCCAAACAGTATCCTGATGATGGAGGCTAAAAGTCTGGTGAAAGGCAGGAAGGATTCTGTAGTGACTAGAATGCTGTTTCAAGGCTCACTTTTTGCTAGTCATAAGGCTTTCTAATAACTTAGAAATAGTTCTTTTTTCAGTACTTCACAGCTCTTAGAAGGAGGCACTGGTCCATTTGCACAAGGGACAATGTATTCCATTCACCACCCAGTGCAAAACACCTCCTTGACTGCAATGCCCTGATGTACTACTTTGTTGGAGTCTCTTCCTTTGCAAACACCAGTATCTATTTTTTGCAGTCCAGTCTATGCACTGGGGAATGTGCTTTTAGGCTGTATTACCTAAGCTATGGTGTGCATCAGTACACAATTGGCAAGAACACCATCCTGCTCACCATCCTGCTCCCCACCCTGCCCACTGATCCTCACCTGCTGCAAACTGGCAGAGCTTTGCTGTAGCTGACAGCAGTTTCAGATGTGATCCTAAAGCGGGGATACCAGCAATGGAAAGAGCTATGTATGTATATTCATGTGCAGTCTTTAGCTGAAAAACAGCACAGCTTTCTCTGGGCTGTGTGCCATGTGAATCATATCATGGCACTAGCTTTTCTTATAAGGAAAGTAGAAAGAATACTTTTTTTGTTCCTTTTCCTACCACTCATTTACTACTAACAACTAGAAGTTAAAAAAATTCTGGTTAAAGCTTTGAAGAACCTGAAAAAACAAACATTTTATCTACTTTGTAAACTATGAAAGAAAACTCATGTTATGGTCTCCCTTCTGCAAATCCTTCACACTTAACTGGGATTTAGTTAACTACTAGAGCCCTTTATGAACTTCATCAGATCCTGTCTGTCTCCTACAGCCAGGAACACTAGAGTAAGGCTAAAGCTGATTTCACTCCACTGCTGTAGTGTGGGACCATCTTATCACTAAGAGCTGAAAATGTTACCACCAATACGATGTGGGACACAGATAAACTAGAGTCAAACAGCATGTTGGTTCATGCAAAACTGGAGTATTACACTTAGTCCTCAGGATTCTGCATTTCCTTTGCAGGCATGAGAAGGGGAGTAACCTGCAGTTTGTGGATTGGCAATGCTGGCCAGCTAAAATATTTTAACTGAGGAGGGAAAAGATCAGCTTCAAATGTAGCCTTCCTAGGAGTGGATCTGGAAAAGTTGTTTTTACTGTAGAATAAACAGAATAACAAGACAACCTGGTTAAACAAACAGCACTTTATTAAACTCATATAGTTAGATACTTAATGCTTAAAATATAGTATTTGGAAAAAGATGAAAAAAGTTTAAAGTTACAACTGAAAAGCAACAGGCAATTTAAATACCCAAACAAATATGACAAAGTATTGATGTGATGAGGCAATAAGAACAAAGAAAACTTCCCTTCAGAATAATGCAACATTTAAGGTTATACAAAAGCTTGTACCATCATTTAATGTGATAAATCCCATTTTTTCTCATACAATAAATACAAAGCATTAGCATGGTCTACTTCTAACAAAGGCTGTTAAGGCTTAAAAATACTTAACAATCAAAACATTTCTGGTGTTTTGAGCTTTGACACTTATGTATCAAAATGACCAACTGCTGCATATAGAATTCAAAAGATGGTATATCCAGAACTCCAGTAACAAATGAGAAGTCAAATACCCACCTACCCTTTCCTTCCACTGACTTAGCAGTAGCAGTTAAGATTACATCCCTTTACCAAATTCCATGGAACATTCCATCATGCACATAGACTTAATACCACAATGTGCTGCTGCTTTATGGTTGTTATTAAGAGGAGTTTTATATTGACAATGTAAGATGCATGTTCATTTTTTCAGTTCCCATAAGGAGTGCACAAGGGTTGAATGCTCAACGAGTAAACAATTACATTGCAAAAGTCAGAGTAGTACAGGCAAGTGCCTTTGACAGAAGCGGGGAGAAACCCACTCACTCATTCTTTCCATCATTGGCAGAAAGATCCAAAACAGACGGACTCTTCTGTGGCAAGCTTCCATTAACTTCTTCCTTCCTTATCTGATCCCTGTATGCAAGAGGAAAAAAAAGATTTTACAGTCTGCTCTTCTCTAAGATTAACTTTTTAAAGTTAACTTTAAAAAGCTGAGCAATGTGAGATGTAAACCTGCTTGAGACTTCCTGGAACATCCACTGCTGGTCTACCAGAGCTTCTCCCAAATAGAAACACAAAAAGAGAGATACTTCCTGCTTTAACATCAAAGCTGTAAGTCAATATGACTGGCCTGTAGGTTGGATTGTGTATTTGGATATGCTATGGAAAAAAAACCAACTTTTCTGGAACTGGTGGGCAGTGTTATGGACGTGGCAGCATGCCCTGGAGGAGCAGCATGGAGCCCTGGAACAAATGCAAGCACACTGGGCCTTGCACCGCAGTCCTGTCATCCTGACGATACCAGGGGCTCTACAGGCAGTTTTGTGTGTCCTTGAGAGCTGTTCAAGGAGCACAGCTGTGATGAAGGAACAAACTGAGAAAGTCCAGGAGGTAGCTGCTGTCATTCTTCTAGCTCTTCCCTATGCTTTAAGAAGTGATTGTAATTATTCATTCCCTGGTAGATATTTAAGTGGGCAACAGGTGGCCCTCCAGCACAACCTGCTAGTGCCTCCTGCTCCCAGCCAGACAGTTGGCAAAGGCACAACTAAGGCAATGCTGACTGAAACGGGCCTCCAAGCCTGAAGCACGGGGGGACACGACTGGCAGCAGCACATGTGTGGCAACCAGCAAAACCTGTAATTTCTATTTTGGCCACTGTCCCTTTTAAGTACCCCTCTGCCTGTCCCAAATCTACAGCTAATTTTGGGTTATTATGAATACAGGTAAGCAGAGATAGCTGGGTCATCACACAGAAAGAACTGCAAAAGATTCTCATCCTTCAGGCAAGGTCCAATTTGGAAGTGCGTTTTAATGACATTTAAAGCAAAAATACTGAGTGAGACAAAGATGTGTTTTATTGCTTGATGTCATGTTGTGTTAGCATGTGCACATTGAAAGACAATTTACACTTCCTCTTTCCTAAACAGGAGCTAGGGCATGTATTAACTATGACTGGACATTTGTATGCTGCACATTAAGCCACCAGGGAAGCCAAAGATGCTCTAGCATTCGAGGAACACTTGTTAAACTAAGCAACAGGGGCTCACTTTGAATAAATGGAGTGATCAGTGCAATGGTACAGTTACAGAAATCCCAGCATGGATCAAGACATCAATACTCACCTTGAAGCATACCAGTAGTTGACCAGAGTTGAAAGAACAATGTAAGAAACACTCAGTACTCCAGAAACTCCCAGTGAAAGTGCACCCAGGCCACACAGCACACAAAGGAGGACCATGCCACCCAGGGCTATTACAACACCTAGAACAGAGAAGCAGTTTGTTCTTTAAACAAGTTTATATACAAGTCAGTTGGAAGAGCTGACACTCTACCACAGCCCCGGTTTCAAACCACTGAGGACAAGAGTCTTCTGCAACCAACTAGCAACTCTATAAAAGCTATGCATGGTCAAGATCACTGGTTTAGGCATATCCTGGGGGATGAGATTAGAAAGGGAAAACGGATTTCCCTGGTATAGATTAACTTAATCAGATTACTATTCTTGTATTAAGAGTTTCATACTGCTGAGACCTCAGGACTACATACTGAAATACTCAATTTCTTTAACTGGGAACTCCAGAAGGAAGAAGAAAAAACAGGGAGAGACATGATGCCTTAAAGGGAGTAAGTACATGCACGCGTACAGTACCTTCCATGACTATCGCACTGATACAGGCCATTATGGCTGTTGTAATAACAAATATCAGGAAAAATGAAACGGGAATAGCAGACACTACAATAAACATCAGGAGTGATAAGGCAACAAAAGGATGGTCATCTAAATACTGGCCAACACGAGAATTCATAAATGCAACAACCTGTGGATGAAAGAAAAACATTTCAGATTTTGTTTCTGTCTCTAATAATAGAAAACTTTTGAAGATTGCTGCTACTTTAGTGAACTACAGGTAACGCCTTTTTGTAAGTCTGCAGCTCAAATAAAGGGCAGCTCTTGCCTCTATTTCAAAAGCATGAGGGCTTATTGCAAATTTAGATAATAGCAAATCATAGCAAATATAATTCTACCCACAACAGACACGATCCTTTTGGACTACCAAGTTCCATTCTCACACAAATTAAAACAAAACAAAAAACCTGAAAACAATTAAAAAAAACAAATCACAGTTTAGCTGCACAGATTTCAGTGGGGTCTCAACGTCTACAGTTCTGATCTAGAGAACTGTATTTGTTAAGAAAAAATACTGTTAACATTTAAAATGATGATTTTTCTTTTTTGCATGCCTCAGTAATATCTGCAACCTGCTCATTCTTGAGCACAAGGTATGTCTGTATCACAAAGTCGTTAGGAATTATAATCTTACTGGTAGAAAAATGTTTTGACATTGCATTTAAATGAATTGGGGTATAATAGTCTGAGAGCTATGAAAGGATTATCTTTATAAGTATATAAAATATAATCCAGACCCACATTTGAGTTGCTGTGGATGGACTGCACCATGGAGTGCCATTGCTTCTGCAGTTCTTGCATTTCCTTAGACATGTTGTAATCCTCAGCCACGATCACGAATCTTCTGAACAACCAGTTCTCAACTCAGCCATCCAATTGTCCTTAAAATTAAAGTACAATTAATAACAGGCTCATACAGATATTTTTTTAAAATGAAATATTTCTTTTGCAAAATCAGAGAATGTAGATTTCAGATTTTAATGTGATCCATAGAGCCTAAAACACTTTACAAAAGTACATCTATTTTAGGGGGCTCATCCCTGAAAGCTCTTCTGAAACCCTCAAAGCCAAACTGAACATATTTAACTGTGACAGTTTAAAGGCAACATCAGCCCAAAAATCTGCCTTCCCCCACGAAAATTTAATCTGTTGGTCCTAGGGGGACCCTGCCCAGTAGAAGGGTAAAAGCCATGTTTTCCTGCTTGTAAATCTAAGCAGCCACCGTGTCAATATTTCTGCTTTACGCTCTGCTTACACACTCGGCCCTTCCCTTTGTTTACAGGGTATTTTCATACAGCAGCGTTTGACTTCTTGCTCCTAGCAGCACTGGCAGCAGACTGAGCGCGGGGAGCTCCCGCCGGAGGCAACCACCCCTCCGACAGCGCCCGAGCCCCGAGCGTTAGGTTCACCGCACCACGGCCGCGGCCTCCGCCGCACACTCGAGGTGAGGAGCCGCTTGAACACACCCCCAGCAAGGAGGCACGCTGCCGCTACCCGCGGCCGTTGCCCTTACAGCGGGTCCCCGTGCAGCAGCCGTGCGAGGGCAGCGGCCGAGCCCTGGGCCGCCGTCCCGGCCTTCTCGGACCTGTAGCGCTGGCGCGTAGCGCGGCTCTCCCCGCCAAGCGGGACAGGCGGAGGCCGTGAGAGCCGCCGCGGGGCAAGGCGCTGGGCAGCTGGGCGGCCGCGTCGCGGTGTGCCGGGGGAGCCCGCGCCAGCCGAGGGAGGTAAGGGCGGAGCACGGCTCCCGATCCGCTCCGCTCTGCGCTGCTGGCGCCGGCCCTCCCGCTGAGACCGAGCGGCGGCCAGGGCTCACAGGCCGCTCCGCAGTCCCCGGCCAGGCGCAGCGCGGCGGCGCCACTCCCCACCAGCCCTCCGAGGGCCGAGCTGGGCCCGTCCCTCTCACCCCTCGGCGGCTCGCCGTCCCGTCCTCCGGATGCAACGCCCAGCGCGGCCCGGGCTGGGCGGGCCGGGGCTGAGGGAAGCGCTGTCTCCTCCCCGTGGGGGCCGGCGGAGCAGCAGGCAGGGCCGGGCGCCTGGGAAGGCTTAAGAGGGGAGAGGGCTGTTCAGGGCTACCCGTGACGTGGCGCGGGTGCTGTAGTCGGCTGTTCAGTGAGGAAGGGACTAGGAAGGTTTCCGCAGACCGACCGAGGTTTTACGGGCTTTTATTTATTTCCCTTTTGCGCCCTTTCACGTCCTTTCTGCCCTTTCGCCCCCTGGGCCCTGCTTCGGCCACCCAGTTCGGGGCACCCTCAGGATGTGTCCCAGGATTTTGTGTGGGCGGGGGCTGGGGCTGGCATTTGGTGCCACAGGCTTTGGCACTGCCTGCCTCGCTTCTGAGCTGTGCCTCACGACTCCGTGTGCCAGCAGCTGCTCAGAGACGTGTCTGTAATCCCACCACCCCCAGCGATAGGGGCTGCTGCCGGTGGCGGGGGAGGCTGCGAAGGCGGCTTTCAGTGAAGTGTGACTGTGCAGGCAGTCGCACCATGTGGTGTGGAACAGCAGCTGTGAAAATCGTCATCTGGCAGAACCACATTCCCCCTATCTCCGGTAACTGGTTCCCACACGTTTCCACCTCTCCTGGCTGCCCCTCCGGGTGTTTGGGTGGCCACGTGGCAAACCTGTTTGGGGAGGTGCTACGCAGCAGGAAGAATTTCATTAAAAATTAAGCAAGATGAGTGCATCCTGTGGTGTCCAAGCATTTGGATGGAACCGCTTAGCTCAGAAATGATGCTCGGTGAGGTGTGGTGTGGTGTGCGAAGGTTTGGCCTGGCTGCTTTCCAGAGCTGTCATGATGGAGTTACATGCAGGTGTGAAGCTTCAGTGAATTCCCAGCTTTTGCTACAGAGAATTTTTCATGTTGTAAATCAGAGTCAGAAATTATTAAAATGTTCATGTTTCTCATGACTACTTTAATTGCTCTTTTGATTGGTGCCGCCCATGAAGGTATTGCAAAACAGAATGTTCATGGTTTAATGATTATTTTTTAAAAGCAATGAAATAAATAGCATGTTTCATTTAGAGCATGCTCGTCTTACAATGCAAAGCGAGGTTTTAGGAAGTATAGGGGCTTTAACCCATGAGACTGCCAGAGCACTGTGTCTTTGAGGTGCTGATTTCAATGAGCTCTGCAGATACAAGGATCTGTGTAGACAGAGGAAGTAAGAGAGAGATTTGCATATTAATGCAAATTTGCACCAAGGGCTCTAAAAGCCCAGCACAAGATACCTGCAAGAAGAGGATGGTGAGGGCCAGTTTGTTTTGCTTGAACTATTCAAATATTTATATTTCATATTATTAAAGTGCACAGTGTATTGATATTCCTAGTAGACTAGTGTATCTAAAATTAAATTTCAATTTGTTGATTTTGTATAATTTTAGAAATGTGAGTATAGGGAAAGACTAACTGGTAGAATTTCAGTGTGACATAATTCAGTGATAGTAAAGTTAAGTAAAAGATAGCAAAGTTTAATGGCTCCACTGAGTTTAGAAGTATATTGGAGATTTTAAATTTCTGGCTGTTTTTGAAACATGCCTTAGCTGCGGTTTTGGAGATAGTCTTGTATCTCTTAGTAAATTATTTTCCTGCTATGCATAATTATTTATTCTACTAAAAATGCACACACTATCTCTTTCTACATACAAACTTGTTTTTACTGTTTCCCAAGCAGCACAAATAACTTACTTCAAAGGGTATGCGTATATAAACATCCAGGTTGTTGTGTGCAGAGGAACAGTAGCTGCTATAACTGTTGCTAATTGAGCTTGTCTCCGTGCCAGCGTCAGCTCAAGTTAGCAGGAAAATACTCATGCAGCAAACCAGCACTGAAATATTTGGAGAGTTACTGCACAGGCTAGCCCAGCAATTGCCAGCTCCAGCATTAGCAGCACTGGTTCTTGTAGCCCACGGTGCTGGCTTGTGTTTAAAGAGCTACTGAGTTTCACGTGTCGCCAGGCAGGAACAATGTTCCACTTGTAGCTGGTATTAGGTCAAGATATAAAGAAAACTGTGCTGTTAACTCAGGGATATCAGCTATTCTCACAGTTTACAGAAAATAGGATGAAAAATAGCATCAAAAGGTGTTGGGAAAGAGTTTAAGTTAAAATGGAAGTCTCAGTGTGTTGGCGGAACATGTACAAAGCCTCTCTTGAGAGTTGGTACAAGGAGACTGCACTAGGTTTCATGTCAGATGTTAATAATTCCATTTGTGAAGAAATTTGCTGGAGAAGTTTTTCAGGACATAGTGATGACTGTGAGTGGGAGGCAAATAGATACAAACAGACTTGGAGGAACTGGGAGTACAAGCATCCCACCTACTGTCTTTGGATCTTCAGAGAGTTTGATTCTGGATGGTAGAATAGTATGAAATTTTTGAGTTAAAGATTTTGAATCTTTAATGTTATGGTTTTTTTCTAGTTTTTCCTAAGAAAATTTGGATTTATATAGCCTTTATTGCTCTGGGATCTCCCTTGCTGCGTGCAGTGTTTTATGGAAATGTCAGAATATGTCAGGTATCTTAGGACTACATTTTAGTAGCTTTCAGAGGTAAAGTGAACCTGTACAGTTGCTGCTTCCATAAATGAATCACCCTGACCACAGAGTAGCACAACACTGTGCTGAAAGGGGCTGTTTTCTCTCTGCTGGGGAAAAGAGGGAGGAGGGAATTCCTGTCTCCAAGCACCAGCTATGCTGTAACTGGGGCAGCGAAGCTGAGGACTGAAAGGCAGTGTCAGAGAAGTTTACCGAGCTCGAAGAGGCACAGGGACGGGTAACAAGGGCACCTGTAGGTAGTACCTGCTCTTACCCTGCTCGCTTATGCGTTCTGGGGATATGTAAGGCATGCTGGGCACCTCTCGCTTTCTCTTTTCCCTTTCCCTTTGATGTGTGCTTATTTCTCCTGACAATTACTGTGTGGCTCCATCTGCTGTAAACCACCACAGTTAGAGGCCCAGAGACCCTGGGACACTAGAAGTGAACAGGCTGTGGGGTGGAAACTAGTTTTGAAGAAAGAGGGAAGAGCAGCATGGAAAAAAATCTTGAAAGACATCTGGGGAGAGTAAGACAGATTAAGGTGAAAAGTGAGCTTGAGGAGGAATGGAGAAAAAAAGAGTGTGTGGTTTGGAGGGGAAGAAAGCTTAGTGCTGTAAACAAGGAAGGGGAGAGTTGGGATTTTTCTTATTCCTGGCAGTTGGGATAGACAGCTTTTTGTTTTGACACCTTCTGTAGTATCTGAAATGAGTCTCTATTTATCTTCCAGTGCATGTAATGACAAGGATGCTTGTATTGAGGGGGAAAACCAAAGATGTCTAAGCAAACACAAAAACAAAGCAAAATGAAGCCAACACAGAGCCAGAGACCCCTGAGGGTAAGTTCTTTATGTAGTGGCTGTGAAAGATCAGTAACTTTTTCAAAACTTCAGATGAAATTGGCCATTACTGGTGACTAGTGGTTTGACATTGGAAGAATTATTTGAAGATACTCGTTGGATATTTTTTGGACCTAAGCCTTTATAACATACTTCTTACTAAGAATTCCTTTGCTCAGGTATTTAACTTTTTGAAAAGTTAGGTGGCATATAAATCAAGAGTTGCTTTAGAATGAACAATGGCTTTCTTAATAACTCTTGTATCTTTCAGAATGAACAAATCTCTCATTAAACCACATGGCTTATTCATTTTTAAAGTACCCTAAGGCCCAATCTTTTAGTCATTAATCAAGAGCAATTCATGCTGTCTTTAGTGAAATATGCCTGGCAGTGATAATGTCTTGATTTCTATGTGTCTGTGTGCAGGCATGCTGGGGAATATCAAGGAGGTAAATCACATCAGGCCTTTCTCAAATTTTATTTCTAAATGGGCTCTACTTTGATATTGAGGAGGGCATAATTTCATCTGCTGGAAAACTAGGTTTGAGCAGCCTAGTTTTCCAGTCACAAATCAGAAATCAATAACCACATGCTAAAATAATTACAATAATGTTAAAAATTATTACATGTTATTCAGATATAGTCATATTGGATAATAACTTTCATGGTGATTTAATTCACTGGTGTTCAGATACCACATACTTCCACCGCCTTTTTCTGATAATGTCCTGATGTATTCGGGAGTTTCTGTCTCATGAATCTCTTAAACAAATTTGGTTTAGGAAACTCGGAGCAGACTAGGGCTGAAGTTTTGGCCTATGCTAAGGGAAGTTGCCATTCAAAAACATCTTAAAGCACTGTGAGGCTAAATAATTGTGAGAAAATACCCTTGAAGTTCTGGAAGGCTACTTCAAGAATTGTCACCTTGAGGAGGTGGAACATAGTCCTGAGACATGTTAGGTATTCTGCCATTTGTAGTAAGTTCGGTTTTGCAGAGTCCTTGTGAACAATCTGTTCTTCCAGTGGCATCCTGGCAATATAGCTTCTTCTGGAACTGGGTCATTATAGACATGAAAAAATCTAGTGATTTTTTTCTCTCCAGTAATGCAGTTCACACAACTTGGACCATTTCACTGTCAATTTGTCAATTTAATATTTTAATATTCAGTGTTTATACCATTACAAACTCCAACGTAACTCCACATAACTTGGAGTTTTTAGTATAAGTAAAAATATTTAAAACAATTTGAATTGCTTTCAGTGATATAAAAATGTTGGGGTTTTTTTTGTTAATCTGACATTTATGGGTGCTGATAAGTTTTATGAAATAACTACAAAGAACAGTGCAATCTGCAAACCTGTTTTGCCGAGGAACCCACTCCACAGAATGTCAATTTCCTTAAAATTAGAAAAGTTGCAATACCTCATTTTCAATGAAAACTGAAAGTCTCTGTGCTTTCAGAATTAATCTTTTTTCAAAACAGTGTATTTCATAAACGCCTTTGAAGTTGTTTTTCATTTCTCTCTAGTCACAAACTGATTCTGTGTATAACATGAGTCATGCAAAACGGTTACCAGAGTTACCGCCCCTACCTGCTTCTGCTTCAGCTGCACCTTCAGAGTTGTATGAGGTATGTGCTCTCTCCCCTTGTGTCAGGGTATACAGTAAATTACATGTGCTAGCATGGTTCTAGGCATCATATACCACCTGGCCTTAGGCAGATGAAGTAAAGATAGGAAAAAGTATTTAAATTACTAAGTTAACGTACTAAGCAGATTGCCAGGTACTTCATTAAGGCTGGTCTCATATAGAAAAGTGTTGTTACGTCTTCTATTATGATTTGGATATTAAACCATGGCAGTTTAAATCTGTTCTTTAAATTTATAGTTAATTATTTGCTGTTAAGTTTTGGATTAAGTATTTTCAGGTTAAGTTTTGGGGAAGGAAGCAAATAGTAATAATATTTTTCTTCCAGAAAAATTGAGCTCTAAGAAGACTCTTTAAATTACTGTGCTGTGTAAAACTATTGCTTTTTTTGTGTGTGTGTGTCAGCTTGTCCTTAAGAGCAGCTGTTATCCTCCTTTGATGCAACAAGCGTCACAGACTTTGGCAGCTCCTTTCAAAGAACAGAGTTACTACCGAAGCCCAAGTGACTCCATAGCTAATAACTATACTCTTACTGCACGGGATTTAAAATTGAAAGATGTGCACAAGTTAAAGCCCTCTTCAATGACGGAGACATCACTGGGTTCAGCAGAGCGGAGAACAGCCTCACCGTGTATCCATATTTGAACGTTTTTATAAGTTTAGCCTTGCTTGTTTGATACATTTTTTCTCTAATTGCTTATCTGTTAAAGCATTATCCCTGGAAAAGTCACTTATCCCTAAGAAACGCTTACAAACTTATCACCTCAGGGTCAGTATAGACAAATTGCCAAAAGCATGCATAACTTTAATAAAGGTTAGGCCAGTTTCTGATTAATTAGTTAGGTTCATCCCTCCAAATAATCACGTGCAATTATTTGTAGGGAATTTCTTGTGAAGCAGAAAATGAACAAAATACAAGTTAGCTCTTGTTATTGCTAGAAGTAAAAGTTAGTACCAACAGAAAAACAGAAGCAAATTCAGTGTACACCCATTATGCTCATATTCATGAGTCTGGCGTAGCAAAACAAGATGGGGGACAGACATTAAAATGTCTACCTGAGGCTAAAATCCAAGAAATGTTGTCTAATACACTGTTTATGTCTAAACTATGTAACTGATTTATTTGTAAGCAAACTGTACAAACGTACGTAAATCCTACAGTATGAGATGTTACATACTGTTGATTCAACATGACAAACAAATAAGATTGAGAGTTGTAATACTTCTGCTATTTGAGTTTACCAATATGTATATATCAAACATTTTATGAAAACAAATTGTTTAGGCTTTAAGTATCTTACCAGCTGCAGGTGTCAAATTAACGCTGTTACTTGGTCTGAAAATTCTGAAGTAAGTTATTAATGACCCTTATTTCCTGATGATCTAGGTAAATGTCCTCTGTATCAAGGCTAAGACATTCATAAACCATAGTTCTCTACATACTGTCCATCTGTCTGTGAATGTACTCATCCTGTATTGTTGCTTTGCTTCCCTGAAGGGTTAGAAATGGTTTTGTTTGCCTGGGATAGATGAGACATAATAGCTTCAATATCTGCTTAGTCCCCTTGTATGCTATTTAAGAAGGGTTTGGTTTTGTTCATTGGGTCTCTTTAACTGTTTTTTTTTTTTTTTTTTATCATACCCCTGATTCTTCTACTCTGTGTGCTTCTCCAGTATGTGGGTCGGATGTGGAAAGCAGGTCTTGGTGCTTTTCTTGGTAAGGCATGATGTATTAATTTTGTTAAAAGACCTGTTTATTTGTACTCTCAAAAGCACATGGTAATAGTTTGTATGTCTCAGATTTTTCATGTGCAGTATATTCGGTGGAACTATACATGTTATAGAAGTGCTTTTATATTCAAATAGAAAGTTCCAGTGCAGAAAATATGGTTCATGCACGGAGGTTAGTGAGCACTGAAATCTTAAGCATGAGCTGAGTGCTTTCCTGAAGATAGTTTATAGTCCCAGAATCAGCAAGATTATTTAATACATGATTTTAATACCTTGCCAAATGTTAAGTCAAAACTAAAGGATTTTTTTTGACATTGTAGTTTTCTGTTACGTCATTGTCTGATTAATTGACTTAGTTCTGTTTTTCACCAATCTAAAGTCATACCTTATTTGAAAAATATTCCTGTATGTGATTTTCTTAACTGATGCTTAAAGCTTCAAAGGAATTTGATCCTTCTAGGAAAAAGCTCAAACTGACACAGCGAAGCCAATGGAATTCTGATAGGTAATGTACTGTAATGTTGTAAAGATACAGATTATTACAATGAGTCTAGATATCTGAGTTGTGATTTAGTATTTCTTTTTACTCGGATGCTATGTTAAGCATCCAAGTGTGAAATGTTAGGTCTACAAAAAAATCTATCAAGGCTGAAATTCCCTGGGATGCTACGAGAGCACCTCTAACTGCTGCTTTGTGGCAGGACAAATTCCAGTTGTAGGTGCGCTAAAGGAAAGGTCTTCCTTTCATGAGTACTGACCTGAGAACCCAGAGTTTAGTTAACAGAGTTGCAGATTGTAGAAGTGAAATCTCCCACTTTCACTGTGAGTGTTTAAATGCTGTGTAATGCTCCTAGAGTTCTGTCAAGTTGGGTGCTCTGTTGTAGTGAATGTTTCTTTTTATCTTCGTGCTTGGGTTCTTCATCAGTGAAATGGCCCTCTTGGAAGTGCTATGACAATGACTTTCTTACTCCTTGTTAAGATAACGTGGTGATGAGTACCATAAAAAAGACAAAAGGGATATTTAAATTCTCTTGAACTAAGGACTCAATAATGTGAAGTAAATCAGGTAGGGAGTGACAGCTTGTTGGCTGAGTATTGTTCATCCTGAGCAGTGTGGACAAAGGCCCTATAGAAAACAGCATATAATCATGAAAAAGAACTCTGTAGTGTAACATCTATGCCAATGAGCCAACTTAGCTCAGATTGTTGAGATTTTATAAGATAATCACCTGAAAATAGATGGAGATCTTGGGCAACTTAAATAACAGTGCTAGTAGGTCTGGCTCTGATAGAATTGCTTATAAGATACTGCCTGAGCGTTATTGTGCATCTGTAAGGTGTACATGATTGTATCCTTCCTGTTAAAATAGTATGTTATATTATACAATCCTACTGAGGTTTTTTTTAATGAGTAATTGAAATACTTCATCGGTCATACTTGTCCTCACTGTAGTGTATCATCATCATGGCTTGGCTTCGCGGACGAAGATTTGGGAAGGGCTTTGCCCACGCTTATTGCAAGCGCGTTGATGGCTGAAAAGGCCAATGCGCGATAGGCAAGACCGGTTGCAAAGAGCACACCGGAGGGTCTCCTTGGGTGGTATAGTCGAGGCACGGTTCTTTCTGCACTGTCTTTTCTCCTCGAGCCTGATTCTACGCGTGCTCTCAAAGGAGACAGCAGCATTATGTATGGTGTGTCTCCAAATCTCCCGATTGGAGGCCAGGGTGGACCACTGATGGTGGTCAATATGGCCTAGGCTGAGGTGTTGTTTCAGGGAGTCCTTATATCTCCTCTTTGGAGCTCTTCTCTTGCGGCAGCCGGTGGCAAGTTCACCATAGAACACGATCTTAGGGAGGCGGTGATCCACCATCCTGGAGACGGTGCCCTGCCCAACGCAGCTGCATTTTCAGCAACATGGCCTCAATACTGGTGACATCTGCCTGTTCAAGGACAGCAACATTAGTCACTTATTACTTCTTTATGAATTTATTTTATTTATTTATAAGTGCTGCTTTAGTGAACTAAACTTGTTTGGGTTTTTTTTGTTTTTTTGTTTTTTTCAGAAGTACACCAACTTTGTTAAACAGTTTGGGTGAGTGTACCCCTGCTCACATGTCAGAATTATATGCCATAACTTACACAGACAACCAACCACTGACCCCAGAAGAACAATTTGTTATTATGCACTTACATGAGAAAGAGATAAGTAAGCAAGAAATGCCACCTTCAAGAAATGATATAGAGGTATTTATATACTTTATTTTTAAGAAAAAAGTAGCAGCAGTAATCAGTATATGTCTGTATATGTCTGTAAACTGTTAAAAGTAATTGAGAAAAGAAGGCAGTACATGAAGTTTAGAAGATGTAAATATTCAATAGAGCAAACTGCTGTTAAATAGTGTCAACTCCTTTCCCGTTTGTTTCTCTTTCTAGCCTCCCAGTCTGATTTTTGTTATAATGAGTTTGCAAGTAGAAGGATCTTCCCAGATTCTTAGCCTGTCACATTTGTGCCTAGTACTTCAGAGATCAGTAATTTAATATGCTGCACTTAATTCTCTTGGTGTATGTGCTTACATCAAGCAGATGGAAGTACTGTGAAACTGCCAGGCATTGGCAGTGCTTTAAAAGAACCGAGAGACAGATAGCCCAAATCCATTGTATTCAAACACCTTTCAGTTGTGGAGAAGGTTCAAGGGATAGAAAAGCTAAAAATATTTTGTTGTAATTCGTTGTCTGTCAACAAATTCATACAATAATCATAATGTTTTTAACATTTTTTAGCGGTACTGTTACTATATATACAATGGAGTGCAGGAAGACATGCTGGCACCTCAGGATGAAGAAGTGATGAATGGAATTTTAAAGCATGTTCCAACTCACATTCTGTCTAATCCAGACCTGAAGAATTTACTTGCAAGTTTAAAAGAAGAGATTAAGGCAGACTATCATATTAGCCTCAGGAAAGCCATTGGTAAGACTCAAAATTTCTTAGCTGTTCAGAGTACATAGACATTTATTGCACTTTGAAAGCATGTCTGTATTCTGTCCTTAGCACCCATTCCCTTGGGGTCAGTAGAACCGCAATGGGTACCTGAGAGAATATAATCTGCGATCATTTCCAGTTTCAACAAATATCTATTTACTAAATCCTACATCCCATATCTAAAATACAGACATTTCCAAGCTCAGTAGCTCTGGGTGCATAGAATAGTTTTGTCCATGCTTACACAATTTCCCATTGCTAATTCAAATCCAAATCACATTCAAAATTCATAATTTTGCATCATCTCATCAGATGTATAAAGAGGGAGTTGATCATATGATGGTGGACAAGGAGCAATCACCTTAATTTGTAGCAAAAGAAATTAGATAAGAGATTACAAGACATTTTGACAATAAGGATCGTGAAACACTGCAGCGGATTATAAGTATAAATGAATGTGCTTTGATTCATTGATGAACGATGCTTTGAAGTGCATGAGAGGCAAGTATTTATCAAGAGCAGTCTATCTGATCCTCATGTGGGGAGTAGGCTATTGTAACAGACGCTTCCCAGCCTGACTTTTTTGTTATTCTGCAGTAAATTAGTGATGCCCATTAACAGCCAAATTAATCTCTCATAACTCCAGTGAAGTTATCGTGGGATCATGACACAAATTCAAGGAATTTCATTTTAGATACCACAGGATTAAGAAAAATTAGATGATATGTTAATGTGCATGACGACACTGCTCATGTTCAACAAATGGAAGATCATATAAAAATAAATACAAAACAATGTTAAAATCCTTGAAATTAAGTAATGCCCATCTGAAATTGAGTGTGAAAGAGGTAGTTCTTTAGAACTCAAGATTTTAAAATTTGCTTTCCAGTAGTCTTACAGTTTTCTTGGATTTTCCATATGTGAGAGAATTCCTTTCAATTTTCTTAAATATGTTGAGCAGTAAGTAGGTGTGGCCTCTCATTCACCACAGCATAAAAGGGAGAGATTGAACAGTTTTCCCTCTGCTTTCTATAGTCTCTGGTGTCTTTCTAAGTACCCTTTAATTTGCCTTTGATCAATGTCACAGTTTTAGTGTTTGTTTAGTTTTCGTTTTGGTTGTTTGTTTAGTTTTAGCATTACCCTTTTTGTGGTACCACTCATGTCAACAAGGGGTACAGTCTGCTTCCCAGTTTTGTTAATCTCATATGTAATGGACCATTGGTTGGAACTGGTAATACATGAGTTTTGGCATCATAGATCAGCCCTTTGAATGTCATATCCTTCCCAGATGTAACAGATGATTAATAAGACTTCTGTGATTCACAAACATTTAAGAAACCTTCTAAAAATCATCCTTGAAAGGGAGATATTTTCAACCCTGGTTTATGGACAAGGAATTGAAGGACAAAATAAATGTGCTTCAACTGGAAAGATAGAACAAAAAGCTGTTTCTCCTACATCACATTTTTCTTATTTCTTTTTCTGATATAATTTTATAGTCAAAATGGTAATTTGATTATTGTGCTGTATTTCATCCTAAAAACATGCAAGTAACTATATGAGCGTATCAGTTTTAAATGTGCAGAATTCTACAACTTCCAGAACTATGGAGATACTGTGTTTTCACATGTATGACCATACGTGCAGGCTCACTGTGATTTATATGATTTGTTCTAGTTGATTACATCTTGATGGATCCAGCTGAGAAAGAGAGGCTGTTCGTTGGAAGTACCCCATGCCTTTTTCCCTGGAGAGTTGTCCGTGCACCCGTCCCATGGCACAGCTCTTACGAAGATGCAAAACGCTGGAATGAGATGAATCTATTCATAGTGAATCCACTGATGCCCACTTTGCAACAGCTCTGGCTTTCTCAGTAAGATGTCTCATTAATAGGATTTTAATTGAACTGAGAACATTTTCATTTTATGGCTTGGTTAGAGATTGGATCTGCTGAATTCTCTATATAGGCTATGGAGACCCTGGGGAAGCCAGTAGAGAGAAAGTGGCAAAATCGGTTCTGCTTTCTCAAGAATTTTTTTTCTGAGCCTGTAAGAATTTCAACATAAAATGTTTCCTGCAGATTCTGAATGCAAGTGTGAACATGTTTTACATGTCCCCTGTGAAGAATGGATAAACATGCTATGAAAAGTTCATCCCCTTTGTTAAAAGATGTTATTCCTAAATTAAAATTTAATGCTCAAGTAAATAGAGATTTTGAATTTCCATCTTTATTCCTGCAGTTAGCAAAATTAACTCTTAAAATTGAGTCTCTTTCAAATATCTGTGGCTGGGGATTGTTCTGGGGGCTTTTGAAAACTGAGATAATGTTATATGAAGTTAAATATGGTACTTAATAATCCTGAGAACTGTTTTTGCATTTAAGTAACATTGCAGGAATTTATGCTCTTTTATGTTACAGGCTGTGATACATACCCTGCTGACAAACTGTTATTTTTTTCCCCACAGGGTAGCCAGGATAGGTACTTACTACTATTAATATGGAATACAAGCAGTAGGTGTCATGCTGTACCTTCTTTAATGCCTGGATACACTAACGAATCTAGGAAAAGGACAAGAAATTCCTTTTAGCAAAAAATTAAAACAATTTTAAATATAACAAGTACAAAATGAAATTTGTGAAGCCTTTTGTGTTTACCAATAGCAAAATAAAACTATTAGAGGTGCCCTTGTTGGACAGCTTAGCAATTAAGTGATATGTACCAGTTATTAGTGCTTATAAATACAGATCAGACCTTCCTGACTCTATTTCATGTATGTTTGTTTTTTAAGCAGAATTCTGTAAAATATCTACTTTTACTTTTACTTCCATAGGTATAGTCATCTACGGTTTGTTCGCACTGAAGAAATGCTTTGTGGAGACCTGCCACTGTTACCTACTGAATTTGAGGAGGTCATTCGAAGACACTGTGTGGAAGCTCACGATATTCTTCAGAACAAGTCAGTGCCAACTGTAGTAACAGTAGATAAATAGAGTAATCTTAGGGGCTGATTTATATGACGCTGCCTTTTTAAAACGGATCTCAGGCTGAGCTGAGACTAGGCCCAACCACAAGGCTGCCAAAACAAAGGGGAATGTAGTAAACAGGGTTAAGCGTCTGGATGCTGGAAGACCTTTTGAAACTGCAAGAATATTTGTACAAGAGCAAATGGGAATCAACTGACTATGAATAAATGTGGACTGGAAATTAGAAGGTTTCTAACCATGAGGAGTGGAGTCTAAATCTGTAAAAACAGTGACAGAAAACCTGACTTTTTAAATGATGGAAATCAATTTAAGGAAGAGGTCATATGAGGTAATAGCCCATGATATAAGGTGACTGCATTCTGCCACTTGAGATCTCTTCCAAACTCAAGTTTTCCATGTAATGATAGTAATTTAATACTGTCACTATTATTTTGTCTATTAATATGGATTTAAATTAATAGCAGGGGCTCATTATAACAAAAATCCTTAGCTTAAAAACTCAGGTTTTCGCTAAGCCCTGGTATGGACAGTTTTGTTTGATATCAGGTTAACAATTCTCTGCTAGCCCTTTGAATTTTGCTCATTCTCTGGGTAATAAGCTCTTAAAAACTATCTTCATATTAATTCATTGTAGGTGGATTCCAGCTTGTGCATCCATTTTCCTTGATCAGAAAGGGAGATGGCTTCATTTTGCTCCTGAAAATGAATGTGATTCCTCTCAACAAGTTGAAAGCTATTTTCATTCAGTGGCAACTCTAATGTCATTACAATTACGTGAGATGGTTGTTAACTCCTTAGAAGATCTTCTTGCATTTTTTATGATCCACAAGGTACTTGCTGTGAAGTGTATCTGTAGTTAAATGGAGGTAATAATTCATATAGGTATAAAATGTAAAGCTCTTTGAAGGCTAAAATATTCCAGATAGTTTTTGCCTCCATAAAAAATGGCTGGATCCTTTCAACTCAGTGGATTTTTTTTTTTCATGGTCAAGAACTGCTCACTTGAATAGTCATTTTGCAGGCCTAGGGTTACAACTAGCAGTTTATAGGAGTTTTCAACTCAGACTTGAGTGAGTGTGCATTTTTAAAAATTTTTTATTTTTCTTGGCCTTAATGAGGCAAAACATTTCATTGTATTTTTGTGAAAGCACATGAATAATTCCCTTTGAAGTCAAAAGAGTACATAGTCATGCATTAAATCCTTTGCAGAGGTAATCTATGTTTGTGGTGTTCCTGTTTTTACCAAATGACTGTCCTATATTATTTCAATTAATGCACATAATTTTAATAATAAAAATTATACCGTGAGAGTTTTTACCACTGTTTTGGCTACAATAAAGTTGCTTCTTAGTGGAAATGAATCCTTTAAATAGCAGATCAACCAAGATCTACCATGAATCATATTTAAACAGAATAAATGTGGCAGATTAAATACTGCATTGCAATCAGAGGATCACACTTAATACAACATGCTGTCAAACCTTGCCTTGCTTCTGGGTGATGATGGTGTTGGGGGTTTTATTAGGGTTTTTTTAGGTTTCTTTGTTTTGTGGGTTGGTTTGTGTTTGTTGGGTTTTTTTGGTTTTGTGTTTGTTTTTTTAATCATCTACATTAGGAGTCTAGTTATGGATTAGGACTCCATTACTGTAAAGGCAGTTTGGGGATAGGGCAGATCTTACTAACCATACAAGGCAATTAAAAACCCAGGATCTTGTATTTGATTTTTGATTTTATTTCTGGTAGGCATTATGGATATAAATTTTTAGAGCTTTTGTTCTATATGATAATTGGTGCTTTACTTCTGTTACTTAAGGGAAAATCAAGGCAACCAGGCTTAAATCTAGTTTCCTAATTCCAGCATTTACAGATTCATTTAGGAGTTGGCACCTTAAAATCTTGTGTATTGAGGCATCAGTGTTCTGAATAAAAATCAAGGAAGAAGATCCCATGGGTGCTGTGTAGTTAAGAGATTTGGGGGAGTTTGAATTTTTAAAAATTATTATAGTTATAGCTGATTTCTTTGGCATATTCAATTTTTTTTTGTTTCCCCCTAAGGATGGAAATGATTTTAGAGAACCATATCAAGAAATGCAGTTCTTTTTACCTCAGATACTGACAGTCAAACTCAGTGTGGAAGAACCCAAGATTGTCTTTGAGCCACCTTTGAAAGAATGTTGGGATTTAATCAGTCGTTGCTTCAGGGAGATTCTGCACAGTGCTGAGGAACTTCCCAAGGTACTGGATAAGTTATACCTGCATACAAAATACAGTATGAATAAACCCTGTCTATGATATAGAAAGTTATGAATGAGGCAGAAAACTGACAAATAGAAGGTAAAGATGAGGGTCGTGTATTACAAATTTTATGAACTTTTGTGATTATAGAAGATAGCATAGGAATCGTTCTTTTCCAGGTTCAAGTTATGTTAAATCCCTGGTTTGATTTTTTCATACAGTTTTTCCAAGCAAACTGTACGTGTAACCAAGTGTTAATTGTGAACGAGAGCTTTTTCACACTGCAGTATTTTTACCAAATGATACATTTTTTGGAAGTGGTGGGTGAATGGGTAATAGAATACTGCATTTCCTCTGTATATGTTATTACAATATTTGCAATGGTTCCCTTTAGGTAGAAAGACTTCTATTTCCAGAATTAAAAAGAGATGATCTCACTCTCCGTACAGTGAAACCAGATGAATCGTTGTTTTCAGAATATGTGAACAAACTTGAAAAGATCTTTGAGAGCAACATAGTTGGTCCACAAAAGTAAGTTTTGGCTGTTAACTCTGCTGCCCATCCAAACCCTCAGATTCATAATACTATCCATTTGACTCAAAACAATTTGAGCTGATTTGTTTCTTATTATAGCGAATCTTCACATTGGAATCTTATGTTTGTTTTTTGTGATTTTCTGTGTTTGAGGTATTTAAATGTGTACAGCAAGTACAGCAATCTTTTGAACAATGCTCAGCAAGATGTCACAGATTTCTTGAAGGAAGGTCATTCTTTAGAAGCTTTAACAGAGGTAATATGTAACTGACAACCGCTCCATGTTCATACAGCAGCTAACACATCACACTTGGCTTCCTAATATGTTGCCTAAAGAACTCCCATTCAAATCACTTGTTTTTCTCTTGGAAATACTAGGGAAGCCATCTCAGTTTACATAGCCCCTTACTGTAGGGCTGCCGTGCAAATGTAGAAGTAGGTTTCTTTATGGCCACCTTCTGTGGGTTTTGTTGGGTCTTAGCAGAAGTCCAGTGGAAGGCTGCCCAGAGTATTTGATGAATCTGCAGTTTGCTGGTCTTCTGAATGTCTTGTCCTTAGTCAGTCTTGTCTACTTTTCTCTCTGCATTCCTGAGTTAGCCTATAGCTAAATACTTCTTCAGGTAACTTGTGGTGTTCCTCAATATAGCATATTACTGTGCAAAGCTTTCAGCTCCGGAATCTGGATAGGAGCTGAGCTCTGGATAGATAAAAAACAGTTTTGCCTTCTTCCATTTGGAGTGTATTACCCATTTGCTGGATGGGAACTAATTAGTTGTTGTTTGGCATTTTTCATCTATAAACTTCAATGAAAAACAGCAGATGTATTATCTTCCATTTGTAGAAGACTGACAGCTTAACAAAACTGAAAAGAGAGATTGCTTCCATGCGTGTCACTGTCCCTCTGGCCATGTTCTGTCTGGATGCTGTACGGCTGAATGAGGAACTCTGCAGTCGGACCCAAAATCTTAAAGACAGATTGATTGCATTTGAAGTGATGGAAAACAGGGAGTTAAATGAAAGGTACATGTTGTTAGCATGCATGGCTCTTGCTGTCTGAGTGGACTGGTCCTCTATATCTGTGTGTGAGATAACTTTATTCGTCTGCTGGGTTTTCTAGTGCTGACCAGATATATGCAAGGACACCAAAGTGGGTATTTAAAATTAACAGGAACAGAAATACTTGTAAATAAATGCCTTAGTCTGTATAGAGGGTACATGGAGATTAGACTGGAAATATGCCATTGTTCTTTTCTCCTTTACTGACCTCCTAGGTTTTGGGTTGAGATCCTTGCTTCCCCTGCTGGTGTCCAGCTAAAACAACATGAAGAATGTACTATGCAGCTCTGCGTTTGTCTTGTCTCTGATTCTTTCTTTAAAGTGTTGGGGTTTTTTTCTTTTCTTCTTCCTCTTCTTTTCCTGTTTGTTTTTTTTTTTTTTTCTGTTTTTTCCCTGGTTTTTGGGTTTTTCTTCTGGGTTTTGGGATTTTTTTTCTTCTTCTGTCTCCTTTTTTGTAGGGAAGTAATGCTCCTGTTTTCATATCTTGGGAAGATTAAAGAAAAAAGAAGAAAAAAATGTTAAAAATATCATTTGACTCCATTGTAATGGGATAATCCTGTTTCTGTGAATTAAAACCACCCCCAATCCACTCCCCATAAACACCAAGAATCCCCAACAAAACCAAACCAAACCAAACCCAAACCACCCTGGCAATTAAAGAATACTTCCACAGTGAATGGAGAGAGTCGATGACTGTGAAGAAATGATTCAACCCACTTACCTAAAAAGCATCTCCAGGTGGAGATGAACCACCATCTAGAGGGGCCTTTCTGCCTCACTTGCTGTGGAGGGGATCTAGACAACGAGCTTGGGCTGAAAACCTCACATTGGAAGGCTTGAGCTGGTTTGAGTGACCCTATCCTTGGTGCAGGTTGCTGTTTGTGCGCCTGCTGTCTGTGCACCTATTTGCAGAACTGAACTGGAATCTGGAACAAGAAAATGTATCACTCAGAAGAGGGCAAATAATAAGGATATCTTTCTTTCTGTATTTTCTGCTCCCATGTACAATGTAAAATAAACTTGATTGTTCAGTAATTTTTTGTTTCATACCATGCACTTGATTTTATTGTTATGAGGTGATAAAGTGAGCTCTTGGTTACTGCATTTAAACTTTTCTTTCTGCAGCAGATAGGGTCTTGAAAAGGAAATTCTGAACCTATAGGAAGGAAACAATATGCTGTTAATTGTAATTTGGAACCAACTTAATAACTCCATTAAATATCAATTCTTGTAAATGTAGTAGGACAATACAACTGAATGCACAGAGTAAAAGGGCATCCTTTACAAAGGCTTGGTTGTGTGTATTCAATCTGAATACTTAATTTATGAAGTAATGTAATATTCTTGTTTAAAAGACAAACTTGATTAACAAGATCTTGTATCTCTCTTCACTTACGATCCCAGTGATAGGTTTGTTTTCTTTTTGTTGTAGAATTTGCAATGAATATATGTTAATTGCAAAGAGGATGAGTGAGGAGCCTCTGAGCACTGAAGAGATAGTGGAACTTGATATGTACTTAAAGAAATCCAGTGAAGTTACTGTGTTTGAACTGAGACAGGAGGTCACTACAGCAGCACACAGACTGAAATTCCTCATGGACTATGCTGATCTTTCTTGTATGTCTGAATTACAGAATATAAAAGTGTCCATATGAAAATATCTATGTATAGATACTGGGCTCTGCACGCATAAATGTTGCATCTTCTAGAATGCTAATGGAAAGCTCCAAAAGAGATCATTGTAGTTACTGTTCATTGTAGTTCTTATACTCTAGTTTTTGTGAATAGTTCAGCATTTACACATTGGGGACTAAAAATGGTTTAGACTTTACTTTTATCCACCGTATATAGATATAGTATATGTAGTTAGTTAGGAGAGGTCTGTGTGTACTTGAACAGAACTGATATCTGCTGGAATAGCTGTTCTTACTAATTTTCTCTGCCTAGCTAAGCTCTTATTCAGAGAATTTCTCATTCTTAACTTGATTTTAGAGTTTTGCTATCAATCTAACTTGTTTTAGGGAACATTTCTCTTTGCAGTGAAGATAGTTCAGCCAGCAGCTTGAAATATATAGTGGCTTGGACAGCTTATTCCTAAAAGTAGCTTTAGCTATTTTGCTTGCAGTTCACAACAGCCATTCTATAAGATCATTGGCTAAAAGGTATTTTCTCAAAGATGTCTATATATTTTTTATTTTAGCTGATGACATAAACCTGAACAGCACAGTTTTCCATTGGCCAGATCAGATTGAGAGAATCTTTGAAAATAGTAGAAATCTGCTGTGTGACAGAAGGAATCACGCAGAGATGGCTTTGCTTGAGAGGTATGGTGTTAAGACATTTTCTTTCACTGGGTATTTTTAAAGAAAAGAAAAATCACATGATCAGTGAAAGTCAGATAACGTCAAAGAAGGCAGACTTGGAATGAAGCTGAGAAAGTAGGGAGGAAACCTCATTTGCATATTATGGAGATTTCATAAAAATAATGTTGATGAGGGTGGATTGGAATATTCCTGTGCTTAAATAGATCTGGAAGGAATAATGAAGATTGTTGCCAGAATATTCATAATTTTATCTTATTATATGTGCTGTAATGCTGTACTAAGCCATAGTTTTGTTACATTGTTTTCACTCTTCCTTTGTTTTCTTCAGGAAGTAAAGGTAGCAAATGTAAGTGAATTAAATTAATTGGGAGGTTTGAAAATGAACCTTGAATTCTAATCCTGTGAACTGCTTAGTATTGCTATAACTGATTCATGGGTTTTCACTGGTATCTGTATTTACTTTACACTAGTATTGAGATCAGATTTCATTTGACAATAAAATAATTGAAACCTGAAAAGGAATGAAACAGAACATCATATTACCTTTGCTATCTTTACCGTAGGTGTTCTCAGTTTGAGGAAACTCTTGAAGGTTATAATAGAGAAGTAGAAAGCTACAAAAAGCGGGATGTCATGACCATAGAAGAAATGAAGAACAACGCTGAGAAATTTAAAGAGTTAAGTAAGAATCTAGATGATGCACTAACAGAATTTGAGGTTAGTATTTATTAGCCAAGTATGGAGTGGGTTGAATGTGCTGGATGAATAAAAGTTTCATTCTTGTCCCTGTTTTCTTCAGGGTTCTAGCCATATATTGTCAAGAAGGCTTTAAAATTTCCAAGTTCACAAACATGTGGCAAATATCTTATTGTCCCTGAATACTGAGTTCTCTCTACTGCTGAGCTGGGGAGCATGGGTTTTTTGGGGAAAAAAGTTCAGGGAGTTTTTAAACAGTGTTTCCAAGCAGTCAGTCGCAGCAGGATACCATCCACGGAAAACAGAATTCTTTTGGCAGAGTTGGCAGGAGCAGAATGTTAGGAAGGTGACATTTTCTCTGAACTGTGGTCTGTGCTGCTCGAGCTGTGTTTTCAGTCCCTCTCCTTGTCCTTTAATTAAAACCATATGTTTTCCAACTGTTAGTATAATTTCCAGAAGTTGTCTATAGGCATTAAATATGCATTGTATCACAGAAAGGGAAGTTGCAGATGCAAGAAGGAAACTGAACACAAAGATGGCTCTGTCGTATGCAGGGCTCTCCATCCAGTGCACTCTGTGGTTGAATAGTTAATCTTAGCTGCGCCTCTGCTGGGAAATGAGAATGGTTACCTTTGAGAGATCTCACGGGCATTGGGAGGCTTAATTAAACTTCTAAATCACAGTGAGACAATGAGATTTCTGCATATATGGAGCCTTGAGGATCAAGATTTTAATTAAGTCCTGCTCAAAAGAGAAAATTGAACCTATTAAATGAGTTTAGGATTTAGATAAATTGCTTGTCCTACATACCAACACTTCTAATCTGATGTAAAAGCATCTAGTGTATTTAATTAGCATGAATTAACAGCACTAATATGATGTTACAGGTAGATCAGAATAAGCAATTAAGTTTCTTAATACATGATCACAATGAGGGGTGTAGCCACACAGTTTAAATGACATGACTATCAGCTTAGTGAATACATGAAGTTAAAAATTATCTTGGAATGTGGATCTTTACCTTTCTCTGCCTGCATCCCACAATGAATGATTAAAAGTTTTATGAAAGTTCTGTCAGCATTGTAAAAACACAGATGTGGGACTGTGAATTCAGTGTCTGCATTTCAGACAGCATTTCTCTGTGCTCCACCTCCCTACCTGTAAAATGAAGTAGGCAATACTTTTTAAAAAATCTAAATCTTTGCACATTGGTTTATACTGTAAGGTCTTTTGATCAAAGACAGTATCATACCATGGATAAGCACAGCAATTAATAGCTGTTTTTGTTAGAGCTCCCAGGTGTTTCTGTAATGGAAAAAATAATCACAAGTAAAAAAAAATTCTGTAGCCCTATGTGACTTACATTTGAATTTCAATGTGGGTTGGTAACTTGTGAGCCTTGGTTTCACCGAATGCCATGGTGCATTATCTGTTTCTAAAATAGATGAAGATTTTAAAAATTATTTGAGTAGTGAAAGATGCCAACAAATAGCTAGGGGAATTTTCAGGAACACAGTTACCTTATTTGCCTAAATCTACACATCTGGCTGGCTTTATGACATGGAAAAGGAATGTATTCAATATGACCTATTTAAAAGTTTAAAGGACAGTAGGAATTTTTGATGGAAATAAGATTTTTTTCCCCCCTCCCCCCTTAAAGGCTATTAATAGAGAAGAGGAGTTACTTCAGCAGGAGAAGAGTCAATTTCCTCTACTGCAAACTATAATTGCAAACAAACAACCCTTTGAGCAACTTTGGATAACAGCATATGATTTCCATACCAAATCTGAGGAATGGATGAATGGTGAGTCTTTGGTGTTCATTTGATGAAACCTATCATTTTCAGTGAGTTAAGTAGAAGCTGAAAGGGTTGATTACTCGTGAGGAAATAAATGTTGTTAAGCAGTGTGAAATACAGTTGTTGACTTGGATTTTGCATTAAGTTAATTTTTTGCAACACAATTGATTTCCAGTTAAAGGAGAATGATTATAAATACCTGTAAATAAACCACCCTGCAAATTATCTTGCGTTGATGTGCCTGGTGTGCTTTTTTTTTTATACTGTTGTATTCAGGATCTCTCCTGAAGTTGAATGCCGATGAAATTACTGAAGAAGTTGGAAATATGTGGAAGACTATGTACAAGCTCAGTAAGAGTTTTCCAGATTTGGCTGGGCCTAGACGCCTAGCAGAAAATATGAAATATAAGCTTGATAAATTTAAACAGCATCTTCCTGTCCTGTCAATTGCCTGCAATCGTGGAATGAAGGAGAGGCATTGGAAGCAGGTACTTTAAACTCTGCTTTATCTGTGGGAGTATTCTACCACAGAAACTTACAGTTCTATATACTACTCCATATATTCCATACTGTGAAATACAGAACTATTACTGTATTTCACAATAAGAAGTTCCTTTATCCTGTCACATGATAGATCCAGTTTTGAAATTCGTAATGGTACAGGCAGGATCTTCCTTGAACTAATAATTTATGGCAGAAAAGCAAACTAGGGGGTTGCATTAATACTTCTTTAGCATTTATTTCTTGCTGTTTGAGAAGTCTGTTACAAACACACATCTTGATAATAGATTTTATTTCTTACTTTATTTTCAGATTAGTGAAATTGGAGGATGTGAGATCAGACCTGATGAAACTACCACTCTTAAAAACATATTGGATTTTGGACTCTCAAAATATATAGATGAGTAAGAAGCTTACTCTATTCTTATTTTTAAGACAGTTGTTGTATTTTGTATGTCAGATACCAAATATTAGTTTGTTTGGGGTTTTTTTGTGTGCTGTTAGAACATGCTGTAAAATCAGCTTTATTTTATCAAGCTATGGATAGAAATATCAGTTGTTCTTGTAGCACAAAGGCACCAGAAACCAGAGTCGTATACCTAAACAACTTAATTTCCACATTCAGTATTTTCTGTCTGTATTTATCTTCAAATTAATATTAATATCTCTAACTTGATGAGCCTGAATATGTAAAAATACTCCTTGAAATAAGATTCTGTGTTATTATTAACAAATTCATATGAAAGGTCGTCTGACATGCAATACTACCTAAGCCTGCTTTTTTTTGCTCTTCAACTATGTTGCAAAAACATTTCAAAGATCTTTCATTTCAATTTAGGCTGGAGCCTATTGGAGCAGCTGCAAGTAAAGAATATTCCTTAGAGAAATCGATTGAGAAAATGAAATCTGAGTGGGTCAACATGGATCTCAGTCTGGTGAAGTACAGGGATACTGTGAGTAAACACCAAACCAATATATATGTTGTGGAAAAGAATTCCTTTGATTCTGAATACCAACAGAGAAATACTAGAGAGAAGTTGCTGCTGATTCATTGTGGCATGATGGAAAGTGGTATCATACCCCAGAGCCTGGGCAAATGTCTCTATTACTATATATCCTTATATTTGATCCTTAGTATCTGGATAACTTGTGATCTCAGCATATTCATCCTTACAAATCCATAAGCCTAAGAGCTTCTTCAGCGTTGTATGGAAAGCTGGGCAGTAGTGAAATTTTAACTTGCCCAGAAGAAGCAAGAATCACAGTGCAAAAGATTGAGTCGTAAGTCACTGGCACCCCTGGCTAGCTTCCCATTCACACAACAAACTATTTCTTGACCTCTGAAACAGAGATGTGCAGTGAAGATACCGTCTCATATCTTCAAACATGTTGCAGGCTTTCTCAATGCCTCACTGCTTTCCTACCTTCAACCATCATAGAGAATGGGGAAACGAGAAGCTGGATGAGTGTGAGGTTGAAGAGCAGAGAAATAAAGCAACTGCTGTTTGCCTTATCAAAATGTGCTGTATTTACAGAACACCAGCATCCTGTCAGCAACTGATGACATCCAGCTTTTGCTGGATGATCACATTGTTAAGACTCAGACGATATGTGGCTCTCCCTTCATCAAACCAATAGAAGCTGAATGCTCGGTAAGGAAAAGCTGGTTTGATTGAGCTTGCGCGTCTCATGTTATGCTTTCCCTAAGTGCTTTAAGATACTTCGGCATGTTAAGAAGTTACAGTTTTTAACTGTGTTTAAGAACACACGTTCATATTTTTCTTTAAGAGCTTTTAATTAAGTGTTTCCAGACAAAGGTACACAATGTTTGTTCTACAGGTAAAGACACTGTAATTGCATTGCTAATCTAGTCATAGGGCCTGTGAACGGGTGTTTACTCAGTCTGCTGGATATCTTGTTATGCTTTATCCTTTCATTGATGATAAGGTAGAAAGTACATAAGTAGAATTACAAGAAGAGATCCTGGATTGCTGTGCTAGTCATCTCTGCACTTCTTATGTAGTTCTCTGACAACTTGTTGTAAAAAGTGCTAGGGAAAGAATATGTCTGTTGATAAAAAATATTCAGATGTTTATTAGTGTCTGTTTTTTCTTGAAAATAAGGTTTCTCTCTCTTTGAAAAATCATTCAGTTGGTCATGGGTTTTTTCTTTTTTTTTTTTTTTTATTGTAAGTCAACCACTCATGCTCTTTGATTGCTCAGTGTAGATAAATTCTTCATATAATTTTCCTTAAATATTAAATGTTTTCATTACAGGCTTGGGAGCATAAGCTGCGTTTAATGCAAGATATTCTTGATAGCTGGTTAAAATGTCAGGCAACATGGTTGTATTTGGAACCAATTTTTAGTTCAGAAGACATTATAGCTCAAATGCCTGAAGAGGGCAGAAAGTTTAGGGTTGTGGATTCACACTGGAAAAACATTATGGCAGAAGTGGTAAGTGCTTCCATTTAATTGTATATTTTTATGTACATCTGGTAACATGATCAATACTATCATGAAGATATAATAGCTAAGTCACAAGAAAGTATAACACAGAGTGGAAAATCCTTTACTAAAGCCCATCAAAATATAGTCTTGCAGTAAAAGTGTTAATTATATCATTACTGCTTTAAGATTTCTGTAAAGGCTGGATGTTGCAGGATGAATTGGATCTCAAGTAACATTTTTTTAATGGTTAAATGATCAGAATTAGGTAGAAAGATGAATGATTTGTCCTTTCAGGATCTGCTTCAGAGTTCCCTGGCAATCTGTGCAAAGTCTTCTCTGCATACAAATAGATTTTGCATTAGGCTTTTAAAGTGTACACATTATTAGAGAACTAAATGGATTTTTTTTTTTTTTTTGCATGTGATTGTTCTCTAATATGTGGTGGCACAGTTATTCAAAACTTTAGTGAATATGTACTGAGATGGAAGTGTGTCAGGCTAAAATGATGGGGATAATAAGTGCAATTTGGTGTCCTGTTTAGTTCCCTATAACTAAGAAGTTGGATAAGAGGCCAGATACTTAGTGGTAGTGTGAGCTGAGATGTTAGTCAGAAACATTGGGGGTCCGTATGATAAAGGTGTTGAAATAATCACTATAACTAAATAGAAGTTGAGAACTGTCTCACAGCTCAGACTCTGTGAATGATGAAGCCTGCACTAAAAGGGATGTATCCTTTCAAGTTAAGAGGAGCATTATCAGAAAGAAAAAACGAGACCTAGATGGTAAGAACAGAGAATAGTTGTCATTTCTATGACTCTGACAGAACTTTTTTTCTGTTCACAAATAATGTGGCAAGCTCAAGACACAGGAGCAAGAGCCAAAGATTTTAATTCCTGTGGATATTTCCTTTTTGCATTATTGTCTGTAAAGTTCAAATTAGTAAAACTGACAGTCTGAAGAGCAAACCTGTCAAATAATGCATGCATATTTAATAACACGAAGACACACCACAGAGAAGAATATATAGCTTTTTGGCCTCCTGCAACATGTGTGACTGATTATAACAATTTTAATGTACAAACCTCTTGCAACTTTTAGCAGTTTCTGCTGTGTATTTGCTTTTACAAAGGTGAAAGACACAAAGGTACTTGTAGCAACTGAACAACCCATGATGTTAGACAGACTTCAGGAAGCAAATACTCTCTTAGAAGACATTCAAAAGGGGTTGAATACTTACTTGGAGAAGAAAAGATTATTTTTCCCAAGGTAAGTTAATGAAACAAGCATAAGTTAGAGACGAAAAGCTATAAGCACTTTCAAACCATTTCTATTGAACTGAAAAGTCTCATTTTACAAACATGTGGGACACAGTCCTGTGCCACAAAAAAGTGAAAACCTGTTCTTTTCTCCAGACCTCATTCATTTTCCTCAGCTCCAGTTAAATTTGCAATGCCAGGGACAGATAGAGCTGGGGAGACAAAATCTGTCCGGCATAGTGTAAACTTTCAATTAGAAAGACATTATCACTTACAGGGCATTTTTGAAGGAACTACCTTCCCCTGGCTGATTTGCAATTATGTCTCTGCCCTACCTTCTTTAGTTGTGCAGAGGAGTGTGATACATAGGAGTCATATATGATTATGAAGAACAGGATTCTGTTTTTACAAGGTATTGGCTGCAGAGACTCCTGTGTGAGTTTGAGAACCCTTCTTTATTCCTCTGCATGAAAGCATGGCCAGGTTGAAATTATGAGAAAACAGGTGTGATGAGTTATATAATGTTAAAAATTGCTTAAGTAAAGGGATTTGGGTTAGTAATTTCCTCTCTGTTATCCTAGTGTCTTAAGCAACAATAAACCCAATTCCATCTGTCTTGCATTAATTGATTATTAATGACAATTTTCATGATCAGAAGGTGCATGTTCATTAATTGTCTTTTTCTAACAGATTCTTTTTCCTGTCTAATGATGAACTGCTTGAAATACTGTCTGAAACAAAGGATCCCCTTCGAGTACAACCACATTTAAAGAAGTGTTTTGAAGGAATTGCTAAACTGGAGTTCACAGAAGATCTGGAGATTGTAGGCATGATCAGTTCAGAGAAAGAAATTGTCCCTTTTGTAGATAAAATCTATCCAGCCAATGCAAAAGTAATTTTTTTTTTTTTAGTATACTGTATTAAATTATTACTTTGCCTAAAGTGTACGTTTTTGGGGGAATGAGTTTTAAAACATTTAGGATTGGATTGTGAAAGGTGTTTAGGAAGTGAGAGTGCGGACTGGGATTCTAGAACAAAAAGGATTTTCTACAAAAAGGAGTGAGACAAAAATTTGGGGGTAAATTCCTTTAGGCGCTTTTCCGCAGCTTTACGCACCTGCTACTCTGTAGATCGATACAGAGATTATATATACACACACAGACGCACACATATATAAAACAAGCTCTCCTTATACATATGTATGTAACATTGCACAGCATGACCAAAACGGAGAGGAGTGAGGGAAATGATGAATGGCTGGCAGTGAAGAATCAGAGCACTAGTTTAAAAGGAGTAGAAATAATAGCATTGTAAGTTTTGAAAAGTTCTCAGTTCCAGCTTTTTCAGCTATTCTCAGCGTGAAGGTATTGAGCTGAATTGCTCTGTACCAATTGTATGGTAACCAAAAAAGAGATGAAAGGTGGGGCATGTTGTGAGTTACGGATACCTTTTTTCCCTTCATCTTCCAGGAATAAAACATGCCCTGAGTTAAAAGGACCATGCTTAACTGTCTATGCATCTGTGATCTGTGTTTTTTGTTTATGCTTATATGAAGTACACCTAGCTGTTTCTTCAGCTGGATTGTCTTTAGAGTTAGCTTGCTATACCTGCCTTCAGACAGTGTTAAACTGCAGTATTGCGTGTCAGAATTTGGAAATTTTCAACCTTTCTTCCTCCTATATACCACACTCACATCAGAAGAAAGCATATTTAAGCCTAACACTTGTCAAAGAATTTGTCCTTTAAGAGGAATATAGTCAGGAAATCTGTATTGACTCTTATCTGTTTTTCTTTTTTGAAGGGCATGGTAGAAAAGTGGCTTTTGCAAGTAGAGGAAATGATGCTGGCCAGTGTAAGACAAGTTCTTCAAGATGGCATGAGAGGATATATCAAGGTGATTGTTCCTGAATTATAGTATAAAATAGATTTCACAAGCAACTGTATGTGAACAGGTTGCTGAAATTCTTAACAAGGGAAACATGCTTGAAACTAAGTGGTATCCAGCTCTCCTTGTTCAGTAGTACCAGTTTGAAGATTTAACTCTGAATTTCTTGAAGAAAAAGTATTAAAGCTTTCCACATGATTCTCATTTATTTACAGCATGAGACAAAAGAAATTTGGGGAAAGTTAATGTTATCAGTGCCATAATCTAATGTGTTTATATGACTTACTGTATCTGGAATGTATCTTTTTTTTTTTAAGGTCCCTCGAAAAACATGGGTACTTCAGTGGCCTGGACAGGTGGTTATTTGCGTTTCATCTATTTACTGGACAGAAGAAGTATCTGTGGCTATAAGAAAAGGAACTTTACGAGTAAGATTTTCCTCTACCTTTCTATTTCTAAGCACTGAACTCTGATTAATTAGTAAAAAGCTCCTTCTAGCAAAGAAGATCCTCAGTCAACAACATATTATAATTTACTCATACAGTGTGCTTTATTTTCTATTTCCTTTTTTATTCTGTCTTAGCCGGGGCTTGTTCTCATTTACTTTGATATGTATCAGGAGAAATCCTACTGAAAGAAATTGTATTACTTTATTTACAATTGATACTGGTGTAAATGAGAGTACCAAACAAAAAGTGGTAGACTGTCGTTATGTATTTTTATTTCTAACTCCTGTCTTTACATGTGAAGCCCCATGGAAACACGCAGGCAGACATCTCTGCTTACAGAATGGTGCAGTTATTTGTCTGATTATTGCTAGATTCTCTCGGTGATAAAGATGCAGCAGCCAAGTTTCTCACTTCATACAAGAGACTCTTCCTATGTGTTTGTAATGCCTCTGTCATCACAATGATTTTAAGTATCAATTCATGGAGGCTAATCTAATGTATGCACAAGTAATGGAAATAATTTCTGATTAATTCAGTGGGTTTTTGTCTCATCCTAATTGAGCTAGGTTGGTAACCAGTTGGTTGGTGTTAGGGGTTGAGTCTCCGAGTAAAACTCAAGGTCCCTAACGCTCCTTAAATCCCTTATTGATATAGGGAAAAGGGATTACAAAACTCAAATCTCAGAATATATGGATGGGAAACTGAAACAAACTTTTAATAAGAATTCTAAAGTGCTATCATATGACACAACTATATATTAAATGCAAAACAGGAAACAATACAGTAAGAGTTAAAACACTGCAAAGGGAGGAAAAGGGAAAAACTACAATTATGGCCGATTGGCCACAGGCCAGGGGATGGCGTCACGCCAGGATGGCGGCTCAGAAGATGGCGTCTAGCCAAAATGGCAGCAGGCCAAGTGATTAAAAGTTTTTAACAGCTTAGAGAAGTATTTTAACGAGTTTGCAGGGAGACCTTTTTTTCAGTATCTTCCTGCCAGAAACGGTGGCGGCGGCTTCAGATAAAGGAGAAGCCCTCGCGGCCGGAACGCGAAGGGGGGTGAGCTTCCCCCGTGTCCGAATCCAGCGGTAGATTCTCACCGAGTGAGAAATATCTCTTCTCTTACCCGATACGAGAGAGAGATGCTGACTGAGTCCCACAGCAATTCACAGCAGAGCTGGGCGCCGATAGACAGAACCAGTTCTGAGTTAGGCCCCGGGTGGGGGGCCAGGCCGCAGGCTTTCGGCCTGGACGGCAGCCAGCCCTCTCGCTGTGGCTCTTTCTCCGAAGCTGTCCGGTGTCCAAAGAGGAGGAGACTCCTCCTGGCTGCAGGTTTTAGGGAGTATCTGCCGGAAGAAATCTTTTGACCTGCACTTTTAGCCAATGGGATGCCGGGTTTATGGAACTTGTATGAAATAACCCCGATACTCTATTGGGCACATTTCCAAAACAAGGAAGTCTGGGCTCAAACTGGGACAGTTGGTCACCAGCAGGTACTGGTACCTGGAGTTATTCCTTCCCAGATACAGTTGAACTTCATGAGGTTCCTGTCTGCCTGTTTCTCCGGTCTGTTTGAGGTCCGTCTGAATGGCAGCACACCCACCTGGTCTATCAAGCACTCCTCCCAGTTTTATATCACCCGCAGACTTGCCAAGGGTGCACTCTGTCCTGATGTCTAGGTCATTAATGAAAACTTCATTAATCTTTCACTTCCTCATTTCTGTCTCCAGTGACTGCACCCATGGGAACCACTAGTTGCAGCATTATGATAGTGCCTGTGTTCTGTTTCTGTGACAGAATTTCTTGGAGAAGAGCAATCTACAAATTGGGGACATCGTTGAATTAGTGAGAGGAAAGCTGAGCAGTGGAGCCCGGCTGACACTTGGAGCTCTTACTGTCATCGATGTGCATGGTAAATGTCCAGTTTCTGGAACTCCTGTTACATCTGGGGCAGTGCTGCTCTCATTAGTTGGGTGAACTATTTGAAAGAGGCAGCTAAAATAGCTTTCTCTACCTTGAAACAACCTTTACAGTGTTATTGCAGTGTCTTTGGGCAAATGGAGATTGCTTCATCCTGCGCAACTATCTTCCATCTACTTGGAACAGGCTCTGGAATCTAGAGGAAATTAAGCTGATTCCCTATGCAAAACAGATGCAGATTCCTTTCTAACATGAAAGCCAGCCTACTGCTCTAAATGTTGATTTACTCGTACATAGCTATGTTAGTTTACTTATTTGTTGTTTTAAGTAAACTAACACAGCAGAAGTGTTTAGATTTTTCAAACAATCTGTCTCTTGCTCTGCAGCTCGTGATGTGGTTGCAAAATTGGTTGAAGACAAAATCACAGATCTGAATGACTTCCAGTGGATTTCTCAGCTGAGATACTACTGGGAGGAGAAGGATGTAATAGTGCGAATGATTACAACAGAAGCCAAATACGGTTATGAGTATCTGGGCAATTCTCTACGTCTGGTTATAACCCCACTGACAGATCGATGTTATAGGTAAGCCATTGATTTCATTTTTTGTGTTGATCTGTATTTATTTCCTTTATTATAGTTAATAATAGCAGGAACCTCAGCAGCTAAGATTTTCCTGTAGGTTTTGGAGGCATATCTTATATATCTTGTTTGCCCAAATACGGTAAAATATTTTCAATATTTAGGTTTCTGAACCAGTAGACTAATAGTCTCTCCTGTATCTAAGAACGTACTTCTGAAAAGAGCTGAACTGCTCATGGTACTGGAACTGTAAAAAACCCTACAGTAGCACTGGTCAATTAATTTGTTTGAAATAAGGCATACAGGTATGGTATGTCTGCCTGTAAAATAAATGAGGTAGTTACAGAGCCCTTCACAGATGTTTGAATGCAGTTAGCTTCCTGTTCCTCCACTTGCTTGCAAAAGCTCATTCCTCAAGGTTGAAGTATTCAAGGGCATTTGGTATTTCACTTCTGATGAGCCCTGGAGACATGGGTCATCACAGCAGGTAATTTTGTGTCTAAAGTTTAAAGAACTTTCTTTTGTGGTGTCTCCAGACAAGTATATGGTGACTATATAAAGATTTTACTTCAGCACTGAACTATGAACGCACCATCATGTAGAAGGCACTTGTAGTAAAGTGCCTATGTTAATGCCTACGCTGACAAATGCTTTAACAGTGGTGTTGAAGGAGCCACGTGGCCGGCGCATTGGCTGTAAACTGGGATTGTTATTAGGATTAGCTCAATCTAAACTAAGACTATGCAGTCAGTTGTGCCGGGTGTAGTTTCAGCACGAGCAATGAGCAAGCAGACTCTGTTCAACCCAACTTAACTGCTTTTGGTGGCAAAGCCTTTGAATGAGGATTTTGTAAAATAATCGTAGTGCTCCAGTGTTAACAGTGATCTCATTTTTAGTATGAAAATCACTTGGAGAGCAATGTGATTCCCAGGTTTATGAAACACCCTTTATACTTTCTTAGCCATTTCTAAAGAGTGACTTTATAAAGCCAGCTTCAAGTTCTTGTCACGAGTTATTGTAATCAATTTTCATTGATGTAAATGTAAGTTTTTGCAAACTCTGCTGTTTTGCTTATGGACTCTGCGTTTTCTTGTGTAATGGAGGATATACAAGGTGGACAATGTAATAAAAAGTCATTGCAGGCCAAATGGGTGAACCTGAGCTTCCACAATTAGGAATCAGTTATCAGAAAACACTGGGTTTTTTAGGGCAAGCTGCAAAGTTAGTAAATCATTTCCAGGGGGACCTGTATAGGAAAATACTTATTCATCCCTTCAGAAACAATCTGCTATTAAAGATTACCATTTCTAATGCCTGCATCCTGTTTACGTAGGACATTAATGGGTGCCTTGAAATTAAATCTTGGTGGTGCTCCAGAAGGACCTGCTGGGACTGGCAAAACAGAAACCACAAAAGATCTAGCAAAAGCACTAGCTAAGCAGGTACCAAAATACAAATTCTTTTCATTGTTTATGTTTACATATGTAGATATTTCTTGAAAAGCCATTCTTAAGCAAGTACTGCTTGGTCTGTACTTATTCTTTATTCACAAAAATAGTTGGTAAGAAGGACACATTTAGAACTATGTCTATATGGCATCCTAGTGTTGTAATCCAAAATTAGCAATAATAATCCCTTCCTATTTTAGATGCAAAGAATTTTATAGAGGGCTTTGTGTTAATACTGAGAGATGTTCTCTGTGTGTTTTTGTTGTAGTGTGTGGTCTTTAATTGCTCTGATGGTCTTGATTACAAGGCGATGGGCAAGTTCTTTAAGGGGTTGGCGCAATCTGGGGCATGGTCCTGCTTTGACGAGTTCAATAGAATTGAGGTAACATTTTAACTCAGACAAATAAAATGATAAAGCTTTAATTTAAGACACTCTTAAGACACAACTTGTTTTTTAATGAATTCAGGTGTTAGCATTCTCATTTTCTAATATTGTGTGACCTTGATACCTTAAAGCACTGGGGATTAATGTGAGGCTGCCTTACCCATTCTTTACATTTACCCTCAATTTGGGGCACTGAGTATTTCAGTCTTTCTGAAGAGCCTAAAGTCTTTATGTCCACCGAGGTGAAAGGAAAGTGCTTTTGGAGGCCTCCAGAGGGAGTTCCTGTCCACCTAACTTACATGTCTACATTCAGACAGTTGATATTTCCCGGTGGAGGCTTTTAGAAGCCTCTGTTCACCTGTCTACAGTGGCTGAATAGGGAATGGTGACATTAACTTCTAGAGGATCACTTCAAAACACAGCCAATATTTAGGCTCAGTTATAAGACACAGGGTGATTTTTCACCTGGAGGAATGCAAATATAGCCATCAAAATATATAAACAAAATTGTTTAATATTGTCTCTAAGTGTCATATGTTTTTCCATCTGTTCTGTCTCTATTAGGTTGAAGTATTGTCTGTAGTTGCCCAACAAATACTTAGCATACAGCAAGCTATTATTCGCAAACTCAAAACATTCATCTTTGAAGGGACAGAGATCTCTCTTAATCCTGCTTGTGCTGTATTTATCACAATGAATCCTGGGTATGCTGGGCGGGCAGAGCTGCCTGATAATCTGAAGGTAAATCTGGAATCCTGATTTCTTGTAGAAATTAAACAGAATTTGCAGCTTCTGATCTATAGCAATAAGAAAAGGAAAGCAGCAATTGAATAATACACCGATAACCCATTTAGGTGTATTCTACTGTGCTTTTTTGCTAAGCTTTAATAAATATTTAGAATGTATAAAATGCACAGATGAAAAGTCTCAGTCTAACCATGCTGATACCAGGTCACAGCTTTAACTGTGCTCTAAGTGGAAATTCTGCTTTACAATGGTTTGGCAATCCAAATCCCAGTTGGAATTTATTATAATTTTTCAAGTTGCTGAGAGACTGCAGAGAGATCAGTATGGTCCTAATCCTTTTCCTAGCTTTGCAACATTTTTTTGCATGTGCTTTTACAGGACATTAACCACACCATGTGCTAGTTTGTCTGTTATAAAAGTGAGAAGAATGACAGATCCCTTTTCCTCTAGTAATAGTTCTTCAGGATTGTGACTCTAACCGTCTGTTCCTTCAGTGCTCAGCAGAGACCTGTTGAAGCTCTCGATAAGATCACAGTTCCAGTAGCAATTCTAATACAATCTCATGGATTTCAGATGATTCATGAAGTCATGAAAATGGAATACAGAGTATAGAAGTTCATGAATTTATGAAGAGTTACTGTTCTTCCAAAACAAGCACAAGTTATTACCATATTCTATAGTCTAAGCTTATACCTTTTTTCTTACAGGCACTGTTTCGAACAGTTGCCATGATGGTTCCAGATTATGCTTTAATTGGAGAAATTTCACTTTATTCAATGGGATTTTTGGACTCTCGGAGGTAAGACATGCTGAATTTTCCCTCAGTTGAGTTCAATATACCTTATTCCTCTACAAATCATTTATGTGTGTTTGAGGCATATAATTCTGGAAATCTGTCCATGTTCTGTTTCTCCAGAAAGTAATTTTTAATCTTCTGCTTTATCATCAATGCTCATTGACCACCTCATGTTGACAGATACATTCATCTATACAGGATCATTTGGAAAATGTGTCATAATACCAAACAATTTCAAAATGGCATACACATTCTCTGCTGTGGCATCATTTACAGTTCTGCTTCCTAGGTGTTTTGGGACATCTTATCAACTAATATGTCTGATCATCACTTCAGTTGCTTTCTGTATAGAGGTACTTAGATTATTTTCCTTGCATGGTGAGATATTTTCATTCTACATGTGATATTTTAATATCCACAGTCTTGCCCAGAAAATTGTTGCCACTTACCGTTTGTGCTCTGAGCAGCTGTCATCTCAGCATCACTATGATTACGGAATGCGTGCTGTTAAATCTGTCCTGACAGCAGCAGGAAACTTAAAACTGAAGTACCCAACTGAAAATGAAAGCGTATTGTTACTTCGGGCTTTGCTGGATGTTAACTTGGCTAAATTCTTGGCACAGGATGTGCCACTGTTTCAGGTGAGCTCTCAGGTTGGTGTGTTTTAAGTTTCTTCATTATAAAAACCTGCAGAAACAGGTCATTATCTTAGAGCTGTTGGATCTAGATGCTGCCATATTAGTGTAGAGTTATTTCAGTCCACTGATCTGGATGAACTCTTTGGTTCTGTTAGTATTATTTTGAAAAACAAACTTTCAGTGGTGGCTTTTAAGTTATTCTATAAAATGTTTTATAAGCTATCTTGCTAGAGGTCACCTTGTGCTGTTTCGTTCGTGGAAATAGTTTTTTGAAGTTTGCATTCTGGCTTTGTGCTGCAAAAGAGATGTGGACAACTGAATTACCGTCAATTAGAAATTTGAAACCAGAATGAAAATGATGAATTTTCTGTTTGCAATCTGCTTTAATAAGAAAGAAAGACTATGCTAAGTTACAGAGCAATTGGTATTAAAGACCTAAAATCTAAGGTACAGGCACACACAGAATCATTGCTCTGAAATCTGAGAACACACACTCTTCTGTTTAATCACTAAAATTCTTTCAATCACTTTCATATCCTTTTCTGTAATACTTTTTGGGCAAATTTGCAGAGAATTAAGCTTCCTTGTACAGTATCAGTGTGCATATGAAAAGTGCAGGCACTTGTTTCTGTCTCATGCATACAGAATAATTCCATGGCCACAGTTTGCCTAGAAGTTGGTTTTGTCCAGCTGAGGACGTTTCCTCTTAAGCTCCTGTTAACTGCATGAATATTGTTTTACTTGTAGATTTTTATGTTTTGAGAATTTTCCCTTGTTGTAATCTGTGTTTATATACGGTACTATTCTGTCTTTCCTTAACAGGGCATCATATCTGACCTGTTTCCTGGAGTGGTTCTTCCTACACCTGATTATGACCTGTTTGTCCAGGCATTAACTGAAAATATAAAAAAAAAGAATCTTCAACCAGTTCCATGGTTCATTGGAAAAATTATTCAGGTATATTTTCACATACTTACTTCTGGGGAAGAAAAGTGTGAGAGCAGAAAGATTCTTCATTCACTGTCTGTCATGAACAAATAGGTAATAGTTTCCATGATTGATTACTAGAATATTATGAACAACAGGTTTTTACTGAGTAAAAATGATGGCATTAAACCCTGCTTTGCTCACAGTGCTTTTTTCACTTCAGCCAACCTGTGAAGGAGCTAATGTGTGCAACCACATCTTAGTTCTTATGAATCAGGATAGAAAATTAAACTGAATCTCTTCCTAGCTGAGGCAGTGTAGCCTAGTGAACAGAGCTCTGGGCTGGCTCCGCTCCCAGTTCTACTCCCAGTCTCCTTGAGAGGTCTTGAAAGGGGTGACATTTCTCACCCTGGTTTATGTTTCACTTCCAGCTCTGTGTTCCCATTGTCTCCCATTTACTAGTTTTAGTGACATTGTAAAGAATGCTTAAGTTCTGTTTGTTTGTTTATTCTTGTGAGTAGTGCAGCCTAGTGACAGTGGAAGGCAAGGGCAAAAATGTGTGGCCTGTGACAGGATCATGAGGGACCCCACCAACAGCAGTTCAGACTTCATGGCTCATGTTCAGACTTGGCTTATGCTGCTTTGCAAACCATGCTTTATCTTTAATTTAAATAGAGGTAGTAGTAAATGGTTAGGAATTTAAGCTAAACCAGAAAGTATCTGCCTTAACCTGAGATTTAAGAGAAAATCTCAGGGATTCTTCTTACAGATCTAGTTGAAGGTGTTCTGTTTGAAGGTTTTGACTTGAGTTATGGCAAGATCTTGTGGGATGACTGAAGAAATTACTACCCTTGCAGTCAGCCTCTGTGGAACCAGTTAGATGACAGGTCCTCAGACCTGTAGTTTCAATCCCTTTGTATTAGCTTCATTGATAACCACTGATTTCAGTTTAGGCTTTTACACTGGGTTGTGATCTGTATTGTCTGGTTAGTGCACTCACACCCTGTTCAAAGATGCTGTTATGGCTAAAGCATGACATTTAGCAAGGGGAAAGGGAGGTTCTCTGGGGGCAGAGACTTCTTAAATTATATCAGCCAGAACTGCCAAAATGATATGACTGCTTTCTGATTGGAGTTAACGCTTTGGTCAGCCTTAATAGAGTGCAGATATTCAGCTGATATTTTGTCCTGTCATGTCTGAGCGCAGGAGAGACTCCTCTGGTTTCAAACACATTATGCTTGCTTTTGGGCTGTGTTAGTCAATCTCTTGTCACTCATACAGATATACGAAATGATGCTGGTGCGTCATGGTTTCATGATTGTTGGAGATCCTTTGAGTGGGAAGACCTGTGCATACAAAGTGCTAGCTGGAGCCCTTGGCGATTTGTGCGCAGGTAACACTGTTCAGCCACAGACTGCTCATTAAATTAAGTTAATTCTAGGATTAATGTTTTCCCTTTGCAGAGATATGCCCAGGTTGTTGATTGTCCTGTATTCTGCTTACTTGACTGGAGGGTTTCTATTCATTGAACTATTTTTGTTTGGTATATTTATCTGAAATTATTTTTGTCTGCGTTTACTGGAAAAGTAAAACATACTAATAGGTGTATGCTTTTATGAATTTTGTTAAGCATTGTATTTGTGCATAACACTCTTGAAAAAGACTAGCTCTGATAGGGAGACTGTAAGTAGCTCCCATAAACATAAAATCTATTAAGCTCTGCTTTTTCTTTTTTCCATGTTCATTTGCACACAGGACTTTGTTCTTTCCTTGTACAAGTAGCGGAAGTTCTTATTTACTGCTACCTAGCTGCCAAATGTCTAGAGTTTTTTTGCCTTGGGCAGCTGAAGTAGGATCCTCAGAAATCTTCTTGTTCTGTCCTTCAGTTGCTGAATTAAATTAACCTGTCAAAGTCTCAAGCTCCTCTGTTTGTCTTTTTACACAGCAAAATTGATGGGTGAATTTGCTGTTGAGTACAAAGTTATTAATCCCAAAGCAATTACTATGGGACAGTTGTATGGCAGTTTTGATCCTGTAAGCCATGAGTGGACAGATGGAGTTCTTGCAAATGCCTTCAGAGAACAAGCATCTTCTACCACAGATGATCGGAAGTGGATTATTTTTGATGGCCCAGTGGATGCAGTTTGGATAGAGAACATGAACACTGTGCTGGATGATAATAAAAAGGTAGCCTAATTTTTGCCAGTAACCTCATCCTTGAATATACATACTTTATTTTAGTAGTAGCAATATTGTTGCCATGGTAGTCAAAGGAGGTGTGAGACTCAGGAAAAGCTGATGTGCTTAAAAACATTGCTTTTTTTTTGTCCAGTTATGAGTTGGTTTAGTAGATGATACTAAGCTGTTACTTCTCCCTAGAAGCCTTGTCTTGCTCCTACTTTATTGAAATGAGATTGCTCAGTGAGGCTTATTTATTGACCCTTTTAGGAAACTGAAATATGTAAACTCAGTTCTGTATCTGAAAACTGAACTTCCTTAAATTACTTAGTGAATAAATTAACTAAAAAAAGCTGCAGGTCATAACTGCTTTTCCTTGCAGAGTTATTTAAAGATAGAGCATTGTTCTCTGTGTCTCTGCAAGTCATTACAGTAACTCATGGAAAAGTTGAGATAAGATCAGAAAATATGTGTTATGAGAACATGAATGAATGAGGAATGACACTAAGTAGAATATTCAGTCATTTTATGACAGGCATTGCTTTGACTAGGTAATATTTACGTGATGTTTTTCTTCTAGCTGTGCTTAATGAGTGGGGAAATAATTCAGATGAATTCAAAAATGAATTTAATCTTTGAGCCAGCAGACTTAGAGGAGGCATCTCCAGCAACTGTCAGCAGGTAATGTGAAAGTATTCAGACTTGAACTGTCTCACCTTGCACTTCTATTTCTGTACCATAGCTGTCTGTTCTTCCCAGGTGTGGTATGATCTATATGGACCCACAACAGTTAGGTTGGAAGCCACTGAAGGATTCCTACATGAACACACTGCCTCCAAACCTGCAGGAGGAACACCGAGAGCTGGTGCGAGACTTAAATTTTTTACATAGGTCTAATTTAGAAGATTAACCTCAAGGTGATGTTCACAGTTTGCCAACTTGAAGGCAGGCCTGCAGAATCAAACTTTTGGAAGTACTTTCATGATTTAGCATGTACTAGATCTCTTGGAGACTTGTAAATAAGTTTGTAGAGGTGAATGTCAAATGTTGTTGCAAGGAAAGTGCATGAGAGCTGGAGATGCCATAAGTACTAGAAATGGAATGTGGGAGTTACTCTGAGTTAAAATGTTTTGAACTCATCCTTCTGTTGAAGACATCTAGAGTTTAGGTGGCAAGTTTAGAAGTAACTTGTGTTATCTATTAGATAATGACAGTGTGACTTTTTGATCACTTCCGTACTGCCTCACACAGGTCCCTTCCTGGTCTTCTTCCTGCTGACTTAAGAGAATTTCTGATGCCTTATGTTTGAGAGAGAATTGAAGGACAGTGGGAAACGTGGCAAGTCCTGCATTGTTTTAAAGCCATTTCCTTTTCTCCTGGCAGGTCAATAACATGTTTATGTGGCTGGTCCAGCCCTGTTTAGACTTTATTCACCTTCATTGCAAAGCTATTGTACAAACATCCCCTATTCATCTGAGTTATAGCTTGATGAAACTCTTTACCTGTCTGCTTGGTAAGTACCCTAAGCTTTATTCTTTTTATTTCAAATTTTCTTTTTTTTTTCCTGCTGTGTCCCATAACAAGACAGATGTTGTCAGATGCAAGGAAATACCAAAGGAATTCCTTTACTGTTGAGATCATACAACACAAGTCCTTTCTCACTGACCAGTATTAATATGCTTTGCCTAGCATACAGAGCTTTCACATTTGGACGCTGATGTCATTACAAAACTGAACGTGATCTTGTGAGTGTATTCCATATTTTTGCTTGCTGTTTGCTAGCATCTGAAGAAAATAATTAGGACCCTTTCTAAGTATTTTTTCTTCTCATTGGTTATTATTTGTAAACAGTATTTTACACAAACAAGACCCTCACTCTGTAGATTGGCTTTGTTCCACTGAAGACAATGCTCTAAGTTTGTCTCAGAATACTTTTGGAAAAATGCATTTTGAATTGGGATTTATGGTTATTGATGACATTTAACTAATATTCAAAATATGTGTTTCAGATGAAATAAAGCAGTCTGAGGAAGAGGAGAAGGAAAGCATGTCTAGCCAGCATACCATCTTGTGGCTGCAGGGGCTTTTCCTTTTTGCTTTGGTTTGGACACTTGGTGGGATCATTGATGCAGACAGCAGAAAGAAATTTGATTTGTTTTACCGCAACTTGCTAACAGGAATGAATGATGAAAACCCACGCCCTGAAAGTGTGAAGCTTACGAGAAACAGTATCTTCCCAGAAGAAGGTGCTTCTTCATAACTGTACTTGCCTGGCCTTTTATAAAGGAATTAGAAAACTCGGCACCGAGGGGAGAATAGAGTGCCTGGCAGATGTTAAGTCTGCAGCAGAGCAACCATCTGCCAAGCCTTGGGCTGCACAGTTGGGTGCTCTTTCCTGGCTCTTTTAACCAGGAGTAGCATATGACTCATGTTGTATTCTAACAATGTAGATGAATCCAACCTAAAACAGTTTGCTGATGATAATGGCAGGGTGTGTGTGTTCGTGTGTGTGTGTATCTTGTGTACTCACAATGTTGGATGTCTCACACCAAAATGATTGAAGTTTGTTTTTATTCTTTAATCAGTGGGCTTTCCTATGTTGTGTTTTTCAATTAACAGGAAGTGTTTATGACTTCTATTTTTACAAGCGTGGCAGTGGACAGTGGAACATGTGGACAGATTATATCACAAAGGAAGAGCAAGTTATCCCTCCAGGGGCTAAGGTTCACATTGATATCTTTCATTATAGAAAATAATTATTTGACTAAATGATTTAGAGGTATAAATCAACTACCTTAGCCCGCTCTGATTCTACTACATCAGGCAGTTTAATGTTTGATCTGTAACATTCCATTAATCTCTGCAGGTTCCTTTTCATGCTTATGTCTTAATTCTGGTACCATCAATATTGAAAGTTTGGCACTGCAGGTGAACATGGAGCCCTGAGGTTGGCTGGTGTTTAAAATTTTTTATTCTGCTTTTGTCTGTGTAATAGCATTTGATGTTGTGGAAATCCTGGTAGGAACTGAATTTCTGTTCCTTTTTTTTTTTTTTCCCCTGTGGTTGATATCATGATATTATAGTGTAAGCTAATCAGAGAAAGCAAATGAAGAGACTTCCTACTTCTTTGGAATTTGGAAAGCAGTACTGGGAGTCCTGGATCCCCTCCATTTCCAAATAGGGTCACTCATGTTTTGATGGCAGCTGTGAACTCCAGGGAAGAGTAGCACAGCAGAGATCTGCAAAAAGTACCTATTCTGCAGATGAAATTTCAAGAAAACTTAAGTGATATTTGTCCAGCTTTTCATTCCATTGTAGTTGCAATCGTCTTGTCTATTAAGTACACGAGAGATGTAAGATTACATTTTATTCTGCTGTCTAAAATCTTTTTCTGGTATCTAGTGCACAGCTGCTAATGCTAAGTGGAAGACAAGGAAGCGGGGAAAAAATATCCATAGCACTGTTCCTTTCTCTTTGCACAGTAGGCAAACAGAATTAAGCCATACCTAACCCTGCAATTCTTTTTCTGGGCTTTATATAATGTCTAGGAACCACAGTATACATAGTACTAGTTGTGCTATTTACTGTGTAAACCTGTGCAAACACTGAACAAGAAGTGGGGCCTTACTATCTACCAGAACCGTGTTATAGCCTAAGTTTCCAGAGAAAAACATTTTCAAAAAATGCATTTGTGCTACAGGCTTCCTGTAGTTGCTTGTAAATATTGATCTTGATTAACGAATTAGATGTTTGATTTTCACGTGCTGTTTTTACTTTCCTGTATAACAGGTATCTGAGCTGATCATTCCAACAATGGAAACTGCCAGACAAATGTTTTTTCTTAAAACATATGTGGGACATAATGTCCCTTTGCTTTTTGTGGGTCCCACTGGCACTGGAAAATCAGCTATAACAAACAATTTTCTACTACAACTTCCAAAACAAAAATACATCCCAAGCTTCATTAACTTCTCTGCAAGAACCTCTGCTAACCAAACCCAGGATAGTATTATGTCCAAGCTGGACAGAAGAAGAAAAGGATTATTTGGACCTCCTTTGGGGAAGAAAGCTATAATATTTGTGGGTAAGACAGTTTTTACAGGGTTTTTATAAAATTTGAATTCTGGCTTTAGGCAAAGGAAGTGATTCACTGGGACTAGTAATTTGGATTGACTCAGTGCTCTTTGGATTTTTTCAGGCATCCAAAGAAGGATTAGCACTGCCCCCTGCTGAAAGGCTTCTAACTGTTTACGTGGTGGTTGTCTTCCGTAGTGTGGCAGAAGGACACGAAATAAAATAAAACAGAATCACCAACCACACTAAGTTAAACCACCACCTCAAAGTATGCCTGCGATGTATAATGGCATGTGATTCTGGTAGTTTAATGGAAAACAAGAATAACAAGACACGACATCTTTCTACCTCTAGTTCAGTTTTTTTTTTCTTAGCTTTGAAAGAAAACTATAATTCCTAAATGCTGAGGTTTTTTATTCAATGTCTATGTCCTCTGTAGATGACCTAAACATGCCTGCAAAGGAAGTGTATGGAGCCCAGCCACCTATTGAGCTTCTCAGACAATGGATTGATCATGGTCACTGGTATGACAAGAAAGATACGTCTAAGATTAATGTCGTAGATGTGCTGCTTGTTTCAGCTATGGGTCCACCTGGGGGAGGCAGGAATGATATTACAGGTAGGAAATACATTACTATGGCAAGTAGTTAACTGACTGAAGTTAAGAGGCAGGTTCAATTTTGCTGATGACAAATTCTCAATTTATCTATTCCTTGTTAACCTACAGGTACATTCACTGGGAGGGTCATTCCAAATAGAAGTCTGTATGCTCAAGATCAAATCTGTACCTTTTCCAGGGGGAGTTTAATTAAACTATGAATGATGAAAATAATTCTAAAATTAGAGGATTAGAGTGTTGGACACTTTTTCCATTTTCTATTCTTTGGAAAAGGGAGGGAATACATCTTCTTGCCAAGTCTTTCTGGCAGTTCTCTTCTGAAGCTGTATTTCCTGCTGCTAAGATAGGCTGCCTGCATTTACTTACAAGCATGTTGCCTGCAAGTCCATGATTCATAAGGGAGGTTATTATTTTCTAACACAGAAGCTATGTCAGTAAAAGCCCCAATGTAGCTACAGCTACACTGTTATAAGGCACTTCATGCTACTTTGCTTCATATAAACACTCTAATACATATATGTGCTCTGAGGAGGCTTTATTAAAATAACTATTCTGATACAGCTAAATTTGTAAAATTTACTAGTGTATAGATTGAATTTTTTAGATGAAACTCGGTAACAGGACACTTGATTTTGTAAAGTTTTACTGTGTCAAATCAAAATCAACAGGACTAATGTGAATGGAAAATGAAATTTGGGTAATAGGGGCCTTGTTGTAAGGGAGAGTCATGTTTTTCATATTAGAAACAGTTATTCTAAGTGAAGTACTGATGTAAAATATATACCAGTTTATATTTCTTTTGCATCACTGCTGGGGCAGAAATTTGCCAGAAAAAAACCCATGGAGCTGAAGCCAGATTCAAATGTTGATTGAGTGACAGTCAATCCTAGAATTTGATGGCTGAAAGGTGGAAAAATGTTTGGACATTCCTAAATCTTTCTGCATCTTTTTGTGTGTACTACAGGACGCTTCACACGGCACTTGAATATTCTATCTATCCATTCTTTTGATGATGATATATTAACCAAGATTTTTACTGCAGTTGCTGATTGGCATTTCAGCAAAGGCTTCGAGCCTGTGTTTCTAAGGTAATGTGAAATATTTCCTGTAACACCTTTTTTGATATATTTCCTGTAATATCTCTTCTCCTGTGGTTTATCTACAGAGTTAAAATTGTATCTCTTTTCCCTCTTAAGGCTGGGTAAGACGATGGTCCAAGCAACAATGGTGATTTATAAAATGGCAGTTGGTAATTTTCTCCCAACTCCTTCAAAATCCCACTATGTCTTTAATCTACGGGATTTTTCCAGGGTTATTAAAGGAGTGCTGCTCTGTCCACACACTCATTTGCAAGTAAGTTGTAGTTTAATTATGTTGTTGCAAGAAAGAGCAATAGAAAAAGTAAATTAGTCTTAAAATTTATCAGTAAGTAAACATCTCAAAATACATGAGCTCTCATTTCAATAGATTTACAAGGTCTAAAATCAGGATCATCTCTGAATACCTTGCTATATATTTTCTGTGTCCGAAGGAGACAGCTGTCATTTGTTAGGATTCTTTACTTGTATTACAGTTGCACCCAGAGGTCCAAGGCCCATCTGTTAAAGCCTGTACATCATGTCGGACGGTCACTTCTCTTGAACTTGCAAACTAAATATACAAAAGAAACAAATGTGTGAAAAGTCTCAGCATCTCTCTTTTACAAATGGTGGGTTCATCAGTGAACAAGACAATAATTTGCCTGTTGACACAAATGAATATTGATAGACCTATGTGTTTTTCATCCTTCTACTTTTTTCATCTATTTTCAGTAAAATGTCAGGTTAAATGAGTATTAGAAGTTTTATTTCTATTGGGGGAATGTTTTTGGTGCAAAAAAAACCCCAAACAAAACAGCCACAAGCCATTTGGGCAGGGCTTAGGTTAGAGCCCATGAGCCATATCTTTGAAAGATTTATTATTTACTTTGTTGGAAAGGTGGGGATATTTGATACACTAGAGAAAAATGCTTTGACATGGGAGTCCTGGTTTGTATTGGCAGGAAGGACAAGATGATAACTAGGTAAGGAAGCTGGTTAAGTTAGCAAATGCTGAGCCATGTGCTGAACGGCTTGGAACTGAAAGATTCCCACTGAGTTTAGTGCAAGATATAGCAGGGTCCAGATGGACATTCCTATCCTTTTGTTTTTAAACAAACCCTGCCTGAGCTGTATTTACCTATTTTCTTGTATTTGCATTTTCAGAATGAAGATAAACTGATCAGACTTTGGATTCATGAGGTTTACCGAGTTTTCTATGATCGCTTAGTTGATGAGGAGGACAGGAAGGTATTCTTTCAGATGGTAGAAGAGACAACATCAAATAGCTTCAGGCAGAGCATTAGTAAGGTATTTTTTGGGTAATGTGATGGGACCAAGAATGAGACTGATGCATTTTCAGAAATACTTAGACATTGAGATTACATCAGTATTGGACAAATTTTGAATTATTTTGATCAGTGCATTTAAAAAGTATGGATGGCCTTCTATTCAGTATTAAGTATTACACATATTCTTAGTCAAGTTAATACAAATTACTTCAAAAGGATTCTGTGTTGGTACAGAGACAATCTGGAATAAGTGTATTACACAATATTTATCTGGGCTTTTGCTTAAGTGAATATTTGGATGAGCCAATGGGAGTAGTGGGTACTTTTCTGAGAAGCCTTTTGGGAACTTGTCTTATATTTGACTGCAAATTTTCTCTGTGAAGTATGGATATGTGGAAACTTGCATGTCACCTACACATCTTCCCCATTTAGGTGGCTTTTTGTGTTCTGGTTTTTTTTTTTTTTTTCAGACTAAGGTAATAACTGGAATAGCTGGGAAACCGTGCTTCCCACAGTATTATTACTGTGTAGATAAGAATGATTATGACTTTAAGGAAAATAATCCTCTAATAGTTTGAATTATCTGTTTATTCTTGTCTTTTCTCTAGGTACTGAGTCATCTCTCACCTACTGGAAAAATCTCTGATGATGATATTCGCAGCCTGTTCTTTGGAGACTATTTGAAGCCAGACAGTAATGTAAAAGTGTATGATGAAATCACAGACTTAAAGCAACTGACAACTGTGATGGAACACTACCTTGAGGAATACAACAATATCAGCAAAGCACCAATGTCCTTAGTCATGTTCAAGTTCGCTATCGAGCATATCTCAAGGATATGCAGGGTATTGAAACAGGATAATGGACATCTGTTGTTGGTGGGGATTGGCGGGAGTGGTCGACAAAGTGCCACCAAGCTGGCCACCTACATGAATACCTTTGAACTCTTTCAAATTGAAATTACAAAGTCCTATGGAATCAGTGAGTGGAAAGAAGATGTAAAACGAGTCATGCTGAAAGCAGGAGCTGGTAACAAGAATGTGTCCTTTTTGTTCTGTGATAATCAAATAAAGGATGAAGCATTTGTAGAAGATATCAACATGCTTTTAAATACTGGTGATGTGCCAAATATCTTTGCAACAGATGAGAAAGCTGAAATTTTTGAGAAAATGCAAGGCGCAGCAAGGATGGAGAACAAGAAAATTGAAGCCACTCCCCTTGCTATGTACAATTTCTTTACTGAAAGGGTGAAGAAAAATTTGCATATTGTCTTAGGTGTGTATACAATGTGTTATTTATTAGAATGTTTTTTCTTAGGCTTAGATTTTCTGCTTCCTAACTGCAAACAAACTTAGGTAACAGTCATGATTTTTTTCTTCTAGCCATGAGTCCTATTGGAGATGCATTTCGGAATCGATTACGGATGTTCCCTTCACTGATAAACTGCTGCACTATTGATTGGTTCCAAACCTGGCCTACAGATGCTTTGGAAATGGTTGCTAGCAAGTTTTTAGAGGATGTTGAACTTGAAGATGACATTAGAAAAGAGTATGAGTTTATCTATCATGAAACATATGAAGCAAAGCTTTTGTTCCCCTCTCCCTTGCACCCCCAGCACACTTGACAGGAAACTGTCCTTATAAATGGACAAAGCTAACCCAACACTGGCATTTCAGTGCAAGTCAAAGTTACCCAGATACATATATCTGATGTTTCTGAAAATCAGGCCACTCTTCAAAAGGAGTCTAAAATATTTCTTTGAATGGAGAAGAAACAATTCTGCCTTCACTAACACTAATATAATTTTATAAGCTTAAAGTAGTTTCCTCATAATTAACATAAAGACAGATTGTATTTTCATAATGATGTGGAATAACTTTCTCTAGGGTTGTGTCAATGTGCAAATATTTCCAAGAAAGCGTGAGAGAGCTGTCTGTCAGCTATTACACGACACTGCGAAGACACAACTATGTGACACCAACTTCATACCTAGAATTGGTTCTTACCTTTAAGACTCTGCTGAATAGCAAAAGGCAAGAAGTTGACATGATGAGAACTCGATATCTTATGGGACTTCAAAAACTTGACTTTGCATCTTCACAAGTAAGTTTCAGATGAAAACACTGAATATGTGCCATATGCATACTTTAGTATGGGGTCTATAACCACACCCTCCCCCCCATTAAATTTGTGATGCTATTGATAATTTTCTATAGAAAGCTAGCAGGAAAAGTTAGATAACTGCTTAGTCGTTTGAAGAAATTGTGGTATGTAAGTTCAGATTATAGTACTTAATAGAAAGCTAAATTAAATTTATGTTATTCATTAAATGTTGAAGGAATAAACCTTACAAATGTCATTATTTTCTCAAAATCTTATATGGAGAATTCATGTCTCAGTGTCCTAGTACTTATTACCCCTTTCAAAATAGGGGAGAAGTTGAAGAATGTTGTAAGACAATAATAAACATTAATTCCTGAGAGATTCCCAGTAGGAAATCGATCAGGTTCTAGGTAAATAACCCAGTTTTTCAACCCATGCCATCCAGCAATTGATATTCCAAGTTGCAAAGTAAAGGGGCTTACAAACACTTGCTGGATGAAGAAGAACATCCAGCTGTCACTGGATGTCACTGTCATTGAGTTGTTGCTGTCACTGATTCTGTGTTTCCTTCCAAGTTTTGTTTGGATTTTTTTTTCCACCTGTGCAATAAAGAATTATTTGGGGTTCCATAAACTGAAACCAACTGTGAGGAAACAAATACAATTAATCAATTTATTTCTCATTATTGAAATAAAGTGGATCATAAAAAAGCAAGGGTATTGTATTGGTGACAAAAAAAAAATCTTTTTAAAAAAATCTTTTCAGTTAAATTTAACATCTCAGTAAAAATAAGCTAGAGAACTATTTTAATAATTATTTACATCAAATGTCCCATTTTAGATTGTACTAATAGAGTGTTTTCCAATCTTTCTCCCTAAGACATCAAGAAGTGAAATGCATGTAATGTTTACACAAATATTTTCTTAATTTCCTGCTATGTTTATCAGGTTGCAGAGATGCAGAAAGAACTAACTGCCCTTCAGCCTGAACTGATTCAAACTTCTGCAGAAAAAGGCAAAATGATGATCCAAATTGAAAAGGAAACAAGTGAAGTAGATGCAAAGAAGGAACTGGTGTCAGCAGATGAAAAGGAGGCTAATGAAGCAGCAGCTGTTGCTAAAGCTATTAAGGTAGTTACAAGGGCTTGAGCCTGGAGCTGATGGGTTCCAAGTCTTTCCAAGTAAATGAGAGTTGTGATGATGAGTTAATGGGATGATCCAAGCTCTTAAGTAACAAAGGTGCAAGAGGTGATGAATGACAAGTTCCTAATACAAACAAGGTAAAGTTTGGCTGTTTGGAGTATGACTGTACCTCACAGTATTGCACAGCTTCCCTTTCTAGTTCACATCCCCAAAGCTGTATAGCTCTTATTGCTGTACGAATATATTCTCCTTCTCAAGAGATTCAGTAATGAGGTTATACTGTTTCCAGGCCCAAAGACAGTTCATTTACAGTTAGCTGAGGTAATTTGGCATAGTGCTGCATGGAGCCCTATTAGACATAACCTAAGAGATATTGCCATATCAAGACGTTTGTAGCACAGAATTTCCTGTGGGAAGCTGCAGGATTCCTTAATATTTATTTTGTAACTAGTTGGAAATGTCAGTGATAGATAAAATAGATAATTACTGGTATCTGAGTACATGATAAAGAGTTTAAGCTACACAGTATATATCTTTTACTTGATCAGCACTGTAAGATTTAACTAAAAACAACTTTATCTAACTTGTATTTTAATTCTCCTTGTCAGACCAGAGAGACTTTGGTCTTGAAAGCTTGTTTGGCTTTTTCAGCTCTCAGTTCAGCTTATGGAAGTTACTAATTTCTGTACAAACCTTTCCTCTTTAAACTGTGCAGACAAATTGTGAAAGTAGTTTTCTCTCCAAGAAGCACAATGTTGTGAAGGTTCTCCAAGGCTGTGCTGTAGAGGGTTAATCAGGTTGCAGACCTGGTATTGTATGAAGGTTTACAGGCTTCTGCCCAATGTCTTAACAGGACGAATGTGAAGGAGACCTTGCTGAGGCCATGCCAGCTTTGGAGGCAGCACTTGCAGCTCTTGATACCTTGAATCCTTCAGACATCTCTCTTGTGAAATCCATGCAGAATCCACCTGGTCCTGTTAAGCTTGTCATGGAGAGTATCTGTGTCATGAAGGGAACTAAACCCGAGAGAAAGCCAGATCCAAGTGGCAGTGGTAATGATGTGATATTTGTTATCTCTGCCCTAAGAATGCTTGGGGTACCGCTGTGTTGTGCTGGTGACGTGCTTCTGGCGTAAATGCACCTGCGTGCACTAAAAGTGACTTATAACTACACTGAATAGCCAAGAGCTGCTTTTGCCGTTGTAACGTACTGCTTTTGCTTGACGCCATCATACAACCTTTGTAAATGTGATCCCAGCCGCCAGCACAAAGTCATCTCTTCAACTTGCTTTGCCCCAATCTTGATTTGCATTGCCTTGAGGAACTCTGGGAGCTGGAGGTGTGCTGTGCGCCATTCACCTGTATTTTCCCCTCTAATTCCTGCTACTAAACTTTATCAGTTATGCTGGGAGAAAAAATTCTAGCTATGCCCCTGCCATAGGTAATTACTCTAACAAGCTCTTTCTAGATGGGTTATGTTGTTATTGTGGGATTGCACAGGACTTGCGAGGTAGGAAAGAGACCTTTTTCTTTCACTTTTCTTCTACCTTATGCCTCCACAGTTCAATCCTCCATAACTGAAAATAAGAATTCTATAAATGGCTTTCATCCAAAACTGTCTTATCTAGATTAGGAAAAAATGCTTCCACATAGGTACTGATTTATCTAATAAACTAGGCTAAGAAAGACTGTATAGTAATTTGTTTCCCTTATTTTGCTTGGTTGATTTAGAATTAATATGTAATTAATAAATATGACATCAGTTATTGATATGAAGTTCCTCTCTGAATTTCTTTAGGTAATGATTTTCCCAAACTAGTTAACAGTGGTTGCATACTAAAATTCCATTGCAAAATCGATGTTAATTCTTGATATTATGTTTCAAGTATTTGTTTCAGTGTGAACATGCATGTTTTAAGCCTGATTTTAGTGTTATTTGCAATACAGGTAAAATGCTAGAAGACTACTGGGGGCCATCTAAAAAAATTCTTGGAGATCTGAAATTCCTTGAGAGCTTAAAGACGTATGACAAGGACAATATTCCTCCCGCTATAATGAAGAGAATTAGAGAGAGGTTTATTGATCATCCAGATTTTCAGCCAGCTGTCATAAAAAATGTCTCATCTGCCTGTGAAGGACTATGCAAGTGGGTGCGAGCCATGGAAGTGTATGACCGTGTTGCAAAAGTGGTTGCCCCAAAGCGCGAACGTTTGAGAACTGCAGAAGGATTACTGGACATTCAAATGCAGAAGCTAAAAACAAAACAAGCAGAACTTAAGAAGGTAGTTGATCACCTCCAAGCTTTGAATGATGAGTTTCAAAACATGAATGACCGGAAGAGAGAATTAGAAAATAATATTGAACTCTGCTCACAAAAACTTGTGAGAGCTGAACAGCTAATTAGTGGTCTTGGTGGAGAGAAAGATAGGTGGACAGAGACTGCACGATTATTAGGAATTCGGTACATAGACCTTATAGGAGATGTGTTGTTATCATCAGGAACTGTGGCTTATTTGGGAGCCTTTACTGTCGATTACCGCCTAAAATGTCAAAAGCAATGGCAGGTCCTGTGCAATGAAAAGAACATACCATGCTCCAGTGATTTTAGCTTAAGCAATACATTAGGGGACCCAGTCAAAATCCGTGCATGGCAGATTGCTGGATTGCCAGTTGATTCTTTTTCCGTGGACAATGGCGTAATTGTTTCTAACTCAAGAAGATGGGCTTTAATGATAGATCCTCAAAGGCAAGCTAACAAGTGGGTTAAAAATATGGAGAAAACAAACAAGCTGTCAGTTATCAAATTATCTGACACACATTATGTGAGGACTTTAGAAAATGCTATTCAGCTTGGAACACCAGTCTTGCTAGAAAATATTGGTGAAGAACTAGATGCTTTCATAGAACCCATTTTATTAAAGCTAACATTCAAACAACAAGGAGTAGAATACATGAAATTAGGGGAAAATATAATTGAATATTCAAGCGATTTCAGGTTTTACATTACAACCCGCTTAAGAAATCCTCATTATCTTCCTGAAGTGGCTGTGAAAGTTTGTCTACTCAACTTCATGATTACACCTTTGGGTCTTCAGGACCAACTTCTCGGAATTGTAGCCGCAGAGGAAAAGCCTGAGCTAGAAGAAAAGAAAAATAAACTGATTATAGAAAGTGCAGCCAACAAGAAACAACTAAAGGAAATAGAAGATAAAATCCTGGAGGTCCTTTCCAGTTCAGAAGGAAACATCTTAGAAGATGAAACAGCAGTTAATATTTTGTCTTCATCCAAAGAGTTATCTGAAGAAATCTCTGAAAAGGAAAAAATTTCCTCTGTAACTGAGATGCAAATAGATTCTACTCGAATGGGGTATAAGCCAGTGGCTGTTCATTCAGCTGTTGTCTTCTTCTGCATCTCTGATCTGGCAAACATTGAACCTATGTACCAGTATTCATTAATTTGGTTCATTAACTTGTACGTTCAATCTATTGCTAAAAGCAAAAGGAGTGAAGATCTAGAAGAGCGAATTAGGAATATAATTGAGCATTTCACGATAAGCATCTATAATAATGTCTGTCGTTCACTGTTTGAAAAGGATAAACTGTTATTCTCCTTCCTTCTGACAGTAGGCATTTTGAAGGGAAAAGACCAGATAGATGATGAGGTTTGGCGTTTCCTACTGACAGGAGGTGTTGCTCTTGATAATCCTCACCCCAATCCAGCTTCAGACTGGCTATCTGACAAGTCGTGGGCTGAGCTCGTACGTGCATCTAGTCTGACAAACCTCCAGGGACTAATGGAACACGTAAGAGAGAGTTCTTCAAAGTGGAAACTAATATATGACTCTGTAAGACCCCATGAAGAAGCCTTCCCTGATGCGTGGAGCACACTGATGGGGTTAGATCGCATGGTTATTCTCAGATGTTTGAGACCTGATAAAATTATTCCAGCAGTGCAGCAGTTCATTGGGGAAATTATGGGAAGAACATTTATTGAACCTCCTACTTTTGATCTGGGAAGAAGTTACAGTGATTCAAATTGTTGTGCCCCTTTAATTTTTGTATTATCACCAGGTGCTGATCCTATGGCAGGTGAGATTGGTATTAAAAAAATCGGTTTTTACCTTGTTAAAGGTCACTGAGTGTGACTAAACTGACAATGCTGTAGGCCCCCTCATTTGATCTTTAAAGTGTCTTTAAAGTACAATACAGCAATGATGGAATAGCAAACATTGCATCTGCTCATATATAAACAACGACAGTAAAAAATTGCTGGAGGATGGAATGAATGTAGTGGTGATGAAATGTCTAGGTCTCTGAGCAGCAATTTAGGGATCTAACAAGCTTGTGTTAAAATTCTTTCAGTGGGTGTTTGGGACTTGCCCCAGTCTTTGTTGTAACCCTTCCTCCAGAAAGTTTCCTCCCTCTGTTACTAATTAAATGGCATATATGACCACACTTAAAACCACATTTGTTAAATGGCCTTTAAAAAATAACCACCCAGATTATTTTTAAACCTGGTTTTCTGCCAAAAGGATTGTAATATGGAGCCCTACCATAAGCATGTATTTCCAGGAGGTCCTGGTTTTGATGGCAATGCTGGAGGGTTATTTTTAACCAGATCTAAAGATCCAATTTACAGCTCAGCCCCCATAAACAACTGTACCCATGCAACAGAGAGAGTAGAGAGCTATGGTACAGGCCAGAACAGAGCACTCCGGGCTGAAGGACAGGCATTCCACTTGGCTAGTTTTGGTGTGGTTTTTTTACTTTAAAAAGTGTAAACTTTATACACCTCAATTTTAGCATATGCCTCAGAAATACAGTGACTGATACAGCATGTGATACTACTTCCTGGTTGTTGAGGTGGTTTTTTGTTTTCAGTTGCATTAAGTATCTGTTGACTTTTGCCCATTTGATTACTTTTTACATTATAAAAATGATGAATATAACTTACATCTACTTTCTAATAGACTTTGTCTTTGTTTGCATGTGTGAAACTTGCCATCATAGGTTTGCTAAAATTTGCTGATGATGTTGGCATGGGAGGCGCAAGCATTCGAACTATTTCGCTTGGACAGGGACAGGGCCCAATAGCAGCAAAAATGATTTATCAGGCTATTACTGATGGAACCTGGGTAGTGTTACAAAACTGCCACCTTGCAACTAGCTGGATGCCTGCTCTGGAAAAAATCTGTGAGGAGGTTATAGTGCCTGAGAATACCAATAATAAATTCAGGTAAGAGTTTTAGTATTTTGTTCTTTCTAATGGGAGTTTTTCTTGTTTGCTGGACACTAGTAAAAAGAAATGACACTTCTTTGTGTGAACAATGTTTGTATCATTTATGTGCAGCGATAAAATAAAGATACCTAATAAAGAACCTGTCCAATATAATCTACTTTATGCCTGCATTTTAGCACAAATTTAGACGTTATCATTATAGTTAAGTAAATAATAAAACTTAATTCTTCTGCAGATCAGTGTTGAAGATTTGTCAGTATTGATGGTTTTTTGATACTGTGCTTTTAAAAATTCTTTTCAGGTTGTGGTTAACTAGTTATCCATCAGAAAAGTTTCCTGTGAGTATCCTCCAGAACGGCATCAAAATGACAAATGAGCCTCCAAAGGGAGTTAGAGTGAACCTTCTTCGATCATACCTTAATGACCCCATCTCTGACCCTGTGTTCTTCAGCAGTTGCCAAAAGCCAGAAATGTGGCAAAAACTGCTGTTTGGCCTTTGCTTTTTTCATGCTATTGTGCAGGAAAGGAGGAACTTTGGCCCACTGGGTAAGGTTTAGATTATTTTACAGGTTGTTTAAAAAAGATAAGTAGTTTTGAAATGCATTATTAGAGCATCTCTATAAAAGCAGTATTGTGGTTAGCAGCATTACAAGAGTGCAATCTGTCCTGCACAGAACATTCTGAAGTTTAAAAGCTGCTATTTGCAGGGATTCTTACTCAGGCAAAGCTACTCTTGAAGCTACTAGAAGTATTACTCCGAGGGAGGACTAGAAAGTACCAGTTTTCCAAGTAAATATGCTATCCAGTAGTTACATTACTGAGCAGGTCTATGTTGTATTTAAGGTAAAATATAACTTTTCAGGAACGTGCGATACCAAAATGCTTGTGCTTATGTTTTAATTATATAGAGTGGTGGTAATAGTGCCTTAGGATATGATATTGTTATGGAGTCGTATTGTCCCTTGTGCAATAAACAGGAGACTGGTAACTTCCAGGGCTGTTTCTAGGTATTGTCTGGCAGCTGTTCTCTTTGGCTCTGTAGTAGCATATAGTGCCAATACCATAATTTCCTGAACATGGTTATCAATACAGTGCACCACTGCCCTATATATTTTTTCTGAATTGAACAGGTTGGAATATTCCGTATGAGTTCAATGAATCTGACCTCAGAATCAGTATGCAACAGATCCAGATGTTTCTGAATGAATATGAAGAAACCCCATTTGAGGCGCTGACGTATCTGACAGGTACAGGCATTACAACCTCTAACATGTGCTGACTTTGCCAGGCACTTTCAGGTGGTACAATGATAAACTGGTGAGTTCTTGACAAACTGAGTGGATTCCGTTCAGGTTTACTTTCTTGGCCTTCCACAGGGAGACAAGTTGGATCCCAAACCCTCAGATGTCGTTGTTGTCTTGGCTCATATATAGCTACAAGAATTACTAATGGTCCAGCAAACCTCCTGGTCTTTGTTTCATAGAGGCCGAATAAGAATGTCAATGGCCTCTGTTTCACGTTAGCTGATCAGATGATCCTGACAGAATATGTACTGGCAGTTTACCAGAGGATGTGATCATAACTTACCCGTTTAAAGCAGGAGGTGTTCACCTGTGTAAATAACTTGGTTGCTGTGGCTATTCAGTTCTCTTTCTCCAGAAAGATAGCTGCTTCTTGGCATCACCTTTGTCAACCTCATAAAGATCAGTCCGGATTTTTGCTAATGTTATGATTAAATTTATGAAAAAGAATTTGGGGAGTCAGGATTAAAGTAATAAGTGTGAGCTTTTAGCTGTTTTCTGTACTTTCTATCAGCGTAAACCTCCCCTCATTGTTTGCCCATTACTGAAATCTGTTCAACCCCTTCTGCACAGGGGTGTTGCATATTTGTGATCCCTTGTTTTCTACTGTACACGTACACAATCAGGTTAAATTGCATGAAGGGAACAAGACAGGTATCAGCTATATAGCACTGTTCAGATTTTGACAGTTCTATAAATTCTTATAAGAATTTCAAGGAAAAGAGCTGTCATTTAAAACATGAAATTTTTTATTGTGGCATGAATAGCAGTTTCTCGGACCAACTCATTAAGGATCCTTAAACCTTCCATCATCAAGACACACAAATTTGGCCTATAGTTCCAAAGGTGTTTAAGTGCCTAATTTTCACTGAATCAATTAAAGAATAGGACCTGAAAATTTTGAAGATCTAGAGCTTCAGAACTTCAACTTACTGGAGTTCTACATTATTGCAAAACAGTTATTATTTGTTCATTGACTTTCCATTTTTCATCCTGATGTTTTTTTCGTCCTTTCCCAGGGGAATGTAACTATGGAGGTAGAGTAACAGATGATAAAGACAGGCGTCTTCTCCTGTCCCTTCTTTCCATAGTCTATAACAAGGATATAGAGCAGGACAAGTATATGCTTGCAGCTGGAGGTGACTACTACATACCACCACATGGTCCATATGAGGTGAGAAATTTTCTCTTGAGTTATTGGGAAAACCTTATCTACACTGTACTTTGATATGCTAAATACAACAAACAGAAAATAAAACCCGTAAGATCACAAAGCCATGCCAGAGTATATCTTATGTATGAAATATGAATCTGGTACTTAATATCTAACACTACAGTGGAGATGTAGTGATCATCCAGTAGTCTGGTGTTTGTTGATGTAAAGAGCCACCCCTGTGCAGGTTTTCACTACAGTTCTAGAAAGCAAACAGGAGTCAGGCTTCACGAATTTACAGGGTACTTCTGCACCCTCTTGCAACCACTTTTGTCTTGAAAGCAGTGATCAGGATGAGGAGGTAGAACGGCAGGTATATACTCAATTTTCATCCCCTTTTTGTCTTCTAACAACTGCATAGAGATAATGAATGTGCTCAAGTCCCACCTATTTGTGTAGCCTGCAGTTGTAGGGGTGATACACACAGCATCATACCCTCCACTGTAACTCCTACCAGCACTCCTTGTGTATTTCTAATGTACATTCCTTTCTCTTGCTTTCTCTTGCTGCTTACATGAGGGTGGTAAGAACAAATCTTCAGTGAGTCTTTGAATCATTCAAAACTTTTTATATTTATCTCAATCCCTGGATATGTTTAACAGGGAACTAATGTGTTAGATTGTAAATGGGAAGGTTCTGTCCAAGTTGCGTTTAATGATCATTTATGAGTATAGCATTGCATGATTTCTGGTATCTAAATGTTTATTTTGCAGTCTTACATTGAATATATACGATGTTTACCAATCACAACACACCCTGAAGTATTTGGACTTCATGAAAATGCAGACATCACCAAGGATAACCAGGAGACTAACCAGCTTTTCCGTGGAGTGCTCCTGACTTTGCCTAGAGAAGCAGGGGGAGGTGGCAAGTCCCCTCAGGTAACTGGGGAAGAAAGGTCAACCTGCACTCTGGAAAGGTGCCCTTCCCTGTCATGCTCTAGGTCTCAGAGTAATCCAACACTCTTATCACACAGCTGTGGCATTAGGAGTAGATGTGAATGTCCCTGTAGAGAAGCAGACAGATTTGGCATAGGAAAACATTAGTGATGGAAGATACTTTGAATTCAAACAGGTTAATACCACACAACCCCAGAGTAGAATGTGCAGTTTGAATAAGAATGTTTCTTTCTTATTTCCTGTTTTAAAATAACAGTGAAGTGCTTCACTTCAGTCATGAATTGTAGTTAGAGCACAGTTAACAATCACAGCTGGTAAAGCACCTCAAATCACAACCATCTTTAGGCAATTTTAAAGTGTTCCACTCTACAAACTTCAGTGATGGCACTCCATGCACTGGCCTGACTTCATCCAGCAGTGGCTGTATGAACATCCCTGCCATTCTCACCAGGGGACAGACTCCAGAGTGCCAGGAAATTATATGAAGTCATTCAGCCATCAGGCAAGCAATGTAAGCCCATTAGAGGCAATAGTCTTCCTCGTGAAGCCTATGGTACAATAGCACTTCCAGTCTGTTATTACTCATTGAATGCTTGAATGATTGACTCAAATTTTTGAGATATGGTTTTTTGCTTCCTCTTGGCTGCTTCTGTTTCCACATTCCCAAACATGTAACTGTGTTTGTGGTTTGTGTGGCACAAAGAAAGGGGGTAGTTTGGCAGAATGGACATGGACCTCACTGTCCTCTACCCCTCCATAGGACATGGTTGTGAAGGTGGTTGGATTTCTGTTCCTTCATCCTCTCCTGGCAGCGCAGGTTACTCAGGCCAAGTCCATGCCCCTTTGATATGGCAATAAGCCCCTCAGATTTGATATCCTATATTTTATACACAAGTGGATTCTTGAAAAGTGGAATTGATGGAGCCTCATTTCCTGCGGGGTTGTCTAGTGATCATATTCTCTGATGTCTAATATGCTGTAAGTAAAGCTTCTCTTGTGGCTGGGCTACTCATATGGTCTTCCCATCATTTTCCCCATGCTGCATGCTTTGTCCTTTCCTTCATTGTGGCAGCAGTAGGATTATGCTTGTCTGCACTGTTGCCTGCTCCCTTAGAAGTTGCCTAAAACCTTTTTGCAAACTAAACCAGTATCACTAACAAATTTAAAATTATTGAGAAGGGAAAAGGAGCAAGCAGACACATACAGAGATGGACAGAAAGATGCACAAAGAGAGTAAAAGCACGTTAAGCATTATTTCTTTAGGAAAATGGACTAAAATATCTATGTAGTTATACAGAAAAAATACAAAATCTATAGTGTTTTGTGGAATTTATTGAATAAAAATAGGTGAAAAAAATTGCTCATTCACTGCAAACTTGTGATTTCAGGAAACTGTTGAAGATTTGGCACGGGACATCCTATCCAAATTACCAAGTGGCTTTGATGTTGAAGAGGTTATGAAGGTATACCCAGTGCTTTATGAAGAGTCCATGAATACAGTTCTTAGGCAAGAACTAATTCGATTTAACAGGTAAGGTTCAGTGTTTTGTGTAGCATTACTAATACTGAAATGTGCTTGTGTTCGTCAGTGCCAGCCATTCATAAGCCTTAAACAGTTTTATAAATCTTTTGCAATAAATTGTTCTTAATATGATAGATCCTGCTTTGGATGAACCTTTTAAAAAGACTTGAAAGCTGCAGCTGACTACCTGAATAGAGTACCTATATTCTTGGAGTATGAACTTAAATCGGATTTGAGTTTGTTGTGTTGTGGTAGTGCAGCCTACTTTATTCTTTTTATGTCATACCCAGGCCCCAATGTTCACAGCACACTATGTTAATTAGTGTTACAATCTTTAAAGCTTTGTCACTTGATTTCACTTCTTTGGACTGGGAATTTTCACTCTCATTTCTCTATGTGTGTTTTTATTTTGTTTGCTTTTCTGAAGTTAAGTAAGAGTTTTGCTAAGTTCAGGTGAGGAAAGAAATTTCTGACAGGACATTTACCAGCTTTGATCGGCCCTTTATTCCACCTGGACTCGGAGTTCTTTAGCCAGATGGTAAGAAGTAAATAATGAGATGACATTTTATTTTTTCTATCTGAAGGCTTACTGAAGTTGTTCGGAGCAGCCTCATTAATTTAGACAAAGCCATTAAAGGCCAAGTGTTGATGTCATCTGAACTTGAAGATGTTTTCAACAGCATGCTATTGGGAAAAGTACCATCAGTGTGGGCTGCCAAATCCTATCCATCACTGAAGCCACTGGGAAGTTATGTGTCCGATCTCCTCTGTCGTTTGGCCTTCTTCCAGGTATGCTGAACTGAGACTGACAGGTCTAAGGACTCGGTAGTTGAAAGCTGAAGGGGTAAAATGTGTATCAGCACTGTCCTTGCTCAGCAGTACCCTTATAGTTCCAGAATCTGAACTACTTGCACATACTCATGACCAAATATACACTGCATTAACAGCACTGGAATGAGCTGGGCAATTACTCAGCAGGGTGAGTTGGGAGTATAATCCTTTGGTGCTAATCCAGTGCTGCATTTGGTAGTTTCCTTTTTTCTATTTTTGGAAGATGCATTTTACTTTGCATGGATGTCTTAATGACTTCCCTGCTCAAAGAACACTGAGCCAGGTGTGAGAATGCTTTAGAAACAGTTCATAACAGGTACTATTAAATTTTATATATGTGACTGTAAATCTCTTTCAAGTTTAATAAAAAGTGACACCACTTCCACACACTTTTTTAATAACCTATTTTATTCTTTACTCACCCTTCCATTATTTCCCTTATGTTCTTAGCACTCTCTTTAAATTACTTAAAATTTCAGATGTACTTTAAATAGCTGAGGTACTGAGATGTAGTGGAACCCCATACAAGTCAGGGGAGAAGAAAGCTAGAAGTGTCTGACAGAGTTGTATAAGCAGCAGAGTTTCCTGTTTGCTGGATCAACGTACTGTATTGGCTCCTTTTGACTCCAAGTGGCTTAGAGTAGTGTGGGGACATCCTGCCCTTGCTTTGGTTTTTCTACTGCCTTTGTGATATCCAATAAAGATACTGGCTCAAGATCTCCTTGTCTGGCATCCTTGTACTGGAATGGTGTCCTCTACTAGGATCTGATGTGTGGCTGTAATGAGTGCCCTCACAGTGATCAGTGAATACACTGTAAGAAAATTTGGCCTTTTTTCATAGAATCATAAAATAGTTTGGGTTGGAAAGGATCTTAAAGATCATCTAGTCCAACCCCTCTGCCATGGGGAGGGACACCTTCCCCTAGACCAGCTTGCTCAAAGCCCCGTCCAACCTGGCCTTTCATGTTAGGGAATTGGTGTTTACAAGACTGTAAAAGAAGGTATATATTGATGAAAATGTCCAAAACAAATTTTATTTTGCTGCCTAGTATCTAGACTTACCAAAATATGCTTATGCTACTTTCTGAAATTTCTTTCTCACTAGCACCGAGTTCTGGTTGTTTCAGAATGAGTGATTACTTTTGTTGTCATCATAAGTAACTGGCTTCTGTGATTTGTTGTCTCTGAAAAATAAAGAATTAATGGTAGTATCCAGAGGCTCCCATCAAGGTTTAGATCTCATTGTGCTTCTTGAATGTATCTGAAAAGACATCCCTTTTCTAGTGAATTAGCACAGTGAACCCACAAAAGTATTTTTTCTTACATTTTTTTTTTTCTCTCCATATTCAGGACTGGATCATCCATGGACCACCCACAGTCTTTTGGCTTTCAGGGTTCTTCTTCACTCAGTCTTTTCTGACTGGTGTTCTACAGAACTATGCCAGAAAACACACCATCCCAATTGACCATATTGGATTTGAATTTGAGGTAAGAAAATGCAGGGAATTTTGTTTTTCTTGAACAGCTTGAAACATGTTCTGGGGCAGCAAGGGATAGAGTTTTCAAATGAAAAGAGATTTTATTTAAAGGAACAATTTCAGACTATCACTTGTAGGATTTCATGTACTCCAGATAAAAATAAAATCAAGCAATGGTTTAATCATTCTAGGTGATGAAGCAGGAGCACACAATGGAGAAAGTGCCAGAAGATGGGGCTTATGTGAGAGGCCTTTTTTTGGAAGGTGCACGATGGAATAGAGAATCCTTGGTAATTGGAGAATCGCTTCCAAAAATCCTTTATGATTCTTTGCCCATAATTTGGCTGAAACCTGGAGAAAGTTCCAGATTTCTTCATCTGAACATCTATTCATGCCCTGTGTACAAGACAAGTGCAAGAAGAGGTGTCTTATCCACTACTGGCCACTCAACCAACTATGTTCTCTCGATTGAACTCCCTTCAGACAAGCCGCAGAAACACTGGATAAATCGAGGTGTGGCAGCACTATGCCAGTTAGATGACTGAGTATGCAAGTCAAAACACTCACATTTTGTTATTAAAAGATATACTTTAATCCACAATGGTTGCAATTTTTTTTTTATATCAGGATTTCCTGCTGACTTCAAAGCAGGTCGCAAATTCTGTTGGTTTTTTAGCTATTATCAGCCACTGAGCAAGAGTGAGTGAAAATAGAACACTATAAACAGAAACTTTTTTCAAAGGTCTGGTCTTTATCTTGCAATAGATCAGAATGAACAGAACTCCCATCAAACTGTGTGCTACCCAATTCATTATAAAATCTGTGAAATGCTCATATTACCACCTAGCTGCTATCATAGGACTTTTAAATTTTTTAAATGAAATTGGGCCCAAAGAGTTTTGCTGCTGATTTTAATGGGACTCTAACCTACAACTCTTGCAAATTAGACTCTGTGGATTTCCCACCAGTTCTACGTCCCATGAGTATGGAGGGCAAGGAGGGAGGAGATGAGAATAGTCTGTTGTCAACATGCAAACTCAGTCCTCAGCTAAAATGAACTGCCAAAGCTGTATTATAAAACTAAAGTAACTGACAGTCCTTGAAGATGTGCCTCAGAATTTCCATGGAAAACTTCTAGACGGCACATGTATTGTGAGCCCGCCATTTCTCAGAGCAGTATGCTTGTCTCATAATTTTTAACCATTTTTTATTTCAGTATTATTTACCTACATATCCCAGGTGCCTGATAAATGGAGCTGTTTCCTTTGTCCGACAGTCTCATTTTGCTTCCTCATATTGCCCTTTTGCATGTTGGACTAATAACCACCTGAAATTTTGTACTTGTTTAAGCCCTTTCATCAGAGAAGCTCAAAGTAGCTTGCAAACATTAATTAAAATTGAAATAGCCTGAACATCTTCAAAGAGCTGTGCAGTCATTAACTAATCCCCACAGCATGCCAAGAAGGTACTAAAGATGCATCATTAGACTTGTTGTACACACAGTACAAGAGAAGCACAAAGATCAAGGCAAACATTTAAAAAAACCCCACTGCATAAACATCCACTAATTTGGGGTCTTGGTTTTTTTTTCTTTTTTTCATTGCCCAAATTGCAGCATTTTAATGACTTGCTTGAGGCCTCACAAAGTCAGAGATGCAGCTATAATTCAGCAATTCCCAGTATCCTGCTACAATCATTAAGTGATGCTGCTGCAACTCATTAAAACATGGTTCTTGTCATAGGAATTTATCTGCTGTGTTGTGCTTAGCTGTTATAGATGAAAACAGTGTTTGTTATTGGTTTATTAGCCACCAATACTGAATACAGATATCCACAAAATAGTATCTTTTAGGAGTGGTAACACACCAGTAAGCAGGAATTGTTACAGGGATGTTGTACAGTGCTGCTCTGCACAAAGATATACACAGGTAATGAGGACAGTATCTGCATGTACTATATTTGATGTCTCATTAAGGCATTTGGTGCATCATTATTGTTACATGTGTCAGGCCAGGACACTTACTGGACACTTAAATTTATTACATAGTTAAAAAACCATTGTGGTAGTTACCATATTTTTGAATGACTGCATGTAATTGTTGCTGTTATCACATCAACAATTCAGATCACTCATTAGGTCACTGCGGCACCAGAGATAACAAGCTGGTTGTGAGGAGCCTCCTCTCACAGGTGCTTTGCATTGCATGCGGGCCAAAGAGGGTGAACCTGCCCGTTGGAGCCTTCCCTAGGGACTGATCAGTTCAGTGGTTGCTCTCAGAAGGATCTTTCTGTTTAGACTGGCAAGGAAGTGACTGGTGACAGCTTACCTGTGGCTGCGGAGGCACTGCTGAAAGGGAAGCTGGGGCAACAATAGAGTAATCATTCGTAAAACACTAAAATGAAGAGAGATTGAAATTTGAGGACTGAGTTTCTCCATCCTTCTTCAGATAATGCTAGTCTTGAAAACAGAGTCCTCTAAACTGAGCCATTTTAAATTAAAAGCCACATTCTCTGGTATATGCTAGCTAAATCACATTTTATGGAGATAAATTCTTTTAAAACTGTTGGAAAATACTGTAGGACAGCTTGCCATGTGGCTTTCTTGTTATCACCTTTTCGTGAACAAACACTAATGGATAGTTTATTAAAGGACTCATTTGTGGTTCTTCTGAATATATAGTGGCTTGGCTAATACATGGTGTGCCGTGTCCTTGTTCCTGTGTTGATTTTCTAAATGCTTCTTTCATGTTCATGTTTAGATTTGAGATGAAGGCATCTCCTAGAATGTAAGTAAAGCTGTATTTCAAGCTTTTGTAGATGTGACCAAAATATAGAGATAAGAGAGAAGTCTATAAAAGGGGTTCATACATCTGTTGCTGCCCCTTCACCAGGGATCAGGCATGGCTGAGTTGCTTTCGTTGAGTTACTGAAGTACGTGATTTCCTGGGCTGTCCTCACTACTAGAGAAAAAGTAATGGGATTTACTGTTGAGGGTTATCTGTCTTAGAGATATTTTTCTTTGGTTCTTTGAAATGAGCTTCCCAACCTTATTTCCTGAACATTGTCTAGACCTTCCTGAAGAATGATAAGCTGGCTAAACTTTAGAATTCACAATCTTTCTTGGCTGAGAGTCATTGGAAAAAAAAACCCCAACCCTCAGCTGTTAACTAACATGGCATGATAAAAACATGAAAGATTTTTGTACAAATGAAGTAGCTTGTACTAGTAGTATTAGAATTCTTGGCTTTACAGGCTTAGTATTTTCATTTCGTAATTAGAAGCTCTCATTACACAAACCAAAAAACCCCACCTGAAATTGCTGCAAATCAGATTCACAGCCTTGCTAATAACTCAAAGCAGATGGAAAAAACTGCAGTATACAGACATGGAGCAAGAGGTATTTTTCCTTCAAAATAGCAGAAACAAATTTCAGCTAGTGGTGCTGTAAGACAGGGTTAGTACGTTTTCTTAAGAGATGGAAACCTTTCTTTTATCTCATGTGTACAAAAATCCATTTCAGAAACAGAAAGGACTATCTCTGTTGATTTTAACACTGTTGGGCTGTTAAAGGGAAAATTATACAATGAAAAAGCAAAAGACAATACAAAGCCCCCAAATTCTTCTATTTACAAGTTCCTATAAGCTAGAAGGTTTTGCCTAACAGGATTAGAAAAATTAGCGAAAGGTGCAGGTCTCACCTGTAATTAGCATTCTGGAAAATTAATTTATAGGCATGATCAAATAAGTGACCTTTCTGTTTGTGGATAAAAGATGGATAGTTCTAATTTCTGATGGATATATAGTAGGAGAAAGTGAGGACCAGGTTGCTGCTTTTTCTCCAGATCTAAAAGGTATTACAAGACTAAACTTGTATTAGTAGGAAGATAGATCAGATAACCTAATCCATCGTAACCCGTTTCAGTTCTGTGATATGTCCCTTGGAATAGATTGGGTCACTGCTGCAACTTAATGAGTGTTTCCTCACCCCTAGACAACACTGAGGGAGTACGTTGAGTAAGCAGATGCTGAGTCCATCATCTTAAATGATTGTGAGCTTGCTAATGGTAGTGTTAAATTTGGTTTCATAAGTGTTTGGCTTCATAAATTACAACCTTACTAATGATGGCATCAGGGTCAGGATTTCCAGAGAGGAGGTGTTATTAGGATACTCAAGGCCAGATACTGTGTCAACAAATTACTCTTGCATTGCCTACCGCTTAGCTTCCAGGAGAGGTCACGCAACTACTCAGGATTTTTTATTTCTAAAGAATATAATGTCATCTTTTTATTCTAAATTATTCTAAAGCATCTCCTGACTAGTGTGATAAATTGCAAAGAGATAGTATTTACTGCAAGAGGGGAGTAAGAGAAAGTTAAGCAAGTACAAGACAGAGTGTACGCTGGTTGAACGCAGTGGATTGCAGACTTCCAAGAACTCAGAGGCATTGTAGAACAACATCTTTTTGCAAGTAAAATGAATGTGTAGGAATGACCATATTGTAGGAATGCACCATCGCTGGCATACTTCTTGACAGAAGTAGTCTGGTCCCTGGAATTTAATACAATGAGTACCAGCTGAGATGCCTGCCTACCTGCTGGACTGGGTTGCAGATGAAATTTTTTTTAACAAAACTCTCTCAAAATAGTAGTTTGCCAGTTTGACCTCCAAAACGAAATTTCTCTATTTAAGTCAGATTCTCTTTTCCATACAGAGTTTAACTTAAGCTGTGAAAGAAAGGTTTTGCTCTCCAGACTTAAAAAAAGAGCTGATCTAATCCTTCCTTTAGATGAACAGCCTGAGGTTTTAACAAATTTCAGTCTTTGCCTTCTGGTTCTGGAAAGTAATGAAGATTGGGCACTAGTTAATAATGTCTCACATGCATTTTGGAAAATTAATAGGCTATCAAGGGCTTTAAAGCATCTCAAATAATGTGACGCTGTTACTGCAGTTCAACTTACTGGCTTTTCAGTTAAGCAAGTGGATACTCATTTGAGTTACTTAAGGCTACTTGAGCCTTTTTAAAATTGCTTATTTATATGTATTTCCCTTCAGAAATAAACTGAAACTCATGTTGTTATTTCAGTTTGGTGTAAATCTTCCGTAATTTGAGGGATGTGCTTTTGAATAATCTACATCTTATGGTATGTGCTCAGGAAAGAGTTGTGACTATACCTCAGACAGTAAATTCAGACTGCTCATTTACATAGCTGTTTATTTGATGAGTCACAGCATCAGTACCTTCATTAGCCACATGAATTTTAACAATTAAAAAGATTCAAATGATAGTTTAACGACAAAGAATGAGCCTAAGCTTCCATTCGAAACCCTTGTGTCTGCAAATTCTGGTTTGGCTCAGTTGACTGGTGTATCAGAATGCGGATAGGAAAAGACCGTATTTGGACTTCTTTCAAAGAAGGATTAAGCAGTGTGTATAATCATGTTATTTTTTACTGTCTTTATTCCATCCCTCTTTTCCTAGACTAAAGTTTTGTTTTGTGTCTTCCTGGCAGCAGTAAATTTGCAAAGCTCTCACTGACAGGCAGAACAATAGCATTTTACATGTTACTTCCCATGTGAGGCATTCCCAGGAAATAATTATATGGGAATAGATACCTTTCTGGACTGGAGCCATAAAGGGTAGTGAGAAATTGGGCTAGCCAGTACCTGTCATACTGACTCACTCTACTCATTGTTTCCTTGTACTTTCTCACCCGCTTGTATTTTTTCACTCTTGCAAACTTGACCAGTTTTAACTTATTTTTAAGATAAGAATATTTAAGACAAGAATATTTCTTTGCCATTTTCTATTAGGGCTTGGAGAGTTTAGGATGAGATGGAGAGCTTAGAAAATGAGATTTCATAGGAAATAATATACATTGCATTTTTCAAATTTGCTTTTTTGCCATTAACTTCTGGCTGAAATAGGTTGCTGCTTATAACCTCAGTCCTTTAAGCAGCTGTGGGCTATGCTTATGTAGTCTCCCAGTACAGTGTGGCTCTTGTCCACAGCTTGGTCTTGTTGGCCTGAAGGACAGAAGGCTCCCCTAACTTTCCTGAAAAGAATTTGTAAACAGCCTGGTAAAGTCAGTGGGCTGAAAAAGAGCCAAAACAATTGATGGACAGTGATGGAGAAATTAATTTTGTTTTACTTCCATTCATGAGGCACGTGCAAAACTTAAAAGACCAAAGAGATAGTTGTAGATACTTTCTTTTAATAAAGTTGAGATTTTTTCATAACGTAAGAGCTCAAACCTAACACTAACATAATTGTTGAGAAAGCCAGTGAGCTGATGATGTTGAAAAGCTACCTGTGTAAAACACACAGTGAAGGCACCCAGAGCATCTTAAGCTTGCTCCCATAGTGATACCCTGAAGAGGGAGTTTTCAGTCAGTCCACACATGGGAACCTGAGGAACCCAGCACTGGAATGTTTTACTCGGAGTTGTGTAACGGCATTCCAAACTTTGTATTTCACATCCACGCCCTCTCCAAAGGAAGTGGAAAAAAAAAAAAAAGCTGACATAGAGGCTCTAGGCCACTCCTCTGCAGTTGCTAAAAGGAAAAAGCAGTGGTGGCATTTCTGCTGTCTCTTTGCTACCGTCCATTTACAAACAATACTTCACCATGAGGATACGATGAAACTGGAATGTTTCTCCAGGGAGAAACAGAGCAGGGACACGAGAGAGGAAGGAGTGCAGCTGCATGATGCAGTCGCTGTATTCCCACATGTGATCAGAAGCTCTAGAGGTGCTGTGTCTGCTCGATTCTCCTGGACTTTCTTGATTTTTCACTACCCTTACAGGAGGCACTGCCTTGAATTGAGCATATATAATCCTCAAAGCACTAGAGAACCCTGTTATAGACTAACGGAGTTTGAAAACCTGCTGCAATTTGTCCTGATGTCACAGTAATCTTTGTATCACAGTCCTCGAAAAGTGTTACTTTTATTGGTGAGTCAGTGGTTGAAATACAATAAATACTAGACCAACCTTATCCATCATATGCAATTTATCAGTTAGCCTTTTGGCCTCAGGAAATGTGTGAGCAAGTGACCAAAAGAGCTTCATTCACAGTTGTGCACAAAAATCACCTGGATTGTAGTCCACAGCTTAAATGATGGGATTACATATCACATCTTAAATGATGTGTTATGAAACTTCATCATGAGACTTCAGGTATATTGGCTTAGAAATCTTCCTTAGCTTTTCCTGGTGTCGCAGTGTACGGCCTTGTTTATGGGCAAGACCCATAGGAGGCAGATGGATCTGGAAAAGAAAATCCCATCTGTTAGGTGCATATTGAGAAGGTACGAGAAAAATAAGTCACATATACAGACCAGGTTTCACTGAGTTTTAAATAATTTCTTCACACTTTGGAGAAGGCAACTGTACAGTCTCAAACCAGGTTATTAGACGTCTAGGAGGAGCTCACTCTGAGGATTGATGAGTGATGTAATTTTCAGGCCCTCAATGTGTTTATTAAAATCCTATATATTTTAGGCTTCAGTAACCTTGTTTTGTAGCTTGATATCAGACCGTAATGATAAAATAGTTGTTGAAATAGGACTGCTGACAATGTTCCAGAACAGTGAGACCTAGAAAACCCTAAAAATTTGTGAGTAGATGTCTTAAAGCACTATGTGCTTTATTCATACCTACTTAGCAAGTCACAAAATAACCCCAGACTGTATGTATTGAAAGACTGCCTTCTTATTCTCATGATTATATATATACCATCTTAAAATGCACAGTCAGTGTCATTGACTCCACAAGCAGAAGGAGCAATAGGTGACAGACTCTTCCTTTGATTGACAAAGTCTTTATATTTCATAAGACTGTTAGTGGGAGTCATGCAGCTATATGCCCCCTAAGCGATGGAAAAATGTGGGCGTTAGCAGTCAGATGTGATTGTTGCTGAGGCCGTCATCCTGTAAGATAGCTGTTTAGGTGCAAATAGGAGTAAAAGCACTGACTAAAGCAGCCACAGAGATTTCTAGAATCTGAAAAATAACAATCATCCTGTTTGTGAGAGAGCTGATCTAGGACCGATCCTTTGGGATTTTGAAGCCACTGCAGAACATACATTTTAAGCCCATTTCTAGGAGCACTGTTCGCCAGATGTGCATTGTCATCCTGTATACTGGAGAAAAAGAAAAAGCTGTATTTGGAACAGATGCAGTGACCATATTCTAGGCAAGCATCTGATGAAGATACAACTTAATTTTGACCATGACTGCCCTCATAAGGAAACTAATAGATATGAAAATGTAAACTAATCAATAGGAGTAGAGAGGAAGTGCCTATGGGAGGCAGCATGAAGTAGTACGGGCAGAAGTGACTGGGCAGTGAAGAAACTATTTTGAATGGTGCAATAGAAGACATTGCTGCAACTTCCAGCATTTTGGTAATCCTGGACATGTTTTTCTCTAGGAACAGGGGAAAAGAAGCAACAACACAGGCAGGTGGTTTGTAAGACTTGATTTATGAATAGGAGAACAGTTACTAGTAATGGAGGCTATGAAAGTTACTGTATCTGTGGCAGATGTAATGAAGTGGTTTTATTTTCTCATTCTCTTTTATTATGTGGAAAGAGTAATGGATTTGATTCCATTACTGTCTTTTTCTGCATTCATTGGTCGGAAAAGACTGCCTAAATATTCACAGGCCTTGGGAGTTTAGCTTGCACCACTCCGTTTAGACTTTGACTCTTTGAGAAGAAATTAGCCAATATTCAGTGAAATGCAATAGATGGAGAACATTTCAATATACATTGACTTATTTGGCTCTGATTTAGCATAGCATTTATATACCAGCTTATCTAAAAATGCAGTGCGGTGACGGTGAAGCGAACTTAAGGCTTTATTGTCCACTGAGAGCGAAGCAGGTATAGCTGAAGACTTTGTGACTAGATTTATACTCACAGGTCTCGGGTAGGGGATGTTATAGTGAAGTCCAATTTCTATTCTTGCCTCACATTCTTCTATACACTGCTTAATCAACTTTGGATCTGTTACCTAAGATCATACAAAGAAATGTTTTGTACAAGTACAGCAGTTAGCGACTGGAAGCTCAAGCGTAAATGATGCACAGCCACGTGACTTTGTTTAGCTTTTTTTGGCAATGCCAAGGATACAATGATGGTATTTTTCACATCCATAAAAGGTAACATTAGTATTTGCCTTGACTCAACAGTTCTGGGCTTGATAGTGCTGGATATTAAGGCCTAGAGGCTGTCGAAGGAGGTTTTTACCCAAACATGGTATTTTCTCTGTAAAAAGACAATACACAAGTACTAATATAACCATGAAAAAAACACACTCAACCATTCGTCACTCTGCAAGGTAGCCAGAGGAGAAAGGGAAGAGACTCCTTAGTCTACATTCTGTTATCCTGGTATCCAGAAACTCCCTTTGAAGTCAGAAATGGTGTATAAATTGTGGCTTAAATTAATTTTTTGATTTTGCATTACTTCACTTTAATCCTAGCCCAAAATGGGATATAAATAAGTATTGTGATCTTGAATTACAAGAAAGGACCTTTGATTACCATGGAGTCTGTATCACCCCTTTAGAAAGGGATTTGCAATTTCTTCCTTGAGACAAAAATGAAAGACCTTCTTTTAAAAGAAGTGCCAATAATGGCTGATTTGAAAAGGAAAAAAGAAGCTACTGAGCTCTGTTTGCTATTGCATGGGTGATGATACCTTTAGCTAGCTTTCTAAAAGATCAAACACTGCTTCAACTACATAGGCAGCATCTTTGGAATTTAATTTTTTCTTGGCATATTTTTTAGTGAAAGCTTTACACTTTTTAGACTTCTATAGTAGTTAATGAAGAGATGAAGTGGTTTGAGTTTTCTTACTGTGTCAGGGGTGAAATTTAAACTACAACCCAAATGTACCAGCATTTAAGATGAGTGAGATTTTTGGAAATAAACTCTTATATTCATATCTTAGCATCCAGTCACTAAGAGTGGAAAGAGCAACAGGAAAATCATTCAGAAATTCAAAACTGTAAGGACACTCACATTTTTGTTTTTCCGGAATAATGTTTTGGCTTCATTTTTAATGTACTCTTTCTCTTTAATAGTTTCTTCTATCTGTCCTGATGCCGACTGCCATTTTTTGGCTATTCGGAATATCTTGCGGTAAAGGCCAAGAACTTCTTGTCGGGTAACTGGTGTCATCTAAAAAAGCAACACAAAACCCCAGACATATACATGAACATTTGAGTTGTTAAAAGGCTAGCAGTAAACTTTTTCACACAATTGAATTAGTTTAAAAATAATTCCACCATCTAAAGATATGCTGAGCTATGTGAAAAAACCTGAAATAGCTGTAGACAATAATTACCTGTTGAAAGCTGAGACCCTGTCCAGCAAAGTATTTAAACTGAGACTTAAATCTGTCTCCATTCAAAGAGCTTGAGCTCTTGCTCAAAGTTAAGTGCTTGCTTTAGTGCTTTGCTGAATCACAAGCCTGGTACAAGAATGCCCAGGTTGTGTTTCACTGCTGTTTTGCAACAGACGTTGGGCAAGTCACCGAAACTCTGAGCGTCCACCTTCCTGTGAAATTGTTGTGCCAATGCTGACCCTATCTTTGCAAGGCATCTTGAAATCCATGAATAAAATACAGGATAAAACCACCACGATATTGCTGAAAACCAGTATTGGTTTCAGAGGCTGAGACGCTTATCTGTGATAGCACTACAGTAAGTAGTAATGCTGCAGCTGGCGTTTGATGTGATGAAAAGGTGATGAAAGCTATTTTATCTAAGCACTGCAGGAGGGGCAGACTAACTGTGGATTTAGGAAAGTCCTGAATGTCTTGATTTTCAGAGAGCTGCGTACCTGCTGAGCCCACTGAATCAGCTTCCAGGAGCGATAAGAATCTATGTCAGAAATCAAGAATGAAATCCTATTCTCATCCTATGTAAATGGGTATTTTATCACATAAGTAGTGACACTGTTTCATGCCAGACCACAAATATCCCTGAGACAAACCCACTGCGGGAATAACAACACTTCTGACATGGATTAGATTTGCAGAAACAATGACTTCTGCCTTAGGGCTACCACAACTGTCGAAGGTACCTTACTGTCCAAAAGGAAGATGCAGGAGCACTGCAAAAGAAATATGTGGATGCAGTGAGGAACAAGTGTCAGGGACAGGACATTGCCTGACTGTTTCAGGATGCATTTGCTATCCTGGAGCTCTAACTGCTGTGGCTGAATATACCTTGACATCAGGCCTGTGCGCTGAGAATAGCTCCTCCAGAGGACACTTTGGAGCAGGGTAGTTCAGGCAGCCTGAACTCCCCTGTGGAGTGAGCACTCTCTCCCTCGGTGATGGAGGAAAAGCTGGTTGCTAACGCACACGCCCAGACTCCTGTGGAAAGTTTGGCAATGTGGCTATCACTCACCTCCTTGCAGTCCATGGCAATGCCTGTTACTGGGGAGAGTAGATGAGGGGTTTGAACCAAAGTCTTCCAGGCCATGCAGTTCTCAGGTGGCTGCCTCCACCATAGCAGCTGACCTCCACTGTGGCTTCAGACAGTCACATCGGCTTTTCCTCACCAAATTTGGAATTACAGATGCTAACCTGAAGACAGGATTTGGCCCACAGTTCTTTTTGCTTAAAAATCCCAAACTATTAAATCCTAACCCTTTTTGTCTTGACTGATGCTATGATCTGAAGATATTTTGTTGTTTCTTGAACTCTGTGTTAGGAATCTTAAGTAAAGACATAAACCTGTTGTTCTCTAATTCTTGAGAAAACACTTTTATTTTGCTATTTGTATTTTAAAATGTTTAACCAATCCTGTATTTTCCCCCTAGATATAAAAATGATTCTTCCTACCCAGCAGAAAGTATTTCTAGTAAATATTTATGTTATTTCTAGGAAACAAATATCCACAATAAAATAGCTAGGTAGTCTCAGCTTGTCAAACACTTTGGAATAAATGCTTCACTTTATCCACTCTACAGCTCCGTTTCAGGCAATAAAATTAGTCATACATGAAACTACGCATGTACATGTATCTGAAAAACCATTGCTTCCCTCTGTCAAGTACGTATTTTGACCAGAAAACAAACAGTTCAATTAGGAGGGCTGACCTAGCAAAGCTGAGTCCCGCATCATGCTCTTGCCTAGAGCCCCTCCTGGCCTCACCCCTCTGCTTTTATTTGAAGGTGTCACCACTGGTGGAGCTGGTAATACTCTTTGTTCCCTGCTGACAGCTAATTAAAGGCAGTACTGCACTAGAAGCTTTCAGCTTAGGTTTTCATGTAATCCATGAAGAAAACAAGAGCAGTAATGTTAGGGGAAAAAATGTTTAAAATACACATTTAAATTCTGATCCACACATCAGACAATTTCCAAGGCCAAAGCTGGGCCAGTGCATGCCCTTTGCTCAGAGCTGTAATCACACCTGTTGCTTTGGGGTTTTAAAATACCAAGAATCTGTTTATAAAGATTTTGTTTAAAAGTTTAGAACCAACAATTTTTTCTTCCCCAGTATTTGCTTCCACTCCTCCACCTAGAACTGTTTTTTCTTTAATTTCTCGGTGTTGGAACGGATACAGAACTATGTAGCCCCTCACCTGGGCACGTGCTGCACATTTGCATCACTGCTCTCCTTCCCACGTATGCTAGATGATGTGAAAGACAATAAGCTCCTTTTTGTATACACTCAGCAACCAGCTGCTCCCATGGCTCATTTAGCCAACAATTTCTACACTGCAGACCTGCTCGTAAACCATTTCTGCAAAGAAACATAAATGAAGGTGTGAGGAGCCCGTCACAGATAGATGGACCCCCCCCGTCTATCACAGGAAAGGATGAGAGCAAATAGGAAAAAATGAAGGCCTCGGTCAGATTCTGCTCTGAGTGGGAGTGTAAATAGGGAATAATTCAACCAAGAGCAAAATTACTTCCAACTTTAAAGTTGCAAATGAGATTGAAATTTTTTTCTTTGGTATAAGCAGAGCCCACATTGACAGAAATGTAAGTGTTGGCACAAGTCATGTATCAGGTGTCATTTTGTCAAGCGACACTATTAGTGAATATTAGTTTTGTGGGTGTGTAAAATGATTCTGAATGGGACAAAAAGGAAGATAAGGGAGGCTTTCACATCCTTGGCGTTACTCATCTTGCAACTTACATCTTTGGCATTTAAATTGTAATTACATTTCACATCTCTGGAACGCTAAGTGGATGTTACACCACTTTCCCACTAACACTCATCTTGTGGTAGTCACACCCGTTGTTTAACTTCTACCACCTTTCATTTCATTGCAGAATGCAGCCCACAGAGGTTAACCACAGGCCTCTTTGTCAAAAAATACAGGGCTATTGTATTAGCTGAGCAAATTTCAGGTGTTCACTGCAACAAAACCAACCGGGAGAGGTCAAAGGTAGGTCTGTGCACACAAACCTATCAATGGGAAAAGTGGTAGGTCGCAGTGGGGTTTGAGCTGATTGTTAGAATTAAACCTTTGGAGGGAAGCCAAGCGTTGCCCTGCAAATAGGCACTTGCTGGATGCCGGGGCAGGGTTCTGACAGTGCAGGGCTGTATTGTTTTTTGATCTGCATGCAAACCCTTGTTATCAACATGCAGATCAAGCACATGAAATATCCCATTGTATCCAAGCTTGCAAAGGAGGCCTGAGCAGTTAATGAGTTACTGCATCATGAAGACACAAACTTTCCTCATTTTTAATTAAAACAAATAATCCTTCAGACTATAAAATGTAATAACAAGCTTTTCTTTCAGGAAACAAATATATATTCCTTTGGACTTTTAGATGGTTGACCCAAAAGTTCTATAATGTGAATAACCAGTGAAATACTAGTCTGCTTTTGCTATTTGCAGGTTTGTTTAGAATTTAAATTAAAAGTTTGTATAAAAATGAGGAAAGGAATCTTTCAACTGTACTGTAAAGTCACCCCAGGAGTGCACTGTCAAAGCAAAGTCAGGGTAGAAGGCAAACTGCATGGAGACCAACCACTCCTATGCGAGCATCTAAATTATAGCTGCTCCCCAGCAAGGGGTGCTTGGCTCAGAACGCGTCTCCAGGGCTCTCCTCCTGTCTGCACTGCTCCTTTGCTGAACTCATAAGTCTGTTTTATTTCATCCTTTCTTTTCAAGTCAAGCATTAGCTACTCACTTTAAACACAAAATCTGCCATCAGCGAGTACATAGAGGATTTTAGGAAACAAAGGGTGAAAGTAATAGCCCATGGGGAAAAAAAAGTATAATTTAAAACAATGGATCTCTTCTTTTACATCCCAGCTAACTAGGGCACGCATTAGTAACAACCCTTTGTGCTGATGCTGAAACTGTATTTGCTCAGGGGAGGAGATGGTGGAGAAGAGAACTCTTCGCAAAGTAATTTGAAAAAGCGGCTTTGAACTTCTTGGATGTAAAATGTTTTATTTAGGAGCAACACAACTTGTATTTGACAGCTGGCTTGCTGCTGGCAAGGAGTCCTAGAGACAAATGACAAACTACCGGGCCGATTGCCTTCTGAATCAAGCTATGATCACATTTCTGTTATGGAAATAAATGACATAATTCAGAAGTATAGTGTATCAACATTATAGTATGGAGCTTCATCACCTACAGCCTGTAGGACAATCTGTATCTCATATTTTGAAATGCACGCTTTGGCTGACATTTATTTAAAGAGATGCAGGAAAGTATGCATATTTAGCTTCTTTTTTAAAAGCTAAATTACACCACTTAGCTAAGGAGGGACCTTGCTAATGCAAGAGATCATCAATCATCCCTCCACAGCTATCCACAGCAACTACAGGTCAGTAATCCATATTCATCTTCTGTGCAAGTCTGCCAAAATGAGTCTGCAGTTCTTAAGGCAGCAATGAATTTGGTCTGTGATTTCCTTAAGGAACAACAACTGAGACAATGAGTTCCTGTGGCACACGGAGAAGGCGTCACAGAGTCCTGTGATAACTGGGCAGGCCACATGCCTTTCAGTGCTATTATATTTCAAAATCCAGTTACCACAGAAGTAATTTTATCTTCTTTTACTCAAATCAATGACTTAGTGGTCTGTGACAGCTAGTGCCCTGCAAACATCCACCACGTGTGGCTGCAGGACCCAGCAAAGTGAAAACTTCATTTGATTTTCATTCTTGATTGAACACTCATAGGTTTTTTTTCTGAGATTCAGGCAAAACCAAGTCATAGCAAAACTTCAATCGCAGCTAAAATATTCGATCTCCACATGGCAAAAAACAAATAAAAGGAAAGGTCCTGTTCTTCCATGATGGACTTACATCCTCATTTCTACCACTGACACAAGCCTGTAAATTTCAAGACATTTCCATCAAGGATTAATTTGACTCCAAGTATTTCTCACTGTTTCCATCTACAAGCTGTAATCATAAATCTATGCAGATTTGGTGAAAAAGAACCAAGTTACTGAATCAAGTTATTGAGTAACAATATCTGAAAGCAAGGTGACATTCACATGGATTTAGATTTTGTCATGCCAGTATTTTTCTGGTGGCAAATTAAAGTGATCTGAAACCCTACTCTGAAACACTGATCGACACCTCTGGACCGGCCTTTCTAAATCTTTGTCCTTACACTGTTCAGCAGCTGGGATGAGAACTCTGCTGTTCTAGTCGAACCTCAGATTTCCAACTGAACTGGGATCTCCTTTAAGCTTTCTCTTAGGTATGGAGCGGTCTTTTGACCATGCATGCAAAGAGACTATAATTAAATGGTAAAAGCAAGGACTTAGATTTTATCACTGTTTTTCCTAGGTAATGTCAAATAAGTGAAATTGCAGAAAATTAAAATTCCACCACATTCTCTTTATTTGAATAATGAAAGTGGAAACCCTTAACTAGTGCTCTTTGATCACAGAGTTTTTATTTTCTTAGTCTGAGGTGGTCAAGGCATTATCTGGTTTCAGTAGGATGTAGAGACTCTTGCTCTGGGAGCGTCTCCTGAGCCGTGGTAGTCTCAGGAAGAACAGAAATGCTGACTTAGATTGTGGAGAGGGGGAGGGGAAACAAACAAAATTGCTTTACATATTTCTTAGCTTTCTCCTGAAAAGCATGCAGTGTCCAGGTAAACTGTAATGCAACAGGAACTAGTCTCTACACTTGTGCAACCCTGTTGCTCATGCTTTCATACATTTAGAGTCATCTTCTCCTCCTTTGTGTTTAGTTCTCTATTAGTTACAAGCAGAGAAAGAGGTTTTAACGCAGTGCAACAAATTCAGCAGAAAAAATGAAGTCTCAGCTATCCTTGGATGGCCTTACTTATATAATATCGAAGCACACAGAAATATAACAACATGGACACAAAAACCAGTATGGATTTATGCACCTTATTCATTCCTTGGCTTCGAGCCAAATGCAACTGAATGCATGAATAGTATTTCCCAGCACTAGAAACACTCCCAAACTGGAGAACAGGTATAAATATTAATGGTAGCAGAGAAACATCTTCCCTACCCCCTTTCTTACTTTGTTCTTTAGAAAGGTCATTTAATGAAATGCATTTCATGAACCCTCTGCTTCAGTTTCCAAATGCTTCGGTCCCAGGACCAAACAGATAATATTTTTAGTCACTATTTGAGAACTGTAGCAGGGCATGTATTGAAAAAAGACTTAGGTATTTTGTAAATCAAGTGTGTGAATCCCATTCAAATTTGGGAGTTTTGCCACAAAGCCTCACACAGGATTTGCACTAGACTCTTCTGGATGTCGTACGGATCAGCCTTTGGGGCCTCCTGCCTCACAGGCAGCACAAGGTCAGGGGAAGCGCCACTCTCTCTGTCCCTGAGTCTGCTCGGTTTCTTTGGGGAGAGGCCCCTCAGGCCTGCTGGTGGCGGGATGGGGGGACAACCTCCCTGGCAGGAACTCCATCCAGCAGCCACTGCATGCCCAGGGAGAGGTTCTAGGCTCATTACACACAGCCCCTTCTCCACACCACCTGGGAGCTGGGCCAGCCCACTGCCACTTTGCAGCTGCTGGGGTCAGGCCTGCCCCAGCAAAGGCCACAGCCACGTAGCACAGGGCAGGCAGTAGCACTTGGGGGCTGTAAGGGCTTGCCAGCTGGTGCCGTTGCTAAAATGGCGCTGGCCACCCCCACGCCGTTCCCGGAACCTCCCGATCGCCTGGGGGCGCTGCAGGCGCGGGCGCCCTTCTGCCCCCTGGCGGCCGGGGCGGCACTGCCCCCGCAACCGGGCGAAACCAACGCGTGAAGCGGAGGGGGTTGTCCAACCCACCCCCCCAAGCCTGAGCCCCTCCTCTCCCCTCCCTCTTTCTCGCGTGTCGGCTTGCCCGCCCTCCGCCCTCTCGATTTACCTTCGGGAAGAAGCACGCCTTGGCCCCACTCCCCGCCGGTTCCGCCCCACCAGGCCCCGTCCCGCCGCTTCGGTGGGTGAGGGAGGCGGCGACCCGTTGCCCTCCCTTGCCCTCACCGTGCGTGCGGCGTCGCGCACGCTGCGGAACGTCACGGCGCGGGGCGCCGCCGCCAGCTGACTGCTCACCCCCGGAAGTGATGCGGGGGGGGCAGTCTCGCAGGGAGCCGCGGAGGTGAGTGAATTGGACCATGTCTCTTCCCGTCCGCGCCGGGCTGCGGGCGCCGCGGGCGGGGGGGACGGTGGCGGCGGCGGGAGCGGTGCGGGGCTCGGCTCGCCCCGGCTCGCCCCGGCGGGCGGCGCGGGCTGCGGGGCTCGACTGGCAGCCTCGCCGGTGGTGGGGGCCGCCGCTCTGCCCCTCAGCCCCGCCAGGGCCGGTTGGACGGTGGGGCCCCCGCGACGCCGCCGCCGCCTCCCCCTCACGGCTGGGCCCCCTGGAGCCGCAGCTCGTCCGGTCCCCGGGGCTGGCAGCCGCCGGGACGGCCCGCCGGTACCGGCGTACCCGGCCGGGAGCCGGCGACTCCCCCGGTGTCGGGGCGTGGGGCGGTCCCGTCTGGAGCGCTTCTCCGGTTGGCGTTCACTCGGTCTCGCTCCGTGCAGGCCGGTGCAGCGGCTCAGCAGGCGCGTACTGCCGGGTGCCGCCGAGCCCAGCCTGCCCGTCAGTGACTTAAGTGCCTCAGTAATGGTGCTGGCTCTCCTCGGGGTTTTTTCTTATTTTTTTAATTTTGGTGTGTGCCATCTGCAGGATCCTAAACCGTTTCTTGACAAACCCCCTCTCTGCGCGCAGCCCCGCAGCCCCTCCAGTGCCGAGGAGATCAGCTGCTTTGTTCAAGTGCTCTTCGAGCCCAGCCTTTACACATGTAGCGCTAGAAGGTGCATATTCGTAGTGTTTTCAGGAGAAAGACAGACAGATAAAATGTAGAGCAATTCATTTCCAAGATAGTTCTTGTAATCTGAACAAACCACCTTTGCACAGCCACTCTTCTTCCTACTTTAGCTTTCACTCCCTCTCCTGCGTGTGTTTACCCTTCCTGTGAAAGCTGCAATCTGCGTTAATCACTCTGCTCTCTGGGGCTTTGGTGGGACTAATAAGCCACTCATAACAAATTGTAACTTGCATAATTAGTGTTTCAAGCAAATATTGGTTGAAGGAATATGCCTTTCCTATTAGTGTTGTGGTTGCTGGAAAGAATCATTGATTATCTTTTAAAGAGTTAACACTGCTGTTATGCCGTCCTTCAAAATGTTACATTGATAACTGAGCCCTCTGATGCCAAGTAACGGAATACGCATTGATCCGCAGCTGGTAACACTTTTTAAATGGTAATGTCTGCCACAGAGTTTGAGGGGGTAATAGGTTAAGTGCTCTGAGAAAAGGGGTGTGTATGTACAAACACAAGGCAGAGAACTTCATTACCTTCCTGAAAATTACACACAGGCCTCACTGGCCGTTGCAGTTGTGCTGCACAGTCTGTCTTTTTTTGGGAACAGTGGATCCAAAGACATTTCATCTAAACACATTCTTACTATCTGTTTGAGAGCATCTTTGTTAAACAGTTAATATGTAACTACAGTATTAGTGTTTTATTTGGGCTGGCAATGGGAAGAGAGAATGTCTGAGTACTGATGTTTCTCGAGTGCCTCTGAACACTGCTGCATGTTTCACTGGTAAAAGATAATCCTCAGAAAAGGAAACATAGTCCCTTGTTTAAGATTGTGTGTGAAAGTAGAGAGGTCTGACTTCATGCTCTTGTCAGTTCTGTAGTTAGTCTTTACAATCTTCCCCACAGAGGCGTATATGAGTGGTCTGGGGGAAACCTTCACAGCCCTTTATGTGAAAGGCAGCACGCAGGCTAAAGCGAAGGTTTTCTGCACATCAGCAGAAAAAGGAGAGCTTGTGATCTGTGTTGAATTAGTTCAGATCTGCAAAGTGCAACTGGCTTTACAAACTTACTGCAAATATCAGCTCCTACAATGATTTCTAAAATTCTGATTATTTCCTAACAGCAAGTTATATGCAGACATGAATGATTATAATCCTTGACAAATTCACAAAACTATTAATGGGGGAGCTTACAGCTTTGATACCACTGGCTGCTCAATGTGATGCTTTTGAAGTTGCTTTCATCTTGAGACTGATAGCCTGCAATATGATCTGTAATCAGCTCCTGGACCTTTAGGGTTAGGTGCCTTCTCTGCACAGTTTCTTGCATTATTTTTGGAGCTGACTATTGTTGTGCTCACAGCAAGTTCTGACTGATTTGTGTCAATAGTTCTTATAATTTATTAATCTTGGAAATTTAATTCATAATTACATCTTGCTTCTGTTTAGAGTGAATTGTTTTTTAAAAAGGTGAAGAGCTGGCTTTGAGAGAAAACTAAGGACAGCTCTTTTGGAAGACCATCACTGAAATTAAAGAAGTGTACATTGAGCAAGAGGGGCTGCCAGACAGTTTGACAGACTTGTCAGAACAAGGTCCTTTGTCTTAGAAATTTGTGTGTGGCTGAGGAGCAGGCTTGGTTCTGCTGCTTTCTCCGGTTCAGCTTAAGAAGCAGGAACACAATCCTGTATGTTGTGTGTATGTGTATTGGGACAGGGGAGTATAAATTGGGTGGAAAGGGAGTGGGAAGATGGGGGCTAGACATGACTTCTGAACTTGCATTTCTTCATGGCAGAAAATGTTCTAAAGGTGGTTTGGCTATAACGAGACACACAGCTGCAAGTCGGCAGGAGTGTGAGTCCCCCAGTGCTGCTCAGAACTGTCCCACATTGTAGCACTTGGTTTTCTTTATTGGTGTTGGGGAAGTGTTGATAAATTTAATTTAGAGCCTTGGAGCACTATAAAATTCATCGTGGAGGGGTTTTGGCAGTTTGTAAGAACTTGCAAAGTGCAGAAACAATGTTATTGTTCCATTAGGCTGCATTGTTTCATGGATCTGCAGCAGTGAATGTGACAGGAAAACTCTGCTCCGAGTAAGAAGAGACTGTAAAAATAGAGGCATGGGATGTTAGGAAAACAGTCCTTTCTTTCATCCTCATTCTTAAAAATAAAGGACCTGAAGACTGCTAGCCAGAATTCTTGGAGACTGAAAGAACAATCTGTACACACTAGAAGGACTTGGTAGTCACAAGAAGATAAGAGGAAACCTCCTTAACAGCCTTCATCAGAGTTCCCCGACTGGGCTGCTTCTCTCTGGCTGCTTCTCCCTGGGGGTCTGCATCTTATCTCACTGGCTTCCTTTCCTCTATTTGCCTCTGACTAATAGCCTTCATTTTCTGGTTACTGGAAGTCTAGTAATTTCTTTTGTCTCTTCCTCCCTCCTCCTTTTAAAAATACTAGATTAAACAGCTGTAATGTTTTGCAGATTATCTGCATTGGCGACACGGATTAATTGTATACTCTAAGTTATTCAGCAGTAATGACATAGTGACTTGGCTTGAAACAATGGTAATTTCATGGCAAATGTTGCATTCTGGTAAAGAGCCACCTGCAATTTACCCCCGTAAATGTATGACACGAGTAAACTGTCTGTACTAGTTTTCTCGGTGTCTTCTATACAGTAAGTTGTCTCAAGTGTGTCTTTTGAAACAGTCAGCTATTCCCCCCTTCCTCCCCCCGCCTTTCTTTTGACTGTGGTTTGAGTCAGGTAATTACACATCTGGGTTGAAGCCTTCCCAGGGAGTGATCAGAAAAGCCAAGACTTGCAGACGTGCTCCCGTCGTTCGCTGGTACCTTAGCTTCACCCTTTCATGAGAAGGTTTTGTGGAACTGCTCAGCTATCGGTAACCAGCTGTCGGTGAGCAAGTCTGAGAGCCCCAGGGGTGATGGTGGCTGGCAAACTGAATGGAAGCTCTGCTTTCCCTTGCAGAAATGACAGTATTCTGTATGAGGACATGAGGACATCCTCCTTGTAAGATGTGGCTTTCGTGTGACAGTTCAGTGATGTTTTTGCATTCGGATCTCCATGTTAACCAGAACAGAGCAAACAGGGGAATTGAAAGTGAATCAAAGCTTCTCGTCTAAAGATAATCCGAGAACTATCCCATTTAGACTCATTATGTCTTTGTTTTATCTATGTGCCTTGCGGGGAAGCTCTCCAGTCCAATGAGCCGCATCTTGAAGGAAGTGCAAAATCTGAATTTTAGGTGAAGGTTATTTAATTGCAATGTTTTGCTACTAGAAGAGTGATGGCTAGGGGACTGCTTAGCTGTAAGTATTAAAGAACTCTTTCCCAGAAGTAGGAATCCCGTAGAGAAATCAACAAAAGCCTGGGTGGTGAGACAGGATTCCACTGAAGAGAGTGAGCTAGTATAATCTTCTGCTGTCTCAGAATAGGTATAAATGCTCTTCATCTGGTTTGTGAAAGACAAAACTTAGCAAAATGTGAGAATGCTGTTACTGACCTCCTGTCTCTGTTATTCCCAGAAAGTCAAACTGCCAAAGACAGTGTGTCAGTCGCAGTTATTTGTTGTCTCGCTTTTCCTGTTTAGTGAACATAAATGCTTTTTTTTTAAACCAAAAGGATTATATGCTCCTGAAAAATACCGGTCTTATTTTTGCATCCACATAGTAACAAAGTGACAGGTTTTAGTTCTTACCCTGCAATTTTTTAGTGTAATATAACTTTTCTTTCTGCAACTTTGAAACATCTAATGCAGTCAGTCCTATGCTTGTGTTTTCAAATTGAAAGGGAGAGAGAAAAATCATCTTAACACCTGTGATTATGGGAGGTGTGTGCAGCTTAGTAGTAGACTCACAAAGACAAATGTCCTAGAACTTGGGTTTGGTCCTATGCTGACTGTTCAGTAGTTTCATTGCAAATGAGTCTGTGCAGAAAGCACTGAGTACTCTGGGTCAGCATATAAATGGGCAGTCTGGAAATGCCAAAGGTCTGATGAATACCAGTTTCAAGTACAGTTACCTGTGCTTGGAGTTAGTGATTATGTCTTGTGAAGCACAGGATAGATACCTGCACACCTTGCATCTCTTGTGAGACAGTGTGAAATCAAGGATATAGGAAAACTTACTGACAAAATGTGTGTGTTGGTTGAAGCTGCCACCAGTTTCTCCAGAAGAGCTGAGATTCTTTGTTATAACTGGTCACCTAAGTTCAGATACTCAGAGGAATTCCTTAGAAGCTGTTGATACAGTTAATATCTAAATACTGCAGTGTCCTTTGTACAGTGTGAAATGTTGGCGTCGCTCGCTGTAACAGGGAAGTCAGGACTGAAATCAGTAGAGAACTAGGATCTCTGACGGTGGCTTTGTGTTATTTTCTGCTTTAACTAGTCAGTTTAAAAATCCAAGCATATAGTCTTAAAGTACTTTCAGATGTTAGTCCTTTTACTTAGAACAATCCCTTGTACATAACTATGACTCCAGTATTTACGTGGTCAGCTGCTAATGAAGTTCCTACACAACTGCATGAAATGAGTGATGGCTGTGGCTGGCAGCCTGTAAACTGTGTTACGCTTTCGGAGATGGCTAGCAGACCTGCTGTAAGCTCCTTATGAGCATCTGCTGCCAGAAGTGTTCTTATGAGGTGGTCTGGCTCATGTCTTTAGGCTTGTCCCTTTGCTGCCCTGTTAGGCGGCTGTATGGGTCACAGTTCTCACAGCTGCTCTGATGGTGAAGGGACACTTTTAACCAGAGCTGCTGGAAGGACTTTCTTTTTGTGTGATTGGTGAGTTTTCTTCATTGTTGAGAGCAGTAAGAATATAAAGTTATTCACTTACTAAAATTAGTTTAAAGCATTTCTTATTGTTACAGGAATCATTTGATACCTACCTGAATTCTATTCAGCTGAACATAATGGATGAAGGTGCCTTGGCTGCTTCAAGGTGAAGTCTGCCAGCTGAACTCAGTGCAAAAGAAAATCTGTGCACACTAAGCTCAGTTTAAAAGTAAATTCTTTTTCCATTGCAGAGTGTATTGTAGACCAAGTTGGTTTTTCAAAGTTATTGTGGTTTGGCTACAGAATAGTTGCAGTTTTCTGTAGTTTAATTTGTGGAATTGACTGAGGCAGAGTAAGGTAAATATTTGCAGCGCAGCTGCTTTCAGATGCTTACAGTGGGATGCATCTCTGTCAAATATCTGAGGGTCGTATTTTCTGTTGGTCCCATAATCCGCAGTTTTGCTGTAGAGATGTGAACCGGTTGTGTCTGAGCACAGAGTATCCCCTGGCATGTGCTGCTTTCTTTGTTCATAATACGTACCGAGGTGCTAAAGGTCTGTCATGCTGTGCAAAAGTTACAGTGTACCCTGGAATACTGAAGGATTATTCTTTTACAACCGTTTGCACATTAAAGGAAAAAACCCCACAAACCCTCATGAGGTGATGATTCTCTTTTTTTCTAAGTTCTGGACCTTGAGAGTTGTATGGCCTTTGACAAGGACCTTGGGGAGAGGGGGAAGGTCAATAGTTTTTAAATGGATTGAGATTAATTGCTCAATGACCAAGTCTTTGTTTTTTGAAGGTGATAGATTCAAACTTCTCCAAGGTTTGAGTTACGTGCAGTGAAATAAATGAGTTCGTTCATGTCTGAGTATGTATGAGGTAGGGAATCATATGGAATCTAGTCAGGGTTCTGGTTTCAGCTTTACTGAAAACTGATGGTGTCATCTTGACCAGCCACATCCTTTGGCTATCTTGATTTCCCCTCTGCCCATTGTTTTGCTCCTTGCTCATTGCCTAAACAGACTTCTCAAAACAATACTGCTGCTGTGTGAATTAGTTCATTGATTTATTTACATTACAGAAGCTCCTGAAGGCACCCTCCTAAGATTGTATGCTGTTTAGCTAACTGGACTTGAAAATACAATAATCCTAACAAATCATTCCACCCACCTAATAAAATAGAATGAAGCACATAATAGGAAAGGATTTAAAACTTTTTAATGGGGCTAAGTGGAAAACCAATAAGAAGTAATTGGAAAGTTATTGTGTGGTTAGAGAGTGTAAGGGAAAGTGAGGAATTCAAGGATGATGCGTGTATGTCTGCTTGAAAAAGCTGCTTAAGGAATATGTCTTCCATGAGAAAAAAGTAGGAAGGTGCCTTTACCCTTTCTTTCCCTATAATTTTTCACATTGTTATTCATTTTTTCATAAGCTAACCTTGTCTAATGAGCTGCATACAGTGAACTACAGATCCAAAATATCTATTCTTTTTTTTTTAAGACTAATTGTTGGAGTTTGAACATGGAATGTGGTGCCATGCCCTGTCTTAGTAGGGTGCTCTTTAAGAATGCAGAAAGCAGGTTTCTTCTGCTCAGAATCTTGAATGGAAAAATCTACCCTGATGCCCCGGTACATACACTGTTCTAGTTTGGGGAAAACTCAGTTTATGTGGTGATTGGCATGTGTGATAAGAACTTTTTTCATGGTTGCCTTTCTACATTCATTCCCTACTTTCTGCTGAAGAAAGCACCGCACAAGCTGATGTTCCCACTTGTTTCCTAAGATGTAGGTCTCATGTAAAAAGTAAGTGTGCAGAAAGGCTGCTTTTGATCACCTGTCTGCTCCCTAGATGTACTAAGAGCTGTGAAAACAAGATGTTTTAGTGTTCCTGTTAGTGTGGTCGAGCAGAGGAGCTCTGCCAGAGCTTTCGTGTTTGTTTGTTTGTTCTAGGTCAGTGTTGACTAGGTGCTGCGGTTGTGGCTCTTGCTACACAAACCAGACATGCCTTTGTCCTCTTCAGAGCTTAGTAGTTGTATAGCAGAGCTGAGAGTAAGAGAAGAGAAGTTGAGCCAGCTCAACTGAACATGGGAAAACAAACATGGACAAGAATGTGCTAGAGAATGAAAAAAGAGAATGACTTTCTAGACCCAAATGATGCTTTGCTAGGTAGCAGCTGTCTGGCATTCACAGATTAAACAGCCGCTTGGCTAACACACACTGACAATGATAGCATGGCCTCTGTTTTGCTTTGAGTGCATGAAATGAGGAATTAGCTCTCCCATGCTGAAAGCCATAAAAGTATCCGGAAGTGTGTGTTTACTCCTAACAACCATTTGAACTTGTCTGTTGTGTTCAGTACCTCAGTAATCATATTCTATGATTTACATGATGATGCAGAGTTAATGGTGTTAATGCTACTTTGTGAGTCAAAAAGTGAAGTAGTTCTATAAAATGACTCCTTCAACAAATGGATTTTGGCTGTGAAGAGTTTTATTAAATGCATAGTTCCTTCTGAGTAATTGGTGCATTTTATTTTTTTTTTTTGTAGTCCTTTCTAAATGTAAAGATTGGTGTGATCTTTTGTCTTGCAGTGTTCCGTGTGGAACGCAGGGAGTTTGAAGGAGGCTGTGAAGCTAGTGGAATGATTCCCTGTGTAGCTGAAACTGTGTAAGTATTAGATGTTTGCTTACAAGATCACTTGCCCAGCGTCAGCCGTTAGAGCAGTGATTGTTTCTGGTTCAGCAGTTGCAATGATCCCCTCGTGCTTCTGCAGTGGAAAGCTGTGTGTTTCTGTTCAGAGCTGGAAAAACATGGGGCACCCGTGATACTGTTCCCTACTCTCAGCTATTTCAGAAGTTATGTATCCCTGTCCACTAAAAGGTAGATAATGAAATTCTGTAAAATTCTTACAGACTATGCTCAAGTGTTTGCGCAAAGTTGAGGCTGGGTTGAGGTTTAGTTAAGCTCTGTCAATGTTGTCTTTGCCTTAGCTAGTGAACTGCTACTTGAAGAGATTTAATGGTTGGCTGAGCTTTTTTTAGGAGATTTCCTAAATTTGTCTTTGAGGTGCTCTTGAATATATGGAGGGTTTTTTCTTCTTTTATCTTGATAACGTTCTGCATTTTGAAACTCATTGTAAATACCTTCTGATGCAACACTTTATTAAATGGCATAATGCTAGGCTATGTTTTGTTATTCTTTGGACGTATCCAATAATTTCTACTACTACAGTAACATCAGTTGTTAAAGAAAATGTGACTTCAATATCTCCTTTGCATCTTCTCTCCTCTTGCTGGCTCTCCCCCACTTCAGTGCTGCTGTTTTCAGTTGTGCCATGGTGTGCTTGTATGACAGACAATCACTACTGAGTCACTTTGTTGTTTTGCTCCCTTCGAATCTTGGGTTACATGTGATCTGCGTCACTGGAAAATGGAGAAAGACTAATTTTCTTACAGCACTTAAAAAAAAAAAAAAGCCGAAAAAAGCCCAAAAGTCCTACCAAGCATTAGCAAGGTCTTTCTAATCTCTGTCTTTTCTGTTTAATGTATTGGGTAATATGGTTCTATGCATCCTGTGTTCTTAGAGAGTGGCTTTCCTTTAACTGGCTGTATTCACCAGCACTTCTTGTGTTTCCAGTTGCTTTCTCCTTTGAGGAAGGAGCAGAGAACATCATTGTTGATCTCTGCTTTGCAGTTCCTGTTATGTGGAAGATGGCCTCGTGGGCATCTTGGTGATTCATATTTACTGTAGGTTATTGCTCAATACTTGTCTGAGTAATCAAACGTCTTTGGGAGTACTGCATCCTGTAGCACTGAGTACGGTCCAACCTCAGCCCTGAATCGTGAGCCATTTTGGTAGAATGGCAAAAAGCGTCAGCGCTGCCTTTTTGTCTCACTGTCATTTTGTACAAGCCTGTTACGGCAGTTCTGCTCTTGGGGACTGATCCTGTTGGGAGATGGAGCTTTGCCACCAATCCAGTGTAACCTTTGGGTACATGAGAACTTTATACTTGTAGGTCCTGATCCAGCTTGGAGAAACACCTCTGCATGTCCCTGTGCTCACTTAAGAGTAATTGGCATGACCTAGAGGTGACTTTTGCTTTGCTCTACAGTTAAATGAGTAGCTCTGTTCGCTTTCCTGAGAGTGCTTTTTTCATACTGCTTGGACGCTGAGTTCAGTGCAGCTCCTGATGCTGCAACTGGATCCTCTCTCCAGCCTTCCTTAACAAAAGGGCCGAGTTCTCCCACTTGTTTCTATCTCCTTCCGAGGCTCTTGTTCCTTTCATGCCTTGAAACCTGAGTCATGTAGGAAGCGGAGGTGACTGGTAACTGAAGTGGATCCAGCTCAGTGAAGGCGTTTTATAACAGGGGAACTGATGGAGCGCCAAAAGACTTTTCTCTTGCAAAACCAGATACATGACAAACTGCCAGCGGATGCAGTCTGACTTTTTCTTTTTTTTGAGCTGGTTTTGCTATTTTTGGGGTAGAATGCTTCAAAGTATATGGCATGTGGCATCAAGTTTCACGTAGTAGAAAAGCGAGGAATTGCAGCAACTGTTCGTCAGTGTCTTCTAGTGTTTGTTCATAACGAGTAGGATTGTGTGCTGAAAACCTCCTCAGCAGGGAGGAGAGAGGAAGAACTCTGTTACTGCAGGGAAGAGCAGAGCCAGCAGAGCCTGGCCAGTGGCTGTTCCGGAGCAGCAGTCAGCTCCTGGTAAGGCAAGTAGGTTGGAGTACAGCAAACGTGTTTGGTAGAGGGGTGCACTGTAGGGGCCGTGGTTAAATTGCACTCTATGGGTTAATGGTGCTGAGCTCTCCAGTGGTTTTTGGAACCAGCTGTTGGGACACTTCCTCACATACAGGTGTTTAATAATGCTGGCTGACCTCCCCTCCATGTATTGTAATGCTGTCTTTTTGTGACAGCAAATGACAATAAACCCCATCTGTTCCTGGTGATGTCACTTTGTAGACTTGAATATTAGATTATTGTCATTAACACCAGCCTCAGAAAACAGGACAGTGTGCATCACTAGAAAGTGTATGGACAGGGTGTGTAAACTTGCTGTAAGCAGAGTATGCAAGTCTTGCAAGCTGTCTTTTTTTTTTTTTTTTAACCCTCAAATTGGGATTCCTAAAGCGAATTGGATTAATCTCTGTCTGTTATGCTGGGTGTGATTTCACTGCTACCAGCTCCTTTAGAGGAAAGTGCCATTCACTCACAGGCAGCTATTCTTTAACCTGCTCGTAGGGAAAAGCTGTCTGAACCACTATGAACCCCAACAGCTAGTAAGTGCTGCTATGTGTGTGAGCAAAAGGTTTTATAAACCAGCTAAACTCTACTTTAAACTCTACTACTAGTTTTTACTCAGGATTTTTTTTTTATTCTGTTCCTTTACTTGCATGCTTCTCTCTAAAGAAAAACTGAGCCAAAGTAGTGTGAGCTGCCTCAGAGAAACTGGTGGAAGAGCAAGGATTGGTGTAGGTTGAGCACTTGAATTCTGATGAATTTAAAGGGGGGGGGGAACCAACAAAAACCCCTGAAGGCTGGTACCTGGGAGTTAATCACTATCAGCAATTTACACTGCCTAATAATATCCTGTTTGTTTTGGCAAAATGACTGGTGTGGACTGGAGAAGATGATGTTGCTCAGGCACACAGCAGCACAGGAGCCAGTGCCAGGCTGTGCTCTGCAATTCTGAGAGCTGTCAAGTACTAAGGACCAATGAGATTGTCTTTTGGGTTGTTTATGTGGAACTGCTTCTTTTTAATGAATCCTCTAAAATACAAAAGAATAAGAAATTATTCTTAAATACACTAAATTGAACTTTACTTGCCTATAAAAATGATGATACAAAGTTCATCTTTAGAGTAGTTTGATGAAAGGACATACCAGATGTTTGTTCCTTCTGCTGCTTAAAAAGAGTTATTTGTCAGTTTTGTTTGTGGGTTATTGGCTTAAGAAAAGGGACTGGGGAGGGGAAGGGAGGCCAGGTAGTTGAAACCATCATCTTGGCTGTTGCAGTTGTACTGGCAAAAAGTTTGGTTTTTTTTTTTCCCTTATGAAACTGCATGTGTGCTATTTTGCCAAAACAGGTATAATGGCTGAGAGACTTATGTGTGTAATCCTAATATCTGGAGAATTCATCTGCACTTAGTGCTGCTGGTCCAGTTTAAAACAGGAGTTTGGTCTTGGAACGGCTTTACCCAAGAGAAAATACAGAAAAAACTGACATGATAGCTATATTATATCTTCATTTTTAATTTTTATCTCTTTTCTTTCTTGTTCTAATTCCATAACCTGGAAGCAGTAAACAAAGACAAGGCAAACCCAACTTTTGCATTTGAGGCTCTTGCCTAACTGACAGCAGAGATGAAATGCAAGTAAGTGGGTAAAGGAGGAATATGATAAGCAATTGCGTTCTTGGAGTTGATGTTTCTGAGAAATGGACTGTCTGTGGCGTGGCTGCGTGCTGATAGGATAGTGTCAGAGTGTTTGGTTTTAATACGGAAAATTTAATAAACCTTTTCTGTTGGTAAAATATCTTTTCCAAATATTCAAGTCTTTAACATTGTGATTGATAAATACAGAATATGATAAAATCATTCTGGCATTTTAGTTTTTATTTTATTTAAAAAACAACTGGAATTACTACTGCTTATCTGCATGTGTGTTTGTCTGAAAAGCTCTCATTAAGAAAGCCCCCTCCCCCTGTCTATCTCCTTACCTGAAGGGAGGAGCCCTCTTAAAACAATAATTCTTAAACATCAGCTTGCATGAAAAGTGAGCATTGCTTCCTTCCTGCTAGGAAGGTGTATGTTTTAAGAAAAAATCTAGATTCCAAACTCTAGTTGAAAAAACCAAACCCACAGCTCCCCCTTCTTTCCTGCCTCCCCAAAAAAATACCCCAACCAACCCCAAAGACCCCAAAACCTCCTTAGCCCATTTGCTGAAGGTACAGTGTAAACCTGATGCTGAAGTCTCTGCCAGGTTGTCCACCAGTGTGTGCCCCTCTGCCCCCGATTTGTTTCAGTGTTTTATATTCTATATATAAACTGTGGGTATACTTTTAAAAACCATTTCCTTCCAAAATACTTCTGGGTTAGACTCGTCTGTCTTGGTGAAGGCTGTACGTGAATCAACCTCTTTGTAACCTATGTTACAGTAAGAATTTTAGGAATTTCCTTTATTAGGACCCGTTAGTATACTGCAGCCACTGAGTGAGCTGCATTGATTTCTAGGTAAAACAGCTTGAAATTACTGAAATTTATGGCATGTGTCAACCTTCCGTACACTGCTCCTTTTCAGTACGCAAAGCTTAAATATCCTGAAGTTGGTCTCTTGCTGGTGAATGTTATCCCACATTTCATACTTAAAATATTCTCTGCAGAGAAACAGCAGTTTGACTCTGAAACTGTTTTTCAGGTTAGTTGACTGCCGCTAATGGCATGGTGAGATGTGCTGAAGAGCAGCCGCGAGGGTGTCCGACGGCGAGGGGACTGCTCCAGAAGCTGGGCTTGCAACATCATGGGCCAGTGCGTCACAAAGTGCAAGAACCCTTCTTCTACCCTTGGCAGCAAGAATGGGGAAAGGGAGTCGGGGGGCAAATCGCATAGTAAGAGAAGCGCAGTCCACAAAGATGACCATGGTTCAGCTTGCGGGAAGTCTTCAGGAGATATTCTTGTGAATGGGACGAAGAAAACGGACGCTGCTGTAGAGTCCAGTCAGCCTCCAATGTTTTCTGGAGATACAAAGAAAGACTCTGTTTCCAGTGCAGAAGAATCTTCGCTCCAAAGGATCGGAGAGTTATTTAGGAGGTATAAGGATGAACGGGAAGATGCCATACTGGAAGAAGGAATGGAACGATTTTGCAATGACCTCTGTGTTGATCCCACTGAATTTAAAGTGCTAGTTTTGGCTTGGAAATTCCAGGCTGCTACCATGTGCAAATTTACAAGGTTAGTTCTTGTAGAACTTGTAATTATTTTCATATGTTAAAGTATATCCTGTCATCTGTATGGTGGAGAGACAGCCTCATTAGTGTCACATACTTATTTCTTCTAACACTTGCCTTTTGATTAGATTAATTCCTGCTGCTGCAGAAGGTAAGGTATTGTCCTCTTTTCCCCTTCCCTGCACGGTGGGTTTCAGAACCACGAGTGTGGGTTTGGATGTTATACTGCTAATGACGCACAGCGTAGTGAGATTCTGTAGACATCCATTTATTCTTGATTTACCAAAAGCAGTTTTACTGTATCCAGCATTATCTTGGTGATAAGATTGGACACTGAAATTAATTTTCGCTTTGCAGTAATGTGAGATTCCTTAGTAATTGCTGCCAACTTTTTGATATTGTTCTGTGAAAGAATGGCAGACTGCTTCCCAAGAATTGTTCCTGCCCAAGCAGTGTTACAGTTAATGTCTTTTTCCAAGAGTAAAACAGAGAGGGAAGGAAGGATGAGGGTTTTTTTACACTGGTAGCTGTTTTATACTGGCTGACAAGTGACTGATATTTAAAGTGCGCTCTGCCCTTCTGGACAAGGGAGTCAGTCAGCAGGCTTATAGCGTGTGCGATGCTACAGGAAACAACGGAATGGCTAAAACTTACCAGTGTCCAGGTAAGAGCAAGTAAAGGCTTCCTACAGGGGCTTGCTGCAAGAGAACACACTTATTTTTTGGTCTATCTAGATTGGTTTGAGTCATGCTGCCTATTTTGACTTCTAAGTTTTAAAATTACTTTGGTGTTCTGAGCCTTGAACCACACCTCTGCTGTGCACTGAACACAGCTTTTCCAGCATCTTCAGAGTCTTTGAGGACATGGGTGTGTGTCAAATGCATAAGTTACTCTGAAATGCAGATGTGGATTATTTACTGGAGGCTGATGGTGTGGGTATTTGCGGTATTGATGGTAAAGGAATTGCAAGTAGTGTCTGTGATTCTGCACAACCACTGTGGGTTTTAGTAACATTGTTTTGACTTTCTTGGAGAGGGCAAATCTGGTGGTGAGAGGTTACTTTTGTTTAAGGGCACACCTCATGGTATGGGTGCTGATCAACTCCTTCCATCATGGACACCAATGAAGTCTTCTGTTCTGAGCGCTGCCCCATCTGTCTTCCCTCCAGCCTGTCCCGCATCAGAGTCCCTTGGCTTTGGTTAATATCAAATGGTTATGACACTTGTTCATGAGCATTAGAGAAATCAGAGCTAATGATATATCCACCTGGACAGATTATTAGTCAGCTACTTAGTATAGAACTGGCGCTTTGAGCAGGGTTTATACATTGTGTTGTGTGATGCCGTGCTGTCTTCCACTCTCTCGACAGGTGCCGTGCTGACTGTCACTGTTGGCACCCTTTTTATTTTGCAGGCTGGAAGAGCAAAACCCACAGGAAAGCCACTGGTGAACTGCCTTGTCCCTTGAGAACAGCTTGCCCAGAGCATGGGCACTTAGACATGGGCAATAGTGAAATCAAGCCAGTTTATATATGGTGCTTCAGTGCGTAAATGTGGTATTTTCGAACATTTGGCATTTCTTCTGTGGTAAATTTTATTCACTTTTTAATGTGAAGGGCACTGGATGTGGTAGTATCGAGTAGGCAGAAAGCCAGACAGCAAGGTCCTTCAAATGCCAGCAGCGCCCCAGGAGATCTGAGGGGTGCGTGTGCTTCTCCAGGCCATGAGGGACTTCTTGGAAATGTCTCTCTATCCAGTGGCTCCTGTTGCCAAAACCTTTGTGCCACCCAGGCTGAGAGTACCCCTCGTCTTGTCCAGATCACCCTCTTCTGATTTGATGTAGCTGAATGGAGATGGGAAGCGTTCAGCGCATGTGGTCAGTGGGAAGTGCTCACGCTAATTTCTCTTCTCTTGCTTAATAGGAAGGAGTTTTTTGAAGGCTGCAAAGCAATAAACGCAGACAGCATTGACGGCATTTGTGCAAGGTTCCCCAGCCTCTTAAATGAAGCCAAGCAGGAAGATAAATTCAAGGATCTCTATCGTTTCACCTTCCAGTTTGGCCTGGACTCTGAAGAAGGACAGAGGTCGCTACATCGGGAAATAGCCATTGCCCTTTGGAAATTAGTCTTCACCCAAAACAAGCCCCCCATTTTGGACCAGTGGTTACACTTCCTAATCGAGAACCCCTCAGGAATTAAGGGAATCTCCCGGGACACATGGAACATGTTTCTAAATTTTACTCAGGTGATCGGACCGGACCTTAGCAACTACAGCGAGGACGAGGCCTGGCCGAGTCTCTTCGATACCTTTGTGGAGTGGGAAATGGAGCGAAGGAAAAAGGAAGAGGAAACCAAATGTGTTACGTCTTTGGACACAGAGGGCCTGTGTGCGGACGAACAGACTTAGCGGCGTGGAAGCGGCAGTGACAAAAGCAACCTGTTGCCCTTCGTGAAATGTAAACTCTGGATGTTGCCGGAAATTACCGAGGCTCCAGATTTTTCTACTTTACACCTTTTTCTGCCTTGTCTTTGAAAGGGCTCTAAAATGCTGTATCATGTTTTAGGCACTTTCTTAATTTTGGTTATTCCTTTTACTCTTGCCCTGAAATATTTGACCCTGGCTACAAGTTAAGCATTTTGGGGGTTTTTGTTATTTTTAAGACTTCAGATTAGTATAAGTCAGTCTGATATTTCTTGCACAATGTAGATCTTTTTAGTTAGGTTAAATTAACATTGCTAAATTATACAGTGCCAGATTAAGTTTTTCATACTACATCTGTCAGGGCAGGTCTGTACTGTGTGTAGTGCTGTTTACATTGTTGAAATTTTAGGCTGTAATAATTTTAAGGTTTTATACCAAGATGAACAGCAGTGTTAACTGTTAACTATAAATGCATTAATCCCCCAGTAATAAGGCTCTACAAAACAACACAAGCAGCAGCTTTTTGTAATATGGCTAATTCCCATTTTGAGCTAACTCTTAGCGAATGAATCCAGATCATTCCTTTTTTGGGAGTTTCAAACGAAATGTTGGGATTGTTTTATAAAATTACTGTACCTGTCAGTCAACTGAGTGGTGGATGGCCATTTGTATCTGAATCTCTTACACATCACATAATAAAAGAGCAGTACTACCTCAGTTTTATTGAAAGTGGACTTCTTGATGGACTTCCATTTTCTCTGGAAGTTGTATTTTTGTGGTTACATGAGAATATTTTTACTTGACTAAAAGAACCAAAGGTTCTGCTTCTTAAGTTTGCTAAACATTGACAGAAGCAACACACAAACCCTAAGTCTTCAAGGAAAACTGTGGTATAATTCTGCTTTAATTTGTTTGATTTATACCTGAAGTATTCTCTTACTTGTCTGGCAAGCACAGTACTTCTTATGTAAGGAACTATCTTTTGCATTAATATTGACGAACCAATTTTTTAAAACCTATGTTTAATTGCTAAATCACAGTTAATACTCCACACTTTCTGGAGCAACAATATCGGCATCTGATGACAAAGTGAATTCTCACTGTGTTCTTAATGACAACAGGGCAGATGAGTCATTTTTAGACTGATTTGATAATATTTGGATAGGAATCAATTTATTATTTTACAATGCCTGTATTGGGAATATTTGCCTGTTGAAACTGTCGTGACTTAAAGGGAGTTTTATTAACACTGGTTGAAACTTTTTTGGTTATTGATGCTACCTTTTTTAATTATAGTATGTCAACTTTTTTACACCTTTTGGTAAAAGGGATGATTGCCAAGGCTTTCTATAGAGCTAAGTACTGGCTTTGTGAATCTGATACACTTCCATCACACACCCTTCATTTTCAGAGCTGCATTTTGGGATCATAAAATGGCTTCAATTAAAAAAAAAACCAAACAAAATCCAAAACCAAACCAAAAAAACCCCTGGACAGTCATCCATGGCACCTAATGGCTTTTTGCGATGTAAGGGTTTGAGAGCTAAAGGGAGCCAGATTTTAAGTGGTGAGCCTGTTGCTGGATCCAGGCTGGCAGGCTTTGCTCATCTGCTGTTCCCCAGAGGGGTTGGCAGAGAGAGGAGGAAGGTCTGCCGGCATCCTGTCACAGGCTTTGCTGGTGCACAGCCTGTGCAATAGGATCTGAGGTCATAAATCATGAACAAAACGTGGGTATTAAACTGTTTAAAAACAAACCCACGAGCCACAGATAGCATCTCTGTCATCTAATAAAATGAGTGTCTGGTCTCTGCTGCTTCTGCAGGCTCTTGCTAGGAGACATGTTAAGCTGTGGAAAACAAATGTAGTTGTTCTAGAGTCTGTCCCTGTGCTTGCAGGAGGGGAGCCCTAAACTTCTGTATTATAGGTAAATACACCCAAAACTTTGTTCTTGCTACTATAACCTTCCAAGCTACCATGGCACAAGCACTGCTTGGCAGCAAAACCTTATTGTGATTTGGTGAACAAAGCAGGCCAAAGCACTTGTGCTGATACAATTGAATTTATGGTAAGACTTTTGCTGGTGCTGTAATTTGCGGGGGGCGGGGGGGGAAGAAAAAAAATTCCCCAACAGATGCTGCTTTGTTAGCAGAAGTTCCAAATGGAGACTGATTTGATAGTAAATGAAGGCTGTATTTACATTTGAGAAAACTCATTCATTCAGCTATTAAATGGCTTTGTTCATATTTTTTTCTAAAGGAAATTTAAAATGTCCAGTGTGTGAAAAACTAATTATTCTAATGGAGAGCCAGCACATGCACACGTACACAAGATCGTGGCAGTGGCTGCTGCTGGTTTAAACGCTCAACAGCAGCAGCTCCAGCGGATGAGGGATGGAGCTCTTTAAGGAAGGTGTTTATCTTGTGGTCTGACTGTGGGTAGCAGTAAGGAAGTCAGTCTGTAGAGCATCAAGGCTGAGCCATTTTAGTGTATCAAATGTCTTACGGCTTCTGTTTAAAGACGGTGGTGGTGAATATACAGGAAGAGAAAATCTTATTTCCTGTTGGGGAAAGGATCTACAATTCTCAGTGGCTGAAGTCCTGTGCTTTTCGGTAGCTGAGGACAGCCTTGCTCTTGTTCAGCTGCACTCAGCCTTGCAGGAGCAACTCCACCCCTGGGGTAGAAGACTCGCAAAAATAGCCAAATGATCTACCTAGCAAAGTACCACTTGTTTTTAGCCTAACTTCGTTTTTTTAATTATGATTTACAGAATGCAGACCAGACCTGTATCCCTTTTAAACTCCTGAACCAGGAGCTGAAGGTGCAAGTCCTTGGCAGTGCTGAAAGAGAGAGAGAGGGCGTCAGACCATCCCTTGGATTGTCCGGTGATTTTATGATCCGAAAGAGAATAGCCCATGCTCTGTGAGGCTGGTGTGGGCATTTGTACGTGTTTGAGAAGTCTTTAATAATATTGGAGCCTCTGAAAATATCCTTGTTAAACTGTGAATATCTGTGGAACAGGCCAAATACATTCACTCTTCATTTTTATATAATTTAAATCTTTATTGTGTAGGGCACAGGACTGTAGTGAGCAGTGATGCTGATGAACTCCTTGAAACCATTGCAACTATTTAGTTTTTTTTAATTAGAGTATGCATTAGAAAACTTTATGCATGTAGTGAATATGCTGCAACTTGGAATAAGTAACTATAGGTAACTGTATAGATAGTTATAGTAATATACTGGAAAACTGGTCTGACATCCACACTCTGTGGCATTTTATTGCCTTCCCTTATGCACAGAAATACAACTCCTGTGAACTTTAGTCCCTAGTAATAAAACACTGACCACCTGCACCGTAGTTTGCAACACCTTAAAAATTTGGCTCCCAGCTCAACTGGAGGCTCAGTTGTGCGAACTTGTACTTGTGTGGGTGCATTTCTGAGGTCAAAGGCTATTTATTGATTCAAGTAAGGATTTGAAAGACGCTGGCCGCAAAACAGGACTGAGGAAATGAACTGAAATTGAACGCTCAGTTGTGAGTTTACCTGCTGCTGGTGCTATTCTATATGGAGAATTACAGTTAATACTGTGCAATCGTACTGAAAGAACCACAGGAAAAATTAGTGAAGGTGTGGCAGGTGGCATAAAATCGGAGAGCTGAAGCCTGTGGCATTTCGGTCTGCTGAGCGCTGGTTTCCCCAGGATGACAGGGCAGATCTGGTGGTGAATCAGCCTCTGAACCACTACAGCTTTTCAGCTGAGTACACTTAAGAGCATGAAACGAGCTCACCCTGCTCTGCTGATGAGTGAGTGAGTGACCCGGGGTTGGTTGCAAATAGATGCAGCACCTCTTCCTGAGGGCAGGTGGCTGCCAGGTGAGGGGTTCAGACTGCTGGGGCAGCAGCAGCTTTGCCTGGGTGACTTCCTTTGCTCCTTGCACGTCTGTCAGAGCCTGAAGAACCCAGGGATCCCAGGACCAGCCTGTGGCCCACAGTTCCCAGACATGGCTATGCACTGACTAGTGACCTTAGTATTTGCATGACACTGTCAACATAAGTATCTTCCTTACAGTTCTAAGCCTTGTTTCCCAAAAAAGCCCAGAAGAGAAGCACCATTTAGTTAGCTGCAACCTCGGCTGTGATGTAATTTGTTGGCTGAGGTTGCATCATTCCCATTCATTGGAAAATAATAGTCATTGTGAGCTCTCCTGGGTCTTGCAGCCTTGTGTTCTGCAGTGTGATCCTTTTTTAGAAGATCTTTGGTAAACTGAGCACCCAGTTCTTCCCTTGAGCTCACTCTGCTCAACATGTCTGCATGTGAATTCAGCCTTTCATATTAAAAAGGAAGATGCTTAACCTGAAACTCAAAAATTCTTCAGGGTAGTGTTTTAATATAGAGCAAAACATAGGTATTTTTTTTCTAATAAGTATTGACAGCCAAGTGTCTGCTTAAAGTCTGTGTGCAAACAAACCCACCAGTGTTAAAATTATTTCTCTGGATTATTGAAGATTGAATCTTTGGGTTCTATATTGTCAACTGAAGTGAAATACATGAGATTGTAAGACAGAAGGCTGTAACTCCTTCACCATGAAGTACACAGGTATTTCTACCTCTTGTTCTTAGACTTAAATAATTTAAGGTTACCATCCTTTTCTCCCAGGATTTTATGCCTGGATAAGTAATCTAATTTTTGTTAATTGACCCAAGTTAAGTATTATCTCGTTGCCATACTTTGTGGTATACAGCTTTTAATCTGCATGCAATCGACCCTTTGAAAGGGAGGAGTCAAGCTGCAAACAAAAGTGTTGGTCCTTCTGGGTGCTAGTTTTGGAGTGCAATAGTGACCAACTAGAGCTGCATTGCATGTGGCTCAGCGGCTTTTATCATCACACGTCCTCTTCCCTGGTCGGGCTACCTGTACGGACAATAGATTGGAGATGGAGCAGCTGCTCCCCAAGAGGGAGCCATCAGCCTTTTCATTTGCCCTTGAAAAACTTTAGGAACTCATCTGGAGCAGTGCCATGAGTGTGTTTGTCTTTTGATAAAAATACCGCGTTTCATTCCACGATGGACTGGACTGTACCTGTAACACCCCACAAAGACAGGAGCTGCAAAAGCATAAAGGCTGCACGCATCCTTGTTCTCCCGGAGGTCAGAATCTTGCTCAGGATAAAACCCTTACGACTGAGCAAAGCTGGAGCGTTCTCAAGTGTACTGGAGATGCCAGAGTGGCTTCAGTGCTCAGTTGTATATATTAATGCATTTCGGTGTCTCTTCTCCATGTGAGACATCTGTCCCTCTTGCTTTCTGCCCCAAAAGGAAACTACCACACAGTTACTGTCATCGCAAATCCCAAAGAGATGCTACAAGATTCTTCTTCCAGTCTGAGGGCTGCTTTTGGGGTGTGACCTCTTGCACTGCCTGTGCAAACACATATTTCAAGGGAATGGGGGGGACGTGTGAGACGATGGGTAAAAGGAGCATGAACGTACTAGTCCTGCTAACGGCTTGCCTTAATTCACTGACGCTGCAGTGGTTCCTCGCTACTACTGCAGTCTGTCTGTAGGTAGGTTTTAAAATCCGACAGGTTCTGGAGGTTATACAAATTTATTATTTTTTAAAAGCTTCTATCTTTGCATAATTGCACTCTCCAGATAACGTGTCATTTCACACACAGAAGAAAAATCTGTCTCCAGTGGTCTTGCTGTAAAGAAGTAGTAAATTATATTTGGACTGTAAATTATATTTGGACTAAAGGTGGCCTGCTGCTGAACCAGGGTGTTTACTTGAATGTTGCCATTTATTGCAGTTACAACTGCTGACTCGTGCTCTTCTCTGCGCCCATGCGAGGGCAGATGGTGCAACCAGAGGTGGCAAACTCGCACAGAGGATCAGTGGAGCTGAAGGCTGGCTGCTGGTTTTATACTCCCATTATGCATCACACATTAGAGGACTTCACAGAATAGTGCTTAATATTTTGAAGTTGTGACTTTCTAAGTCACACTAAACGTAGTTATCTTAAAATACGCTTGCTTTCTTCTCTGTAAGTTTAAAATAGCCTTTAAAAAAGGCGATGGGCTGGCAGGAGTGGTTGGAGGGCCTTGTGCTTTTAGTTGTTGAGTAACTCAAGTTCCAAGAGCCACGGATGCAAGTGGCAGGATTAGGTCCTAACTCACCGCTGTTGGGTTTGTACTGGCTGGTCTTGAGGGCATGAAGCAACCGCAAGTCCTTAACAGGCTGCACAGAGGAGGAGGGTTAGCCTGGGAGAGCTCGTTGGTGCAGCTGGATTTCTTGGAGCACTTGCTTGTGGATCTTGAGCCCCCAACGTAGCCTGAAGTTGCCTTTTAGGAAGTACTAAGTTTTGATAGTGTTTGCTCCCAGAGAAGTAGCTAATTCTTTGTGCGGCTTTGTGCAGCTTCCACGGAATCACCTGTGAATACAACCAGCTGATCAACCTCTCAGTTCCTTCGTAAACCAGCAAGGGCAGATAGGATCGAATCCGCTGTTCTTTGTGTCGGGAGTGGCTGACGCCTTTTCAGTCTTAGCTGAGAGATAGCCACGCATGATCCAATTTTCTCGCTCTGGGAAATGAATGTATTGCTTGTCGTGGAGCTGACCCATGCTTCCTCTGTCAGACAGCAGTGTCGGAAGTGCTGGGTAAATGAGATGCTTGAAAATGGCTGGAGTAAATTCTGTTCATGTAGGATATTTTTTTTTAGAGGGAGGTGGCCAAATTTGAAACCATGATCTAGAGGAAAAGTGGGAGAAGTTCAAGATGATGCATCTACTGAGTCCTGTTTGGTTTTAGTTTTACAGTTACTTTTCTTATATGAAATTTTGCTCACTGTTGTCTGGAACAGAATGGAAACAGCGTCTTATCGAATGTGCAATCTAAGGCACAATGCAAACAGGTTGTACTAAGAAGGTTGTCTTTACTTGATAGCAATCCTGAGTGCAATGTTTTTGTCATGTCCCTTTTGGAAGAAGAGCATTAAGTGCAGTCTGAGGTTTTTCTTTTCTTATAAGCAAAGCATTGGTTTGTCCATTACTGATTTCTTGTGGAATTTGTGCCAGATGTATATTAAATATTTTGGTGCTTTTTCTAATCCAAGCTGCCATTCATTTACCTGTGAGATTACTGTACTTCTGTATATTTAAATGACCAATCATTTGAAGAAAAGAAAAATAATCCTTCAGTCCTAATGTATCCTGACTACTGTAGCTTTGTAAATGTTCCAAAGCTTCTGGGTTTCCTGTATTCCAGTAAGGTCTGAGGGGTGGGAGGGGAACAGCTACAGAAATCGAATCCTCTGGAAAGGGAACTTGCACGCTGTTCTGTGCGTTACTGAACAAATGAGTAACGTTTGTGGTGTTTACATAATGACACGTTGGTGTTCACTTTTTTGTGCTCAAGCTTTGTACAAAATGTCTTATTTAAAGCTGAAGTCCTTTTTACATTTTCAATTAAAAGGGGACAAATTAATTATTTTTTCATGCCTATAAGTAGGACTCTTGCTAGTTTTATTTGTAATCTCCAGAGTTTCTCAGGTAGGAATCCTGGATGCTTTCTAAAGCCTACTTAGTCCTTGCAGGGAGGTAACCACATGATGTTTAAGTGTGTGGAATGAAAACTAGCTGCTTTTTTCAACTTTGCAGTGCAGCTGTCTACAATATGGAGGTGCTGGATGTGGACAGTCTTAACAGGAGCATCTTCTTACAGAGAGACAAGTGCTGAGGTCAGTCTGCCATTCGCTCCCTTCCACTGAGCTGCCTGACACTGTGGTCTCTGCTGGGCTGGGGTCAGCGGAGCAGACGGGCAGCGCCGGGCGGAGGGACTGAGTCCCTTTCACAGTCTCTAGTAGCACTGACGTCGGTGCCTTACCCCGGTTTGCAGTAGCCGCAGCCAGAGGAGCCAGGCTCACTTGGCTGCATGCATCCTGCTTGATAGATTTCATTTCAGGAGTTTTGGAGGCTTTCAATTTAGGTATGTACGACATGGATGGGAACATCTACTACCCCCTCACCAGCACTGCCTCTGGGATAGTGCTTTTGCAAGGCACTTGCCTTTTTCTCCCTTGCCTTTGTTTTTTTTGCCTGCTCCTTCACACAGCAGCTCCCAGCGTCTACTCCATAAGCTGTTCTTTGCTCAAGAGCCCAGCACAGTGAATTTGGGGTTGGGAAGTAGGAGGGTGTAAAATATTCCATCAGCTGTATTTAGTAATTTATGGAATAATGACTATTTCAGCTTTATCTCAGGCTATTCTAATTCGTATCAAGAAATCTTTTGTCTCGTGTTCAAACCTTGTCACAAACATTTCCTTTTTTCTTTTTTCTGAGTGCCGAAAGGATGCCCAGGAGCTCATGCTTGGAAATTCCATCTGTTAACAAGAGATGCTCATGCAGCCCTTATTTTAGGTGGCAGTGGCTGCAAAGCACAGGTCTGAAGCTGTCAGCTTGCAAATCAGCTCATCCTACTGCTGGGAGTGCGAGTCTTCCTGCAACTCTGTGCTTCCAGCTTTCTGCCGAAAGCGATGATGTGGGATGTTCGCACAGACTGTGCTTTCCTTAAAACGGCCCTTGCCCCTCCCACAGGCACTCTGTAACTTTTCTTTTTTCTTTTTAGTGTGTGAAGGGGGGTGGGGGGGTGGTCAGGGAGGGAGGAGAAAGTGGAGATTGTCCAAGAAGTATGAATCACCAATTCCTCCTTTCCATGGCCTAAGTACAGTACTTTCCCGGAAAGGAGGCAGGGACTCTGCTTCAGGAGCTGGCACAGCGCATTTCCAGAAACCCACACAACTCCCCAGAGTCGCTGCTAGCTGCGGAGCAGCTGCTGCAGGTACTGCATTGACTTGGCTTGCAGGTTTACGGCCTGCAGTTTCAGGGAAGACAACCCAGCTGGTATGTCAGTCTCCAGCAGGGATCGCCTTGCTGAGTTCCATCCCACGGGCCAATACTGATGGGCTTTTACGCAGTGCTCCCCCCTGGTTTGCCCCAGCTCTTCCTAAGCACTTGTCCAGCTCACCCACTGCCAGGGAAAATTGCCACAGCCAGAAGGGTTAATGGAAAAGGCTTTCTGCTTTAAGATGCTTTGAATAGCATTTATTTTTAGACTTTGTGAAAGATACAGAGTGAAAGCCTATTGTTCTTGTGGTAAGAGGTCTTTACAAAGACATCAATATTTAAAGTAATTAAAAATATCTTAACAAAAGTCTTTACTTAAAAACTTGGCAGTTTAACAAGCACTCCTCCCTCCGTCATCTTTTATTCCCATCAGACCAAGGCCAGATTGTGATCCATGCACACTGCAACATAAACAAGAGGTGTGTTATTTCTGGTCAGGGTAGCCTTGATGCACATAATCTTGCTGGTCCAGTAGTGAGAAGCCTGCAAGCCCCAGGGGCAGCAGATTGAAAACCGGTGGGTTTTTCTTTTCTTCCCCCATCCAACAATTACTTGGCATTCTTTTTAACCCAGAAGCCTCCTCTGGACTCAGTCCTCTGGGAAAGAGAAATACAGGAACCTCACTTGGCAAGAAAGCCTTTCCAAGCCTGGGATGGAGCTCCCTCCCGACCCACTCATCAGCCTGATGGAGGTGAGCCAGGCTCTGTGGGCTTCTATAAGCTATTTGTGGATGCAGATCCATTAATCCACCTGTTCCGTGAGTGGGCTTCACACCCCTGGCAATGTGAGACACTGGGCAACCTTGTGCTAAGTGAGGCCAGATTGAGATGGCCCTTGGAAAGTAAATTTGGACCTGCTGAGGCCAGAAGATCCACAGTGCGGCCTGTAACACAGCCATCCTGTCCTCAAATGCCTTCAGTGGGGTTGACAGGTTAGTACACGGCATAACTGAGGTAACACAGTGGTGCAGAGAAGAGGCAAAAGATTCTCCGGCATATAAAAAGCGACTCAATTCTAAGCCAGAAGAAAGCAGCAGATGATCACAGGACCATGTGCAGTACTAAACTGCTGCAGATGTTAGGCCACACTTCAGCCCTCCCCTGTGGCTGATTTAAAATGAGGCAGTGTTAGGTACTGAGCTGGTGCAAAAAAACCATTTACACATGGCTACATGCAACCAGGACTTCTCCAATAAGGCAGGAATTGCTGCCAGCTCATTTTTGTATGCTATTATTCTTTGGTGTGTGGGGAAAACAGCTTAATGAGCTTTACTTACAACAAATGATTATTAAAAAAAATTATTCTTTTTTTGAAATGTTATTAGAAACTGAACACGTGGAGCAACTCATGCACAAAGCAGCCCTTGGCACGCAACCTTGATGAAATGGTTTGTCACTGGCATTAAGCCTAAATCCTGGCTTGGGATGCATCTCCCTTCTAGGGACACTGCTGTAGAGGATCACACAGCATCGTGATTCCACTCAGGAAGCTTTGCAAGTAAGGGGGACCCTGGCCTGGCTGCCCAGCCAGGCAGAAGTGATGCTGTCGAGCATCTCCGCCTCCCTGCTTCTATTTCAGAGCCTGTCTTCTGTCTCCACAAGGAATGGTACCCCATCTGTTGAAGGGAAACTGAAGAAAAGCAAGGGTAGACGTGACCTTTATTTGACTGTCTGAACAGTGACACAGCAAGTGAACAGGAAGAAGGCTGTCGAGATCAGTGTGTGCAGTAACTAGGGCCTTGACTGAGAAAGATTTAACCTTTCTGCTTAATAATTAAGCAATGAATAACCGTGGCTATTCAGGCCCCAGGTTCTCAACTGCAGGAGTCCCACCCCATCTGGAAGCATCCCTGGTACTAGTGCTGAAGCCCAACTCAACTCTAGGACCTGCCCTGTCGTCAAGGACTCAGTGAAAGAGTTCTTTCCTTTCTAATTGTATCCCTCACTTAAGAATGAGGGCATGAATCACCTGCAGGTGCATCAGAGTACCACAAGACACCAACTGGTAGCAGTTGGGTGTTTTTAAAAAAACAAACTAAATCTCACCCAAACCACTCAAAAAAGTGGGCTGGTGTGGAGATGCTGCTTGGTTCTCTCGTGGGCACATAAAACTTTCTGGTCAATAGGGATGAACCATCCAATAGGGTTAAGTAGGTGAACTGAGAAGACCTGTATAATTAACCACCACTGTGCACATCAGCCTTGCTAATCTGGGCCATCAGCTACATAAGTGGTTTCAGCACGTGTGCTTGTTCTGGACCAGGCATAGCTTATGGCAGACCTTACTGTTGAGGTTTTACTGGCCTAACATGCAAGTGCAACAGCTTCCTCAGGCCTTCTCACAGGCTTTCACTTCCTTGTGCAGGGTTTTAATTTTTAATAGATTAAGATAAATATGCTCTTTGCAAAATAGGTGGCAGTTACCTGTTCACTCCAGGAAAGAGAACAACACACAGGGTGTTTTTCTGCAGAGTTCTATAAAGCTTTTTGATATGGTGGTCTAACTGCTTCACCTTTTTCCTTAGATCTTGCTCCTGCATAACAGAATATAAGCATTAAAATCCCCAACTCAGCTGCAGGTCTGTAGCAATCACATTTAACAGTGGGAGGGCCAAGACTGCTGCTGGGACAGTCAGGGCTGGACCAGGTGAGGACACCATGGTTCTGTTACTGGGTGGCACGTGGCAGTGCAGGGGCTCAGCAGTGGGGAGACCCACAGGGCCTGTGCAAAGGGCACTGCAGCTTCCTCCAGTAAAATCGAGAGCTGCAGCCAGAGCTGTTCTTATCTGTATGGCTACACAACCAGGTCCCGCTACTGTACCAGTTGCTAGACCCGCACACGGCTCGGTCTGCTCTCACGTGGAAGGCTTCACACGCTGCCCTGAACAGCTATGCTGGTTTTAAGGTTGCACAGTACCCTGCAAACACCACATTAGCTCACATGCTAGTACTTCTCCAAACTGCCTTGTGGGAACTGATCCTTGGCAGCTTCTCTGCTCCAACACACGGAGACTCTTCTGTTATATGCCGCTCTGCCCCTACATCTCCTCAAAGTTACCACTCCTGGTTCCCAGGGCAGAACATAGCATGGCCTTAAAACTCACAGTGTCAGACAGCTGCTCCATTTTCTCACGTGTGTCGGCTCCTCCTTGCTTCCCACTGCTGTGATTCATTTGCCAAATCCATCTCCAGAGGTGACCTGAAGCAAGAGCATTCCTACTTCTTACTTTTCTGCCCTTCACAGTCCATCCGTTTATAACTTCAAGAGCATCCACAGCACTCTGTGGTTTCTGGAATTCTGAAACACAAAGAGAAGGGGAACACACTTTGACAGTGACGTTGCTGCACTATAGCCTTGGCATCTGTAGGGCAGGGCTGAAGGTGTGGAGCAGAAGGGCGATGAGACACTGAAATTGCTGCAGCAAGCAGATCCTCGTTTTGCTACAGGCAAACCTCAGACTACAAAAATGCCAGTTAACTGCAACAGCACCTATCCAGTTGGTCTCACCTTTTTAGAGGCGATTACTTGTCTGTGTGGAGCCACATAGTAGCCAGCCCTCACACTGAGGTACTGGAGCCAATGAACTATCCTGGACCTTTTCTAAGCAAAGATTTTTTTTTTTAAAGCAGTTTTTTTCCCTTTTAAATATTTAGCTGTCAACTGTTCCTCCAAACAATACATGCTTTTGCTGAAGTATTTTACATAACCTCACTTTAAGCATACATGAGTTTCAGTAGCTCTTACAGTGTCTGTGCAAAGTCCCAAGGGCTGCTGAATGCAATTATTTTGCTTATTTGAAGGAAATAAGCAGGCTGTACGTGAAGCTACTTACTGAGGAAGCAGCAGTTCCTGTGCTTTCCACTCTGGAGATCCTTTGGCAGGAACAGTGTTTCCAGGTCTTTCAACTGGCTGAATTCTTCTTGCAAGTCCATCTCTGTTAATGACTTCTTTAGCCCCGCCACATAAATCACACCTTCATTTTCTACATCCAGTTCTAGTTCCTTTATCAAGATATCACAGTCCAGCAGTGCTGCAGTGACAGGCCTCTGGACCTGGGGTGGATTCGGCAGGAACAAACACAGCACGTCAGCCCAAGCAGCTCTGTGTTCTGAGCTTCTATTTTACATTATTTTCTCACTTTACTAAAAGTTGACAAGCTACTTTACTTTCCATCCCTTGGAAAAGAATATGACTAATGAAGTCTAACTTAATGAGTCATGAAAAAAAAGGAGAGATCATGTTTGTAATGCAGAAACAGTATAAAATTAACAGCCCCATACTTTGTATGTGGCATTTTAGCACCCTGTTACTTGACTCTTCCTTTTAAAGCTGAGTTGGAGATCAGAATGCTTTCTAACGCCCTTCTGCTGACAGGCAGAAATGAAAAAAGAGGGCTATAACCATTTCCTTTCTGCCAGTGGCCCTAAATTGTCCAGGGACAGGGAGAGGGTAAAAACACAACCAGCCACTATGCCGCCCACACGCTGGCCGCAGATGTTAAAACAGCCGTATTAGATGCTGTTTCTGTTCTCAGCATAACTTAGGCTTTTGCTATTTGCAGTCTTTACCTTAATGCAGGATCCTGCTACCTCAGCTCCATTTAGGTTTTCCACAGCAAGCTGGGCAGCTTCCAGCACTTCGTATTGGATACAGACATAGGGCTTGAAACAGAACAGTGAGATAACTTCAGGCTTATCAATAACACACATTAGCCCTCCCTTTTTAAAAGTCAGGTCTCAATAAAGTTGTGTCTTCTTTTAGAAATAGAACATAAAAAGGTTTTTGGGTAATATATGTTAACACTCCATATATCATAGCTGTTAAAAACAACATTCAAGTAGCTCGTCAATTGATAACAATTTTTTTTTTTTTTTTGGTCATTAAAGGCCTTAGTGTATCTATTCTCTTGAGAGGGACAAAAGCACCTCAGCTTCTCCAATGCCCGAAGTCCTCTAGCTTGAACAGCACAGGTAGGCCACATGAGCTGTGTTTATCCATGTCATTCTGTGGAGCAGCTTTTAGATACACTGAATTGTTGTAGCTGGTGACTAAACCACCACAAAAAAAATCTCCAAACAATAACTGGTATTTCTGTGGTTCTAATACATATCTTTGCAAGAGATTGCTTGGGCCTTGCATGCCTGTCAGTCAGCAAGCTTAACACTTTGAGTGCTCCTCACCTGGTATGTTTCAGTTACCACTGTAAGAGACTGGATTGGTCCACACGTCCCAAATTCTTTTCTCACAGACTTCAGGCAAAAGTTTTCTTCAAAAGGACCTGCGTAAATTGTCAGCATGTCAGTCAGCTTGCTTCTCACCTGCAAGAACACAGATTAGAAAAGGAACTTCACAAAGGACAGGAACTAACTACTTGGTGCCTCCAGATAATAACGCCTCTGTCCAAGCTCAGCAAAGACTATTCTCAAAACAAGAGTACCTTTTCACAGAGTCCAGCAAGAAGGTGAGACGCAATGTACTCTGGTCCCAAACTGAACTGAACGATGCTGAAGGTGGACAGGGGAACATCTTCTAAGGCTCTCTGAAGAATCTGGAGGGAGAAGAGGCCTTGTAAGGCTCAAAGAAGTACAAGACAGTTGTACTGCAAAGGATCAGAAACAAAGCTATTGAGCTTAATTCCCAACTCTGATTTTCATTATAGTGCAAGGAAGCCCTCAGGCAGAAATTCTTCTTCAGTGAGTCATGAGAGGATGTAGAGGATCAAAGCTCATTTCCGAAATGTTAAAATGGATTTAGCTAACCTGGTATTAACACTGTTGCTAACAGTACTGTCAGTCAGCTTTTTAAAATAGGACTCATCTACCCACCCCCAGAAGAAGAAGAACTTTGAACTACTTTTATGCTTGCTTAGACCAACCCACTCTAGACCATTCACCTGTTTGTTTGACGTGCTCAGGTTACTCTGACACAGGCCAGAAGAGTCTAGTTCCTGTCTGCCCAGAAGGAGGGGTTTTTGGCCAGTCACTTGCAAGCAGTCTAAAAAACTAGCAGAGAGAAGAAAGCTGTGAATCACAGTACTTATCAATATGGTGAATTAAAAGCTTTCAAGAAGCGCTTGTCAGAGAAAAATGATACAGTTCATTAAAGAAATCTGAAATAATATTCTTGTCCTCAACATCAAAAGAAGCCTAGAAAACACTTTGTGAAATTTAAGATGCAACTTCTGCAAGTTTTGTTTTTCAGTGCTATGCTACAATTATTTGTGTCTCTCTAAAGATCCTGATGGCTTCTGGAAAACATAACACATTTCTTTGATTTTACTGAGGATTCAACTGAAGGAAAAACATGCGTATTTGAGGATCTTATTACCATGGCTTGGGTAAATGTGGAGGCTCATTCAACTGCTTCTGGACTCTACATCTTTGTGGCTGTAATGCAGCTTTGTTCTGTGAGACCTCAGCCAGTTTTTCAGTTGTCAGAAGCATCTCCAAGTTTAGTTCTGCTACCTTGGGGAAGGAAGAAGATTAGTAGCTGGCTTTCATCTCCGCTAATTGTAGCTAACCAAAAGCATGTGCTTTCCCTGTGAGTCACCCAGGCACACTCCACAGCAGTGAAGAAACACAGGCATTAATTTCTTGCCTTATTATTTTCTGTTGTCATTTCCAAGCATGCAGCACTCACAGCATCAACCAGCAATCATCTCCAAAAAAGTTCTCTCAGAAATCAGTGACACAAGCAAGAGACTCATAAAACCAGCTGAATCACTACCACAACATACAACGTCTCTCCCTTCTCTCATCTAGAAAATTGACAAGCATTCCTGTAGGCTGGAAGTGTCTCAATCCTGCTTTACCCAATGCCCCTATTCCAGCTCAGCAGCAATGCTGATTCACGCCAGTGTTGGAGTACTGAAACGCCAGCAATGCTCAGGTTATTAAGATACCTGGATATATGGTGAAAGTAACAAGCTGTCAAAATTGAGGCCTCTATCACAGCTCCATCTTCTCTTTTAAATCAACAAGAGGATGGGCAACAATGTTTTTTTTTTCCCCCTCATAAGCACAACAACTTGTATGTTTGTAATTAAGGACAGAAATCTTAATTAGCTATAGCTACCTTTGCTGGTCCTTGCTCAATAAAGAATTGAGCCAATTCCAATGCAGCTCTAGCATCTTCTGCAGGATCATGCCCAAGCTTCTGTTCACACTGAATCTCCTTCCTAGAGCATCAAAATTAGGTGTACAGGCAGGTTATCTGTTTTTCCACACTGACCAACATCCTGTCTTTTCTAAACTGGATCCTTTTTGGGCAAAATAGCTTTCCCCTCTCCAAAAAAGTTTTATCCAGCAGCATTCTTGTGAAATATTCCCAAAAGTTACTGCAAGAAATGTTATTGCAATGTCACTGTCTGCCAGGTTTGACAGAAGCAACTCTAATACTTGGTACTCTGATGCTTGACCTAACTCACAATTTGCACACAGACTTGGGGGCAGCCTCCAACTCAGTGAAGTCTGGTGCTGCAGAGTATTAATATTCACTATTTGAATGCTGAGAACTGTATCGCTAAGAAATACTATCCAGGGTAGCTGAGGGATATGATTTAAGTTATACTTCCATACATTAGCCTTTCTTTCTTGCTAACTGCAGCAGATCTCATTTGTGTGATCCAGAGTGTCTTTATTGCTCTAGAATTCAATACACTGGTACTGCTACAGACAAACTAGTTTTGCTAGGACTCAAATCCAGTTGGGTTGCAGGGTCCCTCCTTGCTCAAAGACAAGCCAATTTATTAAGTGGCCTGATGTTTCAAGCAGGCAGTAAATTCTTTACCAAGTCTATTTGCAGTCTGCTCCTCTCTTCCAAGTTTTAGTGAAAAAATAATTCTGATGCTGCTAGTGGAAGAGCAAGACCCTATGACCCACCGTGACAGTTTCTAATATTTCCCATGACAATATATTAATAAACTTACCCTAAAACAGCTTTGGCTAAAAATTTTAGCTTAAATCTTCGACCTTCATTTCTGGCAAAAAGCAATGAAGTATCAATAACACTGGGGTGGATCATCTGGAGGCAAGAAGACATCACCAGTTTAAGAACAGCAATCATACAGAATTGGGCAGTAACTCCATTGTTATCTGTGCCTCTGCCTTTTCATTTCTGTTGCCAGTTTCTCATTGAGAGATAACTGTCCACAACAAGAGAGCAGATGGGAATAACAAAACAAGCCCAGCTCCTCTTTAGAAAGATTAATTATGACTCATGCATTTTATGTTGGTTAAATTAAATAAAGGAAGGACTTCAGTTCTTCCCATGACAGAACTATCAGAAGCATCTGACTGAAACAGAGAAGTAAAGCTTCTGTTGCAAGATTCTGGTCAGAATCCTCCTTTCCCCTTGGGTTCTGAACAGCCCTGCAAGTTTTATAGATGTAAGAAGAGTCTTTCTCTTCTAAATCTTTGCAGACATAAGGCTATTCATAATAAAAAGCAATTAACAAGTTTTCACTAATAAAAAGAGTAATTGTTAAGAGTTTTCAGGTCTGAAATGAGTGTCACATGGTTGGGGAAAATGCGCTTAAAAGCATACTCACTTCCAAAGCCTGAAGATCAGCATTTAGAGAATGACCCACCAATACTGCATCACGGGGAAGCATTTTTTTTAGTCTGGTTTGGATGTCTGACAGTCTTGTTTTCACTGGATGAAGCATTTTCTTTGTGATTCCTGAGAATCTTCAAAACAAAAGTTGGACGAGGTAAACGCAACACATTAACAACAGCATCTACTGGAGAATGTTACAACCAGGCATGTAAAATATGAACTCGGTGTAACTAAAGACAGAATGCTATTCACTGCTTTCTGTTCCAACATGAGAGGAGATACTGCAGGTATATTAAACTGCTATGAGCACTACCACATCTGTTTCAAAAGTCTGTCTCTCTCAAATATAACTTACTCTTAAGTCATACAGTTCTTAGCATCAGACAGCATAGGTAAGGAAACATGGCAAGGCTGCTGGTGGAAGGAGATGCTTCCAAGTAACCTTGGAGGGATCAGCACGTTATCTCCTGCATAAAGCCAGGCAAAGTTTTGGAGAAGACCAGGACTGAGTTTTGTCTACTTTTGTTATAATCCTGAGTCCAGCCCTAGAGGTGTGTGAAAGCTGATAAGCTGCTCCACTTATTTTTTTAAGGCTGAGCAAACCGTGGAGCGGAGACACAGACTGCAATTCCGTACTCTGATCCTGTAACCTGTTGCATAGCCAGCAGTAACGAGTAACTTGCACTGTACATCGTTAATCCCCAACAGAATTTTTCCTAGGACACTGCAGAATGGTAACGCTTCTGCCTAGCCACACAGGCACTGTGTAGCAGAGTGTATACGTAGTGTGGTTACTCTGACCACAGAGCAAGAACTGTATTCTTCACGCTGAGTAAAGTGCAGCAGCCATCTGTGCAAACCAAAGCCTTCTGAAAGGTCCCGTGTAACAGGTTTAAATTGAAACCTTGCAGCACTTAAAAGAGACAAGAAACTTATGTGGAAGTCACCTGGTGCGGTAGTTCACTACTGTACTTTCAGGCTTGACTAGCTCATTCAAGAGGCATTGACCCTGTGCATCCACCAAAGAGACACGAGTGACTTCATTTCCTTTTGCAGTCAGGCACTGTCAGGAAGAAGCAGAAGCAGTTGTTGAATCAGCATGATGCTGCCACTCAAAAACCTTAGCTAACATCTGCTTTGGCTGCAGCCAGCATCACTACTAAGGAGTTACTCAGAGCTCTACCTCTCATAGCTAGTTTTGCTTCATTTTCATTGTTAGATGCCCACCATAAGCACAGCACGAAGAAAAAACATCTCAAAGTGCTGATTTCACAGACTCAGTCTGTGCTCTGCCCTGCACAGCTGTCACTGAGAGCACCTTCACCAGAGAAGATGTACAATTTAAAAGTAGAGCCAAGGTTGTGTTATTAGTTACTCAATGCTGATGCCAAACAGGCATCTCTGCAACATCAAAACTGCACTGAGGAGGAATCTTCACCCCAGCATGCTGTCAGAACTGTGATGGCTAAAGGAAAGATGTGTGACCTATCTTTCCTTTCCCAGACCTTGGGGAGGCTTGGGAGGAGGAATTCCACAGCAGTCTCAGGGGTTACTGCAGCACTGCTGATGGGCCTGGAAGATCCAGCTGATGCTCTGACAGCCAACACAGAACTGAGCTCTCTGCTGCACTGCTCAAGACAATATTGCTGTCTTGTTGCCAGAACTGAGTCCTTCCCATGGCTGCATTAGCACTGGTACCATCAATGAAGGGACTGGATGCAGCTATTAACGTATCATCAGAAGTGGTTTAGCAAATACATAGGGTGCTTGGCTCACTTGGGAGTAGCTGGTAGGAGTTTGGTTGCTCGACTATACACTAACACATTTATTCTTACCATTTCACAATCCAGACCAAACAGGGGGCTGCTGTCCGTCCTCTGCTGATCACACTCTGTATATACGTAGCCCTTACATGCAGGGAAGCCTAGAATGGGAAGATACCCATGAATAAGGAACAGACCTCTCTCTTCTAAAACTCATCATGTATCTTATTTGACCAAACATATCACTGTCAAAATTAAAAAAAAACCCAAACCAAAAAACAAACCAACCAAACAAAAGCCCTTAAAACCTGACCTTTTATGGGATAGTAATTTTTTTTCTGCTCTTCTAAAGTTAAAGTATAGCTAGTAAGGCCTCGTTTTTTTTCTCCATATTTCCGAATGATGGGATCATGTTGCAAGTCTGAGCTTTTGGGAACACATTCACTGCTAGTGGAAGTCAAACCTGTAAAATACAGAAGCATCTGTCAAGCTCAGATAGCACTCCCTTCCTGCTGTCAGTTTTCTGCATGAGCATGTATACTAAGAGGCTGCACCATTTCAAAGGAAAACACTACCTGGAACAATACACTGGAGATATAGACAGACAGAGAGACAGACAGACTATCTATCTCTAGTTTATCTCTCTCTCTCTCTCCCTGTTTTTTATATATATGTGTCCTGTTTATATTTCATTTATTGTATATATATCACACACACAATATACATTATATACACACAATTACATATATATAGAACTATATATACTATACATAGTGTATGTATATATAGATACCTATAGTATATATAGTATGTTTTTTATATATATATAAAATACTTGACATTCAGGATACTTGAAGCTTTTACCAGTGCAGCTACTGGCACTGCTGGATGATTCAGAAGCAACTCACATCACAAGTCTGTGTCTCACATTCCTTTCAGAAACAAAGAGAACAACCTTGCCTCACGAAGCGTGACAACACAATCATTTGTTACTTCATGTAAGCTGTAAAAGAAGGTCTTTTTTTTTTTTTTCCTGCCTTCTCTGTGAAATTCTTTCCCATAAGTATTATCAGGAGAAAATGTGCTCTAAGTGTGGCTGACAAAGAACCAAGCACTGAGCTGACATCAGAAGCCACAGGTGTATAAAGTTAAATTATTCTGTAGGTGATTCTCTGCAGATTGTACTTAAAAGAAAAATATACCTGACATCTCAGGTCTGTGACAGTGCAGTAGATTTACAGTCAGGCTGCTAGAGGACTTTGTCAATAACACTGCAAGTAACAGCTGCTCATTCTCCCATTTAGGACTCGAATTCAAGATTCTTTGTTACACTTCTAACAATTTCAGTGAAGTTTGCACTGTAGTCTCTTGCAGGTTTTGTACAAGCCTGTTGGATTACAATCACCTCTATAAAGAGTGTAAAAATAGGAAATCAGTTGTCAGCACTCCTGTTCTTTACCTTAATTTGCTGCTCAGTATAACACAGAAAACTAAGAAATGAGTAACTACTTAGCTCAAACTTAAATTATATCTCTGTATCTTTTATTAGATATATCTTAGAATAAAATAATCACAAAATGGGTAACAAAATGTCGGAACTTTGGATTAAGCATGTTAAAAACTTTGTCTCTGCTCTTTGCATTTACTTGTGTCAATAAGCCCAACAGAGAGTTACTGAACTAGTTTGGTTAACTAGTCTCATGGTTGAAGCTGTTGTATGTTTTCCTTTGTAAACAAGTTTATCATAGGAGCACACTGGGATTGCACAGGATGCAAGATCATAAATTACTGTTGACAGCAAATCACTGTGGATAAAGAGATGATGCAGAACCAAACAAGGTACCTCGTGCAGTGTTTTGAGGTTTCGGGTTTGCTCCTTCTCCATAGAGGCCGGCTAGGAAGTCAGCAGAAGGCGGTAAGGAGAATCTCTGAAAAAAGAGGTGTGTTAAGAGACTTACCAACTGAAGCAGAAATCTCAAGCAAATGAGACGTTTCTTGATCCCCAAACCAGCCTAATTTAGAGGAGGACGGATAAAGAACCAGTGGAAATGTATGCGGTGTCTTCCCAAGGAAGCAAAAAAACCCCAACACAAACCAAACCTGTTTCAATGAAAGACAATATAGCATCTTTGTACTAAGGGACAGATTTGCCTTGCTTGATACGATCAAGGCATCAAATCTCAACTTTCTTGACAGAAACTAAAGCGAGTCCCAGACGTTCCAGTCGTGATTTCCATTTGCTGCAGTTCAGGGAAAATTCTGGAAGTCTGAATCGAAGTGCTTCTCTCTTTCTTCCTTCAAAAATGTTGCTTGTAACTCAGAAGATTAAAATACTTCTTTTAAAAATATTTTGGGGAAATGGGAGAAACTTGACATAAAGTGCAAATAGTAAAAATGAGATTTTTCAAGCAGTGGGAGTAGCATAACTCTATTGAGAGTCTCCTCACGCACTGAGAGCAAGTTCTAAAGTAACAGAGATTATTTTTAATCCACTGGCATCCTGAAGATGCAGGAAGCAGTCAGAGGACTGAAACATCAATACATGTTTCACCTGGTAAAGCTTCAAAGACAGAAGTCTTGAAAACCTGCTTCTACTATCAAAGCCTTGGCCTTTGTTCTGAGCTGACAACGGCTACAAACAGAGCCTCTCATTAGCTTGCTCTGAGAGGCAAAGATGGCCACTTCCTATTGGAAAAGGCAGTAATTTCACTGCAGTGATTAATCCTTGGGACATGGTTTTGGGACTGGAAGAAGTTCAGAAGACAGCAACACAGAGTGGGGACTTACATGCCGGAACGTTTTTCTGAGGCGTTTGAACTGCAAATAGAATTTGTAGAAATGGAGTTGGCTCATTCCATGCAGAACAATAACCACAACGCCAGCCAGGTGGCTTGGGTGATAAATGCGGCACCAGCTGCAGTTAAAAAAAAATAATTAAAAAAAAATAATCAAAGCAAAACATTTATCAAGCACTCTTAAAAACAAACTTGGCACCAGCCCAGCTTTTAAGTCAGTGAATGGCAAAGTGCCAAATGCCTTCAGTGAGAAAAGGCTTTATAGCTTATCTCAAACAGCCGCGTATTCCTGGAAGCAACATAATATGGGAGACAGAGAAAGAAGAAGAATGTGTTATAGCAAAATACTGCTGCAGTACCATTGCAAGACACGTATACCTCGTTTATAGGCATGAGAATGTGAATATACACAAGTGGCTTCAGCTGTAGTGATGCAGTCTAGTGAATGAATGCATAAAAAAATGTTTCACAAAATCATTTTCTATTCACTACCAAAGATCTAAAGTGGCATTGTTTTTGCCTTAAATTTCATTTCAAGATTCATTATACTTCACCATATTTTTGCCATCCGAGGTTGTTACCCTCCTCTGCCTTTCCCTCCCATTGCTGAGAAGCTGCCCTGAAAACGGGCAAAACGTTTTTCCCAAAACACTCTAGAACACTCTGGTTCAATTATATATGACACGAAACGTGTTAATATTTTTTGTGGTGTGTTAGTATTTTGAACATGGTATTTTGTTTCTCAGTGTGTGAAGCTTCTTCAGTTCCACAGAATTGGTTAGTTCTTGGTAACTGCATGAAACAAAACTATGAAATGGTAGAATTTTTGTCAGAAGAGGAATTCCAGCCTCTGGTCAAGTCTAACAGCAAGTGTATCTACATAACATCTACATATCTACATAACACAGGCTGTCATTATGGTAACTGTGCTGCAAGGATTCCAAACCAGTGAGGCCAATATGCCTTCAGGTATGTTTTCATAACACACAAGGACACAAGAGAGGGTTATTCCTGAACACAAATGTTATACCTGGGTGGTGGTGCATTGTGGAACTTTCCCAAAGCTGCGTACTTTAACAGCTCATACAGCTGGTCGTGGCTGATTTCGCAGTCCTCACCAAACAAAGCTGCTGACAAGCGAGATGACTTTTCCTGTAAAAAGGGAAATGGTAGTAAAGAAAGGTTGTCTGTAATCTCACAACTTCATAGAAAATGAAGTAAAAGGGAACGATTTACTATTTGGATACAATCAACTACATTTAAAATAACTCTTCCACTCATTATGAGCAAAAGTTTCCTTTTGGATCCCACTTTAATATTAAATTTACTATCAATATTTCAGTAACCCCTGTTCTCTGAAGAGTTATTTAATAAAGCTTAATGTAATAGATGCATGTAGTAACGAGACTTAAGTGATTTGCAAACCCAGTGTTCTGCTCTCTCAACCCATTCACCCACTCATTGCTTTAGAGCTTTGGGCATTTATACAAGTGTTAGATGTAGCCACTTCATGTGAGGGTTTGCTGAAACCCATTTAGTTAATTTACGGGACCTGATCTGTTTTGGCAAATGGGTTTGCTGACCCCTGCAGGAGCAAAAATGTTTCACTAACATCCAAGGAAACTGCAGAAAGGAAGAGTCACACAGATGAGGTGTTCAACACGACAGCTCTTTAAGCCCAAACGCACAGATCTGTAACTAAGTGCAGGATTTTGGAGACCTCCACTGACCATATATGGCCTGTTCCAATGAGCTCCTTTGATCTGTAAAAATTTTAAAGATACATTTTTTTTTTAAGTGATGAAAAGACACCGCAGCATACATGGCAGAAGGAAAAAAAGACCATGGAATGCTACAGAATATCAAATCCCACAGGATAAACAATGAACAGAAGGTGTGTTTTCCCCAGCACGCTCACAAGCCTTGTGCTCATTAATTTTGACAGGGTCTGGCCATGTGGGATTGCGCTGGTGCACTTTTGAAGCTATTTGTCAGTGGGTAAGAGAGTTAAACAGAGGTGACAACCTTTGAGGTTCAAGTGGTTAAGAATCATCTGCCAATAATAACCCTGGGTGTTGTAATTGCTAGTCCTTCATCTCTCATGCTAAGTTAGACAAATAAGTAATGACACTGTTGTTTTCAATACAGCCTAATTAGAGCTTTGCAAAAAACCACCAACCAAACAGCAGACGTTTCATTGCACCAAGCAAATGTTACCTGCCGGCCACAGGAACTGCAGTCTCTAATCAGGTACCAGTAAGACTGATCTCACAGGCCAGCCATGCTTGCTCTTGTCCCATAGCAGGCACTAAGTTGTAAGCTGGGTGAGTTACTGTGAGGCTGACACTTTGGGGTGATGTCCATCCTTCAGGTGGGAATAGGCTGAACAGACAGAATGCTCCTTTCAAGATCTACTTTGTTTAGGAAAAAATTATATTGGAGAGTGTATTTGTTTTTTCACAAAATTCCTTAAATGGAAATGCCTAACTCTCCAAATCAGTTAATTTCCCTATTTCCCGGAGCAGGAACCAAGCCATCACCTGCAGGTATTATCTTTACCCAACCCTCTAGCTCGACTGCCAGTAAAACACGGTTTTGTGGAGTTTCCAGCATCCCAACGTGTGATGCAATTAACCTACAAAACGGGGGCTGTAAGAGCGAAACGCCGCCCAGCCACAGCCCTGCGGCGTTGCCCTCACGGCGGGAGCGCCCCGCTCTCACCTCAGGGTCCCGGCCGCCGCCATCGGCCTTCCTCCTCTTCCGAGCTGGCTGCCGCTCCCCCGCGTCCTCCCCGGCTCCGGCGGGCCTTTTGTACCCGTTAACGCAGACAGCCTTTGCCATGGCCTAGACGAAAGCACCGCGGGGTCAGGCGGCGCGGGGCGATGCCCCACGGCCCCTCACGGCGGGACGACAGCCCGGGCTATGTCAGCCCCGGCCCACCAGGGCCAGGCCCCAGTGCCTGCCCACCCCCGGGGCAGCATCGGGAGGGGTGATCTCCCGCAACCCTGACACCGTGGGGCCGATCCCCGGCCGCCCCCTCTTCCCCTGGTCCCCCAAGGAGGGCCCTCGGCCGCGGATCCCACCTTAAACGCGCCGGGCTAGCGAGCAGCACGCCGTCTCGGCACGCGGCTACCTGCGCCTGCCTGCGAGCAAGGCCAGAGCAGCCGATCGGCCGACAGCGCGGATGGGGGCGGGGCTGCTGTCGCCGGCGGGAGGTTTGAAATGGCCGCCGCGGCGCCGAGCCCGCTTGGGGCTGGTCGCTGTCCGCCCGCCAGGGACTGAGGGCGGAGATGGCCACCAAGCGCCTGGCCAGGTGCGAGCCGCGGGGCCAAGCTGTGCGGGGCGAGGGATCCCTCCCACTGAGGCCCCTGAAGGGAGCGGGTGGGCGGCGGTGTTCGGAGGCCCTGAGGCGCGGAGGGGCAGGGGGACGGCGGGCGGCGCGGCACGGCGGGTGCTGAGGCGGTGCCGTGCCGCTGCGGTCCGCAGGCAGCTGGGGCTGGCGCGGAGCAGTGCCCGGGCGCAGAGCCACGGGCGGGCGGCGGCGGAGCAGCGCTTCGGGTACCTGATCGTCCTCGACTTCGAAGCCACATGCTGGAGGGACGCGGAGCGGCGCGGCCCCGAGATCAGTGAGCGCGGCGGGGGCGGGCCCGGCTGCCGCGGGGGGCGGCGGGTGGCCCCGGGTCTGGTGTTTGAAGGGGGCGGTTGTGGCCGTTGTGTCGTCATTACAGTATGTGCCAATTCCTGACATTTCAACCCCAGTTCAAAGCAAATGGAATGACTTCTGTGAGCAGCGTTAACCTTTGTGTTTTGTTGGGGTTGGTTTGTCTCGTTCGTTCGTGCTGCAGTTGAATTCCCAGCAGTCCTGCTGAACACTTCCACAGGAGAGATTGAATCTGAATTCCACACCTATGTCCAGCCTCAGGAGCACCCTGTTCTCTCTGAATTTTGTACAGAACTAACTGGCATAACACAGGTATAATTGCTATTTAGCATTACTTTACACCGGTATAGTTGCTATTTATTACTTTATTTAAAGAGACCTTTAAAGGGCTAAAAATAAATAAACCTCAAAGGAAGTTCAGTGGATACTAACACGCACACACTTCTCGCTCTGTTTCATAAAGAATGAAGTTGATGAAGGGGTCCCTCTAAACATTTGTTTATCACTGTTTTTGAAATGGATTCAAAAGATACAAAAGGAGAAGAAAATTACATTCAGTACAGATACTCCGAGTAATTCTACTTCAGAAGCAAAAGCATGTACCTTTGTTACTTGGACAGGTAAGTAAAATTTTTATTTGCTTTTTCTGTGGAGCGGTAACAAGAAAAGTTAATGTTTGGTGGTGCTGGTGAGGTTGTGCCTTCACTTCTAGGGAGCCCAAATACCTGCTATTAGGTATTAAAGATGTGCAAATGGGGCTAAGACTGAAAAATCGACTGAATCCTGATGTGTTCAGGGTCTGACATTGTCACGTTTTTCTGCTTTACACACAGTGAACTGTGTTACCATTCTCAATGTGTCTAAACGATTCAATGAGGTCTTTGAGATCTTCACCCATCTGAAGTCAGCCTTTACTAAGAACAGCCACTCACTTACCTCCCCCCACCCCCAAGCCCCCCGCCGTTCCACTGCAGCAGTCCTAGAGCTTTTCAGGTACAAAGGCATCCTTAGCCTGTGCTTCCTGTCCAGCAGTACAGGATGCGGCTAGTATGTTGATGTTATGTCCATTTATGTAGATTTTAAGCCATGTTTATGTAGATTTTAGGCCAGATCTTCAGTGATGGATTATTTGTGGGGTTTTTTTTCTGTGCAGACTGGGACCTGGGTGTGTGTTTGCAGTATGAGTGTAAAAGGAAGCAGCTGCGGAAACCTGACATTTTAAACTCCTGGATTGATCTCAAAGCAACATACAGGGTGAGAAGATGAATAGACTGTGAAACATTTATACCCCTATTATCATCTGAAAGTCCAACTCCATCAGAGGTTACAAGCCAATATTGAATATTCCAGTGACTGCAGTAACCCATTTGTTTTCCCGTTGTTCACGCTCAATAACAAACCACATAGCCTAGAATAGTGTGAATTTAATAGAAATCTTAATGCTAGGAAAACAACCTGGTGTTATTGTTAGATAAACGATACCTTCCCAACTTGCCCCGTTTTGTGTGCCCTTACTGCTGTCTTACATTGCTGTGTAGAAAATAGTCATCATCTGCTCAGAGGTAAAGGTCTAGCATGTGAACTGCACTTCGACCAGAAAGTATATTCTGAACAGCATGAATAATACTGAAAAAATGAATGTAGCTTTTATTACATAGTCTACACTCCATCAGCATTCTAACTCGGGGGCTAACAGCACCTAACTGTACCTTTCCCTGGGTAGTCAAGGAAGCTTTCAAAGGGTGATCCAGGAGACTACCTTGGAGCTCAGGCTCTTAACCCAGGTAGCAGCTTTAGGTCTCTAAACAGTGTGAATATTCCCCCTTTCTTGTGATCAAATGAGATGCTGGGAGTGAGTAGCAATACTAGCTTTTTCTCATCTACAAATAATTTTTACCTATGCCATATATATTCATGCCCACGCCTTTGCAATATGCAGCAGTTTAAACATCTCAAGATACTATTTATTCTTCAATGCTGTGCTGTTAAGGCCTTCATCAATGTAAGCCATAAAGTGCAAGTGGCTAACTCCAGAGCTAAGACAGGACAGATTAGTTTAGACTGAGAAGAGATTCGTGGTTCTTTCTGTTCCAGTTTGTTACAGGGTAAGTCACAGTCTTACGCTTCTTTATCCCAATGACACAATGAAGATACCTGACTTGCACAATTGCTTGTGAGATTTATTATTCATAAGGAGGTGCTTCTGAAATGGTTTTCACCTCACAATGAAGAGGTTTGAAATGCTTTATGTGAAGTACTTGCATTTTTTTTCCTTAGGCCTTCTATAATAGGAAGCCTAAAGGGCTAAATGGTGCCTTGCAGGATTTGGGGATAGCTTTTGCAGGACGGGAACATTCTGGTAAGTATGATAGGATGATCCTCATTTTAATAAGTATCTTTTTTATAAAGCTGAATATTTAGCTACTATTTATAAAGCTACTATTTAGCTTTAGTTAGCTGACCTAAAGCAGCTAGTAATAGCTAGTCATTACTCCAAACAGTACCTGTTGTTTCCAGTTTACGCAATGTTCTGTCCAACAAAAACATCAAAACAAGAAAGGGTAGATGCTTCAAAGATCAGAGTTTCTATGGATCAGTCCTTCAGATGTTTCAGCAGAGGAAATTTTTTGCAATTTTTCACCTCTGCTTCTCTTGTTTGAACTAGATAACCATATGTTGGAGTTCTGTGAATCCTTGCCATTTCTGTAGGCCTTACCTAGATACGTCTTTCCTCTAGTAAAAACTATCCCCAGTAGTAGTTTAAAAAGATGACATTAATATAACCATACGTTTGAAGGGTTGGATGATTCTCGGAATACTGCCCGTCTTGCTTGGAGGATGATTTGTGATGGCTGTGTGCTGAAAGTTACTAAATCGTTGGATAAGGTTAGTGACTACTTTGTACTTTCCCTTCTACTTGCTTTGTAGCCTGGAATACAGATGAAAGGTGAGCGATTCAAATAATAAACCCAGCATCTGAGCTATGAATTGAACAGAACATCCCTAGGCTGATATACTTATTAATTTTGTGCACTGATTCCTAAAACTTCAGGGTATTCACTTAAGTATTCACTTTCCAAAATCTTTTGTTTACGGACTCCTTAGGCACATTCAAAGAGTAATTTAATTTCCAGAATGCTGACTATAAACTTCACTGACAAGACTGCACTGGGAAGTAACAGCAGACCTGAAACATCTAGAGATGGAATTTGTGAAACAAACTCGCTGGCTGAGAAAAACCACAACAGTATTGCTGGAATTAAGATAAATTCTAACATACAGACTGAAGAGCAACAGACCACTTGCTTTGATTCCTCTGCAGATGCCCATATTGTACCCAGCAGCAGCTCACGGACTAAGTTTCACGCTCAGTCCCAAAGCTCTTCAGCAGCATCTACAGACAGATCTCCTGTTTGTAGTGAGCAGGCACAGCAATCTCCCAGTTCGGTATCAACAGGCATTTGGCAAGGATTGAGCAATGGGCAGCTTCTGAGTACAGCCAGACGCAGCCCTCCAGGACATGGATCAGGACTGGTGCTCGTCTCCACCACCATCTCCTCGGTTCACATCTCGAATGAGGATATCAGCACTAGTTCTGACTGCTTATCTCTGCTGACTGACTGGGAAGATGTTGCTTTAATACCAGAATCTCAATATGAACAAAATTCAGACTATGTTCAAGTCAAAGATGACTCAAGTACAGGTATTTTAACAGTGTTTGAAGAGAAAACAACTTCAAAACAGTCGGCTGTGATGAGTTCAGATAATCAAAGTTTGGAGAAAACAATAGTACCTGTGGAACCTCTGAAATCTATTGTTTACAAAAGTGCTGATACTACTGTCTATAATGTAGGAACAGGACAAGAGCAGACTTCAAATTTTTCAGCTTTTAAGTTACCCCCTGCCAAGGTAAATGCTATTTCAGCACCATCAGCATTACCTGGAAATTATTCTACTCCTTCGGAGGTTCCTAAAAGAAAGCCAACTAGTCCAAAAATGTTCCCACCAGCAAAAAAAAAGTCTTTTGCTGTATATCAAGAGAAAACTGCATCTTTTGATCATTCCTTACCTTTAAGGAGTTCAAATTTGCCCAGAGTGTCTCCTGCCATTCTGAACTCCACAGTCAATCTGAATCAGTCTGTTATAGCTGTGAAAAGTGGGAAACCAACTCCCCCTCTATGTAACTGTGGTCGAAGAGCTAAAAAACTGCATGTGTCAAATGCTGGTCCAAATCACGGCAAAGCATTTTTTTGTTGCCCTGTTGGCAAGCCCGAAGGTAGTAAGAAAGGTTGTGGATATTTCAAGTGGGAATATGTGCTTCTAAAAGAGACATCGAATCGTCTCACCCTGAATGCAGATGCTTTGACCTCTCTTGGAACCTACACTAAAAATTTAGGAAATTCTTCCAACAAAAAGTATTTGTGTCTTAGACCCTCTATGAGAACTTGAAAAAGGATAAATTTTTTTCTCTGAATCTTAAACCCTGTAAGTTGATCATGCTTAATATAGTCAGGACAGTCAAATAATCTATGTTCTGAGAACAGAACAAAACTGACACTGCTTGGTTAACAGAGATAGAAATGGAAATTGCTCAAGCATACAAAAATATCAATATATCATAGTCTCATTAATGATGCGTGAGAGAACAGATAAAACCATTAAGTGCTAAAATTAAAGTATGAGCAGTTGTTGCTCTAAATCTTGAATTCTGCTTTATCATGTATTTTAAATTCTTTACTAGTCCTGTCCTTAAAGAACACTGTAATGATACAGATTTTATTTACCCATTTTTTCTAAATACACTTGTACTTATTATAACTAACTTTAAAAAAATGTATTTAGAAGTTGTCACACTTCTCAAAAGTGATTCTTGAAGCAACTGTGTTCTTTTAAAATCTGTTTTTTATCCTTTAAATAACAATAAAGATAGAATGCTGGTGACACTTCATTAAGCACTTTATTTAACACACATCTCCTGTTGTGCTTATGATTTAGAGGAGTTTCCCATTTCAGGTGGATCACTCTGCCTGCTTCTGTACTGTTAGCTGTCAGTGTAACACCTGGGAGAGCCAAATGCTGGGAATCGGGAGAATTTACTCAAACCTGAACTAAGGTGGCTACAGTATAACGTCTTTTACTCTATATTACTGTGTAAATCTGCAATATCTTACTTGGTAAAAAATCCTATTAAAAAAAAGCATCAGGTACTTCTAATCTTTTCTCCATTCCTTCTGGCGCAGTTCATTTCTTCTGATCTTCCCACTAACAGTTTTTGGTAACTGTTGAACAAACTCCATCTATTGGGAAAGGGAGGAAATTGCAATAAAAAATAAGAGAGAGCTTACCTAAATTTTTACTTTTTTTTTAACCTCAGTGGCATAGGCTTATAAGCCACATAACAGTTAACACCGGCTGTCTTATGGTACTGAAAGTTATTTGGGTATTTGAGCACTCACCTTCCTAGGATACTTGTATGGAGCAGTAACTTTCTTAACATGGTGTTGTAACTCTTTCATCAATTTTTCTGGATCGTAGGAAGCATATTCAGATGTTAAAACAACAAAGGCTTTCACTACCTAAAGAAGTTACAGCAGCAATGGTTTAAAAGCCAATGAAACAGTATTACACCTCAGTAAGATCTGAAACTTTAACCAAGTGTTTGCTGACAAGCTGGAGCAGTGTACAGGGCAGGTACAGAAAGCTCTGCTGAACTCTGTGCGCTCGCTATTGGCCTGGACTGTGCAGGCAGTTTATATACATTTAATAAAGACCAAACATGGTCAGGGGAAGCCTCAAATGGTGTTTTTGTTATACTAGATTTGGGACAAATTATACTAGATTGGGACAAATTTTCCTCTGTGGATTCTCCAGTGTCTGACAGTAGAAATGCCAACTTGAATTTATTTAGTTTTAATTTAAAAAAGAAAATCCCTGGACAGACAAATCCTGAGGAAGTTGGGCTATATTAGCTCTGGTATGCACAAAACTACTTCAATATATAAGCTTGATTAACTTGCTTACCTCTCCTCTGATGGGGTCCGGACTGCTGACAACTGCTGATTCCGCCACTGCAGGATGCTCTACTAGGGCACTTTCTACTTCAAATGGTCCAATACGGTACCTTTAAAATGGAAAAAAGGGCTTTTAGTTTTATTTGATAACACATAGACAAAACCTCATATCTGAATCATCTGTGCTATTTGAGTTTAATGATTTATTGTTAATCAGTCTTAAATTACCCGGCAGAATTAATGACATCATCAGCTCTCCCAACAAACCAGAAGTAGCCATCCTCATCCATAATCCCCCTGTCTCCAGTGACATAAAAATCCCCACGTATTGTTGCCTCTGTTTTCTCTGGATCATCCTAGGAAATATTAAATAGCATTTTACATGAAAACTACCTTAGAAATCCATTCTAACATACTTAGCATATAAGTTATGCTACAGTCAAATACTCAGAAAATTTCAGCTTTTCAGACTGGTCCATACTGTGGTCATGTACATCAGATTCAAGTGGGACATTAACAGTAGAAAATCATTAATTCACTGTTACTAAGCTACAAAACTAGATATAAAAGTTATAGATTGTGATAAATTAATGGAGTTTCACTACTTGTGACTGACTAAAATTTTATTCATAATATATTATGACCCCCAGCTGTAGGAACCACTGAAGGTTGGAAAAATATGTAGGCTTATAGAACTGAGAATTTGCTTTTAGGTGATTATCCTTTAATGATTTTTTTCCTTTTGTATTTCCAGCATATCCTATCCTGAGATTCTTTTTTCACCCCCAGAAAGCTTTTGGCTCAGCACTGTGCCATTAATAAGTGCTCTTTCTGCAGCCAACACAACTGACTGCTGCAGGAATTTTTCTGTGCAGTATGCGTGGCGTTCCTTCCCCGTATACTCAGCACTGCTCAGGAGACCTGACTGTAGGCTGATACTATCCACAACTAATAAGGTTTCCCAGTGTCAGAACAGAAAGCTCTATGTTTTTGGTTTTTTTTTTTTAACTGGTTGTTGGACTGAAAATTCTAACCAAAGCAGAAAAAAAAAAACCAAACAGAAAAAGGTTGCTGTGCATTAAATACTCCATGAAGCTCAAATCTGGATGGAAGGGATTGAAGCAGTGTCCTGCTTCTCAGATGGGGGCTCTAGCCCTTAGCCCAAAGAGTATTTTGGGATTAGGGGTTCCATCAAACATTTCCCTTTTTATTAAGGCAGTAATGATCAAAAGAAAGTGGATTTCAGCTTGCTAGGCAGGACAATATCATTGAACACGTAACTGTTTGTATAAGTAGCCCAAGCATCTTCAGGAAAAAAATGGAAATCCCTCTTTCCTCCCCATGGGTTTTCAGAGCAGTAAGCAGAGTGTAAGTAAAATGGGGCATCAGATTCCTGGTGAAAGATTTAACAGGAAATCTACTTTAACTGTGGAAATATTCTTACAGCATAGCAAGTAAAAAGAAAAGGTGGTCTCGTAGGTTTTACTCTGATGGCAATATCTCCTTCTTTTCCAGGAGGCACAATGTTACTGTTTTCATCTATAATCTAAAAATAAACACAACAGTTTTATTATTTTGGAGCCAAATTAAAAAGCACTATGTTAAGATTATAGAATCTTGGTGCACATTTAAAATACATAAAGTATTTTTTTAATTGGGAAATGATTTGGAGCACTAGGGGGTCTTACTCTGACAACTGAAGTGTAAGATTATTACTGTGTCTTTTATCTGAGAAATGCCAAGTACTATGCAAATGTGATGAAGTTAGTAAGACCCCAGGGAGGACCAGAAGTAATGGGTTGGGAACCCTGAAGAACTAAAAATCTTAACCCATATTGCAAATGGATCCAGTGCTAGAATCTGCTTCAGCAGTTTTATCATCACCAGGAAACATTCACTCCCACTCTTCCTCAACTCGGCAATTTAATTTCTGTCACTGCCTTAAGTTCAGTATCTCCCTGTCAGTTAGCAGGGGGTTGTCATCTGTGTGGTGAGGATGGTGCCACAGGGAAGTCCAACTGCTTATTTTGCATGCTCAGTTTGGGGCAGTAACGTGCATTTCTTCACTCTTCCATTCACTGCTGAATGATGGTACATGGTACAACTCTCTGTTGGAGCTTTCACACCTCTTTAATGGAAAGTGATTATGCAAGAAAGAGATGCTGAGTCACCAGAGGTACGATACCTTGACATCATACACTGGAGATGGCTTTCCCATAGAGCCAGGTTTGATTTTCATTCCCTTAAAATTTCCACAGATCAGCACCTGTAACAAGTGTTGTTGGGTTTAGGATTTTTTTTTATTAATTAAACTGTGGCTTGAATATTCAGTCTTTAGCTTAGGTTTAAAATATTCAGCTAATATTGTGCATTTCTGTAAAAAATACTGTCTTCATTATAATCATATATCCAATGATTAAACTTCTAGAAATAAACTATGCTCTCAGAATCATGACCACCGCTCCAAATGATGTCACCGAGTGCTCTGAAGATAGATTCTAAAGCAGAATCTGAATGCAGTCCTGAGGAATATACCCCTTTGGTGTTAGTTCCCAATCCAAAGCCCTCAGGAATGAAAAACAGTGCTTGGATTTTGGGTGAAGCTGTTGTGATTGTTCTATGACTTACCACAACTAAATTTTTCCAGTGTTGCTTACTGCAACGACTTTTCCCCTAAAAGTCGTAACCGTGTATAATCATTGTAATAATTTTTTCTTGGCATACTAAATGGAATTCACTGCTGTATCTCTAAAACACGCGCTGTTACATTTGTAAAGCAGGACATACTGTTTCTGTCTGTCCATAGCCTTCATGAATATCCAGCCCAGTCTGCGCTTTCCATTCTTCCATCACGTCGGGGTTGATTGGCTCCCCAGCACTCACGCAGTGCCGCAGGCTTTTGAACGTATAGCTTAGCAGGAAAGAGAAAACAAAAAATTGGCAGCCACCTCTCTGCTGTGTCCCGTTCCCTATGGTATTCCTGTATTGTGGAGTCCTTTCTACAGCGAACCAACATTTTTACTGAGTCCTGTTCACTCCATTTGAACCATGCAGTTTTAAACAAAGCTGAAAAAAGATGCAAATAAAAAAGAAAAAACTGCTGGTTGACTTCTCTATTATTTTAGAAAATCTAATGATCAAGGGCCTAGAATCTGACCTGGGGTCCAAACCAAAGAGAAGTAACAAAGATCAACCCTGGTGACAATAAAAACTCACAGAAGAGTTAAAATGAGGCCAAACAGTCTTTCAGCCATCTCACCAAGCTGTCCTGACACACTTCTTGTAGCTTGTAGTATTAGAGGAACAAGTGGGGAGACAGCAGGGGGATGTGATTATAAAAGCACTTCTGAAGATAGGTTAATAGGCTATCATGGGAATCCTGTTACATCCTCAGCTAAACTGCTTTACAAAGGCTTATGAAGCTCCCTGTCATTTACGAAATCTGAGATGGTTAAGCTATTCCTAAATCTTTATTTTGACATTGTTCCTAGTACTTAAGATTCAAAATGTTGAGAAATACATGAGCTGTGTTACTGTTACGCCATTGTAAATCTGCAATCAAGCCAAGGCGAGATGAGCATTTGGCCTACTGCTTTGATGAAATACACCAACAAGGGTACCCTCCTTTGGCTTACCTGGAGAGTTTATGTTGCACAAACATTCGGTAGGCAGTGGGAGGAGAACAGAAGACGGTTATGGGAAATCTTGACAGACTCTGGAGAATTTACAATAAAAAAAGTAAATGTTGCAAACATACTGAAATCTATGAGGTCTCATTTGCACTGTAAGAGATAACATAATGATCTCTGCATCCAGTTGATGAAACACATGAACTAAACCTTGTGTCCTAAAAACAGTTAGCTCTGTACTTGTCAACACCAACACCCAGCAGTTACATTTAATTAGCTGCTTCTTCAAAACAGAATCTACTTCATTTTACAATTAGTTCAACACACCAAAGCTTTTTGCTCTTGAAAGCTTTACAGTTTCTCTTGCAGAAATTTCTTCCTAATTGCACTTTAAGTAGAAAACAAGGGAAACTATAAAGTCACTTTTTTAGATGCTCTGTGGGTGTTAGAGCTAACAGTGTTCTTTAATACACCCTAATATTAATGAGCAATTTCCATCCATCTAATTAATATGGATATGATGGTAAGGTCATTCTATGCCAAGTGAACCACAGTAGTCTTTTTCAAATGATGAAGAGTTGTGTGCGGAGAATGTAAGAGAATATAATACTGGTGCCTTTCGTTAAAGAAATTCGACCTTGCTGCCTCTTTCCTCCTTAACTTTGAATTACATGATGCAGGCAACCGAAATTCTTGTTCATCTATTACTGTCACTTATTTTAATAACATCACCAAAGTGCTCCACAAATCCCAGAACAAGTTCTTGTGTACTTCACTTTTAGGACTAACAGTGGATGTTTGCAGGTTTGTGCAGTCAAATCCAGAGCACAGTGTATGATGAAACCCTTTGGATATCAAATATGCTCTCGTTTGGGGGTACCTATTTGCAGCACTCACTACTTAACTAATTGGTTGGTTACTGCCTGGTGAAAGTTTTAACTGTGCTGCCCCTGTGCAGTGCTGGGGAAATGAAATCCTGGGCAAGACCAGCCAGAAAGAACAGTGCTGATTGTTGCTGGGCTCGCCTCACTTACCTCAAAGACAATGCTTGAGTCGAAATGTGGCATCTTATGTACAAACACACATGCCCCTTGGATCCATGGCGAAAAAACGCTGCTCCAAGATGCCTTAGCCCAGCCCGTGTCTGATGTATTCCACAATATATCTGAGGAAGTCAAGTCCAGCCAGTACCTGGTAACACAAGGAAATGGTCAATAGTCTCTGTTTGGCAGAAAAAAGGCAAATATTAAAATATCTACAAGAGATGTGCCAGTGAAGCAAATCCATCACTGGCCATCTTGGGTAATTGCAATTAGAAAAGGCTAAATTTCTGAGCAGAAGTAAGTCACAGCACAGTGAGGATGTCAGGAGGATAGACTGATGTTGCATTTTTCTACAGGAAAAATTATACTGACAAACAGACTAACACCACCTCAGAACGTGGTGCTGTATGAATATGTATGAGATCGTTCACTTTTAGGTATGAGGATTTTTTGTTCACTTCCAGTTTGGTATTTTCTGATTTGTTATTCTTTGCCTGTTACAGTGAAGTGCACTGCCATATCAATTTTACAAACAACACTGCTTTAGAAATTTAAAGATTCTGAACTATCAGCATTTTGTTCCTACAGGAGCTGTGTCTAATCCAGGCCCACCGGAATGCCAAAGCCGAACAGACTCCTTGCTTTTTTCCCTTTTATGGTGCAGACTCCATAAACTGTGCTGATGTTCAGCTCATGGGCAATCTATTAACTACACACAAGGAAGAATGTACCAGGAGTTAAAGAAAATGTTAAATATAAGTTAGTGACCATATGTCTGCTACATTCTCTATAAATTAAGACAGCTGGACTCAAACTGCCTTTGTTCTATGGAAAAATCCCCCACTTCTGGGGATGTGAAATGACTTGTTTTTTGAACTGTTGAAAGAAAAGCTTCTGGTAAAAACCCTGTTTCTCTTCCTTCTGCGGGGTGACCAGCTACAGAAATATGTCTGATTTAAAGGGATAGCTGTACCTTCCACTTACTGTGAAGCCAATACCAATGCTGTGGGAATGTTCAGCCATTTTTGGAGATCCTGTGGTTCCACTGGTAAAATAGATAGCCATTGGATCCCGACACTTTGTGGTCACACAGTGGTGATCAGAAGAAGCATTTCTTAAAATAAGCAAAATGATGAATAAAGTGATTTGAAAGTGTGACTTAGACATTTTTGAAAATATTTAACCAAACTGCAGCAATCAAAAGAGTCATAAACATTTCTATTTTTCCCCTGTGCAGTCCTATATTGGTGTGTGCCAACACTTCCTATTCAGAACAAACCACTGCGCTTTACTTTTGTTATTGCTGTGGTGCTTTCATAGCAGTATTTACTCACTTCAGGAGATCTCTGAAGTTCAGCCATCCTTCTCTGTGGCCCTCTGACACAAGCAACTTGAATTTCAGAGACTGGCATTCAGCCCCAACTGAGTCTACAGCTGGTGCCACAGAATCATCAGTGATGATACACTTTGCCTTGGATTTCTGTAGTCGATGAAGAATGTCCTTTGCTGTCAACTGCTGCGTGCCAGGAATCAAGACGGTTCCTAAAGGGAAGGAAGGGGAATGGAAAAACAGTCTCAACATTTAAGAATAACATCTGTGACTACAAGCAGACTTCAGCTTTCTTTGTTCTTTTGCATGGGACAGAGCAGTAGTAAAAGCAGGACTTGGCCCCACATTTGTAAATATACTGATTTCCTTGACGGTTTAAACAATATGTGAGGATTAGCACAAATGAGCAAACACTATGTTAATCGTGGGACAGTAAAAGAATTCAACAGAATCACTTACTTTGTTTTGAAAACACTGCCCCTGGAACATACCATCTCTCTGGACTTGACTTCTTTACCGTTAACATAGGCGCTGCCTCACAAGGGATACTGCTAGTATTTGAGAGGCACCAAGACACTCCGAGTTGTAAGTACTGGGAAGCTGAGTATTGCACAGATCCCACAGGGGAACATGTGAAACTGTTAAGTGTGGGCTAATTTCACTGCAAATTAGCAAGAGAGTGCATTGCAGTGTATCACAAGTGCTGGAAAGAAAAAGAGGACAGAGGCATATGGGCTCACAGGGTTTCCCTAACACCTAGAGCATGTGAAAAGCCCTAAAAGCACCATGAAGAAACCTCTTGGCGTGACACTAGTTCATCCTCATTAGCACGTTGGTAGTTCTGAGTGCATTAAATAGCAAGGATTGGTTGAAGTCACAATTTTGTACCCATATATTATTTCCCTACTTTTACTGACCTGCTCTCATGCAAGCCACGTTCACCAGCCACCACTCCGGAACTCGGGGCAGAATCAGGATAACTCTGTCTCCCCGTTGCAGACCACAGGCATCAGAGAGTACATTTGCCACTTTCCTGGACAGCACTCCCAGCTCCTCAAAGCTCCACCTCACCTCTTCTCCAGCACCATCTACCCACCATAATGCAGGGTTTTTAGACTTTTTTCCCTCCTATGGAACAACAGGGAACAGTACAAACATTTTGTTTTAGAAACACACTGCCTTTCCCTGAAGTTGGAGGAAGAAGAGCATTCATCACTTATTCTGTGTTGGAAAAACCTGGAGATGCAACGGAAATTTGCCACTGATTCCATATGAGGCAGAGAACTCTCCCTTAGAAAGAACAGCCTATAAATCTCATTTAGGAAATTAAATTTGTATTTCTTTCCTGACTTCATCTTACGCTTCTAAGATGTTGTACAGTAATGAGCACAGAGAAAGAAGAATCTTTCTTGGTTCAGGTCACACCAAAAAAGCAGCTGATGAATGTGAGTACCTCTAGGTTGTGCCCCAGAGCCTCCTTAGTCCTCAGAGCTCATTTTCAACTTCATCTGGAATTGGACCTGTCTAGTACTTGTGAAAATTAAATCAAAGTTTCAAAAGCATAGGCCCACACCAGGTGACCTTTAATCAACTTCTCACCTAACTGATGGGTGAAGTAATTTGAAATGTATGGGCATGTTGTGCTTCAAAGGGGGTGCATGCATTTAGCAGTGGCAGCGTAGTAAGTCACCCTCTGAGCAAAAAATTCACTGGGGCAGCAAGAATGATGCCTTATTATCTGTTTGAAGGTACAATAATGCTAAGTTTCATTTTAAGGGGAGCAGATTCATGCACCTCAGAGGGTGAAACCTGTTCTCCAGAGGCTGTTCCTTGCTCCCTTTACAGCCTGCCAAAACCTGTTCTTCCTGTTCCCTTGTCCAGCAAAGGAAACAATTGTGTCAGAGAGATGATACCCGTGCTCTGTTCTTGCTGCCAGGCTTCTGGTAACTGCATTTAGCCCTTCATCATGAACAGCCTGAGCCTGCAAAACCAGTCCTACATCCATAGAGACCAGACCTATGCAGTATGAAAGGTGATGGACCTATACCTCATGGGTTTTTTCCTATATTCCCTGTCCTTGCATAGATCTTACATCTGGTTTGGGGTTCAAAGTTGTTCAGTTTTCTAGATTCCAAGTCCTTGATGAAAAAGATTTCACATTTGGGATAGGTGTGTGAGGTTTGACATTACACTGTATTTATTATTTGTTTTACAGTGATTTCCCCCGCACATCCAGGTAGGGTGCATGTTGTGCTGATGGGGGAATTGGTGCAAAGTTTAGAGTGGCAGTACACAGACTCATTTATGAGGCACCTATTTACTCACACTCAAATTCACTAGAGTTACTGGTTAAAGGAAGAAATATTTGGACTTGCAGACAGGACAGCGTATGGCTTAAGGAATCTACAAACTGCATGAGACAATCACCAGACTATAATCAGAACGCAATCCCTGTATCTTGGTTATTATTGGATTTGTCAGATACTCAGTATTAATGACCAGCATTAAATCCTTCAGCATCAGAGAAGGCAAGTAACTGTTACCTTTTCCATTTCAGTCCACCTGTCCAGCACATCTCTTGCAAAGTTGAAATACTCTGGCACCTCTGGTCTGTACTGTTGTTTTATGGCTTCATAACTCAAAGAGGCGTGAACTGGGTAGCACCGGCTGCAAAGTTGGAGAGATCTTCTCAGGGGAGCCCGCAGGGACGCAGCACTTGCGATCTTCGGTAAAAAGTGCACAGCAGCAAGAGCCATAGCAGTGTCTCCAAGGTTATTCCTCACTGATTACCTCTCCAGGAAATGCTACAGCGATACAGATACAAATCTGGTATTAGCCATGTGGTTTCAGAACAGCTTTTACTACTACACAGTGAAATACTGTGTACAATCCCAATGGTTAATTGGAGCAACTGCTGAGGACAGTTCCAGTTCAGCCACTGACTGGCCCCCGCTCTCCAGTGACCACCACGCAGCTGAGAGCCTCACCCCGCATTCCACCACCAACACCCAGCCTTGTCACTGTGGGAGCTTTCCTATAATTCACGTTCCTTTCCCTCCTACAAGCCTCGCTAATCTTGTAGATCACATTTCAGTTGCCTCATACAGCAGACAGGCACTGAGCATGACCCAAGCACTTCAACTCTGGCTGAAATGTCTGCTACTGACTGAGAACACAGAAGCAACAGCGTGGACCAAGATGTTGCAGATAATCCAGCAATTGTGCATTAATTACTGGCTGGTCACAGAGTCACTTGGCAGGTCTGAAAACTCTGAAGTCATTACTTTCATGCACGGTCAAATGTCTTTTATTTACAAACCTGCTAGTTCCTTGTGGAATTAATAACTACCTAGCTGTAAAATCATGTGATGGGACATTTTTTGGATCTGTACCATTCAGTTTGCAAACACAGGAAAGAAACCCAGCCAAATCAAAGAGAAGGCAGGGAGAAGAGGGAACGTGGACAGAGAGGCAAATCAGTGCTCCAGAAAATGTCTTGGCCAGCAGTTTGCAGGTGCTAGGTGGGGTGTCAGTTACCTTGTCAAAAGGTGGTGAATCCCAGTTTTCTCCCTCTGCCTTGTGGAGCCCTCTCAGTGCTGGGATGTATCACGGCTTTGAGTCCTTGCACAGATTACTTGCATTCCCTCTGCACCACCCTCAGCTGCCTATAGAAATTCTACCTTGTGTTTCAAACATGTTCTGACGATGACCCACTCCAGCGACTATCGCTGTAATTCACCAGAACTTTGTCTCTGACACAACCCCAGCCCTGCAAAGATTTAGTGACTTTTATGTGTACTTAACAATCCCACCAACAAAGTCTAACGATTGCTGTAGAACTCTATGAGCCTCAAAGGCTTCAGATAAAACGCAGCCACCATCTCTGTTGTGGTTGTAACTGATAAATACTTCTATCAATTCATTAAGTTTCATTTTTTCCCACTTCAGCCCCACTGGGTTCTCTGAATATAAATAATATGATAGACCTGCCCCTAGTGCGGCCTCTTTAGCTGTCTCCTCTACCCGTTTTCACAAAACGTCGAGGAACTTTATTCCCCCCCCTTACTTGTCCCAGAAGCTCGAGTTACTGCAGGGAGAGGAGGCTCTTACCGACAGGGCTGCACAGAGGCTCCTTCCTTTAGAAACTACTCCACAGGCCACGTTTTTTCTGTTAACGCACGTTCTCTAGTATGTCAGGCGTAAATTTACCTGCACAGAGAGCGTCTGTTTCAGCTGGTCCCTCTACACCACGGCTCCTTCAGGAGCCGGACAGGAGGCCGGGGGAGCGGCCGCAGCCCGTCGCTCCCTCCGCTGAGGTCTGCGGGTCGGTGTGCCACGCACCGGGGGGGCTACCGGCTCCTCCGCCTTCAGCGAGCGCCTGCCCTCTCCTCTCCCCGGCACACCGTTTCTCTCAGTTCTCGAATTATTAACACAAACGCAGACTTTAATCCTGGAACTGAAGGTCGGGGGAGAGAAAACATCAAGAGCTACGCGCGACTGAGCCCGGCCACAGCTGAGCGCGCCGAGACCCGAGTGCCGCGCCTGGAGGAATGCTCCCCCGCCCCCGTGTGAAGCCTGACGTGAATCGCCATCTTCAAGAGTGGGTTTTTTGCTCTGTGGTTTGGGTTTTTGGAGTTTTTTTAACCTCCACGGGTACGGCACTGCCTGCAGCAACACCGGCCGGGAGGGGAGCCTGTAAGCCGGCTGAGGGTCTCACTGGGGATCCCGCTTGGTGCCGGGGCTCCGCTCCCCCAGAGCAGCACGTGTCCGGCGAGAGGTGTCGGTGTCCTCAGCCCGCCGCTTCCCTCCGCTCTCCCCGCCAGGGCCGGGCCGAGCCGGACCAGCCGGGCCGCGGGGCGGCGCTGTCCCCCGGCGGGTGGGCGGGCGGACACTGGGGCCGGGCACGGCGGCGGGCGCGGCGCTGACGCCATCGCGGTGCGCGGTGGCGGCAGTAGTAGCCGCAGCTGCAGGCGGTCGATGGCCACGGCGGAGCCGGCGGCGCGGAAGCGGCGGCCCAAGGGGCAGTTCGCGGCGGCGGGGCGGGCCAAGCGGCCCCGCAGCAGCGGGCGGCAGCTGGAGGCCGGCATGCGCGGCATCCTCATCACCTGCAACATGAACGAGCGCAAGTGCGTGGGGGAGGCCTACAGCCTCCTCGGCGAGTACGGGGACCTGCTCTACGGGCCCGAGCAGGTGCGTGCGGGCGGGCCCGGCCGGTCGCTCGGTGCTGGGCGGGAGGCGGCCCAGAGGCCGGGTAGCGCGGCCCTGCGCGGTGTCGACCACCTCGTGTCCTGCCTCCCGCTCCCCCCAGCCTGGCAGCGCCGTGAGGCTCCTCCCTTTCTGAACGTAAAAACCCTATTCGCGTTCACCGCACACACGAACGTGCCGGTTTCTATGAGCCGAGGAAGCAGAGCCCCGCGGGCTGGCTGCAGAGGAGGCCCTTGCCGGTCACCTCCAGGCTCCCGGGCGTGGTGGTGCTTTGCTGGCGGGTTTTAAGTTGTGGGCACGGTTGCTCGGTACTCACCAAACAAGAGGGTGCCTTGTGTGAAGTTTTCAGATCACGAGGAGCAGCTGTCTGGAAGTGAGAGGGAGGAGGATGAGGACGACGTTGAGGCTGCTCTGAAGAAGGAGGTCAGCCAGATCCGTGCCTCAACAGAGCAGAGGCTGCGACGGTTCCAGTCAGTGGAGAGTGGTGCCAACAATGTGGTCTTCATTAGAACCAGGGGCATAGGTAGGACATCAACTGATGCTGCCTAATGCTGTGGGATAAACTGCTCTGAACAGCGTTAGTAACGGGCTGCAGAGTGTGACTTCCAAGAAACCTCTGCGTACCAAACAAACACAGGCTTTCCTCTTCCCTTTGGCATTGCCATTGAATTTTGTCATTAGCAGAGTCATTAATGGTAGAGGAATCTGCTTTAACAAAACAACCTTTGATTATCCAGTGTTGGTACAGTAAAACAACTCTTTACAGAAAAGGATTTGAGGCTGACAGCAGTGTAGCCAAGTGTGCATTTCCCCAGGTTATTACTTAGAGGGGGGAAGAAGGGAGAAAATGCCTTCCCTTTTGTTTCTCATACCTACCCATTTTTCTTGTAGAACCTGAGAACTTGGTGCATCACATATTAAAGGATATGCATGCCACCAAAAAGAAGAAAACAAGAGTTATTCTGCGCATGCTGCCCATTTCTGGAACTTGCAAGGCTTTTATGGAGGATATGAAAAAATATACAGAAACCTTTTTTGAGCCGTGGTTTAAAGCCCCTAATAAGGGTACTTTTCAGATTGTTTACAAAGCTCGTAATAACAGTCATATGAGTAGGGAAGAAGTAATTAAGGAATTGGCAGGTATGTATGGATTTCACACAGAACTAAGAACACGTAGATAAGCAGCCTAGGCCTGCATGCATAACAGAGGTCAGATTATTAAAAGTGGTCTTAATGGGCATACATATGTATGTTGAATTACAAAAGCTGCTCTGACATGTAAAAAATGTTGACATCAATATTTCTTGTTGGTGTTGATGTCTTAAAAGACAACAAGCAGAAGAAAGGAGAGCATTGAATATAATTTGGCATGTCAGTTATGTGTTAAATGACTGCTATCAGGCTTTCTCTGGATGCTATATTGAAATAATGTGTTATTATTTCCACTGAATACATGACTTAAAAAATAGCTCCACCTTACTCGAATATTTTGTTTGTTGGTAATTGCCGTTGGATAGTTCTTCAGTTACTTCTAAGAGTCCCACTCTGTTCTGCTATTTTAAGCAAATACAAAACAAGTAATTGTTTACACCTAAGGGGGATGTTGCCTTCTCTTAACTTTTACCTTTTGATAGGGCATGCTTATGCTCTGAAACAGTTTTTCCAGCATCTTTTAAACTACATCTTGTTTTACAGGAATTGTGGGCAGCCTCAATCCGGAAAACAAAGTCGATCTTAATAACCCACAGTATACAGTTGTGGTGGAAATAATAAAAAATGTCTGTTGCTTGAGTGTGGTGAAAGACTATGTTCTGTTCAGAAAATACAATCTACAGGAGGTGGTGAAGAGCAACAAAGACACACAACAAAACCCATCAAATCTGACAGAAGAACAGAACTCAAAGCTAGTAAAACCAGAAACGGAGGAGGAGGAGAAGAGCTCAGAAGAAGTAAAACAAGAGAACAAGAATCAAGGTGAAACAGAAGCTGAGCCCAAGGGGAATGATGCGCTGACGGTGTAGAAAATGTGGTAGGAGGGAAAGGTGCACACAATCAAAACCTATTAAAAAAAGTTGCCCTAGAGTTCTGAAAGGGCCTTTTAAAGAGGAGAGTGGGTTTTGTTTTGCAATCTTGTTTTTGAAATCCACACATGTAAGAATTTTAAGGCTTGTTGCAGGTGGAGCAGATGTTACAGCAGATGTAAGAGTGCTCAAGAGTGCAGTGAGGCTTGCTGTCATTCTTCTGTGGCTTTGTTCCGCATTGCCCTTACCTAGCACAAAAAAAGCACGAGAGTGTGCATGTAAATGTTGCCATTCTGACATATATTGACTCTCCTTTGTTATATCTGATGGCTACAGAAACCAAAAGGCAGTGCAGAATCAGCTCTATCAGAAAGTACTGACACGGAAGTGAGAGATCTGAAAAAGACAGTTGATTGCAGAGGGGTTTTAAGAAAGAAACTCTGATACATTTTTCTGTGTGAACAACAGAATGAGCTAAAACTGTTAATTTCCTATATGATGGAGGGTTTTTTTATATATATATATATGTATGTATACACACATACATTGCTCCACAGGAATATGCTAAGTCTTGAAAATGAATGGGAAGAACTGTTATGATCATAATACTTGAATACGAGACAATTTAGAGTAACGGATTTGACTGTTCTAGAACAGTAGAAGTACAATGCAGGCATTGCAGATGGTTTTAGCAAAACCTACGTGTGTGTTTACATTAACCGTGCATACAGCATTTACTGGTTTATAGGCAATGCTGTAGTCACTAAACAGAATCCTTTTGAGTAATTCCTGCGAATAGCCTTCAGCTGCTTTTTCCAAAGACTTAATCCTTGAGGGGGGTTTATAAAGCTTTTTTTTTTAATTTTTTTCCTTAGGTCTCAAAATTTGAATTTAAATACTGCTTGGAAACTTCTCTTGAAAGAAGCTCTCCATTATACTATACTGGATAAGGGGAATAAAGTTTAATTTTTGGTACAGTTTTAGCTTTACAGTATTAATTTTGCTTCAAGATTAAAAGTAACGTTAGTGAGTCTGTCTGTCGTCTGCTTGTTACAGCAGCTCTTTTGATATCCCAGTGACTTTTAAAACAAAACCAAAACCAGTGCAGCTATAACCTGCTTTCCAGTAGGGTTTTGAGTATGCTTCCTGTACAACTGTCTAGCTTTAATATTTTGTTTCCAGCATAAAAGCCTGTGGGTTACTAATGGGAAAAGACTCATCTTGAAGAACAGCACCTGTTACTTGTCTTGCTTTAATGAAAAGGATGTGTTCAAGTGTCTTGACAGTGTTTAGTTTATATTTTCGTCTTCTCAAAATTGTTTCAGATGTTGGAAAATTAAGATGACTTTTTTTCCTCAGTCCTGTCTCCCTTACCACCCATTTATTAAAACTCTGCTTTCTTACCTCCATCAGTGCTTCCTTTAAATTTTAAAGCTTTTTTTTGATGTGGATTAAAGACAGCAATTACAAGGTCACACATAGGAAAGAACCATTTGAGACCAGACACAAAGGTCAGCAGTGACTGGTGGCTGATGTTGGTGATCACGATTGAAGACAGCCTACTTACCTTACTAAGGACAAGATAGATTCATGCATAGTTGGTGGATTTTTTGTTTTATTTTTTCCTTCTTTCTCACACTCATCTGTGTGCCTACAGGACCTACAGTTCCTCAGAAGAAACTGATAAATAGCCACTATCCATTGCCAAGCCTATGCCTGACATCTAGGTGCTGCCCTATGCTGCCGTCTTAAAGATGTCTGCATTCCTTTACTTCTCATTTTTCATAATATGCACTTAACTGAATATTCATTGTTAACACATCAGTTCCTAAATCTTGAGGTTTTCAAGATTCATACAAGCAGGGTGCTTAATCTGGATGCATTCAAGATCTATGACAATTTCTGGGAACTTCATTACATACTATAATGATTTCCTCATTCCTAAGCCTCTTGTGAGTTAAAATACGTGGTCTTAAAGAATGAACACACTGCTCCTTCACCTGGTAATCACTTAATTCTACTTTCTGAAAAGTGCTAGGTGGCTGGAAGATGTGTTTGCACATGCCTTGCTAAGAATGTTTGATTTTTGTTAAGCAAGAAAATAAGTGTTTAAAAAAAATTGTACAATTGGAGTTTTTAAATCTTGTGCATTATTACATGATCACTGCCTAACAGGTGAAATATCATCCTCTGCTGGTGCTTACAGGTGTAATAGAAAAGCTCCATCATGAGTGAAATGGTTAGGGATGGGCTGTTTTAAATTGCTTCTCAAACCTAGGTCTGTTCCCACTCCTTGTTCCTCAGTTCATTCCGTCTGATTTTCCCAATGATATTCTTTGGCAGCTGCTGGACAAATTCAATCTGATTCAAAAGAGAAAAAAGTAAAATGAGCAGATGTAATTTCTAAATTTTTTTTTTTTAGAACAGCATAGGTCTCCATCCTACTTCATTTAAATAAGAATTTTGTGACTGGGGAGATAACTCTAATTTGGTTTTAGACTGTGTTTTATCTATTATTTTCCAAAATCAATACATCATTTTTCTTGCACAGCACATATTTGGGCTTTCTTTGTTACTGTGTTTGAACTGAGTCTAATCTTTCTAGCCTCCCCATGGTTAAAATAAGTATTGGGATTTTTTTGTTAATACACGTGTGTTTACTTGCCTTTCTGGGGTACTTGTATGGAGCAGTGATTTTCTTGACGTGATCTTGCAATTCACAGGCCAGTTTCTTTGGATCTTGTGACTTAAAGGAAGGAGACAAGACTACAAAAGCTTTTACCACCTACAAAGGGAAAATAAATAAAATACACAGCATTAATTAAACTAGAGCAACCTAACAAATGAGGCAATTAATTGAGAATAAGTGAGCATTGCCTGCAATACAGGCTTGCTGTAGTGCACCTGCACAGTAAAGCAGAATTCGCTTTTGTGTAAGCAAATTTAAAATTAGGATGAAAGAATGTTTCTACCTTACATTAGAAAAGGTCCTAAGTAACAGATGATAGAAGTTTCAAACTCTGCTTCCAACTTTGTAGGAGTTCTGTAAAAGACTGTTTTAAAGTTCTTAGATGCTAGGGCCTTTTCTTTAAACAGATGATCTCCAGGCAGTGTGTCAAAGTGTACACCAGTTCTTACCAGAGTCACCTTCATATTCAGTGTCATGTTCTTCAAGAAACTAAGGATTATATTTTTACTTTTTTTAAAAAAAAAGGAATATGGGATACACAAACCTCTGCTCCCCTCACTTCGGGTAAAGTGATGGAAAAGTTTGTATAGCTGTATTAAAAGTCTAACGGATTCAGTGGAATTGAGCGTAAGCTCTGTCACACAAGGCACTTTATGAATAGGAGAGTGCCCACTAATTACCTCCCCTCTGATGGGATCCGGGCTGCTGACAACAGCTGACTCAACGACAGCTGGGTGCTCTATCAGGGCACTCTCTATTTCAAACGGTCCGATACGATAGCTAGGAGAGAGAAATGAAATGCTCAGCAGGTGAACGGTATATGGTTATTTTGTAGACATTTCGAGACATTTTAACTGAAATCTACAAACCCAGAGGAGATGATGACATCATCAGCTCTCCCCATAAACCATATGTATCCATCCTCATCCATGCTCCCTCTGTCTCCAGTGATATAGAAGTTCCCACGGATTGTGGAAGCAGTTTTCACCGGATCATCCTGTTGAACAAGCAACAGTTAAATATTCTAAATATTGAGAAGCCTTAAGCTTAGAGATGTGTTTTGCCTCTTTGGACACTACCCATAGTATCTTTCACTGTTTGTTTTTCACCTCAAGAATGTAAGAGCTTGTGCTTGCTTGTTCCAGAGGGGAAAACTTAATCGCAAGGGCAGACACAGAACTGAAGATCACATAGTAGGTCTGCAGAAGAATAGGGGGGGAGAATGGAAGCTTTGCAAGTCAGAACACTGTCCAGTCAAGAAGAGCCACAGCGATTTGGTGTTGCCTGGGCTCCTGTTGGTATAAATACATACCATGCTGCAGGCCTCAACTGGCTCTCTGGAAACTCACTTTCGGCTTACCACGTATCGAGTGAAAAAAGTAAATGGCCGCTTGGCATCCGTTTTGATAGCAATGTCACCTTCTTGCCCAGGAGGCAGAACACTGCCATTTTCATCTATAATCTGCAGTAGGAAAGGCAAATGGGTGATTACAACTTCCCGTTTTATGAGAGCCATGTTCTAAAACTAACCGGCAGCCAACAGCTCCACCAAAAAAGGCAGCTTGCCCTGAATACCACCATATGGTACTGAAACTTGTACAGTATGCTGTACTCTCCTGTGTTTCACTTCCTATGAAATGAACAGCAAACAGAAAAAGGAACCACCGTACCTGAACATCGTAGGGGGGAGTTGCCTTTCCCAAGGAACCTGGCTTAATTTTCATTCCTTTCATATTTGCACATATCATTCCCTGTTGGAAAAGACAAACTACCAGCCCAGGTATTTTTCACTGTCAATCCTGAGGCTATGCCCACTGTTGAGCTAGCATAAGATCTAAATCCTCCATCTGTGGGAGCCAAAACATTTGTGAACTTCATTGAGAGCCTTAGACAAGAAGTTCAAGATACTTTACAACTTAAACAGTCTTAGAAGCAGTATCATAACCAAGCCATAATTCTAAGCAATACAATAAACTCTCCTGTAAGCAATCTAATGTATTCTAATACTGTCTGTCTTTTCAGACCAATGTTTGTGGCCAAGCTCCATATATTACCAAGATGAAGGAGACACTTAAGTCCCCTAAGTGATAGCTAAGTTGTGACTCATTACAAAAAAGGTGAACGTACAACTTCAGTTTGGCCGTAGCCTTCATAGATAGTCAGTCCTGTTTGGCTTTTCCACTGTGCCATCACTTCTGGGTTGAGTGGTTCCCCTCCAGCCAAACAGTGCTTCAGCGTCTTGAATGCATACCTTCACAGACAGAGGACATTGCTGAGTATCAAAGGACAGAAAGGGACAAATTCTGCCCTCCCTGACATCTCTATGTCCAACCCCATGACTTCACATCGGACTCTCTTACAGAAAGCCTACAACTCCAGCTGGAGTGTGGCTGGAAAGGGGCTGCCAAAGCCATGAGCTGCAGAGAGGCACAGGACTGATGGCATTGCAGCCATACATGTGCCTTCTAGGGCTGCATACCAGCCTCTCCACGTGCTGTCTGTAATGCCTCAGGGCAAAATTGGCTCTGGGATGGAGGTGCCTGAGGGGCGGATTTCGTCACCTCTCTGCAGTGCTAAGGGAAAGGCTCTGCCCCTGCCTCCAACACAGAATTTCCACCACTCAGAGTTTAAGTGGTTATAAGGGCCGGTAGAAATCACTGAAAGATCCAGTCATGAACAGACTCAGCACGATCACTTGTTAACAGATGTGTGGTACCTGGTGAGGTCATACTGTACCAGCATGCGGTAGGCAGTTGGGGAGCTGCACAGAGTGGTCACTGGGTATCTGCACAAGGTCTGACAAATAAAATAAAAAAAAAAGGGAGGATTAAACAATACTGTTTTAGGAACAACTTGCTGCTAACTATTCCTTTCTATTCCATACTAGAGCACAAAACCTGATTGTAACCTCTCTTACATAGAAAAATAAAGATCTCAGCTGAGCTGCTGTTTCCTGACACATCTTTTTTTCTCACCCATAACCCCAGCAGATGATTCACAGTCGCTCAGGTAGAGCTAAGCCTTACTTTTCTTTTCTTTTTTTTTTTTTAACCTCACTTCAGCCTGCAATGAATTTGCTCAGAGAGGGGGACAGGTAGTGATAAATAAAAGCAAGGAGAAGACCTCTCATTCATCAGTCTTCACTCCAGCCACACCACGGGTAAAGCAGCCTCTACTACCAAATGTCATTCTATGCAGAAGTGTGAAACCCTGCACAGGTTGGAAGTGGGTGTTTGCAAGGCCAAGAAATTTATACAAAAAAGAAAACCAAGCTAGTAACTACCATTTTAGAAAGGAAATGAAATGGGATTAAAATCCCCAAATAACCCCCACAGGTTAGGAATGTACATTTCTCTGTGAGCCATTTGGGAACAGAACTCTTCCCTTTCTATTAGATTAAAACTTGGACGGGATTGAGAAGCTTGAAAGTAATTTATTTTAAGAACAAGCCACTCTCAACTTCAGTGTTTTCAGTCTTGACTTGCCTTTCTTGAGGGTCACAGCAACGTAATTAAAATATTAATTTACATGTAATTCAGCTCATTTATCATTTTCATGGTGAAATACAGTCGAGGAGAGCTTTAAGTAATACCAGTAACTCCTACTGACTGGAAGCAGCTGGTAATATCCTGTGGCCAAAAGAGTCATGCTACAAAATCCTTCCTGTATCATATTCCTGTTCAAAGAACTATCACCTTGTGGTTATGCCATCCTAAAACAGCTAATCCTATAAACCTAAGAGGCTTAGTTTTGCGGCCTGCCTGAAAAACAACATGAAATATGAGTAACTGTTCATTGTGAGCATGGTGTTCTTACATTTAAGATTGTTCTTGGATCAAACTGTGGCATGGCATGTGCAAAAACACACGTGCCCTGGAACCACGGACCAAAAATGCTCCCGATAGCAGCCTTTACCCAAGCAGTGTCCGACATATTCCACATGATGTCTGAGGGAGTCAAATTCATCCAGTATCTGTTGAAGACAAAGGTGGCCAATATAAGGGAGTCTGCAAGTGGAAATCAAGAATGTGACAGTGTTTTTAGTGGTGGGTTTTTTTTGTTTGTTTTTTTTTTTTTAGAAAGGCATGGTAAATTTGATGCAAATATCCTAACTCATCATTTAGCCTGGATTAACAGGCAAGTAGTTTCTGAAATGGATCCATATACCATACGGAACAAGATCCTTGCTTCCTGGGTACAATTCAGCTGAGGAGACCAAAAGAAATGACACATATAGTATTGTTACTCTATCATAATTTTATCACACGCAAAACCTCTCCTGTTTGCTTCTCATGTCAGAGTTGTAAAGGCATGATTAGCTGAATACCTTACCTTCCACAGAGAAAAAAACCCAGACCAAAGCTTCCATAGGAATGTTCAACCATTTTGGGAGTGCCTGTGGTGCCACTGGTAAAATAGATTGCCATTGGATCCTGGCTTTTTGTCTTCACACAGTTATGGACAGTAGGTACAGCCCTTAAAAAACCAAAAGGTTATATGAAATAATGGCTGGTGTTATTCAGCACAGTTAGCTTGGATCCTTTTTGCCAAATACACGCAGGACTATTTGTATAGTGAAATGTGAGGGATAAGAAACTACTGACATCCCCTCACTCTTGCACTGCTACTTCTGTATTAAAGTGTTGCTGATCTTCCCCTAACTATTCTCCATGCCCACCTTCTCCAGAGTAAACACACCGACTCGCTGTCTTTTATTTGCCTCCCTTAACAACCATCAAAAGGGCCATCAGGTTGTGTTTGACCAAAGTGCCCTTCAGAAAGAGTTATCTTCCAGCCTTCATGTGATCAGCTGGGGGCGGACCCACCATTTCTTTTGGTAGGTGGTCCCACTAGTTAATTATCTTTGCCATGTTTGGGGAGGCTCAAACTCTTGGTCATCTGGCACAATTCAGGGAAATATTTCTCATCGCTTACTAGGATGACAACGCAAAACCATTTCTCTGTCTCTGCCAGGACTGATGTTAGTTTTGCTTGGCATGCAAACATTGCCTATGCCTGCAAGGCTGGGCGTGGGAGGTCTTTCTCTCCAGGCCACCCGTCTTTCTGTGCTGGCTGGCAGGCAGACAGGCTGCCCAGAAGCCCTCACTTGGGAGCCCCACAGCCTCCTGGCTAGCTGAGCACTCAGCTAAGGCAGCCGAGGACGTGGGGAGCTGGGAAGTCTGGGCAATTAGCCCACTAGGTAGGCAGGCTGCCAGTGATCTGGCAAAACAGCAAGCCAGTCAAGACAGCAACCCAGCACTCTGGGAAGACTGGGAGCCTGACAGCTGAGCAGCCCTGGAGCCACATAGCCAACATTTTTCAAGGCAGCTATCTGGGGAAACCAGACAGCCTACCTGCCTGACCGCCAGTGACAGCCTCTGCAGGACTGACACAGTTCCAGACAATACTTAGTTTTTATCAAAGCAATTTTACCGTCTGCCATGGAACTGAACCATGGAGTATTAGCCCAGCATGAAAAAGGATTCATCAAATCAGCCTGACAATGCTTCAGTAGATCTAGGAGGTCTGAGAATGTAGTGTTACTGCTTCCTTTGTCTTCCAGTGTAGTGATGCTGAAGTGGGCAATTGTTCCAAAGATGGAAATACAGCAAGACTGTACAGTAAGCTGCCCAGGTAATGCTAGTTCAGACACCTGTGGTTGTGAGAACACATGGTACATCTTCTAAAGCTCTTAAAGTGACTGAGGAGCTTGGATCCTACCTTGAAAGAATGGTTGTAGCTACATAGTTGCTTTTATCAAAATATCAGCTGGTAAAATCACACCTAGGGCCTTGAGCAGATTGCAGCAGGGTACGTGCTTTCCTTCCCCACTCTGCCTCTCCACCCCTTCTACAGTCCCATGCACTGCAGTGACGAGCTGTCTGTTCAGTGCCATTTCAGTAGCTGCTTGTCAGTGAGGCAGGTGGATTCCTTATCACATTATGTTCATTTTGCAGTGCCCTTTTTTAGCCTTTCATAGTGAAAAGCTATTCACATTAGCCTTATTATCATCAAGTTTTAGGAATATGGATTGGAGTAATTTGTATAGGATATTTTTCTTCAAGCTTTAGAGGGTAAATAGGCCATGGCTATAAATAAAAGAGGCTTCCCTGTCTATTTTTCTATATTATGTCATAACTGTATAACAAACCTAGACATCATAAGACTATACTTATTTTTTAATTTAGCAATTTAGCTATTGCCAAACAGTCACTTTCCTCATAGAAAAGGGACTAAATTTGTTTCTCTCCCACCTCCTCAAAGATATCTAGTTCATTAATGAGATGCAAGTTTCAGCATGAGAAATTTTCCACTAGAGATAACTACGATGGAGTTAAAGTAGAAGGCAAATTACTTACTTACTTGAGCAAATCACTGAAGTTCAGCCACTCAGCCCTGCTGCTTTCAGATATGATTAGCTTTGTTTTCAGAAACTGGCACTTGGATGCGACTGAGTCCACCACAGGAGCAAGCGCATCAGTTGTAACAATGCACTTAGCCTTGGAAGCCAGCAATCTATAGCAAATGTCTTGTGCTGTCAGTTGTGTTGACCCTGGGATGATGGCAACACCTGGAAGTGCAATAAAATTGCAAATTTATTAGGTATTTTTCACTTTCAGTCCTATCACTTCATAGCTTCTCCTAATGAGTTGCAGACCAGCACCATTCAATCTTGAAATGAGAAGAAGGTTAAATGAGTCCCACACACCTGAATTTGAATACGGATATGTGGATCTGAAGTACAAAATACCTTCTGTTTCTACGAGATCCTTTGCTCCGGGGACACTGAAAGTATAACTACCTTTGGGGTAGTAAATACTAGCAGCTTTAACTTAAGTCTGTTGAAGTTAAATGAAATCGATTTAACACAACCAAATTGATTTTAACACAATCAACAAAAGCCACAGAAAGTGAAAGAAAAATGATGAAGGGAATTCCATCAGTCATAAAAGACTACCCCTATCAACCCCTTTGATCATCAAATGTTCAAGCTCCAAAGTCAAATAACAATCACAGTCGTTAAATGAACTGTTAACCAACTTTGGGCATATAAGGTAACAAACAATCTATAGACCATTAGGAATGACATAATTCACCTGTTCGCATACAAGCCACGTTCAGCAGCCACCACTCTGGGATTCGAGGCAGAATCACTAAAACTCGGTCTCCTCTTTGCAGACTGCATGGCCCAGAGAGCATGTTGGCCACTTTTTGGGACAGGAATCCCAGCTCTTCAAAGCTCCATTTAATTTCATCTCCTTTTCCATTTATCCACCACAGAGCTGGATTTGATGGTCCCTTTCGTTCCTATCCACAACACATGGGTAAATAGCATGCTGGTTGTTCCTTGCAGAGTTTTTTTGGGATGCTCAAAGCAGTGGAATCTGATAGCGTTACATGTTCTAGGCCAGTGATATTAAGGAAGTTTTGTTTAAAAGAGCCCTTTTCCAAGGCACGTGTAAGTTGGTGTGTATATCTACCCGATTTGCAGTGCTTATAATTTACTGAGAGACTTTTACCAACCCAGCACTGCACAAACTACTGAACTGGGGTCACAGAGACAAAGCACGGTGTCCTCTCTGATGCTAAAGCAAATTGCCTCTCCTTTCTCTGCAATGTAAGGTTATGTTTAAATAGAAATAGGGAAGGAAATTCTGGTTCCACTGAAGCCAGTGATAGTTTTAGACTTGACTCTGGGGATAAGGGCACAGTTTCACTAAAGATACCAAATCTACAGGGTCAGAAATGCTACCTTTTCTATTCGAGACCACTTGTCCAGCACATCACTTGCAAAATTGAAGTACTCGGGTACTTCCTGTTCATTACGACTGATAGCTTCATAATCGGAGAAATTCAAAGGTGCAAAAATCTTGTGATACTGGTGAAATAATCTGCGGAGGGTCTGGATGCTCCATGGCGACCGCAAGACGTGAAATTCAAGCAAAATCTTCATGGCACAAAAGCAGATATATGGGGGCTTTTGGAGACGATAACCATCAGAACTATTTTTTAGTGATTAATTCCCTCCTACAAGAGACAGAAAAATCAATAATAGTAGTATGATGTGCACATTCCCAGATGAGCTGTTGGCTCCAAAGGGAACAGATGTTTGCTGAGAGCAAGTCCATCTCTTTATGATACCTTACCCCACCTCTCCTTATGGGTAAGCTAGAGCCCTGGTAACTTCAGACTCTAAGATACAGATGGAAAGTTTTTGTTTTTTCACATAGTCTGCTTTTAACATATTGTTTCTTATTTCTGTCCTTAAGAGGTCATTAAAAAAAGCCCGATTCCAGAACTCATGGTTAATCAGTGAAATCATTGTAGAATTGACTGTCATTTTATTTTTCCCTTAGATCTGAGCCAGCAATTGCAGACTCAGACCTAGAGGATGTTCTTGCAGAAAGAATCTACTGCTTCAGTTGGCTTGATACAGAATAGAAAACTGTAACTGCTCTCTGGTAGTCCACCCTCCTTCATAAAAGTGAGAATCAAGAGAGGAAAGGAATAAAACATGGCATTATAGATTTTTTTTTTTACATTAGCAGATGACATCTTTCATTTTTGAGAAGACTAAATATTTGAACAACTACTAAATAAAAACTAATTTCTCAGTGTGTTTAAATAGGTTTTCCTTACCCAGAGAAGTTATCTGTGATCAGGTGAGACTTCTTTCAACTCCTCTTCGTGTATGTTCCCTAGTACTGACCTAGCAAGTATTGCCTCCTCCTGGCTCACTCTAGTTCTCCGAGAGGTGGTAGACCTTCATTAGGGTCACACATCACATTACGTGGTGGGTGTTATTTCCCCCTGAGAGTGAAGATTTCATTTCTCCAACTACCTTCTGAGGAAAGGCACAATCATTGACAAGGTTGAGAGAAGATGAAGAGAGTACTGAGTATGATCGACTGCATTTCTGGTTCACTGCCTTTGGAGAATGGATAATCCACCATACATTAATATATAACTCTATTCTATGGCACCAATGTCTTTGGAAATGGCAACAGTGGGGCTTTGTTTTCAGATTCTGGACTTAAACATAGTATGAAAATTGAACCTAGTATGAGATATGAAGATTTTCATAAGCCTGGTGCAAATAAATTCCACCTGTAATACCTCTTGGACACTTCTGTGGAGAAAATACATGCAGTTCAGACAGGGGCCATCAGCTCTGCGAAGGGCAATGAAAACTCAAACTACAGAGTCTTTGCTATGAAACAGGGCAAAAAAAGGGATTAGATGCAAAATCTGTGCTCTGGAAGGATGCAACGTGAGGCAGGAACTCCAGCTATTCAATTATGAGACTCTTGGTTTAGGTGAATCTACTACAGTCACACTGCAGTCTGTTAGTATTGCTGCTGAAGGCAATTTTCCCCTGCAAGGGGAAAACATTTTTAAGCTAAGACCTAGATATGGTCTAGTTTGACCTAGATAATATATAGTCCTAGATTGGACTCAATGATCTTAAAGGTCTCTTCCAACCAAAATGATTCTATATAGAGGCAATAAAGTGTATAATTAAGGACCAGAGTCAGGAAACAGAGATGCTGCTGGAAACAAGCAGAGACAGCAGCCACAGTAGTAATGGACTAAGGAGTAGCAGAGCCAGGCTGCTAAAGCCCACGTGTGGAATCTCTGCAGACATCAATGCTTGGCCAGTCTTCCAGGAAAACCACTGAATTGCTATGTGTAGAGCTATCTGAGAGCTTTCAAGTCACTTTTGCAAACTGAATGTAAGCTCTGAAATCACTCAGAAGTAAACTCAAATTTGGCATCAGTATACCTGCACAAGACATGTACAACCTCTCTCTCCGTGTCTTCTCCGTCTTTGCGTGGGCTCAGAGAGAGGTCCCCCAACCTACTGCTATAGAGTTCCCTGTTAGAAGATGATCCTTTCCAGCTTGGTAAATCACACATGATATCCAGATACTCAAAGCTGAAGTAATTGTAGGCTACCTGCCTACATACAGCATTCTGCCTGAAGTGACAGTGTTTACTGATGTTAAGGTGATCTGAAAAGAGAATTACCCCATTTTTCGGATCTGACTGCTATTTAACTGGTTCTGCTTCTCTTACAATTTTTCAGTCAAGACTGGGAGCAAGGGTAACGATGTTTTAAGGTGCCTGGAAGCTCAAGCACTCACTCAGAGAAATTAAAAGGGACAGGGCAATTACAACCACATGGAATTCCCAGAGAAACCTGGAGTAAAACACAGTGCAGTGCCCAGTTCTTTGAATTTACACTTTAGGAGCACATTCAGTGAGATTCAGAGTAATAATGTTTGAGTCTGGGTTTAAGGAACTTCATGCCTCTGTAACGAGAGCACAGCATCTTCCATCTTCTCTCCACTGCTGCAAATGACTTTGCCCATTCCTTACTTACTGTGGCTGTTAAGTGGCTTTCAAGCTATGTAATAACACACACACACACACAGAGCACCATTCTGAACACGTAGTGTTTCTAGCGTATGTACATGAGTGGGCGTTAAGCCTGTCTTCAGCCCAGCGTGGAGAGACTGAAATCAATCAGTGGGTTTGCTCACAAGTTTGCAGGGCGGTCAGATTTAGCCCTTTTCCCAGGATAAAACAGGGCAAATTTCTAAAAGCACTCGGGGGTTGACAGCAACAACTCTAGTGACATGCTCCTGGCTGCCTGCACCATGTAAATACAATTTGAGACACACACCACAGCTGCTGCGGTTTGGAAATGTCATTAACGATTATTCAGTGTAATAATGATGGGCAATACACACACAGATGGGTCAGCCTCATTTGTCATCAAAGTCCTCGAACACACAAATAAAAAGTATTACAACCCCCAAATAGTGAGCATACTATCGCAGCCTTCCACCAGCACACGTGGAGAAAAACAACTGACCAGTGATTTCCATGGTAGCAGCAATGAAATCCAGAGAAGTTTCTATTCTCAGAATCTGCTCACCAAAATGTAACTGCCTGCTCCCAGAAAGTAGAATTCAGAGCAGCTCTTGATGCTAATGCAGTAGAGAAGCACCCAAGGCAGATGATGCAGTTCCTCTCTGGCATGTCTGTTGTATTCTTCAAGTACACCACTTTGGACAGGAGGCAGCCTAAAGACTTTCTCTGTGGAATGAATCTCAAAAGTACTGATGAATAAAAAAGCCAAAACCACCTCCTTCCAGTCACTTCTGTAATCATCTTTAAAAAAGCAACACTCTCAGCATGCAAATACTCCAGAGAGTGGGGTTTATTTTTCCTTTGAGCTCTAATTCTGCTCCTAAATAAATAAATTTTCAACTCTCCCCTAGTTTCAGTAGTGCAAGCTCAGATCCATTTAGATTGATGCAATCTACGCAGACGCAGCACTTTGTACATTTGTTTCCTCTTTTTTTTTTTGACCTCAGGCAATTACGTGCTTTGTAGCTGGAAAGCAAAGCAATATCCTTTTCAGAGCTTAAGCGTATGAAAGAGGAGAGGTGCACCTGCAGAACCCTCCTGGCACAGCCTCTCCTGGGACTTGTGTTTGTTTGCCAGTTAATAACTCAATTAGTTGTCCTGAAAGGTCATCAAGACTTTCCTACACAGCAGGTTTGCTATTTTCCCAGGCTCTTAGTACAACAGCACATGTGCTCATGGGTGCTGCATAGTGGGTTTACAGCAGAACCAGGAGATTTCGAGATAAATAACCCGGGGCTTTTTTTGGTTCACTGGTGTTTTTGTGCTCCCAGTAAATACAGCCTTGGTCATAGAGTTCAACTGCTACTTTTCTTCTGAAGCAAGAATAAAGAGTACACAGGCTGTGCTGTAGCAGCACTGTGAGGTGCAAGCGCTACAGTGGGGTAACAAGAAATGTGAGATGCGACCTAACAGGGATGATCTAAACCTCTGCTGCACCCACAGCCACGTAACCATGCTTGACTGTTATGGAAATATCTCACAGTCTGAAGTGACTACTCAGTCCAGGAAATCCTTGATTATATTTAATCCTGAAACTATATGTGACCCAGCACTGGCTAAAGCTGGAAGTCTGATAATTGATTATTAAAAAAACATTCTCACAAAATAATACTTGATGCATAGTAGCATACTTGTGGCTTTCAGTGATAACAATGCACATACACAAATAAAGGCAAAAACTAAAGGCAAATTTGATTTCCCCTCTTCCATCATTATTTTCAAAACAGTTTCTCCCACAGACGTTTAAAATTATAGGGGATATATTGCTTTAGAAACACCCTGAAGCACCAGAACAAAAATTGGTATCTTCTACTCTTACTGAGAAGGTTGACCAGCACTTCTTAGGACTGAAAGGGAACATGATGCCAGAAGGCAGAAAAGTAGTCCAGGATGAGCATGTTCTGGTCAGGACCTCAGCAGCAAATCTAAGCTCTTCTCTCTCCTTACCTTCTTCCTTTGGATTTTCTCAGAAGTTATCTCTGTAGCTGTAGAACAAACTCCAACTCATCTGTAAAGAGAAATAAAACAATACTTAGTAGTTTGACACAACTTGATTCCTGCTGTGTTCCTTTTCTGTGGCAAGCCTGCAATTTTAAAAGCTATGGGTTCTTTTGAGGAGGAAGCTCGCAGGTGGCACAACAGTTCCGGTGCCCAACAAAAAGAATGAGTTACATTTTAGAGAAACAGAGCTCATCGTCTGGGTGACTCAGTAATCCCTCAGATCAGTAGTGTGAGACAATCACATGCCACTGATTTTGAGCAGGTTGGACTTCAAGGGCAGCAACTAAGGAGCTTTATTTGGTTGCTTGAAATGCTGGTCAGTGGGGCAGAACTAGGACGCCTGCCCACACGTCAAACAGAAATGTTTTCATTCACCTGTTTGTTTCTTTTTTTTTTTCCTGGTCAGGTGTAGGTTTTGTATTGTTACAAAACTGTACTAACATGTTGGTGAGTCTCACTGACCCAGTGTATAGACTGAGAAGTCTGAGACCACAGCAGAGAAGAAGTCTCCTGAGTGAGACCTTCCCTGCGGTAATGAGCAATTTACACTACTAGAATAGGGCTCAGGGCAAAATCTAGCCAGAGCTGCTTAAAGTCCAACATAGACCAGTACCAAAACCCAAGAATCTGTTCCAAGATTGTATTTTTAAGATCACTTTAAAAACAATTATTTCCAAGGTCATAATGGGATTATGTTAAAAAACTTCTTACACAGAATAAATGGAATACATGAACAATCTGATTAATTCTCTTCAGACAAAGGGGTTACTCTGCCAAAAAGTACTTACATTTCAAATCTGAATGACCTTAAAAAGAAACAGATTCTGAAATTGTGACCAGATTACATTTTGCAACATGGTTTTATCATTGCACTTAGAAATCCAATCCTACTTCTACTCTGCTCCAAAAATGGAATTGCATTTAAAATATCCAACACCTTTTCCCTCTGTTTTGATTGAATTGAGAAAAAAATTCATCCTCCAAAACAAAGCTGTTACTCAGGAAAAGGGAAGGGAAATTTTACAACCCTGCACCACGGTTGTTGGAACCCAGTGCAGAAACTGAGAGAAGGCAAAGACAGGCAGTGAAGTCCTTTCTGGAGACTTCTGGTGGTGGGAGCTGGCACACCATTGTTTAGCCAGGCGAGGCTCATCCTGCTCCTCCTGATGAACTATTCGTGTTTAACTCTGCATTTGGATGCCCTGGGGTTATTTTCAACCATTCTAGATACTCTGCTACTGGAGTTTGATTCCTGCCTCACCTGGAAAGGCTGTAGTACTGTTCACCTCTGCACAGCCCACTGCCACCAGGAATGGGATGTGAAAATCATGATGAGATTGCCCCAGACCTGCTGCCCCTTTTGAGCCTGATAATCTGTGATCAGTGGAAACTGATAACTCTGCTGAGGAACTTGATAGACTATTGCTTGTTGCCAGCTGAGGCTTTTGCCCAGGCTACAGTTTTCAAACTCTTTGTTATTGTAACATCCAAACATTATCTTTCTCTGTGCAGTTAGTCATTCAAAATGTCTAGAAAAACATTCAGTATTTTATAACTGTATTTAATTTGTAAAATCTGATTATTTTGTTTACAATAATTAGGATAAATTTATGCTCACAGACACAATTTGATTAGGTGACGGAACATTTCATTTCCCTGTACATAATCACAATGAAATCCAATATAGGTTCATCCATAGTTTCAATGTAAGATGACAACATCAGATCCTATCAGGATAGGCCTATGATGTTCAGCTAAGCAGCGTTTACTCATGTTAGAATAGGGTCAGATTGTCAAAGTTACATTTCAAAACCCGATTAAAAGAGGTTCCAAGGAAAAAAAAGTAAAATTCTACTATTCCAAAATAGAACCTGGTTGTATTTCTAATCTGGTTATTAGGTTTGATTACAGAAGTTTTAATTTTAGGGCACATTGCCAGGAACTACCTGCATATTCAGAATTCAGAGATACTTGCCATTCTCAGGTATTTGTAAGGTGCAGCAACATTTTCATGTGCTGGAGAATTAATTTTCCAGGATCATGAGATGTAAATTCAGGAGACAGAGCAATAAAAGCTTTTACCACCTAAAGGAGAGAGCTAGAGTAAGGCAACACACAGCAGTCACTAACTTGATGAATAATGTTCCACAGAAAGACTAAGATGAATAATGCAATTTTCTACAATCAAATTTCTTTCAAGCCAGTGGAAATAGAAGTTGCCAAGCCAGACACTGGACAATTTTCTGTTTTATATCACTTGCTGAGCTCCACAAATGGGCCTTAAAACTACTCACAGTGAGCACAGTGGAATTCTCAGCAGACAGGAATTCTTCACTGAAGAATGCAGCCACATCATGTCCTCACAGTGTTCAAGGACAGAGGTAATTGAGGAAGGCCACATTTGCTTAACGGCCTTCCTGATGTTGCTTCAAGGTATGGGATCTCATTAGGATTCAGAGAAGCCATTGCCAGAGTTTCAAACTGGCCTAAGTACTCCTAACTTTTCTGAAATGAAAAGGAAGGTAGATGTCTCTGTCTCCTCAAATGTATTTGAAAACGCCAGTCTCCATCTTTACAGTGTTAATACGAGCCAAGATTTCCCTCACAGACATAGCTATTTCTCCATGCACACGTTAGGTGTTTTAGGTAGCTCCTAATATCAATCCTTACCTCTACCTCTGATGGGGTCTGGGCTGCTGACAGCAGCTGTTTCAGCTCCTGCTGGATGCTCTGTTTACTTCAAGCAGCCCAAAGCAATACCTAGAGAGGAAATAAGAATTTGGTATTAAGCAACGGAGCTGGGCAAATCATTTTGAAATCTTTAGTTCAGTGGTAAACCAAATCCAGTGATTCTGATATCAGTTATGATGCTTTCAGAGCTGTGTGAAAAAAAACAGGTTTTCATAAGCTAAGCATACATGTTTGGAGAGAGGCACTTCAAAAGTCACCAGTGAACTGAAAATATTCCCTAAAATGTGTTTGATCCCTTACCATATATCTAGCATAGACAGAAAGGCCTTGCTGCTTTGATCTGGATGGCAAGGTTACCACCTCCTGAAGACAGAATGTTACCATTTTCATCTACTTCCTAAAATGAAAGAAAGCTCACTCATGAGTAGTTGGGTGATATGCTGCTAAACAGTGAACAGTCCTGCCCTGACCTTATCTTATTTCAGACTGAAATAACCAGAATGCTTTATGCTCATTAAAGTACCTGAACATCATAAGGTGGAGCTACTTTTCCTAAGGCACCAGGCTTAATTTGCATCCCCTCATGATCTGCATGTACAATACTCTGCAAAAGAAAACAGAGTTTTTGTGGTTTGTTCTTCTATATAAATGGATAATTTTGCAGCTAAGTGATCTAAAATTCTAGAAGAAATAAAAGATATTCCTTTTAAAACATGTTTTTTTTCACTGTGATTTTGAAGTCCGATACTTGTTTATCTAATGGGGTAAATCAGCACAGCTGAAAGCAACCCATACAACAGCAGTGACCTCCATCAGTGAAAGATCCTAACCATGGGAAAAGTCCTGTTCTCCTTCAAAGTGGTGTTCCAGATTAGAGCAACTGGGTTAGAAATGCTTCTGTTTTAAATTTGCTTTACAGTAATTTGTCTCCATTTGCTTCTCAGAAATGTCTTCTGATTTGTATTGGTGTGAGCAAAGCCGCAGAGCAGTGTTCTTGGCTACACTGTCATTAGTATCAGCATTCTGCTGATATTTCTTGTAGGGGGATGAGCAGGTCCACAAACATCGATTTATGGAACTTGGGAGTTTCTCCTCATTTGAACCACTGAAGAGGGACCATGGAACAGATTGGTCTGAGTTAAAGTTTCTCCAGGGAAATTCTAGATATTTGTAATATTTCGACTTGATACACACTGTTTATGAGTGACTGCAAACATACTGATTCAGTCTGGCCATAACATTCATAAGTATCTGTCTTATTTTTCTGCTCTGCCATCATGGTGAGGTGGTTTAACTGCCCTCCACTCACACAGTATTGCAGGCTCCTGAATCTGTAGTTTCACATATGTTGTGGAAAAAACCCTAGAAATAAACACATTGGAATCACTGAAGGAAAGAATATGGTTTGAATCTAGGGCCCAGCTGCATACAAGCAGATACAGCAATTTCACAGGTCTCCATGAGGATCCCAGCTTCCCAAATTATTACACTGACAGTGCACAACCCACTCTGTGAGGGACGGCACTAAGGCAGAAAGCTCCAGCCTGCACCATGGCTCTGGTAGAATGGACACCTGCTAAGATCATGCTGCACTGTCAGGTGATAAATGGTGAAGTGACAGGAAACATTCACAGACTCTGGGCATGAGAAAGTTCTCTTTACCATGAACTTGCTGAAATGTCTTGTCATGTGCACTCAAACAAACAAACACCAAACAAAAATCAAAGACCAAACAAAAATCAAAGAGACAGTGACACCATTATTTGCTGGGAACAGAGCATGCCTCAGGATGGTTTACAGTGGAGAGGGAGAGTTCATTACTCAGTTTTACCAAGAGAGAATCTGTGGTATTACAAAGAGATGTGACTTGCCCTAGATCAATTTATACGTCTGTGGGTGGTACAAAAATTGAATCTATGTTTTTGAATTTCTGCTCTACTGAGAGCACTGTCTCCACTCTTGCCTTGCATTAACAACCCACTAATGCAACAGCTTTTGCTTTCAATGACACTGTTTTTATTATTACATTTAAAGTAGTTGCTGTGTCATACTGTAGCTTGCCACGTACAAAGATGCATGATCCCTGAATCCATGGAGAAAAGGAGGTGGAATAGACAAATTTTATCCAGCCTGTATCAGACAGACCCCATAGCGTATCAGAGGAATTCAAATTAATCCATAGCTTGGTAATGATGACAAAAGAAAGCATTTAATAGGAAAAAAGAATTTACAAATGGGGTTAAGCGAATGTAGATATTGTGAATTTACATAATCATCTTTCCTTTGATTAACAGGCCTAATTCCTTCAGGAATCTCTCAGGAGTGTAAGCTTCATGTCATCTAGTAGAAGGGATTTTTCTTTAGTGGTGTTTTGCTGCAGATCATAAGCATGATAAGGGAAAAAAGACTGTGGAAGTATTCAATCTGATTACGGGACGCGCACAAAGTCCTCTCTTCCTTCAAATTCTTATCACATTTTCTAAGAAAACAATGCTTTCCATCCAGAACTAGCCAGTCTGACCATAATAACAATAGTCAATGAGGTTTAAAGAATCTAGCTGTGAATGCCCGGCCTCTTACCCAGGAAATAACCTCATCTCTGCACCTAATGGCCTAGGTAGTACTACACGAAAAAAATACTGATCTTTTATCAAAGCATCATAAAAGGCTGAGATGAACATTTTTTTGGAAATGTATCCATATGCTGTACTGCCCACTGGAAGTAAGTGTAAATACCTGAATTAGAGGCAAAGTGTGTTACCTTCATCAACTGAGTCCATTTAACCGAAATACATAGCACTCGGAGTGAAAGAGCAGAGGACTGTGGTGCTTGCAGCCTCCCTCTCTCAAGGGGAACCTGACTTGAGAGCATGGAGCTGTGCAGAGCAGGGACTCCTTGGCAGACAGACCCTCCTGCAGCCCAATTTGACAGCAATCTTATTTTGTTCACTTTTCTTCTGGTAGAATCATATTAAACAAACCTCTTGCTCTCATGGGGGATTTAATTTTCTATGCTCACTAGAAGCCTGCGAGATTGTGCTTGAAGATAACTTTATTTTGGAATTTAGGACTGAATCCCTTAGGAAACAAGCAGCTGCTGGGCTCTGTTGCTCTGCAACAGCTGATGGAAGCTTAGACACTGATGGTGAGTTCTGGTCTGCATCTTAAACCTAACACTTGAATGTGATGGCTGAACTTGGCAAATGATCCCTCCTTTAATTGATATGCTTACATTAATTTAATTTATGAATTGTGTTTTTTATTCTTACAGAGGGACTATTAAGACTCATCAAGTATTAGCATAATAATTGGTTTTACATCAACAACCTGAAAAGCCTTATGAATAACTAACACCAAACTCACCTAATGGCTGCTCTGTTTTTCATTACATCTTTATTCCAACTTCTTGTATTGCAGGAAAGGAGATGAAGTTGTAGGTTACTTATAAAATGCTCCTGCTCAATGGACTGGCTAAAATAACACATGCAAAGTCACAAAAATCACCATTCAGCAAATCTGCAAGACCAAGTTCCAAACACATTCTGGTAATGTATTAAGGATTTCTAGACATAAAACTAAATATTAACTTTCTTACTAATGCAAGCAGAGCAATTTTAAGTGTCAAAATACATACAGTATACACACACACAGAGGATATATGCATACATGCAACATTAAGCACATACTATGAATTTCTACAACTTACTTGTTTCTCATGATGTACCATAGCATCATATATGAAAGGATTATTTCTCACATACTGAATATAATCTCAATTCTTATTTAATTTACCTCAGAGGGGTTCTTAAAGCAGAATAAGGGTCTTAGGTTCATTCCTATTTCAAAATAGTCTTCAGTATAAATATGTGTTGCTTATGCAAGTTAGTAATCTTATACCATGCGTAACAACACACTCCACAGTTTAAAAACACGTCAAATACTCCCAACCTTGCATTGAGAATTCCACTCCTGACTAGCGATTGGAAGACAAGAGACATCCCTTCAAAAGAAGGGGATGCCTACCCATAGTTCTCATCCTACCATCAAAAATGTGGATTTTTGAATCTTGCTGCAGTAAAACTACTAGTCTCCTGTGTGTAGCAATGCCTTTTCTGGACTTGTGCTGCCACTATCCAAAACCAGAAAAAATTTATATGACCACTAAGGGGAAAACACTGAAGAGGTTCCTGACCCCAACTGAAAGTAAAGATTTCTCTCTACTTGATAAAACTTCAAAAGAAGGAAAGAAGTCCTCAGTTATTTTACTTGTTTGCTGTCCTCAGAACAGCTGTGTTGTCCATTCTAAACACACATAAAACATAAAAAAAAAGACTTTTCTTCTGAAGCATGAGGCTGAAGAGAGTCTCAAGAACACAACTTCCTCCTTATGATCAACTTTTGTTTCCTTGTCATCCTGATACACGGGAGAACAGCACTATCTTTGCAGACATTAGCCAAAACATGCATTAACACCTGCATGAGGTTGTTTTCCAACCCCATCATAACGTTGCACTTCAGTAAGCCCCATAGAGACCATATGTACTGAAGTCACCATATCTCTTCCAAAGGCTTTGGATGAGAGGTTAAACCCAGGAAATAATGCATCAAAATATATTTGGTACAGAATGCCTTTTCTGATGCAGGTATTATCTCTTCCATTGTCTCTGAGAATAACTTCAAATTGAAGCCAGGCTGTAAGAGAGATGGAGAGGAGGTCTCAAAGGGAAAGGCTAGTTATTGAAAATTATATTTTTCAGACAGAGTGGCACAATCCAGTACAATCCAGTCAAGTTTCAAACCTTGTGGTTCCAAAAGAAAGCTATGTACTAGAGAGATGTATTTTGCTTTCAACTGCTTGTAGCTGGCAAGCTTGTGTCTCTGAAATCATTTTGCATTCAGAGGAAACATATTGGCAATTCTCTGATCCTGGGCAGAGGAGAAGAATTAAATAAACCCTCTACCTTGAACACAGGACAAATGTGTGTGAATACCAATGACAGAAGGTTGCTGCAGCATGGAGCAGAGCACCTCACAGACTACAGCTACCGCATGTGGCACAAATAACCTGGCAGTTTGCTTGACTTTGATCCCAGCCCATCCATACAAAAAACTGGGTACTAGAGCACAACAGCAACCCAGTTTCTAAGGTCAGCTAAGCTCTATGTAACAGCTCAAGTGTTGAAGCCTGGAGCAAACTATTCTATTGAGCCACACTAGAATTTAGAAAGTCAAGAGTCACGACCCCACTGAAATCAGTGGTAAACCTCTCGTCTTCAGTGTGGTAGTTTCATTCAGACTTTTTCTTTTTTTTTTTTTTTTTTTTTAAGGCTCTGAACCTTCCCAACTCTGAATTTAGGTCCTTAAATTTGGTGGGGGGAAAAAACAAAAATATCAACCTCCCAATATTCAGACATTACTGGGGTTTACAAGGATGGTTTCCAGGTGCTCTGAAATCCGGTTTGTGTGTGCACTTGTTTATCATTCCACTTCTTGCTGAATTTTTGTTGTTTTGTCCACTTTTATTTGAAACAGAGCAGAAAACTATAAGATGTAGAGACCCTGGAAAGGCTAGGAGCACGTGGCTTCAGGAAGCTGAAGCTGGAAGAAAAGAGCTTGAGGCAGTGACAAGTGACATGCCTGAACAAGTGCATTCAAGAAACTAGTGATTAGTTTTATAATCATGTAATTTAATGCTCCTAGAAACCTTAGGAGTGAAATAGTGAAAAATGACCTGAAATCTCTGTGACGTACTAAGGAGCATTACAGAAATGAAGCTACTGTCAAAAAAGAATGAAGTAAACATTGTATTTATTGACAATTGCTTTAATTTTAGCAGTTGCTAGTACAGAAGTTGTTTCACTGACATAAGCAAAGTGACTCTAAAGAAATAGAAAAGTTTTCTTCCTCAAAATTAGAATTCTCCAAATCTCACTTTACAGCCGCAGCAGACACAGAACTTGAGGCAGTGAGACACAGCTGTAAAACATCTTCTTTTCCTGCCTAAAGATGCTACTGTCCTCCAGCAATTTCTTCTTATTTAATGAACAGGACTCCAAGCCTGGAGATGTGTTTGTCAAATAATGCAAATTCATGCCAGAAAACGAACTCTTCACCAAGTATACAAAATTAAAAAAACCTGAGGATGAACAGCTAAGAACTGGTATAACAAAGTTTGGCCCACTATTCATGTGCAACTGTTAGAAGTAAGGGTGTGTACACTATAACACATGCTTCTCCATAAAGCTAAGAGCCAAGTGTTAACGGATGCGATCATCCAAACCAGATCAAGGCCATTTTTCCACTGGTTCCCTGTAGCAAGTGCCCACTATGGCAAAGAATCATGGTCTGATCTACAATCTGGGTCATGTGCCCAACAGCAACCTTCATTTTAAAGTTTGGTAGTGGTACAGGAGTTTTGTATATTGTGTGCGAAGATCAGAACAGAGGGCGAGCAATGAAGCTACTTCTTGCATGAGAGAGTATTTGTGGATGAAGCATGGGAGAAGCTGGCACTGCTTGTCATCAACATGTGTATAAAACAAGAAAGGTTTATGAAGGTCAAATGGTGATAATCAATAAAAAGGAGTCTTTCCATCTTCAAGTAACTGATAGGAGGGCTGCATTCAGTTTAAACATGTTGCATTTAAGGACAGAGCATCTGAACCACTCAAATCCACACCTGTCTTTCCCGCAGCTTGGAGCTACACAATCGATATCAGCAATATCTCTTCACTGATTTTGGATGCTCTCTGAAAGAGATGGGTCACCAGCCAAATTCTGGTGAACCTGTGGACATTCAGGACTAGAATGGAGTTGTAAGGTTTGTTCCCTTTTTCAGCAGTGCTTCAGGAACTGAAACTGTGGTACTGACATCAGAAGCTTAGCAAGCAGGTGCAAACATCACATCTTGATGGTATCTATAGTTTTTGATGCTCAGGCATTTAGCAAAAATAGATCAGAAGGAGGACATTTATATCAGAGAAATTTATATAGTGTTAATGGAATGAAAGAAGTTCTATTAAATTCCAAACAATACTACATCCGTCCCCACTCTTTGTTTCTTAATTCATTCCTCTTTATCTTCCCAGTGACTGTCTTTGGCAGCTCTTGGACAAATTCCACCTAAATAAAAAAAGACAGAAAACAATGTAGCATGTTCTGCAGAGCTGATCTTCCAAGACTGGCTCTCAGCTTCTGTGGAAAACTAAGAGGACTCCCATCAGTAAGAACTCCTTGCCTAAAGGATCAAGTCCAAGCCAAATCAAGGCAGCACATTGTGCCACTTGTGGAATAATTTCTTTGGCTGCCTAGATGGCCAAACATCTGTGTAGCTGCCTTCCACCTAACCCAACTGAGTACTGTAACATGAGTACTGTAACAGAAGGATGAATACCTAAATGGTATCAGATGTCAGAGACAAATGACAAAAAGAAGAAAAAAGGGATGTTATTGGCACAAAGTCTTTAATGGTCCCTAGTTCCTATGAGTTCCGCACAAGTGAACTAAGGCACTGCTAGTAGCTCTTTTGCTGTAGTGCTGGGATTACTGAATACCACCGAAGATACCCTCCTGGGCTTTCCTCTTATTTATTAATTGCGAGGACCCGTAGATAAAAACTTATTCAGATTCAGTCAGGTGCTACCCTAAATGCACCAGAGAGTGCTTGGTTGAACATTAAATACAAAATGGAGAATTATGATTGTGAGCTTGACTTAGAAGGTGTAGATCTAACTACGATATCATATGAAGCCTAGAAAATTTTGAAAGGTTTAAACACTTTACTCAAACATATGACAAACAATGTAAACTGATGTTTTCTAGGAAAGATTTTCCAGAGCCAGTGCTCTAGCTGAATCTTAACCACTGTCTCTTTCAGGTGAATAATGAAAATGCAAATAGTAATTCTCCTGAGATTTATGGAAGGGTGCACTGGTTTAAAGTTTCTCCTGAGAAGCATTTACCTTTCTAGGATATTTATATGGAGCAGTACTTTTCTTGACGTGTTCCTGCAAGTCACGGGTTAAGCTCTCCAGGTCACTAGATGGAAAGGTCGGGGACAGGACCACAAATGCTTTCACAACCTATAAGGTAAGGTCAACAAAAGTGATCTGACAACATCTATTTGAAGGGCTGATACACAGGTTACCAGTGAGCAGTGCTGCTCGGCGTCATAACATGCAAAAGGCAGGTATAGAGAAACCAGCACAATATAAGAAACAGTCGTGCTCAGCTTCTGCACATGTATGTGCAGAAGGGAAAGTTGAAAGCAGAGTTTTCCTGCCCTCATTACAAAGTAAGAGCATTTTCTCTACCCTCTCAGGGGTGTCAAGGAGGAAGAGTAATAAGAGGTGTCTCTGCAGACGTCTCCCTGAAGCTGATGGATGTTTTGTTTCTCTCTGAAGTTCACACTGAGGACAGTATGCCCATATCATCCCAGCACAGGGCTGTGCTTTCTCAGTCGTGTAGCCCAAGTCTAATACTAGGGCAGTTATACTACAACTTTGGCTACACCAACACAGCCAGAAAAGACAATTTCAGCGTATAGACAAGTGCTTAACAAGAAGGGGAAAATAAGCATCACTGTAATGTCCTTCACAGTGAAGACTTTCTGGGGATGAAAAGAAACTAAGAAAAGCAAAGGCATGTAAATGGGAAGGGATTTTGCCTGTCACCACAAGTGGGATTATCCATGATAACATGACTGCCTTAGAGCTGTACATTACTCAGTAAAGTAGGAACTGCTTTATATATTTAAACAAACATACTGCTTCCCCTACTACTCTTCAGCATCATTACCTCTCCTCTGAGGGGGTCTGGGCTGCTGACAACAGCTGTTTCTGCTACTGCAGGGTGCTCTATCAGGGCACTCTCTACTTCAAATGGCCCAATGCGGTATCTAGGCAAGGAAAGAAAAAAGCAGAATTTGGTTCTATGAGGTGGAAAACCAGTACCAAACATTTTTTAATTGTCATATTGAAATAAAAAAACAAATCAAAACAAACCAACAATTAACTACAGAAACTTCAGGCAGAATGGGAAAGTTGGTTGTGTGAGAATGTAGGAGCATTTCATGGTGGTCATGTGGTAGAGGACTTGCTGGGGCTGTGGATGCCTCTCTCTCTCCTTTCCTTGTGTCTCCTAAACTGGAGCTCCATCCTGCCCTGATAGCTGAGGTCTGCAGTACAGGCTGATGCCACATTATGATATCACATCATAAAATGATGCCACGTTATGGTATCACATCATAAAATGATGCCACTGACATCACCAAGATGATACTGTAGGTCTATGAGAAGCTAATAATAAAAGCAAGTATTCCTAGATCCAGAGGTCAATACATTTGTCACAGGACTACTGCGTCAGAAACTCACCAGGAACACAACATGTAAGATTATACAATGGCAGATTTAGGAAAGGAAGTATGCAAACTGACCCTGAAGAAATGATGATGTCATCATCTCTGCCAATAAACTGAAAATATCCATCTTCATCCATAGTCCCTCTGTCTCCAGTGACATAAAAATCCCCACGTTCACTTTCTGCTGTTTTCTTAGGGTCATCCTCAAAGTGGTTTACAAACAGTAGTTTAGATTGAGTATGCATTAGCTATACATTATGCTATAATGCACATAACGTTAAATGCACTAGAACTTAACAGTCAAGGATGTTCAAGAATTGTACTGACCTTGCTATAAAACACAATAAAATATATTTAAAAAACAAAAACATTTTGATTCTTTAAAAAACTTTAACTCAGTCTTGAGCAAATTCTTCTCTTCCCTTTTCTAACATCCACCAATCCAAACAAACAAATTACTCTGGTAAACTGGTGAAAAATATTCAGCCTTTTGCACAACTATGCAAGTGGAGAGATTTTGGGGAGATTGGTAGTGGTGAGGAATAAAGTCCTTACTATATATTCAGAGAAGAAACCAAGTGGTCTTATAGGTTTGCTTCTGATAGCAATTTCCCCCTGTTGTCCTGGAGGCAGAACGTTAGCATTTTTGTCTACAACCTAGAATGAAAAACAACATGTAATTTAGTTCAATGAGAAAAAACCCCACAAACCCCAAACCAACCAAACAAAAAACTCGTATGAAAGAATCTAAAGAGCAGTCAACAAACCTGAACATCATAAAAGGGAGCTGCCTTCCCCATTGATCCAGGTTTAATCTTCATTCCTTTAAAAACAGAGCAGACTACTCCCTGTAAAAATCAAAATAAAGTTTTGCAATAGAAAACTGCTACATTTACATTCATTAAATGTATTTTCTAGAATAATGCCAAAGTAAGGAATTAAGATTCATAGGCTCCTATATGTCAGTGCTGTATGGTACAGATAAGCAAAATCAAGAGACTTCCTGAAAGAATTGTGCTCCATTATCTGCTAACCAGTCCTCTACCTTAGATTCAAATTCTGCCCTCTTGCCTGCCACTGTCACTTGGAATTTGTGTAAAGACATTTATGGAAATATTAGAGCACATCTCCCAACAATCCATGTTTCTGGCAGGTTCTGAGAAGAGCCATGAGAGGGTGTTCTTTCAGAGGTTATCAGGGGAGGAGATTACTGAAACATTTACAGAAATGTGAAGAAACAGACAGTGTTCTTTCAAAACAAACCTTAAAACATTGTCAAGCAAAAAAGGAATTACAAAGGTTTAATAAAATATTGACCCTACAGATGTACCGTTTCAGTCTGGCCATATACTTCATGGATATCCAATCCAGTCTTGCTTTTCCACTGCTCCATGACTTCTGGGTTTAGTGGCTCCCCTCCACTCAAGCAGTGCTTCAGGTTCATGAATTTGTAGCTTCACAGGGAGTTAAAATACAAGAGAGACAGTACTTAAATCTATTGGCTAAGACAAGGAGCATGCAACTATAAACAAATACACTGGAGAGCTGTTTACTGGGAGAGTTAGTCCCATGAAGTGAGGAAATCCAAGGATTCCTGATCCTTTGGCTCCTGATACACCAAGGTGATCAGTCTGTCTGTGCTCAACACTATCCATTTGAGTAGCAGTAGAGTGAAACACACATGAAAAATAAAGTAAAATTTTTGCTGAAGTCAGCTGGGATTTAAGGACATTCCTATAACTAACCACAGAACTGTGTTCTGAGCCACAGCCACTGCAACAGTCCAAGTGAGAAACTGCAAGAGGAGAGGAAGGAACAGAGGCAGGCAGTGAGAACTGGAGCAGAGGATGATGTACAACTGCCACAAGTCACTCCCTCAGAGTTACATTGATGCTGACTTTCTAGGATGAGAGTTCTTCCTAAAGCATGGCCAATTAATGTGGTAATTGAAAATTATTAAAGAATTTACCAGGTGCTCAGTTTCATACCCTCAGGGATTTGCTCACAAGTTCAGTAGTTAAAGTCTCAAATTTCTGAGGGAAAACATCAAGTTTCTCTATGTTTGATCATAAAACTCAGCAAAACCCAAAAAATTTTGTATGATGGTCTTTTCATGAAGAGTATTTTAAACTAAATTATTACTCTGTTTGGGCTCAAGCAGCTAGATCTGGGAGATCACTAAAATTCAGTGAAGGTAAATTAAACATTAGTAAATAACTTCTTGACATACTTGGAGAGATCATTCTGCACCAGCATGCGGAACAATGTTGGAGCACCGATCAGCGTATGAATGGGGAATCTGCAGAGAGTCTAGTGAGTTAAACAACAAAGATGCACATGTGAAACTCAGACAAAAAACTGTGGATGTACAGTAAGCAGGTGATGTAGGGGGCAAATGTAGCTCTCCTTTCTGTGTGCACCATATGCTCACTGTTGGGTAAGAAACCCTCCTACAGTTGCTGTAATATGCAGAGATTCACAGTACATTTGATTGGACAAAAACCCATGCTAACATGTCTACATGACACAGCTTGGAGCACGGCCAGAATAAGCCCATCTCTGTCTCCATTACAGGGAGGTTTTCCCTTTCACCTTGACCAGTGTGGGCAGGGAAAACACTTTTGATTTCAGCCTGCATTAAGACCAGCTGATGTTACTTCCCCAGGCACTAGAACAGAAGGCAAGTACACAGTGCTGCTTTTGGATGACGTTCATTCACACGCTCACCAGCTATGAGCAAAACGTATGAATGAACCACAGGTTTGGCCCCTTCTGTGAACACTAAAAATGCAAATACGGGCTTTAAGCAATGGTTACAGCATCCGGACACAACTATGGACACAAGCCTCATGAAATCAATGGATGCTGTTAAGAATTACTCTTCCACGTGCTTTCTGCAGATTAACACATCTCCATGAGATTTTCCTTACATTTAGGATTGCTGATGATTCAATCTGTGGTAGCTTATGTATAAAGGTGCATGCTCCAAAAACCCAGGGATCAAAAACAGATCCCAGTGATGCCAGTATCCATCCTGTGTCTGCTGTGCTCCATATCATGTCTGAAGGAGTCAAGTCCAACCAGTACCTGATAAAGCAGAAAAATATGAATTAAAAGATAATGAACATTTTTTGCTTAAAGAACAAACCACAAAGAAAACAAAAAACCCCAACAAGCTCAAGATTTCTGACAAGATATGTGGGCACTGGGCACTCTGAGTAAGTTTATTTTATGAGCTAGCTCTAGGATAAAAAGACACCTAACCATATGGTCGCATATATATATATACACACACATACATATACCATACACATACAATGTCAGTTATAACATAGGATAGAGTAAGGGAAAGAGAGGAGTCTGAATTTCAATAAAGTGACTCTCCACTAGGAAGGAAGATAGGGCTGAAACCGCAGCATTCATGGATGGATGCTGTGTTGTACTAAAGGTATCTTGGTTCTAAGGCTGCTGAGGGACCAGGGTGATCTGTACAACCAAATAAACTCTACCTCTGCTCATCTACACATTACAAAGCTTTTTCCAACCCAAACAACATGGTATCTTTTTGTTCATTATGCGAATCAGTTCCCACCTGATGGCTGTCCTTTGAACCCCTCTAAAGAAAGGGTAAGAGATATTAATTGAAAAACATCGGGATGATCCTACTCTCCTAGAAATTTGCTGGAGTTTCTAGACCAATTTCAGAGGGAATAGGACTGGGGCCGTACATTGCTATTTCTAATTCAGTAGTTTTTCATCAGTTCTGCTACGGAGCTTCAATTATCTCATGTTCAGCCAGGCTCAAACCTTTCATACCTTTCACTTAAAAGGGGTCTGAAACCAAGACTACCCTGGGAATGTTCAGTCATCTTTGGAGAACCTGTGGTTCCACTGGTGAAGAAGATACTCAATGGGTCTTGAATCCTTGTTTTGACGCAGGAATGGTCAGCAGATTGGTTTCTTTAAAACAGAGAATGCAATCATGACTTCAGTGGTTACTTTACACAGGCTTCAGAATGTAATGAAGTATTGCCTGTTGCAGAACTCCTACCCCAAATAAGCTTCACAGAAGCTTTTCACCAAATTAGACTAAAATAGTGTGGAGTCACACTTCCCCAAAGCCAGACTTCTTAAGAAGAAAAGGCTAAAAATTTCCCAGAACAAGCTGTTGTTAGTAAACAACTCCGATGTGGATCAGCAATCAAGCAGTTAGTTAATGTTAATGCTTAATGCTGGCATTTGATGAGTATTTGTAGTGGATGAATACTTGTAAATGAGCACTCGTGGAGAACACGTCTGCATTCTGCATCGTGACTGCAGTGTCACTAGCTCATACTCACTTGTACACGTCAATGAGGTTCAGCCATCCCTCCCTATTGCCTTTGGACACGATTAGCTTGGTTTTCAGAAACTGACACTCAGTTGCCACGGAGTCCACAGCAGGAGCCAGTGCATCATTGGTAACGATGCACGCGGCCTTTGACACCTGGAGTCGATACGATATGTCTTTGGCTGATAACTGGGATACTCCTGGAATTAAGACAATTCCTGTAAGAGCAATAAAGTTAGTTTGGGATGGCATTTTTTACATGTGATTCTTTTCTAAGAACCTAAACTATTAACTGTTCCTAAACTGACCTCTGAGATTAATCTGCCCTGGCATTCCCAAGCCAAACAGTTATAGTGGAGTGATGCGGCCGCTTGTGCTCTCCTGTAAGGAACAAAATCTGCACCTCTCTGGTGACTTCCATGGCTCTTCCCTGCCTTCTGTTACCTCCATGCCTGCAGCACACACCACCTGTCCTAAGGGACCTAGTGCAAACCCTTCAGGACTGCTTGCGTAATTGGTAGCTAGGCCATTCACTAGATGATTACATTACTTTTTCTTTATAAACCATATAAATTCATGATCTTCTCAACCAATTTGCATTACCCAGTTTTACCAGCCTCAGATATGCTCACTGACCTGTTCGCATGCAAGCCACATTCACCAGCCACCATTCTGGAACTCGTGGCAGGATGACAACAATTCTGTCCCCCTTCTGCAGTCCACATACTTTAGTCAGCACATTGGCCACTTTCCGAGACAGGAACCCCAGCTCCTCAAAGCTCCACTTCACTTCTTCTCCGTTTCCACTTACCCACCAAAAGGCAGGGTTCGGTGGTCTCTTTCCAGCCTACAAAACAGAGGGATTCAAAACCAAAACATTTTCTTCTGAAAGACCATGAAATAATAATGCACAAATATCTGCAAATTATGGAAGATGTATTTCACAAATGGATTATAAACTATTATTTTTCCCTTGTCTTTAGTGGATCGAGATTGCTATAGATCAAGCTCAGATATTCTAAATAAATTCTCCTTTACTGAACCTGAAATGTTTACCAGCCCAATTGCCTCCAGACTGAAGTCCTAATCTGGATGCCATTTCAGTTTAAGCCTTATACTGAGCATTAACGCTCCTACAAAATAACAGATAACGTGAAATATTTCACATAATATTCCTGATATTCTGGATGGAGGTGTGGAATACTATTGAACAGAAGCAGCCTAGGCAGAGGACAAAATACAAAAAACAGGACAACATGGTATCCCAGGACTCTCTCTGGTCTGATCGCTCAGGAAAGGGGGAGTTTAGTGGTTTCTAACTACAGGGCATCTGGACAAACACAGAATCCACTTTAGAGCAAGACGATTAAACATTTGTGGGACAATTTTCCCTAGCATGCTACGTTATTGTTATGTTTACCTGTATTTTTATGATGTGAATATCTAATATTATAGTATGCAAAAAGAAAAAGCACAGCAAGCCAAAAGGGACTTACATTGCTTTTTCTACCTACATAGGGAGCACCAAGGGTCAGAAACACTTTTATATAAAGCAAGAAAGAATGAGATTTTGTATAACTTCCTAATGCAAAATGGTTTTGGCAACTGATTTTTTTGATAAAGAAAAATACCCCACTTATTTCAAATGAAATTTCCCATTAAAGTATCTCATCTGCACAACAAAAGATCATCTACCTTTTCGATCTCAGACCATTTGTCCAGTACATCACTTGCAAAGTTAAAGTACTCTGGTATTTCCTGTTCGCCCCGCCTGATGGACTCGTACTGTGAATATACATCACAGGCAAGCAGCCGGGGGTGTCCACGGAAAGTCCTGTTAGACGGCTTCAGAATCCACAAGGATTTTAGATTCTGTAATTTAAACAACAACTTCATGGCAGAAGATGATGCACGTAGATGCTGTAGACTATATATTAAAAAAAAAAGCAAATTGTTGCTACGAATCCTGCAACAACAACAAAAAAAGAAAATAATCTTGAGATTATTCAAAGACAATTCAGTTATGAATTGATGAGTTATTAATTTAAGTCACTTACAGTAATCACAGCCAAGCTGACGTTTTTAACAGTTCAGTTAATTGTCAAGTTTCCCATCCTGCTTTAGATTTTTTTATCACCAGCTTTTTAAGGACTTGATGTATCATACTCATCTGGCATCTTGTCTGTAGCTCAGTTAATCCTTATAGATTCTTGCTGTGTTCTTTGGGGCTGCTAATTGTCCACAACTCTCCTTAGTCAAACACAACATCAGATGTTATGATTTGCATTATAAGTAGGTTACTGGCTCTTACGCCAAAGCACTCAGTAGCTGATCCTCTATTTCTTTTCCTTCACATGGAGCTGAAGGATATTTCCAGACTACTTTCATCAAGATTCTCACTGGTTTGTTTAGCTTGAATAGTTACTGAGTGATCTATCCATTCACCACATGTATCTCAAGAACCTTCACTTCAGTAATCACGTAGGTCTCCAAATCTGAGTTAGACACTCCTACATTTGCTGACTCTAAATGCCCTCTTCCATCTGAACTCATCATAATGATCCTAAAAGCTCCGAAGTCGAATTACTTTCTTCCTTTCCATTACTAGTCTTCTTTTTCTCTTTCTTTCTTTTATATTATTATTAGCAGTTTAGAAGACTTCCTTAAAACTATGCTCAACTCTGAAAAATTTAATGCTATTTAGAGGCTTCTTGTAAGTGCACATGAAGATTTTCAAACAGGGAAGAAAAGAACTGGCTTGAGGTTGGAAGAGCCCACAGTCAGAGCACGAGCCAGTGGAGCCCCGGAGGCCTATGTTGATTCTAAAACCTGGGTCCAGCTATTATCTTTCCCCTTTCAACCACTAAACACAAGTTACTAAACTCAATACAAAATTAGGTGTGTGACTGTTGAAGTACAGATTAATTTTCTCTTTTCTTACAAAGGATGAAGCTATCCACAAACTAGGAACAAAATTATTGGTAAACTCTTGATTAAATTCTTTTTCCATGTGGAATTTCTGTGGCCTGAACGAAGCTGCAGGGTTTTGCCCTTTATCCCTAAGTTTGTTTTGTATTCATTGACCTCTTGTCTTGTGTCTTCAACCGTAACCACTTACCCTTTTGTCTCTGATGCAGAGATTTTATTCCCCAAGAAAATGTAACTTATTTTACAGTGGAATTATTTCCTTATTCCTTAACAGGAGCTTTTACAGTAATATTTAATCTATTAGATGAATGAACTCAAATACCTAGAACTCGCAAAACTTAAAGCTTTTCAGTGATATCTGACAGCATGAAAAAACCTGGATGCAGATTTTCCACTCAGAACAGATACTTTGTCAAAACCAACAGTAATTGACGGCGCTCCTCATGCTACATGGAGATTGTGGTAGAGAAATACTGACCAGCTATAAATAATCCTATAGGATACCATTTGCTCCTGAGAAAGAATCATAGGATATGGATATAAAATTGTAATTATGCCCGTAATTGCCACCCACTTCAGAATGAAAATTATTAAGTGGAAACTTACTTAGATGGTACTCACATTTTAAGTCAAAACTCTGTTAACATGACCTGGTAGAAAAAACTAATCTAAAAAGGTTTTACAGGTGAAAAAAGGTCTTTTAAATATTCCCTAAACATAGAAAATGGATGTTAATAAAGGATTAGTCTGGGATATACATTCTTTTTTTTTAATTTCTTACTTAAGAAAACAACTTTCAGTAAAAATATAAAGATTTTTGTTAAATATAACCTTTCTTTGAGGTTTCCACTTTCATTCCTTTAACAGAAAAGCCCAATCATTTTGATTATTTTTTTAATAGCATAGTAAGATATTTCTCATTTCTTAGTCTGCTCTAATTCTATGATTTAGCCGTAATCTACAGATTTCAGAGCACTGCAATGACAAAACCTATAAAATACCCTGTGAAGAAAAGAGGAGAGAAAACAGTAACAGTATTCAAGATTGGAAATGGTATTCAAGACTGGCAAAAAACATTTTAAATCCAGGATTCCCTAGTGGTCTACAAAAACGTCTGCAAAGTTTTGCTGTGGGAGCCTTCAACAGTTTTTAGCACCTTTTCACCCACAAACTTAGAGATGAAAATGAAATAAGGAAATGGAGGAAAACACCCAGTAATGGCAAAGTCCCCTGAACTATTGCAAGTATCAGAAATTATTTCTCCTGATTTAGTACCATCTGCTTCTTCTCAATGATCAGCAACATAAGGAATTTGGACAAATGTTTTTCTGACCTGTTTGCTGTGGACAGTATAGATTGAGAGCTGGCCGGGGTAGATCCTCTTCATTCAGTTCATTTGGCTTCCAAGACCTGTGTTTCCCAAACGAGGCACTGCAAAGATTAGCCTTTATCTGGAGACATGAAACCTGGACGCTCTGTCAAAAAGCATTTGGAGTGAAACCCTTTCTACTTAATCATTTGCTTCTTTGGAGGTAATGAGAACAGAACATAGCACAAAACAGACCAGGCAGCACAATCCTTCCTGTGCAGTAACCTTTCTCTTGTAATCATTTACACCATTGTTAAGTGTGCATAATCTGCACCTTACCCTAAAGCACTTTGTATCTTCTCTTTTCCTGCACTTTAACCACTTAAGTAGATCACAAATCATCATGATGAAGTAGTTAAAGAATATGTCTTTCTCCTTACACTCAAAGAATTTGGAAATGTTACAGTGATGGTTTTTGAAGACAGAATATCACTTCACTGCTGATACCCACTATAGGACAAAGATTATTTTTATTAATTTCTCATTTATTTGTAATTAGAAAAATGTTGTAGTTCCACTTTTTTTTTTTTTTTCTTAAGGAAGCTTTTGATCCAAAGATTTAATATTTTTACTGGAATTGGTAAGCTCCCGGATCTGTCCCTTCTCTTTCTCATTCCTCATTCTTAATTACTTGCACGTTCTCCCTTCTGAAAATTTGTAGATTGATGGCAAAAGTGGTTCTAACACCACACATCCTCAAGCTGTATGAGTGTTATCTCCTTTTTTCTGTAGCTTGTTTCTCCACATGTTCTCCTAGTGCTCTGGGTCACCACCACCTGCCAAGTGTGATGTGCTGTGGCTGGTACGGATGATGGACATTTTCCCTCCTCAGTTTCCAGATCATGTTATACTCTTCCCCATTCTTTGTTCCTTAGAACCTTTCTCTGGATTTTCCCAGTGGCTGTCTTTGGCAGATCCTGAACAAACTCCATCTGAAAGGTAAAAATGCTCATTTTTAGCCAAATACATTCTGATTAATCAACCAGGTGCACAGAAAGACACACTTTTATTACGGCTCGGGCAAAAAAGATGGGAAGCTGCACAGTTTGGGGCTGGGACGGTGAAATTCCTTACTACACAGCTGACTGCACAGGCAGTACTTGCAGGGACAAGTACCACAGTCCTGAAGAGATGAATGCTTCAGCTGTGAGGACAGGGAGTTACTGGCGTCTGTTTTGGCTAGAAAGGGATGGATTCCAACCCCTCTGATGCCAGCAGGGATTTTCCCTTTGCTGAGAGTCTGAACTGAGCTCAAGGGAGGAATTGGTAGAGCAGAATGCCTTGCCCACGCGAGCTGCTGTGAAAACACTAGTATTTCATGACGGGAAGACTGGACCCTGACAAAGGGTTACATCACCATTCCTCCATTTGGGTCCTTTCTAGCACATACAGTGAACGCAAGGCTACAGCTGCAACAGACCCTGTAATTCACTTTTATTTTATTTTATTTAACTATGGTTGGAGTGTTTGTCAGAATGCAGTTGAAAGGAAGCTGAGGCAAGACAAAAAACATGTAATTTTTGATACAGTTAGAAGATGTGTTTTTGTGGGGTACTTACCTTCCTCGGATACTTGTAAGGTGCAGTCACCTTCTTAACATGTTGCTGAAGCTCAAGAGTTAATTTTTCTGGATCATGTGATACAAAATCAGGAGCTAAAACAACGAAGGCTTTGACTACCTGTGCCACAAAAGTTAATGGAGTCTGTTAACTTCCAGAGGTGGGTATAAAGGGATACATTTGTTGCAAAAACTGAGTATTGAAATTCAGAATGCAAAAATTTTATTTTTTTTTCTTTAATTTCCCTTTCCATTGGCTGTTTGTTACAGAATGCAATGTTATGAAGGACATATTCTGCATCAGGAATTTTTTGCTGATTTCCCACTTTTTTTTTCTTCTTTACATGCTACTAAAGTTTCAAAAAGTTGTGGAACAGAAAAAAGACAGCTGAAAATCTCACCTCAGGGCTCAAAGAAATGTTGCAAAGTTGAAAAATATAAAAGGAAAAATTAAACACTAGATATCACTGCTTTTTTCCATATCGAACCCTGCAAACAGGGAAATAATTCTGCAATTCTAAGATCTGTTAAGGTATGGTTTTAAATTTTTTTTTTAAATCTGCAACATATTTAATTCCAAGGGAATATTGGGAACTTGATCTAAAGTGCCTTTCGTTCGACATCTTTTTTCTTTTTACCTCCCCTCGAACTGGATCAGGACTGCTGACAACAGCTGACTCTGCGACTGCAGGGTGTTGTATTAATGCACTTTCGACTTCAAATGGGCCAATACGATACCTAGGAGAAAACGCAGATACAATGGCTGTAGCAAGCTGGCCATTCAGCTGGGCTTTCCAGATTGAATTTTAACAGGCAAGCGAGCAAATCTAAAAGCAACTGACTTACCCAGAGGAGTTAATTATATCGTCAGCTCTTCCAACAAACCAGACATATCCTTCTTCATCCATAATCCCTCTGTCCCCAGTGACATAATAATTTCCACACACAGAGGCAGCAGTTTTCTCTGGATTATCCTGACAACAATCAAACAATTCAAAAAATGTATCTGGTTGTTAGTGAAATGTAATGCATTGACTATGCAGCGGTGCTAAAACCAATCAAGACAATTTTTTAAGTTGTTCTCAAATGAGTATGTTCAATGTTATTTTATGTCTTCAATTAAAAAAAAAACCTAACCCAGTCACATTAATTAGCAGTTTTGTGGTGGAAATATGTGAGAGGTGGAAAAGAGCACTTGTGTACATAAGGATTCACGTTCTAGAGAAAAAAAAGGCCATGCTGTATCAAAATGCCCAACCGTTACAGCAAACCACTAAAATGCAGAACCCTCTCTCTGCAGAGAAATGATTTATCATTGCAGGGGGTTGCCCCAATAACCTTCTGTCAGTGGTAACTTTTTACTCCTAACCTTCAAGACCAAAACACAAATGAGGTGACCTACAGGAAAAATGTCATTATTTACACTGATCTATCGGGACTACGTTACACAGGAAAAACATGTTGACACACAGAAGACATAATGAAAAATTGAACCAAGAGAAGTTTTTTATCACACAGTGAGCACTTAGTTTGTACAAGTTGTTGTCTGAGGATGTTTCAGACATTCAAATATTATGGGGGTTCAGAGAAGGATTAAACACATAGGTAGGTCCCACAAAGCTTATTCAACATGATAGCTCAAAGGCAGTGGAGAATATCTTTATATTTGTTTGATTCTAGGGTTCTCTTAAGTATGTAGTACAACTCAGCACTACCACAGAAGGAATACTAGCTTAGATGGACCTTCGACCTGAACCAAAATGGCCATTCTTCTGACACATTTTTTAAAGCCTGTTCTGCTTTCAGTGGATAGAGCATTCCTGTTTGAATAGTAACGTTAGATTACGTACGCCACTACCACAAAGCCATATCATCATCTCCACTCGAGGGTTTTGCGCTGTAGCTTGTCTTTGTGCTGCTGATGTAACAGGCAACGGTGCAAAGGGTTTCTCTGATGTGAGATGTGCACGCTGAAATGTGTAACTTTTAGAGATTTAAAAGATCAATCTGTGGCTACTTCTGACTGGTATAAGGGAGCAAGATACTTGTGCTCTTTGGAAAGCTTCTCTGAACTTCTGACAAATTGGAGTAGACTTAGGGGCTTCCTTCATTAATCCTTTACCAAGGATAGGAGTGGAATGAAGGGAAAGGAGTGATGCACTGAACATGAAGCCCATGCCAGCTGCCAAGTACAGGTCTGGAACAAGGTACCCCCTGGTTCAGGCGGCATCTTGAACTTACACTCTGCCAGCCAGTCTGTTTCTGCAATAGCAGAATAACGTACTGATCAGGCTCAAAGCCCTCAATCAACCTAGTGACACTTTGTGAAGGTCCTGGATATTCTGCTCCTTGAATAAGTCAACAGAACTTATTCCCCGGGTCTCAAGCTTCTCAGCAGGCACAGACAGACCGAGACTTACCAAGTACTCAGAGAACATACAGAATGGACGTGTTGGTTGAACTCGGACAGCAATATTGCCTTCTTCTCCTGCAGGCAGAATAGCTCCATGGTCATCTATGATCTGCAGAAAGGACATAGCATTATTGCTTTGGTTAGCTCAGTGAAGTATCTGTTACAGCACAGCGCAGGATGGAGAAGGGACACAGACAGCTATCCCTTACTCTTGTGCCCACAACTGCAGCTGAACTTAGGTGTGACTTATCCACATACCTGCACATCATAAGGGGGAACAGCTTTTCCCAAAGAGCCAGGTTTAATCTCCTTTCCTTTCATATTGGCACATATTGTCACCTGCATAATAGATTATTTTTTAAAAAAACAATTGTGCAACATCTTTATTATTGTTTGCATTAGGCATGATACCTCTTCATGACTCTGCCGTGACAGGCTGAATCAGGACAAAATCACTGTGGTTCTCAAGCACATCAGAGAAAGATTGAGAGGCATTTCAGGTCAGCCCTGTGGCATGATGTTGCTTGTGCTCAGTCTGAGCCAGTGGGCTCATGTGCAAACACTTGAATTTGCGAGAGAACAGATGTGAAATTATTGCAGATCTTATTTCAATAATGGGACAATTAATTTGGGACCATATCAAGGGTAAGAGGAGAGAATGCCTGAAATCTGACTCTTGATAGCTTCGTTAACATTCAGTTACAGAGAATTCTGGGATGTGAACTGATTTAATATTTTTCATTAGAACCTCGGACAGGCCAAATTGATACCCAGAGCAAATTATTTATTAAAGTTTAGCCTTTTAAGTAAAGATGATGAAGGTATCTACTACAAGTTATTTGATCTGAGGTAAGCTCTGGCATGGTTTTTGCAGGGGGCTGAACTCTGCAGTCTTGGTATTTCCTATAAACACTAAAATACGCAGCTAAGTGATTTTGGAAGTATAAAATCATAATTATATATAGCCTCTTTTTGAAAAAAACTCATTTAAATGATTCTCACCTTTTCCAATGATTTATCAAGCACATTCTACCTCTGGTACTGTTATATTTGGAAGGATATACTGCAAGAATTAATGCAAACATACTGTTTCAGTCTGGCCATAACCTTCATAGATATCCAGTCCTGTCTGGATTTTCCACTTTGCCATCACTTCAGGGTTGAGCGGTTCCCCTCCAGATAAACAGTGTTTCAGACTCCTGAACTTGTAGCTTGAGAGGAATAGCAAATGAAATAACTTTAACTCCTGAAAAGAGCAGTAAATGGTCTTAAGTGAACAGCCTCCCTCAATTTTCAAAGTAAGTATGCCTAAAACTTCACAAGCTGATTTGGAAACGACAATAATCATCCTGATACACAGTCCTGGATTGGACTTCTAGTTGGCTCGTGTTACCACTGAGGCTAGTGATAATGACACAGAGATAATGACACAGAGATAAACTGTGTGTCACTGGAAGTAGGTTTCTGCTGGAAAAAGAGCAAGCAAAGGTGTTTTCTTGGAAGAGCTGACAAGAAAGAAGAAATCTGAACAAGTGCATCAGATATTCCTGAAAAGCTGAGTTATGTGCTGACATTGAAGATCAAGTAAGACACAGAATTTTCTACAGCAAAAGAAAGGTAGAATAGGAACAGAGCCTGAGCTCTGCTAAACCATGATTGGCTTTTGTCAGGATGAAAGACCTATGTGAGACGAACAAGTACCTTACTGAAGATACGAAAACTCTTTAGAATTCACACCAGCTACTTCTCATAAGTTGAGTATTTTACAGCATAACAAACTGGTGGGAACAGCTGCCAAATAACTCTCAGCATGGGAAAGTCCTCTAACTGCTCAATTCATTCTCAAGTATATTGAAACAACTCTACTTCAGCAACTCTCTGATCCAGAGCTGCCTGAAACCTTGACTTAAACTTAGCCTCGAACCATAAGTTCAGAGGAATTGACAACTTAAAAAAACTCTCACTTGCTTCCTCTGTGCAGCTTTTCAAAGCCCATTCCTGAGGCCTGAATAGCCTAAGGCGTGACCAGTTATTCTCATATTTCAGAACACAGCTTTCTTTTCTGAGAGCAGATTTTGCTGATTAGATTAACTGAAAAAGATTAAGCAACGTAAGGAACTAAAGAGCCAGAGCTGTCACAGCATTATATCCCAGCCTCTCCCTGTTACCCCTCAGCAGACAGATGCGCAGTACCTGCTCAGATCATGTTGGACCAGCATGCAGTAGGCAGTGGGAGCAGTGCAAAAGACAGTGATGGGATATCTTGAGAGAGTCTAGAAAATTAGAAAGTCATTTTGTTGAAACGAAAATGTAACTATCCAGGTGATTAACAAAATTTATGCATTCAAATGTCTTCAAAATAGAAACCATAAAAATCCAACTTACATTCAACATAGAGGATGACTATGGATTAGTGACTACGGATCCTGACTGTGGAGTGGCTGTACCAGCCAGCACCACTGCTGTAGCAAATACAGTACTTTCCGTCCAGCAAAAATCACTCACGTAAGTGAATGACCACTGAGAATAGTAGTTTCAATTAATATTGTTTTCCGCTTCCCAAGGCGACCGTGTCCCAGACCCTAAACTAGGTCGCAACAGTGAACCAGACCAAAGCTTTTCCAATTTTATTCTTGGGATAGTCTGAGTCTTCTCTTCATGCAAGAGACCAATGTTGAGCAGAATAGGCCAGCTGACTGGTTTTGTAAAATGGCAGAGGAAGAACAGGCATTCTGGCCACTCACTGAAAAGTCAGGGTAACAGGGCCCTGATTCAGGTTTACGCCATACTCTGATTACTGGCCTATGCTCACCCTGAGCCCAAAGTAGCTGGAAGTCCATGCCTGAACTGAGGTGTAGGTTAAATATGGGACATGACAGCACTGATCTCGAGTTCTTTTTATCCTGTATCTTTCACCACATCTCCTCTACACTGTAGCCATGCCACATGGTCTAACCAGGAGGGAAAACACTTGTTCATCTGGTTTACTTGGCACCAAAGGGAGGGAGAAGTGCCTGGGATGTGTGAAGTATTACCCCTGCTGCTACAGAGCAGTGGGTACCCATGCACCAGAGTCCAGCTTGCTTGCTTCATTTATGCAAAATGGAAGTCAAACTCACAGTATACCCTTACCTCTGCAATAACCGCTGGTTTAAACTGTGGCATATTGTGTACAAACACACATGATCCACAGATCCATGGTGCAAAAACACTGCTCCAAGCCGATTTTACCCAGCCAGTATCAGAGGTGTTCCACATGATATCTGAAGAAGTCAAGTTCATCCAGTACCTGGTGATAAAGCAGAGATGAAAAAAATGCTTCATAGAGTGTAAGAGACTCAGGCACAGGTCACAGCATAAAGGAAAGCACAGGTAGCTTCTATCAGAGAATTTGGTGTCAGCAAGCAGAGTTTTTTAGAGAGTTTGCAAGAGTTGAAAGATCTTAAACATTCTCATATTTCCCTTCATTCTCCCTGTCTCCTGAACAGTGCAAAACATCCTTGGCTTGAGTTGCAGAATCTGGATCTAGATAAAAAACTGAACAGATAATTTGGAGTAGGCTTCCCCACCTTGTGGAATAGAGACACCAGCTAAATCACATCCTATTTCTCTAGGAAACTAACCAAATTACTTCTGTGGACTCTATACTACCAACTGCCAACTCAGAATGCCTTGGGAAATGTATCCTTTGATTTTGATGAAATTTCTCACTCCTTGGAAAGCATAAATAAAAAGACATTCAATGAAAGCAAATTGGTACCAAGCACAGATTCAAACTGAACTGTAACTTCTAAGGTATAATGCTATGGTCCAAGGTTACTTTGGTTCTTAGTGAATGTTTACATAATCCTGAAGCACTTGACTTTATCTAGGTTTGGTATAAGGACATTATCCTTATTGCTACTCTGCAGTCAGCCCTCTGAGTGACAGAACACTGTGCTGATCTCAACCAAGTCTTCAAGAAGCCTCTAATAACAAGGGTTTCATTGTGAAAGGGGAAAAGTGAGGAAGAAGCAAGATCTTACACTAAGGAAATGCCTACATTTACTGGAGTTTTTATGGTCACATCAGGACACCAGGCACAACCTTAAGGTATACCTGCCACTGGTTGCAAATCCAATGCCATAACTGCTGTGGGACTGTAGCACCATTTTTGGAGAGCCTGTACTTCCACTAGTAAAGTAGATCAGCATTGGGTCTTGACTCCTTGTCTTGACACATTTATGGTCAGCAGATGTCACCCTTCAGAAGAAATAGTATATGACAGTTACTACATGTAGCTTTTTACAAAGGAAGCAGTATTTTTTAAGGTTTAGGAGGAAAGCAAGGAAATGGCCTCAAATTATATGACCTCACTCAGTAAGAAGTTGCATCAGATACCACAGGTAAGAGTTAGAGTGCACATTTTCCTAATCACAAGCGCACTCTGTATGCTATAACTTTCAAGATGTGAGCACCTACAGCATGTTCCACTGACATCTTCTACAACTGTTTTGCAAGGGCACTCCAGGTGCTTGTTATGGAACAGCAGGTAGATGCAAAATCAACTTCTGCCTCAACACATACTGTCTCCCAGTCTGAAGTCAATGCCACCCATATTCAGGCTATTATGCTAGGTGAGGTGGTCTTAGGCACAAATTATACCATTTACATCCAAGAGACTGAAGAACAATTCAGATCATCTGGGCTACCAAGATAGTCAAGGGAAGAAATAACTGACGCCATTAGCTAAGCACCAAGTTGTCAAAGGGTATCTTCTCATTGAATTCAAGAGACATTAGGCTGGGGTCTAGAAGATGAGCACAAAACAACTGCAAGATTAGTAGTCTGTGAGCTTTGTCTTGTGATCACGGTAGAAGCACAGAGCTTTTAAAAGCTGGCAGGCTTTGAGTAAGGAGAAGATGAAAGACCTGAATGTGGCTCCCAGGAAGTATGTTGGATGGTTTCGTACCTAATGCAGTGATTACAGCAAGTTGGTAGAGGGATGCAAAAATCCAACTCCTCTGTATTTTGGAAATTAATCCCAAAACTCAGCAATGTCACCTGACTGATACAGCTTCCTTCACCTCACAGAGATGATGGTAAAACAGCTAGATACTAACGCAAGGAGTTCTTTGAGGTTCAGCCACCCATGTCTGCTCCCTTTGGCTACAATTAGTTTGCTTTTCAGAAACTGGCAGTCAGGCATGACAGATTCCACCGCAGGTGCCAGCATATCATTGGTAATGATGCACTTGGCCTTTGAAGCATGGAGTCGGTATAAGATGTCTTTGGCTGTTAATTGGGTTGTTCCTGGAATAAAGACAATTCCTGGAAAAAAGCAACAAGCAATTTATAAAACTGACCATTTATCTTTATTATGTTCACAGGACAAGAACCCAGCCACAGAAAAGCTGAGCTTCTTGCCAAAAACTTATTCTTTGAGAAACATGAGTCGAGTATAACTCATGTTTGAAGGTAGGGCTTGGGTCAGTTTGTGGCCAAATTGATCTGGGATCACTTGGCTGTGAAAGACCTCCAAACTGTGCAACACTGATGTTGAGTTTTGTCTTATCCATATTAAAGGTATCTAGATCGTGAGTAAAATCTAGATTTAGAGTAGTTTTGAGCACTTCATGATTCATAACTCAGGAAGGAAATGTTGAGATTATCATCCCCTTAAGTAAGTATAAGGCCAGCACTTGGATTGTATTTACATCTGGAGTAAAGCCATTATTCATTTCAATAAGGAATTAATATGTCTGATATAGGACAAATAGATTGAGGTCAGGTAGCTTACATACATTGCTCAGTCAACAACTCCCTCAAGCTTGGATTAATTTTGTAATGTGAACAAACATAGGTTTGGATACTCAATACAATGTGACTGAATTCACATATTCAGAAAGGGAAGAAAAAAATCAATTTAGTGCATTTCTATACCTCCTTTTCTCAAGGATTTCAATAGACTTGACATACAGACTGATTTCAATCTTCTTAAACCTTCAGAGGTGTCTAAGAAATTTTACAGTTGGGAAACTTAGGCACCGAGATACTGAATGATACTCCCACATCATAGTCCAGAAAATCCTAGATACAATAGACTTGGATTCCTCGAGTCTTAACCCCATTTACAACCTGCAAGAATCACAGAGCTTAAAAGTGGGACAAAAATACTCAATCATGTCCCTGTTGATGCTGAATTGTTCCATCATGAATGTTTAGCAGTCTAAAAACGCAATGGGTCAAATTCTTCCTAAGAATTTGCAAAACTGTAACAGCAGAGCGAAAAAATATTGACTTAAATTATTAACCAGTCTAGTCATATAACTTACTGCATTAAAACTGTTCAAACTGATAAAGTATCTGGACAATTTTGGCCTTAGATTGTAACCACTCAACCTTCATTGGCTTCAACTGAGGATGTCATTTAACTGGACGATGCCTGTGCAGCACCTAGTACAATGTGGCTTTGGTTCCTGTGTGTATGCTGCCAATTATGCTTCTATGCAAAAGCTGAATTGTACAGGCCACAGCACCATATTCCTGCTTACATTTTTTTCAAATTAACTTAGCATATTTTTCTTATCTTCTCTTTATTTTCTTTCTGCGTCCAAGAGATCAGTAAGGTTACTCACCCGTTCGCATACAGGCTATATTCAGTATCCACCATTCAGGAACACGAGGCAGAACTGCTATAACTCTGTCTCCTCTCTGCAAACCACACGCCTCAGAAAGTATATTAGCTGCTTTCCGAGACACAAATCCCAGCTCTTCAAAGCTCCATTTCACCTCCTCTCCCTCATTGTTTACCCACCAAAAAGCTGGATTTGCTGGTCGTCTTCCATCCTAGAATGCAACAGAAGATGCTAAAATAAGATAACAAAACTTAAAAGGTTTCATTTTAATCCAAAGTAACTGCAGACTAAATAAATCATCCCTGCCATCTAGACTCTTAAAACAATATCTGTATTTCTGACAAAGAAAATAAAATAGTGCATTCTACTCTGCAGCTAATACAATCCAGTATCCATCAGGAAAACTGATTTGTATCATCTGAGATTTGTTCCAGCATCTATGAAGTAAAAGAAAAAATACTACCTTTTCTAGTCGTGACCACTCATCTAAGACATCACTTGCAAAGTTGAAATATTCTGGCAGTTCCTTTTTACACTGGTTTATAGAGTCGTAATATGAAATAATCTGAGATGTACGAAGCCTGGTGAATCCATGGAATGATCTGCAAGGTGACCTGAGAATCTGCAGACACTGAGGAATCCATGATTTATTAAATGTTCTCATGATAAATGATGTTTTATCAGACAGTGGGGAAAAAAATCAGATGCACACCTACAGGAATCAATCATCTGAAATGAAAGAAAATACATTTTAAAACAGGCAGGTCTTGGATGCTGTCTAGTTTGTGATGTTGGATAAATTAATGCAAACCAGCTTGAATAAATAGGTTGTTTGCGCACCTCGTTTTTCTCCATTGTTCTATGTGATTCTTAAAATAAGTGTTCCTCCTTTTCTGGCAAAGAGATTGTGCATGGTTTTTTCATTATAACTGTCCTCTACTTAGTCAGTTGATGAATGAATCTCATATCTCATCTCTAAACTTTTGCTTGCCAGTCCTTTTCTAAGTACCTATCTCTTCATTCCTGTAAATTTTGTATTTTACTTTGCCTGCTTGCAGAAATAAAATGCAACTAGTTAGGAAGTGTTTTGACGACACTTTATCACTTTGATTTAAAATGGTCTCTGTAATTATGCTATGGCTTAAATATACACTTGATGAAATTTTCACTAAACTTACCCACCAATAAGATGAATCTCTGATTTATTTCCTTGCGAATTCTATTTTCATTGGGGGCATGGAATAAACACAAAATAAACACTAGGCAATGAAAGGTGAAATGCCAAAGACTTCCATTTGCTTTGCACTTCAGCTGAAGTGCGCAACTTTGGAAAAGATACATGTTGTAAAACAAACCTGCAAGGAAACTTCCAGCACTTTTAGTTTCTCCTAGTCTTTCCTACACAACATACAGGTACCAATGGAAGAGACAGAACAGATGATACCGCAGTTACTTAAAGCCCAAGCCTTGGACGTCAAGAAAACCGGATCTTTACCCATAGATACAGAATCTTCTGTTAAACTTGTTTTGAGTGTAATCAAGTCCTTAAGAATCTATCCACCACGTTAAACCTAAGAGAATCTTTCCCTCAGTTCAATCGAGCCAGCTTTGCTTTGAAGCCTTTCTGTGCCACAACCTTCTCCTTGTTTAACAGCCAACAGCACATACCTATCTCACAGGCACACTAGGCAGTTAGTTTCACCTTTGCATTACATACTGCAAGTGCAGATATAGTGACAGCTTTTCAATGCCAATAAATCACAGTAACTGACATCACTCTACAATCACTGTATTTGTGAGGCAAAACAGAGAAACACAAATAGAAGGTGTTCGCATGTGAGGTATGTGTCAATGGTTCTATCACACAACAGCTTCCAAGGTGTAAGAATGCAGAAGGCCCAAGTATTGTATTTATCCTGCATCCAACCTTTCCTGCTGACTGGACTGTGACTTCTGCAGAAAGTAGATTTTCTGTAGCTCTCAAACTGTAAAGCACAAAACGAAAGAGACAGACCTAGTTAGTGTTGATGAAGAAATATGCAGAAATGAGACCTAATCTGCTGTAAGCCTAAAAGAAAACATTGTACTCCACCAGTTCCAATTTTCTGTTCAGTTCCGCTAAATCCCACTTTCTTCCTCATCCGTGGCAGGACTGACTGCTGTACACTCCTCCTCTGACTGCAGTTTCCTTCCAGGACACAGAGGCTAGAAGTCCTTTTCAAAATGATGCCTATATCTGGGTAGGAGGTTTCCAGGAGGGATTTGAGTTGACTGCTACTTGTTTCAGTGGCAGGCAGGGGAAAACCATCTCTCTGAGCAAATGTTTTGTCATCCTACCTGTGCTCTGGGAGCCTTAGGCTGTGTTCTGAGCTTACAACAGGGCCTGTTCAGATCAAACAGGCCTTGTTAGTTTTCCATTGTACTCCTGAAAGATACTTTTTAACCCTCCTAGGATGTTACTTGAAAGACATCTTTGAAAAAGAGCCTGTTATGAAGCAAAAAAGACCACAAAGTCAAACAGGAGACTCTTATCTTTCTGCTGTTTTTTTTTCCTTTAGCACCTAATCGTTGCATCTATATTTACACGTGATCTTATCTTGCAAGCAGCCTGAATACACAACTCCCTCTGATTTCACTAGGAGCCTTGTAACAGCACTAATAGAACACACCTCAAGGTGCATTACAACACAAAGCCTTTGAGAATGATAAGAAAGAGTCCACTTGAAACCCAGCCCCACTCATGCCAAGCATGAAAACAACCCAACTGGAGCACTATGCCACCCAAGGTCCTTCATCCCCAAGAAAATGGGGGCTACCACATCAACCACCATAAGAAACACTCCTTCCTTTTAGCAGTACCCTTCTGATACCAGATTTTTCATCCTTTACTCTATGGGCATGAAGCAGCACTTTCCACTCCTTAAGAGGAAGGAAGAGTCATTATTGGAGGTGATTTCTTCAACTATGAGTTTGGTTTTACTAATCCAGACCCACCTGTCCTTAAGTCAACTCTGTCCTTGTCTGTGCCAACAAAACAACCACCAGAATACCCCTCTAGCGAGGCTTTGGGTGTACACTTCATAAATTTCAGCACAGTTTAAGGGTCAAAAATGTTTCTGCTACAATTACAGACTGCCAGACAATTACAGAAATAACCACTTCTTAGTAAATGCTGCCTTAATCTTTTTGTAAGATATTTCTTAAAATGTTCTGAAAAGACTCGCAAGGGAGGTCTCGTTCAACAGTGGATTAAGCCTCATTTCTGCATATTTCTTCATCAATGCTAACTAGGTCTGGCTCTTTCATTTTGTGCTTTACAGCTTGAGAGCTACGGAAAATCTGCTTTCTGCAGAAGTCACAGCTGATAGCTATCCGGAGGATGAAATAGTACATTTGGTCTCTTCAGTTTACTGCACAGATATTAGCTGCATGAAATTGTTCTACCACTGAAAACCAATGGCAAAATCTTCTGGTTTAACCCAAAAAGTATCATCTTACTTGAGCTACAACTTGGCACTTAAGTGGAGATGGGAGTCTCACAGACAAGGCACTGAAAAAACAGACATTAAAATCACATATGCAAATCAATTTTTCCTGACTTCAGCAATCGGATCAGATCCAACAGACAACCAAATATTAAGCAGAGAAGCAGCCTTCAAGTACTGGCTGCAGCTCTGCACTGGGTAATGGTGACAAGAGCAGGTTGTCTAATTAGAGAAGTGCACTGTGAATCGACTGGTACTTCTGCAGGCGAGTGGCTCCTCCAGTGCTCTCTCACCCTCTCCCCAGGGTTCTGATTATTTACAGAAATAGTAAGCCCATCTTCCCCACAGATACTTTTTTTTCCAAACACTGTTACAGATGTGGAAGTAATTAACTATATTAATCTTCCTGTGGAAAGGTGCAGTTGGCTCCTCTGGTGGCAGACTCCATTATCAACCTTATCAGCCTCTTAGTTTGGCTGATACAACAGCAGCCATTTGAGCAGCAAACCCTGTTGCTTAGTGCTCCTTTGCTTTGTTGTTTCTCAGTAACTGGATAAAGACAGGACGAGATGAAGACACATCAGTTTTTCCTTCTGCTGTTATTGTTTCTCACAGGCTTCTCAGCAGCAGACATCATAAGCCCAAATGACACAAAGGCAAAGAAATCCAAACTCCCCAAAATAAAAAAGGAGAACAATGTACTCCTGCTGAAAGAGAGCAACTTTGACAGAGCACTGAAGGAAACGAAGTACCTGCTGGTGGAGTTCTGTGAGTATTAACGTCCACTGTCTCTTACCCTGATGGCTCTGCAGAGCATGACATGCTGGGGCACTCAGATATGCCTGTTTTACTGTTGCTTTGTCCTCCAGTAGTCCTTGTTTGTTTTGTTTTTCTCCATGTATCTATTTCGGATCATAACTACAGTAATTTATTCCTTTTTGGGTTGGTTAAAGACCAGTCTGCTAATAAGACAGATACTGTGAGTAAGATGAGACCTCACATACGGTGCTGAGTTGTCCCTCTCTGCTTCTACTGCTAATTTTGCAAGTATTATCAGCGCAGCAATGGGTGAAACTCTGGGTATTAAAAAAAAAACCCAAACAATCAGAGAGGTCTTTTCTCCCTCTTACATTTTCATCAGCACTTTGTATGTGGTTTTTGCTTGATGGCATCTTCCTCTGTGAGCGTTTGGGCTTCAGGGAATGTCTCTTTCCAACATTTTGCTGTCTGTAATTGCATTACATTGGACTCTTTCCCTGAAATTAGCATTGATTAGATGAAAGCCAGTTTGTAGTTTTTCTATTAGGTTTATGTTCATTCCTCACGGGGAAGAAATTAGTGGGGGCTTTTAAATAACTAACTTTTTAGGAAGGTCTGGCCATCTGAGCCTTACAGAAAGTAAATCATAAAAGCAAAAGCCAAAAAGTATATTCTTGTGATGTTACCCATCTAAAAGCTCAGACAATGCATCATTTCACACTCCACAAACATGGAGCTCTATTTCCTAGCAGCTTGCTGGTAGCAGAAACTCTTCAAGCTGAGTAAAACAGCAAAAGCTTTGTCTCTGTTGCTTGGGCTTGACCTTGCTTTGCTGTGCCATACTCACTGAGCTCAGTGCACACATACACTTAGCCTTAAATTACACAAACACCTTGCAAATTGGCATTCCTTCAGAGGCAGGTATTAGAGACAGGCACAAGCTGAAAACACCCACCTATTCGATATTTGGAAGGGCTAACTGAAATTAAGGCAATATCCTGACTTTCCAGAAGTGCAAATAATTTGTTCTTTTGCCTCACTACCAAACCTGCATGATGATGATGATAATAGTAAGTAGTAGTGTAGGTCAATCTGAAATGAAAACATTTGTATTTTTCCAACAACAGAACTTAAAATACACTAATAGATTAATGAAACTAAAAATGTTTGGATCATACCAAACATTTCAATTAATCCTGAAACAATGTTATGAAACTTTAAATACTTTTAAAACTTTCAGAACAATCACATTTGAAATTTCTTTAAAACTTGATGTTAAAGACTTTTAAAGACTTTTGAAAGTACTGAAATTTAGCAAGATTTTATTTTTTAGTTGTAGAGGGTCTAAAGCTGTTTGCCAGAATCAGACTGCAGTTGTGAACTGTTTTGATCTCTCTGAAGGTACATTACTTCGGTGAAAAAATAATTTATCAGAAAAATCTTAGTCAAGCTCTATTCTCAGCTTTGTAAGAGCTGATTCAAAGCTCAGAACTTTAATGTCCAGGTCAGAGAAGTGTTTGCAGTCAAACCTCCTTAGTTCTGGGAGAGCTGATCAACAATGAGATACCGCAACACACTTCAGGATTTCAACCTAATACCAAATGGAAAGAAGACACGTGAAAAGTTTCATACAGAGACAAGAGACAATGAAAGAATTGTTCAGAATATGGCAGCCCCGGTACGTGCGCACTCAAAGGATGTGGGAGATCTAAACCAGGATTTCTTCCCCCTACTTCAGAGCAGAGTCTTGGACCTCTCACACCTCATCACCATCACAACTGGCTTTCTTCAGAAGGGAAGGACAAAGACACTCTTCTATTCCATGCTGCTCTTCCAAAGAGATGAAACCCCAACCATACCTTGCTCCAGTGATCCTCACTGCCTTCCGGTTTGGATTCAAGGTCTCCATGTCTATCTGAACAGCTTACTGAAAACTCATGGATTGCCTTCCCCCACAAACCATAAAGACATTTACAGAGAAATATGGAATCACTCACGAGAGCAAGGAGCTCCACAGCCCAGATACATTATCTAGAAATCACTGGCCTCAATCTCCCTTTGGAGACATGCCACTAAACAGCCTCTGGAGCATTGAAAAACTGTCCTGCAGCAAGACACTGCCCCGGGATGTAGGAAACCTGAGTCCACAATGCTGAACCAGCTGGTTCATTCGCTGGAGTCATTTGCATTGCAACAGCACAAAGAAACTAAAGATGGGACATGCGGATACACCTGTACAGAGAAGCCATAAAGCCCTAATATTTTATGTCCTACTCCTTATAACAGCCTATCTAAATAAACAACCTATGTGAACATGAAACTATTAAGGGAACTTAGATCAGAGACAAAGCAATATTCCCCAGATGCCACAGGAAATCTGCGGGGTTGCCAGGAGCTAGCTTCAGAAACCCAGAACGAATGCAACACCTGAGACCTTTCTCTCCTTGACCCATTCTCAATCACAGAGACACAGTCAGAGAACCGGAAGGAATCCCACACTTCCTAGAAAGCGGCATTTGCTCTGGTGCTGTACCAGATAGGCCTTAGGCCTACCTATTATGAGAAAATCCCAATGCTTCCCTTGTTGCATGCCATTATCTACTCACCAGTCCCACAGTATTTATCAGGGGAGATCTGCTTTGATGTCCTCTACCCAGCGACTCCCAAGTCCTCCTAATGCCCTTCAGTTCTACCCTCACGGCGTCCCGGGTCTGCCTTCTTTCAGGCAAGGTTTTCTATAAAAATGTACGCTGACTTTCTGCCAAGCAGCATCAGGCTGCCCTCATGACCTGAGCAAAGTACACAGGGCAAGAACCCAGCATGGAAACAAAGCAGTGACCCAGAAACGCGCCACCCTTCTGCCCTCATCCCAACTGCGTTGTGCAACAAGAAAGTAGTGAAGGGGCAGCATAAAGATGGTGAGGAAGGACACACGAACAGAAGTTCCAGCTTCACTGTGCAAAGGCACAGAGAACCGTGTCTGAAAACAATGCAAGCAGTCCACAGCAATGTGGACTCTCTCGTGGACGCAAGCCCTGTGGCCTGCCCAGCTGAGTTATGTGCCCTTCATGTGCTAGAAGCACCTCAACTCAACACTCAGTTTAAAGTGTTCTGCGGCTGCTGCAGTCTGTGACATCTCCCTGTCCACGTTAAACTGATCTAAATACCACACAAATGCCTGTAGTACACCTATAAGCACAAACACTCCAAGCTCTACTGCACACCACTGCAGACTGTAACCAGTTGAAGTCATGTATTAGCTTACTCTAGTTTTCCCAGGGAGAGCACCTGTCTGAACACAGTAAAGCACATCTGTTTCATTTCTCTTCAAAAGCCTTTCAGAAATCTTTCCAATTTTCTGTTGTCAGAATGGTTTTCACAAGACTTTGTAACTGTCCTGTATTTCTCCATGCAAGAATAGTCCTCAGATGCCCCAAACAGTACAGTGAATACCATCCACGTTTAGCCCTGCCTATGATGTCTGCTGTGTTTAAACCCTTTATACTGCCAGTGAAAATGAAGAACAGTTTAATACCCACTTCTTTGCAGAAACAGTGTATTTGGGAACATTTAACATGTCTTGTCTCAGTCACAGTATGGCCAGTTGTTGATGTGGAGTAATGCGCTATTTTTACCCCTGGGCTGGAGCGTACTGTTGGCTAACTTTGCCTCTCTGGCCTGGGAAAGCCTGCTCCTGTCCTTTCCAGTGAAAAGTTTTCAGTCCTAGATAAACATGGGGATAACCTAAGGACAAGCACACAAGTGGTGCAGACCTTGCGCTGCTGCTTTGTGTACTAAGTGCACTCTCATTTATGAAAAAGTGATGTTTACCTTTTCTAGTGGAACATTTGTATATCCAGTGAGGTGCCAGGTCAGCCGTAGAATTCCTGCAGCCTGTGACTGACAATCTATGCTGAGATAATGACATTTAGCAGGCAAGTGGAGTGTTACTCTTAGAGACAAACATCTCCTTTTCAAGGCACAAAAGCCAAAGATAATGTTATTGGAAAAAAAAACCAAACAAACCAAGAAATTGCTGCCTATATGTATATATAATTCCTAAAAAGGGGGATTTCAAGAAAGTGGGGTGGGGGGGTGGGCATGACTGATCTTAAATCACTTACATAGATCAGATGGTCAGCTCACTTATAAAGCCAACATCCAAAGGTATTCATTCCTGTGGTAAGAACTAATCTCGGCATACAGCAGTTTCCTCACCACAGAAGGTGAATGCAAACAGTTCAAACTCACCCAGAATTGGTATTTCTTACAAGTAAGCTTCCTTCAGGAACCTGGTATGGTGTAAAAGATAGTGGAATGCAATTACCTCTTTTCTGTAGGCTTCATCAGAAATGTTTCAGTCTTTTAGGAGTAAATCTTCTAAAAAGTCACTTAAATTGCTTGTAAACTATATATATAAAAATTATGAGGACAGTGGAAACACGTGTCTGGGTAAGTACAAGAGTCACTAGATGATGTTCTGGTTGGCTGCTGCACAGACTTACTGAATAGCATAGGTCTCTTATGTAGGTATCTCTTATGCCTGCTTATTTTATTGACTGCTTTAATAAGGATCCAAACTGCAGAATAATCCTCAAGGATCCAAACTGTAGATGTTTGCATAGCAGATCTCAAGTGAACTGCAAACACCAGTTTAAAAGTACAGAGGTCGGCACATGAGATAATAAGCTATATCTCACTGTAGAAGACCACGGGAGAATTTAAGGTCACACAAGAAAGTTTGCAACTGCAGCAAGATTAACATCCTTCCACTCTGACAGTCAACATGAATCCATCCTTCATCTCAAGAGTCTTCTACAGAGAAAATTATATATCTGTAGTCAAACTGTAAAAGCAGCCTTTGAAAAGCAGGACTGCTAAAATGACTTTCTGACCATGCCAGAAGCTAAACGGCTAGGAAATTGGTATTTAGCATGACAACAGACACATTCACAATGACTGCAGCAATCACTAGACCATCAGTAGAGACTGCAGAACGAAGTTGGAGTCTACCAGCAGTTAGCTAAAGAAGGAGGAACATCATGCTTTCATGTACACTCACTTCAAGAATGCTTTAGGGACATTAAACACATTGGTGCATCAGCAAAAATATTCTCTGTCCACGTTTCAATATATTTTAGTTCAGTAAGCTGCACTATGAAAAAGTAGCAGCAGCTTACTCTGGTTATTGCTGCGCTCAAGAGAAAGCGTCTCTCAAAGTACAAGATTTTTGGTTTTCTTTCCACTTCTGCCATGTCCATTTGGTGTGGCTTCAAGCGAAACATACTCTAAGACAGATGATGACACCTAATGATACCCACCTTGTTCTTGATTCTTATGCAGTCATGCTGTAAATTCTTCAGAGGTGTAAGACTGGTTTCTCACAAAATGTTTCATGTTTCCTAAAACAAGACTGCTAGCAGCTTGAGCTCTAAAAGTCAGCATTCTTGATGGTCTGATTTAAAATCTGTGTTCCATTTCAGATTGTCAGGCTTTGTTTTCAATGGATATGTGATTTCACATTAACCTAGTTCACTGGTTGTTCAGGGAAAACAAAACAATCAAAATTTGAGTTACTGACATATGAGACAGGTAAAATCTAAAAGTATATTTAAATCCTCAGATACATAGAATTTATTATAGCTCATGAAATGGAAAATGTGGCAATCCTCCCATACACAACTCCCTTCCTTTGGAGAATAAGTGTGTAAGATCTGCTCTACGCGACCTTTAGAGGAAGGCATTTTAGAGCAGTTCCTAAGATAAGGGAAACCTTAGTTGCCAGGGAAGGTGCTGAAAAACGCAACGTTGTTCTTCAGTGTGGACCTCCTCCTCACAAAGACAACATGCCAATACTATCTGAGCAAAGTGGTTGCAGAAATGGTGCTACACTCTTCCCCTTGAAAGTGATTTTAAAAGGCGACTGGTTGCAGCTCAATTGTTATCAAAAAGGAAAAAAAAAGGTAGAAATTCAAGAGGACACTGCACAGGTGCTTTTAACTCTCTTAGTTCTGTAGCCCTTTTAAATTCTTCCAATATCTGAGTCAAAGAGCTTGAGTTGTTCTCAGACGCTGGATAATTTATTTTCAGGATCTTCTGTACCCATGATCAAACGGTGGCAATCTGTTAAGATGTTCCTTTGGAAGTTCACATCTGTTTTGAAAAGGACCTTTCACAAATGAACAATGACACAGGGCAGGAGGGAATTCAGAGATCCAAAAGACAGGTCAAAAACACTATCTAGGAAAAGAATTAAAAATCTCAACAAACCCATAAATTACACTTCTTTTTATTTACAACACAACTAAAACTACTGATAATTAAGACATTCTCCCAGTGTTAATACAATGCTGTTCCTGAGCTGTCAGCCTTTGAAGCGCCTCTTGCTTCTGGCAGCTGTAGCACAGCACACTGCTCTACACAGGCATCCCACCACCCACACACATCTTCCCTGGCAACCTTGCCACCAACTCTGATACTCTCATCTGTGTCTGCCCTTGTACTCTGCTGGTCCTTGAGTCTGGAGCCTGTGATGCTGTGTTAGCCTCAGCAGCTGCTTCCTCACCCCAATGCCTGAAGTGATCATGTCAATAAAAATCTAAAACAGAGGAAGCTAAACAAAACTCAAGAAAAGGCTCCAAATGAAAGAAGTGATGATTTCCTGCAACACACAAGTGACTTGAAAAATAAAGCACCTGGGAGGCAAACAGAGAATGAGGGGAATGAAAGGGAATTGATGGAAAGCTGAAGAGGGGTCTAATCACTTAGGGAAGCAGGAGAAAGGTGCATGATGATGTTCCCACATGCTTTCTGGGTAGTCAAGGAAACGTTTTTTATCTGTCTGATGAAGAAGGCTGTTCACTCACTGAACTTTGGTCTCACAGTTATGAGGTTAGTGGCACTAGGATTTCTCCTGGTCTCTTGAGTGAAGGATGGAGTCATGTACTTCTCCCAGCTCCAGCCAGGAGTTACCTCTAACAACTCTCATTACCTACGCCTGCTCATTACATTACTAGTACCTGTGACTCCACCTATTCGGGTCATTGAGTGACAAGAAGCGAAATATTTCAGAGAAAAATGGATCCTAAAAACCCCCAGACAATCTACATACATGTCTAATGTCCACAAAGCTTATTATTCCCTGTATATCTGGGAAGCCTTTAAATGGCTTCAGCTTCTCTGTCTGGACAATTTCTTCTGCCCCTTCCCAAGACAGTCCCGTTTCACTGTGCAATGAGCATTTAATCTTCCAAATTCCCAGTTGTGGTGAAACAGCTGTGCAATCTCAGGTTATTAGGAAAAAGTCATTATATTGCAATTGCCTTTGGTGAAAAACATTGCCTTGGAATCAGCAAGAAGGTGATGCTGGATCCCTAACTGCTGTGCAGCTTCTCGCTCCTTATTCCAACCGCACTCTGACCAGAGCCATACACTCTTCCTCTTGGAAAGCCCAGTAACTCATTTTAACTGTTCTGGGCTAACCCTGGCCCAGGCAGTCATTGTCTATTAGCACTCTTAAATGGCATAGCAAAACATACCCCACATTTTATTTAAAAGTCCATCTATTTTTGCAATCATTTTAAGCAAAGATATTTCATAAAAGCTCAACACACAGTGACCCTAGAAGCAGCACTAATTTTTTTTTTTTTTTTTTTTTTACACAGTAGATGTGCTATTTCTTATGTTGACAGGTCAGAACTTCTAATAGATATCATGGTTTTCCGCAGTTACCTCTAGACCTTTAGTGCAGAGCCGCCAATGTGTGACTAGTTTCTTTCTCTTGTCCTTTTTTCATGTTAATATAACTTACAGCTCCAGGGTCCAGACTTGGATGGCCCTTCTCCTTCCTCCAAACACACAACTGCAGTTGGAGCTCAAGGATGGTTGGCACACATCATGGTACGCAGAAACACATCATCAGTCTCTAAAAGTCCACACTCTGTTGCTCTCCTTCCTTCCTCCATATCTTATCTGGAGAAGTAGTTTCTGCATTACACAGGTTTGCCTCAGTGAATTGCTTACCAAAATGGTATCTTATCAAGGACTCCTAATGTGAGCAATACCCTTGACCTTCCTAGTCAGTTAAACTACTTTTAATTCCACGTTGTTTCTACCCAACAGAAGACTATTGCAATCTTACTAGTTATTCACTGTGACTGGTCCAAGGTGAACAACCAGCATCAAAGAAGTAAAAAGTAAAGATAATTTCTCATTTACTTCTGAGTCATAAAACACCTTATTCAACCTGTCCACCTACTACTTGACGTAACAACCTACACTAGAAAGCTTCACACTGCGGTCTGTGTAACCCATTTACTTTTGGTTGACCTTTTCCAGATGTTTCTTTATCTCAAACATCTCAGAATTTGTCTGAAGAATTTGCTGAGGCTGCACGACAACTTAAAAAAGAAGCTCCAAGAATCCAGTTTGGCAAAATTGATGTCACACATCAGCATGATTTGAGAAAAGAATTTAATATTCGAGAGTTTCCTACTGTGAAATTTTTTGTGGATGGCAGCAGGGAAGATCCCATAGACTGCAAAGGTAAAGTGTCTTATGCATTGGTAAGGTAATGGTATGTAATGACAGGGCGTATCTATCTCCTATGCCACTGAGAAGAAAAATATAGATGCTTAGACAAATATGCAACGTAGCAAACTGGTTTTGCCCATGGTTTTAAATATACAATTACCTCCGTATCAATACAAGAACTTGGATTTATATTAATCTTCAAAGTGTATAAGTCAATGTGCTTCTCTGTTTAGTTCACAGAGCCAAATTAATTGCTGGCATAATTCCACTGAGTACAGAGAATCAACTCAACAAGATGACTTACAATAAACATAAATAAATGAGTTACTCCAGACAAGAACTTGGGTCCCAAACCTGCTCCATTTTCTCTTCTAGTTCAATTCCCACAGGCAGCATGCCTGCAGAAACAGGCTGGAGCAATACCCTGTGCGTGTAACAACGAATTGTGAATTCACTAGATACCTTAACATACAGGTATACTTCTTAAACCAAAGGAACGATTTTTGCAATTTAGCCATCAGAGGGAGCTCATATGTGGCTCAGAAAAAACATGGAATAATTTGAAACCTTTTGCACAAAGTTATGAAGCAAAGATAACAATATTGGAATAGGACTGATGAGCAATCCTGGGAAATGCAGCCCTTACTAGAGTTCTTCTTTCACTGAAAATACATACAAGAAAGATATTTAAATTTTTTTTTGCCTAGAATTACAAACTTTTACAGAGTTGACAAAAATTGCATGACTTGGTCAAGCATCTGTTAGTGTACTCTGAGCAGATACAGTATTGTCACAAGTTTAATACAACCAATAAAAAAAGGGACCTAAAGTTTGCCTCCTGAGCCTGTACACAACCGAGTGCTCTGATTTTCCGATTTCTTTCATTGCTGAACCCCCTGTGGCTGCTGCTGAAAGCTGATCTTCTGTATTCTTAGTAACTTGCTCCTCCTTGCTATTGAATTTCTTACCAAGTCCCATCACTTAGAGTTGTGCAAACAGCATCTTCCACACAAATACCACTGAAAGTGTGATTTGCCACACTGAACTTTTATTAGAGGAGCTGACAAATGACAGCGAAAGCACCTACCTTCAGTTTCTGATTAAATCTATAACGTTGACAAGAAAACCTCTTTTAAACAGGTAAATCTATTTGACAGGTATCCTTGTGAGAACCAGTGAATACAGAATATTGCAACACAACACGCACACAGTCCCCTTTCAGCAGAGAGCTGCTATTAAAGACACACTTACTAGCAAGATGCAGGGAGTTAGGAAACCGGCTCCTGCTCTGCAATTTGTACAAGAGAGCACCAACCCCTCAGAGCACATGTACCACCAATAATGACTTAAATCACATTTTGTGGACTGGTAAATGCTTATGTACAACTACTAGTCATATCGCATATGACTTTTAAACAACTGAGAGATGGCAACTGAAAATGTGCAGTGACTACTCAATGACTTCTCATACAGAACTTGGTATATGCTCCATACCAGAAAAGAAATACAGACCTCGCTTGACTAAAAAAATTGACTCAAATATTTTATGGAAGTGGGAATTTTTGAACGGTTGTCCTGGCAACAGACATAGCATGAAAGCCAAATCTTAGGTAAAATCATCATTTACAGCTCCAAGGCCAGAACTTGGCCAGTAGAAACAAGCTACACAGGCTGCTTAAAGCAATCCCATAGAAAGATAAACCACATGAAAAATCTGCTGAGGGGTTGTATCACTGATATAAACTGCCAGACCTCAATTCTTAGACAGCAGAAGTCAAGCACTATGTGGCCACTAGATACTGCTCTGTGCTTTGCTCTGCAGCCTACACCCTCCAGAGCAGATGCCTGCCTGCTTCACCTTAAAAACCAGCATTTTAAACTAGTTGCAGTGCAGCCTGCTGCAAAGTGACTTGATAGCAGTAAAGTGGGCTGACTCAATTTTGATCTTGTCCTATTGCTAAAATGCACAGTACCAGGACTTGCATCTTTGATAATCCACTTGTACTGTACATCTTGACTCTAGCATTTCACAGCATTCAGACTTTTTCTTTGTCATACATAATTTTCATTAACCCTTTGCTGACTCTTGCTCTTGTCCAACAAGGATGTCATACTCGGAGATGAAAGGGCTGCTTTAGAGCTGAGATTTTCTTCTGAGACTCAATTTGTGGCTCCAACTCCTCCAAAAACATGATACCTAGAAAATATATTTTTTAAAGAGACTCAAGATTCCAAAAACTCCTGAAAGCTTGAAGAGAATTTACCAAATAAACAGGCTGACTGTAATCTCAGTAAAACGGGTAGCAGTAATTTGGAACCCAATAGATGGAACAATCCAGAATTAAAGGATAACTTTGACACTTCAGCTGTGTTTCTTATGTCTACACTGAATAGCAAAGCTGCAGCGCCGCAGAGGAATTTTAACATTGTGCCTATCAGATCCCTTCTGCAGCACCAAAGGAACAATTTTGACACCTAATTTAATAGAACAGACAGTTCAATAAAATCTGCAATTGGTTTGAAGTCATTTTGGATTAAACCTCAGGTCAATAGCTCTTCATAGCTTACACATGAAGTCTTGCAGAACTGGTTTTCTACTTGTCTGAATTTCCTTATCTCTATTCTCCGTATGTGTTTAAGCAGTTAATTGGACGTACAGCCATTTGCAGTGGTCCCATAAAACACAGTACTGATCCACTGTTGATCTTCCCGAGTCAGCGATACTTCAATAGTTACTAGCACCTGAGGTTGCATTTGGATGCCCCAAGCCCACTTTGAATCAGCTTTGACCTCAGTCCCAAGTAGCCCACGTCTATTTGTATTCAGCATCCTTCTGCATGTCCACTGCCTCTACCTCGATTGCACAGAAATTTCTGTCATCCATTTTGATGGGCATTTTAACTCTCTTTTCCTTCCACAGGAGTCAGACAGGCCTCAACCTTTATTACATGGGTGAAAAGAAGAACAGGACCTAGCACTGTTCTAATCAACTCAACTGATCAGGCTGAAGCCATCATAAATGCTGATGATTTGGCAGTGATTGGCTTTTTTAAGGTAATTCACTGAAAAACTCAAAAGGCTGGTTTCTGTCCCAGCTTTGGCATACGCTGCTTGCTATCACCACCAAATCCCACACATCCAAAAGACTTAGAACCCACCTGAAAAACTCAGGTCCTCAGTTTTCTCTGCATTTTTTAAAATTTCATTGTTTCTGTCTACTTTTTCACACTTCTAGATAAGCAGCCCAGGCAGAGCAAAGAACACCCCACATCACAGTACTCTTCCTGAATAGGTACCCAGGCACAGAGACCTACCACTCTGAGGGCAGCTTCTGAGAGCATGATGCTACTGGAGTCTCCTAACGCAGAAAGTTGTAATCTCTGCCCAGAATTGTAACCAGTCTAAAAATCTAGGGTTATCTGACCGCTGCACTTCTACTCAAATATGGTATAAAATTATAGACATGGATAGTTGCAGACTGTTCTGGTGAAGGAACGTTCCCTTCCTGCTTTAGGGCATAAAAAAGCAGTAAATTTTGACTAATACACTGGAGTGCCTTTTCCTCATCTTTCCAATTGATGATGTAAACAAGTTCAGTGACACTCGGGGGGCAGAGCACAGCTCCAGGAATACCATACTAACTGTGGTTGGCTCCTGCCAACTAAGAAATCTGCATGGAAAAGAAGTCATAAAATATTACACTGCTTATGATCCAACTCATGTAGTCTTTTCTCAAGCAAATTCCTACTAGTTTCCAGAGCAGAATAAGGTTCTTAGGATTTGAGGCTGAATGATACAGAACAACAATCGAATTGTGCAAAATAAATTTTAGCTGTCAAGGCATGCAGTCAGAAGACAGTAAAATAGGAATAGTTTTTTCCTGCTTTTTCAATGTGTCCTTGAAATCTTTAATATCTGAAATACCTTTAAAATCTGAAACATTTGTCAAGGATTTTCTCTAACTTCCGTTCTGGTATCTCTCTGCCCAGTTAAAAGCACCGTGTCTGGACTCATCCCTGAACTGATAAGGTCCCAAATGTGCTGGCTACAGTGGATAGCCCAAGTTTTATGGATGTGGAAAACAGGATTCATTAACAAAATACCCCATAGTAACAGAGCTGCTGAACACATACAGCATAACAGGATGAACTATGAAAACTCTCAGAATACCCAGAAGTTTGCCTTGCAGCAATCCACTTGCAGCCATTTATGAAGGAAGGCAGTTTTCCAGCAATGGGCCAGATTGAGAAGCCCTTGCTATCATCATGGTGCTGGAGAGTTCCCTGAACCATGCTGATAGCAGATGTTGCCCGCAGATGCGTTTGACTAGACTCTGTGATTTCACCCGGGGGCTGAAATGACAATAGATGAGAATGAGGTATGGCATGTCAGCAATTTAATGGGTGGAAGCCAACAAAACAATGTCCAAGTAAATGAAGACCTGTATTTGGCCTTCTATTAGTCACAGATTGCTCACAAATGTGAGTGCCAGGATGTGTTGGGAGGTCTCAGCATATAAATTACTGTTCATCTAGCATGAAATAACTGTCTGATTAAATCAAATCTGGAAACACTGTTGCCTTTCATCATGCTTATTCACTGTTGGTTTGAGGGTGGACAGCACAGTGACTATTTGACAGCTGTGCAAGTCAAGGTCCCTGCTTTGAAGAGCACTCAGTCAGAGCACCAAACACATCAGCCAGGTCCTCTTGCAAGCAGAGACCCTGCCCTCTAATCCATCACACACTACTGGCTGTGCAGACAAGCTATAGGCAGGGGAGCAGCAGTTGGCATGATCCTTCCCGACCTGGAGAAGGCCTGCAGAGTGTGGAAATGCCAGGGAAGTGCAGGGCAGACGAGATTAGTGGAGGAAGGCATCAGGGACCACGCATCATCCATACTGACCCAGGCCAGCTGATACTAGCTGGAAAGGTGAATGGACTAGCAGTGTCACAGCACTCCTCAGATCTCCCCTGTTGTGAAGATGTCTTGGAGGTAATCATGGCAAATTATACCTACTTTACAATTACACTCTCCTCTCTACCTCACAAGTCTTTAGGGCCCTGCCTCACCTGTAGCTCTCACTCCTACCTGTCCTAGCAGGATGCAGGAGAGCATCTTAACAAATATTCTTTCTGGATCTAGGAACTCGACAATGACAGTGTGGAAGTCTTCTGTGAGACAGCAAGAGATGTGCCAGAGATGCCTTTTGGAATGACAGTCAGCAAGGACGTTCACGCTAACTACGGCATCCAAAAGAAGACTCTTGTGGTGTTTAAGAAGGTAGGAGTACAGAAGCCTTGCAGGCAAGGTGCAGTAAGCTGCCATGGCAGCTTTGGGATATGGAAAGGCAATCTGGGAATTTTTCAGGTTAACTAGTTGAAATTCAAACAGCTTAACACAAAAAATATTGCATTCACAGACAAGAGAGACGAGTAGGAGGCAAACAGCAACCTTTCAATAACTCATATTTTCAATCTGGCTGCCTACATTCAGGCTCCTAATTTATACTTAAGGATCTGGATAAAACAGCTTTATTGTCCAACACGTGCTGCCAGGTTCAGTGAGTTTCACAGACATTCACCTCTTTTTCTTTGTGTTGCTTTTGGCCAGGAATCTTCTTTTCTTCCAAACCACAACAGAAGTGGCCAACAATAAGAATAAAACTACACAGAAGTAGTGGCAACATTTAGACTATGAAGTGTCAGCCCAAGGACACTCTGAGCGAGTTTATGTCACAAATAGTGTATACAGATACAGAAAAGATCTTTCAGTATGTTAAAATTACTGAGAAAATTAAAACTGTCAGCTGTACCTTGAATTTTAGCTATAATCTTGTTCTGTAACCTAGTGGTGACATTTATTTTACAAGTTATGGAATTTCAGTTACTGAGGATCATAAAACAGCAAAGCTGAGAACAACATTTTAGAGTAAAGACAGTCTTTTTGCTACTACTGTTGATAAGGCCAACAACCTCACAAACTTCACTATTTGTCCAAGGGAAAACCTGTGCATAATGAAGTGCTTGAAGATGGCAGAAAAAACAAATTGGATCTAACGAGGCTAATCAAAACCTTTACCTTGGATTTGGTCACTGAATATAATCTTGAGGTATGTGTTGCATATGAGGTATGTGTTATGATCTTGAGGTATTTCACTGCATTAACAAAAGCCACAGGAGAAAGACAGGAACCCATGCAGAAAGAGACCTTAGTGTTTGCTTGTTTGACTAGGCCAGTGCTAAACATATCTAGAAACACCAGCAAAACCCAACAGGCAGCTCTTGGTCTAATCCAGGCCAAAGGATGCACAGCTGGCCAAACGGTGAACTTGCCTGAACATGCAAACACCTCCCTCCTGTGGAGCCAACGTAAAGGCTTGGGCTGCTTCTGCGGCATCCAGGTGGGGTGGGAGAATGGAAGGTCAGACTCTAATCCAGGGTCCAGCCCTTGCACTCCCATGCAGCAACCAGGTCCTCTGGGCCAAGACAAAGCAGAAAGAAACCGGCAATAATTGTTGCTAGTGCAAGTAGGAAAGGAAGGACATGGAAATCCTTGCTTGCCTAGGGAATACTCCATTACCTCTGATCATGGGGTAGCATGAGAAAAAGGGCAGCTCTGTGGAGGGAAGGAGATGTAAGCTGTTGATGCCACCCAGAAGTGAAGGAAGTACCTCAACCAGGTCTAGCTCCTGCAATTGCTGCAGTTTTGCCTCCCTGGGTAACATCACCTTTTACTTTCAGCACATCTTTAGCACTAATTCTTCAGTGTGTATTATAGAGGAGGTCAGACTGGAAGATCACAACAGTCCCTTCTGACTGTAAAAATCTATGAATAACAATGAGATTTTTTGCTCAGAGAACACTCAGCACCTGCCACTTCTCACTTTATCTTCTTTAAAACAATGAAAAAAAAATGCAATGGTTATGGAAATGATTAGGAACTGAGTCTTAAAAAGCAAAAATTGCAATGGCAAAACTGAATGATACTGATACGCTGAGCCTCTGATTCACTGTTTAACTTACAAAGACTGGAACAGATGTTGAGTCTTTTGTTTCCCAGACATCTGTGAAGATTTTTGATGTCCCTGTTGAAAATCACATCCTGCTGTTCACCCCAACGAACTCGGAGACATTCAATGAGATTTATGAAAACTACAAGTCTGCTGCTGCAGAATTTAGAGGAAAGGTTTGTAACGCTGAGTCCTGCTTTGCAACTATGAATGCCCAAAGATCAATGGAAAAAAACCACACACCAACATTACTGGTAAAAGTACACTGTCAGTCCACCTTTCAAGTGTACCAAACCATTTAAAACCAGTTTCAGTAACTATTCTTTGAATTTGTTGCAGACACAAGCTGAAAATAAACTTCACTTGAAAATGATTCTTAAAAAAAAAAAAAAAAAAAAAAATCACACAAACCAACACTAATTCCAGCTGCTCCCAATAAACACTTTACAAATATGATTTTCTAGGAGCAATGTCCAACCAAGGACAGTTTTAGCAAGGTTCTGACAATTTCTGCCACCATCAGGAAATGCCATGAGGGTTTCAGAGTATTGCCTGAGCCAAGAGCTAGAACCAGCTACAAAACCCAAAACCACTGCAAGGCATTGCATAGCTTTGCTTGCAGCACATGTGTTTGTATGTATATAAACATGTACAGGCAGACATACACAGAAGTATTTCAGTTTTCCATCGTCAATCATTGTGGTGCTACTCCTGCTCCAAGTACTTGAGACCTACTAAAGAATGGCAAATAATTTTGTAATAGAATATGATACATTAGCATTGGTAAAGACATACAGATTATGGGTGTTTCAGCTCTTATGTTCTGGTAATTTAGAAGTATTATTAAAATAGGTGATAGCAAACCACTGCGAAAGGACAGAGGGAAAAGCTCCATTCGTTTTGACTGCTTTAGCATTTGTTATTATCTAGGACCAAGGTAAGATGAAGTCCACAGAGCTGCTGGTTTTTGGACTGAGACTAAAAAATGGTTCTACGCTATTCCTTAAATTTAAGGTTAAATCCTAATCCCCTGCCAAGCTCCATTTGTCTAAAATGGCTAAATCAAGCTGGAAGACTCAACCAGATGCATGATTCTCTCTTCATTGTCAGATAATGTTTGTCCTGGTGGATACTAAAGAAACAAGGAATGGACGAATTTTTGAGTATTTTCGCATCAGGGAGGTTGATGTTCCTGCTGTGAGAATCCTAAATCTGACAAGCAATGCAAAGTATAAAATGCCTGCAGACGAGGTGACTGTGAAGAACCTAAAAGAATTTTGCCAGAGCTATCTAAATGGAAAAGCAAAGGTATGTCCGTTACTAATGAGACACCTCTCTATTGCACCAGCTAAAATATGAACTAATTTGCAAAACATCCCCTTTTTCAATTAGAACAGTATGCTGTTCTGATCATCAGTTTATTAATTTGCTCTTACTCTAATGCATCCATCTACAGTTGTTTGACAGAGCACTCCTCCGTATTTAACAACTGAGATGGCCTACAAAGCTCTACAGTCCTCCTATGTAAAATCTGGATAAATCATTTATTACCCAATATTTCAGCTGATTTCAGCTAATATATTTTAGTTGTTTAAAAATTCCTTATGCCTCAATCTTTCCAGTACTATAATGGAGATATTTCAATTCCTTTATTTGGGTAAGAAGTAAATAATGATTACAATGCATTCTGAGGTTACAGAGAAGTCCAGTAAATAGAAAACTGAGTGTTTCATTGACAAATAAGATTTGGTATTTGTTGTAAGCAAGTTCAGCAGAATGAATTTTCAGAGAGAGGAACATTCCCAATGGTAAATACAGTATTTGTTGTCATACTGAGGCATCAACTTCCACACATGAAAAATACATGAAAATGTTTTGTGTATTCAGTGCTCTTAAAGGTGATTTTCTTTTGTTTCTATCACAAGGTGAAAAGATGAAGTAGTTAGTCTGATAGCAGGCAGAATTTAAGCAATTCAAGTAGTAAATCCTGATTTCAGTGTTGGAAGGGGGCAGGACACTATAGGTAGGGATGTCCCCTTTTGTCCACCACGAGCTGGTCGAGTGGCACACTCCCACCAGAGAAGAGCTTCCATCGGGAATGTGTGCCTTTCTACTACTGCGCTGTGGTGTGAAAGAAAATAAATGGCCAGCTAACATACTGTAAATTGTAGAGTCATGTGGGGTCTGTGATTGTGGTGAAGGCAGAGATTTAAGCAGCAATGCACACCTTCTTGTGTGTTTTACATCACTTTTGAGAGCCCACAACAGGTAGGCTTTTCAGCAGTCTTGCTTCTGAACACTGAGCAACAAGAATTCATGAGGGTGAATGCAAACGTGTTCCCAAGGGTCATTTTCAGACAATCTAGTACAGAGTCTGTATTCAAGAGAGGGACAAGTAATTCCGACTACCAACTATGCAGAGGTGCACCCAGCTCCCTGCTGAAAGGGAGAGCAGGTGGTAGCACAGGAAGGCTGACTAGGAAGGCTGACTAGGATATAGAGATATCAAATAACCCACAGTAATAGCGCACATTAGGTAGAGAAGTGTCCCATTGATCGCACATTACCTTGAACTGGAGCACAGTTTCTCAATGCTCCCTGCACTTTCACAGCAGTGTTTCTGTTTCTGATTAGCTACATCTCTCTAGTGAAGAAATTCCAGAGGACTGGGACAAGACGCCTGTCAAAGTGCTTGTTGGGAAGAATTTCAACAGGATTGTCTTCAATAAGACCATGACTGTGTTTGTTATGTTTTGTAAGTGTTATTGTTGTATTCAGATTTTAAGATGTTGTAACATGATCAATCAGAAGTGAAAAACAAAAGCTCATGTTTAGATACTAATCTTTGCACCTTACAGAAGCTGAGCTTAATGAATTTTTGTTGTCTGATAAAAGCATTGAAGAAAAATTTGTGTCATGTATATGGAAACACTGATACTTTTGCTGACCTTGGGTTGCACTGAATAACACTGAATCCCTTAAGTAAATATTTGTATCAGATCTCAGTGTTGAAAGACAAAGTGACACTAGAACCTCATGTTGTACAATGGAACACTACAGCGGGCTGAACAGCATGAGTCAGGCTGTCTTCTGGGGACAGAGGGAGAGCGAAGTGAGGTTGTCTGGCTATAATGCTCTAGGATTAAATCCCAGAGAGGAATTGTTTAGCAAATTGTAACTCCTTTTTTACCTCTGTCTACAAGGGAAGTGGCTTTCCTGCTTAATACTCGCCAGCAAGACACCACTGCCTATCCCTGTACCAACGAGCAAGGATTAGTTTGTGCCTTAGTTTCTTCCGTAGAGTAGAGCAGACATGCAGCATTAAAACAGACAACTAGCTGTACTGCCCTGAATTGCAGAAATTCTTAAAGATAGCACATTCTTGCAGCCCTCCTTGTTGGCTGCAGCCATTTCACTCACACAAGTCATATTAACATTTCAGTACTATAAACAAACTGATCTAAGCAGGAATTGAACCAAGTCCTCTGGAAATGAAAGGCCGGTAAATGGGATGTAATATAGTCAGGAAAGTACACTAGAAATTGTAATTCCATCAAAACTGAGTATGAGCATTGCTCTCATGGCTGAAGGATTGTGACCACATTGTATGCTATTTAAGGAGATACTGGTTCCCAGCCGTTTGCCTTTTTGCTAACCTTCACAAAAGCACTGCTCAGAGTCAAAACACCGCCATACCTCAACCTCCTCCTTTCAGTGTAAATACAGCATAGTTTATGAACTTAGATGGTTTTAGTACACAGAAAGCATTTTGTGCTTCTGGCAAGCATTTCACCACGGGAATGATGCAAGACTGACTTGGGTTGCATTGGTTATCTGGCACGCGTCTCCAGCAAAGTCATATGACAAGTGTGTGTCTTTGTTACAGTCATAAAAGGCTAAAAAAGCTAAAGCAGCACTGTTATCAGAAATGCATTAGTGAACAGCTAGTTATCACTACATGAAAACTCATTAAATTCATGACGGGTGAATGCTTTCAAGTAGAGACTGACCACAACTGAAATCCCTAACTCTGGTAACTTTAAGGGCTAAACAGGTCCCAGTGATTGCATCAGCACATGCTCTTCTGCCAGATTGTATCCTACTTTTATTTTTAAACTTGCAGATGCCCCTTGGTCCTATGACTGCAGAAAACTTCTGCCAATCTGGGATAAGCTAGGAGAGCAATATGAAAGTCGCGAAGACATAATCATTGCAAAGATAGATGTCACGGCAAACGACATCCTATCTGTTGAATTAGATCGCTACCCATTCTTCAGACTCTTTCCTGCTGGACCAGATTACCAGGTGAGAAGCTGTTGGTGAAGAATGTGGACACACAGCTGTACACTGAGGGAGTTTATGTGTGTGTGTTTGTACGTGTGCTTGTGTCACGGTGAGAGGGGAGTCCGTTAAAGTGGTCCTTTAGTCCTTATCTACTCAACATTGGATTTATTGCTGTCAAGAACCTGAATTAGAGGAGAAACACTTACTTCTGTTGTCTTCGATGTGTCAGGCTGTGGCATGTATCATTTACTGACTGAGACCTACAAGTCATTACAGCCCTACATTCTGCTGTTTAACAACCTGCAGTCTGAATGCTGGGTTCCAGCAACAGCCTCAACTCAGAGTAATTTACAGGTACCTCCTAATCATTGCAGTGCCTTTTTTTACTTCAAACCATGACAAGAAATTTACTGTCACAGAACTACCCTGTGCCAGTTGTCTATGGAGCCGGTACGACTCTAGCCTTTAAGATGCCAGTACCACTCTATATTCTCTACACTTTCATAAAGCCCAAATCCCAAAACTTTCTTCTATACACTTATGCCATAATTTTACTTCATTCCAGTATCACAGCCTCAATTGGGAATAAATATTTGTTGTCAAGACCACTGATCTTTACATATGTCATCTAATGCATCAGCTATGTTACAAAATAATCAGAAAATGCTGCTGAAAGGAGGCAAAGAAAAATAAAGTTACATTCCTCCATCTGTGTAGATAATCTAATAAAAAAGAAAATATCTCCACAGCGAAAAAATTTTAAATTCTAAGATACTGTTATAATTAAGATATTACTAAGCTTTTCATTTTGCTTCTTAGACCTAAACTTAAATTAAATTTTAAGACATTTACCCATGTCCTCATTTAATCTTTGAGGGAGAGATTTTTCACTCCGATGTGCATGCACAGCTTCTAATGAATTGAACTGCAGTCCTGCACACTCACACTGTGTTTAGTCTTTATGCAGAAAAGCAAAAACCCATGAAACGCTCATAATAAATGTGAGTTTCTCAAAAAATATCAGTAACAAGTTTAATTAACTATTAAGGGATTGTTTCATACTTACAAACACCCCAAAATTAAAGAGTTTTTGAAATCTCGAGTTCTTTCTTGTGCACCATGTTTTTATACTAGTTCCCCTGTACTTGACTACCAGTGCAGGTGTCCTGTAGATGTCTGCAGTCTTGCAGACCCAAGCGTTCTGGCCTTCTTTCTTACAGCACTGTATGAACAGCTGGCCACAGACATCTCTACCTGCTACAGGCAATCATAAATGATCTGAGACACACTCAAGCCATTAAGAGAGTCACTGCAACAGCTCTCAGTCATTTCCTACCCAACCAGCAGTTGTATAGGGAATTCTCCCATGTATACTTCTCCTTTTCTAGAAGTTAACCAAAGTCAGAGCACAGGATACAAATGTAATACCACACCGTGCCAAGCCTCAGAGTATCTACTGCGTTTTTCACTGCATAGGCACTGCTCCAAAATTACAATCCCTACTCCCTTATTCTGGCCATATAAAGAATAACAGAAGGGGCTTGGAGCCTAAGAGAAACTGTTACGTTCAGAATGAAGAAAAAGAGGAACAGAAATACATACAGCCCACAAGCAACATCTAATGCAACCTTGATTTCACATGGACATCCTTTCTAGTGTTATTTTGCTAGTGTTAGAAACACAAACACATAGGCTTTCCCACTACCTCTACAGATCCTTTGCATTGTTTAAGGACTAAGGATGAACTGAACACTTGCATAGAAGCAGAAGGAACTCCAGAGAGGAAATAACTATCAGAAGACTCCAGAAACACATGTAGAAATGTCAGAACCTGCTCCTAATAAACCAAGGAAGATGTGGCTAACATAACATGACCCAAAGCTGTTTTCTAGAACTAGATTGTCATGTTCTCTGGCCACCACAAACACCCTTACAACCCCTCAAAGGCAAAGCCATGGGCAAAACATGTTTCTGTGCAGTCCCTTCCAAGCACTCTCACCTGATGAGATCATATTAGATGCTATCCTTCTCTGAACAGAAGTATTTGCTAGGTGTCCAGGCTATAAACTGTCTTCTTTCCAGTCCAGAAAGAGACTGTCACTCTTTAGGCTGTTTAGGAACAGGTTCAGCTTCTCCTGAAGTTAATGACAAGTTACCCTCTTACATTCAGTGGATGCAAAACTGAATGCTTGACAACATTTTAAATCAGGAGCCACTTCAGATTAACTGGAGTTAAGTGGAGTTGGAGGCATTAAGACACCTAGATCTATAGCTAGATGGGCGTTTTTAAGCATGTGCCCAGTTTTCCAAAGCACCGACTGACTGTTTCTAAGCTGGGGAACAGTTATAGCCAGAGCTAAAGGAACAAGAGAGTGAACCTTATGAATTATGTGGAGGAGGGAGTGACCAGGCATCATTTGAGCTCCATCTGTGAAGCTGATGAACAACTCATCCGCTGCATCACCCACTCCAAATTTAAGAGAAAAACATGCAGCCTTTCAGATGGATTTAAGATGATTCCATTTGTTTCTATGGATTAAATGAAGAAAAATAACTTTTACATACTCTTATGCACTGATTACTCTCATGAGAACTGTTGAAACATATCCTCAGTAACGAGTGCGGGGGTCAGCTGCTTCTCCGGCTTTACAGGTCTTTGGGCTCTTGAGAAATTGCTGTTCTAGCCATCACCAGAGTCCATAAAAATCAAGACTTATCTGAGAATATTAATTGCCTCTGGAGTAATCAAATAATTTCTCAAGAAACTTAAGCTTGCAAACATAAAAAAAATAACTTCAAGGCTTCTGTACTTTCTATTACAATAGAATACCTTACTGATCGGAAACACCAAACCTGTGTACACGTTCAGTGCACTCACCAGAGAATGGAGATGTTTTGTTTACAGACCTTCAAACTCAGATCAGGCATAAGAGTCACTAGTCTAAGGAACACAGTATTATTGGTCTTGGAGGGAGTAAGTGAACATAACCCAGGTGAGAATAGGTCTCTGCCTATTTATAAATACACTCAGGTAACAGAAGACCATTCCCAGTGTCATGCATATGAGCTTCTACAACTTCTTTGTAAAAAAATTCGTGCAAGATCCTTTTGTACTTCCTGACAGCAAAGGTATTTGGGGGGGATTTTTAAAATACCGTACAGTGCCCAGACTTACTCAGAGAATTTTAAAGTTCTGAAGTGAAAGTGCTTCTTCCATTAAACTTTCTCAGAAGAAAATCCTCAGTAAACCCCCAACTTAAGGTGAAGCATAAGAAAATTAATGACACTGCTCATCTTCCTCCTGTTCAAGCTGTGCAACACTCGTACTTCTGGATTATGTATTTCAAAACTTTTTCAGAAATTTTATTTCCATCAAAATCTTCAGACAGCTTTGAATATCACAGCTGGACCCTTAAAAGAATCTGCTCTTCAAAATATCTTTCAAATGTTTCTTGTTAAACACAGAAAGGACACTGATGTCAGTAATTAGCAGGATCCCAGACTGGTGCTATACAATAATGGTTATGGTTTTTATACAAATACTTCTCTTAGGGATGTACATCTATCTCTTCTTTAGACTGGAGTTTTAGATGACATTGGAACTTGCTCTGCCTCTGCTGTCGCTTTCTGAACTGAGCACAAAAGTCTAGAGTTTGGTCAGTTTAAAGAACTGAGATCCTCCAGCTGATTATGCTGTTACTTCCAGCATTTCGTGTACAGAGCAAGATACTTAAACCTTAAAACTCTTTCCAGGAGGTGGCCTATGCTGGGGAACATACCTTGGAGGCATTTTCTGAATTCTTAGAAGAACAAAGCAAGACAAAAGCAGAACGAGGAGAGAAGGTAGGCATTTGATCCAGCCACTAACTGATCTGCTCATGGCATGCTCACACCTTGTATAGGCACACCTGAACTGCCCACAGCCCAGCCACACACATGGGCTTCAGCCACGGCTCGCTGGCAATTCTAACCAGATCCTAGCTGGTTTCAAACTGACTAGCTCGACATGACCATGCTAGCTGCGGTCATATACCACTGCCTGTCAGGCACACACCCACTTGCATCCTTGTTTTCATCATAGAAAACCCTATTCTCCCACTGCTCGTGGTATCACTGACTACTAGAGTGTTAATGTAGCGACTAAGTACTGCACAGCAGAAAGGAACCTGCAACTCAACAGGTGTGAGCAAAACTTTGTCAGCATTTTAGCTAGAAAAAAGCAGCCCAGCTAAGTCTGTTTCAGTCATAGCTGCAGTGATTCAAATACTGCCCCCCTCATCCTGCTACATTCCGTGCAGGTTCTCTTTTTCACAAGGCAAGGGCACAACTGAGAGCAGACATTGTCCTGTCTCTTGGTGACCTGGTTATGATTATTGTCTCATTCCTCAACTCTTTCTCCTTCACTGTAAATCAGACCAGATAAGTATTAGCTGTCATAGATCACCCTGTTATTTAACCCCAGACACCTCATTGCAAAAAGAAACACTGTGAGTGAAAAATGTGACCAAGCTCCACACAGACAGCTCCAAGCAACAGAAAAAAAACCTGTCCACCCAGTATGAGAATCATGGGCCCATTCTGCCTGGAAGGGAAGTAGATCCACAGGGTAGCAAGTTATCACTAACACTTTTTTTTCAACTAGTAGGGAAACTGTTTGTGGGTAGAGAAACAGTTTTGAGTTTTCAGACTTATTTCCACAAGAGGCTTTGAGTTGCTCCTGAATTCACTGCTCAAATAGGTGGTTACGGTTGGAGAGAGATGACTAAACTAATACTGGATAGAGAGGTCTGTAATGAAGGAGTGTCTGGCTCTGTCTCACGTTCTTTAGTGATGTGTTTGAAGCAGATTTGTTAAATATTAGCTATGTATATTCTGTCATCTCTTCTTTGTTAAAGAATATGTAAAAAAAGTCACTTTAGGAAGACCATTCAAAAACACGCTCTGGGTACCACAAGGAGTAAGTAATTGGCACTTGCTCATCTGTTCACATCCCCTGTCCTGACCTGACACCCACCAAATTTTCCCAGAAGACTGCAGTGTCAGACTGTTTGCAGGACAGGGCTTGATGTTAACTCCCTGTTGGATTAACTCTTCATCCTCACCTCAGGGCATTCACACACACACAAACAAGATAAATAAGACGGTAGTTTCTTTTGAGCTTGCCTAGGAAAGACTGTCTTGTGCCCATCAGCTTAGCAAGAATGGTTTTCCCAGTTCTTATCAAACCTTCACACAAAGCCTCATCTAAGCTTTGCCATAAACCAGTGTAAAGGTTTAAAAACTACACACATTTTAGCAACATCTGCACTACTCCTGACTGCATTAACAAGTACTCAAATTCCTTGGTGGAAAAGATGAAAATCTGCGTTTCATATCACCTTAAAAAATTTTTGGAAGTAAAGAATTACTATTGCAATTCTCTTTGTGAACAGTAGTAATAAGCAGCTTTGCTCTTGCATTTTGGTTTTTTTAAAGGATCCTTCAGGAGGAATCAAAGAGGATCTCAGCCAAAAAGAGACTGAAATAAAAGAGAAAGGAGAACTTTAATAGTACAGACAAAGAGCAAAATTCTGAAGATTGTGGGGAATCCTTCCTGGAAGGAACTCACTGGAAGAATCAATCATCTCAACTGAACACAGAGCTAGATCAAAAAAATAAAAGAATTCAGTATCAATGGCTCATTATGTGTGACCTCTTTTCTGAATCCAATTTAACTCAGTTTTACTGGCATCAGTTGTCATGGGTTCTTAAAATATTGTCAATTTTGCTTAAAAAACGTCTTTTTTATCAATAAAACTGCTCTCACTTCAAAAGGCATGTGTGTCATGGCAAATTGATCAAGATATAAAACTATTCTTTCTGAACAAAACCTGCAACAGGTTTGCAACCAGTTGATCTCCAATTTACCCTAAGACAGCCCTATTGTTTCCAAGGGAGAGTAACTGCTCCCAGAAGGAGGGGACTAATATTGCAAAGAGCATTCTTATAGTGATCTTCAAAAGAAGGAATTGAAGCTAGGGACTATGCCCAAAGGGGCACCAAGGGGCAGTTCGTGGTTTTTTTTATTATCAAGCAGTGGAAAAGCAGAAATCAAGATATAATTTAATTCCAGTAAGAAAAATATCATAACTAATATACAAAGTCACAGATATGATTCACATTTTAGTTAATTTAGGTCCCCATGCCACCCCACACATGTTATAAGAGTGCAGCTAGTGAAACTGCTGGACAATAGTAATTTCTTCCTGCAAGGGCTACATAAAGCAGAAATAATTCTGAAAATTTGAAACTTTTTTTTTTTACAGAAGTAGAGAAGATATTTTATTAATATTTCATTTCAAAAGCAGGTTTCCAAAGTTTTTTTTCCCCCAATGTGTTAATGCTAATAAGTTATTGTCCTGTGTAAGCAGAGGAAAAAGGTGAAAACTTAGAAAATGAAGGAACAGCCATTTGAATGGCAGGGGAATTAATCACTGCAGTGAACAATGCAGAACAGAAAGAAGGGAGGAGATCTCCTAACTCTTACCTGTTATGCAAGTCAACAAGAGACAGAAAATTTTCAAGTACTGGACCTCTTACATTTTACAGTTATTTGCTAAAAAGTGCAGTTCATGACAGATGGCTTGTTTGCTATCAGGCTGCAATGTGTAATAAATGCCTGCACTTAGAAACTTAAGATGAAATACTAACTCCTCTTTACTTCTTCCTGCAAACAAATAGCACTCAACATGCAACACGCTCACCTCATGAGGCCATCAGTTGGCCTTCATTGATGAGGAGTTAACAAGATGACACAGCAAGTAAAACAGTTTATGCCAATACTTCCTGGGTACTGTTTAAGCTCTGCTGGGGCTAATGTTCATTGGGACTGCAATTAAATCCTCTTAATGGAAGAGGATTCTTGTGGAAACACGTTCAGCGCTAGATCACCATTCCTAACACAGCCTGCCTGGATTTTGTAGGTCTTGGACCTAGTTCCTTGAGCAGTTTACTTAGACTACCTGAAATTGTTAACAGGCCCCACACATTTATTCAGGTTTCTGCCAGCTGCAGCTCCCTCCTCTATCCCAGCAGCATCACCTACAAGTGGAAAAGGAGCTTAAAGCTACATATGGAAACTATCTTCAAAGTCACGATGACAGATTTGAGAGACGCAGCCCACTTCGACACTTGTAATTGTGAACCACAGCTGAGTTATTATTATTTATACAAAAATCCTTCTTTGGAGATGCCAAGTAAAGTTTAATTCTCGAGGTTTTAGGATAGAGTGAATTTTTGATAGAATTGCAATACAGCGCAAGTCAAATCAAAGTCTCACTTGGTGGCAAGAGGAAAACACGGGATTCCAGATACCAGGTGCTGGTTTTAAAGAGATCAGCGTAAGCCTGCTGTGGGTAGAAACTCCCACTCCAGCTGGACAGTGTGGGATGCAGTTAAGAGCAAGAGTTTCTCAGCACCCTTGTTAAAAGGACTTTATAAATATGACACAGAAACAGTGACTTGTCTATTCAACCACTGAAGTATGCCAAAACTGCTTCTCTTACATGCAACTGAAGAAGTCAATTCTACTTTGGACATCAAACATGAGTTCCCTGGGACACTGCCAGAAAGGCCTTGCTCAAAGTAAACCTGATCACTGCTGGATGCTGGGTTTCATTTAACTTTTATTTAACATTGGGTATTCATTAACAAATAGAAGCCCTCCTCTGATATCCTGGGAGATCAGATTAGAAAGAGAATGAGATGAACTGAACCCAAAAGAGAGGGCAAGTGTCAGCATGCCTTCCCTTTGCTGCTTGCAACATGATGAAATTTGAATGGCAAGCAGTGCCACCAATATATTCTGAACAACTATTAAACACAGAAGCTGAAATCTTTTAATTAGTTTCCTCACAGAAAAATAGAGCAAGCAATGTTCAGCATGACTCTGCATCTGGCAGATGGGTTTTCATTCAAGATAATGAAAAAAATTAATTTTCACTGCACCGACCCACTGTATACAAGGCTCAATCCTGAAACGGCTATCTAGCCTATTATAAGGTGCAAGATTACATATTAATGAAAACATGTGCCATCTCAGCAAGTGATGTTCTCATTTCTATTCCAGTCACTCTCGGATGTTGTGTCAAGACAAGGGGCCCAGTGCAGATTCACATGCCATGCCCTGATACATGATAAGAGTTGCAAATCTACTCTATAAAGCATCTGGTAATAGCCTGCCTGAAAGGCAAGTCTTCCTGTGGTCGAAAGTCTGCCTCGTTACTGGCTGGGTTGGGTTCCTCCAACCCTTGACCATGGCAGGATGTGCACTCTGTGCCAGGCAAGTGACATTGTGCACTGTCATTTTCCCTCTGACCCAAGTCAGATCCAGAAGATTTCCCTGGGAAAAAAATTCAAGTGTTTTAACCAGATTCAGATAACCCACTACCAGCTCACTTCCCCATTGTGCCAATTTATGTCAGTTAAATAAACAAAACTCATTAACACTCTCTGTAGTGGCTCCTCAACTACAAGTAGAATTGAGCCCTAAATGTCTGATATGGAGTCACTTCCTCAAACTTTGCTAAGTCAAACACTTCTTTTATTTAAATCTAAACATGAAGTAAATCTGTTTAATTTTACAGAATATAACAACTGTGTTCAGACATTCTAAAAATTATTTAAATCCATAAAAAAATTTAAATCAGTGTTTATTAGCCAAATTTGTTCCTGTAAATGAATACCAATATTCTGAATGCACTAATATCACTGGGGATTAATCATACGAAAAACCTCCCCATGCACACAAATAGTCCCTATCAATTAAGATTGACAGGGCTAAGCAAAGAGATATCAATGTGCACCAGCTGTGGAGCTGGTTTAATCTGCAGTGTCGAGATGGTTTGGTTGGTAATAAGGAGCACTGGAAGCAATACTCCCAGCTAGGAATCTCATTTATAAAAGAATTCACACACAAAATGTGAAGCATAGCAAAGTTTAATACAAAAAAGGGGGTAAACCTGAACCATCCCCAAGAAATGCTGACTTGTTTTTTACTAAATGGCAGCCTATTCTGCCTTAAAATACCAGCTTTGAGCACCTTGCAGATAGCAATTCATCTCATTCAGTTCCTTTCTTAAATCCTGAGGAAGAAAAACATGGTTCAGAATTGATAATAATTCATAAATGCTCAGATGCACAGGAAAAATAATCAATCCGAAAGAGAAATGCAATAATTCTTTTCATCTTTACAACAGCTTCATCCTAGCTTACCTTCCCTGGAATTACTCTCAGCTGGCATCAGCATGAGGACAGAAACAGAACCACAATAGATTAAAGAGATTAATACAAATGCACAACAATTGCATTGACTGTTCAAAAAATCCTCATGTGTGGAATAGGCATAACTGGAATAACCAAAAGGTCTGGCTTGCAGGTCAGAAGTTTGGGTTTGTGGGGTGTATATATATATGCCCTATATGCTTGAAAACTGATGGGATAGCCAGAGGGAGGTGTCTAAATCCAGCATTTCAGGCATTTAATTCAAAGACTTGGACTGTCAAGCATCACGTTAGGAAGCTTTTCTCTCTGTCCTGCTTTTCTCTCACAGTCACTCCTGGTAGCAAAGTGAGAGGAGTTAACTCCAAGACCACAATTCTACAAAGAAATATTAATGAAAAGGAACAATTTACACTTTAATAAAAACATGCTATTCTGTTAACTCAAGTGGAGTTTGGCTGATAGAAATGACTCAGTTCAGATGTTTGAAAACCATGCTTGGTATAATCAACTGTGACAGGAAGTTGTGTTCAATTAAAACTTTGATCTGGGAAATGCTTTAAATCCATCTGTCCCCCTGGGCCATGCTATTGTGCCTGTGAATCAAGAGTCCCTTGCAAGCTGACAGTCAAGTCTTGTCCAGTTCAGAGGGCTTCCAGGTGGATTTCACCGCTTACACTTCTTACTTTCTTCACTGCATTTGGGAACTACCATGACTGAAAGGCCAAGCCTAATTCAACTTTGTCATTAGTCTTCGAAGTCTCTGTTTCTCATGGTGCAGTACTGGATTCAAGAGGAACACGCATTGCCCAAGGTGCCCTCAGCTTCCAGTTTCTGAGACTGACCTTTGGAAATATTTGCTTTATATAAAACATTGACAGATGTGAAGCTGTGCCAGCCCTGCTGCCTCCACCCCTCTTACTGCTAAACAAACATGCAGTGGCTGCCTTTTCACCAGAGCCCACTAGCTACACTACACTGGGTCCTGGGTGGGCAATCTACCGAACAGCAACCCTCACCATTCACACACCAGATCTGTATCAGCACTTTGCACCAAGCCATGAACACAAACAGCTCAGTAATTGTTTTCTCCCCCTCCCCAGCAAGTAACACCTTGCTGCATTTCATTTGAGCTCTCCTGGGCAAATGCGTGTAACCAACCACTGCAACCAGTGAATAATAAATATTAATACAGCATTTAATTGGATTATCATTGAAAAGCACTTTCACCAGCACAGCTGGCAAGAGCCCCCTTGAACAAATGCTGTCTGCTTGCCAAGTACGACACAGGTAGAATCATAATTAGTCAGCAGAGGCTAGGGACCATGCACGTGTAAACACCACCGCTGAAGCTGAAACTTTTCAAAGCATGTATTTAATAGACTGAAATAATGTGGGAATTCTTCCTAAATTTCCCCGCTCTGGCCTTGCCATTTTTGAGCAGGTGCTGGTTATATCTTAGCACACATACCACTTGCTAACAGCCTCAGACACTGCTCCTGAGCTAAAGCAGCACCCTGGGAAAGCACTTCCTCCAGCCTCTACCTCCCAGGTCACGTCATATATGGTTGTCAGAAAAACAGTTCTTTAAGACCAGTAATGGATGAAAGGGTTCATAAATATTGGTTAACTATCATTTCTGTTTACTTAGTTTGACATTGATGGGTCGCTGCCTGCCCCATTCTCTTTTCCTCCAAAGCACTGCTATTTGCTGAGTCAGGAAAAAAGAAAATATCCACCCTCTTCCACCACACCCTGATCCTTTTCTTAAATAGCAGTTTGCCAAAATCTAGTAACTTCAATGGACCCAGGCATTTGCCTGGCAGATCCCCCATCTGTATTTCTCTTATACTAGCTGCACAGCAGGAATACTCACTTTATGGGTGGCAATTACATCCTTTAAGAGCTAAGTGTGTGATTTAACAACCTTCCCACTGGTGTTAAATACCTGTTTCTAGTCTGGACTGTTTTTGTTCTAGTCTTTAATAATTTCCCATGTAATCCTTTACTAAGATTGAAAGAAGAGACTGGACACCTTTTAGCATGCATTTAACTGGCAATCTTTGCAGTAAATTCATCTGTGTACTTTCCCACTTGAAACCCTCGCACTACGACACTGTTTGGCATTTGGATGATTTCCTCAGAGAGGACACTGATGTGGTCATGTTAAGGATGTGCTCCCTCAGCAACCAGAGGACTTCATACAGGACAAGGAAGATGGTCTTCTATTGAACAGTCATTGGTGAAAGTGAGTCATCATTTGCAATACATGAAAAAAACATTCGTTTGGATAAATGAATGCCTTCATTTTGAAATGAATATAATTTTGTAACCTGAAATCTTCCCTTCCAACTGACAGCCATCTGTGGTTTTGAAGTGAACAAATTCTCATTTATATTGGGAGCACACAAAATACTTTTCCAAATATGTTTATTCTTCTACAACCTTGTTCCTAGTAACTTATCCAAGCCTAGTACGACAACACATTTCAATCATATGGTCAGAGATGAGAAATAAGACCACAGGAGTTAGGAAAACACACTCAGTGGCAAACAACAGAAATTTAAGGCAATAATTCTGCACTAGATTTGAAAGTGTCAGCAAAGCTTTCCAGGTGTAGTCAAAGGGGATGAGCTGGCAAGTAAAAAGGTAATGAGTAAGCCCAGCTTCCCAGGAAGCCAGTACCACTAATTTCCGCATTAGCAGTGCCCACAGCACATCTCTGTCTGCTCCGTTAATGCCACCTGCTGGCAAATCAAAAGATCTTATTCTCTGTATTGACTCCTTGGGAGCAGAACATGGACCACCACCAGGGCCAAAGAACATCATATTTGGGAAGGAGGACCTCCTGGGCAATGCCCATGGGAACCCTAAGGATCACAGACCCATCATGTATCCTCATGAAAGAGAAAGGTTGAGAGAAGATCTACTAAATCCTTCATACCTCTATGTAACACACTTACCAAGCTTGAGGGCTGCTAGAAAGGTCAGCTAAGTGTCAGTGCATTTTCAAATAAATGTAATTAACCAGGGACTTTCAGTTAATTAACACTGACAATAAGCTATTCAGAACAGCACTAACTTCAGACCATTGGAATTGGCCTAACGGATCAGATTTTTTTTTTGCAGAACAAAACACCAAGGAAAAAATACAAAATTTCTGAAACCAAGAAAAATGCTCATCCTAGAAAGTTAAAATGAAAATACCTTGACCTTTGACCAAAGCCTTACTATGTCAAAATTATCCCTGTACCTCAATACATAAAATCACAGCCATATCTTTTTCAAGAGCATTTTTTTGCCCAATTCTACAAATTTGAAAACACTGACTGAAATTCAACACAAAATGCATTATATGGGACATGCTAACTGATTCGAACTCCTTGCATGAAAACACATCACTACATCAGAGCTGCCATGTTAATAGGAATTGAGAAGCTGCAAACACAGCATTGCTATGTCTATCACAAGACCAGACTGCAATTTAAAGAGCATCTCCCTGGAAACAAAACAAAGTGGGTTAGTGATGTTTACAGAAGAGTTCAGCCATATATACTGAACTAGGGTCTCAACAAATCAAACTCACAGCAAGGGTAATATTCCAAGACAGCTTGCTGAACCCACTGAACAAGCTATTATGTACATTCTTGTTTTTTGCTCTTTTTAATTCCTCCAGAATGGTCCTATTTTGGATCACTTCCAAGATCTGGCCAGTTCTTCTTTATCTTCATTGCAATTATTTCCTCTAATACTTCTTTAGCATCTTCAATTCTCTCTAATTCATACATATCACTCATGACTTACCCTCTCCTTTTTTTCCGGGGCTAAAATGGTTATCTCGAAAGACTATGCACTAGTGCTTACTGAAAAGTGATCTACAGAGATAGTAATGTACTGAAGCAAATGTGGAGTATGTTACAGGTGACCAAATATCTCTGCTGTACAAAATGAACTCTTTGTAGGTGGAGAAAAATCAAGTCCAGGCAGAAAAGTAACAGCTGATTTTGATCTTTCTGCATTTTTCAAAGCTAGGTCAAAAGTGTAAGAATTTCTTCTCAATTGATTAACTGATGGTATTGAAGCACTATCTGCATTCAGCATCAGGTTGGGGACTTCCCAACACCAGCACTGTCATTTTACATCACACTCAAATGCATTTACACATTTCTCAAGGAGGCTGATACACAGCCATTCCACCATCAGTATAACTCAACAAGTAAGGGAGCTAAGCTGACTGATAAAAGTTGAGGATCACATTAGTATTTAAATCTAATTTGACTGATATTGTCCTAATTCTTATTTTCACTTGCTCACGACCATGACCAGCTACTAAACATACCCAGTGAAAATTTGCTCAAGTTGCTGTGTTGGATCAACTCTTCCAATTTCTCTATTTTTGACTAAAGAAGCTGGTTTTCTTCTCCTTTCCCCTCTCTGAGGAGGCAAGAGGGAAAAGGGGTATATTACAGTTTTATTCTCGCTCTCTGTCATGGAAGTGAGGGAGGCAGAGTTTGTGTTTTCCCTGCACAGATCAGCTTTTTCCGTACACAAACAACACTAATTACCTTCTCTTCACATCTGAATATCAGAAAAATTATCTATATTTAGCAGGCTCAATATAACATTAGGAATAGGACAAGGCTTCAGAGCAAGACACAAAGCACATCTTGTTTAAGAGAATCCAGCATTTCTCAAAGCCTAATGCTATCAATTCATTTGCCTATAGAGAGAAGAGAATGAATTTGATTAAAATTTCAGCCATCCTTTCAATCTCATGGATTCTCAGCAGGAATCTTTTAGAGGACAACATGAAAGACTTGTGTTCTGTGCATGTTATTCCTTTTGCAGATACTACTTTTCTACACATACCATACCAAACAAATGACATAATCTCTTCTCTTCATCATCTTGTATCTCCCTTTCCCTCCGCTGTCACACAAAGTACAGAGGGAAGGGCAGATTGCAAGAAAGGCAAGGGAGTCTCCTGAAATGAAGAGACACCGTGGGATTGGACTAAATATGAGACTCCCAAAGGAAAAAACATGAGAACTTGCAAGTAGGACAGGCCAAGAAAAGATCACGAAAAGGAGACACATATAAGCATGAAGAATGAAGAAGAGAAGAAAGAATTGGTTTTACAAGAGGGAAGACACTCTGCTGCTGGCTACTCCTGCATCCAGTTCTAAATACACAGCCGTATCGTGCTTAAGACACCTCACACACAGGAGACCAACTATCAGTGCAAGTCTCCTCATCCCATTGCTGAGAAGAGCCTTTGGACTCCACTATGGTATTATTTGGGTTTGATTTACAAAGCCTCTACTTTGGGGAAACAGTTTTAGTTCCGTTTGATTGAAACCCCAGAAGAGTGCCAGACAGTGGAGAATATTCTAGCTAAACCTAAAGTGAAAACAGTCACTATGATATAAAATCAATTCCCTGAAATCCTTCTGATCATGAAGTATCCATTAAAATTGTGCAGTATGCACTGTGGATATGTTACACCAGGCTGTGCTGGGTTATTTTTCCCAGTACATCAGTTACCATGTTGTCAGGAAGAGAACGAAGTACATCTGAGAGATGAGGACATCCCATGGTAGCGCTTGCCTCATCTCAAGCCATGACAGGCAATTCGTACACTTCAGGAGTGAGAGAACAGCCCTCATTCACATTCGAGAAGACACCAACGAATGAGTTTTAGTTAGAAGTACTGTAATTATCCACTTTGCAATTGATAATTATCAGTGTTTCTAATTAAGGATAGGTAACCGTACAGGACTTTGTAATTATGTGAGATAAACTTTGCATCAAAATAAGACAGGCCCACACTTCCTCGTTTGTGTTGTATAGCCACATAGGTTCAGAGCACACCAAAACCACCTCACCTCTAGCCAGCTATACAAAAAGCAGAGATACAGACTATATGAAGAGGATTATACTCCTTGTAAAACCTCAGGGAACTAGCACACATACTACTTATGTCATCCAAATTAATGTATCTACAAGGAGAGTTTGCCAGGTTGGTTGTTGCCATGTATTTTCTAGTGGAAAGATCTATAGATTCTACAAAGATCACCAGATACATAACTGAAGCTTCAACCACATGGATCAAGCCTATTTCAACAAATTTATCGAACATCACTTTGAGGAATAGAGCCTCTGGGAACTAGCAGTAGAGGCATTTCATCTTAATCCTGTTCACAATAATTTCCAGGGTCTCAAGCCAACCTGTTTTCTGTGACAAACCCTTCACCAGATGCCCTTTAGCTTGGCCAGGTGGCCAACTGTAACCCAGGCAGAGAAATCTTGGCAATCACTACCCTAAATAATCCCAAATTTCAAAAGCACGAGTAAAAGCAGCTATGCCAAGGAATGATCTGTGTGATCATCAACATAAAAGTTACACAGTGAATTACTTGATGAGAACCAGAGGCGCACTTTCCAATCAACAATTTGTTCTTCATCTTCCAAGTAGTCTGTCCTCAGGGCTAATCACTTTGGTGGTTTTATACCCAGAATGAACCTGCCCTTCTGTGCTTATGGCTGTACCTTCAGTTTCTATGTAATTTCTCTCCTTGCCTCAGCACAGAGATAGGAAAAGACAATGATTGCTTCAAGACAGCAGCAGAGCAAGGTAATAGCGAGCAGAAATGAAGGAATGTGGATGGGAGGTGTTACCATGGCAACAGGGGGACAGAGAGCTTTCCAGGTTTGGGAAGCGAGCAGTTTTTTCATCACACACTTTGGTTCTACTCTGTGCAACCCTTGTGACTTCATGGTGGGGGACAAGACTTAAAACAGCATTTGGCCTCGAGGAGCTGTTACATTACAGCAAAGGGTATAAAGTGCAGCTGACCAAGTAATGAAGAAATTCAAACTGGTGTTCAGGTCAACATCTTCAGCACAAATTCATGCTACTGAATTTTGCAGTGGATCCATAAATCTCATCACTGTCCTTTTCTGAAACAAAATGTTTAATATCACATTCCCAAGCACGGAGTACATCGGCCGCACGTACATCATATAGGCACTGCACGGTTCAGCATTTCCTTGCCAAAGCTGGCTTCAAGAAGCAAGATCAATACATGACGATAGCCATGGAAGAACTGCATTGGAAGCAAGGAATACAACAGGTCTGTGACTAATTAAGAGCACCTCCTGATGCTCCTTTAATAGTATTAGCTTTGCCCCTTTTGGTTGGTACAGGTTTTTCAGATGAACAGTATCACATGTGGGATGCTCAGACAAGCTACACACGTGATTATACACAGTACAGGTTTCAGTGCAACATACTAACAGACGTAACAGTAATTATATCTATCACCCCCATCAGCTATCATCTACATTAACTGTTCTTCCTAAAGAGCCCAGCACAAGGCTGCCAAAACCAGAAACCCCTTTTCCTTGCTAAAGTTACCAGAAGATCAGACTGTGACTGACTAGTTGAAGTGGCTATACTATAAAAGGGAGCAAAAATTTTCATTTAAATGTATAAATGTATAAAATAGCAAAAAGGCTGCAGTGTTTTTCTGAGTTAAGATGACAAACTCACTGCAAGGGTAAGTGTATGTCTGTGCTTAAATATAAAGAAGTTGTTAGCCTAAAGGATGAACCATATGAACTCCGCAAGTTGGCAGAAGATTTACAGACGGGCAAAGCCGCCAATTTACAGAGATCACCTCCTGGGGCATGCAGTCTACAGCAGTTATAACTTCTGAAAGAGACCGTGGGAGTGCTATTAGGGGGAAGTGTCATTTGGAGTAAAGGAGCAAAATGCAAGAAATTATATTTGAATATGTAGGTCTGCTGATGGTAAATGTCTGATCAATACAAATACATTTTGGAGGAAATAATGGGAGTTCTAATGTCAAAGTAAAGGCTGGTAACAGCAAGAAGATGCACATCATTCACCTTCTGAGGGGCATGATACAGCTGACAGTGATATATGATATAATCCCTCACCCTGCTTCTTAGGGAAGCTGAGCATGACACATCATCTCACACTGTTTTTTGGAGGAGTAGATAAATTCACCTGGTGAGCCATGAAGACCTTCACTGAGGACACAGCAGTTTTGCAGCACGTCACGTCCCAGCTGCAGTCATTTGCACTTTCCAATTTGTTTCCGACTCCCTCTGCAACCAGACTACCAGATTCCCTCTACAGCACCCAGAATACGGTCCAGATCACTTTTCAAATATAAAACAACGGCTTAGGAGCAAGGAGGCTCATGGGTATTAACCCACAATAAGTGGAGTCCAGTGAGGCATGCAGGCTGCTGGTTGCTTCAAATAGAAGCCTGCAAATACAGCTATGTTATTCCAATCCAACTCACCTAGGGCAGAAAAAACCAAATCCCTCCCAACCCATAGGCATATACTGCTTCATTCTTGTGGAATGGGGGGTGTTAAAGGACTGAACTGATCCCTCCACTCACTGACACTGAACACAGCTGGGATCTCCAGGTTTTCTAGGAGCAAAGGATGCTCCCTCCAAGCTGTCCCTTGAACAAGTGCAGCAAATGCCACCCCCCCATCCTGTTTTCTTTGCCCTCTCAGCTGCTTTCAACTGTGCAAAGCCTGTGATGGAGTCTCTGCAGGTCTTTGGAGCAAACTCTGTAAGTGCCCTATTCACAACACATACTCAGAGAAGCTATTATTAGAGGCACAGTACATTCCCAGGCACCTTATACATCTCATTTCCCATATCTGGCCTTTGATACATTCCACTTGCTGGTAAATGTGTAATAAAGCCAGGGGAATGGCCACTGTCAGCAGGAAAAAGAGTCTGATATTTCCTGAGAGGACACAACATCATCCACTGAGGTAAGCAGGAGAGGAAATCTAGAATGTCAGATTTGTCTCAGACAGATGATACGAAGACACCTCTACGTGAGCCCAAATGTGCCTCTGAGAAAATAAGAGGGCACAAGTGGAGCAACTGTAAGCAAATGGATCTGTATCTCCCACTTAAACCCCAAAGAGCTGTTTTCTGGCTGCACATTATCTCCCAGGAAGACTGAAATTATATGTTTTGAACTGTTACAAGCAACCTTATCAGAAATAACTCCCATCATACCTGAAATGATGGCTTTCTTAGACAAGCAGAGGTCTCCTCTCCCCTTCTTGTATCACCTCAAATGGTAATCCTACAATTTAACAGATGATAGCACTTGCAGAAGCAGCTGTTTTCACTTATAAAGTGGTCCCTGACAGTTCCTGCACTCTCATTAAGAGCATGTTTATATTCACAGTGGGGTGGGTACCTCATAAACTGGCAGGTTAATACACTATCAGATTTTTCTAAATCATGATTTCACTTTTTCTTATTTAAATCTCAGTTCCAAAGGGGATTTTCCATTACCAGCCTTTTAACAGTGATCTGGATCAAAATAATGTGGTGACTGCAGCCAGATGGTCTAGCAGGTGGGTTTCAATCAGAATGCACAGCAGTTTCTGTGGAGCAAGGACTTCGCTTACACAGTGCAATCACAGGAGGGAATGTTACTGTGCTGTCTAAAGGAATGCATTTCAGGTAGGATACAGGTGAGGTAACATTGGCTGAGATCAAGAACAAAACACTATAGATTAAGGTTGGCCAGCAGCAGTATTAGCATCTGTTTAACTCCAGCTCTATCACATTTAGGGTACATCTACACCCAAATCAAGTTCACTGCAGTGATGTCTGAACAAGTACCCACCACCCAAGGGCCAAAACCAGAAGCCAAATAAAAGCATTAGCATGGTGCTGGGCATGAAATGATTAAGCCCTGACGACTGCAGCCAATTTTAACTAAATCAGTGTAAGGGGACGTGGCACCACAATCCACCCCGACTGCCCCATGTTTTGAGCTACTGTGAGTTAGATTGGTTTCCAAAGTGGGGGACACTGATGGATCAGTTCCTAACTTCTCCAAGCCAGATTGCCTGAGACCACTGAGGTGGTCACCAGGCTTCCTGGGATGAGAGAGTTGCTCCTGCCAAAGGCTTCCCTGCAGCAAGACCATGCTAAGGATTAATGCTTGAGGGACTTTATCCTTACAGCCTAGAGCTGATGTCTCCAGGACACAGCACTGGGTATTACTGCTGGTACAGCCTTCCTCCCATTTAGGATCACTGTACCAAAGATGCCCTTGTAATGTCTATGCTACAGAAGAAGCCTTGCAACAGGGCTCAGCACAGGAAACTGGGGAAGCAGTCCTTTTACAGTTTGAAAAATGTCCAAGAAGCAAACTCCTAGGGAGCCCTTGGGGACTACAAGGTATTACAGTGGCAAACCACAAGCAGAATGCAGAAGTTTTAGATGAAGGATTCTGATAAGGGCACGGGAGCAGCAAAGAGGTCCAGAAGGCACTTTCTGGAGACGGGTTAGCAGGACAAAGAGAAGGGACAGATGGATGGAAGTGGGGAAAGTTCATCAGCTCTAGTTTTGAACCTGAAATCCACATGGCAATTATGACTGCTGATCACAAGACACCAGGAGACTCTATCCTCCAGGCAGCAACCTGATCAAACCATTGTCTAAGGTGGAACAGTCAGTCCCCAAGTGTTTCAATAACTCTTCAGCTGGGATGAAAAAGAAAGAACTGTTTCTCACTTAGCCAGGCTACCACTGAGTCACATTTCCAAGTAAATCTTCAAAACATCAAATGATGTTGAATACATTTCTTAAATGCCTCACTAGCTGTTCCATATGATACAATGACAACAGATCAAAGTAAAATATAAAGTACAGTTGCTGAGCTCTTTCATGCAACCATCACGCTCTGTCTTGCTACAGAAAAAGAAACAAACCTAGCGTATCTATTTGGGGAAAAAGTGAAAGGAACCAAACAGAACAGATACAGGCAAACTCTTGCAATATACTTTTCAAGACTTCTGGGGCTTAACATGGAACAAATACCTTACTGAAAGCAGAATCACAAATTGTGATTTTCTGCATTTTCTTTCAATTTGTCTTAAAATACTATCAATCACACCTTGGCAGACAAACACATTGCTAGCAGCTTCACCTTATCATAGGGATAGTCTCTGTCTTGAGCCAACAGTGGTGAGCAAATGTTCTGCTTTTGCAGTGCTTTAGAAAATCTTGTAGATCTACTAGCAAAGGAAAATTCCCAGCTCAGGGGTCCCTCAAGCCATAAGCAAGCAGAAAAGTTTCAGAAGGGGCTCACTCTGAGCTGTTCATACCAGGTGTTGCAGCAACACTTTCAGAGCTGCAGAATAGAAGTTTGGGCCAAGCAACTGAATTGCCCTATGGTTCAGATTCCAGCTTGCTCAGAAACAAAAAGGCCAGGCCAGCAGAGAGATGTGCTTTCCATCTCATGGTCTTCAACCCACTCTAATATTCTCTGAACTCTAGGCCTCAGAAAAAAAGCAGAAATTATTCAATTTAAGTGTGTGATGTCCAATCTTTGCTGCCCCACGGGCAGTAGTACTGAGCCAGTAACTGATGAACTGTTGCCGCCCATATGAACATGCTTTCTCTCCCTTTTAACCTAGGCAGTAGCAGCAGCAGCTTCCTATGGCCACAGGCACTGGCCCAGGAGACTGGGAAATCACCTGGATGGGAGCTGAGCAGAAGATTGGGGGTATGTTTGGTACAAGTCTGTTGACATATCTTCTCCTCCTGGGCTGATCCAACAACAAAAACATACACATAAATTGTTTTGGTTCATGCTGGGTATCAAGGGCAGGAAGGTTAATGTTAGTATTTGCTCTGGACCACAGCTGCACCAGAATACATTTACAGGGTCATGCTGAGGAGGCCGCAAGCAGTTCTTTTTTACACCACTAACTTAAGGAGGAAGATCATCTGTAAAGGTGTCAGCCAGGGAGAGAGTATTTTTCATGACACAGTTATGAAAAATGCACCGTAGCTTGGGAGGAAAATACTCCTCCAGAAGCATGAAACTATATTCCAGTTCTTACTGCCTTTCTTGCTTCATTCCCAAGGCATGCTCCAGCCAGGCTGGCAGCTATTCCCCCTTCTACCATTAAATAAGCCTCCAGGTAAGGAGACAAAACAGTGCAACAGAGCAGCATGCTGTCAGAATTGATTCCTCCCAGCCTTCAAGCTGACTTCTGGACTGTGCTTTATTTGGTTAGTGCCTATGACCATTACAGCACACTTACTATGTGTATTCTCTTCTGATCTAAACTCCTCTACATAATGATGAATTTAGGCTACTTGATGGGGGAAGAAAAAGGAACAACAGCTAATAATTTTATTCTTACAGAAGAATCTATTTCCAGGAGAAGAGAGATGGTAGATTGCTGCCATTTTACTGTTCTGTCTGAATAATTTTCTGTAGGAGAATTTTGCAGGCCTTGTGTATCAGGAAGGGGCAGCTGCTCCCTTTTCCACATGGGTAATATGGTAAGAGGCACTGATACAATTTGGAAGATGGACTATTGACTGTTGTGAAATGATGCTGAAAATGATGCAGTCAATTTAATTCTCTAATGGCCTAAGGAAAGGAGGGGAAACTTTCTGGGCATTGTTTGACCTGCCTTATGAGAGGCTGAAAATCTTCTGAGTAATCAGAAGACAGATCTCATTTTATACAACTTTTTTTGATTCAGCAGCTGAAGAAGGAAGAACTGAATCTTTATTTACAGTCCTACTTCCTTCCACTATTACTCAAAATGAAGGAAAATCCAGCCTTCCTTCCAAATCTTGAAGTGCTTCAAGCCTTTAGATGACCATCAGGAGAACAGCAAGATAGTCTGACTATAGCCATCAAACTTCTGGTTCAATTGGATCTTGTAGAAGTGTTCTATTTTATAAAATATCTTGTGGCAATGAAGTAGTTTAAACTCTTCTTTTTTTAAAAAAATAAATATAGAGCGAGATGGCTGTATCACAGGATGAAGGGAGACATCAGTACATTTCCCGGTTCTGACAAAGACAGGGATATCTGGGATGAAAAAAGACCTAAGCAAGTGAACCTGTGTGCAAGTTAGAGGGTGAGCAAGAGAGCACGTGCATCTTAGTGTCCACACAAAACTGGACTTTCATCCTGAAAATGTAAGTTATGGCAATTCCACATTCCCATGAAAAAAGGGTTCCTACTGCTTCACAGCAGAATTAACACGTGTTTCAAAACTTGAAAAACTGCTGAAATTGGAATTGCTGCCCTTCAATCAATAAAATACTGAAATCAAAAAAGAGGGAAATGATCGCATCCTCTGGATCAATACAGGTTGCTACAGAGTGTGTGTACTACAGAAACAATAATTTTTATTGCATCTTTCTGTACGGTAGAAGTCAAAGATCATGTTCCTCTTTTTAAAAAAAAAAAAAATTTTTTTTTTTTAAACTAATAGAAAAACTCAAAAGATAATTTTACCTCACACTTGGTGAGCTGAGGTTCTATGGACATATTCAAAATAGGTATAATTTCAACAAACCAGCCCTAAGTTCAGAGCATTGTCTAATGCTCTGCATCTGAAGAGCTCCTGTGCAGCTACAAGGTCTCTCCTGAACCATACCCTGGGTAATACTGTTGGGATGGCCACAATATTTCTCTGCGCTTACTGCATCATGAACTATGAGTTGATAAGTCTTCTCACCCCAGGCACACTAACCTGGGCTGCTCTGAATCACAGCAAGGTTCAGGGAGCAATTCTAATCCAAAGTTTGTTTGCCTGCATTAGCTTGGTGCTATCTATAACAGACAGCTTGGCTATAGAGGTACAGGACTAGGATTCATGACATCTGTTTTCATCTCCCAATTCCACTACAAGTTTCCCGAGCAGGTGATTTAATCTCATTATAGCTTTCACCTACTCTAAGCATAGGCTAACTGCTTACACTGTAAATTACCCAAGAGCAGAAGAACCTAACCCTGAGTACCTGTAAGAGTTGGCAGAGCAGGGAAGGAGTCACAGCTGGACTCCAGCGTGACATTTCATTACAAACATTAAGACACCAAGCAAGCTCCTCCCAGCCAGTGCACCCCAACTGGGCACTTCTCCCACTGTTCCACTGGCAGTCACAGGCTGAACATGCAGTGAGGTGCTCTGAACAAAATGTCAGGCTCGCAGCTTTAGGAACCTGCTTTTTGCACGAGGACATGCAAGGAAAGCGTCCAGGACCTGAAACAACCTTGCTGGTTCAGCCTGCCTCCCCTGCATTTACCATGTACTCCCTTTATAACGAGCCTTCAGGATAAACAATGCCTCAACATTTTTGATTAAATGCTTTTCAAGCTCTTAAAGTCCCTAGCAAGTGAGTTAGTTTGGTCTGTGATATTGCATTATACAAGAATGATTGATTGAAACAAACCTTTTCCCCTTTCACTCCACAGCTATTTCCACAAGTATTTTGATTCTGGCAAGAAGTATGACATTATTGATTTGCTCTGCACTGCTTGGTCTGGAGCCTCATCTGCAAAAGCATTATTCTTTATTGCTTCAATAATTTCACTGAGTGCAGAGAACTCCATTGTATTTTTTTTACTTAGCATTTAGTAAGTCTTTAAATTTTTTATGTGCTCTGAGGCTGAGTATCAGCCATTTGCAGAAATGCACTGGAAGGTAACCAGAAATTCAGATGTCTCCATAGACATGGAACTACAACTCTTGATGATCCGAAGTTCCTCATAGATGTTTTGATTGGTGTGGGACACTGATAGCACACTGCATTTATGCAAGATTTAAGTGATAAAGAAGACTGGGCAGGGAAGATAAACAGATTCTGAACACAGGACAGCACTAATATCTGTGCTGAAATGGCACCTGGTCAGCAGAAGTAAAAGTAGTGTTTGATGCCCGAGCAGGTCCCACAGCAGATCCCAGCACAGGGTCTCAAAGCACCTTCATTCTACCTCTTTTCCAAAGCCCTCTGTTTCTGGTGCTGGATGCACAGCAAATTCCAGACCACTGAAAAATCCCAGGGTGCCTTGAGTGTACATTTTGGGCAGATTTCCAACCAGGGGTCTGCCTGTGCAGCCCGTGAATGTGTGGGGACAATCCGAATACAGAATTTGCACTTCGACACAATATGGAGTTTGGTTGTCTGCTGTCCCCTTTGGACTCCACATCAAGATAAAGTCTCAGGAGAAGACAAGACTGCAGCTGCTGCACTGACAGCAAAGGGTTCCAAAAGGATGCCACTTGTTTGCTCAGACAGAGGTGCCATAGAAACCCTGCACGATTTGAGCATCTTCTCCTCTTTGAGAGGTGAACTGTACACCCAGTGGGATTAGAAAACAGGCACTGGGAGAAGTATCTGCAAAAGCAGGCTAAGAGGCATTCATCCTAGGAGTCACTTCCACACGAAGGAAATAACAGACTGACATTGGGCTCAGAAACATGCTGGAAGCTCCAAGGAAAGGTAGTGCTGTAGCCCACTCTAACTAAGGGGAGCTCATGAACACACAAATACAGCACAGCATGACTTGAAGGAGCTTTGGTCCAGTTGATTCATAACAGGCCAAGATCTACCAGGAGAAACACTGATGACTGCTTATTTTCACAGGCTGTTTTGCTTCCCTGTGTTTCAGCTGCATGCTGTAACCCAGGCTGAGGAGCAGAACGATTACAATAAGATAGAAAACCTCCCACTCTCATTAGAGATGTGAATGAGCTGTGATCTTCACATTAAGTAGCATTTTAAAGTTTCCAGGATGCTGCGACATACAGAGTTATTTAGCAGCCTGAAAAGGTCACATCTACTCTGCCTCCCACCACTGTTTACAGAGCACAGTAGGCATCAAAAACAATAGGTCACGTATTTTCATGCTACAGATTTCAGGGGAACAGGAATTACAAAAGAAGAACGTGTTTGCAAAATAACCAAACTGTGAATGGGGCAAGCGGTCAGCAAACACATCCTCTGTCATTGAAAGTTCCCTTTCACCAGTCTAAAGAGGAACACTGAACATTTTCTACATCTGAAGCCTTGAATTCGCCTTGAATATTGAACTGAAAATGAATCCCTAAACTAAGATTTCATTATACACAACATCTGCCCAGAAGCCATCTTGCATTTCAGTCTTTGCTTTATGACCAAAGAAATTAACAGCTTGATGCGAGGAGTCAGTCAGTGAGCTTGTAAACCCAAACCCCCAAAGCTTCTGTATGTCAAGCTGCTAACTTGTCTATTTGGATAGCAAAGGGTGTTCCAAAGAAAAAGTCAATATTATACCCCAAGATATTGCACTATGACACTTCAAAGATGCATAGCCTTATAGCAGATTGTGTGGTAATTTTCTCACATAGAAGATAAATATCTTTAGAGGATATATTTAGAGGAAGGAGGGCACTATAAAACATGTGATGCTGCAGCATATAGTGAAACTCAGTATATAAAACCTTTTCACATGTATTCACTCTCTCTCTCCGAGTAGCAGGATGATCCGATGCAACACAGATGACTCATTCCCATCACCACTACCCTAAACTATTTCCACACAGGTTGGAAGCAGAACATCATCCTAATAACCAACCTTACTCACTTCTGGAAGTGCTTCGCTAACCAACTAACCACCTCCTTCCCTATGTCAAAAGTAAGAGATCTCTTTTCAGAGCAACGGAAATTCCACCCCAGATCCCCAAATAAGCAACTCTCCCAGGAAGGCACACAGACCTGATCCTGGTTGAACACACAGAGCTTGGACTGCCAGGGTCCCCCAGCACGGCTCCGTTGCATCATTCACTGCAAATACACACACAGATGTGCTACAGAAAAGTTCAGAGCAAAGCTACATCCAAACACTAAGTTCTGGTTTTGTATGAGTGAAAACTGGGTCAGCTCCACTGAAATCAGTAGAAAGCTGCCTCTCTACAGCAGTGAAGAATTGGGCTCAAGACTCATTTTGTCACGTTTTTAAAGACTGTCCCAGTGGTTTTAAACCTACTTCTTTGGTTGTGCACTTAAGAGACTTTTCAGTAGTTCTAATCTACGCATCTGTTCAATGCACCAACAAGGCAATTACAAACGTAATTTCAAAAGATACTTTAGGACTGAGAGATTCTTGCTGGTGACAGCTGTTTTGCCACGCTGCCAAGACCTCAGCAAGCTTTGTATCACACCCAGAATGGCTCCAGGAAAACAATACATGAGCCACAAGTCCCTGTAGTAGAGACTTTGTCAAAGGACAAAACATCATATGGTCCTGCCAGGGCCCTGGGGATGCTCACCTCACCTCCAGCACTGCAAGCTCCATGGCACAGCCCTCCTCACATGCCAGCACCTGCAGGCTTTCTGGACATAGAAAGCAAGCCCTTTCTTCCAAACACCATTGGGAGAAATTGAAAAGAGCAGGGAGGAGGTATTATTTTTGTCTTGCTTGTACCTTTATGGATTTAGCCTAAGCCTTTAGTTTAAGGGGCTCACTTCTGATGATTTCAGGGAAATTAGGGTCAGTTTAAATACTGTTCAGATTTTTTTTTCTTTAAAGGACACATACATTTCTTTTTCAGCATTTAATCTTGCTGATAACAGCTGGATACTAACTGCCATCCTGTAGGTTGTCAGCCAACATAAACTAAGTGGAAGAGGAAGACATTGACTGCACTGCTGCAATATCTACCACTGATAGATGTCACCAACGAATTGGGATGTGCTCTGGATCACTGCTCCTCTTCAATGGTCCATTAATGTCTGCACTGCTTTAAACCCTCTATTCTGATTCTAATCCTTAGGGCAGTCAATGTCATTATGGTAAGTGGCTTTCCTGTCCCAAATCCTGCTTGTACTGCACTGAAATATGAACTTTGAGAACACCTTTCCAATTGACTCAGGCTTTTAATTTTGTAGCAGAAACAGGTTAGATGCTTAGTCTGATGTAAGTAAACTAAGTTTACTGAAATATTTTAAGAGGGTCATCTCTAGGCAGTCATTATTCTCTGCAAGTAAATGAGTATACTTCCTCTGAAATACTAAACATTTCCTGCCTTCATTATTTCAGTCCAAGAAGTGTGCTGTAAGTAAGCTTTCTAAGGTAACAGGTCAGTTTGAAGGTCTACATGAAGCTCAGATGTTGTAGTGCTCCCGAATGTAAATTAGTATTTACCACTACTGCAAATGCTGTTCACAGGTTTTGACTTTGGATTTGTGAGTCAAAGGAACTTTGCAAAGTCTAACCTCTCCACAAGGGCAGGACTGGTACCTAATATATTTAGCAAAGACTGGAATACACAGAGCAAAGTTAGTCAGGAATTTTGCTCCCTGTACGTTGCCATTTTCCTAATGGCATTGCCCCCATCCTAAAGAGTACCAGTTACCTGTCAGACTCATTTCTACTGCCGGTCTGAGAAAGTCAACTTCATTTGCTGACTGCCAAAAAAAGAACAGCTCCACAGCTAACAGCAGCATCTCTTTGAAATATGACTGCCAATATGGTGGCTTTAAAAGCTCTTGTCTGACTTTTTAAAAAAAAAAGTCACATATGGTCCAGAATATACCCTTTTCTTGCTATTACAAACTGCTTTTAAAATACAGAAAGAAGATAAATTAATTACTAGCAGGGGATTATATAGAGGACCTGTTTTACAGGGACAGAGGAAATCACTGCACAGCACTGGAGAATAATACAGCCACTCCCCTCTCACACCCCAGCAAGTCAGTTGACTGAAACCACCATTTATTATTCCATTTGCATAATCTGAAATGAAGCAGCGTATTAATGTGCTTTGTCAAGTAAGAAATGGTGGAGATTGTTTAGCGCTTCAATAAAAAGATGAGGCATGTGTTGACTTCTGAATTCAGTATGTAGGTAGCATTCAGTACCTCCCCCTGCTCTGCAGCAGGAGGACAGGCTGGGGACTCGCCTCACTATCCCCTGCCAAAAATCTTCTCTGGCAGTTCTCATTTCTCATTGAAGCTCATTACCTTTAATAAGACAAGAACAATGTTATTAGACCACCGTGAGCAGATTCGTCACCCTCTTTGCCAGCTTGTTTTCCCCACAGCCTGTCCTTGTCTGGTTGTTTTTCCCCCAGTGAAGGATAGCAAATCAAGTCCGTCAGAATAACAGCAGCCCTTCGATTTTTTTTTTTGACATTCAGATGACTGTTTTTGAGAGGGTTTGCTTTCACTAGTTCAGTTCATGCCCACTACACTTCTGCTTTTATTCACAAGTATAGCACAAGCTCCTTCTGACTCGGCATTTTCTGTAACTTCATCTGTCATATCGTTATGAAGAAGTGCCAAGTGTTACATTTTCCATGGCTAAATATTTTATAAAGTCTGTACTTCACCCAGCCAGGACACAACGATCAATCCAGAACAGAACCTCACTCTTTTGAATGGTCCCTATTAAGAAACTAGGAACAGGAGACCTCACAACCACACCAGTGTAGCACCAAGGACTTGGACTGCAGAGTGCTTTGGGGGCTCGGAAAGCATGTTTATTTGGTTTGGGCTTTGAATTAGGTAAGGGCATCTGGGCCCTCCATCAAAACTCTTTACAGTTGTTTACACCAAGCTGATCTCAGAGGACTAACAGCTAGGACACAGCTATGCTGGATAACAGAATTTGGCCCCTAGAATAGAGTGAGATATTCCAGCATGTTTCCTGTACTAATTTTCTCCAGTAAATTTCCTGATGGTTGAAGCAATCGAGCCACTTTTATAATCTGAGGTCAAATCAGAAGATTAATGTGTTTTCTATCAACAGTTTGTTTATGTGTGTTTACTGCACATCTAACTCCTTACTAGATTTGGGAAGTGTTTTACCCAATCTACCAATGTCTGACTTTCTGTATGGATTTGTGAAGGAACATGAATCTGGCAAATGACTGCAGATCCATTTTTCTTGAAAAATCTAATTTTATTTTCAGAGATTAGTGCTGATTCACATAGTAACTGAATTTTAAAAAGCACATTTTCAGATGTTTCAATCTTACAAGTGTTTTTGAATTCAAGAGCTTCATCCACACTGGAAAAACATTCAGAAAATACATACAAAAAAAAAAAAAGGAATACGAATTAATTAGGGGTCAGTTCCTGACAGAAGCTGAGCATCTGCTGAGCAAGCAGCTACAGTTTCCACCAGGAAATAAAGAAAACTCAATCCCTAAATTAAATCAATTCATATTACAGGCACTCAGAACCATTCAGGACTGGTCACTTGTGATCTAACTTTAACATAAAGATTATACTAAAGGTGTTCAGAGCTAACTGCTGTAAGCAGCTTTTTCATGAGTCTTAAGATCAGTATAGCCTTAGCACCAAGGAGTTTGGGACTGCTTCGGAGAGAGCAGGAGCTGCCTGTTAGCAGTAACCTGTATCATGCCCAGTTTTGATGGAGGACTCGGAATATTTTACAGTATTCTATACCATAAATAAATCAAAGTGTGATAATTACTATTAAATGCAGCTGTTTTCATAACAGAATTTACTTCCTTGTCAAGACACAAATTAAGTTCTTGGCTAAGTTTTTAGTACAACTCTCCATTAGAAGTCACGTTCCTCAAAGCCTTCTATGTTGACAGTGAAATTTCTCCTGTTTCTTGAGACTTTCCTGTCATTTCTCCACTCTGCGGTTTGTATCAACAAATCCCTTGCAAAATCATCTTTGTGCTTTATACTGTGTGTTAAGGACAGCCCCCAGCTGGGCCAATTAGGTCATTAAGGGGACTCTGTATACTTTCTCACCTCCAAAGAAGTATTCTTACATGCCTTATAAAAGACAGTAGCACAAATCCATGTATGAATGGGGCTTAGAAGATCATTTAAGGAAACTGGGTTTTAGTACAGATGATTCATTGCTAAATGACCTTTACGGCAATATATAATTTATACATATGGGACCTACAATAGTCCATGCAGGAACCATTCTTTGTAAAAACCAGGTTCCCAAAGACAACACAGTTATCCAAAAAGTGTAAATATTAAAACTTTAATTTCAGAGGGTCATTAGTTTTAATAGCAGGAAGGAACAGATATAATCTTTAAGGGTGACAAACTCTGCAATGCACAGGTGAGCCTGCAGACAGGCTGGTGCTCCAGATCGAAGCACCATGCTAACCATGCTGTTAGCACAGTGCCAATACTGAGGCTATTGATGACTTAAAGTGTCATTATTGCTAACTAGGTTCTCATAGACCTAAAAATGCTAGCAATTACTTAAGACACATTCAATATGGTAATCAAGTCTACTCCTTATACTGGCAGGGCAGATCTTGATTTGTGTGCAGAGCTTGGAAAAGAATTATTTCTCCAAAGCCCTGGTCTTCAAAATTCTGTCCTGCATGGACAGTCTTTGCTTGTACATGGAACCCATGTCTCAGGAGAGAAAGACATGACTAAATTACACAGTTACTGCTTTAGGATGTTACTGTTGCCCTTTCATCCCTCCACCCTCTCTGCTTTTTGTAACAGACAAAAACCTCTCACCAAGCAGCCTGTTGATAACCTTTCGGCATATGCCAGTATGGGATCAGAAAACAAAACCAATAGGGAAATATACACCAATACTAATTGATAATTAAAAAGGATGACCAGTTAAAATCTAAATCTATCACATGACTGACAGTACAGGAGGGTAATTAATAGCAAACAGCAACATCATTACAGCACTAATGCAGTGTAATCATATGGGAATACTGAAATCCCTGGAATGTGAGAAGAATTTAAAAGCCAGCTGATACGACTGTAAATCGCTACTCAGTGAGTGGGGCTGCAGGTATGAATAGTGTTGAAAAACTGGAGAGTGGCAAAACCTCACCATTCATTTCATTGTCTTCTTTCCCCTTCCATCTCTCCCTCTTCCCAATTTGATTTTCCATCAAATTTCTGGCAAAATCCAGGTCCTTTTCCATCTAAATGGACTATTCTCTTCTAGCAAGAACTAACTCTTTGATATGAGAATCACCTTCTTGCTTTTCCACTGCCTTTAATAATATACAAGACTAATTATTTTGAACAGATTAATTTGCAATTAGAATAGAATGAAGATACAGATGCAGATCTTGCCAAAAAGAGAATCTAATAGTAAAGATGATGATCAGTTGACACAGCCAGGGAGAGACCTACAGTTTAGAGTAATTTTTATTATCCTTACTTTCTTAATCAACCATGACTACTGATTAATATGTAAAATGGATCCAAGAGCTCTACAAAGGTACATTATTTTATGGATTTGGTCAGAAGTAAGAAGTTGAATCAAGCCACTGTTTCTGAAGGTTAGAAAAATCTCACCTGAGCCACAAAACAAAGATAAAGTACTGAAATGTCAGCTGGACTGGGAGATTCTGTTCTTTGCAAAAATAAATAACTGTAGGCTTCAATGAATTTTTAAGTGACTAAATGGGGCCTACTTCAATACAGTTCTTCTAGTTGGCACTCCTGTACTTAGCTGTTTCTCCTCCTACTTTGAAGTGTTTTACGGCCTTCTGGAAATAGTTATCCGTGAAGCTAGTGCTTGCAAAAAGTACCTAGAATTCTGGAAGGTCTTCTCTGAAAAAGTGCATACGTAAACAAAGTCCTATGCAACAAATCTATTCCTACTGTACACCAAATTATTTCCAAACCCTCTTCTATCCTGCCTAAATTAAAGCTTTCATTTCAGAAGTGAAGGAAGAAGAATGTTCTGGAAATTACATAGGAGTCACCGCAGACTCCTATGGTCTGCAACAAGTTGGTGACGGTATGTCAGACCTGGTGTCTGTAATCATCCACGGACTTTGCAGCAGGCAGCCAACAGCATGGTAATGACTGGAGGCTCTGTAGTCAGGTTTTGATTTTCATTCTACCTAACACCTCCCCACTTGACAAGACCAGCTTCTTTTAGGTAAATATTCTTCACTCTGCTACATGACAAGCTCTGTGCCAGTCTTTTGCTCTCCGTACAGGCTGTTCCCTGCTCACCACAGATAAAAGTGTTTTCTCCTTTGTCTGTTTCAGGAGCATGATTAACATGGGGCAGGGATCAAACCATCATCTACACAATAAAAATCAGAGGAAGTATTTTCTCAACAGGAGGCTGTAGCTGTATTATTTACCCAAACATAATCAACAACCTGAGAGGTTACTAACTATAAGCCACTCGTCAGAAGTCAGAAGTGCCATTTATAGCAAGGTTTGGCACAGGAATCAGTGAATAAAGTTCTGCATGCACACAAGCTTTTGTGAAATCAGGACCTAAATAGCTTTGGAAATAAAGACTGAAATATCCACTGGATTACTGATATATCAAACAATGCTGAGAACATTTTAAGATGCTCTTATTTTCTACCAGCATTGTATGAAAATACACACACTATTTGTAAAATGAGAGCACAGCAGAATCATGGGCTTATTCAGAGGTTTAGTGGTAGTGCAATATATCACCAAATCTGCGTTCCCACCAGATCAAACATACTACACTTTAGACTGGCATTTAATACCGATATTTGTAGCCTGCAGGAATAATAAATGAAACTAATTAAGTTTAATAATTCAAGAGAACCTGGCATGCCTAATTGCTACATAAAGGCTAACTATCTTTACCCTTCTCTTCCAGATCTCCCCCCTCCCCAATAAAAATTATTCTGGGAACTTCATAAAATGTAAATACATTAAGGGAAAAAAAAAAAAAAAAATCACAGTGGCAACCCCCTTCCAACACACAGAAAGCACCCTGGGACAGATTTACAGCTGATGCAAATTTGACTAAAATCCTACAGACTTTAAAAGAGTAATGTTCATTTTAACAAAGAGTCAGCTTGGTCATAAAGGAGATTTATGTTCATATGTCTTTTCATCACAGAAACAGATCCCAAAAAGCTACCTTAGACCGATCTTACTAAATCCAAGTCATCAGTTATGCTGCAGCAGAGACTTTAAATACTGCAATATCTGTACCATTTGGTTCATGTGTGTTGGCACACAGTAACTTTTAATGAAGATCTACTTCATTCAGCAGTGGAATGTTTAAAAGCATCAATATTTCTAGAAAATGACTGTTTTTTCCCCCACATTTCTCAGCCAAGGCTATTATCAAAACACAGAATAAATTGACTACTTAAAACCTGTAATAGTATCTTAGATTGACAGAAAAAAAAATTCATCAGTCAAGAGAAGATAAAACCGAATGTTTTATCAGAAGCACTGGACTCAAAAGAGGAAGTATACATGTGAAAAGTTGCCCTGGATGCAAGTTACCCCATGTGAAGCACTCCAGACTCACAGGTACCCATACAGGAAGCAATATGCAGTGTGTTTCTTTCTAACAAAGATGGTACCTCTAAATTAAAAAAAACATAAAAGAAATAACCCTGGCTGCACCTGTTCAGTTTCTTTTAAAATCCACTTTGAGCCAATACTTTTGCCAAGGTGAATAGTTAAAGAAAATACTCTTTAACAGATGATTAATTTCCTCTGTGGTACAGTGGAAATCTTTAGAGCCAGAGGTTGACTTAGATTACCTTGCTAACTAATAAAGAGAGCAGGTTTTTAATTAGGTCGCCTAAAGCTCATTCTTCCTTCATTATTTATGATTCTTCTTTTGCACAGTGTAATTACTACCACTAACATATGTATATTATAAAAAAAACCCTCCACACACATATATATAGGTATACAGAGAAAACACTATGGCAGCAAGGAGAGACATTTCCTCCTCCTGCACAGGCATTTCTACCTAACAGTAACTGCAAAGAGAGACTTACCATGTGCAAACATCAGCTGTGCTCTTCAGATCTCCCTTTTCCTGGGACATCTACAAGATACATTTAATAGGCAGGCTGCTGGGGCACCCAGCGTAACTATCACCGCAGCATTTCTTCTCATTGCCTATAGGTATCCATTTGGCATCCCTGGTTTGACTGGAAGTTCTTCCAGGCAATGTTGTACTGTTGTACAGTGCCTAGCACACCCTGACCAGCAGTGACAGATTCTCAGCAGCATCATTAAAACCACCACTTTTTATTTATAAAATATGTACAGCATTTGCCTGATAAAATAACACTGAACAAGGTCGGTTCCCATACTCATTTCTGAAATTCCTGGAGAGGGTAGGTTTCACATGTATATAGTGTGGGATGTGCAGACAGCTGTATAAAGGCTATGAATTATTTACACATTTACTGTTACCCATTTCAGATGAGTTGCCTTTGCTCATTAAGTCTCCCATCTCTGTTCATTTAGAACGAGCATTGGGGAGACTGTGTTAAACCAGCAAGCATCAATCCAAAGCATGTGTCACACTGGCATCTAAGGACTGGATGTCCTTCAGCACTGAGGAGCAGGCTGGGGGAAACAGTGCTGCAACATGCAAGAGAGTTACCAAAGCCAAGCAGCTCATCTTGAATTTCAAGCTGTCACTGTTTCCAGGCAAAGATGGCTACTGAATACAGGCAGGTGGAACATAAGCTACATGTCACTAACACAAATTTACTTCACAGGCTAAAAGGCTTGTTTGCCAAGCCTTCAATTGCTGCAACCACTGCTTTGCCCAAAACTGGTTTTGTGAGTTTTTGGGATAGGTTTGGTTGGTTTATGTATTTATTTGATTGTATTCATTTGCTTTATGTATTTATTTGGTTGGTTTATGTATTTCACCTCACTGTAGTTCTGTTGTGCTTCCTGTTCCTTGGCTGTGCCCAGAGAGAGCATTTAAGGCAAATAATTGCATATGCACAGCACATCCTCCGTCTACGGTATACTACGTTTTTCCAAAGTTTAATAAGCCTCTGGAAAAAAAATGAGCATTCCTGTTCAGTTGCATCTGGGTGTAATGAAGTTCGGTTTTACTTTGGTTTATATTTGTTTGTTGGGGTTTTGTTGTTTGGTTTTTTTCCCCCCCCAAGGGTTGAATTAATTCACTCTAGCACCTGCCTATGCAGATATACTGCTACCTCTATTTGGGCACAGGGAAAAAAACAACCAACCAGTTTGTGGCATCATTCATTTCTGTTGTAGCATTCTGAAAAGCTCCATCATGGGCCAAGCAATGATTTTGTATCCAAACAAATCAAGAAGAGCATCTCCAGCCAGTGAGCTCATAGTCTGATCTTACAGGGAAGTTTTTACTGTTGTTTGGTTTTTTCTTTGGTTTGGGAGAAAAGCCTTTTAGGTTCAGGAATGACTTCTCCGTGTACTTTGCAAGCACAAATCAAAAAACCTGATGCCAGTCCACAGAAAAAGAAAGCCCAGAGAAGAAAGAACAAACAAAATCATGTTTACTTTTTGCTTTAAAGCACATAAAAGGGGGAGTAGAAGGCAGGCGAGCAGACTATTCGCATAGCTCATAAACATATGGTACAACAGCTTCCCAGGAGGGACGGATGGGTTTAGTTTTCTGCTCAGACACACTGTCATGCAAGGTCTCTGCTGCAGGAGGAAGGACACTGCTAAGGGCCATTTGAATGCAGAGAAGCAACTGCAGATAATCAACCCCACTGACCTGGCAACTTCATAGCTATGGTGAAATACATACTTTGTGGCTTTTCTGTCACATACCCACCAAAAGTTATGCATGCTCAGGAACCCACAAAACATTCTCATGGCTCTGGCTATCTGCAACTGATGTAAAGACCTCTGGGGTAACAGGTACAGGAGTAAATTCATACAGAACTGTGCCTACTTTGATGCAGAGCCCTCTATTTTGTTCAGATCAGCATATTCAGGTTAATTTTGGGTAAAACTGGACAATAGAGAGGTCAGACTGTGAGATGGCCAGTAACAGGACAGACATACTGTTTCCAGGAAATGCAGGGAATTGCTGGAGATCCCCCTGGCTCAAGAGAGCTTTCTCGTCATTGGGTTTATAAGATTTAAATTACCTAATTCCCAAATGATTCTTGTTAACAATCTCGCTACTTGCCTTTTGTGAAAGTCTGTTACAAGGTTTCACTGCTTGAAATAGGTCAGATCTCCACACAGGAGGTTTTATGTTTCTACAGAGAATTACTCAGCAGAAGTTTGGATTCTCAATAGAATTACGGTACACTCAGATTTCCCCTCGCTGATTGTATAATAAGAGGAGCCTTTGCCCTTCATTTGGCAGCTTGCCTCAACTGGCTAGTGGCTCCTCAAACACTTGAATTTTGTGTTCCTAGAAATCCGGTATTCAAGTCTTCAAAATATGCCATCTCCCCAGAACATGGAATGTACTTGCGAGACAGCAACAAGAGCCACCTCTACTTATGCCTGATACACTAGAGCATAAATTCTTGTTACAGATACTTACAACCACGTGTTGCAGGCACACTTCAACAGCTAACACAGAATTGTATGATCCACTGAAATACTGTCGTGCTCATGAATGGCCCTGATACAGAGCTTGTGATGGCCTGTGAATCTATTCTCCCTCAGCGAGCAGAGGTAACTAACACAGAAATTTGCACATGCACACACACAGGCTCTAAAGCAGGAAAGACGTACTTCACTATGGAACTCCATGGACATTCAATACACAGTATGTTCTTCCCTACAAGTGTTCAGTCATGTGCTTGCAGTGCTCCTGGCAAAGCTTATAATTGCCCTTAGTTGATTTATATGTCACATTTTAATCACTGGAGATGAGCGCAGAAGTCGCCTGCAGGTTTGAATCCTTTTGAAAACATTGTGTATCATGGCAGGGGAGGTAGATGAAACAGTTCTCTGACAATATAACAGCAGGAAGGAAGTTCCCTCCAGTAGTTCTGCAGCTTCTGTTCCATACATCAATGACTAATTTGGGCTACTATAACTTCACTTAGGCCAACACAGTTGCATTGGGAGGAAGAATTATGCCATTCTGCCTATACAACGCCCTACTCCTTGCTTGTTGCAAAAACAAGTGCCTTTTAAATATATATATTGGTGAATTCAGATTAGGCATGAGGAATACGGATATTCTCAGCCAGCCAGCAATAATGGGACAGATTCCAATGTCACTGATCTGTTTCTGATAGTCTCTTACTTCAGTGGGGCTACTGTATGAAGCGTGTACTACTTGGTACCAATAGAGCTACCCAGAACCTAACCCTGTATTAGATATTCACCCATTACATTTTGTGAAGGGCCCTCCTTTAAACTGACAGAGGTATATTCAAAACTAAATACGAATGCAGAGTTATGGGTATGATCCTGCCAAACTGGCATACAGGTTTCACTCCCTATTCAGGATAGATCATCTGTAATATCTGTTTAACTTTAAACATGTGCTAAAGTCTCAAAGAAATTCGTGAGAACTAAATGCCACCCTTTGAATAGATGCTTCTGTCCAGCAAGTCCATTGGATCAGAGCTCTAATATTTACAAAAATGCATGTTATTACTTATCAACTCACCAGAAAAAAAAAATTCCTTCAATACCTCTTCATGCAAATTTTAATCACTTTTTCAATGTCACACCTTTAATCAGGCCGTTCCTAGGAAGCAGGGTGAACAGGCCATTAGCAATGTAGTCATAGAACAAAACTCTATTAGGAAAACAACACTTTCACTTCAGTAGACATGGATATATACCAATGTAGTTAATCTGACTCTTACAGTGCAAGTAAAAACAAGAAGATACTGCAACAGCACTGAGTTCTGAATGCCCTTGATTGTTCATCAGAGCTGTAATTTGCTCATGTACACTACAGTAAAATTGTACAGAAATGCCAAGGAGAAAGTCTAAGTTTACAGTAAAGAAGATGTGAGACTATTCCATTTTTGATACTGCTATGACATTTCTGTCAGAAAAAAAGCACTTTTTAAATTTGCATCCACTACAGGAAAACACAGTATTTTATGTAGGAGAACACTGGGGCAACTTGTGGAACAATGAACTTGCAGTACTGAAACACTGAACAAGCAGATGAACCCGATAACAAATACTTACATTAATTACAAAGTTGACAGGCAAGGAACTAGACTCATTCAATGCACACACTAGATTGTAGTACCTAGCAATAAATCCAACCAGTATTGAAAATAATGCTGTTCTCTTGGGTGTTGGGAACGGCTATCCTCTTAGATCTTTCTCAAATATACTTGTGCAGTCTCCAGGGTTCAAGTTGGACTGCAGAGAATTCAAGCAATGTACACCATCATAAGGATATGGTAAAGCAAGAAAGGTGGCGAAAAGAGGAAAAGTACCATTACAACCAAGTTATTGAAGGGTGAACAGAAAACAGATTTTAAACAGTAAGTTGAAAAAGCAAGAAAGTTCTAGCTAGAGATTAAAACAGTACAGTGGCTAGACCTTGATGACTTGGAAAAAAGTTTACTTGAAGAGCTTGAATTGAAACAAAAGCTCCTCCATTTGTATTAGTAATGAAACAACAATCAAACCTCTAGGCAAAATATGAGAGCAAGGCACATCACAGCTGAAGTGTTAGATGTGAAATGTTATGTTCAACCTTAGAAATTAAACGTTTTTATTTGAGGAGGTTATTGTAAACAATTTTATTTTAGGAGCTGTCCTTTGAGAAGCTACTACACAAAAAGGTACACAGAAGAAAGCAAGCCACATTTCTCTATCTGAACTTTGCCTTAACAGAAAAAATGCTGTGTGCTATTTATAAAAAAAAGTCAGAGAGCCAACAGCTCTTAAAGCACACCCATACATCTCACTGCTTTTACACTTTTAAAAATCCAAAATAATCAACTTAGGAAGAGCTGCTCAGTCTCTTACTGTACAGCTGTAAGTACAACCCATGCGAGTTCATCTTTGGTTTATACATTCAGAAATATGGATGAGCTCAGTTTCAATTTAAATACTGATGGTCAAAGAAGTCTGTGAATCTCTCATGCACAAGAAATAGTCCCCATGAATCTTCCACCTCTTCAATAAGCAATAAAATGCACCTTAATTGTTTTGGGGATTGATAATACTTACTAAAGCGGCAATGTGGAAATTGCCAAGTGGCAGAAGAGCAGAGACGCTACACAACAGGGTGCAGTGAACTTTATGGGTGATGGCAATTGTCATTTTTAGGAATATTAAATTTCACAAGGATCAGTGCTCTGCTGTGACTTTGAGGCTAGCTGGAACAATGAACTAGCTCTTGCTAAAGATGATAACACAGAAGGGTTATCATTCCAAACGTAAAGCACTACGAGAAGAAGATAAACTCTCCTTATTTAATGACCATTTTCAATTCACGAAACAGACTTCTGGAGTCCCTCTCCCCTCTGCTTCACATTTCCAATAGCGCCTCACCTAATCCAGTATTGGGATCCACAACAGGCGCAAGGCCCAGGCCCAGGCATCCACTTTCTCTAGAGTGTCACGGGGCATGTTTTCACTCTTCTCCTCAGCAAGTCATTTGACCAAGCTGAATTGCATCACAGCAGAAATATTGTTCATGGATTCTTCCCCCCCCCCCCCCCCCAGTATTTAATAATTCATTTTTTGCTGCCATATAAGTCTTGCAAAAATGCTCTACCAGCAACTCCCCCCTTTCTCACAAGCTGCTTTAGCTTCTTGGGTTAGCCCAGCTAGGTACAGAAGATAAAATGGGAGCTAAACAACGTTACCCTTAAAGGTTAATGTACTGAAAATGCCCTTTAGAAGGAGGGAACGTTTCAGACTCCCCCTTTCCAGCAGGGTGATGGCAGCAGACATGCAGCACCAGACATTGCCAAGCTCTGAGCAAGGGCTGCATGCAGCTCAGCCCATGATGCGGGGCTGTCCCCAGCAAACACCCCTCTGACAGGAGGTCGGGATGAGGATCTCACCCCTGACAGAAGTCCTCCAGGGAACAGGGCTCAGGGCGAGCTCGCTAATTTCGTGTGTAAATTGCACTTGGCTTTTCCTCTCATAGGAGATAAACAGCCTAAGGGGAGAACGACTTGTGCAGAATGGCAGTGTCAGGGTGGCTGCTGCTCACCTACAGCACCTGCCTTTGGTAAGGCCGTGTCCGGCACACGACGGGACCCCCAATGCCCACAGATGAGAGTAATGCCACCTTACCTCCACCACGGCAACAAGTCCTCACTTCAGCGGCCAGAGAGGGGGCCGCCGCCACACGAAGCCTCACGCCTACTCCTCGCCTGGCAGGAGCCCGGCTCGAGCCCGGCTCGCCTCAGGCCCCGGGCCCGGAGCCACCACACACGCTCCGGCCAGGCCGCGCTTGCCCCGACCTCGGCTTTATGGCCAGGCCCTTCCCGGCATGCACCGCCGGCGGCCTGGCCCCGCAGCCCGCCCGCCGCTCCTTGCCGCGAGCCGCGGGTGCGGCCGCGGAGGCGATGGCTGCCGGCTGGCAGTACCGCATCCCCGACCCGGCAGGGGCTGCGGCCCCCACGCCTGTACGTCCCTGCGAGGAGGCGGCGGGGAGGGAGCGCTGTCGGTCATTACCAGCGACTGCAGAGCTTGCCTCCGGCCAGCGGCTGCTTTACAGCCCCTTTCAGCCCTTGATGGGCTCCGTTGTCCTCCTCTTACCACGTTTTCTTTAGCCTGTTGACACCTTTCCCGTTTCAAGAAGCCCAGAAAAAGTAACAAGCTGAGGGGAGTTGAGAAAAAGAGCAAATAAAGAGCCTGGTCAGGCTGTCCTAAAGGTTAAAAACCCCCAAACACACAAAACAATACCGATACATAGCGGTTTCCTCCTCACTCCCAGAGTTGTGGCCACTTTCCTCCTTTCTGTGTTCCTGACTTTAAACTGTCCCCTCAGCACCACAACTGATGGGTGCTACTGGCTGCATCGGGCAGCCCCGGCCCCTACCTGTCACTGAATCTGAAGGAGGAGCCCTGGCCCCCAAACCAGACCGAAAAGGGAGCAGAACCAGGTACGTGTTGACCCAAACTCCAGGCCACAATGCACTTGTCATTTTCTCAAAAGGATGAGAAGATCCCAGCAACTACAGCTCTGCTTGGAGAGGTCTCCTCTGCCTACTTACCTGCTGCTGAGGGACTGGCACGCTGCAGAGGGTTTGCTGACCCCGCGTGTTAAGCGGGATTGAACGGCCCCATCCAGCTAACCTTCCCAATGTACCCGGGGGATGCTGGTGCCCTTGACAGTTCTCCTCACAGAAACGTCTCGGTTGCTCTGTAGGAGACAGCAGTAAATTCAATGGTGTACTCAGCATGTACAGAACCTGGACCAAGGGTAATTTTACTGACATGCATGAAGTTGCATCAAAATTGATTCACCCCAGCAAGTTAGACTTTAGCTCACTGTCTGCATCCTTGTTGCCCTTCAAAAGCGTGTGCGCAGTCAGCCCACAAGGACAGATTCATTCCTTGCTCAAACTCAAGCCCCAGCATGTGCTCCCATGATCAGGCAGAGCAGGTCTACCTGGCCATGCTCACCTGGTGCCTTGGGAGGTTGTAAACACCGTGTTGAGGGGCTCAGTACATTCCTAGGGCATGTCTGGACAGGCTAGGCAAAGCCTCTGGCCTGCCATAGGTAGGCAGTGAGTGTATTTCAGCTATTCATGAGTATGAGCTGTAAAGAAATAGCCTCTGAATTAGACCTGAAGTTCCTATATCATGGAGAGTAGGAATTAGTGACCCAAAAGATCTAAATAATTTTGGTGGGAATGCTCCCAAGAATCACTGATCTTTTTTTTTTTTAAAAAAAGGAGGAGGGGGATTGAGTTTCCAGAAGCTCTTTTCTTGTTGGCGGTGAGGCAGTGTGCCCTCGGCTTCTTGTGATCAGTGGGACAGTCAGGAGCAAGCACTCTCTCTGAGTTTCATCGATATTTTCAAGGGTAGCAGAGAACTTCACTCCTTTTGAGTACCACTCAGACAAAGATGAAAAGCTTACGAGGGTGCCGATTATATAACCTGACTGAGCTGCCGTCTCAGTGAAGAGCTTTGCAGGATGCATTCTGGCTTCACAGGATGGAAAGTCAGCTTTTATTCAAGTAGTTTGAATTCAGCTTTTATTCAAGTAGTTTGATTTGGTGACCTCACTGTTTAATCCATGTAGCCGCTGTGATCAGTCAGAAGCGATAACTGAAAGGGAGCTTGCTCAGATTAATTCTACCCAGATTTTACCATGTTGACTGTTCTGTATCTCTCCGGTAGCATGCCAGAAAGACCATTTCAAGACAAGAGTGGATGCATGCTGCACTGGAGATGACATATGTTTACACTGCGTGGCAGAGTCCAAAGCCGAGAATATTGGACAAGCCCCAGGTAGGTTCCCACAGTGGAGTGGGCACACCAGATCTGGCCTGGAAGTTGCATAGCCACATTTGTGCTGAATTACATCCAGATCAGTGAAACCTGTCTCCTGGGTTATTATTGTGGGCTCTGTACCGAGTCAGGTACAACCATACTGTTTGCCAGCGTAAAATGGCTGGTGTGCAGCTGACTGTGTCACTCGCAGCCAGCGATTCTCCTCTCCCTCATCTACAGATACGTGGACCGTATTAGAGTGCCTTAAATTGCCAGGTCCCTGTTGGGCCAGGGACCGTCCTTTGCTTACAGGTCTGGGTGATACTTCCCATCCTGTGGAAACCCTTTAACACGGATGCACGAGTGCTCCTGCAGTTTGAGTGATGACAGCTCTTCCTCCTATAGGACAAGGACAGAGGAATGAAACTGCTTCTCATACAGAAACAGAGAAAAACTGTCAGCAAAATGTATCTGAAGGAAAACCAGTGCTGAGCTAATAAGCCCAGTTGCATGCAAGCTTAAAAATGTATCAGTCTAGATCTGGAAATTTATGTTCAAAGCCACAAATTCAGAGTTAATTTATTATGCAGTAGATTCCCAGCTCCACTGAGCTTAATGGGATTTGTTATTCTGTTAAATGGGCTTTTCCCTCAGAGCACCTTGTTTCATTAGGCCATTTAACCGAGGTTTGGGTGAATGAGGTGTGTAAACACAAGGCAGCCACACTAGCTGCCCCTTTGTTTTGCACAGTGAAGTGCTAATTCCTCTGACAGATTGTAAGTGCACGTGTACTGCACTCCATCCATGAGGGTATGCATGTACGGTGGTGGTGGAGGCATGGGGAGGTAGTGGGTTTTCTCTTTGCTGAAAGCCAAAGAGGAACTGAAGGGAATTTCACAGATCCCCTGAGAAGGCTTTGACTTGCTAATCATTTCCAGCGTGTTTAGAATTCAAAATTGGAAGTAGCTTCCTTGCACTCACAGTGTTGATGATGGGTTCTCCAAGAGACAACTAACACTTTGGGACATGACAGATGTATACAGAACTGCCTATAATTAATAACACTTTGATTCATAGCAGGGCTAAGTGGACCTGTCAAAATCAAGGCCCCAAGACTCTCTTTGTTTCCCGCCAAGTATCTAAAACCTAAGTGTCAAAACAGAAAAAAACCACAAGGAAGGCAAAAGATCAAGCTCCATTTCGTGGAAGTGAAACCAAGGCATGGAAGCAGCATGTGACCTTGGCAGCACACCCAGGAGTGAACCCAAGCCCTGTTTGTTCATTCATCACCTGAATGAAACTCCTTGTCTGATGGTCCTCGCAGGGTCCTACTCCAGTGTTGGGTACTACGTGCTGCTCTTCTCAATGTCTATCTCTCTGATGAGAAAAGAGATCCTTCCACTCCAGGGCTAATCAGAATATTAATTTTCTATTAACTTTAATTTTTTGAAATGAGAGTTCTTTGCCATTCTGACCAGCAAGTTGAGGGTAAATGCTATAACCCATAGTGAAGCAACGCCTCCATTAAGGAGACATTTTGCACCTTTTCATGACACAATCTTACACTACACAACTGACTGACCTCCTATTCCCAGTGTTTACAATCATTTCATTTTCAGATACAATATGATGATGTTTCCCAAGGAAAACTTAAAAGCAATTTCAGCAGCTATTAGGCATGTCAATGAAATTCCATTTATGGTGAACAGAATAAACCCCACAAAACCGTCAAGGAAAACAAGAAAGCAAATGTCTAAATTCCTGACAGCATCAGTAACAATAAATCTGCTATGAAAAGGCATGAGTTTTCCCTAGATACTAATTTTGTAACTTGTATAGGAGAGAAATCTTGTTGAAAATAAAATTAATGTACAGAACAAGGACTGAACAAATTAATAAAAGCTTTGGGACTTGAAAATAAATGGTTTCTTCCTCGGTCGCTTTCATTTGTGTGTGTATTCATGACTGTGTGTAAATCTAAATACATTTCCAAGCCTGAGGGCAATGTTGATTCAGAAACACAGCACAAAAATTAAGGAATCAATGACCTGTTGAAATAAATGGCAAAACTCCCTTGACTTCAGCAGAGACAGAATTTTGCCCCAGATGTTTGGGCCAAACTAATCAACAGCCAGAAGGCTGTAAATTTGACCTTTGAAATCCAGTGAAAAGGAAAAGGAAAATGGACTTTGGATTGTCCATCTGTTCAGTAAAAGTTTACTGAAAAATATATCAGACAATGCTCAAAACTTGCATCCCTGCACCCACCTCATCATAATCCGGTGAAGCCTCTTTCTCCTCTCCCTTAGGGGCAGCGTAAACTCTTTAAGTACATGTGTCAGTCTAGAGGTAGGTGGAGCAATTACACCTTCATGGGAGATAGGCCAGATTTACTTTCAGGATGTGACAGATGACTTCACGCTTACTTTGTGTTAGGAGTGTGCAGTGGGGCGATCAGTGCAGACTAGCTCTTGTGGTATGTACATCCATGGCACCGGGTCTGCTTACTCACTTCCACGTGGAGACAAGCCTGTGCTGGTTACCATGACTCCATCCCTGAAGTTTCTCATCTTCTCACACTTACCCTTGGCTGCTCTGGACCACGCACTGAAAAACAATCTGGATGTAATCAGCAGCTGCCTCAGAGACCAAGAAGCCTAGACAATTTAACTGATATTGCCTGTGCATACTGTTAAAGGACTGTTAGAAAGGTGGCCCGAGCCACTGCCTTGACTTTAAGGACTTCACCACCCCAAGCAACCTAATCACAGACTGACTGGAGTGGGGGCTGAGAGGCTGCACAGAGTCAGCCATTATCTCAAACCTGGGTATGGGTTCCTGTGAGCATGGTGATGGCACGGCATCAGCTCCCCGTAGAAACACCAGACCCTACATAGTGCCCTTGCATTTCTACAATTTTTTCATCTGCTGCTGGTGGTCCAGTTGTCCCTGGTGAAGCTTGTCTACTGCATCCTGACCCTGTGGGTGACTGGGGCAGGGTGGCAGTAGCCGCATGGCATAGCAAAAGGCTTCTCCCTCTCTGCTGTATCGGGGAAAATGAGGTGCAGTTGGACAGGCACTGGCTTGTTCCAGGAGGCTGCCTGATCCTACAAATGAACCTTCTTTCTGTTGGCACGGGCCCAGCTCTCCTCTTTCCCTGTTACTATGATAGAAGGCAGCAGTAACACCCAACAGCCACCAGACAAGCAGGATTTAACAGTCATTTTAACAACAACAGTTTTCAGGCAGAGTGGAAGTCAAGGCAGAACAAAGCCCTAGCTTAAGGTGGAATGATGCTTGCCTGGGACAACCCCTCCTGCTCTAATTTTTCTGGTATTTATGTTTCATTAGCTAGTGGTTCCAAATGGCTCTGGGAGTAAATCCCTCCTGGATGAGTCCCAAGGTCCCTTCCGTAGCCGCAGGAAGGAGAAATGCACTGAAGCCAGGCCAGCGGATAATCCTTTGCCTTGCTCATGCCAATTGAATCCTTTCTTCTCTTGGACAAACTTATCCTGGAGCTAGCTAAACTGTAGGCTCCTGTTAAATAATGATGATTATGTTCTTTTTGCTCACTGCCAGACAAAGAATTATAGCCCCTCATTTAGAGCTCATTTCAAAACCATGAGATTCTGTAATTGAAAGTGGCTGAGGCTAATTTGATAACCCAGTTCTGAACACAGCCGACTAACTACTTTCCTTTGTCCTTTCAACAGTAATGGCCTTGTCAGGAAAGTCTTCTGTGCTACTTTTAAGAGGGCAATTATGACAGAGGTTGAAAACTATTGTTCTGCGACAGGCTGCAATTTCAGCAGTGCCTTCAGGTTGCCAGCAAGGCCAGGGGCATGGCAGTAGGTTCAAATGCTCTCCAGCCACAGATGCCCTCTGAAACACCCGCTCAGTGCTCACTCTCTTGGGCAACTGACTACTGCATTCCCCAAGATGCAGAGCTCTCTCCAGGAGAGCATCTGACACCTCCCAAGCCAGCGTGGATATTTGCTGTCTTCCCTCAGGATGGGAGGGAGAAGAGTGTCTCAGTGCCCATATCCTGGCTGGTAGCTCCCTCAGACACACTGGAGCGCTGACCCTTGGTGACTAAAATCCCGTCTCAGGACATGCTGAAGGCTTCTGCTCCCTTACAGCCGCCAGCAGGTGACTGTAGGGGCAGGCTGCACTAGTGGTTGGTTACAGTGGTTCCCCCTCTGGTGCTGAAGAGTTGTGTAAAATTCCTGCAGCACAGATAGGAAGGAGAGGAACTCTGCTTACCCCCAAGAACCGCCGCGTGTGGATGGACTGCGGCAGGGGCACAGGTGCTGCTGACCGCACCGGCAAGATACCTGCAGTTAGGAACACGCTCGCGCGCGCAGGATACCCTGGCAATCCTTCCTGCCCTGGGAAGGGTCAAAGCATAGGAATAGGAAATACCACAAAAGATAGAAAATAAAGTCTAGATGTGATGCCCACCTAGTGCTCTGTCCCCCAAACTGCTGTCTCTGGACTGCTTTGCTCCTGTGGTTGACGGTCCTGATCCCAGAACACATTTACTGGGGTACGAGCAGCAGGGCAATAAGCTCCTTTTCCCTCCAGTTCCCGGCTGTCTCCTGTTCACATCTGCACCTGGAAGCACAGCAGGTTCAGGAGATGACAGCAGATTTCCCTGCAGTCATCACCCAGGGACACTTGCCGATTGCAAGCTGCATATCTTTGGTATCTAAGTAAATGTTTCCTGGTGTATTTTTGATTCTGGACTTTCCCCATGGTAAATGGAGGAAAGGAAAATAACACGGGAAACATTTCTCTAGCCATACCCTAGAGCTGTGCTCAGAACTGCTCTGGCTGTTGTAGTAATTAGCATAAGCAAATTGCTAAATTGTGTGCTGCGATAAAATGATGGATTACAGCATGGCAGAAATCATTAACACATTGATTAGCAGCACATGCCTTCAAATTCACTATCTAAGCAAATTCTGAGGATTGTGGGAACTTCGTAAATGTTACAAGCGCTGCCTTCCATAAGCGAGAATCAGGAAATATTAATATATAAATCACCAAAGCAGCAAAATTAAATTTTAGCTATTAAAGTTAGTTCTCAAATGGCTCTAATATTTACCGTAGCTGTTTATGTGGGGCTCCTGTTCTGAGATTCCCTGTACTCACAGGGAGAGGGATGTAACAGTGTCTGCTTGAGGCAGGGTCTGACGCTCTGGGAGCTGCTTCCAGGTTTCCTGGTGTATGTCCCCCTCCTTTTAGATCTCTGTCTCTGCTGCCTGTGTTTTAAGCATTACACAGCAGTGGCTGGTGCAATGGTGTGTTCATACCATGCAATGTACACCTCCTAGCATAGAAAAAGGAACATTTATGTAGTTAGAGCATGGATATAATACCTTTTTTTTTAAAATTAGAATAGTTTTATTTTGAATGTAGTGGGAATTTGGTTTTCTTCTATTTTATTTGGGTTTTGTTTTTTTTTTTTTCTTTTTTATCAAAGGAAATGTTTCCCTGTACTTACATATTGAAAGGATCTCCTGCCCAGTCTTTGTGGTTCCCTGGCAGCATCTGCTGCTAGGTATTCCCTCTTGGTGGCTTTAATAATCGAAGCAGCCTGTTATTGCCAAAGCTAATAGCAATAGGCTTCTCTTCTTATTCAGCACAGGTGCTCGGTAGTTTATAAAAATACTCATGAGTGGGTTTCCTTTCATGAGGATTAGCAGGCCGATCCCGTCCCTCCTCCCCATATCTCCCTCTCCCCACGTCTCCCCCTTCTTGTTTTAAATGAGACACACACATTGAATTTTAATACATCACTGAAACACAACCGTGTGTGCCAGTGGTGGCTAGCTGCTATGCAAGAGGAACAGGGAGCCCTCCCCTCAGCTCTGGGTCAGCACGTGGACCTAATCCCAGAGGATTCCCACATCCATTACCAGCAGAACATAAAATCAATGCACGGCTGTGATTTCACTTACTGACTTGGGCACTGCCATGGACGAGGAGATTACACCTTGCTGTGCTGCTTGCTGCCAGAAGGTACAACCAGTCCCAACCACCAGTGGTGGGGAGGATCAATCCCTCCGCAGAGCGCAGAGGTGCAGGGACACCAGAGGCTCTGTCTGGGTCGCAGAAGAGCTCAGCTCAGTCCTTCCCCACCTCTAGCTCAGCACTCCCAACTGGTGCAGCTCACAGAACAACCTCACCTGAAAAGGGGCTGGTTATCGCAGCTTGGAGCTGGGGAGGTCTCCGTTTGCCCCCGCGCGTGCCTCTGCCTGTGTCTTCTGGCAGTTCCAACACTGCTCTCCCGGTGCACTCAGCATTCTCCGTGCCAGCTTCTGCGCCTGCCTATGCTTTCTCATTATTTCTGACACCATTCTGCCTTCTAAAATGCGTTAGTCCCTCCTATCAGCTCTTAGCCCAGAAGGACCAAAGGTTTAGTTATTCTGATTATTTCAAAGATCCCACAGCCAGGTCATTAAATCTGTTTCTGGGTCCTGCAGTGGACTGGAGGGGAAGGAGACAAAAGAGGTCTGAAAAATGTTTGCATTTGTTTTGCCAGAGGTGAGTGTAAGGGATTCCCTCTGTTTCACTGTCAGATTAAATCACGGACATGGAAACTAGTGACCAGAGATTTCAGGATCTGCATCTGAAAATGAGAGGGAGTTTCAATAAGAGGGTGCTTTATTTCACTTAATTAAACCCACTGATTTGCAGTATGAATCCATTCGGTAAAATGCCCTTTTAATAAGTAAAAGAATACCTTTCAAAATCGAAAGATTTGCAGATGTGATCTTCAGTTCCCACTTCAGTTCCTGCTGCAAGGCAGTTCTCAGAAATCAGAGACAAAGCGTCCTTCTCCAAGGAGAGTCAATTTTATTAGTGCCTGGTGGTGTATTTAACTGCTCACTGCTTCTCTCACAAAATCTAGCATCTCATTGGAATTCCTTTTTTTTTTTTTTTAAACTAATCAGGCAATTTTCTACATGGTTCTAAGAGTACCTCTCAGGACAGTATTAATTTTAATAGCATCTTAAAATGACAAATTCAAGATATGCCACTAATAGTGAATATATGAAGATAATAGATTTTCTTCTTGCTGCACTTGCTTGGCACTACATTTGTCATAGCTGTGGTCCTGTTTTGGCACCATTCTCATTCATTCCTCATCCACTAATTTTTTTATCATAACATATCTTTCACCAGCACTATAATCTCTGCATTACCATACAGGCAATGTCACATACTTAACAAACTCTTCATAAACATTTACATCAGCAGCTGTCTGTGTTAGACATCAAATGTTCTTTTCTGGAGGAGTCTGCAGTTTCACCTATTATTTCATTACTATTATGGTAAATCATCTCCCAGAAACAGTCTCACAGATATCCCTCACAAATTTAAGTGTCCTAACTTCCACAGACAGCCTGCACCTAACCAGACATAGGAAATTGTTCCAGCCCTTCACCAGCCATAAGGAACGTGCAGGCTGCGGGCAGCGCTGATCAATAACGCAGCAGACAGCCCCTCTGCTAGATCGCCCCTCTCAGCCCAGCCAGACTAACCGGCTAACAGCACAAGTCCCTATGTTCCTATTTTTAGTAGGATGTTCAGGGTGTCTAGGCCACCCGACAGTGTTTGTGGCTGTTTGAAGAATACCTGCTGTTTCACAGTGACAAAGCAGCCCAGTACTTCTTATGTTTGTCTTCCACCCCCTTTGAATTAGGAAAGCTGGTTTGTTAAGACTAGACTTTTGGGTACTTATTCAAATGGAGTTTGCACCTAAAAGCTATGCAAGAGCAGAAATAAAGTTTGCTGCCACTAGTCACAACATAACGTAGACATTGAAAATCTGAAACTCAGGAAGAACAGTTATACTTTCCAGTTACATTTGAGTGATTTTGCTTGAGTACTTACTTTTTTTGGTACTTCATGCTGGCAGTAGCCAAGAACAGCACAGGACTGCGGAGTGAAAACTACTTGCCGTGCTCTCCAGCACGCTGTAACTACTTGGTTATCTGCTAAACCAGGACACTTGTGTTCCTTTAGAGCTATCTCAAATTTCATCAGTTGAAGAAGAGGAAACAAAACCATTGATAAATCCTTTACAGTACAAAGCAATTGCTTCAGTGTCTCTCACTGGAGCCTAGTAATAAAGATTACAACTGAAGACCATTTGCTATCCAGCTGGGGCAAGGAGTAGGTGTGAACAAGGATGGAGGCTGCAAAAGGGCTCAGTTTTTCTGGCGTCTTCTTAGATAAAAGAGCATGGGGACTATGACATGGAGTGAAGAGGGGAAGAAAAGCTGATTTGGCAGGTCCAGGAATTATCCCTGAGAAGGGTCAGCTGAGAGAAGCTGTCCTAGGGATCCTTGGAGAAACCGGAGCAAAAAAACCCCCATCTCTGTAGCTTTCATGAGTGGAGGAAGAAAACAGCTGGCTTGGCTGGGGAAAATGGGAGGAATGCAAAGCAGTAAGGCTCACACTGCTATGAAGATTTCCCCTTCCCAGGCTGTTTGCACCACTTCCCAGCCAGCACCTGACAGCAGCTACCAGGAGCCAGCTAATGGCTACAGCAAAGTGAAGGATTTCAGGACACAGCACCCTCCTTAGGCAAAATGCTATAAAACTGTGGTGTATTAAACATTATAGCAAATGAAACCCTCATTCCATTGAAGGTAATGCCAAAAGTACCCTGACTTCAATGGAGCAAGTATTTTTCCCATCCCACTGTCTCTCTCTGATCAGAGTTCTCTTTCCTGTTGTTGTCCACTCTATTTTTCTGAAGCTCTTCCAAACATTTTTGGAGGAAATTAATTGATTTCATCTCTTCTAGTTTTAACACTTCTGTAATATAATTGTATTCTTTGTCCTAAAAGGAAACCCTGACAGTATACTCTTCAGGCTTTTCCATCTTGCACAGCTCATTTTTGTAAGAATCAATAAAGGTCATGCTATTTAAAAATGCACAGCCTGAGCAGAGTGCAAAAAAGACCACAAAACTGCTCAGTGTTTCCACAGCGATGTGTGTATTTTTTTTTTCATCAGCAGATGGTACGGCTGACATCTGCAAAAGCAAAGGGCACAGCTGGGTTACATCTCAGGTTATGGAAAGCAACAACATCTACGATGTGTCACCTGTTTGGACTACATAATTCATCTTTCTCAGAGAACAAAGTGCTTCCCCTATGCATAGAAAATGACTGTTTCTTATTTATGACAAAAGTGATGCCTTGTACCTCAGTGGGGACAGAAGAGCAAGGGCCTATAGTATTAACAACCATGGATGACATTCATAAAATGCAAAGCTACCAACCTTCAAGGTGAGTTCTGTGTTCTAGAATTAAAACCTTTTTCATGTAAGAAGTTAACCTAAAAGCAATAATCAGTATTTTGGCAAAAAAGGCAAGCCCTTTTTCTGTGGGAATGCGGTGTGTCTCAGTACTGCCCCATTTTTTAAAGCGGTGGTGATGTTTGCATTGAGGATGTCAGCTGATGTGATCTGGAGCACTGTAGGGGCAGTGAGGGCTGGAGGAAAGGGATGCCCACATGCCACACATGCAGGTGGCACCAGCAAAGTGCTACCACTGCTCTTCCTCCCCAGCTGGCAGCAGGTACTGACACTCATTTGTCCAAAAGGGAGAGGAAAACAGCTTTTGGTCCTGGGGAAAGAGTTAGCAAGCTAACTCGAAGAAAGCACACAGTAAGTTTCCAACACTGAGCAGAAACTGGAGAATTTTAGATCGTGCCAATGGTATTCTTTCTGTCTGTACTGTCCAGCATTGCCGAAAAGAGCTTTTTCTAGCTCTGTTGTGATTCAGTCTGTGCCATGTGCTTCCCAGCCTGGATTCCACCCCAGGTATTCTACTCCTGTGCGTTACTTGAATGTACTGACCCAATATACAACATTACAGATAAAGGCCATCTGTGGAGAAGGATGTGCTCGAATGCCAAACAAACAGTTGATGCTGTCAGATCCTCTAATCTCTGCACCGGTTCTGTGCATTCAGAGCAGCTGATAACACAGTTTGGTGTTTCCCTGGAAGCTGGAGGAGGGCATGCACTTTCAGAGGAATAGATGGCATGACTGCAAGAGCACCCCGAAGTTCAGTCCCACCCCCTTATTTGTTCTGTATTAAAGATACTCTGAATGTGTGCTTTCTGTCAGGGACTTTTCTGCATGCTGGTGATAATGTTGCCTTGTTCAGAGGGGTCAGCAAGAACAGTGCAGAGTATTTTCCAATTAAATGGTCAGAGTTACTTAGCCAAGTACTTTTATTTAAAAAATAAGAAAAAAGAGGCTTAACATCTCAGCAAAACAAGATCTCTTTGGCTTGATTCAGGCTTGCATCTAAAAGCAAAAAGGGCAAGAGTGCGAATGGCATCCTGTCCTTGGAGTGGGAAATAAACCCAGAATTGAGGTAGTGCCTTGCTTAACTATCTCCCGATTTTAACTCCTGATGTCATAGTTCATCACTGAGGTGCCCATGTCCTGAGCAGTTTTAATATTTCATCGGACGTATAGCATAGTCTCAGCAGTATAGCACTTCACAGCTCCATGTGTAACTGCAGGACTGTTCACAGCTTTCAAGAGGGCACAGAAAATCCTATAAAATAGCAATGAGAATAGATAGAAGCAATAAGATACAAATAACTCACACTAGGGCAGTCCAAGCACTGTTGTATTATCATTTTATATATAGCTAACATTGGTAACTATCAAAAGGGTACTACTGTGCTGTTAGACTATTGCTCTCTAGCCCCTAAATCAGAGAGGCTGTTCATACCCAGCTCATGGATGCTACTGGTTAGGAGAAATGACAAGGAACAACTGTGCTGGTTTTGGCTGGGATAGAGTTAATTTTCTTCATAGTAGCTAGTATGGGGCTATGGTTTTGATTTGTGCTGGACATAGCATTGGTAATACAGGAATGTTGTAGCGGTGCTTACACAGAGCCAAGGTCTTCTCTGCTCCTCACACCCCCCACCAGTGAGCAGGCTGGGGGTGCACAAGAAGCTGGGAGGGGACAGAGCTGGGACAGCTGACCCCAACTGACCAAAGGGATGCTCCAGACCATATGATGTCATGCTCAGCCTAGGGGGGGGGTGGGGTTGTGGGGTGGAAGTTGAGGGAAGAAGAAGGAAGGGGGGGACATTCAGAGCGATGGCATTTGTCTTCCCAAGTAACTGTTAACACATCAAGGAGCCCAGTTTTCCTGGAGATGGCTGAACTCCTGCCTGCTGATGAGAATTAGTGAATGAACTCCTTGGTTTGCTTTGCTTGCATGTGCAGCTTTTGCTTTACCTAATAAACTGTCTTTATCTCAACCAACGAGTTTTCTCACTTTTCCAATTCTCACCCCCAACCCTCCGGGGGGGAGTGAACGAGCAGCTGCGTGGGGCTTAGTTGCTGGCTGGGGGTTAAACCGTGACAAGAATGATTTTCATGCATAACTCCTGCCTGGGGATGTCCTTGGCCTATAGAAATCGGGAAAGCTCTCCCCATTCTTATTTCTCAAAGCAAGACCTATGCAATTAAAGCACTGAAATCTGGGCTGGGGGCACCTCAGGCACCCTTCTTGAGCAAGAAATCAAGCCATTGTCCTGTAATCTCAAAAGAAAATGGGATCTTTATTAGAAGGACACTGTAACTACCATTGGGAGCCTCTCAAAACAAAGGGAAAATGTGTATTTTAGCAGCCTAGTGACTTTGGAGCCAGTGCTGTCTCCAGCAGTACCAGGAGGAAGAGCTCCAGGACTGCATCCTCCACAGTTTCAGAATAAGACCCTGAATTCCTGGGGACAGATCAGTGGAGTAACTGAGACTGCAAGGCATCTGAGGAACTGCAGAGTAATCCGGCTGTTCTTCCTGTTTGTTGAATGGAGAAACTTTTCCAGAGCAACTGAGACTGTGCAGTAGATGGACAATGGCTTCAGGGTGGGGTAAGAGCAGGAAGCAATAAACTGACTGGCTGGGTTAATACTATCATTAAATAATAGCAATACGTATCTCAGAGCCTCATTTTTCAGGGCTGCAGACCTCTCATTTTGTGCTCTTGATTCACTCTCTCCTTATAACAAGCCTGTACCTTACCCCATCTGAGGTTCTTGAACACTCCTCTTCCTGCTGGTTAAGGATGATGAATAATGGACAACTAAGTGTAACTATCTAGTGTGATGCTATCAGATGCAGCATGGATTTAGCAATAAGCATTATGTGCCATCAGCATTCATTCTGTTTGAAAGGCAGCTCCTTGTGAGCACTTCTGCAAGAAGTCTGCCAGCAGGGCTGTGGGAAGAAGGCATGGGAGACATCACCTGACATTAACACTTTGTTAGGACAACAGTTTCTGGTTAAAGGTAGGAAGACTGTTTCATTGAGGGGGCACCCTCTAATTTGCTTAGAAGACAGGGGGGCACTCCTGCTCGGCTGGGACATAGCAGCTCCTGGGCTACAGCCACTGTATATTACAGTGTGGAGGGGTCAGAAGCACCTTCAGCAACTGCAGCTGGAGCTTCCTCAACCTTGTCCTCACCCAAGGGGGATGCAGGAGTGGGCTCTTGCATCCAAGGAATGCTGTGAGCTAAAGCCATTTTTCAGCTGAAATGAGTGAGAGCTGCAGTTAGTGGCTCCCGGTCTCTACCTCTCCCTAAAATGGCCAGCGACCCTGTCCTGAGGAGAAATGTGTGCAGCACTCTCGGGTATTTGCCTTCTGGGCAGGTTTAACTGGGCTTGAGGAGCCTTCCTCCTCAGCTCCCTGTAAAAGGCAGGGAGGTGCTCCTGACTCTGAGAGCCACATAATCATAATAAATGCATTTGTGGGAAGAAATTACACAACAACAGGTGTCCTTCAGAGCCCTCAATGACTGGTAAAGAAATTTACATTTGTGAATAAACAGCAGGAGAATTTATTTGTCTGACAGCTTCTCACTATTAAAATTAGGACCCTGCTTAATCCTGCCAACGTCAGTGGGACCCAGGATGACCTGCTAAGTGCTGGTCACAAAACTTAATGCTGCTTAAGTCTTAATGGAAGCAGCCCATTTAAAAAAAAAACAAAACCTAGTATAAAAATATTTTGGAGTCGTGTTTGTGGCTGTTGAAGTCAATGGCAAAATCCTATGGCTTTCAGAAGCAGAACTTTCAGAGACTGTCTACATGTGCCCTGTGCAACATCTCAGTTTTGGAGGCTTACACTGGGAAGAAGTTTGGTTCTGTACAGTCAGATGTGCTCCATGAAAAGCTGCCAAAAGCAGAAGCTGCACATCCACTTAGAGAAAATTTCTTATCTGCTACATACCTTTCCTATCACCTTGACAGACCTTTTTTCCTCGCCTGAAAAAGAGGACGCTAGTGGTCATCTGTACTTCTAATGTGCTTTTAAAGTTTAATACACTTGAAAACTTTCTCCCTAGCATTATTGTTAAATTACCCAGTTTGAGGTATGAGATATCCCGCAATGCCATAATTTTGAGTGAGACCTTAAATTCAAACCCTGGTCACTTAGCAGAGAGCCTGTACCACCTATGCCCAGTGGGGCTTACTGTGAGCACCCTTAAGTAAGATAAGAAAGGTTTTATGCTGACTATCTTTTCTTTTATTTTTTTTTGGTGTATATTTTATTGCTACTCAAAAGTCAAGAATTGATAGGTAAGACAATGCATTTGCAGCAGATTTGTCAAAATATAAAAATATTGATTTCTTGCTTGCCCACAGTGTAAAAGTAAGTCAAAGTTAAAATCAACAGGGATAAATTAGGGCTTCTCCAGCTGTATAAATGTTACAATAACAGAGCATTTAATGCATAAAAATCCTGTACATCAGATGACAAATATAGTTTAAACTTAATTTTTACTTAAATTTTAAAAGGCAAAGTAAAACATCAACTATCTGCCGCTCTAAATTTTGAACAGGAGTTCAAAAATTGAGAGTACCAAGAGTCTATTGATGCTCATTATCCTCACACGGTCTCTCTCAGCCTCTGCCATGCCAACATAGGACCATACAGCTCCTTCCCAGGGAGACACTCTTGCCCCAGGAGTGCAGAGAAACACCAGTCTGACAAACTTTATAACCTGTTTTGTAGCCAGCTCCCAATTCTTTCCACCTGCCTGCAAGTCATTGGCCCAAACTTCAGAGCCATGTTCTGCACAGACACCTCTGAAGAGGGTGGAAGGTGTTAATGACTAGGATTCAGCCCTCCTGATGGAGTTTCTCTCCTAGCATGGTTCACCACTGTGATTTAACAAAGGGATAACTCTGTTCTGGGTCTTTTTGCTAAATTAGATGCTACCATTAGGATGATGTGTCCGTCCTTACTTTTTCTCCCCAGGTTGCACGAGACATTGTCCTTCAATAACATCTTTGCTGCCCCTGAACACCTGTTCTCACCTTGTTTTCCCCTTTCTTGATCAAGTTGTCCTCCTGCATTTCTCTCCAATTATTTTAAGATAACATGTCTGGCTGAGTTAGGCTAGAGGTAATAGAAGAGTATGATTTCCTGGGGAGCAGCAGACACGGCCACTACTCTGACCTTACTCCACATTTCCTGGAGATTTTGGCCTGGTAGCTTTAAATGTCTCCTTGTTTCCGATCACTAAATGAGGATGGTGCTACCTCTCAGGCACTTTTTTGTACCAGTGAGAATGATGTGAGTATTTTGTTATTTATGAATTCTGCTAGTGACCTAGAGAAACACTCTGGATTGTTGGGAATATCCCACAAGTGCCCGCAGAAAGGGAACTGGCAGGAGATCAGCCTTGTAGCTGGTCTGAGAGCTCAGGTGTGGCGGGTGTTTGCAGGAAGAGAAAGGATGGAAGTTCATCTTCCGAGTGGCTGCCTGTCTTACCAGCAACCCTACATTTGGCCAGAACTTGCTTGTGAGAGAAGGTCGGCAGCTATTCCCCCTGGGTCTGAGGAAAGATTGTTTTAAATACTTACGATGAGCTTTCAGACCACACTTTTTTGCAACAGTTATACTATTGGTGAGAAGTTGCTCAAATGAGACTTTTCAATTGCTTATGTGTGAGGAAGCATTTGGCAACTGGACAGAGAAAAAAACCAGATTTTCTTAGGAGATGCTTTATCCCCAGAGTGCAATTGTTTTGTCACACATTTCTTTCACTCTCTCAGGGCTGAAAAGCTTTTGGCAGCAATAACTGTAGAGCTTGCAAAAGACACGGTTTCCAGCACAGCGCATCAGATGAACCTAATGAGACAGATCCTTGGCGACTATAAGCGGCTACAGGTCCATTGGCAGTGGTACTGCAAGACTGATTTACACCTGCATACGATGAGATCCAATATGTTTTAAACTTGGAGGTTGCAATTGTAGCTCTGAATACAGCTTAATGGCTCATGTCTTTACTCTGTTTCAATACTGTATGTGGTGCCATTTCCATGAACTGTGGTAATGGGATATGACACCATTACAATAGTTTTGGTTGGCTGCCTCTTTCTCCTCATCTTTTTATTAGAAGTATTCATGCAATTGGATGTAAATAGATTTCTTTTACAGCTCTTGATGTAAAATGACTTTTTAATGGTATTTTTGTTGAATCTGCCCCAGCTGACGATTAGGCCTGAGAACAGGAAACTTGCTCCAGTACACTTCCTTGACTCGAGGCTGGTAATGGTCCTGGGGCTCAAACCACTGGACATATGCACAAGTTGAGACCATTATGAATGCAAAAAATGCACTGTCAGTGGCACACAAACTGTACTCTCTTAAGCAGCACAGGAGAATATTCCCCTTCATAGTAAAGGAGGTTTTACAGCCTGTTTCACACTGGCTGTGATATCATGTGACTATTGGTTCATCCTGACCTGCTAGATAAATAGTCGAAATATTTTACGTAACATATGTGACGTTCATCCCCAGGAGCATTCACATACATACATGCTAAACTGCGAATTTCCCATGCAGGCAAATTTCTGCGTGCAGGCAAACGCAGGATTTGTCAGTGCAGCTCTGTGCTCACTCCTGCTTTTAAAGATGTACACAAACAGCTGTAAACAATCCTAAACTGACAGGCAGGAAGAGACCTGGGGACATGCTGTGCGGGTTCAGTCATCCTGTGTTACCCCCTGGTAATATATGGCTAGGAAAAGTGGACTCTATGGTCTATTCTGTTTGCCTGAAAAGGCAGGTCTCCCATTTTCATAGCTTCTCTGTAGTAGCAAGGTAATAATCAGGTCCTGAGTGTTAAGTGGAAATAAAAAAAAAAAAAAAAAAGGAAAAAAATCTGTTTTTCATATTTATTAAAATCCCACAGTGTGTAGAGTCTCTAGAGAGTCTCTGCACATCTCTAAAGCTGTGTTCTTTACACAAAATTTAACTAATTTCCTTATAAATTTCTCCATACAGAGCTTCCAAAAATGTTTACCAGTGCAATAAACCATTACAGGGATTGTTTTAAGCCATTTGACTCCAGACAAAATAGATGTTTTGGAACATTTTGATTTCTGCTGTCTAATAAATGAAGTGCTACAATTCTCAACTTAATATCTGGCATCACCGTTATTTTTCCTTGCTTTACACCCTTCCTAGAGCTTGTCCGTGACATAAAAAAATAAATTGTTGTAATATTTTCTGTACACAGGGAAACATTTATTTTTTCCTCCAAGTTTGTCTTTCAAGTTGACTTACTGTAGGTTGTCTTTTTTTTATTTTCCTAAGTACGTTTAGTTTTTAAAAGCTTGACCTCTAATTAGAGGCTAATTCACTGGAGCTGAGAAATGTTCTGTAGGAAATGAGGAGTGTGGATTTTTGGACAGAACCCCACTGACTGTGAATGGACCTTGTCCTTGAAGAGCCTAACAAATTTGACATGTCTTAGTTTATTTAAAACATTGATGCTTTTAAATTCAAGCTAATTTATAGTTTTTCTTGTGTTTGTGATTATTCTAAATGAAAACTCGCCAATGTCTTATGCTATAGTATAAACACTCCCCATCATCAGCCAAGAATATTTTAAGTGATGCAACTGAGAATCATGTCAGCTCTTCAGACTGGACACTTTGGTCAACCGTAAAATGATGATGAGCTGCCAAAGTACTCAAGTATACTGCCTCCAACTGCTAAATCTGCAGTTTGTAGCAAAAGTCCCTGTAGTCTCTGACACTACATCCATCTTGTGGGACACAGATGCTAATGCCTGGGACACATCCTCATGCCTCCTTTGGAAAAAACACCAGTGTTCATTCATCCTCATTTCACTCCAACCCTTAGCTGCCATTGCTGGCACCAACTCGGTCAGTGTTGAAAGATATTTCAGCTGGGATCACAAGCCACTGTCAGTGCCAAGAGACGTAAGGTCTCTTTGACCTTAAACCAGGGTCAGAAAAACTGACTGTAAAAAAGTCCATTTCATGATCTTATTGTCTCTTCTCAGTCTTGCCATCTAAATGCCAGAAAAAATGAATGGCTTTACCTCAGCCACGGTTCTCAGCTGTCTCTATGAAGACGTAGTTCTATGGAGCATTTAACCATTCTAGCTGCAGTCATTCATTCATCGCATCACTTATCTCTTAGTTTCCTGAAGCATTACAATTTTAAGACTCGTATTGTACAAGCTGTAAATACTTTTGATGAAGTTTCCCTGCTGTTGAAAATAAAACTGAGGGTTTGGCAATGGAAAACACTAAGCCCGAGCGCACTTTGTATGAATAATACCATACTATACCAATGATCCCTTCCCAAATCTTTGTCCGCGAAGCCAAGCCATGGATACCAATGATACTCTGGAAAAAAAAAAAATGCAAAAGCTAACTAAGTTTCAAAGTGCGCCCACTAGGTACATACAATTTAAGAGTCTTCCTTTATAAGGAATGCCATATTTCAAAACGTTAGTTAAATAAAGTTAGAATATTTTATATTCTTAAGATCTAATTTATATCTGGTGCAGGCTATTCATGTCACCCCTCACTGAAAGTTCCCACATGAAGGTTTAAGACTGCTGTGCTCAGAACAGGTTACCCAGGATCCCAGTCTGATGGGAGGTTACGCCAGGCTTTCTGCAGTCCCCCCTATGCCTTGCAAAATAGTTTGCAAAATACTTCACAAGAATATGCAAATCCTGCTTCCTTATCCGTTACCTCCTCCAGTGACATCTTCAGTTTTAAGCACATTTTTATAATTCGACAAGGATGTTGGTTAAGTTGTGTGAAGAGAACTTTAAAACCACTTTTTCTGAATACCCCTCCATGCAAGGCAGCAAACATCACTTCAGCCACTGTTCCCAAGACTGGCCCAAAGTGCCCAAAGCCTAAGTTATTTGCCCAGTTAAGTCAGAAGCAGATCTGGCAGCTGAAACCAGAGCTGCCGAAACCTCCTGCACTGCCACAGCACCCCGCTAACACTGCCTGCTCTGTTGTTGCTGTTAGTACGATGCAGACCCTCTCAGATCTGGTTTGCTGTCCGAAATGAAATACTGGTGCAACTCTGAGCCTCTAGAAGGACCAAACAGGCTGCTGAGCTCAGGCTGGTAACTTGTTTCCAAGGCTGTAGGACTTTAGCTGAAGAACCAGAAAGATCAATGGTTTCTATTTTCCTGTCCTCCTCTTCAGAATTACAAGGATTTTCCAGTCTCCTGGTTAACATAGGCAATGTACATCAACGCAAACACCCATCAGGCAATAAAAACAGCTCAAACAAGACAAAACCTATTGATCTACAAGGAAGATAAGTGTCATGAATCATGAATGATATAGATATTGAAACTGTGAAGACTTGCTCATCTACATCAATGCTTCCTGGGGGACCTTAAACCTTCATTTTGCACAGGATTAATATGATAACCCTGGCTTTACCAGGCTCTGAGCAGAAGTTCCTCCCTGCCCACAAAGCCGGCCAAGCTCCTCAGTAACAGCCGAGGAGCATCAGGAGCACGAAGGCTCTGCCAGCTCTCCTGACATCCCTACGTGCACAAGGCCCAGGAAACATCGCAGCAACAGGGAGCAGAGATGAGGGCGAGCCCTCCAGAGCGCATCCACTGTGGTATAGGAAGGACATGGACGTCCAGGCAGTGAGGCAAGACCTAAACTAAACTGCCATGAAAGGGCTGGGTGTGCCACTTGTGCCTGGAGATGTGATAAAGGTGGAGAGTATCCAATGGAAAGGGATCTTGCCAAGGCACACAGACACCGCACTGCTGCTTCTCCCAAGCTGTGGCGTGTCAGCAGTGCCGTTGGAACAGAAATGTACCATGATCAAAAGCAAACTTTAAGAAACCTTTAAGCACAGCAATTAGTTACCAAATTAGAGCCACTCTCGTTCTCTTTAGCTATTTGCCTTTCCAAAAAGGTTCAGAGGAGAGACACGAGTGCATGCCAGAGCTGCCAGAGTACATGCCAAAAAAAGCTTCTCTCTCCCTAACATGCTGTAGTCCTAAAATTGATACTAGAAATCGCCCATTACTAGCAGCATCAGAGCAGCTACATTGGCTTTTTATAACTTCAACAAAATCTAACCCTTCTTAATGAAATGTCCCTATGCTTACTGCAACAACACCAGCTCTCTCAGCAATCCTTAATTCAGAATGGATTGCCTGTCTCCATATTTTGGGATTCGCTTGACTATACACATCAACACTATCAATGCATAATCATGGCTTATGAAGCCCAAAAGTGACTTTATACAAAGAAAGTCAATGTTTTTCATGCCTCAGTATCTGGTATGTGCTCAGCTGTACTGGAAGTGGGTTCTGAATAAACGTGGGAAGGAGATAGCAAAAGCACCAGCTTGCACTGAATCATGCAAGCCCTAATTGTGTTTGCATAAAATCTACCTGATTGGCTCCCTAATGACGTACACCTTGAGTTTCCACTGATTGTATCTGCTGCTGCATTTGAATCAGAATATACAACCTCAACACCCATATTTAGAAACATTTTGATAGGCGCTCTAGGGTAGGATATATACTTGTTGAAAATGAGTTCCTTGTGGGACTGTCTGGGTCAAAAGAAACCAAGGGATGTTCCTGCTCCTTCATCCTGGAAAGCTCTCCAACCCCACTGCGTCCCCTTCCCTTTAAAAACTCAGTCATAGCACCACCAGTTAGGATGTTTTTTTGCAGGTCTGTCTTAACCAAAGGTCCCTGTGAATACTGCAAGCACAGCTCCCTTCAAAGACATGTCCTGAAAAGTTTTGCATGTTCAGTGCACTGGCTATGCCCCCACTTTGCAGTATCTGAAAGGGTCGCTCTTCCCCTTGCCTCTGTATCAGCATCTTCAAGGAGACTAAAAATTAAGAGGAAAAAAAAAATTATTCAAAGCTCCATTTGGAGGATCTCAGTTGTGGTGTTTGGCTCTCAGTAGCTGAGCTAGGGCAGAAGAAGAATTACATCAGAGTCAAGGTCTATCTTATCTGTAAGAGGGAGAAGCACTGGCCTTTGTATTGCAGCGGTATAATGAATAGAAGAAAATACAGACAGAAGAAATTACCTTGAGCCTGTGGAGTTTATTTTATTCAAGACTTGATTTAACTCACTGCTTACTAAATAGATAACGGTACTGTTCCTGTATCTAGTTTTGGGGGGGTGGGGTGGATTTGTTTGTTTTTTTAAAGCCCTTCCACTGTCAGTAACTATAAAGTAGTCCTGGATTATATAGGAAATGTGTCTCAACAGAATGCTAATAAAATGATGCAGTGAAGTATTTGGAGACAGGAGTGTACCTTTAGATGAACAGCTGGGATTAGCTTCATGTTACGTGATAGGAAAATGCGTGCAAATAATAAACTCACTGTCATTTGCTTTTCCCCCTTCAGTCATATTGCTAAAAATTCATTAGTACAGGGATCTCTGAGAAAGTCAACACTCTCTCCAAGAAAGTAACAGTGAAGCTGTCAGAATTAGCCAGTTTGAATTATTTCTGCTTGATTAAGCAGACTAAGGGCTGAAGATCATGCAGTGCATCACAACAGTGCTCCATATTTTCTATTTCTGCAAGTAAGATCTGACATTTACAGCCTGCTGAAGAAGGCGACCCAGCTCTCACCTACTGTAACTGGTACAACTCCACTGACTGCAGTGGAAAGTACTGGTTTATACCACTGGAGCACTGGCTATAGAAGTTGGGATAGGTGCTTTATTTCCAAACATTGGGCCAGTGATGACTGATCTTGTCATCTTCTTGTTAGTACTGGGCAGTTTTACGTAAAGTGGATGCTTCCACTTTTTTTGCTTCTCAGGTATTTCTAGCTTTGAAAGCCTCCCTTAGAGCTAGTAATATATCATTGAGGCTATAAAATCTCTTTTAAGAGTAGCAGTGCTCTTGCTTAGGATTTAGTATTCCACCAGGTCAGTCAGGCTTTAGTTTAGGAATCTTGGAAGAGCAAATATTTGTTATTAATGAATTTTACCCTTGAGGACCCCATTGCAAAGCCGATACAAGCATCTGGATGGATCATTAATCAGACATCCTCATTTTAACGCTGTTTGAAAACTACTGCTTGAGTGAAAACACAGAAAAAAAGATATGCAGAGCATCATTCCTCACTTTCAATAACATTATTTACCAGCCCATTATGCCACCAAAACACCATCCAGATGTTATTGCAGCCCTTTGAGAGCTTTATACATATGTCTCGATACAGAGAAACTGAAGCTGAATACGTAACAACAATTACAAGAGGCATCTGCAGCACTCCTTATTCCATTTGAAAATTCTTCAGCTATTCTGTCTTGGGTTCGTTCATGTTCTTTCAACATGATTTGGCAAAATAATTACAATCGGAGATTAGATTGACACTCTGTTGAAATGCTCTGGCTTTTTTTATTTGAAGGTATATATTGCTCCCTGCTTTGTTGGATTTCATTGCCATGTTAGTGAGTGTTTGTGGTACTCATTCAAATCCTGTACTTCACATCTTAGTATTAATCTTTATTTCTTCTGTCCTTGATCAGGAATCCCAGAGTTAAAAGGTTCTCTAATCTCAGCAGCACAGCCTCCTCATGCTTGTCATATGTATTAGACTGATATCTGAGAAGTACAAAATGCTCCTCCCCTGGAAAAGGCTGAGGGTGAAGTTACTTCTCCCTTCTGCTCATCACTAGGGGTTTTCTCTGGAGAGAGGGACTCCTCCAGTACATACTCAAACTTACTTTGTAGATTTGAATCTCACTCATGCTTCCAGAACACAATCCAGAGAGCAGTCATTTAGGTCAGATACAGAGCAGTACATAGTCCCCTCCCGCAGAGCCAGCAGATAGCTGTGATATCCCACAGCCTCCCAGGGGACAGCTTGCAGCACTGAAGTGATGCTCCCCGCGTGCTGGAGTTTCACAGTCATTTGAAACCCAGCAAGAGCAACAGTGTAAACACAGCCCACTCATCCGTCCTACACCAAGCTATCCACGGGCCTGTGCACGCTGTTACTCAATGCTCTTCACACTGGTTACAGGGGTAAAAGCGAGTGATACAGCAACAGATGAGAAAGAAGGCAGCTGAATTCAGGAGATGGAGAACTACGGTGGATCTGGAGAATTACACTGGATGTGGCTTCAGACATCAAGTAGTGGAGGTAACACTCCAGTGGGGAAGTTAATGAAAGACACTAGTTCCTCTTCCTTCAATAGGCTACTGCACAGTCCATTCACTCTACTCCAAAACAGGATACAGACTTTTCACCACACCAAGAGCTTAACTGAGAACATAAAGTATTCCTGAATGAGGAGGGAAACTGAGGCCTGTCTGCCCTAGATGGATTCTGGGGAGAGTCTAATTGCAGAGAAACATAAGACAAGCAGTGAGAAGAAGTAGACTTCTGCACCTACACTTAATCTGACCAGGGAGTTTAGATGTCAGAGCCATCAGGTAGCATCGAGAAGGGGCCTTATCAGAATTTAACTTAAAATTTTAACTTAAAATGATCCATCGAGAGAGTAGGTTGTGTTGCCTTCCACTCACTTCACTGGGATCACAAATCTACTGTAGGGCATGCCTTGATGCAGTCGAAGGCATCATCGAGCATACAGCTCAATGAAGAAATGGTAATGTGCACAGATATCAAAGAACAGAGCCCTCAGCTAGAACAAGTCCTAAAATACTCTCTAAAAAAGGCAGTCATAGTCTACGGTTGAGGACAGCAATACCCTTACCCTCTCCAATCTCTTAATTAGCCTTTACCTGTGACTCTCGCTACCCTGGTCTCAGCTACACAGATATGTCAGGTTGGGTTTGTCCTCCCCAGCATTTTCCCATTCGGAACCACGACATTTGGCATTTTAGAGGACTCGAAACAGAAATAAAAAGAACAACAACCTGGTTTAAATGCAATAGTGGAAACAACATATAACAATCATGACTGCTGCGGCCAGCCTAAGCAAATGCCTGTCTTTCCAGCAGCCATCCGACCACCTACACACAGGCAAATAGGTTTCCTAGTAAGTTCTGGATGAATTTTGGTCTCACCCTCTGCTGTGGCAGTTTCTTAGATACTCATTGTTCCCTTTTCCCCGCCTCACCTAAACTCTCCCATTTGCAGGTACGAGCTCAACAACAAAATACGGCTTAGTCAGAGCTAACCCTAGCAGAGGCACAAACCGCTCTCGCTGCTGAAGAGGGGATTTGCCTATTCTCTCTTCAGCGTAACGTGCAAATAGCATAGCTGTCATTATAAACGGAGCCTGGTAATAAATCTACAGGCCAAACATGCAGCATTACAGGCAGCTCCACAAACTTCATTAAGTCTCTAAAAGCTTATAGTCTAACACAAACACATGCCTGATCCATCATTTGTGACGTCCCGTGTTCAAAATGTCACCTTTGGGAAAGTCCGTGGAGGATAATAAGAGGTGAAAGGAGATCACTACCCATCCAAACATTTCCAAAAGCAGTTTGTCAGCGTTGAAAGCAGCTGTAGGTGTTTCCAGGTGCTTTTTGATGTGTCTGTGATGCTAGGGCCCATGTGCTCAGAGAATGAGATTAACTAATTACCTAATTACAATGAGTTTAGCTAACATTTATTTTCTTTACCAACACAGGGCCATGGAAGTATGCAGTGCCTCTATGGTCCAAAGTCCTGCAAAAAAGAAGAGCCTGTAGGGAGTTACTTTTCTATAAGCATGTAGAATAATTGCTTTGTAGCCAGAATCTCTGATTTGAAAATGAATTTTTCTTTTCATTTCATTCTTCCTTTTATTAGGACACACACTACTCCTTGTCCCAGCCAGCAAAGTCATGCGTTCACCAGAGGTGACCTTCTGGGAGTGACCGCATTTACTTATCTCTCTGTTGTAAGAGCTGGGGAGCCTGCCTGCTGTTTTACAGAAAATAGCATTTGTCATTCAAAAGAGAGCCGTATTATATTAAACTATGTTAATAGCACCTAATGGGGAGAGCAGAGATAGCAGATAATGTCCTCAGCTGAAAGCTGGGGAGGTGAACCTGATTGCCACCCAACCACTTGCAGGGTGAAACTTTATCATTGAAACACACAACTTGAGTGACTTGGCTCTCAGGACAAGCAGCAGCATATCTTTATGCTGTCTAGTCATTTTGACCATAATGACAAGTGAATGACATTATCTGATGATGATCACACTTTCTCTAGACAAATCTGAGCACTCAGATGAACATTAAGCTAATTTGATACCCATTGATTGAGGATGAGGCTAGTCATCTAGTTTCTCTGTGTTTCAGCTTCCCATTTGTAAAATGGATAGAATATTACTTCAGGGGTGATGCAAGGACAAGTGAGTTCAAATTTGCAAGGGTCTTCATAACTGGTACTGATGGGAATAGGAACAACCCTGATACAGCTGTGATCCTGACTGGGACAGCACACAGTGCAGCCTTCACCGTAACACCTCACACAGTCCACTTCAAAGTGCTCAGTGCCCAAGGGCTAAGCTACAGCCCATAAACCCCACCAATTAATACATATCTAAGAGTTCTCCTTTAAAAGTGATTCTCATTTTTTCTTAATGTTGTATATACAACTTTACCTGAGAGCTACAGATACAGTTAACTCCCAAACCACAGCTGCCTTTGTTGTATAGCATCGAGCAATCTTGAATTCAATCTCTGGTGCTACCTTAACCCAGCAACTCATCACAGTTCACATCGTTGCACACTGGGATTCTAGATAGGTTTTCCTATTAGACTCCATTCTTAGCTAGTAGTAGAAGAACAGATCCACATTTACAGGTTGGTTTACTCATTCTCTTGAAGATTTGATAACACAATTTACCTCTTGATCTCCTGGAATAATGTTTAGCATCCAACTAACACCACCCATCCAACTGAAAAGGTAAATATATCAATATACAGACACATCAATATGCCTATAAGAAATTCTGTTATTAGGTCAGTACCAATCTACCAACTACGGAGTATTTTCATTGCACAGGAAAGCCCTTAACTTACACTTAGATCTGCATGGAATGATTCAAGAATTAATTCCTACAAACATACTCTAATACAGCAATTATTTCAGTGACTTCAGTGGAGCTGTTCTGAGCTGTACAAACTGATGCATCAACTCACTGCACCTACTTATGGTTGTAAAACTGCTGAATAAAAGGCTCCAGAGAGAAATGTCCCAGCACATTACTCAATTATTTCAAAAGCAGCACTGTAAATCAGCGAGGCTGTCTACACTGGATTTTAGCCTGGGCAGATTCTTAGCTTTGTGTTAGTTCATGAATGCCAGGGAACAGCTGGAGTGGGGCTACACCCTGCATTTACTACACTGTTGGAAAAGCACCTTAGATGCTGCAGATAGCGTTGCTCTGTAGCTAGGCTTTCTAATAACTAGTTTTTTCTTTGCGAAGATATATGAAAGCTATAAACAACAATACCTGCAGGTTCACCTTTTCTTATTTTTCCTTCTAGCAAAGCAAATTCAAGCATATGAGTATATACAAGAAGCAATAAAAATGGGGAGCAGAATACAGGAGGCTCTTATGAATTGAATTAATAAATTCATGTAATTCTATGTAAATCTACATTGTTATGCTGATATATGCAGATGTCTTTAGTTCATTTACGATGCCACCAGGTTACTTATTGATATCTGCACTAGGGTATCATCCCCCACCAGGCGTTACTGATTTGCTTGGGTTAAGTGTTGTAATCTAAACACAGGCAGCTGCAGTGACAGACACATCTGGTTGCTCTGGAGCACGGACTTCATTTTGAACTTCTGTCCCAGCAATCTCTCATCACCACAGCACTCACCATTGGGCATCGTACTCAATGCCACCTCCAAACGTCCCAGCAATGGAGGCAAAATTTAGCTTGGCATTGGTGGCAGGGAGAGAACGGCGGGATGGGTGGGGTGAGATGTCTCACTGGGAGATCCATGGTTTTCAGAGTCTGGCTGGAGAGAATTCAGGATGTGACAGTGGGGATAAGCAAGGGAAGCAAGTGTCAGTGGCGAGAAAGGGAAGGGAGATGCTAAGGGGGTTTAGGAAGCTGTTGGGAGAGGAGGGGTGGGAGGGGTGACCGGGATTTTTGAGGGGGGCTGCTGAAGGGTTTGGAAGTGAGTGATGCCTAGCCCTTCCCTGTTTCCAGATCCTCTCTTCCTTCCCCACCGTCCTGTGCATGGGACATTTTGCACTGTCATAGTCCTACCCCTAGCCAGGCGCTGTCTGCCGGCACAGTCTGCGATGAGGCTGTAGGAAGGGACAGTCTGGAGGGAACAAAACCCCAGAGATTTCTGTTCTTGCTGCCAGGGTTGATGAGGAAAAGGGTGAAGCCAGCACTAGCAGTACTGGTGAGAGCCTCCTGCTCCTCCTTCCTCCCCTGGCGGAGGGCTGTGGGATCCTGGAGCCAGGCTGAACTCTTTCCAGCCCTCCCTATGGCCCATTCCCTGCAGCCCTGGACGAGGAGAGGTGTTCCCTGCACCTTACCAGGCCTGGCTCCTGCCTCCTGCGCCCGAGCTTCGGACCAGCTCTGTTCTCAGCTGAAAGTCAAAACATTATATTCAGAATTACAGAACTGAATTCATGTCTAATTTAGCCTAACCTCATCAATGATTAAACAATTAAACTTATTATTGCTCTGCTATCTAATCCAGGAGGCATCATAATGAAATAGCGTGTCTGGAGGAAACGGAAACAATTGAGCAACTGCAGACAGGGGTCCAGAGGAAGGGTGAAAACCCAACACGGGCGTTTGATGAGCGTCTAGGTTACCACTTCAAAGAGCTTCACTCTTTCAGGCTTCTCAGTTCCCTCAGCATCTTGCAGACGAGATCATTATTTATCAGTTACCGAATGCTGGTTGTAAGGATGAAGTCCAAATTAGTGCAAATGTTCTAACAGAGAAGCTGAGGTGCCAGATCCTTCCCGTGTGCAGGTAACAGTCACCCTAACACTCTGGACTGAGGATGGTTTGTGACCCAGGTAGCGGAGAGATGGCCTTTCCTCCAGAGCAGCTCAAGGAAGTCAGTGGAAGGATTCAGCTTTTGGGAGCCACCAGAGCACACCTACATGGCTGCAGTTGAGATCCATGTGGGAGTTGCTTTGATGTAACCGAGAATATTCAGTGATAAGGAATTACCAGTGAAAACACTTCACCTATGGAGAATGCTTTCCTTGTTTTTCTGCCAGATTTTCCTGGCTCGCTGTAACTCCTGTCTTTTCTCTCAGGCGTTTTGGAGAGTTGGTCATTTAAGGGCAAGGAGGAAAAATCAGAACTGTGCTACTTTGGCAAGGCTCTGAAGCTTACCTTCATTTAAAATCTGCCAAATACAAGAAATTTTTCATTAAAATATTGCCAAAACACAATCAATTCTTTTAAAAGATCTTATCCATGTTAAAAAAAAAACCACCACCGCAGAATTGTTAGTGAAATCTCTACCTCTCAAATGTAAAACTAACATGCCTTTTTCAAATTTTCGAGAAATCTGGAGAAGGTTGAATTAAAATTCCTGGACCAAAATCCCACTTTAAATCTGTTAGCCGGTGTAGCATTCAAACCACAGGCTCTCATCACCAGCACGATTAGATGCAGCCCAGGCAACAAAAACTACTTACCTAGTTGGCATCAACAAAACCTGAACCTTTTCTTTCAGCTCACAGTTAATGCCAGCTAAAGCTAGTGCAGAGCATAAGGCTACTTCCTCTACACATCTGCTTTGTTTTGGTTAAAGTTTCATCCTATTATTTCCTGCCGTCACATGGTGTAAGTATTTGATGTATAATTTACGCTGTTATTCAGAGCAGTATAAATACTTTATTGCTGCAGGAGCACAGCATGTCCAGATAACATCAATATTTTATTTATCTCTGTTTATTTGATTATCTGGGTGTTTATTAAGTACAGAATTATTATAATAGCTGAGAATAAATAGCAACTGAAAACAAGCAAAAATAAGAATGGAAACGAAATGTGTCTGACATGGTGTCTGCTCTTTCCTTCCCTCTCCTCCCTGCTGAGTATCTTAAAAAGAGAGGGTTTTCAGGGCATTTCCAAAGACCTAAGCCCACCTCCATGATATCAGAGAGCAGATGTGTTATTAGTCGTGTCTCTCACATTTCCAGGAACTGCAACGACTTTGTCTTAACTGGCAGGTCTGAATTGAACCACTTGGCATTTTCAGGGTTCTTAGAAGCAAATGAGATCCTTAAGGGTGTCACTTTTAATCACCAATTTAAATTCCATCATCTTGACAGTGATAAAAAGTGACACCCAAAATTCAACAAGAAACATGGTTTGACAGGTTTCCTTGAGTTAAAAGGAGCTTCATGCAAATAGACATGTTTACAAGAAGTGAAACAACTTCCTAATTTATTAAAAAATGACTCGGGTAATTAAACAAAAATTGGAAAATTCTGTGTTGGCTCAATTTTATCTCAATACAGCAAGAGCATTAACAACCCCAGTCTTCTGACACATTGCATAGTGATGGTAGCTTCTGAAGCATTTAGCTTTTAATGTGGATTCCAAGTTAAATGGGCTAAATACATACAGAAAGTAGCAGAAAATTTCAGAAAGTTTATGAGCCTGATCTTGCATTGCTTGTGCATCATGACCTTGAGCAGATTAAATTCCGTGTGCAAATGTATTATATGAATTGTTCAATCATATTTACTTTGGACTACATAGAAGGAAAAAGAAAGATTATTCTCTGACAGATGGGAGAAGAGAAACATGATCAGAACCAATAACTTGCTATTCAGTTGTTCAATTGTCTCATCAACACAAAAATAAAATAGGAGAATTATAATGCAGGTACGGAACTTAAACATAATCATATATATGTGACTATGTTTACCCTCACTCAAAAATCCCGTAACTTCTCCCTTTCACATATAGAAATATTTTCTGAAACCTAATGAGGCTCACCTAGAAATAGCAATGGGTGATTTCAACAAAACTCCTTCCCTGCAGCTGCTCAAATCTTGTCAAGTTTTAAGAGAGAATCTACAGGTTTTTTCACGTTTATAGCTAATGGAGAAGTAAGGGAGAAAAAGGTGCAGATCCAACACTGTAATTACAAATTGCACTGAACGTTTGGGAGTTGCATGCTCAGCCACGGAGTTGGTTGAAATTTTGAGCAATCAACTTATTTTGGAAAAATATAAAAAGCCAGTAAAGAAATGCAAAAAATGCACTTCTTTTAAAATCATTTTTCCCTGGGTCTTTTCCCTTCCACACCATTTTCACAAGCTTCCCAAACCCCAATTCACTTCCCTAGCTCTGCAGGTACTATAATACATTGTCACAGCTCTCCTGCCGTGGTACATCGTATTTCATGCCACTATACAACCACCATAAAGACAGCATCCCTTAGTGGAACTGCTGTCATGATGTGATATAAATAATTATAAAGATTGGTTGGGAAGGAAATTTCAGCTCTTACCGCCCCTCACCCTCTCTTCAGGAAACACAGGTGGTTCTGAAAAATGGAGCAATATAATTTATGTACAATTTTATGAATTTGATTTTTTTTTTTTTTTTGCATTTCATCCTAATTTTTCTAACATTAAATTGCAGTGTTACTATAGCCTATATAATATAAGGTGCTTAAAGAACAAATGAGTACCAAAGGGAGCAGTTTTCTGGGACATATATATAGGGTTGTGCAGGCAGCCCATCATTACTACAGTTAGCATTACACAGTTCTCATCCCACTAGAATATTCAAGTACAAAGCACTGTAGGCAGCAAAATAGCCACCCTGCCAGCAGGCCATTAGTTAGCTCATGCCAGACACTACATACATTATTTGTGGCAGGCTTCTACTTTTAAGAATAATGATAAAAAACCTTCTGATGAGAATAAGCTCCAAATAGTCCATCACTAGGAACTGCATGGCTTTTGCAAATACTTCGGTCAGCCAGCCTGATGTGCTGGATTAAACCTGACATGAGCTGGACAGAATACTGAGATCTCAGGCAAAATAACATGATTTATTTAAAGAAATATAATGTTCAACTTCCCGTATGTCAGAAAGCTTCAGAGAAGGGGACTTCTTTGAAGCCAAGGCTAAGAGACTTCACTGCTACAAGCTACACCTTGCTATGCAAGTAGATTAATTCAAATTGTTCGTACCTGTAGCCTGGGCATGCTCAGGAGCCCCAGCCATGAAAAAATTCTTTGTGTTGTAGGTCCTACAGAAACACACAGAGAACAGAGAGACCTGAGTCCCTTTTGCTTGGATTCACCCGAAACCCAGAAGTGTTGGTGCAAAACCAACCCAGTAGAAATTTATGTTTTAGGCTGAGAAGAGGTCTGATTGCATCCATGCAGTCTCCCATACGTACATGTGTTGTGCACATAGATGACAAGCACATGTTGAAAACCGAAATCTAAAATTATCAATAGTGAAGATGGGGCAGAGAAGTGAATTACAGGCTCTTAAAATGATTACAGGGACATGTTCTGTTACAGAAAATGGAGAATGTGTAGAAAAGCAAAACCCAAGCTTCACACTTAAAGGTTTTTTTCTTCAGTAGCCCAAGCAGAGCTCAGCCTCTGCACAGAACAATGGTGTTCAGACTGCGGCAACAACTGCCACACAATTGATGGGCTCAAGAATAACAAGCTGATGAGTGGATTTGGCATCCCCACAGCCAGAGCCCGAAGATTTATTGCACTGGAGTGGTGCACGTCAGTTTTCTTTACCACTGGAGTCCCACAGCAGATTTATACATGATGACGTTAATTGAAAAGGAATAAAGCCGCACATTCTCCTAACAACTGGGGCTTGCTCAGCATCTCGCCGTCCAGCCTGACTGGCAGCCCAGCAGTCACTGCTTTCTTGTCGAGGGCAGGCACCTGGCAATGAGAATAGCCCTACAGAGAAGCGGGGTCACAGCTGGCTCTTTGTTGAAGGATGCTCTAATCCAAATGCCAGCTATTTCCAAGGAATCTATTAATCTTCTACAGCTCTAATGCAGAATCATTAAATGCATCCCTTTCTTTGCTTCTCATGACCCAAATGGTTAATGATGGCTTTTTAATATGCCTAAGAGAAGGTGGGGATCCTCCTTGTAATTCAGACTAATGTTTACTCTGCAGAGAAATAAGCGAGCCCTTTCCCTGCTTTACAGCAGTTCTTGTTTCTGTAATGTAACCTGGCTCTGGTCCGGTTGCTTGAGCCTTCCCACTGCTATTTCCATTACTACCAGAGAGACACTCCGTGTGTTTTGTCTTCTGGGTCATTTGACAAGTTTGTGTAGACACTGACTTCTAGAAAGAAACCCCTAAAACCAAGCAGAGTAGAGTAAATAACCAGCAAATTGTTCTCTCTCCCATGTGTTCAAAAATATGTGGGAGTTGAGCTTGACAATCTTTCCCAAAGGCCAGTGCTTCAGCAGGATTATAAGAGTCTGCTTGCACAAAATACACTTCCAGTCTTGGAAATGGGCTAAAACATTGGTCTGCCCTCTGTCATTGAGTGAATCCCTTCCTTAGCTCGGCACTCCAGCGAAGCCAACATTAGGAAGCATCTCTGCAGAGGTGGTCCCAAAGGAGGGGTCTGGGTTCCTGCTTCCCCCACACCACTGCCGCCTGGCTAGGAGAGCAGTCACCAGGCTGGGACATGCTGGCCGCACTCTGTTCGCTTCGAAACCACAGAGATTCGTCTGGGAACAGAGTCAAGACAGCTGAAAATCCCACAGAAAGCCCAGGTTCAGGACCAGCCTGGCTAAGAGGTGGGCTCAGGGGCTTTCCTGGAGGAGGCTGCTTTCCAAGCTCCTCTACAAACTCCTGACTTCGAGGATAAGTAGCTGCTCACAGCTTCTGAGAGGTTATTCAGGGATATTCTGTCCTGATGGTTACCTGCGAGTCCTGCCACTGACTCAGCCTTCCATCCCCAGTGCCAGGGACTGGCTGGTTCCCTGCAGAGAGGAACAGAAAAGGCCATCCCAGGCAAAGGTAGTTTTATTAAGGAGAGAAACCTTGTTATTTCCTCCCCAGATCTTATTGGCTTTTTGTTGTTTCCATTAACTTTTATGAGTTTAATAAATATGCCCCATTTTAAAAACAGAAGTATTTTCCCAGCCTTGGAAATTGGATTTCCCACGTAGTCCAAATGCAACAGCCGTTCTTAAGTTGCTCACTAAGAGAAATCACTGAAACAACACTTCTGAGTATTTTGTATTATTTGGAATATAGCCACCAAATTAATTGTGTTCATTGTTGTATAAACCCCAGGAAAGAGCAAAAGTAGCAGAGTAAAAACTTCTTTACCTATGTGATGACTTCAAGTCTTTTCTGCCCAACTGCTCATTGGCCAAATCTTAAGGATAGTGATTCCAGCCATCAGTGCATTAAATCTCGATTGTGATGGCAAGTCAGGCTTAAAAATAGCAAGACTAATGCAGCGACTTGATGAGTCTTTACATAAAATCAGCTGTAACTGTTAATGGTGCCCCTGTCTCAGAAACATGTAAATGATGGCAAAGAAAAGATATCATGCCCAGATATAATCTAGTTTCCCTTCCAGTTTTCCTTCAGAGCTCACCAATCTCACAATTACTGGAGCACAGTGGTAGTTCAAAGTGACCTTTGTTAAACCAGCCGTGCTTCAATATACGCGTGTCCCTGCAGCCCTGGTTCTGCACCAACGTCTGGCTGAATTAAAATACGTGTGAACCCTTCCAAAACTTGAAAGGTCTCCCTGAAGGACAAAAAGTGTTACTTGACTACACGTAAGATGGCAGTTGAGAAAAAGATCAAGCTAATTTAAGGATTGCAGGACCTGAAAGGCAGTCCAGTTGTCCAGAGGGCTCTAGAAAATGAGGTCAGGTACAGCACACTGCATAATTACTCACACTGGGCTAAATGCAGACATGAACATGGGGTCACGATTAAAAGGCAACTCCACTGACTTTTAATAGGTCCAGAAGTGAAATAGGAAATTACTCAAAACCTGCATTCCTTTCTGAAAGTGCAGAACATATTTAAATGCCTTTTCAGTACTCCCAGAATTATCGTTTAGGAATACTTGGACTTTTATTGAGCCTCCGTGGAATCCTACTTTATTCCAGCCTACTCCAAAACAAACCTGATCAGTTTAGAGCTACTGCAAGCCCCAAGAAAAACACCAGCGAGTCTTTGACAGGAATTGAGCTGTCTTTCCTGATGATCCCCATATTACTGCACTGGGGTAAACTGTAATGAGATGTGGGCAGTGAGATGAAGCCCTTCCCCCCTCCTCAGCTCATGTTCAAATTATTATTACAAAACCATTTTCCAGCAAAGCCATATTTATGTGGTCCAGGCCCTAGGGCAAAAATCCTCTATGTGATGTTTAAATAATGACAACCAATTTGCAGGATACTGGTAATCTTAGATCAATTGCCCACAAGCTCTTTAAAAAAAATATTAAACCCCCTTCTCTGCACACTACTCAGCGGAATGTGAGCGGGCTGCGAAGCGGCAGGGGAACTGCAGAGCAGGGAGAAAATGGAGAATGAGACCAACAGGCTCTATGACACTGTGCAAACAGCAGCTGCAATCCAGAAGAAAAAGCTGTTTAGAAGTCTACTTCCAGTGGAAACATTTGTCTTTACACCTGTAAGCTATGCACAGTAACTAGCTTTCTCCCTCTATCTCCTTCCTTTGTTTTCTTCTCTTCTGGATGGAGTGTTGGGGTTTCAGCTCAGCGGGAACCCTCTCCCATCAGTCCACTGCTTCCTAAGTAGAACAGAACATGGTGTGGGAAAGGTGGCTCTGAGGTGGACCCTGAATGGTGTGCAACAGGACAGGCAGTAACCACACCTGCCCTGATTAGGGCAGGACAGCACCGGGAGGTCTCTACGGTCAGACGCTATTGACTGCGTAGGAGACAATCCTTGCACAAGACAAAAATCCCCAGGAGATAAGAGTCACTGCTCCAAGTCTCAGCTGCACCCACCCAACGTGGCTGGCCTCCACCTACCCCTTGGGGTGCTGCCTCCCGCAGGCAGAGCCCTCAGCTCAGCCCTCTTTTGAAGAAATAATTCTCTTTCCCCAGAACTGTAAAACAGTCCCACAGAGTGCCACCACAGAGACAAAATTCTCCACAAAAATCTATATGGCATCCAAGCCATCTCTACAGAGCCCTCTTCTCTTCAGGCTCATTCCAGTTTGCAGGCTGGGTACTTACAGACAAAATAAAGAGCACAGCAATTTAGTTTTGCCTCGTAAGCAAGAGTTAGTTACAAAAATACAGAAATATTTTTAGTACAGTCTGGGATACTGTAACTAGGCTACACAAAATATCTCGTTTTCTAACTTCCATGTCTCAGCCTGGAGATTTCCTCTGTCCTTCACCCTTGCCGTACATTTCTGTGGCCACTGGGCCATTGCTGAATCAACTGGAAACTGGACAATTTGGGTTTTTCTTTCTGATCCCATCTGCTCAACCTGGGGTTCTGAATTTCAAAATATCACTCCATAATCTCAATAGGTGAAGATAAAGTGGCATCATACAGCTACTATTGCTGTCATCCAAGTGCACGCCTGGCTAACGAGCCTTCTGTCATAAAACCACATTTAAAGGGTTTGATCAGACTTCAGCTGCAAGAAGACAATTTGAAACAAACCCTCTGGTTTCAGTAACATTTCAGCGACTGACTGTTAACAAAATGCGAGTGTGGAGCTGTCTCCTTCTGATGGCCTGAAGCTTTCCCCCATCACTAGCAAGACATGGAGCTATGTCAGGCAAGGCGGCCTCTGCAAAGGCTTTTTTTCTTCTTTCTGCACTTGCCAGCTGAAGTTGGACCTTTTACTTGGGGAATATAAAAGGCCCAAGCACAGAGCTGTAGGGTCCCCTCCAGCGATAATTCAGCCTTGCTGGAGACAGCCAACTTAATGCAATCCTAATGTGATAAACTGCTAACTTGATTGGATTCAATGAGATGTAAATTATTAGATTCAATAAGTACACAGAGACCATTTCACCTTACATTCTGCTCAGGAGGATTCTGCCTCCAGTCTCATCATTCCTGTTAATTATATGCAATGCATCACTGAGACGGGAACGGTTTGGGACTTCAGTTGTCCTCTGACTCCTCACAAGCCACCACAGTGTTCCCTCTGTAGTAACGTGTCTTATTGATAAAGAACATTTTCAGAATAGTTGCATTCACTTATGGACACAGGTGATCTTTAGCATGGTCGATTTCAAACTAAAAAACCTCTATTCATCCAGTTTTCTGCAAAATTCCCATATTCTTAAGCCAGAGAATGTCTTATCATATAGATTCATTATTAGTAGCTAAAAACCTTGTGGCAACAAGTGGACATTTATAGCTTCTTATTCACAGGAAGGTTCTTTAAAATTTCTTCTGCTGATGACAGAACTCAGTGCTGCCATTCCAAAAAAAGGGGACCCCCCCACCATGGGACAATATGAAAATGTGTACAAAGAAATTCACAAAAATATAGTACAAACCAGTGTCTCTGAGCTTGTAAAACTCAAGAGGGTTTTACATTTCCCTGTGTTCTGTAAACATTTTGAAAAGATTTCTTCTTAGAACCTTTTTCAGATTCAGACTCAGAGCAGTGATGCTTCTTGATTTTATTTAGCTGGTGTATTTCTCATCAGAAAAGAGTGCTGGTTTACACTGTGTGCACTCTGTGATGCTCACCACCTCTTCACCTCAAATTCTCCCTGTCTGCCATTTGGCAGGTTTTTTACCACTCTACCCCCTCGCACAGTGTTTTCAGATGTCTCCAATTTACCATAATGTAATTGGGAATATCGCCCTTTCTGACAATTAATCTTTGCGGTGAAGGATGCACACTTCCACTTTACAGATGTTGCTTTTTTTTCATTGATCAAGCTCCACAGACTTTCCTTCTTTAATATATAGTCCTTCATTTTAAAAACCTTTGAGAAAATAACTTGAAGTATATAACACATAATCTCTTAGTCCTAGCAAGAACATCATACTGTACAACTTAGCAGAGGTTGTAGGTATTCCTCCACTGCAGGCATCTATGAAAGAACTTCTTTAAACAAAACACTCCTTCTGGAATTTGTTCAACGGTTTTATACTGAATAATGCTCTGTCAAGATAAAAATTCTGATTGATGTTTTTAAAGGATTTGTTTAAGAGTTAGTTTCAGACTCCACATCTCACGTTGACTTTTTCATTTCGCCTTAGAGGAGTGTTTCAGAGATCCCAAGCAACATTAAGAATGCTCCCCTATAATTCCCCCAAACCAGCCACTCAGCATGGCACTCTTCATGTCCTCTATGATATTACTGTATGTTTCTGTAATAAATGGTAACCAAAGGATTACTTATGCAGAACAGGTCTCTTAGGAGAATATCTAGTGAACAGAGCAAGGGATTTACAGCTCACCTATAACACCATCACCCTTAGGGGAGCAGCACAAAGCCTAAGCAACCTCTCCTGCAAGCCTGCAGCAGCCAAACGCCTTGAACCAACATTACAGTTCCTCATTTTCCTAGGTTAATATTCTCCTGGCTTGGCACGGATCAAAGCTGCTCAGGGTCTGTCATCACTGATGCCAGTTTGAGTCCCAGCTGACATCACACCTAGGGACTACGATAGCACTACAGCTGCCATGGTCTAGCCCTGCAAATGTTTTACAGCCTGATAAGAAGGTGGATTTGTCTCTTTCATCTGCTAAGAATCCAGCTTAGGTGTGAGAGGTGGCTGCTGGGTTGATCACCTGGCCCTAGATGACTGGAGTATCACACACGGTTCTTCCCGTAAGGTTTTCAAAGTGATACTTAAGGCCCTGATGCCTCCCACTTTGAAGTTATCATCTTTAAGTCTCCTCTTTCAACTTAACATGGAGTTTTTGGACATTTTAATGTGCAGTTGCTAAGCAGTGGCATGGCTAAGAAGCCAATAATATCAGCAGTACCATTAAAATAACACTTCTGGGCATGTAAGAACTGCTCCTGTTGCTCTTTCTGCTCAGACTAGAACTGAGTTTCACACTCCCTGCAATTCTCAAAAATGCAGCCTGCTGGCTGGCTTCTTTGGCATTCTTCATCTCATCTATTTTCCTACACTTGCAGACAGGTGAGTTATTTCTAGCTTATTACCAGTAAATGATAAGCAATTGTATTCCAGATTAGAAAATCCCTTTGGGAACCAAAGCCACACGTGCTGCATTATGGACATACAGATAATTAGAGACTGGTTCAATGCAAAATCCACCGAAATCAAGAGATGAGAGAGAAGGAAGTATAATGAGTAATTGCTGCCCAAGAACACAGGGGCAGCTTCTGCAGGGAACTTGTTGAACTGCCTCTAAAATATTTGTGATACTGGATTTGGGAAAAGGCAACAGAAAATCAAGGAAGAGATTTGGAAATCTCTTCAGCTCTCAGCCAGGATCTCTACAGTCATCATCTCACCTGATGGTGAAGGGAAATTGAAACTCTTGAGGACGAGCTGGTTTGAAGGAGCAGGGCAGAGCATTTTGAGGTGTAATGTAGCTTCAGAGAGAGAGGAAGTCTAAGCAGGCCTTTAGCAGGCAGTATCTTTACAGGCTTTGCCTCCAGAAAATTAAATTTTCGTCCAGAACTGTGTATTTCCTTCCTGAAGCCATGCTGCCATGTGCCACTCTAAGGGGTCAGGTAGATGCACTAGAGCATAGTTTTCCCGCAGATCATTAATAGTCAGCCTTAGAAACCCAAAAGGAAGGCATATAGCACGTTCTGCTGTCTTAATACAAAGAGGGACTTGTATTTCCCAGTGACTTACGTGTACTTGCCGTATTATCACCAGGTGTCAGTGCGTAGCCCAGAGGACAAGATTTGCGTATGGCTTTGATTAGTTTACTGTAATGATGTAAACCACGTTTCACCTTTCCAAGGAAGTCGTTATTTGCCCTTTTCCTGCTTTTCAGTACTTGCATCATGTTCTTTATTTACACAACCATTTCCAGCACCCGTGACACAAGGCGGTACATAGCGAGCTCTGCACCACGCAGAGAGGCTGGTGGGGGATGTTCCTGGGGCAGGGATCACCTAGCACCACGGTGCCAAGCTACAGTACTCCAGGGGCAGCTTGGGTGGCTGGGACCTGCTTAACACCACAGCTCTACTGGTCTGGCAGGATTGCAGCTGGGCTGGAAGGAAGAGTGAAATGGGTCTATGGTAGAGCTGGTGAAAACTAAATTAACAAAAATGTGGGCTTTGAAGTTGTTTTCACTTCACAGGGGAATGAAACAGGGCGTTTTCCCATGCTTGGAAATTCTTCATCCAATCTCTCTTTATACTAGGATCCAGGGTACAGGAATAGGCTCCCTCTTCTGAATGCAATAACATGGAGGATCCCCAGGCTGCGGCTTCTCCCCATCGCTCTCCCTTAACCCAGAAAGCTTACAAGAGTTCAAAACCAAAATAAAATAAGAAACCCAGGCCTTCAAAAAATATTTGGGTTTCAATTAATATAGGACATTCAAAGGAGTTAGGGATGAATTCTGCTAAAGGTTTCAGTTTTTACAAAAAGTTTTCAGTTTTTACAAAAGAATAGGCAAATAAAATATTTATTTTTAAAAACCGGGCATTTTTGTTTGAAAGATATTTAGATCCTGCTTCCATGCAATGCTAGTTCCCTGCAGGTGCTAAGATGGAGAAGCTCCTGCCCTCAGGGGAGCAAAGAGACTGTGGCTGCTTTATTAATAGGGATTTTTGTCTTGATATGAAATAAAGGCCCGTTTTCAAAAAGTATTCATGGGGGGGGGGGGGGGGGTGTTGCCTAAGTGATTCTGAAAGTCTCAGTTGTTAGTCTCCTCTATAGACAGTGAAATATCTTCTAAAGTTTTGCTCTAAATAAAAATTGAGTAAGACCCCCTCTGGCTCAGTGTACTCTAAATAAGCTGTTCCTGCAGATTCGCTGTGATTTTTTAAGAAAATGTATTGCTGCTGCAAAAATTTATCTCAGATTTTAAAACCACCTCAGCCATAAAGAAGGATAATATTAAGCAAGAGAGAGTCATGAAATAAGAATGATCAAATACTTCCAAGCCTTATCATCAATAAAACTGTAAACTTAGCCACCGGTTCACTTCAGGGCACCTGCTCACATTTAATTGAAGGACTGTTTTAATTTTTCATTGTTTAAAACCACTCTACCACTTATCAAAAGCCAGTGCTGCCCTTAGAACTGAGCATAAATAATTCTTGCTCAGCTCCACTGAAAAGTCCATATTTTTTTAGGAATCTTGGACACCATGAAAGCTGCAGCAGTACAGTGGCCAGCCCACACCCAGAGCCTTCCAGGCAGAACTCCCTAAGGGGGACCAGATTCTCAGACATCTCCTTGGAACCATTGCTTGCTTCATCAGAAGAAAGCAGGGTGCTGTTTCCTCCCCCAAACTTCCAAGAGGCTGTTTTCCTCTCTGGCATTTTGTTCCTTTAAGGAATCCCAGAGGCTGAACTTTGCATGAAATAATGTCGATAAAGAAAGACATCCTTCTCCAAACAGGTTTAGTATGTGGATTATTTTCGCTAGGGTCAGAGGTTTCCAGAAAGCCTGGGGTAACAGTTAAGGTAACATGTACCAGTATTGGCACTGGAAACATACCCGTTATCTCGTTAATACAAATGATGCCACCAGTCCACACAACCGTGATGTCTGAAGACCTCAGCTCATACTGTGTACTGTACATAAAGAAAACCGAGCAGCTCTGCCCCAAAGATCTTCCACTCTACAAAACCATGGAAAAAAGAGAGGAAAACCTTTTCTCCCACACAGAGCTAATACCATAGATGTCCCCTCTTCTACCAGCTGTCCCAAGGTGGATGCTGGCAGAGCCGCACAGTGCCGTCATCTCTCCCCGGCCACATACCGAGGAGCAGTGGCTCAAGAAGTGGGGCACAGTCCTGCTCCCTGTTCTGGTCCCCCTACTCTAACTGTAACGCTGGCTAAAGCCTGCAGGGGCTGACAGCCCACGGGAAAGCACGCGAGAAGCAGCACGAAGCAGCAGCAAGAAGAGCCAGATTCCATGTCAGTGCCACTGGGCTTGACACAGGGATTCAATGTAACATCAAGATTTCCTCTCAATCAAGGCTCAGGTGTGCATTTTAACGCGCTGCTGATTATACCTGGGAAGGTGAGGCACTCTGTGGAAAGACGAGAAAGCCAAAGGAAAGGAAATCCCTAACACCTGTACACATGCCAAAAAAGCTTCTTCTGTCTTTAGAAAGTGGAGCCCAGATTCTGAGGAGCGCTGGATTTTTCTCTGTGGGTACTAAGGGCACAAACCAGTGCAGCATGGTTAAGGTCCAGCCTCAATTTATTTTTCCAGGGCAGCTCTCCCTGCAGTACGCACCCCCAACAGGCCAAAAGCTTGCCAGCCAGATCTCCAGATTAAGAGTTGTGCATATAATGGGTCAAATAAAAATGTCTGCACCTTCCAATTTTTTAAAATCATACCATATTGTTTTGTTTATCTTCTTTGTTTAATTTACTTTTTTAATAACAGCTCAATTTTGGAGTGTAAACACCGTGACAAAGCAAAAGCTAGAATACTCGAGAAAAATAATTCAGCTTCTCCAAAACAAACGTCTCCAGTTTCCCTCCCAATATTTGCCAAGTATCATCTGAATTCACAGAAAGCTTTAGATCTACTAAAAGTGCCATTGTTGGGTTTGGGGCTTTTTTACATAATGAAACTTAGCATTCACTGAAAGCAACTTCCCCTTATGAGATTGGCTCTATTGTGAGATGGATTCTAAAGTCATGAGATGTTAAACAACAAACGTCGGACTCTTTAGTCTGCTGGAATGTGAGCCTTTCCTAGTCCCTCAGCTCATCTATAGAAGCTAATCTTCGCTGCTCTGCAGTACAGAAACTTATTTGTTCTTTTAAATGAAACTGGGAATCTGATGTAAATGAATGACTCCAGCACCAAATATTGTGATACAATCTTGATTTGGAAGACTTACAATTGCAGATGTCTTAGGGCTAAACCCCATCATTTCGCTGAGTCTGGACTGAATGTGTAGAATTACTGTGGGCTTTTCTCAGTACAGCAGATGGTGGAGGCTCTAGGGAATCAATTCCAGGTCCCTGATTCTCCTTCCTACCCATGCCCTGTACTGCATTTAATAGTCCAATATTTTGCCACTGGCAAGGAAACTGCCAAGGATGTACAGAGAGGAAACAGATTCTCTCATGCCACGTTCCCGTGCATGAAATTCACCTTATACTCAGCAAAGACATGAGCAGGAGAGCAAGAGCCACATTCTCATGCAGATGTGTGTCACAGCCTTCCTTATATTGCAGAAACTTGCTGTGGTCAACCTGCAAACAAAAATTAGACGCCTGCCCTTCCCCATCCCTGTGTGACACAGATACGTTGGAATCACAGGCAATCCCACCTGAGATGACAGCAGGGGCTGAGTTGTCCCCAAATTACAACCAGACCAGTGGCAAAATCGAGGCAAGCTGCAAATTCATAAAATTATGAAATCCCTAGGGCCCAGTGCAAGGCTCATTGTCTACATTAAGTCTTTGAATGCAATTACCAGTGCTAATGGTTGCAGGGACAGGTGCCAAAAGAACACTATTTAAAATTTTCAGAATTGGTGGGTTTGGGATAATGTTAAAGCCAAGCAGATCATCTCTAGAAAAGAAGAAAGCAAAATTGTGATTACAACTGGGCCATACTCACATGGTATTTTAAACGACGTGAATGTTATACCAGGACACACAACCTTGAGAAGGAACAATCTGTATTTTTTTTGCAGATGCTGTTGGTGGTTGATATCCAGACATTGGTCATCAGATCTAGTTTTATTGAAGCCATAAAAGAAGTGAGTCAACAGCTTAGTCACATCAGGCAGAATATGCTTCCAGCAGAGCCTGAATGAAGGAATGAAGTTAAACACTGAGAAATACAAGGTAATTAAAACAAGAACCCAAGTAGTTTCTTCCCTAAGACAGCAAGAGGAAACAGAGGATAGTCTTTGAGTGAGACTGCACGGCATGCTGGCGGGGAGCAGGGTATGGATCTGAAGGAAATAAACTGGACATATCAGCGTGTGTGTCAGGGTGGCAGTTTGTAAGCTATCCCTACCAACAGCCCTTCTGGCTTTCAGGAATATCAGGTGTCTTCGTCTTGTAAAAGAAATGCGAAGATATGGAATCTGGTTCTTCTCCTAAATCAGCATAAAATCTGCTGCCTGTTGGCTCCATTTGTGCAGATTATCTAACGACTGACGGCAGACCCTGCCGGTGTGAAGGCTGTGGGATAAATAAGAGAAACAGGTCAGCAGGCTCTGGTAACTTCAACATGCCATGTGAGCATGAAGTGACCTTCCAAGAGTGATCCAGAAGAGGGTCTGATGGATACCTTAGGGCATTATTTATTTATTTTAGTTTAATCCAGTAGCTAAGCACTGTGCCTGATGGAAGAGAAAAGGAAGATACGGTGAGCAGGATGGGAAGAGAGCAAGGAAGGAAATCTTTGCAGATAAGTCAAAAAGATTGTGTCACTGCAGGACTAGAAATAAGTCTCTCACAGGCAACATGGCAGATTTATGCCACTCTAGGCTTGACTCCAGGAGGCTGGAAAGTTGGAGTGAGCTTTTTAGAATGTCATTTTATTCAATGGGGGTACACCGTTAAGACTCAACACTGAAGGAGTTTAATGACACTACTTTCCCAAGGGAAACATTACAAATATAGACAGTCACATATCTGATGTCAAGAACTAGCATCTTCTATTGCAATAGAAAATGAGAAGAGGATTAGTATTTTGTGAAGAGCACTTCTCACAGTAGGCGGGGTGGGAGCCAGTAGAGTGCGAATCTACTCCTGAACCCTGGGGGCCACCAAAGGTCTGAAGGCTGCTGATGTTACTGTAGGTGTATAACAAGGTCTCTGCATCGGGTTTGCACTCTGTGCAAATAATGACATTAACTTCTTCTTTGGGATCCACAGATGAAATGGATGATAGATCAGTATGTGAGAAGGATTAATATGAGGAAAAGTGAATATGCCACCAGAGGGCAGTGAATGAAATAGGTTGGGTAAGAGACTAGTTACAAGGATAAAACAACTAAACCAGCTAAATTCTACACACGTGTGCTTACGAACACACCTCATTGCGTGATTCACTGATGGTTTGTATCAGTTTGGTGCCGGAATGGCTTGGTGAGGATCAGCGGAGCTGTGGGCATATAAAATCACTTTAAGGAAGTGCCTAGTCAGTGCCATTGTGTTGGGAACTGAACACGTGTGAGACAGTGAAACAATGACCTAGGGGAGAAAGCTTCATCTAGATACACACAAAGCCAAAAGCTTCCAGCAGAGGGAAAGCCTCCTTAGATACCCACCACATGTTATGGGACCCCTGTGAAGCAGTCTTAAATCTGACAGATCCTTGGCCAAACTCAGCGGCCAATGGTCTCTTCCCAGGGAGAGGCATTCCCTTGCCCTGCCCTGCTGGGACAGACCATTGCCAAGCTTGCCCTTGCAAGGGAGAAGCGTGCAGGACAACTGGACACACCACCATTGAACCCAAGGGTTGTTCTGCATCTGGATTCTGTTTGTGCCCGTGGGACACAATGACTACAATCACTGCTCCACTTCTCCAGTCTTCATTGCTGTCAAAGCATCATCCACCGGAGGGAATATCCTTCCTACGGGCTGGGAGAAGGTGGGGGCTGCTGCAGCAGCTCTGCTGCATTCATCTGCTTTGTCCTCAGAGTGCAATTACCCAAAACACAGAGTCATAAGACACAATTTACAATCCTTGCAGCTTTTTGGCATCCCAGTGTATTGGCTTGCAGATAGAATTTGTAGTAGGATGCAGCAGATAGACAGAGCACTCTAATTACAGATTTACATTAAGAGGAAGGTTTAAAAGCTAATAGGACATTATTAGAATAATGATCCCTAGATGTTCTTCCAGCTGAACATCTGCCATTACTAATTAAAAACAAGTTAAAGTCAACCTGTTTAAAGAGAAATCAATATTTACAGAAACTAGATACCATCTTAATGTTAGATGTGGTGCCGACCTACAAAAACCTTCCCACATACCACACCAAATCCAGGATTTCAAAAGGCACATTGGTTATAAATCGGTGCCTGCGCAAAAACCGCCTCTGTAAAACAGAGTCAGGAATTTGACTCATGTACAGCTTGTTTGTCTCTTTCATTAGTCAGCTGCCCAGCAGTTTTAAATGATTGCCACATAAAATGATACGTTACCCACTTTCTGAGCTTGGGGTGTCATTTTTTCCAAAAGCAGGTTAGAAATTACATTTCGAGTGGCAGATGAAAATAATCTTCTTGCAGCCTCTGTCTCCTCTGTCTGCATCCCTGATGGGCATTGAACAGAGTGTCATTTTGTGGAAATGCACAGAATCTGCATCAATCTAACTACATGGGAATGTAAGAGTAAATCCTGGAAGTGAAGGCATAGAGTTACAGGGAGAAAACAATTAGGCAAAAAATGACAATAGCAAATAGCCTTGAAATCCATTAGCTACCTCAAACTGAAACACAAATGCTTATTTCATCGGTCATTGTACAACCATCACAAACCAGAACAAACCCCTGAAAATGATGAAACTCTTGGCTGTCCGACCTGAGGCATATTTTAAGATCTACCATCAGAATCGTACAAGAGAAGTAAAGTTCAGAAATACGCGGGTTCATTCAGAGACTAAAAGGAGAGTATCCAACCCCTACCTGCGGGAAACTCACTGCTAGCACCGTACTCCAGCAATGCTTGCACACACCCACAGGACCTTCACAAAATTAACAGTGGAGTCACCTGCATGGTCTGGCCCAGAAGCACCAGCCTGTACACAGAGAGGAAACGGAAAGGGATGAAGTCCTCCTGATGGCTTGCCTCTCCCCTCTCACATAAGCCCAAATCTACTGAACAAAACTGAGAACCAAGTCTGACTCTGGAATTTTCTTCTGCCATTGATCCAGCAAAGCCCTTGCATATCAATCGTCAGGAGTAGGCGCATGAGTATTACCTTCAGGCCTCGTACGGGAAATGGTGACCACTGAGAGCTCCACTGACGCCAGGTGAAGATCAGCGGCCCCTTTGGAAAATACCATTCTGTTCGTGATGTATCTGGAAGAAAAGCTCTGTAGTCTAGTAAGTGCCCTAGTGTTCCCAGGCCAACAGAAGTGGGGGAGAAGAGTCAATGGCAGAAGAGTCTCTGCTTTTATAGCAATGCCCAAGTTGGACTTCAGGGGCCAATAGCAAGCACTGTGTGACCTTGCGTTTGCGATTTCCATAGACAGTATTATTAGAGGCTTCAGTTTGGTGTATGTTTTTGCAGTGTGGGAGCAATAAAGAGCAAAGGCAAGAAATAAAGAGCCTCCGGGTGCTGACATAAAATTAAATCCTGACTTCTCTTTCAAGTTCAAGGTAGGAAAATCACAGCCGTATGTCTTTGTCAGAAGGGTGCCCAAGCACTAATATCATCAAGGACAGAAACTTTTGCCATGTAATCTTTCCACACTCTGTACATCATCCACAGCCTTTGTGGACTTAGGTGTAAAATAAACTACTAACCCTCTTCAAAAGACACCAGCAAGCAGGATCTGGCCCCATGTAAGTAACTTTAGATTACTGCTCCCTGATCCACAGGGAGACCAAAGCTCCCTTCAGGACAATATCTGATTAGAGGAGAAACAGTCGTTGGCCTCTAGGAAACTGCAAATCACTTTTTGTTCAAACCCACAGGGATTTTTGCAAGACCTGCTGAGTCAATTTAAACAAGGAAAAAAATCTGAGAACTCTGCAGTAATATTCTCTGCAGTTTTCTAAAAGCCAAATCCTGCTCATCCTACTCCATGAAGCAATCTTACTGAAGGTAATGAAACCACTCTCCACCTAGAAGAGAGGCTTACTGCAGCCCTGCCTCTGCACAGAGAATCGCTCCGTTGTTGAGTTGAAGCACATCGGTTAGTTTGCAGGGACATCCCTCTTCCTGCTAATACTATCAAGTTCAACTTTGGGTTTGTTTCCTCTTTCTTTTTTTTTTTTTTTTTTTCTTCTTCAATGATGTGTTCCAAAATCTTTTCCTCCTGCCGTAGACAGAACTAGGTGAGCTGTGGAATAAACATAAGGATATCAGAGTGCTGCACCTGCCTGTAAAATGACATGAATTTAATCAAACCCATTGCTCCTCTCAGCGCTCAGACGCACGACCGGTCTTGTTGCTCTTCCTTCCCCTAGGCAACTACATGTTGTGCCTCTAGTGTAGGCTTGGACACGTGTTTGATATCACCAGCAAGCGACGAAGCAGAGATGTAGGGCGCCTGCATTATTTGATTTCTGATTATGTAGAGCTTCCTTCTTTTTGTGCTCTCACGGCCTTATGGATTACAGTAAAGCTGGGGCTAACCTGGGCCAGCTCCTGCTTATGCTCACTTGTGACAAGGTAACTCAAGAGAAACTGCGGCACAGTCAGTGGAACTACAGGAGAGTAAGACTGGGTACAAAGCTCATTAACATCTTTTAAATGTCACTACTTTTTGAATAAGTACTCAACCTTTTCATCTAGGACAATAACAACAACACAAAAGACAAGCCCAACGCAGGAAAATACCTGTCCGCTGTCAGACAAATTACTCTTGCTGAGAATTCATGATAAGGTTTTTTACATCAAGGAAATAAAGCCAGATGAACAGGGGCTTTGATGGCCACTTAAAACATCCACCTGCAGGAAGGTATTTTTGCTGTATCTGCTAAGTGTGATACCTAAAAATACCCACAATACCTAGAAAGTGAGAAAGAAATTAGTCTTTTGCATCTGATACATCTTATAATGGTTACATCTAATTCAAAGCGTATCAGACAGGAAAAGAGGAGCCTGAGGACACCAGAACCTTTAATCTAGTTAATTAATAGGGGGGATAGCACATGAAAGCCTTATGTAAAATGAGAAAGTAATCTTACTCTGCTCAGGGTGGCTACTCCTTTGGTAGACAGGCGTAAGGTGACAAGGGGCCTTGCAATCTGTTTAATTGGCCACAAGATCAGACTTTGCATCGGCCACACTCTTTTATGCCTCCTGTCCCTCCCCGTGGAAAACGACGGCGATGCTACCAGACCTTCCTTAGCTCTAGCAGGCTGTCAGAAATAAGCCCTATACAAGTTGGTGGAAAAGCTGCCTTCAGCATTCAGGCTCCTGCAGCTGCAGGGACCGCCGCTGTGCACACCCGTGACAAGCACGCCAATGGCAGAGCCACGACTGCTGACAAGACGCTCTCTGTAGGCACCTCGTTACCAACCAGTGACGACCGCTCCCCACAGAAACCATTCCCAGCTCTCATGAAGAGGCACATTGATTTTGCTGGCGCTCGTTACGTTACAGTAATGCAAAGGCATCAACAAGCGAACATGGGAAAGGATTATATGTTATAGTGAAGAAAGGCTCTGAATCTAAATGAAAATCACGTAGATTTATCTTGAGATATGCAGGGAGGATTTAACCAAACCAGCTAAACATGGTATTTTCATGGGACACCCTAAACTACAGGACAAAGTACGTAACTCTGTGACTTGATCCTGAGATGAGATCTAACGAGGCTCAGCATGACACATATGAATGCTTTGTTATGTTGCAACAATATTAATTTTTGCAATAATTAGTACAAATAATTGGTAGAATGATTTTAAAGTAAGAGATAATCTAATCTGTTTTCACAATTTTCCTTAGCATTCAGAGGCTGGACTTGATTTCTGCTCAGTAATGGAGTAAGAAAGTTTCACCCTCATTTATCAGCATTCTGTTGCGAGGGCTGTGCACACTCTACCTTTTCCACAGTTAAAGCACACAGAATTTCCAGCCCAAGTGAAAAGATAAATATTCAAGTACTTTATTATTCAACTTCTTAAAATCCCAGCAGAGGAAAGGCAGAGAATCTCTATGACATGCATCTCATGAGCTTTCTTTTCACCTTGGGGAGAGGGTAAATTAGGCCTCCATCTTTAGAAGTATTTGTCAAGTAGTTACATTTTAATCCTAATTTATTTATGCCTGAATCCAGGAAAGTACTTAAGCATATGCTTATGCTAAACATATGAATTAGCCCATTAACTCTACAGTTAAGCATCATACAAGTACATCATACGAGCTCTGATGGCTTCTCTTCACTTCCTTATCTTGCAGAATTTAATTTGTATTGTGAGTGGTGGATTGATTTTATTGAAACACCTCTGATATGCTGACTATTGCAAAAATAGCACAGATTTGTCATAACCACTGCAAACTGGACAGGTCAAATCAGTTTATCTCAACGTGCATTTCTGCCACGTGTTTTCGATGTAACCTGAAAAGAGTACTAGGGAAAATCAGGTGTATCACCTATGGATTAAACGCAAACAAAACACGGTTACCCTCCTTTGTTTGGTAATGCTTCTTTAAAGCAAGAGATGCTAGGTTAAACCTCGTGTTCGGGCATTTATCACATCTGTTTCCTATTCCCTTGGAAAGTATACTCACCATAGTGCTCAAATGAATTACAATGAGATTTGTCAGTTGAAACCTAAAAGGGAGCTCAGGGAATAAACATTTAATTTTAGGAGGAAAAAATTAGGTGTTTAAAAGCTTTAAACAAGTTTTCAGATGGCTCAGCTAGGCAAAGCTCCACTACAGCCACTGTTTGAGACCTATCATAACCTTCGTGAGATGACCTTCAATGAGATATAAGGCTAAAGGACAAAGAGATGAAGAGAAGTCTACAGGGGTGTGGAGCCTGATGTTGCAGGCTATGAACCTGCAGCATGATCTGGAGAAGCCACAACACATCAGCATTCTGGCCCTGCAGCCTTCCCCAGCAATCACCACCAGCACTAGGAAAACTTTTCACCTTAAAAATGAACAAATCTTCACCTATTCAAAGGCACTGAGGACACTCCAGTAAAGAACTTTTTTTTTTTTTCCCCCAGCAGCTTCTACAAGGACACAGAAAGGTCTCCCTCCCCTTGCAAGCCTGGAGAGACCTGCAGAACGGTACTGACAAAGACAGTCCTTTAACTCAGAAGGAGTAGAATCTGACTCAATTATTCTGCAAGCTAACAGTAAGGAAAGATAAAAATATTGCTTTGAAGAGCAGGGTTTCATTGCAGCAAAATTATATACAAGCATCTAATAAAGTATAATCTAAGACTTGTCATTCTTATGGGTATCATTTTCTCTGCAGTAGCTCTGAGGTGAATACCTCCAGCTCTGCTACAGAGGTAAGGCAACCTTGATCAGGCTATAGAACAGTTCTCTTGCCATGCTGCTTGCCTCTTGCAGCTGTTAACCCCACTTTTTTTGGCTCTTCTCTCCTTTCAGAGAAGAGAGACCTCCACTTTCCACACTCCCAATCCCTCGTACACACTCCACACATCCAGTTTCACATGTGTGTTACTCATGCCAGTGTCTTTCAACAACACAACATTTAGTTCTTCCAGACTCCTCAAGTCAATGACCCTTTTCTCTTGAAGTCACCATTGCTTTGCTCCACGTCCAAGAAGATGGAGGTGTGCACGACTAACATGTCACTCAGCCTTCCTGCCCCCAGGATACTGCCTGGGGGTTTGAAGGGAGGCTCAGCTCCTCTGAAAAACAAAGTTAACCAAGTGCAGGCAGCTCTGGAATTCTAAAAGCAAAGTATATCCACCTCTCATATAGCATACAACGAATAAACTGCTCTTTGAAGTGAATAAATGTCAGTCATTGTCTGAGTACGTGGCTGTTCATGAGACGAGAGTCAGAAACCATCCTCCTCAAAGCTCCAGAGGCATTCTGCCTTCGCTGTTCATTCAGGAGCAGTCCAGGGCTCTTCTCACTGCAGGCCTAATGTTACATGTAAACGTCATCCCTTTAGAGAGTGCGTAGAAAATAGAGAGAAGTTTAAAAATAAACAGCTTTAAGGAGAAGGAAGCACGTCATTAGTTTTGAATTGGCTTTATTGAAATTTCTGTATGATGAAGGTTTTGTTGCTGCACAATTCAGAGAGCAGAACAAACAAATTCATTTCATTTAGGCCAAAAACTCATTTAAAATTGTTTGAAGGACAAAACCACCTCAAAACATCTTTTACACACTGAACGCACAAGCCAACCTTCACATTTACTTTGGGCCTTTAATTCCGGTATATTACCAGGTATTTCATTAATTTGACTTCAGTGAAGCAAAAGCAAATCAGACCTGGAAACCTGGTTAGAAGCTCTTGGTGCAGTCAGGCAGAAAAGTTCCTCAACAAGCTCTAATCGAACTAACTGAGGTACCAGGAGCAGATTAATTTGCCTTGGTCTCTCCATTTGCAGGGCAGGCCAGCGGAAGCGTTAGTGAACGTGACCACGTTTTCCCGTTTTCCCCCCGTACAACAGGAACGCATCAGGCGCAGCCGAGCCGCTTGAGCTGTGAGGTGCCAGTGAGAGTCCCAGCTGGGAAGACATGAAAAGATGCTTTCTCCAAAAGATCTTCTCAGCACATGAGCAGCTCCCTGACTGTGCCCTGGAGACAAGTCTAACTCTGAGGAAACAAATGCTACTATTATAGAAACCTCTCCAGGGAAGTCCTATTGCTCAGGATGTTTAAAACTAGGCCAGACAGAACGGTGGCAGCAGCACAACAGAAAATGGACGGCAGAGGAGCTTCCTTAGCCTCCAGCTTCTGCGGGACTTCGCTGTTGTTAATCGGGGAAGTTGAGAGACCCACAGTGCTGCAAACTGGGTGTGAGGCCTTTTAACCATCACTTGCCAAGTTACTGCTCCACTACCATCTCCTTCTGTTGTGTGTTGCTTTGCTGATAAACTTCACTGAGCTTCAAAGCAGCAAGCCATGCTTTCAGCCCCGCTGATGCACTTACTCCGCCCAAGAAAAGGTTCCAGAAATCATCGCTCCTCTTTCGGGAGGCAGTAAAACATCTCTTTCCTCATCAGGTCTCTTGCACGAACACAAGAAGAATTTACGCTTTCTAAAATAACAAGAAAACCCTGTAGGTTAAATAAATGGCAAAAAACCCAGGCGGAGTTGAATTCACAGGGCTTTGACGGTATAATCACGCACACCCCACTGATTTATCCAATTCTGTTGGTTATTTGAATGAACAGTTTAAAAAGATTTCTTTTCAAAAGGAACAAATGCACTTAAAGGCTGTGCTAGCAGACTGACCATCTTCAAGGCTGCAGTCACAAGACATCAATTGAAAAAGCAGGGAGAAAATGTATGGTTTTTCCAGCATGTTTAACCCGGGAAGCTCAACAGCAGTTTCAGTACAGTTCAAAAAGACCTCTTCTATTAAACATTTAAGTGCGTGAATAATCTCACTGAGTCTCCCAGCGAACTACTCAAGTCCTTGCAAGACCAGAGCCTTGCTTGCTCCTTGCTGTGTTTCCGAACAGAAGTTAAACTACTTTTCAAACAAGATCATGGCAACCCAAAGACGCACATGTCCTTGCTTAGTTACCTGACGGTCTCTTACAGCACTTACCCTAATGGTTCCTTCTCACCTGTAACAGACTTTTCACGCTCTATTATCATCCGCACTAAATGGTCAGGTGTTTTTAGAGAGCAAGTACCACATCTTTCCTTAGTTTTGTAACCTTTCTGCTTTATCTTACACGTGTCCCCATAGCCATGCCTCACCTCATTGGCCAACCTCACATGTATTGCACACGTACATCCCCTGGGTCTGCTCTGGCAGCCACAGAAATCCAGGAGGATTCTTCCCACGCACAGTGCCAGGCTGTGGAGCTCAACCCTATGTAATCTGGGTGAAAAAAGGTCTTGTTTTCTGCTCAGTAGAAGTTTACTGTAATCAAACATCTTTTATTAACTAAACCATGATCTCTTGAACATACCAATGTGCTGTCATCTGTCCAGCCAGCAGATCAGTAGCACAAAGGACAGGGCTCCACCACCTTAAGGTAACCAGCGTAACTCTAAACCCTCTATTAGTTCCATCTGAGACTATGTACCAAAATATACAAACGTTACCGAATGGGCAGAGAAGGTTTCAGAACTCTGATTTCCCTTCTGCTTTGCCTCACGGGAATTACACGCATGCACCTGCAGCTCATGGGGGGACCACGGTGTATTTCACTGCCCACCCTGGTCTCTCACCGCAGCGCTGTGAGGAGACAACCGACTGTGTGATTAACACCGAGGTCGTGTTTCAATTGCAGACATAAATGTTCATTTCTGGATTCCTTCCCAGCCTGTTTGAGGCATAATCCAGCGCTGCCAGGCAGGTGCACCGCTAACAAACCCTGCCCGTGCTCTTTTGTTATCCTGCTGACTTGTGTGCCAGCCTGCAGAAAAACCCCCTTTTCCTGCTCCCGGCTGGGGGGCGAGCCCGCTGCCCACGGGGAGGCGGCGGTTCACCCGGCGAGCTTCTTCCACCCCGCCACCCGGCCCAGCTCCAGCCGGGCTGACAGCGGGGGCTAAGAGCCGGGCTCCCCCGTGCTGAGAGCAGGGAAGAGGGCCCTGAGGGGCGCCGAGCAGCAGCCCCAAGGCAGGGGCTCCTCATCTCCTCCTCGGGGCCCCAGACCTGCCGTCGCCGATCGTGGCGGGGGGGGTCCCAGGGCAGCCGCCATCACGCGAACGGCGGCGGCCGCCCGCCGGAGCGGCTTGAGGCGGGGGCTGCCCCGCCCCGCCGGCAGGAGCCGGGCTGGTCCCGCTCCGCCCCGCACCGCTGGGGGCCGCACCATGTGCCGCCGCCGCCCGCCGCGGGGGCCGCGCCGCGCTCGTCGCCGCCGCTGAGCGTGCAAGGGCCGGGCGGGCGGCGCGGCCGGGGCGGCCCGTGCGGCGGAGCGAGCGCCGGCAGCGCGGCCGCGGGGAGAGCGGGTCCATGGAGCACAACCACCTCCACCTCCACAACGGCTCCCTCCTGGCGCACCACCGCTATGGCTGCGGCTTGGGATACGCACCTGTCGTCTACTACAGCCTGCTGCTCTGCCTCGGGCTGCCGGGTGAGTGCTGCGCTCCCGCGGCGGGCAGCGGGGACGGGGCGCCCGTGCCCGCCGTGCCCGCGTTGCCCCCGGAGCTCCCGCGGCTCTCCCGCAGAGCTGCCGGCACCGTCCGCCGGAGCGTCTCCACCCGGCTGCCTGCGGGGCGGGCGCGGTGAGCGCCCTGCGGCGCCCTCGGGCTGCTTAGGGCGCCGGAACGTGTTCTCTGGCGGACTCGGTGAGGGCTAACACGGGCGTTTCTTAGAGAGCATCTCCGCTGCCTGAGACGCTGCTGTCCCTGCCTCCTCTCTCTCCGGCTCCCCTGCCTGCCCTCGCACCGCTGCGGTCTCTTTCCACCCGGGCTCGGGCGCTCTGACTTTGAACTTGACATACAAAGTCTCAGCCCGTAGTGAACTTTCTGCCATAATCAGTGTGGCCATTTGAAGACAAAGCGGTACCGAGGCCAGCCGGGTCTGTCCCCTACCGATCGCTGCCGGGCCGGCAGGACTCGGAAGTGGAGCCGTCGAGTTTGTGTGGTGCAAATCTCCGCCTGGCTCCAGGAGCAACACGCCAACAGTAAGGACCTTGGCTGGGCACGGAGCTCGCTATCAGAAGGTTAGCAGGCAGTTGTCTTACTCAGAGCCCATCTCCACAGCTGATGTATCTAGAAAATCCAGTCTTGTGGTCAGTGCCCTGCAAAGACAATGCTGACACAGATCCCTGAATGCAGGTACAGGGCTTAAAGGAAGTCCCAGCTCACAGGTACTAGCCTTCAGAAATTTTCTGCTTAAGAGGACGACAAGACCAATATAGAGATGCTGAGGATGAGAAAAGCTAGAGACACCCCAAATGGGGAAGGATTTGGTTTGAACACCTGTGAGGTACCATTGCCAGCACCTAGTTATCCACAGCTCAAAACATGCAATTGCCACATGAGCATCACATCGGCATGACTGTCTCAGCTGAGATGAGGACTGAGCAGGTTTCTCCTCCTCAAGGAGTCTGTCTGGGGCTGTCAGCGAGACGCCTTGGCACACAGTACCACAGGCAGCTGCTCGTGCAGCACCGATTCTGCAGTTACCGACCAGGCTTCAGCAGGCAGAGCTGCCATCCCAGTGCAGCCTGGATGGACAAACATCATGGTTTGCTCCCTGGCGTAACACCTCCAGCCTCAGAGTAACTTAGAGTGATCCCAAGGACAGGCAGAATGAGTCGGGGAAAAGTTAGAGCAGTCTGATGCACCAAGGTGAATCCAGTAGTTTAAGGGTGCAATACAAGAGAGTTTGGTTGTGTCTGTGTACAGCTACACATTTAAAATGCCGTGTGAAATGGCAAGCAGCAATGATGGTTAATAGTCTATGATTTCTAGATGTTTTGTTCACCTTAATTCCTTCTTCAAGCAATTAATAGAAAAAATTTTAACCAGACATGAAGAGAAGCCTGCCTCTGAACAGCACACATGCAATAACCACTCTGCATATGAATTGATGTTCTTTGTGTTGGGTTGGGCTTTTTTTCCTCCCTAGCTTATAATTAAAATTTGACGATCGGCTAACAGTTCAGACTAGTAGTTTAGAGAACTGGAAAGTTAAGTCCTGTATTTACCCACAGAGGATGCAGGGCACAGGCAAGTGTCTCTGCTCCACAGCACTGATGAGTCTCAGCCTTGACCCGAAGAGACCCAGACAGCAGGGACAAGGAGGTAGTTTGCTCTTCATTAATTCCTTAGGGGCTGCTTAGATCTCCACAGTGATGACAAGCTCTGGTTTCAACACCTGTCCCCTAGGAACTGACCAAGACACTTTCTAAAGTGTATCAGGTGAGGAAGTTGTTAGGAAGCAGTCTGTGGCTAAGCTTGCCTTTGTATGTCTCTGAAACAGAGGATAAATCTTACATGCACAGACAAGAAAAATCCCTTAATGAGTGCTCCACACATGCTTGCACCGGATCCTGAAGGATGCTACATTGTAATTACAGACCTAGTACTGTCATTGTCAGAACATGGTTAAAATCAGCGTGTGATCCACGTTAGCAATGGTGACACGCATTTCTCAAGGGATCAGACATGGGTTCATTAGAGCAATGGCACCAGTGACAGCGCTTAACAGAACTAGCCAAAGCATTTGGAGGTGCGACACTGCCGAGTTCAGTGGACTTACATCAGGCATGAATGTGTCTGCTTGTTCAGTGCACGTTATCTGAGGATAACGTTGGCACTAACACCTGAAAACACTGCACGTTTACAGGATGCTGAGAACACAAGGAATTTATGATGCTCACCCTGAGACTGCACAGAGATGAAAACTAGCTGGATATGTTTAGGGTAGACTCCCATGGCCAAGCTTCACTGAGGATGGGGTACGGGGCAAGAGCAGTGCTAAAAAGAGCTTTTCACGTTTTAATTGAAAGCTGCTTTTCAGTTTTCTAACATCAGAATATTGTAAAGATAACACACTTATTACCTGTGAGAAAAAGAACCCCGAAGTCTGTGGGATCTGAGTAACTAGCTTTGCATGGTGCCAAGAATTTAAGAGCAGCCCTGAGATCTGTCCTCAAATACAGCTCTAGTGCAATGCTTTGCTGAAATAGAAATAGTTAACTTCTTGCCACAAATCTTGGAGAAAGACTGATGAGAGGAGAAACCAGTTGACTGTTTCTGCCTTTCCTGCTCTAGTCTGGAGGAAATTTCACTAACTCAACAACTCCACTATGAGGCCAGGCGATGCCAGGGCCTGCCTGTGCATGCAGAGCAAGCATCCCTTCCCCTCCCCTGTATAACCCAGGCATCTCAGCAGATCCTGTTCTCAGCAGTGGCTCTTTCTCCCTCCCTGCTCATCCAGGCACCAGAAAGTCTGAAAAGACAGAGCTGAGAGAGAGCAAAGTGAACTCCTTCACCCCTGCTCTGGCAGCAGCACACAGAGGCAGGTGCCAGGCTACGCCCTGCCAAGAGGGGCAACCACAGAGGCACCATTGCACACCGACCCTGCCGCAGCAGGTGCCCCGCGCCGGGTGGCTACAGCTCTGCCAGAGGTGATTGCGCCTTCCAATCAACTGGGACGGGAGGGTTCTTCTTTTTCTGTGAAGCAGAGGCTGGCAAGACAGAGACCATTTCCCAACACTTGTTTTGAGTACAGATGTGGAAAGGTGTCCCACAAGTGTGCAGTCCTACTATCAGGAGCAGAGGTGTCCCAGGAGCAGGCTGCATAGGACAGGGAGAAACTGCTGGTGCAAGGGTGGGGAGCAGAGCGAGACAGCAGCAGTGGAAGTGGGGTCATACTCCTATTTAGAGGGGGGGTTTATCATTTGTGAAGCTGTTCTGCAGACCCTGCTCTACCATCCCTGCATTCCCCTTGTCTGTCGCTTGGAGATGACCTCTGAAGCACCTCCAGTTAGCCAGGAAGCAAGAGAAAGGCTGCGGGAAGCCTTAATGGAAGAGTTTCTTGCTTTGGTGAGAGAAAATGCCAGAGAAGAAATGGTGTTGAATGTGGGAGAGGGAAGAAAGTGTTCCGATTCGATCCAGGAGGGTACTGGTAAGGTGAGGAAGCAAAGACCAACAGGTATCAACTCCCAGTCTGCCCCTTTGCCAGTGAGAGCTTCATAAAGCAGCTACACCAAAGAGCTCCTGCTCTGGTGGTGCCATCGAACACTACTAGCAAGATCAGGCAGAGAAGCAGCAGTGCTTGCTGCGGACACCTGGCTTTGACCCTGATTCCTGCTTCGTGAGAAGCTGCAGTGGCAACCGAGTTGCCTTGCATGCAGTCATCTTTCCTGTCAGAGGTATCGTGTATTGCTGCTGAAAGGGCAAAGTGGCAGCATTTCCTAGACCGGGGCCTGGCTGATCCACGCTTCTAGGGGTCTCCTCCACCTGACAGTGCAGAGAGGCAGAGTAAAATCTGGCTTTATTACGGTGTGATCGCTGGTTCCTCTTTGTTCCCTGGTCAGTTGCCTACCTGGGGAGCCACTTGGCTTCAGGGGTCATCACATCCCAGTGACACAAAATACAGGCATATACCCAGCACCCTTAGAGCAGCCCCGGGAAGTAACAGCCCATGCAAACTGCAGTACAGTCACAGGCAAACCAAAACGATGGAGAACTCGTCCTTCTGGAGCCCTGCCCAACGTGCAGCTTGGAATAAGGAGGCTATTTGGGAGGCGCGCAAGCCAAGGTCATCATCCTGGCAAGGAAGGTTCTGCTGTGGGCTGAGCATTCCTGCTGTAAGAGCCACCAGCGTGCAACAGCCCAGCTGTGCTCCCTCTGCTCCCCAGTGGTGCGGGGGAACAAGACCTGAAAAGCACTGCCATCTCTCTGCTTACCGCTGCGACCTGGCTAGTTCCAGCAGTAGGAAAGGGGACAGGTAGCAATGTTTGTTGATGACTCGCGTGGCCTGTAATACCCAGTAAAAGCCAAAACAGGCAGCAGGTAGGTGGACATACAGCACACAGCAGTGTGTCTGACCCGTGTTGGACTCCTGCCATTCACTGCCTAGTATGTTCTCCTGCAATCACAGTACAGGCTTCAGATTAGAGAGACCATTTCCAACACCTGAATAAATAGCCTCTCATAACAGCACACCTGGACAATAGATGTGCTAAAGGAAGATCTGAAAATATGAGTGGGAGAATTGTTACGTGCAGAGTTACGACCTTGAAGAAACAGCACTCTTCAGCTGTCACTCATTAGAGAGAGTTCACACAGCGAATAAGAACTGAACCCTCCTGAGGCCTGATTCAACCCCCCGTTTATTCAAAGACCGTACTTTCTCTGACTTAAAATCTGAACTGGATGCAAAGCCAGTACATTGCATCCTGCTTAAAGGAGAACAAATAGATTGGCTGAACTTTAGCTCAGCCATCAGAGCAATTGAAGGGCACTGCAGCACATTACAGTAGCACTCCTGGACAGAGGGGTACCACGCGGCTGCTAACATGCTTAAAATGAGTCACTTCCCATTGTAAATTAATGCTTTTTCTTTAAGGCAAGAAGAGGCATTATGAAAAGGACTAGGTTCATTACAGTGCTCCTGCACAGACATGGTGACAGCAATGCGTGCAGATGGGAGCGGTTTAGCGCTTGGTCAGTACGTCTGGAGACTGCCCACTGAAACTTTGCGGGCTGAAAGGCAGCGAGTGGCTGAACACATGCTCGTGGAGAAGAGGACGTGAACACCACTACAGAGCACAACTGCTCACTTTGCTTTTCTTTTGCCACATAGCAGGAAACAACACTGCCAGGGCTATAATGATAACGAGGTGCAATATTTGGGAGGCTCAGTAGACTATGAAGTGCACAACCTTGCGTGGCAGGCTGCTCAAATGGATTGGGAAGGAAAAACTCGAAAGGAGATTTTTTCCTTGAAATGACAATGACACAACAGAGAGAGCACAGCCAGTTTTCACGGTAGGTGGGTAATGCAGAGCCCCCAGTTGTTAAGAAGTCAAGCCATTCAGAAACACTAGGCAGTCTAATATCCTGCTGTTCTTCATCCACCCCCTTACTTAGTTCTCTCCTCCTCCTCCTCCTCCTCCTTCTGCTCCCCTCCGTAAAATGGGGGTGAATCAGCAGAAACAAGCCGGCAGGAGAAAGCCTCCATCTGCACATGTCAAAACCATTTGCTGTAGGCAAACAAACACCACGGAGATGTCCTGATGAGGTGCCTTCTCTGCTCTCACATGCTAAGTACAAAGCAATCCCTGGCCACAAAAGCTTTCACCTCCTGTTTTAGGTGGTCTTTTTGAGCCTTTAATCTCTTTTCCCATTAGCTTTGAGATACCAGAGGAGGAAACAAAGCCAAAATTAACCCCTTGAGCACAGGAGACCTTGTGCACAATTCCATTTTCATTCTACTGAATAAAGATGCATACATATGTAAGGATCCTAAATCCCAATGCCGAGAGGGCTGTTGGTGCCATTCTGGGGGTGACCTTATGGGAGAAGATGGTGTTGAGTTGCCCCCCAGGACACCAGGGTGGTTGTGCAGAGGCAATGAAGTAGAGGCAACCACGCAGGACCAGAATTAGTGGTACAGAGTATGACCAAAGGAGTTTTATCCCTTTACCTGTGGAAAAGAAATCTGCCGATTGAAACACTAAACATCTTTTTCACGGAAATTGTTCTCTTCTACCACCTGAAACACAGAGACCCTGCAACATACAGTCATTTAACTTCTCCATCTTTTCAATCATATGGTGCATTGACTGCGTAGATAGGTGCACTGGAGGTTGATTTTGGTTTCAAGACAAATTACCTGTCCGTCAGTTACATCAGAGTAGGATATTTCACAAACATTTGTTCATTCCAGTGTGTTTTCTTCAATGGCCAGACCAACACACCAAGGAGTGATATATTTAGGTGGATGCAGTAGGGGAAAATAAAGCCAAATTGCAATGGTTTTACATAGTCTGTAATTTCCTGCATGTCGTGTAAAGTTAGGATAGTCTCTGAGAAAGCTTGGCGGTGGGATTTGCAAGCACGCGCTCCTATTGCATTAGCTAATGCTTTAGGAAGACATAAAAACTTTGTTTTTTAGCAAAACCACAATCAACAGTAAAATCTTCTTAATAATTCATGTTCAGTAAAGAATTCATGCCAGTGCCCTTATGAAATCACATCCCGCCTCCATCCTAGTAGTCCCATCAAATACCTTTGGCACCTGCCTGAGTGCTTTGGCATTCGATATCAAAAGGGTAGAATGGTTTTGTCATCCTCAAGCTCAAGTTACTCAGCTCGAGACCTCTTAAAACTTTGCTGACAGCCCACATTTAGAAGCCACAGACACCTGCCAAATGAGACACCTGAATTGCCTTGAAAATCTCTGTCTGTCCAGATACATTGCATGAATAACCAAATCCCTTTTATGATTCCTGCGTTATTTTGCAGATTGCTGCTTCTCCTCCCAGCACTGATTTCCATTAGAAAGCTTTACCTCTCTGGTAGCAAGATGCGAGGCTAGATTTCGGGATGTGAGTTTTAGACATCTTTATCCTCATGCAGGTGTCTCTGAGAAACGCTTGGAGGGGGAAGCGTCCCCAAGTCATTACAGGCTTTGTGCACCCTAGGCCCAGCTCAGGAAGGGTGGGTGAGGAGGATGAAGACAGCAAGAGGAGAACCAGATCCCTGTCACATTAACACACGTGTGTCACCAGTGGGTGCTTACTGGGCCTCCCTGCATCTTAGCCTAGTGTTCCTTCTGGGCTGTTCCCGTATCGCAGAAATAGCCCTATTTTATAGGCACTAGGGAAAAAAGACATCTCTGATGGTCTAGGACAGCCAAAAGCAATGCAGTGTAATTACACCAGACAATTACTGCACTTAAGCCTGAGTGGTTGGCAAGGCTCAAAGTGAATACCCACCCATCAGCATCTTCACACCATTACCACGTCTGTGCCCTCCAACAGCGAGGACAGGCTTTTGGCTGGATGAAAATCCTCTGGCCTCCAGGACCAGCCAGTGCCAGCCGCAGAGCAGAGCATCCCATTCACAGCATCATTCCCCGGAGCCATCTCAGCTAACAAGTCCTGTCAGTAAGAAAAATGGCCCCAGAGGCCAGATTTCAGCGTCAGAATTTGGCCCCTGACACCAGCACATTCATTAACCTGTGACTCACAAGCATGAGGCCACGCCACATTTTCTTTAGCAGTCACTAACCCTGTCTTCCACATGTGGAGTTTGGGTTGTCCTGGGCAGGAGCTTGATCATCCTCTACCTCCGAGTTCACTTTCGCCCTCGGAGTTGGCATGGTCTGTTCCTGCACATGGGATTTCTAAGCACAAACTACACAAGAGCCTTCCTACAAGGTCTGGAACCTCCTCCAGTGGCAGTGCTCTACCTGTACCTGCCGTAGCTTTTGTGATGCTCAATTTATGGACTAGACCCCTCTCCATGCCCTGGGAGATGATGCAGGCACCAGTAGAAGGGTCTGAGGGCCCTTCCCTTCTGAGGGTGAGGGAGTGTGCGCCATTCGGCACCACTCAGACAATTGAACAACAGATAAATCAATTTATTTTAAAAAACAGTCCTCACAGGAACTCTCAGAGAAGGAAAAACTTGTATTGCACTAATACTCTATAAAATATCTCTTCACGCTTCGCAATGGTTTAAGGAAAGATCTCAGGATATAATAATAATAAAGGAGAAGAACAAATTACATTAGCCGTGAGCAGGCACCGTTCACAAAAGGTTGTCCCCACCTTTAGTATTGAGTTTGACCCATACTGGCTGTAAGAGAAAATCATGGATCTGCCCTGTCTTCTTTAACGACAAACACCATCCGGGGATCATGTTAAAAGACCATATAACTAGCTGTAGCCAACATCATTAATAAACACGTTTACTTTGCCACCGCATTATTTTTTTTTAATAATTCCCATTATGTTGCCTCCATCACAAATCACTCAGTGTCACCGTCTTCTCCAGAGAGCTCCCACACAAAGTAAAGCCTGAACGCCATCCTCACCTCCAATCTAGAAAGCGTTGGCAAATGACGGTGTTAGTAACTGCGGTCAGATCTGGCTGCTGGACATGGTACCTCTTCACATTTTGATGCTGCCTCTGGCTTAGAGGAAATCAGCTATTCCCATCAAGCCAAAACACCACTTTTCTTTCTGCCATATTTTTTTAGTACATTGTACTTACAGTCTCCAAGTTCCTCCATCTAAGGAGGCGTTACTAACACATTTCTTAGAGCAATTTAAAATTTCCCGTTCATAAACCGTCTCTCTGTGCCAGTCAGGTGACTAATGGAAGGTCCGCAGAGTAGTTTCATACACCACACAATAATTTGTAGGGATCCTAGCAACAACCTTGTCTGGTAAAAGGTGTCCATTATATTCAGTGACCTAATGTTTATCACGGTCAGTAAGTGACTGCTTCATTTGGGTGGTTTATGACGCTGAACTACTGAACCACACAGCGGGCCTTATTCCCAGCACAGCAGCGTCACCGCTCGTGCTGTAAAGGCTGCTGCGCGGGACAGCCTGCTGGGTACGTGCAAAACGCTCGCGATGGAAAAAACAAAGACACAAAGCCCAGAAAAGTGCCTGTTTCTTTTTTAGACAGAGTTGCTCCTGCCTAAGCTCACACGCGGTGATAATAGTCAGTAGAAGGAGCCCTGTGAATCCCCCTTAAAGACGGTGGTTAGACACTGTTTTAGCTATGGCAAGAAGCTGCGAAAAAAACCTGTGCCTTTAGGACACAGGCACTGCTTTGAGGCAGCACGGCTTCGGTACGGAAAGCAAACCCACATCCACATGAGAACCAAAGTTACCCCTAAAGGATGATCCCACTCGCATACGTAGGACCTCCAATGGCATGAATTTCTACAGTTTGTACTCAGAAGCTGATAAAGTCAGAGATGTCAAAGGAGAGGTGTAAGCGTCCCATGAGGAAGCCTGGCTGTATTTTGAGCATCACAGAAGGATGGTGTTTGGGTGTCAAGAGACCTTCGGATGCTGTGTCTTGAAGGCATCCTCATGACAAAGAAAAGAACTGAGACTCTACCATTTCTTACAGCTGCTTCTCATCATCTACGAGTGGCATCTCGAAGCCAGTCCCTAATCGAGCTCTGGTTCTCAACCAGATATTTATAAATTCAGAATACTGCACTGCAGCAAGCTACGCTGGCATAAATTCCCATCTGTCGTCCCCTAATCAACTCGCAGTGCAGTGATCAATCCTTTTCAAATTCAGATTATCTTATCTACTTAGTATCCAGAAAAAAACTTTGCAAGAAATGTGCAGGATACCATCCAGGGCAATTTAGGGGCATTGACCTACCCACAAGCAGTAGCTCCTCATACATTACGGTAGAGGCAGATATTTTTGTATCTCCATCATCATGTCTACCATAGTCCTGATCACTGACTGCAATATTAGTGCAAGAATTAAGGTAAAAAATGTTAAAATGCAGTCTCGTGATGCTCTTCCATCCCCTTTTACTCACAGGAGGTAATTTTTGCCCACAGGAGAGCTTGCAGGGCACCAAGCAGGCACCCAGGAGTCACGAGGATGATGGCAGGAGGACACAGTTGTTGACACAGAGCAGCGTTCCCACCCATTTCCCCTTTTATTAAGCTTTCAATAGCGTTTGAGGACACACCAAGGACCAACTTAACACTGACTAGGAAACGGGTGAAGGACTGAGACTTATCGATAGCTCATCTTTACTTCCCGTATACAGCCTGCAGCAGGAAAAACACTCCCAAATCTTGTGCTAAGACAGCGTCAAAGTGGCAACTTTCTGCTGCACCCTAGTATATATCTGTTTTCACAAAGTAAATGATATTACTATATTTCATATCACCCAGCCAGAAAAAGCCCTAATATGATCCCACTGAAAGCATTTCCAATACAAGATACCATAACCCTTGCAGAAAAATTGGATAGAGCTTGCATGTACTTTGTCAGATCAATTTTCTAATCCAGCTCACCGAGCAAAGCTCACTGGCATTAGGCAAATAACTTGCATTTCAGTACTTGCTGTTAGTGCTGTGGGAACCCCAAGAAAGGGGAGGGAAGAGGTGCTGAGGGAAGGACTGCTCCTGAATCTGCTCCTGGAGAAAAACAGGAGAGGAGGGTAAGACCAAACAGCAGGACCCCTATCAATAGGCCAAAGGGATGGGGAGCAGGGCTGCCGTGCCTGGACACAGGGCAGCTTCAGCATCCCTGCAGGAGCTCCTCAGGCAGTCAGGCTGGAGTTACCAGCAGGGACCAACATCCTCAAACACCCCCTTGCTGCACGCTGGCTCCAGCTGCTGGAGTGACTCAAATCCAGAGGATTTAAAGGGAAGGTGAACCCCGTGGGTCACATCCAATATCTGCGAAGCTGAGCCACTCAGCCTGGCTGGCCAAAACCAACAGTGGCTGCAGAGACATGATAAACACTCCAGCTCGAGGATTTCCTTGACAGTACATCGCTCACTGTACCTCTAGGGCTCATCAGCCACAGAAGCATTTCGTAAGCAAGTGAAAAATGACACAACAGTTCTGACTATATCGCACCCCATCTCCCATGTCTGCTCTGAGCTGAAATTAGTGCAGCTGTTTGCATGTTAATGGAGGGCAGAGCTAGGAAAATTCCCCTAAGGGTGATTTGAGACAACACTGTTGGAGAGATCATGCTTTTTTTTTTTCTTTCTTATTTTGTTGATTGTCATGTTTGGTTTAGTTTTGTTCCAAGATACAAATTTAATATATTCAGTTAATACAAAAATAGGTGACACTTATGAGGGCTATTACTCAAGATCATTCACTCTGCTGCAGTTCATTTCCCCAGTGGCAGAAATCCGCTCCCAGACAGCAGGCTTGGAAGGCATTATGAAGGAAGAAGTTTTCTCCAGTGCCAAGTAAAACAGTTAAAAAACCCAAGCATTTTCAGTTGTAGGACATATGTCCTAGGTCATCATTACCTTAATGTCAGCAACTTCCTTTCTCTCTGATTTACAGGAATCCTTACAATTACAGTTGATTTGTTTGGGGAAATCTATCAAAGCTGGCAGAAATGTTTGAAGCACTGAACACACAGAAGGGATGATTTATAGAACACTTACGAAAATGTCAAATACAAACATTTGGCAGTCTCTTGCACAGTAAACCAGATCTCTGATTTTTAAGCACCACTTCAGGTATTCTAGCCAAGTAATATAAACTTCAGAGGAGAACAATCTCACCTGTCTCATTCTAGCCCTATCACCAGTAAGAATAATAGGATTTTTTTTTTTTTCCCCCTGATTCAAGACTACATGGTAAGTTCTAGCAAGCACAAGCAAGCAGTTAAAGTTTGGCTGCACCTTAGTGCTCCAGGAAAGCTCTGAAGGGCTGCTGGTATCCACGGTGGGGAGCTCTGCCTGGCCAGGGGCTGTAGGACTGAGCCTTTTCTATAGCATCTGTTATAGCACTGGTTCGAGCAGCCACGAAAGTGTATTTTTAAGTGGAATCACTGCTTTAGAAGACTGAAGCAAACCAGACAGTGAAACAGCAGAGACAAGACACTTGAGCACTTCATGACACTAAGTGGCATGCAATACAGCTAGGTGTGGTTTAGGTGATGGGTCTGTACTGTGGTCAAAGAGTTGCAAGCAGAAGCTTTTTCAGGAAGCTCGAGGCTGTTTACACTTGTGCTGAATCAGAACATCCATCACATCTGATGTGTCCAGCAGGGTTTCCTTAAAGGCTCGGGAGAAAAAAATGCCTTACAGTTAAAGAATTCCTAAAGTGCAATTCTGGGTAAGCAAGCAGGTCTTTGTTGAGCAGAAAGTTTCAGTGGTGGGAAGGAAGATGCTTCCCTAGAGCCCATCTGTAGGAGAGTGGGTCAGACAGGCAGGACAGAATTGCAGGAGGCTCATCCTGGACAGAGCCAAAAGAGTGCTGAGAAGCTCTCAGAAGAGCTGAGGACATGTGTTTCCCTGGAAGTCCTTCTCTCAGTTGGGATCCTGCTCAGTCAAGAGAAAATTGCCTCCTGCAGGTGGCTTTGATTTCAGCTGGTTTAAGGTACTGAAACAGGCAGGCCCCATGAATGGGGATGAAGAACAAACTGTCTCACTCCAAAGCCCACCCCACCTTTCTCATTTGTCACTTGTAAAAAAAAAAAGTGAAAAAAGCAAGGGAGGAAATTCTAAGAGAGTGTGTGTGAGATACTTATTCTCTCCCCCTGCTCCCTCCAGCTACCCCTGCCTCCCTCCTCACAGGCAGGGGTCCCTGCACCTCCTGCTCAGGATGCTGTGGCCCCACCTGTAGCAACAGCAGGGCCAACCAGAGAGCAGCAACGGAGCCAGGGCCATAACTCTCCATCTGCTCTGAGGAGATAGGCTGCTGGACACCACCTAACCCTGTGTCTTGAGTGAAGGTCCCAACTTTCTCTGTCCCTCATTCTGGTCTGCCAAGATACAGTGTCAGTGTATCCCACAGCTGGGAGCAGGGCCACATGCTCCTCTCATTGCAACAGCTTCTCTGAGGCACCCAACTGCAGCATTTTCCTTTTGGCTTCTTGGACTTTAACAAAGGCAGTCGTGTTGTCAAGTACTTGAACAGAGCTACCGCTCTAAGCAAGTGCTCAGAAAAGCTAGTGTCATGTCTTAATAGCCTAACTCTGTGTTTCTGTCTTCACAGCAAACATCTTGACAGTCATCATCCTTTCCCAGCTTGTGGCTCGCAGGCAGAAGTCCTCCTATAACTATCTTCTAGCTCTAGCTGCTGCTGACATCCTGGTTCTCTTCTTCATTGTCTTTGTTGACTTCCTCATGGAAGACTTCATCTTAAACAAACAGATGCCTCAGGTACTGGACAAGATAATTGAGGTCTTGGAATTTTCTTCCATCCACACCTCCATTTGGATTACGGTTCCACTAACAATCGATAGGTATATAGCTGTGTGCCACCCACTGAAGTATCACACAGTCTCCTACCCTGCTCGTACTCGAAAAGTCATTATAAGTGTCTATATCACCTGCTTTTCGACCAGCATCCCCTACTACTGGTGGCCCAACATTTGGATCGAAGACTACATAAGCACATCAATGCATCATGTCCTCATCTGGATCCACTGCTTTACCGTTTACTTAGTGCCCTGCTCCATCTTCTTCATCCTGAATTCCATCATCGTGTACAAGCTGCGGCGGAAGAGCAGTTTCCGACTGCGAGGGTACTCCACAGGGAAAACAACAGCCATTCTGTTTACTATAACTTCTATTTTTGCCGTACTTTGGGCACCAAGAATAATCATGATATTGTATCACCTCTACGTATCGCCTATAAACAACAGCTGGGTGGTACATATTGTGTCGGACATCGCCAATATGTTAGCACTGCTGAACACTGCAATTAATTTCTTCCTCTACTGTTTTATTAGCAAAAGATTTCGCACAATGGCAGCTGCCACGCTGAAAGCCTTCTTTAAATGTCAGAAGCAGCCTGTGCAATTCTATACAAACCATAACTTTTCCATAACAAGCAGCCCTTGGATTTCACCAGCCAACTCTCACTGCATCAAAATGCTTGTTTACCAGTATGATAAGAATGGAAAGCCTATAAAAATATCACCATGAGAGAGGCAATACTTGGAGTTACTGGGTGCAAGTTCTTTCCAAGTGGTTACATCTTCAGGATGTAATTAGCTGAAATGGCTGTTTTGAAGAGTGGTCATTCGATTTTCATTTCCCTGGGAGTCCGAGGGCAGATCAGACTGTTAAGAGGAATCAGGAGCGCTTGATTTTAGGAGCAAAAGTGAGAAGGCAAAGATCTCCGTCTCTTACATAGCATCTTAATATGCTTCAGAGTTCAAGTCGTAGTGTCAGTCCCACTCAAACGTTTTGCATCCCAGCACCAGTACAGTCCAAAGTCATTGGAGTCTCTATCAACGGAGCACACAGATGCTTTTACATACTGTGGAAGGTGCCATTTTCAGTGTGTGCACTTGGCAAAAACGATGTGTTGTTTCTGACATGAAATACCATCACACAGAGTCTTGCTGTCAAGACCTTGTGGCAGGAGGTGGCCTGCAAAACACGAACTGTGGCAAGCCCTTTTTGGCTCATTTGAACAAGGCTTGAGGACTGATACAGTACCTGGTGCAGCCTTGGCATGGAAAGCAATCCTGCAAGCTGCCACTATTCATAGGTTCTAAGTTGTTATTTAAGAATGTGACTGAGACAGGGGAGCGGGAGGGAGGTTTCTAGAGCCAAGAACAAAAGCAGCATCTTTTCCCAGCTGTTTCAGTCATGGTGACTAAAGATTTTCAAGTGTGAGTCCAAGTCCTGCCTGATGCAGAGCTCCCACCAAAGCTGCTCCTGCAAGCATGGAGTAATCACAGCCTTCAGGTTCCTTCTTAATCAAGAACGATTCTCAGTTATTCCCTGTGTTCAGGCCTTTAGGGATTAACATATGAAAACCTCAACCTAAGATTTTTCTCCTGACAGATTATGCCATCCTATTGCAGATTTGCAATTTAATTGTTAAAAAAACTGTGAAATAAATCTATTAACTCCAAGAGCAGTAAAAACATAAATCAGCTTGGACTAAGGCTTTTAAAGTAGCTTAACTTCTCTCCGTTCGCACTCAAAAACCAGCATCCCAGCGATGCTGAGTGTAGAAAACGAGAAGAAATTTACAGAAAGGCTGAAAATGCATTTTTTTAATTTCTCCTTTTCAGATCTTAGCACGTGGTCTCTCAGAGCCATGTACCACAACCTTTTTAATTCTGTATTTGGCACTTAGTACAGCCTTACTGAACGCGAGAGCAGACTTCCTTGCGTGGTGAACACAAGCACAATGTGGTCAATGGACACAGTAGCTTCTCAGTAACTGCAAATAAGAAGTAGCCTGGTGCTAGCACTGCATTTGTGCCTGTGCCCATCTCCATTGCCAGTGGGGAGCTTGTGGTGCATCAGGGACTAACGCAGTGAGGTCCTCAGAGAAGGGACCCAAGTCAATCCCACTTTGGTGCGATCTGAGAGCATCTCTAAAACCCACGGATGACTCAGCTTTGGCACATTTCCCCTAAGAAATGCCAAAAGTCCTGCTGAGGACAACAGCCTGGTTCCCTTCTGCCACAGAGGTTGCATTTGCACACCAACTCTACTGGCATACTGCAAGAGTAAAACCCCCACCAAACCTGAGCACACCTTCCCCAGAAGGGACCAGCAGCAGAAGGCACAAGCCATGAAGATGAGGACCCCAGCCAAAGGCTGGCTCATGCCTGGAGGGGCTTTCTCAGGAGAGATTGAGGCTACTCAGGTCAGTCAGGAGCACAGAGGAGGGATGCCCAGCGCCTCGGGGAGCACACACCACCCAGTTGTCTCACACTGGCAGAGCAGTTGGAAGAGCTGCTCAGCACTCTGAGGTGCTGGAGCATCCCAGGGACCATGCTGGTGAGAGCAAGGAGAGGGGCGTGTCTGAGGAATGGGGAAGCTGGGAGCAAAAGCTGACCCTTCCCACCCTCATCCACCAAAATCTCCCCGGATTCAAAGGGAAACAAGGAGCCCCTCACCCAGCAGAGCTGTTTGTCCCCATGATCTCAACAAAGCTTCGCACTTACTTGCAATAATAAAGCCGAAGAGGGATGCTCAGCCTTGCTGTGTTGTCACAGCAAGGTTAAAATTACTGCTCCCTTTACCAGTGTTTTACAGAAATTCAGTTTTGTGGCCATGCCTTCTACCCTCCTCTCAGAAACCTCTCTCTGGTCTTTGTCAGTTGATAGCAACCAAAGTTACCTTATGAAAAAGGTACTGTATGTTTCATTTTGGGAAACCACTGTATTTATAACTTATTTTTATTCTAAATTTGTTATGAGGAATGCTTGTCTGAGTTACATGTGAATGAGTCTGAAGTGCAATATCCATGTAGATAAGTGGTTCATTTTTGAGAATGTATCTATTGAAAAAACTATTTATACAAGAAATTCACTATCCTACTTAATATAATAGTAACCTTACAGAAAATAGTGAATGTTTAGGGCTTTTATTACCAAATTTCAGTTAAGTGCATGGCATATGCTGCCATTCACGTGGTGTGATTTATTAGTTTTTGTAACAACGTTTATCCTGCAGACTAGCAGTGTCATCTGATTTTTCCTGTCCTGATGATGTATTTTTGTAAATTACCATATTTAAAAACAAAGCCTTTCTGTGTGAATATTTTATTTCCCACTAAAAATAATGCATTAATTTGTTGTAACTTCATTTGAAAAAAACTCGCAATCCTTTTTCATATCATTTTAGAAATTACAAGGTGCAATTTTCACGTACAGTGGATTGGTCATTTCATTTCTGATAATTTAGGGCTCTAAGAGCTTGCTTCCAAAGCCCCCTGAAGTCAAAGGGAAGGCTGCTTGTGGGTTTTGTGGTTGGTTTTTCCAATCCCCATCAACTGAGGAGGGGTTTAGATCAATCTGTGTTTTGTTAACAGACATTTGAAGCCTTCTTAGGAGTCTCATTTGGACAATAAAGTCTTGACTTTGGTCTGCCACATGGAAGCTGCTGTTGATAATACTTGCCTTATTTTTGGTTGTGTGAAGCATCTTGCAATGACTGTTGCTAACTAGCCAATGTCTTGCTGTATTATTCATACTTCCTAATTTTCCAATAGTAAAAAATTAACCAAGCACATAAAGTGTCATTATTTAGGGAAAAGGTATCCTGGAGACAAAACCATCTTTGTTGTGGAGATGGTCTTTTGTACTCTAATTTCTACTTCAAATATCTACAATTAGAAAAAAATAAGCTGTGAATGGACAGTTTTGCAATTATGTATAGGTGTATGTCCTTGAAGACCACAGCTAGGAACAAAATACTTCGATGAGTTGCTGGTATATAAAATTATGGGACCTATCACCTATTTAAATTGTGAATATTGATATTTTCATAAGTAGATGATATATTGTGTTTGACAAACTTGTTTGTATTATAATAAATTATGAGATGGTGCATAACTTACTACTGTCTTTGGAGCTATTATTTGATTTATAGATTCTTATGGCATACTATAAATAAGACCAGTCCTTTGCAACCCTTACCCAGTAACACATGGCCTTGGATTATGGGTGTTCATTCATTTGTTGAAGAAAAATCTGAAATATAAGACATATAAATTATTACTGGCCCAATTCTTCATTTTGAACCAGTCCCAGCTGCTGTAAGTTAAGTTTAGCTGTTAAAAGTCAATGAATCCCTATCCCTAATACTAGTGGAAAGTTGGACCTGACACTGTTGACACCTGCCCAAGGCATGTGTGATGCCAGGAAATGAGGCTGATGCCCCCAGTCATTGCACATGATGAGATACCCGGACAGTCAGGCCCAGGAGGGCAAAACACATAACCCTAATTCCCACCATTGATCAATGACTATTAATGGCATAAGCTTTGCTGCAGATAGGCTGTGTTCAGTCAGAGGAGCCAGGGCAAATAGGAGAAATGGCAGTTTGATTAAAGTGGAGAACAAAATGGGGCATTAACAAGGAAATCCTCCCACGTGCATGCACAGGGTCTGCATGTTTTACAGGCTGGTCTCCTCCTGTCTTGGTAAGTCCTCCCATGCTGGGATGAACATCCAGAGCCCCTGCTCCATCAGCTGGTGATCCCAAACATTTTGGATTTTGTATGTTCCGTGTAGGGTATTTCATTCTGTGGTAGAGATAAGGACCCCTTCCAAAACACCGCACTTACAGATTTGTATATAGCTACTTATGTGAACATGATAAATGTATTATACCTGTTGCCAGAAATAGAAAGTGAAAAAAAAAATAACTGTGATGAGAAAATACAAGATATTAGAGATGGAAAGTGGGTTCAGGACCTCAGGGGACCACATGTGGGGGAAACCCAACATTTCTTCCAATGAAAGATACTAATGCTATGCAGAATGCATACCCCTGTCAAACGTACAACATTGCGGGATCAAGCTCCTAGGTTCTCTGGAGAAGTAACAGGACATTAAGAGAATATTTAAAAATTATTAAAACTAAGCAGAGAGTGGAGTAGAGAAGGAACTGATCAGAAAAGTCCGGTGTCTTAGAGATCAAGAAATGTAGGGTTAAACGCACAAGGGGAGCAGGTGATCCGCCCACTTGTCAGATCTCTGTGCTGTGAAAGGCTTGGGAACAGATTTTAAAGGACAGCTTCAAAGAGAGGCAAGTCAGGGGAAAGGGGCACTGCTGAAAGGGGCAGTGGCAGGTTCGAGGGAGCTTATCGGAGTTGTTCCTTATGGAGGGAGCCTGGGATCTGCCTGTCGCAGTACTTTCATTAACAGCTGCAGCATTGGAAGTGCTGATGAAGTGTACAGATTATTAAAAAAGGCATTGTACTGCCAGCAGAGGGCTGAAGGAAAGGTATTTTGTGAAAGAACCAGATGACCTTGAAGACTCCAATGATAAAAATTGGATTAATTCAATTCAATGAATTTAAGGCTCTCCGCTTGTCTGCCCGTAACAGTACATTTGCTATAAAACCTCAGAAACAACCAAGCACCCAGTTGTGCCAGCTGGGCTCCGATGATGATGAGTCACCCACAGAAAGCAGCCGAGAAAAATCCCAGAATATCACCACAAGATGATCCAAAGATACAGCATAGTATTAATTGCATTTTACACAGCTTCATATGCCATATGCATGCATGTATATATATATATAAAGGGATAAATAGCAGCAAATAGAGGAGAACTGGATAAAGAACCAGAGCTGGAACAAGAATAAGTGCTTATGAACTTTCCTCAGGTAAATTTGCCCTGGAAGTTAGAAGATGGTCTCTTAACTACCAAAGCAGAGAGGTGCAGCAAAAGCCTTTCCAGCAGCCCAGATCTCCCCACTGGTTTTAAATGGAGCTCACTGGGTTCATGGACAGGATGATGAGATGAGGCAGGCAGCAGGATGGACTGAAGCCAAGCACCCTCGGAGCTGGCAGTCCCACAACCCTAACCTACACCTCCTAAGCAGCTCGGCAGGTCCCTAACTCAACTCAAAGGACAGCAGAAGTGTTCCCGGAGTCCTTCCACTCCACTGGGACTGCTTCAAGGGAGATGGCCAGCATGAGAGCCACCAGCTGTTCTAAAGCAATTCCTTCAAGCAGTCACAATTAACTTGGCAGCACTCGCTAAGGATGCTACAGACAGGGGACCACTGGTAATGCATCTCCCGTTGAACTCATACTGACTTCTGCCTCAGCTGTTCAATTCTTTAAAAACCTCTTTAAACCCAGCATGCAAAGTAGAATAAAAAGCAGCCTCATACAGTCTTGAACTGTTAAATAATAATCCCACTATTAACAGGCTGGGGCTGGATTTGCAAGATCTGCCTTTCTGACAGCATGCAATTAATTCCCAGGAGTTGCCAGACACAACAAGGGGGTTGAAAGGCTCCAGCCTTTTGTAATAAATAGGCATCACAAATGAATTTACTATTAGCTTGCCACAGAGGACCAAAGACACATAAATATTTATTACAATTACAAAATTGTGTCCAAAAAAATTAAAGGCTCATGTTTTCCTGCCTTACCAATGGGCTAGAAACCCAGCTCCACCTATTTCCCACCCAGCATCAGCTTTTAGCAGACTACATGGACAAGGTGAACTGTGGGCAAAAGATTATATTGAATACTACAGTCAGAAGATTAATTTAAACACAAACAACACAACTCCCTGCGTCATGCTATGAATCCTAAAAAGGTCCTACTGAATGTGGTTTGAACAATGTTGGATAAATGCTTTGCTTGCATTTAAGACAAGGCCACATCAGTGATGTTGACCCATAACATGCAAAATGCCCCAGCAGGCAGCTCCTGCTCTCTCTGAGCTACCAGCCCTGCCCCAGGCTGGCCCTTGGGCTCATCCATGGCTGCCAGCTCTCCAGTACTCTGTTCCCCTCCTCTTCCCCTTGCTTGCACAGCCCCAGCCCCCCTGCTCACATCCCCTTTTCTCTTCTCACCCTGTCGCCCCACTCAGAGCCAGGCAGGGCTTCTCCATTGGTGCAGAGTTCCTACCTTGCATGCACCACATCCCCCCATCCAGCCACCACCTGGCAGGGACACCACACAATTTTGCAATGTGATTTGTTTTCATTTTGGGGGAAATGGGGAAGTTTGGGGAGGTGCTGCTGTGAGCAACTCTGAACTGGAAAGCACAGAGCACTGTACAGAGCCCTAGGGTGCAGAAACCAAGACCAGAAGATGCTACTATTTTTATTTTAAACTGTAGATGTCAAATGAATCTGGCTACATATTTCAGATCTGATCACACAGTCCCTTTAAAATAGCAGCTATTGTAATCCATCACAAATATGAGGTTATGTGGGGAAAAATTAGCTGGAAGCTGCTTTATAGATTACAGCTGACTCAGTACAGACTAAGAGAACCAAGGTACTTTTTGCTCCTGTTATCCTGGTAGATGGAAGTGTTTGAAATGAGAGTCCCCCTCAGTGCCCAGCACAGCCCATCTCCATAAACTGGCGGTGGTTCCTCGCCTTCCAATGCTCGGCACACCAGTGTTGTGAATGACAAGCACCCTGCACGCACTGGCAGGAAGCACTGAGCCCGGCTGCAATGAAAAGTGCCACGAGTCCGACTGAGCCAACAAAGAGGCTCAACTACGAGTCATCCCAACCACCTTCTAAAGCTGCAAGCATCCCAGAGGATCTCCAGCAGACATCTGGCTACAGCTGGCTGCCTAATCAGCTGCCTGCAGAAAGTCACATGCATAATAAACCAATTTTCATTTAAGCCAATATTGCACTGGTGTGACCTCCTCCAGGAGCACGTATGTGTAAACTCCAGCAGTCAACAGCACTAAAGCTCAGCAGCTGCGTGCAGGATGGCTCATGCTTGACAAGTCACCACTCGGAGCTGAACCCGAAGAGGAGAACAGCACTTTGTGTTTGCGTCTGCGAGCACTGAGAGGGTAGCAGCACACACGGGGTGAAGATAAGGATACACATCTGCAGACTAGCTGAAGAGACCTGCTTAACATGCACAACCACCACGCTCTATGTAGGCAACTGCACCAGTGATTCAGAGGAGAGTGAATGGGGAAGGGATGAAATCTGCAGTTTAAACAACTAGGAGTTAAAGTCAGGAAAACAGAGAAACAGCACAGGGGAATCCACAGTCCGGAGGCAGTGGCCGTTTAGCTAAGCTGTCACCTAATACAGGAGAACATTAGTACAAATAAAAGAAATCCAAATCTCAAAAGCATCAGTGGGTCTCCAGAGAGGAATCTAAGGCACAAAGGCAAGAATTAGGCCACCATAGAATCATTTAGATTGAAAAAGACCCTTCATATCATTGACTCCAGCTGTAGTCCAAAGCAGCAGAAAAGCCAGTGTTCCTCCAGATCCCCACAGAGACCAAGGGTGATGCAGAAGGAAGTCTCCTTCAGGGGCTGCCACCTAACCTACCTCAGCCAGAGAGGGGTTTGGACAGTCTTGCCTTAATCAGGTCCAGATAAGGTAGGAGGAAAGCACCATGGAAGTGCTGCTTCCACATTGTATTTGTGTGGCAAGGTTTTGGTAGCAGTGGGGCTACAGGGGTGGCTTCTGTGAGAAGCTGCTAGAAGCTTCCCCCATGTCCAATAAAGCCAATGCCAGCTGGCTCCTAGACAGACCCACCACTGGCCAAAGCTGAGCCCATCAGCAATGGTGATAGCGCCTCTGGGACACATATTTAAGTGGGGAAAAAAAACCCTGCACAACTGCAGTTGGAGAGAGGAGTGAGAATGTGAGAGAAACAACTCTACAGACACCAAGGAGGAAGAAAATTGCAAGTAAAGTTGAGCCCAAAGGAAGGTGTTTTAAGATTTAGTTTTATTTCTCATTATCCTACTCTGATTTGATTGGTAATAAATTAAACTAATTTCTCCAAGTCAAGTCTGTTTTGTCCATGACTGTAATTAGGGAGTGATCTCCCCGTCCTTATCTTGACCCACAAGCCTTTTGTTATATTTTCTCTTCCCTGTCCAGGAGTGATAGAGCAGCTTTGGTGGGCACATGGCATCCAACCAGAGTCAGCCTGCCACACATGTACATCCACACAGCACCCGGAGGCATTTCAGCAGCTTCCCTCCCTCCCAGCTGTACCCTGCAAGCCACTGGGATGCTACAGTGCTCAGCATGGCTCTGCACACCAGCAGCACTACCCACATCTGCAGGGAGTGAGAGAGGACATGTGAGAAGATCTTCTCCCTCCGCACCCACTGAGGCCCATGGCCACCCGGCAGCAGTTCTCCTTTGCTCCTCTCCCGAAGCAGAGGGAGCTGTGGGTGCAGCACATCACCTCCTGAGAGAAAAGCATGCTGTCACATTAATTTTACAGCTCTAGGTATAATCACAGACCTTAACTGCAGCACTTAATAGAGAGAAACTAGCGCTTGTTTGGTACTCGCCCCATGCCTGCCAAGTGCTGTAGTTACTGCATCGGTTCAAGCTGACACACTGTGAGTTACCGCCCCCACCACCCCCCTGGATCTGGCCGCAGTTTAGCAGGTAAAGGCAATGGCAGAGATGACGACCAGTCAGTGCTAAGGTACCTTAAAAACAAACCACTGTCCACTTGGGCCTCTCTGCACTAGTTATCCTCTTGAACTCCATAAAGCAGCAAAGGAGAAATATCAAGTAGACTCCTCCTCTCCCCTGCCTCTTTTTTTGTTTTGGTTTTTTTTTTTTTACATATAAGTTTGCCATCATCTTTTCTGTCTGTTAAATTCTTTGGGAGATGTATGAGAACAAGATATTTTTCCCTGCAGTGGGTCATCTCTAGACTTGCCCACTTAAGAGAGGTATTTGATTTATACCAGGGAGAGAAAGTCCCAGGTGGTGGAATATTCTGCCCCACTAGCACCCCCACTGCACACCCCTTCAGCAACACAGGAACTCACCTGCAGAGACCCAGGATCAAGTTTATGAACGCCAAGAAATCACCAGGCTCTGCTCCCATCAGAGCTGTGGCTAAACTCCAGGAGCACTGAGTGGGGCTATAGCCAAAGCAGCCTTGCGTGGTTTTGAAACCAGCCACCCTTCCCAGGTCTTCTCTGGGCTTCCTCACCAGATGAGCACCATCATGCAGGAGAGTGTTGCCCTGGGCAGGCGAATATCACTGGGCAAAGCGCTGCACTTAAATGCTCAAAGTCAAGCCCAGCACAAGACACATTTGCAAAAACTCTTGGCATTCCACCCCCACCCAGCCCAAACAAGTCTTAGACTCAGGAACATCAGTGGAAGGTTTGATCTGCACCATGTGTCCAGGGCTTGTCAAGAAAAAAAAAAAATCATAAATGGTGCGAGATTCCCTCCTCACAAGTTCAGAGAGGGTGGAAATGCTGCTGAGTCAGCAAAGATCTCCTTCTGGGCCTGGGCATGAAGGTGCTCCACTTCTCCAAAAACATTCATAAATGTAACTGCAAAGGGAAATTGCTTCTCCAGCTCCACTCATGCTTGGGTGCCTCTAAGAAACGGGTCATGGATAATGGCTACACCAAGAGGCAGCTGGAGAATTTTAATACTTCTTTCATGCCAAAAAGTATATAAGAAGTTCATATAATGGATTGTCTCCCCTATCTGCCCTTTATAGATTGCTCATGTCAGGTTTATAAGCTTCTGAAACCCACGTTCCTGTCCTAACACATCAGTGCTTTCTGTCCGTGCACCAGACTGCCAAATGCCCTCTTTTCAGAATCAGCACATGCTCCTACATAATCTACACACTGCTGTGGGTCCAGACCCGATCCAAGCACGAAGGTGCAGGGCCCACCCAAGAGCTACTGCAGGGCATCAGCATGGTGAGGAGATGACCCCAGCCTTGATTTCATAGCAGCCTCTGAACCACAGACACTGATGCAAGATCTTGCAGAAAATTAGACAAACTGCCCCTTACCCTACATGTTCCATGTGGAAAGGCACAGTGTTTACATCGATTATTTTAACATCCACTAACTCCTGGTTTTCCACACTTGCAAAGGAGCCAGGGCTGTATTGAACTCCCACTAGGGAAAGAGCTTCCTCCTTTTCTACACTGAATATATTCAGTTGAATAATTCCTTTCCAAAGATGAATTTGCAAGCTGGGACTTGGAAAAAAAGGTTTCCTGCCTCTGTTCTAGTGTTTACAATGTCTGGTACGAGGTTCCAGGAGATGAAAGTATTAACTACTAAATGGATTCAACAAAACTCATCTTCACATGCTCACAAGAGACTGAGCATTTAAAATCGACATTGTGCACATTTTCTAGTAATTTGCTGAAGAACAAACTAACACATTCTGAGTTAAGACTTTGCTATACTTTGTCTATTTGTCTAACAGGCAATTTTCACCATATATTCCTCCTGCATCCCTGGCCATCACTTCTTTTCCCCAGCCCATCAGACATGCTTATCAGTTCATGAGCCACCCCCCCCCACCCACGGCTGCAGCACATTCCCTCCCCATCCATTTCTCCAATACATCGGTGGTTCTCAAAGAGGAACACAGACCCCTTGCTCATCAGTCACTAGCTTGTGGCAGTACATTTTTTATTCTTTCAGAAGATATTCTGACATTGTCTTTAGGAGCTGACTTGTATATCCAGCGCTCCCACAAGCAGCTACCACCCTTGCCTGGAGCCACACCAGCCTTCTGTAGCAAACAGTTCAACTGAGTCAACACAAATCGCCTGGGCCATGAGAGTTTGGCAGTCTCAAACACAGCTCTCGCATTCTGGGGGAAGCAGATGGAGAACTGAATGTTGCTGTGGTTCTCAAACCAGCATACCAGACTCTTGCCAGTTATAAGTGCCCCCACCCTGACGTCACCTCCCAGCAAAGCTGTTTCCTGCACCTGCAAAGACCTGACTCCTCAGTCAGCACTAGCACATTCCCAGCAGCCACACGATGCTCATTGATGAAGTTTGTGACAGTTCAAACACACAGGGGCTCAGAAATGTGAGCTGCTCCTCTCCGGTGAGCTCCCAGGAAAGCAATAGCTGATCAGAATATCTATCCATCAAAATGGTATTTCAGAAGCAGCTCATCTGGATCAGCCTTTGAAATCTCATTGTCTTCATCAAGACATCTCAATTTTACAACTCCTAAAGCCAACCTTTCCTTCACGTAAATAAGCAAGCAGGCGCTGAAGGCTGAGTTCGTACAGAGTCAGACGAAGGACCCACCGATGCCTGCAGGCACACTAGTGCTTTGTGAGTACAGCCTATAATGAACTGTGCGCACCATCAGGGCTCGCCGGCCAGGCTGGTCTCAGCAGATACAGAGATTTGCTTCAAGACCAGGGGCTAGGATAGACAGCTGCTTTCCAGGTCAGTGGGGATATGCCCAGGAGCACTGCCTTGGCTTTTTTTTTATAAGTACTTTGAGAACTGCAGTGATACATTAGTCTGCTGTAAGGATTACTGCAATAGGTGCTCCAGCAGCAGACAGCCACCCGTGCCCTCCATCAGGAAGTCATGATGTATGCCCTGCATGCAGGGAGAGCTGTGCTAACACCAGTGTTACCTGACGCAGCTGTACCAGGTTGGACATGGCCCCATCAATACCAAATGCTGCTAGCATGGGGTCTGGTCATCAGGGACAAGTTCCTCTGGCAAACACTTCACAGCTTAACTGTAGAAGAAAAGCCAGTTGGTTTTTTTTCCCGATGGTTTAAAGATGCAGAAACAAGAAATTTGCATATTTCACAGGAACATATACCAATACACAGGTCAGCAATTTATGTCACACTGGCCTTGCTACATTGCCATCTTCTGCTCTGAAACAAGCAGCCAGCTCCAGAGGACAGAGCCTTAATACGCAAACCAGGTCACTAACGGGGAGGCCAAGGACTTCATGCTATGCTTTTTGCACTGAATGCGGGTGAAAGAGGAATATGAAGCACAAAAAGAAGTTGCAAATGAAGAGAAGGTTTCTGACTGTGAAAACAGAGCCAGGGCAACAATGGTAAAAATGGCAGGAGAACAAGGGAGACTGGCCGCTCTTAGGGGACCCTCTACCATGAGAAAACAGGTGACTGAATATTTGATTTCCACTTTACTTTTGAAAAACGTCCTCTGTTTCTGGACACAGCGTAAGTTTGTTCAATTCCAAGAACCAGTGCTTCACCTTAGTGTACTTACTCTACATGAACAGCTCAGATGGAGAAAAGCCACCTTCTGCATTGAGTTTGGCAGGTGTCAATAACCGAACCAAGTCCCTGTAGCATTGCTACACGTCAAATGCTGAAGGACTATCAGCTTAAAGGTGCCACTGAGGATTTAAGTCTCCAGTCACAGTTCCCATCTCTGCCACTGACTTCTCAGATACCTTTGAGCACATCCCTTGTTCTTTCTCTCCACAGAAGCCTTTTAGGACACTACAGTTTTCTTCACACAAGTATTTAACTTCTGAGGGATACATACCCTAGACACAAAAGAGAGGCAGGAAATTATGCCGAATTGAGTTCTCAGTCATCAGTGACATTGCTTCCTGATTTCTCAGGACCTTTAAGGCACTCCAGTGTTGTTACTTATCACTGACATCCCTGGCTGTGTTTTCTCAGCAGATTTCCCCGTAGGTTATAATATTTTGATGACCTACCTATGGAGCACAGTCTGCTTCCCAGCATAGGAACGCATTGACTGACTGCTGATGAGATAAAGATATTAAAAAATTGCTTCTACAGGCATTTCAAACACATGCTGGAAATTCTTCTTCTGGACAAATACTGTCTTACTTTTAATATTATTTCTGTTGCCTGTCTGAAACCATTACCAGGCCATTATTTGGAAATACTTTAATATCGACTGAAATAAACCTGGTCATTCCCCCAAAATAAACAGCCTAAAAATCGTTATAGACTTGCAGTTTAAGTACTCAGGAGTTATAGCAACAGGAGAAGCAGAAACATGAAAAGGTCAGACCAGCACAGACCAGAGGGCAGCATGGTGGTTCCCACCAGCATCTGGGAACCAAGCGCTCTGGGATTAGCACTGGATGCCTCTTGTCCTCTTGCTGATCTTTAAGGGGTCAGCTGGGATTCCTAAGCCTCCACTAAGACTTCTGCACGTCTTTGCCACATTTCACATACTTTATCAAAAATCAATTTCCAGTCCCAGGAAGACACCGTGCTGGCATGTCTTCAGCCCAGCACAAGGTGGGAGATCCACAGGCAAACACAGGACATCTCAGCCACTCCGCAGCAGAGCTGTGACACTGATGGCAGGTCTCAGCCTGGACTGTGTCCCAGACCTGGCATCTCACCCAGCTCTTGGGACACAGGCAGTCAGATAATCTTGTAATCGCATGTAACCAGATGTGATAACTCCGCTATCCTGGGAATAGGCACAGCTAGAGCAGATATTCCCCCATCTGCACTTGCCAGTTCCCTGCCTGCAGCATGTGGCACACGCAGCACCTTACTGCTATGCTTTATGCATATACGTGTGCGTACACACATATATGCTCCTGTGCGTACATATACATTTGGAAAAGTTGTGTTGCCGAGTGCACTGCCAGTGACTGCTACAGTAACGAAGTCCAATCGGAGACAGTCACATTGCAGATCGGACCTTCCACATGGCTGCTGGAGCAGAGTGCTCCAGAGAGCCTCCAGATGGTAATTCTGGCACTGCTTTATTTTATTTGCCAGGGCCATCCCAGAAAACACTATGCAGGCGTTGAGTTAGTAAAACTAGCTGCTAGGCATGAAGGGTTAACAGTTCATCTAGAAAGATTAATTTATGCTCAAAACCCATTCTGTTGTCACTTACTGAGAGAAACAAGTTAAGCACTGTAAAATGGGCAGCAATAATTGCATTTCCTTAAGGACACGTCTGGCAGTAGGTCACTATCTGTTCCATGAAGTACGTGACCATGATACTGTCATTTTGACAGGATCGATGTATGTAGCCATTAATCTTACAAGTTAAAAACCCATAAATCTCTGTTAAACCCACCGTCACTGATTAGGAATTACATTACCACAACACACAGAAGCCTTTTAATTTTGTTTTTCCTCCAAAATGAATAAACAGGTCTGTTTGGTTTATCTTCTCCTATGCTGCAGTGATAAAGGGCAAAGCCATTTCATGGTTATGCATCATTGTTTTGGAACAAAATCATGCCTAAGAAGCTTGGGAGAGAGGGGAATGAAGAAGAAAAATACTTTTCCAAGGATGTAATTTAGCCCAACTACTTACTGTCACTTTTCAAGAGTATCAAACACTGAGGGAGAGTTTGTCAAACCTTGAATCCTATAAATTTGGTTGATATAACTGAGTGAATAATCCAACAGGTCTCCTCATGAGAAAGATAAGCACAGTTGGGTTGAATCTTCACCTGCTTGCCTACTTTTTCAGTGCTCCTTGCTATTGGAAATACTCCAGATTGATCAGTTATCCAGTGAATCAACCTTCTAAGGCAACATAGATAATTGCTCCTCATTACAGCAATGACTCAATAATTCACACAAATTACTTTCTGCTGAATTTTGACATCCGCATGCTGCTCTAAAATGTAGAAGATGTGAACTTTAGCATACAGATAATTCCATTAGGGTCAAGAATTGATGTGCTGATAGTTCAACATAGAAATGCTCTACTAGACCAGTCTGACTCCATCTTCACTATAAAACTCTGCAGTTTTGGTGTCATCAGGTCACCACTTCATCTTGTTCAAGTATCTGATGAGTGTGCAGGAAGGGAGGGAGGGAAGCAAAGCAAGGTCTTTTTGATAATTAACTGTAAAATTGGGAACTACTGTTCAGATTTAACCACCTATCAGTTTTATTGTTGAGGGTACATATAAAAGAAAACTCAAAAAAAAAAACCTTCTGAGACTAAGGACTCATTGACAAGAGCTTTCTGGATGATGTTTTTATGAACAGCCAGTGGGTACAAGAATGAGAGAGCGAGCACACATGGGTACACTCCCAAAGCACAACCAGTGTACCAGCAGGAAATGTAAAGGGCTAAAGGACTGAAACTTCAACTTGACCTTTTACACTCACCTTTTCTCACAATGCCCATCTCCTTTAACTACTCCTCAAACAAGGAGAAAAGAAATTCAACCAGCTTGTCAGAGTTTGGATACAAGCACCTCAATGGAGGGTAATTAAATATAGCATATGTTCTCTTTTAAGAGTTGTTTACAGCTGAAAGATCAAATGGTTTTCTAGGACTTTGATCTTGATGATTCTCCTTGAAAAAAAACAACACGGACAAGTTCAATGGACCCTAGTTGCAGCTTCTTAGAGATGATGTTGATTGGGGAGCTGTGCATTTCAGAGTGGGGTAACTAAGTCAGTTTTTCCAGTTTAAGGGGAATATACTAGCAGTTAAACTAAACAGGAGTGGAAGTTCAGGGTGCAAACCCCAAAAAAGCATCTTAGGAGCAGAAGTTAAAGCAACAGCCATTCAGCGTCTCATCCAAACCTCAGGGCTGTTCTCACCAATGTACTGAGAACTGCTTCATCCTGTTTCTGCTCTGAAACACTGGCTCACCTGGGAAGGGACCAACCACAATATCATCACTACAACTGCCATTAAGTGGAGTAGCACTTTTTTTAATAGAAAAGGACAGATACTTTGTGTTGGAAATCTTTTATTGGCTCAAATGGGCCTTATGTAAGAATTTCATAATGGTTTTATATAGTTACCATCAGGAAGTTTTTCTTGACTTTCTGGCTAAGCTCTTGCTCTAAGGATGCAAGGCAGGTTGTGTAACATAAAGCGTCCCCAGGACCCAGCCAGAGGAAACTATGAGAGACTGACAATAGTCAACAATTTAATTTGCCTGAGGGCTAGAAAGTCAGAGAGTAGTACAAGATCCTCTGAACACCAAGTGGACTTAACAAATAGCCCCCTTCAGAATCATTACAGCTGAATCTTGATTTTCACTGTATTACACAGGCACCAGCAGTCACTTAGGAGCTTGCCAGCTCTCAAATTGGTCAGCAAACCAAAGCCAATCCAATTGGAACTGGAATAGAAACATTTACCAGAGTGAAGTGGACCACGTGAGATCAATAATATAGATCCTGGGACAAGGGAAAATTACTGTGTCTGAAGAAGGAGGCAAATGAGAAAAAAGTCCCAAATCAATTATTGCCAGGATCTGGAGGGAAATGAAATAGAACACAGAATAGCAAAATGGTAGCTGTGTACGTGTGAAATGAGTAGACATGGGGAAAAAAAGATATATTTAGTATTTACATGCAGAAGACTACCTCCCACTCCACATTCACACAGCCCCTTCCATGGCCATACACAGAGAGACACATGCATGGGATTCAAAGGGAAAACAGTAAAAACTATGATAAAAGATGGGAAAGTTCGTTCTTCAAATGCACCATTCCAAAGAGCACAGAAGAGTAACACCTGAGCAATCACTTCAGGGCTTTGAAGAGAAACACTACCTCCATTTGCTGAGTCTACTTCAAATGTGTAAAAATTGCAGCTCTGTGATGAGGCCAGACAGATTTTCAGGTATATATGCACACACGTTCAAGATAACCCCTTAATCACCCAGGTATGATTTGTAGTGCTTAAGGTGATATCTACTGTCACGGATTCAAGTGTAGCGGATCAAATCTCAATGGTTTCCTTTTCAAATCACCTAGTGATGACATGTCTCACATGCCAGAGGAGAAGAGGGAAGGTAAATCCCATTCTGAACACTCTCCAGCTTGAACCATAAAGGAATTGCACATTTTATGGCTTATTGCAATGGGTTCAGCAATTTTTCCATAGGTATCATCTCAGATACCTGCTCTTTCAGTCATAACACCAAGCAGAAGGTTTCATTTGCTCTGTTGGTGTGCTTGAGTTAAGCTTATTGAAGCAATGGGTTATCTTACCAGGGATTGCAATGGTTTGGAAGGGACCCTGACAAACTAATGTTTTGCCAGTGACTAAAGCCAGACCTGGATTAGTCAGATGCTAAAGATAATCCCTCTATGAAGTTTAGATTGCCAAGGACCCCATCTTTTGTAAGTCACCAGGCTACTCCTGCTATCTTTCTCTAGCCAGATTTCTAATGATTGCAACTTCCAGAAAACCCATGAATAATCTCTTCCTATTCAGAGGGTTCCCAGATCACCCACGTGCAAAATTTGTCTTTGCAGTCTCATTCACATCAGAGTACAGATTACGAGCTAACAGCTATCAGCGGGCACAGCCTACACTGCACTCCTTGTATTTCTTTGTACATATTCACTGAGGCAACAGGATTAACGGATGCTTTCCCTATACCAAATACGATTTGTGTGCACAAGGCGCATGTTTAGTGAGCATTCTGGTAATCCCTATTCATCATCAGTAGTGCCAGTGCAGACATGAGCATCCTTCTTCAAACACGCTCCCTGAAACCATGCCAAGATCAGCAAGGCTGTGTGGTTTTGTCCATAGCCAGTTGCTGAGTTCCTAATTCCATTTACATAAAGTTCAAAAATTTCAGCACATTTTTACGTAACAGGATTTATTAGAGCATCAAGTTGCTAAAAAACCCAAATGTACTAAAAGTTGAAACTAATGGGTGCCTCTGAAATAAGGGTACCAACTAGTAAGTTAGCCTGTGCACAGTCAACTAGCAATGAAAATGGGTCTGTGACACGAGACACCAGATCATTTGCTGGCACAAATCGAAGCAGCTCTGTGGAAGAAGCTCTGATGAAGCTGATTAAAGGCAGTTGAACATTTGAGCCAACACTTGTGTCGAGGGGCAGCTTTCGAAGGTGGAGAAAGACTCCTGGTGGAATTAAGAGTTTATGCTATTTTAGAATGACAGAAGAAAATTATTTTAAAGCAGTGGCCCATGTAAAAAGTTGTACTACAATGCATTTCTATGTGTCTGTTAGTTCTGATGTGATGTTAATAGAATTGTTTGGACAAAAAAGGACTAATTCAAGTCCCTGGAAACAGAAAAGAATAAGGCTGAAGCTTTAGGTAACAGGCATGAACCTAGTACAAGTTACCTGAAATGGAGACCCTGCACAAGGTGCAGTACACCCGAGACGCGACTTAGTACCTCCCAGGCAGTGTCACTAGCAGTCTCCTGTGCTCTCAGCAGAGCAAGCTGTCTCCTGAGCCAAGCCCTTTCAGGGAGGGCAGTATCAGCCTCTCATCTGTCCTGGGAAAGGAATTCTCTGTCCAGACAGTGCAAGAAAAGATAAGCAAGACATTTCCTCTAACATGCACCGCTGATCCCCAGTGTAGTCTGGGGTCATATCCACACCTCCTCAACCTTACAACCACTCCACGCACTCCCCAGAGGCCTCAATTCCTCTCTACCTCAGGGCTCCTTCCTCACCCTGCAGAGCTACACCCCACCTTGGGAGTCTCTTGGACAGCAGTCTGCAGCACATATTTTACCATGACATGCTCCTACTCTAATCCTGATATGTTGTTCTGGAATTGGCTACTAGGACAAACTGCTTATTGGTAACTCTCCAAATCACTATTTCACTGCCTTCAAACCACTCCCCCAGAGCAAAAGTCCATGTGAGGTGCCCAGTACTTCAGCAAGATTTAACTAAAGGCCAGCAGTGCAGATCCTTCAACACTGCCAGTCAATCAGTCTTCATGGATTTCAGTGAAGTTGCACTGATTAGCACTAGCTGAAGATTTGGACCAGCAACTTTCTCCAGTAGGAGTCTAAAGCAGCATCTGTTGGGTTTTTTTTCCTCATCACCTGTCACCAGATCTTGCTTTACATCTGCAGCAAGCAGGTCTGCAGCAGTTCCTTTTGAGTAGTTAACAGCTCACAAAGCAGCAAATCACCACTAATGTCTGGTTCCTACACCACACTGGGCTGTAAAACAAAACCACCTCTTACAAGAGCTGCATTCAGAAATGCTGCAGCTGGCACTTCAGCCATGTCCACAGAGGCCAACTTGATATTGGCTCCAAATCCTTCCTCAACTCCCCTGTGAGGATGTCCTTTGCAGCAGGAGTAGGTGACCCTTGTTAACACAGGGGCCATGGTGGTTGCTGTCACACAGGCAGGACAGGAGAGTATTTCCCACCTCTGTGTGTGGGGTGGAAAGCCTGTGGCTTTATAGGTATTTCGACTCTCACAAGTGCCTGGGATGGGCAGGAGGTGCTGAGCAGCTCTGGGTCTCCTGCATCCCTGTGCCATCACACAGAGCAGAAAAATATAACTCTGCCTTTACCACTCTTGTTTAAAACATGTGCAGAAGAAAATCTCTTGTCTACTCAAACCATATTTGTGGGGTTGAATAAAGAAGTTAAATAGTGACCTAAAGGCAATTTTGGCAGAAAAATAGAAAAGGCAGAAGGACATTATTTTGCTTTTGCTCTGGCAAGTCTTGTCTTCCAGTGGTTTCCCTGGCAGAGAGCACCTAAAACCTCTGTCATGGCCAGATGATTTCCAGCAAACTGGACCTTGGCACTTTGAGCTTTAAGGTGGGAATATGTCATTTCTCCACTGCAGTTCTCCATGGGTTTTATAGCTCTGTGGAGACTGGTTGAGAAAGCCTAAGGATTTGTAAGCTTCTGCTAGCAGCTTTGATGCATTTAATTACTTTTTTCAGACTCTCAAACTGACTTGAGTGAGCATTTTGGGAAATGGGCATAGTTATCACTTTCTGTCCAAAAGGAAACAGCTATGGGAAAGCCAAGCACCCTTGTCAGAGCTAGCAAAGGACGGCCAAGACAGCCAGCCTGCACAAGTCCCAGGCTGCAGTCTCTTATGTCACTCCCTCTGTGCATCATCCACTTCCACCTGTGACTACAACATGTGGTCAGACCATGGGACGCCTTCCCTGCACAATGTGTCGCCTTGCTACTGATCTCCAGCACCTTTGCCAGATCTACCTTCAAAGGAAACCATCCATTCCTCAACACAGGGTTTTAAAGACAGCCTAAGGCACCCACAGAAGAGGAAAACTACTGCTAGAAGGTCTCTCTAATAAACTGCCATTATACCCTTCTGCACCACCACCCCAATCTTTTTGCAATCACTCCAACCCTCTGCAAAAGTTCTCTCTTGCTCCAAGATACAAACATTCCACAGGCTTCTCCACAAAGCAGTAGCATATCTACAGGTGGTCCCTCCTGGCCAACACCTCCACCCAAAGGAGTGGGGACAGCCAGCCCTGCTAAGCCAGTTTAATGTATAAACTATTCAGTCACAATAAACCAAAAATTCCATAGTCCATCACACCTGTCTGGCTGAAGCATTATTCTACAGTCTAACATTCATCATGGCATAAAAACCAAACCTCTCCCCAACAGAAGGGCAGAAAAAGCTTCTCCAGTGGAGGTTTGCAACCAGGCAGATTTTTAATTAAGTGGAAAGGGCAGAATCTACAGAATGATTAAACATCTGCCAGGTGCTCACCCACTTGCCTGCAATTCCCTGCAGATGGCCAGCTTTTAACCATGACTCGCTCTGAAGGCAGGACACCAGCTTCGTCTCTTCAGCTGACACTTAAAAGACATTACTGAAACACACCCGAGCTTGTTTTCTCTCCTACCGTGCGTCATTAGATATCCTTATGAGCATTCACACTGTTTTAAAAATGTAATTGCAGAATGGGCAAACACACTAGAAGACAACTGCAGCTCCCAGCTGCAGCACCAGCCCTGCCTGGCTTTGCTGGGGGTGCCCATGAGTGCAGGTCCCAGCTCATCCTCAGATCCATAGTGTCATCTCGCTGTGCCCAAATACTGAAGATGTTAAAGAAACCAGCTCACTTTAGGCCAAAAAACCTGTCCACATGCTGTAACACATCAGTATATTACAGGTCAGAGTGAGGGCCCCATCTTTGCTTATTCAGAGCCATGGAGGGAGCAGCAGAAGGTCCCCCTGAGGGACAGATCTGGCCATGGTGCAGCCAGAAACACACCACATGGCTGCACCCAGGACAAGCCTTTCACCCTGACATGGGCATCAGCAATTTATCGATTCAGGCTGCATCCCCTTCATACTTACACAGTGCCCCAGCCAAATCCACACAGCACCAGGCAGCAGAGCTGGACTGAGTTACATCAGGAACCGCTGAGAACTACACCACACTTTTGAGCATAATAAATAGTCAGAACATACCCACCTCAGGGTAGTGACCAATAGGTTTTTCTCCTCTGTTTGCTCAAGTCACTTGTCTGCCCTGTCTCCAAAGTAGCAGAAGGCATCACAGACTCCTCTGCAGCTCTGTGTTTGCTCCTAAGCACGGACTGTACTGGAGCACTCCCTGTACCACAGTAGTGCTCGTCACAATATTTGCCTTTAGCACCCTAGCCTATCTCGAACCACACTGGCTGTGCCTCTGCCTAGCTGTCTCATTACACATTATTCTGTGTACACACAGCTGTTACTTCATGGTGCTCCATGCTGTCTCTGCAGAGCCTCCTCCCCGGGACTTGAGGCATACCAAACCTCTTTTGGTTTATATCACCCTCTCCTTTTTGCATTCAGTACCATGCACTGCCCTAGACCTGCCAAGGAAGGAGTTATTCAAGCCAAAATGTTCTTCTCACACCAACTGTACATCAACACAGCAGCATTTACCACTCTTGGTTTGCACCAGACCCCAGGTTTTAACTTCAGGCAAAACCACTGCAGCAGGAGCTCAGAAATGAGTTCAGAGGACAATTCCTGGCATGACCCTACTGCATCAACAGATGAGGGCTGACCACTGGCTGGCACAAGCTTCACTGCCAGATAGGTTTGCTATTTAGATGACTGCCCCACCTCCCCCAGAAATGGGCATCACCAGTGGAGAGCTGGCTCTACAATGAAACCCTGTTTCCTCCCAATACCACATTCCTCATACCAGAGCTTTTCAAAGACTTGAGAATTTAGTACCTAATACTCATTTAAACAGAAAGCCTTTTGAACTTACAAGGGCTCCTCACACTTCAGTTTTTAATCCTAATTTCGCACATTCTGCACTTGACAAAAGCAATGCGATTTGTTGCCCAAGCCCACTGGCACATCACCACATATCCAAAGGGTCAGGATGAAGGGTGGTGAAGGACAAAAGCAGCATTTCTGGGTGTACCTGTCAGTATTCCGCCCCCCGCTCCCAAGACAGTAAAAAGCCCTGACCTCTGTCCCTGGCAGGGTGGCCAGCCCGGGCAAAGGACAGAAACTTCATGCTCTGAGCCTGAGCATTTACCATCCATAAATGGGACTGATTAATTCCTTCTTCTCCTCACCAAGTGATGAGATAAGAGCACTGGTCAGCATCAAGTGCTCCTCAATAACAAATGCAGTTGGCATTGGGATCGCTAAGGCTGGTGAAGAATTTGTTCACTTGGCAAATATACTATTAATCACCACAGGTCAAGCACTGGGAAATGCTTTTACTGTTCAAGATTTATTATTTCTTCAGAGATAAAGGATCCCATCATGAGCCTTCAAAAGGACAGAAGAGGCTCTTAGGCAGTATTCTTTGCTATTTGCTTTAGAAGGGAAAGCAATAATTAAAGCTTCTCCCACAGATGCTCTGAGCCTCAGAAGGTGAGATGAAATAAATAGCCTGTCAGAGACAGTGGAACTGCTGAGCACCCTGTTCCTCTCCCTTGCAGCCCAGGACAGGGCCACACAGCAGGAGCTCACCTCCCTGCCCACTGCTGGGCTCACACCAGGGACAGGGAACCAGTGCAGAGCCACACACCCACCATTTGTCCCATCTAAGACCTAGGTGCACTCTCATCTGTATCAGCCTGTCCTGAAGGTTTGGAAGAGATGTGAAGCAAGCAAGCATTACATGAGAAAGAATCATGTGCTGAGCAGTGCCAGGGAACCCTTTGCCAGGCTACGCTAGCTCAAGCCCATACACGGAGCTAAAGCCTTTGAAGGAATTCTGTTGGGCAACTGAACTGCTCTGGGAACAATCACCACATTTTACACATCCTTTTCAGCCAGAAAAATATTCTAAGGAAAATAAATATTGTTGTGAGCCCCCTGTAACATCCACAGTGGCCATGGTTTTTCAAGAGATACATGCATTTCCCCAGTCACCAGGAGATACAGCCCTCTCCTTTGTGAGGGACTTTGGTTAGAAGCTGCATCCAGCTGCTGCTGAAGGGAGAGGACAGAGCTTATGTATTGCAAAGGACTTCTGCTGCTACTTTTATTGGCTTTAAGGTTAGCTCTACTCAGTAAAGTCCGTAGAAATGCACCTAAATACTTTTCCAGTTTAGGTCATTATAAGAACGTGATTCACAGACCTAAATGTGAGTGAATTGTGTTCAAGGATCTGTCCTAACCAATATACATAGGTGTGAAGGTGTGGTCCTACAGCAAACTTACTTCTCCCCCACACCATGTGTCTGGTCCTGAAGCCAACTGCTTTAGTGTACATATCATGATAACATTTAGGTCAGAAGCAATCAAATTAAATTCAAACTCCATTTGAATTGTTAGTCTTTACTGTGGTTGTACATTTGCCTTGAAAGAAGCCTGCTTCTTAGAAAGTCCCAGGCACCTACTCAATAAATTGGGGCACTTAGAGTCTCAAGCTGGGCACACAAAGTGAGAAGGAAGCCACAAGCACTGCTGCTGAGCAGAGGTCTGATAACAGAACAAATGCTTCCCAGCTCCCAAACTGTAGAGTAGTTGGGTAGAGTTCCTTACTTTGTAAAAGTGAATTTATTTTAATTAAAATAATTTGGCATTATTTCAGCTATACACAGCATTCATGTTACACACCCTGCTTAAATTATTTGGCCAAACTAGTAAATCTGATAATTCAGTATAGATATAATTAATTAGATTTACTGTAAGATACACCATAATCTGATCAAGTAGTCTCAAAGATTTGACTTGTGAACATTTCAAAAGCATAGGAGCTTTTTGAATAACTTGTTACATTTTTTCCAAGCTCCTCTTTGTTAATTCATTATGTAAAGATAAGGCAGATGTTTTAGAGAGACTTGTGCCATATCTATTTTAACTCATATTAATATTTCCAAAGACCCACCTTACACAGCTCAGATGAAAGTAACAGGTACTGAAAAAGCTCTAGGAGGAGCCAAAAGGTTGTGGCTTTCGAAACACAGGCTTAGAGCTCTGGGGATTTCCCCCACCCTCCAGTCTGAGAAGGCAGTTCTTGCCATTTACTTCTCCCTGTTCCTGTCTCTAGCCTCTATCTCACCTAAGTTTAGTTTTAACACATCTACTCTTGCTTCTGCTAGAAGCTACAACATGTCTTGCATCAAAACCTTTGGAAATCAAAACATTAGCTGGATTAAACAAATCCACACAACCACAGTTCAACCTGATAGAGGCATTTTTGACCCTGCCCACTAACATGATCTGTGAGCTGGCATTTGCTCGCCCTGTTAAATACCAGACAGTACAACCTCCTGTACTACAGCAGCAGTTTCCAGGGGGGCAGCCTGCTCCCTCGCCTACATCCCAAGAGGACACCTTTCGCAGGTTATTTGTGCTTTGTTCTTATTCTGCCCAGGAACAAGTTATTCACCAGATGTTTAATTCCTGTGAGCAAACTTGGAATGCAACTCACAGCGTGCTCCTTGCTGAGGGGCACTGTGACCCACGTGGCCAAACTGCTTGGTGCATGAAAGGAGGGTTCAGAGTCAGATATACCCATGCCAGGGAAGGGCTATGAGCATCCTATTCAACTTGAAGAAAAGCTTCCAACAGCAAATTCAGAAACATTTCTCATGCTAGGAGCCCACTTCAGTCTTAGGGATTTCCTGACGAACTAAGCTGACAATCACTGGAATAAGCATGAAAATATACGTTGTTAAGACAGGTTCTAACAAGTAACCTGCTTTCAAGGACAATCTCTGAAGAGTCCTATCTACCTAGAGAGCTTCTTGCTGTTTCCTTACTGCCAGTGTTAGAAGAGACATAAGAGTTCTCAGCTGCACCAAGAGAGGATTGTTTCTTCCACTAACAAGCACTTGATGACAAACACCCAGATCTCCTAACAGCAGGTTTCCTCATCTTTGTTGGCTGGCACAGAGTACAGAGAACACCACAAATCACAGGATTTCTGTCTCTATCCCCTTACCCACCCCCTCCCCCAAAGAAAAGCATCATTATAGTCTCTTCTAAACTCAAAGCTCACCACTGTAGTATATTAACCAAGACAGAGACAGGTTATTAGTATCTATGTTTAGATAGCAACTAGTCACCAACTGTGGTCACCTGGAAATCTGGGGTGAAATTCACCTCACCTGACTTAAACATTAAGTTCAAGTCTGGCAAGGCTACATGGTGAGCATCTGCACTAAGTACAAACACTTCTGTATGCAGGCACATAGTTCGATGGCATTATAACACAGACCTCTGAGGGTGCTCATGTGCAACAACGATATAAAGAGATCCAATCATAAAGCTGGAAGGATCCCAACATATAGTGCTATTCCTTAGTAATCTAGAATAAATTTTTTTAAAATAAGCTTTGAATTAACTCATTAACTAGAAAGCAAATTCTGATCCAGGAATCTCGATTATCTCGATTCCATTTCAAAACCCTCTGGATGTAAATCACAGATAAACTAGTATCAAAAAGACATGGCTAGTACTAATTATGGTATGCTGTATCACTTCTCCCACCAGCCTGCTAGTGATGACACAGCATTACTCAAGAATAAAGCTTGATAAGCTTGATGAATAATTTTTAGACTATTTTATTCAGCTTGCAAATGATCTCTGAACAGATTTTTCTCCCCCCCATATCTAACTTGTTATTTAAAATCAGTCACAATGGTTTTGGTGACTAATTCCTGATCCATAACTTGTTTATGAGCACTGCACTGCTGATTTGTGATTCAAATCTTGGTGCACAGTTGAGGTTGACATGTAACTCAGTAGTGGTTGCTCCCTGACTAGGTAACAACACAATCACTGTCTCAGGATGACATTTGCATTTGTAGACTCAAAGCTCACTTTCTACCAACCTGTAATGGTTCCTTCCAGTTTGAATGGTCTATGAAGGTGCAGCAAAGAACACAGAAACAGTGCAAACATGGAGGGACGCTTGCAGGTTGGAGGAAAAGTTGGTGGAGGTAAGGAATTGCCTGAGATTACTGCTGGTTTTGAAGATAGTCCTGTAAAGCCAGAAAACAAGACTCAGCTACTCCCAGCAATGCTTCCAAACAGTGTTCACCACTGGATCAACATAATATCAGGCTTCACAATCACCTGCAGACAAAGGTAGAGACTTTCTGAAAACAGCTGGTCATCTCACAACCACCTTCCTGCATAGATAAGAATGGCCTCATTAAGAGCACTAATCCCGTAAGACAGACAATGTGCACTTGTTCACTGGATGAGGGCTTTCAGCTTCCTCACATCTCCATCTTGTAAACCTCCATGATACACAACAGATTCGTTTTGAAGGAGAACATATCTGAAAGCACATCATAGCTAAGCAAGGCATGTTCAGCCTGCTGAAGTGAAGCGGAGTATTTCTACAATCCCTCCAGCTGTTTAGACACAAGCCTGCATTTGGGGACTGGGTTATCACACTGTGAGTCAAAAGAGACAACAGATCCCCCTTCATCTGCAAGCCCCTCCCAGTTTCCATCCTCCTCAGTTCCTCCTGCCCTTGGCAGCAAGAAACTACAGCCCTTGCCTCCTGAGTTTCTAGACATCCTAAAGATTGATGTCTTTTTTAAAAAAGATAACCAAGACGGAAAAACATTTTCTTCCTCTCAATTTGGCTTCCATGGAAAGTTTCAAGTCAGCTGGCCAGGAGACCAAAGACCACTACTACTGCAGTTGCAGAATCATCCATTGCTAGCTGGCCAACTCCTAACCCATGTTTTTTGAGATAGCATGCTCTGTGCCAAGGAGCAGTCAGCACAGGGCTGATCCCTAAAGGAAGGATAAGCTGGGAGCCAAGGGTGACCCCAGGGCAGCAGAGTCCTCACCCAGCATTGCACAGTCCTACAGGTTCCAAACACAGTGAGCAAACCAGGTGCTGGTATCAGCATCCATCAGCCAGTCCAGTGCTATAGCAGCTGTGAAATACACCTCACTGTCCACTAATTCAGTCACACCACTACACACCTTCAGAGCTTTAGAGCAGAGATCTTGGACATAGAAGCTGCCGTCTAAGTGCTTTTCCCTGCCAGGCCATCAGCTTTGCCAACAAGCTTCCCAACCATCCTCAGGACTGTGTTGTAGAACTTGGTCATTACAACACCCAGTGCTACAGACCTGCTTATAACTTGTGGGCACCCATCAATTTTAGATACCACCTTCACACATACTCTGTTTTCCAGGTACTTTCGCAGGAAGCTTAAACACAAGACAGGCAGCCCCAGGAGAGAGGACGTTAAACCTATCAGTGTGACAGCAGAAAGCTGGGAAAATAACGTGCTTTGTCTGGAATCGGAGAGTTGAGCATTGAGAAAAAGCACAGCCCCTGCAAACCAGGAGGGATCACACCTGCTGCCACCACCCTCCACAGGCAGTGACACTATCTTGCAATCGTACTTCTGGAAACTGGCCTGTAGCTCAAGGTGGATTAAAAAAATCAGACAGCATCCCTAGTCCATATTCTTACAGGAGGTCTGCAGTACTCTAAAGGGATGATAAATGAAACTTAAGAGAAAGAGCTGGCATTTCAGTACAAAACATTGGCCAAACTTAGTAGAAGAACAAGCTGTGAAGCAGCCTGTACCACTGCCCATCAGAATGTTAACTACACCCCGTGTAGAACATGCTGCACCCAAATGCTCCATGCATGGTATGGCTCAGTCCACTGATCTTATAGGACTGGTTATTCATACAGGACAGCACAAGAGGATCATAAAGGCCCCTCCAGCATAAAGTTTGAATGCATCATCATAGAAGTTTCTAGAACTGGTATGTTCTCCTGACAGCTCTGCCACAGGTACTTTGGAGCATGCACAGATATGCCATAACCAATATTAAATGTAATTATTGATTGAAAACACCAGAATAGAGTTAAAAGTTCAGGTTAATTTTGTCCTATTAATTATGATTAAAGTACTTTTCACAACTTGCTAGTAGCATTTCTTCATTAATGCAGTAATTTCACTCATTAGTTTTCATCTGCAAGCCCAGCCTCACTTACACCAGCACTTGGGCTTGCCTTGTGAAAATAAATGAATAAAAAAGGGCAAGCAAAGCCATCCTTTCCAATGAAAGTTACCCTGTGATTCTACTCAGGAGGTTAATTCGGCCATATGCTCCCAATTTGCAGTTCAGTCCTAGGAAGATGAAATGCATGGTCAGATTTCTTAAAGTTAATTGAATTCCACTTTGATGGAAGGTTTGACTGATAAAGAGGGCAGAAACTCTGAAAGATAGCTTAACTCTCCAGTGGTTGCTTCGGGTTTACTCTCATGTTCTGCCTGTTTCTCAGCTACGTACAATAGTTGTGTGCTTGCAGTTGCTCAAAAAATTCAGGAAGCTTTTTGTGGTGGAGCTCCTGGGGTGAAGTGCTCAGATTCCATCTCATGGTGGTATTTCCCAGCAGTGCACTTTAGCTGTCTGTCAGGTTGCTCACACCATTAGACTTCTGAACCCATCTCATAGCCCAGGGCAAGCTTTTGGGATGGCAGGTCCAGGGCAGCATGGTCCATCCCATCTGTTAACCCACTCAAAGGATCTGGCAGAGGTGGCTGAGCACAGCAGGGAGAATACACCCCTCCTTCAAACAGCACAGGCTAGGAGTGCTCCCGGGCTCATCAACTTAAACCCGAATTTTAGAGTGGGGGAAACACCCCAGATCAATGAAACCTATCTCAAGAAGAGAACATGTTCATCTGATGTCTACACAAGAGAACAAGGTGTCATGGGACTGAGACTGCTAGTCCTGTGAGGCATGGCAGGAACAGAGGGAGCCCTGGCTTAGCTCCTGTTTGGGTTACTCCCCAGGAAACTCAAAGCTTCTGCTTTCCTTTTACAGCCTCTTCATCCCAGATCATAATTTATTGTATCCTCATTACCAAGGAAAACTTCCTTTAATGGAAAATAAAACAAACTAGGTTTCAAAACAATTTTGGAAAGAAGATGCTACATGGCACAGTAGCACACATTTCACTGGCAGCAGTGAGTGCTACAGCGAATGGGAAACAAGAAAACCCAAAATGTGGAGGAAGAACCTTGGCACTAGGACAGTGGGCTGTAAATGTGTTTAACCCCAAGAGAAAGGTGAACGGGAAGGGCTGGGGCTTGGGTGACTGTTGCCTGGGAAAAGGACACCAGCTATTGCCTCCAGTTAAAGGCTCGCCCTGCTTCGCCAGGGCAGCGGTCACAGGTTTTACTCCACAAGTGCTGGTGGAACAGAGTCAGGAGGCATTTCTGGTCCTAGCTCAGTTTCTTGCTTGCACACCTGTCACTGACAATACTGCTGCCGGGGGCACTGGGACCTGCTCTGGACCTTCTCCCAGACAGCCCTTGCCACCCACTGCCTGTCCTCCAGGGGAATGAGGACCCAGACATCAGGCCATTAATTTCTTTAAAGGAACACTGCCTTAGTTTAAATGGCGGGGGGGGGGGGGGGGGGGGGGGGGGCGGTGTCTGGCTTTCAATTGCTTTTTATTTCCTTTTCTACTTGTCCCTGCCACCTTTTTTCCCCCCGCTTCACTTTGCTCTCTCTATGCCAGTATGAAACATGTTTTATGGTCTCATTTGCTAGTTTCCATTTCTCCAGGAAAAGTGAATGTTGTGCTGGAATGTCTCCTGTTCTCCTGGTCTGTTTCATACAGCAGAAACAGCCAGACAACCTGCACAGGGTACCATGCATCTTAGGCAAAGGCATCCTCACGAGGCACAAGGTGAAAGGCTCTGGTCTTCACTATAAATTGCAAACTGCTGTAAAAGGGCCTGAGAGGGGAAGAAAAGAGAAGAAGAGACTCATCCAATTTGTTAGACCTCTACTGCAGCTGCCTAACTAACAGCTTGGGAAATTACTGTCAACACACTCAGCTCTCCAGCCAACTCATTCAGCAACATTACTCCTGCTCACAGAGCTCAGGAAGAACATCTGTGCTCAGACCACTGAGCCACCCACCTACCACCAGCATCCGGCCTGAAAGAAAGACTGAAGGCAGAGCTGAGAACCATTGACTATCAGCAAAGAAAAATTAACAGCTGACTGACTTAAGAAATCCTTCACCATCCAGAGCCTGTAGCAATAGCCTAAAGGAGATGCTGCAGTGCCAGCACAGGCTAGTGCAGGAGGTCAGACTAGAACCCCCTTCTGTTCTCAGCAGGGACAGAACTGGACCCAATCCTTGTGTGACACCATCTTCAGCTTCACAAATTCTTCCTTTCGTGCTGACCATGCAAAGTGCACAAGCCTCCCGCAGCTCATCCTCTGCCCAGAGACCCTACCACCAGCTAGTCTCAACATGCAGAGCCACTAAAACAGATGGCAAGACAGACCTACAAAAAAGCTATGGCAAGCCTGGATCAAAAAAAAAAAAAGTTCTTGAAGTATTTTGGCTTCAGTTACCAGAGAAAAAAAGTCCCACCTCTTCACAGAGTAGCTTAGGGAAGTGAATTGAAAGTGAGGAGAAGGGAAAGCAAAAAGCTGCAGAGAACAACAGTTGAGTTTGGAAGAGTCAGATGAGAAAGCAGGTCTTTGGCAAAGGAGGTCTCAGCTCACCTCTGCACAAGCTGATAGCCTAAAAAACCACGTGTATTGGAGAGGAGGAGGGAATGGCAGGAGCAGGAGGAGAGACCATGCAACAGGGTGAGGCCAGAAGCCTTGTTAATGCCCCCAGATTCAAGAGCAACAACAGGAAACATTGCAAAGAGATACCTGCAGATTCACCCTCTGCTTCTGCCCTCCCACCCACCTCTCCAAGCTGAAAATGGCCACTTATCAAGCTGACACATGCCAAAATACCAAATTGAACATATACAATGTTTTCCATGTGGTGGTGAACTAGAATCCCATACAAGATGCATTGTTTTTAGGTGTACACGGGCACATACGCTACACCACAAATGAAGTCACATGTCTGTATTTTACTGCACACCACATATCTTAAACAGTATGAAAATCGTCCTGTACCAGAGACACCAACTGTGATCACTTGCATGCCAAGGCTATAGAAAAAAGGTCTTTCCCTCAAAAGCACATGATTAGAAACAGCCTAGAGTGTCTCATTTTCAGATTAGTTGGGTCCACCCTTAAATATGAACCTGGACTTCTTCAGGCTTTTACACAGAGCTTCTCAAAACACAAAGTCATCAAAAGTTCTTGTGGAGAACAGCCTGCTGCCATAGGAGCATCCAGATTTCATCAGCAAAACTCCCGTTAAGAGCACCACTGACCACAATCTATAAACCACACATCCACGTTCTAAAGACAGTAACAAAGCTTGTAGTGTACAAGCCACAGACATTAAATTATATGTATTGTTTATTTAAAAGCATCACAAAGTTCTCCTTTGTGTGATTAACTACCTGCTCAGTGCTATAATCAAATAAAAAGCCCGGATCTCTGCTGACCCCCAAACACTTTAAACAATCAGTAACAGCTAAAAAGAACTGCCCTCCGTTTCCTTCCCATATAGCTTTTTCCCTAAACAGCTTCCAGTGCCCCAGAAAGCTGACATAAGTCTTTCCAGGTCCTTAAAAGCATTTTCACAGACCTATTTTTAAGTCTACTAAAGTCACCTTGTTAATTCTGTCTTCTCGGCTTCCTCAGAAGACACTGCCAAGGATGACTTCATCTGGGGAGGGATTTGACTGTTTCTGTGGATGTTCACACAGTACAAAAGGTTAGCAGAACACCTCCAAGCTGGTCCTGATGCTTTACTACATGGCGTTAACACCAGCAAGGATACATTTTGGGGTTCAGGACCCAGTGAGCACCCCTGTTGAGCACACGCTACTACCTTGAACTGGAACTAATACAAGCCAGCCAGAGCAGGAGGGAGCCTGCCTGCCAAAGCCCCTCCAGGGAGCAGGGCAGCTACCTGACAAGTTACTTACGCTGGTCTCTGCTGCTGCAGCCATGCTGTGGCAATAAATTAGTTGGTCCTGGCAGAGCCCACTCAGGGAGGACAGCACAAGCTGCACTCCTCTGATGACCTCAGCAGGTCCCACAATGGCACTGTTTCTTATTTGCCTCAGAGCCCCATACCGATTCAGCATGTCAGCTCTCCATTCATCAAGGCAGCAGGACAGGAGACTATTAGCTCTATTTGCTGCTCATCCTACCTACTTCTCGGGGAAAGTTTCAAGCCTCCTAACTCTTCTTGCCATCAGCTGTCAAGATAATTAGAGTTATGGTTATTGCAGCAAAGCACTTTGATTGACATCCTTGTAAGAGTGCAGAGCTACTGTCCTGTGGCAGAACTGGAGAAAAGTGCGTAGTGCCATCAGTTGAGCCCATAGAGACAAGTAGGGATGTTATTCCTCCTTTGCTTCCCCTTTACAGTTCTCATTTAACAGATGACAATGCATTTCTTGGGTTTAGCTTTATCTTAAGGGGTCAGACAGTCGCTGACCGCTGTTTCTTGATGCAATCTCACATCCGGAGAGGGAATAACAAAGCCAAGCAAAGCTTGTTAGGAAGATGCATTTAGCCCAGCTTTATAATGAGCCCAGCACCAGTTTGGGAAGTGTCACCAGAGCTTTTTTGACTCCAGCCTCAGGAGTTTTGCCAGGTCATTGCTTCTCAGCTATACATATTACAAAGCAAGAACAAACCTGAATTGGCTTTAAAATACCTTTCCACAGGTCAGCATTGCTTCTTTCCCTGGGTTACATCTGAGTTTTCTGTTCTTTATCGGTATGAACCTACTCCCCAACTGATGTTCTGCCACAGCACAAAACCCCCAGGAATAAAATAGGAACAAGTTTGCAGTAATGAGGACAGACCTGCTTACTTAAGAAAATGCAAGAGAACAAAGCTTGCCTTTTCAGCTAAAGAAATGATGTTCTGAAAGAATACATTTGGAACCAAAGTTGTAGTACCTGCTATAGGTAAAGAATACTTAAGGTGATGTGAGATACCATCAGGTGGTTGTTTTCATCCAGGACAGGCACGATTTACTTTAATCTCGGTTCTTTCTCCTCCATGCAGAAAATGCAAAGGTGACATGGAAAGTGTCACCTGAAATGGCTCAGCTCATTGCATCAAACCCAAACCCTACCTAATAAATCAGCAGGTGTTGCGTAACCCCAGAGTTCTGTTTTCAATAGATGTCATGGCTCACAATGTCCAGGATTGGGCTCTGACAGACACCTGTCCTGAAAAAGTCTCTGCTCTGTATTTCCAACACACATTAACAGGAAAACAATGCACAGCATCTGACTCCAGATAAGTTATTCGGATTTGGATGCACTCTAAATCTCCAGCTTGGATGCATTCAGCCTAAAGGCCTGTCTTAAACAGCTGCTCTTTACCACCTTTTCTCCCACTTGGTTAGTAAAAAGCTGATGGAAGGGCATCTCCTAAGTATTTTCATCTTTCCAAGATATGGAGAAAAAAAGATCTCATTTAAGATGCATCCTCATCAGCAACAAAAAGATCTATGTTCAATGGATATTTACTGTTTATAAACAAAAGCATAATTGGCTGGTCTGCACTGCACAGATTAAAGCTTTTTCAAAGTTTTAAGACTGAGGTTGGCATAAGCACAAAGACACGGTAGTTAGTTAAAAGGCAAGAAGTAGGAAGAATTTTAATAAGACGCACACTAGTCTAGTCATAATTAACATCACGATGGGGATCACACTACAGCAAGGTGACTTTGGGTAGGGAAACATGGTACCAGTAGTAAATAAGGATTTATTTTATTTGTATTTACACTTGGGCTCAGCATAGCAAAGCACACTCAGAAAACACAAAGGAAACTCCAGAGATCATTAATGCTCCAACAGTTTTTGCACTCCCTGTTTTCTCCTATTCCTCTGCAAGATAACCCAGACCCCTCTGATGCAGCACCATTGGCTGCAAGATCCGCACCTCCCTGGGGTTTCAAAAGGACCGTCAGGACATGGAGCTGAATTTCTGCCCAGCAGCTCTGTGAGTAGCCTACTTCCCAGAAGCATCCAAGCCCTCTCTACATACGTATTGAACTCTTCCTATAATAAAAATAAAACCCACTACAACAAGCAAAAACCAAAGCTCCTCCAGCACTTTTTGCTAAGCAAGGAGAAGAGGGATGCAGAAACCTCCTGCTTAATTGCACCTCCATGCTGTAGTGACCTGCCATGCCCTGCCTGCATTGAAGGCAGTGGGGTGGCTTGATCCCTGAAAAGATACTGGCTCTCAGCACAAGATGAGCATCTGCAATTAACAGCATACCACTATCAGATCTGTCTCCAGTGCCCAGGAGAGCCAACTGCCAGAATAGCTCCAGTGGTTTCATAAAGCTCAAACCTGCTGTCTAAATGTTAGTCCCCTTCTAAACCACACTTCAACTCTTCAGGTGGCCTGGCTTTGTGGACCACTTGCACAAAGGACTCAGCTTGCCTCATTCCTTTGTGATTTAGTGGCACAAAACGAATAAAGAGGCAGAGCTGGTGGAAGCAGTCCTGCAGCCCTCGGTGGGGAAGACAAGGAGCACCAAAAGCCCTCCAGCAGCCTGGGAACATACACAGGAAGTGCTCGATCAAGATACAGAGAGCAGGAGAAGGTGGAGACATGAAAGAGGTGACCTGCACAATAAGCAAGACCTGCTGAACATCTCCACCCCTCCAGACTGGAAAACATCTCTACAGGCCACCTTCCCTCCTGGATAGGCCAACCCAGCTCCCACATTGAGCTCAGTCCTCCAGCTCCATGCTGCAACGTCCACAGATCTGGGGAGAGTGATTTGCCTCAGGACAAGCAGTTGCATTGCTATGGGTCTGTCCACCCACTCAGGGCCAATCCCCATTTGGCTCTTCCATTTGTGACTGAGCAGAGAAGCAAACATCAGTAGAGTTACATGGCTGCACAGCGATGCTAGACTGGAGAGCTCAATGTGAGGTTCTTAGACTCTGTCCACAGAGCTAAGTCACCTACTGTCTTTGACATGTGCCTGCGGAGGCCAGTGCAGGGCAGCACAGGCAGCAGTAGACCCCCTTCCAGAAGACAGCAGCTTCTAGTTCTATCAAGAAACTTCATTAACATAACATTGTGCCCCTTCATTAACATGTGATTCAACACCATCGAAATCAGCGTTAATGATTTCTGCCAGCAGCTGCTCTCCAGCACACAATCTCTTCAACAGGATCCCCTCTAGACATCTCCTCACCATTCTATCATTGCCATCTTCAGGTGAGTTTATAGTTTGTTACTAGCCTGAATAAAATAACAACCGGACTGAAGCTTGAAAAACATCCTTGCTAGGTACCATAAGGGAAGGCCCAGCAGCCTGCAGCAGCCACCGTTCGTTCTCTGGAAGCATTTCATGGCAGCTCAGGGAACCCCTGAACCACTTGGCCCCAGATGTAGAATGAGGGCAGGCGAACACAGCTACAGGGGAGGCTGCTGAGCTGGGAAGCCTGTTTGACTTGCTGGTTATCGACCTGCATCACAGCAGGAAAAGGGTGCAGATACCTGGGCTGGTGCTCCCTGAACAGGGACCAAACAGCAGTATTGAAAGCTGCTCTCACTCAGAGTACTTCTTGCATATATACATTGGCTTGGGGCAACAAAGCTTCCACTGACTTCTGAATAGAGGGTCAGGGCTGAATTCAAAAAAGCACTATCAAATCACTTGCACTGTAGCATCCCATAAAGATATCTCACTGGATAAAAAAAAAAAATCAGAAGATAATACTGCAGTTAATACTAATCTAATGATGGACTGTAGAGCACCGAACAATAATGAGCAAATTGGTGGGCACTGTAGCAATGGAAAGTCTAACCAAGTTAGATTAGCAAAGGGGTGGTGACAGTGCCAGTCATAAGACAACAGAATTAGGTACAGCCTCTCAGTTAAAGCGCCTCCTCCCAGAAACAGGCAGCCCATCTCACATGTCAAGCATGGAGCATTCATCCCATTTCAGACCAGACTGACAGACCTTAGTGCAGCATTTACACTTCCCTTCAACCTAAGGCGACTGAAGGCCCACACCAAGACCCTGAATCACCTTGTCCGCGAGCTGCTTTTTGCTGACGATGCCGCCCTTGTTGCCCACACAGAAGCAGCTCTGCAGCTTAACATCCTGCTTTGCCGAGGCGGCTGAGCTTTTTGGGCTGGAAGTCAGCTTAAAGAAGACAGTAGTTCTCTACCAACCAGCACCACAAGATGATTACCATCATCCCCACATCACCATTGGCGAGTCAGAGCTTCAGTCAGTCCAGCAGTTCAGCTATCTGGGTAGCATCATCTCCTCAGATGCCACGATCGACAAAGAGATAGACAACAGAATAGCAAAGGCAAACAGAGCTTTCGGAAAACTCCATAAAAGAGTCTGGTGCAATAAACACCTGAAGAAAAGTACAAAGATCAGTGTCTACAGAGCCGTGGTACTGTCTACTTCTGTACGGGTCTGAATCATGGGTCATCTACCACCACCATCTGCGACTCCTCGAACGCTTCCATCAGCGCTGCCTCCGCACAATCCTAAACATCCACTGGACTGACTACGTGACTAACGTTGCTGTCCTTGAACAGGCAGACGTCACCAGTATTGAGGCCATGTTGCTGAAAACGCAGCTGCGTTGGGCAGGGCACGTCTCCAGGATGGCGGATCACCGCCTCCTAAGATCGTGTTCTATGGTGAACTTGCCACCGGCTGCCGCAAGAGAAGAGCTCCAAAGAGGAGATATAAGGACTCCCTGAAACAACACCTCAGCCTAGGCCATATTGACCACCATCAGTGGTCCACCTGGCCTCCAATCGGGAGATTTGGAGACACACCATACATAACGCTGCTGTCTCCTTTGAGAGCACGCGTAGAATCAAGCTCGAGGAGAAAAGACAGCGCAGAAAGAACCGTGCCTCGACTATACCACCCAAGGAGACCCTCCGGTGTGCTCTTTGCAACCGGTCTTGCCTATCCCGCATTGGCCTTTTCAGCCACCGCGCTTGCAATAAGCGGGCAAAGCCCTTCCCAAATCTTCGTCCGCGAAGCCAAGCCATGATGATGATGATGATGATTTACCACTTCCCAAGGTCCTTTTTCATCTTTGATATGAAAAGAGGCACCATTCAAAAGGAAAAGAGTTAAAATGGGACAGCATCTTAATGCAGAGAATGGGCAACATTTGCCTAAAATGAGATTGGAGACACTTTCAGCAGCACAGGCTGTTGCTGGGAGATCAGGGTGGCTGCTGCACTACTGATTTCATGCATCAGATCTTAAGAGGAACAAGAACTGGATTTTAAGACAGTGGTCTGGACAAGACCAATATTTCTTTATCCTGAGCACTGGGACATTAAGTGCTTGGCAACATCCTGCTGAGGCTAAGGCAGCTACCAGACACCAACACCAGCACTCCCTGGGGAAGCTGAACAATTTGTGCTCTCCTTGGAGCCTCCACCTGCCACACTGAGACAAGTGCCTGGTGCTTTGCATGATTTTGGTGAAGTACCACCTGCTGTCAAACCTGCCACTCATCAAGTCCCCAGGAACCTCAGGATCAGCTCATTTAACTCAAGCCTCTTTGTACTGACCACTGCAGAGCTCCTCTTCAGCAGCACCAACCAGTGTCCACCACCGGCTGCACAGGAGTGGTATGAAGAAGAGTATCTTTCATAGTGCCGTATGTCACCATGCTAAAAGATCATCTTCTACTCCTTCATAAAAGCTGAGACAGGGAGGTAGATTTCCTTTGCCTATAGAACTGGCAGAAAGCTTTCATTCAAGGGGATCCAAGGAGTCTGGCTTTCCTCAGCTTTGCCTCTGCTAATAAAAGGTTGTACATTAAGAAGCAACCGCAAACCTACCATTGCAAGACACTGCCCACGCTTCTACCTGAGGAGGCGATGAGGAGAACTGGCCCATGACTGATGTTAACCATGTTAATGCCTGGAAGGCTCCAAAACTGAAGACATGCATGGACACAGCACAGGTTACCTGCGTGGAGGAGGACAGGTTAAGCTCACCCGGCTGCTCAGAAAACACAGCAGCAGGGAATTATTCCCAGGGTGTTCCCCTGGGGTCTCATTTGCACACTGGTTCATACCCGCAATGTATTTGTAGAGAGAGGAACGGCACAGCAGCAGGAGAGGTCAGACAAGCTTGGACAAGGCCACAACACCCAACAAGCTGAATTCCCTTGGAAAGTAGCAGCTACAGACTCGCCAGCCAATGTCACTGACATCGGCAGCTCTAAATACGGCCACTGGCACACTGAGTTCTGATTTCAGTCTCTTCTGCACTTTAGATGAAATAACCTTTTGGTATAAGGATGGGTCAGTCTGTCTAATCAATTCAGGTTAGGCAAAGAGCAAAATGGGAAGTAATGGATGAGCAAACTGCACTGATTATATTTTCAGCTCGTTTCATATTCTCTCCATCCTCACCCAAGTCTCTAGCTCTATCCCTTGCAGTTTCTAGCATTTTCCCCACTGTCATGCGTCACTTTTTATCGCTCTTGCCATTTGGTTTCTCAAGTCCTCCTCATCTCAGTGAAAACTTTATCTGTCTCTCCCCAAAACAAAGTCTCAGTGAACTATTTTAGAAGAGATGCCAAGAGCATATCTTTCTGCTGATGGGTGAAGTCTGAGAAACTGCCTAATCACGGTCCTGATACCCTATATGACAGTCTATTCAATGCATTAACCAGTACTTTCTGGCATTAAAGAGATAACAAGTTTTTTAAAAACTCCTGATGTCAAATCTCAGGCAACATCTTAACTCCACTGCCAAAACCTGTGGCTATTCATCCATTGTTACTCCCTGTCACACATTTTCTGAATGGGAAAATCAAAAAGCTGAACACATATTTAACCTAAATAATGATGCACTGACATCAACAGCTGCAACTGCTCTAAATCACTGATATGTTTTATATTTTAGGGGGAAATGAGGGGGGTTTGCACTGTATTTCATCTGGTGCCCTTCCCAGGGAGAGTAACCAGGATAGGATTTAGGCAGGCTGGGTCAGTGCCGGGCAGGCAGGAGCAGGCAGAGCAGGAGGGAAGAGCTCGGAGTGATTTTCCAGAGCAACAATCTTGAACCAGAGGTAGAAAAACTTACCTAAGGATATAACGATGTATTCTTGGTATATGCTTACAGTATTACAATGGGTAATGCAGTTATATAATAATACAATAACCACCTGAGCTCTGAGTAATACATTAGCAGTAACTATAGGGCTTTCACACTGCATGCTCTGAGTCAGCCCAAGGCCCTCGCTGGCAGCTCTGGGGCTGGTCCAGCACAAGCTGCAGCCAGCAGCATGGCAGGGGAGATGTATAGTCCTCTCCCCTTCAGGTCACCTTGGGTTGTCCCAGCTTGGTGATCACTCAGCACTGCTGCAGAGTATCTGTGGGGCAGCTAGGCACAAAACACAAATTTCTAGATCCATCAGGGAAATACCTAATCCTGGCATCACCACACTTCTGTGCACATGGCCTCATTGGGTTCCCTTTGCTGGAGCCTCTCCCACCACCAGGACACTGGGAGAAGCTGGCAGACTCCTCACAGTTTAGAGACTCTGAATATCCACCATAAAGAAACCATTCCCAGATGAGACAGTCTAGCAGGTCCCGTAACACTCAACACCAGCACTTCCACCTCTGCTAGATGGAACATGCTGTACAGATCAACAGCAATACTTGTTAAAACTAGCCACGTGCGTGAACATCAACTTGGACAAACCAGACACGGAAAAGCTCAGCCCTGAAACTATGCATCTCATTTCCACGTGGGTTGTCAATGTAGAGCTCCTCCGCATTCCAGGGGCACTTATGTACTCACTAGTTTAAAGGCCACCACTCACCTTTGGTTCAGCACACAAGCACTCCCAAACTTGAGTGCAAACAGCAGGACAGACTCTCTGGCTGTTAGACCCCACACAAGCTGCCTGCTCTGCCACCCTTAAGCTGGAATTATATCCAGCCTAGAAAGTTGTTCTTAGTTTACACCAATACACATAATGGAGCCCCACCACCTGACAGGACCCTCATCAGCACAACCTTTGACAAGCTAGCACTGAGGAGCAGCAGTAAGGTGCGTACAGCCACAGCAGCTGCAGCTGACCTCCAAATAAGGGTGCTCATCACTGTGCAGAGCTGCAAGAGGCCAGGGTGAGAGGCAGCTCTGGTGCTCAGTTACTCTGAGCATGAGGGGTGCACATTCCCCCAGTGCTAGGGAAAGACAGACTAAAGCTGCGGCAGAAGATCCTGCTGAGCAGCTCTCCCTGGGTCTCTGGGGATGGAATTGCTGGCTCCTGCAGGTCCCGTCTCCTGGCTCCTAATTCAATGGTGCCACCTAGTGCCTGCAGCCCCGGCACAGGACAGCGCAGGTCTCGCTGCAAAGTGATAGTTCACTTGCATCCTCTTGGGACCACTGGCTTCTCCCTGGGGTCCAGCCCAGGCCCGTTGTTAGCGTGGTCCTGCAGACAGCCCACGGTGGGATGGGTGTTATCACCCACTATCCTGCTGGTGAAGCTGGTGCTCAAGCAAGAGATCCATTAGGAGCAAAACTCCTCCTGAGCTTTGGGGGTCCGGGGTCTCAGGGACATGCACTGGAGAGGGCAGCTGTGGAGGTGCTCCTACTGCAGGGGCTGACAGCAACCCAGCTTCTCACCGCCTGCCTTCACCGTGCTTTTCCCCAGGAGGAGAAAGATCACATCCCACCACTACGACTCAGCCAAACGTACTCCCCACAGAGCCCCACACACCCAGGAGGGCTGGCCGCCACTCACAGCCCTCCTGGAGGACCACAACTCAGGAGTAGCCAGAAATCAGATCAGACACAAGCAGCAGGTTAAAATCCTACTTTAAAGGTCTGAAAACCAGCAGGCTGTAACTTAGCTGTCAGACCTCCCCAGACCACAGGTTTAACATCTCTAACAGGCTGCAGGGCTGGAATTTCAAGACCAGTGCAGACATGCTGGGCAAAAGGAGATGAGTTCATGGTGACACCAGCAGAGATAAGAATCTCAAAGGGGCCCATCCACAGGAGGTCCATGTGTGACAAATAGAGTCACCTGCTCAGATGAATGCAGCAGCAGAGCCACATGAATAACGGTGCAGTTGCTCCAGAATTGCATACAACATCAATCCTGGATGCATTAGCCAAGGTCCCAACCAGCAAGTCTGCACAGAGCACTGGTTGCGCGGCGAGCCCCAAAGCTTCTGTGCTTCACAGGAGCAACACCCTGTGCAGAGACCCACCAGATTTCAGTGTTTCCCAGTGCAGGCAGGGGCCAAATTCTAAAAACCAGGAGCAGAGTGAAACTTCAGCCCCACTGAGACCAGAGCCATGGCCCGCTGATGCCGCTGTCCAGGGCAGGATAGAAGGAACAAGTTCAGATGAGGCAGCCTGCTTCCCCTGAAAGCTGTGGTGTATGACAAAGGCTGGCTTACACATACACTGCTGCTCTATACCCTGCTGAGCAGGTATTTTCCTCTGGTCTCATTGTGCTAGGAGCTGGAGCTCAAAGGCCAAGGTAAAAGAACAGAAGAAAAAAGACTTGCTGCCTTGCTGAGCTTTTCACCTGCCACACAAAAGTACAATAAAACCATCACCACTACCAGGACTCTCCCCCCCAGGATGGTACTTCAGCCCAAGAAATTAAGGATAATTTTAACAGACATTTGTTTACAGGAATACAGTATTTGAAAGTCATTTTTCTGAATGCAAGCGGGACTGCATCCACTGGGAAATATTCATGTGAGAATACAGCCAAACATTCTTACTGTTCCAAAGTGCAACCACGCATACATCCAGGTAATTTCAACTAATCACGGTGAATTGATCTCGGCATCTTTTCTCTACATGGAGGTGGGACCAAATTTTACTGTCAGCCTTAATTAGGGGAAACCCTTCATTTGATTGTGCGTTTATTCAAGGGTTCCCTGGGTTCTGGAAAAATCAACCCGGTCAGTGCTTTTCAGGGGTGCACATGACCTGAAAAGAAATCACTTAATTTCATAGCCTTGAGATACAAAAGGGTAAATTCTGGTTTTGGCAAAAGAATAAAGTTGGATCCAAAAGATGGGTGCTCATTTAGATCAAAGTGCTGGCCAGCCAGCACAGTGTTGTCAGCTCACAGATCAATGCCCAAGCTGCTTTTTGGATCTCTTAATAATTGGATTTGATCGATGCTTTGAGAGGCCGTTCCTGGCTTCAGGACACCTCATCTCAGCAACTTTCCGGGTGACAGGAGCCACGCAGGACTTTGCAAGGGGCTGGGTAACAACATAATAAACTACTGTAAAGTGAATTTGAATGTTCCCTTCTTTATTCAGGTGTATTTTCCTATTTTCGCAATTGTTGTCTTTAGCACTATTGCTATCCAACCACAGCATACTCATGGTGCAGTGTAGGCAGAGTGCCCAGATAAGCAGCATGCAGGGAGCATGAGGGAGCCATGTGAGCGGGTCAGAGTGTTTTGTGCAGGTCTGGACTCGGGCAAACGGCAACCTGAGCAAGGCAGAAACCTCCCTCTGCTGCTGCTCCCCACAGCACCCCCGAACACCTCTGCCACATCTGCCACCTCCGCAGGGTAATGTCCCCTAACTCAGCATCACTCCACGGCAAGGCTGGACTCCAGGATGCTCCTGACAGGTTTGGGGTAGAGATGGGGGAACAGACCTGTCAATCCCACCCACGGAAGGACCAGAAGTACTTCTAGGAACAGGCGGGTGTCACACACTGCGCGTCCCAGCACACCCCTGGCCAGCAGCTCCCGACCGTTAGACACAGGCTTTGCCAACTCTCACACAGCCCGTCTGCAGGGCGCTCCCTCAGCAAACACCTTCCTCTCGCCTCCCCGAGGCGCCGCCAGCCTGCAGGCACCCCTGAGCACCGCTGTGCCAGAAGCAGGCTTGATTTCAGAGCGCGGGGGGGACGGTGTCCCCCTCTCGCCCAGCCAGGGCGAGGCGCAGCACCTCGCCGCCGGGGCAGGCTGCGGGAGCGGGGACGGGCGGTCCGCGCAGCCCAGCCCCGCCGTAGCCGGTGCTGCAGTCGCGGTCCGGGACGCGCTCGGCACGATGCGGCTGTGCACCCCGGGGGGCAGCGACCCTCGAGGAGGCGCGGTCCCGGGCGACACCAGGGGGCACTCGCCGCCCTCTCTGCGGGTCCCCGGCGGCTGCCCCAGCCCCCGCACCGCACACTGCGCTGCAGAACCGCCCTCGGGGCTCAGAGTTTACCGACTTCTGCTGCTCCTGAAAGAGCCCCCCCCTCACCGGAGAGCGAAGACCCTGGAGAGCAGCTGCTGCTCTGGGATCCCCCCAGACCCTTCTGCAGCCAAGCCGTGGGGTCGGGCTGGAGAGGTGGGGAGCACATACAGCCCGTCACACGACTGCGTGTCTGTTCGAGCAGGAGAGCACAGGCTCCGTGCAAGACTGCGGGGTTACAGGTCCCTGACTTGCTTACCCCGCAGCCAGCAGCGACCCTTGGTGCAGCTGCAAAATTCCTGCTGGCCAAAGCGGTAGAAGCGCTGCTGCAGAGCGGGGTTAAGGCACTGCTCGTTCTACCGCTGCACCGGCTGAGGCACAGGCAAGGCTCAGAAAAGCTGTTTCAGTTCAGCTTCCCAAGATCATTCTTTGGCAGCCCCTAAAGATTACTTGACTTGTTTGTGAAGGGCTTTGCAATTATGAGACCTCCCAGAGCAAGGGGCACAGAAGGAGGAGATCAGTTTTAAAGGAAGAAGGTAAAAAGCAAGCTTACCCCAACAGTCTTTCAAAATCATGAACAGCTGATGGTGCACCAGCACCTGCTTGGTGCTCAGCCCAGACCACAACCCCAAAGGAATTCCCCTGCTGTCAAGGGACAAGGTCTCCACCACTCAGAAATTCTTTCTGAGCTTTGCTCCCCAGCACAGATTAGTCAGATTACATCAGAGGGAAACCACATTTCTGAAGTCATTCAGAAACAAGAGCAGGTTCAGAGGGGGCAGCAAACCAGCACCCTGCACCTCCGATGAGGCCAACAGCAAGGAGATCCTAAGCTGCTCAAGCACAGTCCTGCGAGTAACAGCAGCAGGGAGCAGGCAGGTAAGTAGTGAGAGCACACAGAGAGAGGCACTTTCTCCCCTTCCCGAAACAGTGATGAAATCAACCACCTCCTCCCCACATAAACAGCTTTCTCCCTTGCCTGAAGCATTCACTACATAACTTGGTTCAGAAAACAGTGGCAGGGCACAGCAAGGGGCCAGCTGCACCCTCAGGACCAAGCACGATAGGAGCTGGCAGGGCAGGAGGACCACCCCACAGTACCTGAGCACGGTGAGCAGGGCCAGGGACCACAGCCAGGCTCCAGCAGGAGTTGAGTTGCCACACAAGTTCACAAAGATGAAGCTGCTCCTTAGCCAGAGCTGAAGACTACCCCCTTACAACACAGCCTAGGAAGGGCTAAATCCCCCGGGCTGAGCTTAAATAGAGCTCCTGGCCCACAGCTGGGGGAAGGGGAGGCCACAGGTGAGGCTGGTGGGGGCCAATGAAGATCTATCAGTGTGCTCGGCTGTGAGAAGCAGCTGGCAGGGAGAGCAGCCTTGCCCAGGCTGCAGGTGGTAGTGACCTTATTGTTCCCCTGTGAGCTACAGAGCTACAAAAATCTCCTGGGGAAGGTCTGTGCAACAGGATCTTACCACTGCTCCAGTAGGAGCAGGTGGGTAGAAGGTTAAAAGAGTCAGAAAAGAAAAGCTTGGACACAAGAAACATCCCTCCACAAGCCAAACCATCCAGGCAAGGATGGCTCCTTGCCAGAGTACTGCTCATCACAGCTTGACATGAAAGACCCCACTGCCGCCGATCCTAAATCCACAAGTCTTCAAAGCCATGGGACATCCAAAGCCCTGCCACTACCTCAAGAAAGAAAAGACTTAACAACATAAATAACATTTAGACATGAGGAGGGGTGGCAATGCCAAAGGGCAGCCATGCAGTGCGGCGGGGGCTGGCTGAAGCCCCCATGCTGACAGCATGTGGCCCAGCTGCTCCCACATCCCTGGATGTGGGCTGCAGCAGTGATGTCCACATCAAGTTCACCATAAGTCCGTGGTGGGTCTCAGCTTGTCTCAAAAGCAGGTTGACCTAAATGGAGTGACCAGAAAGGCGCAAGACCTGCAGGCTGGCTCCTGCCAGGCGGTGCTGTGGGCTGTCAGGGAGAAACACTGAGGCCAGGGAAAGTCTGTGAAGGTTATGTGGGGAAAAACAAAAACCCCTGCAGTTCAGCTGGGAAACCGTGGGGGAAAGCATGGGGAGTAGGGAACCATCTCCGAAACCTCTACCTCCATGCACGCATTCAGCTTTCGTGGCTTCGCAGCACCAGTCTGTTGGAAACGCCTTAAAACCAGCCAGCCTGCACTTCACCTTCTCAGCTGATGCTGAGGCACACGCAGACCATGTTTGTGCTCGCATGCACGAGCACGCAGTCGGGGCCAGAAGCCGTGATGCCCCATTCGCCTTGGTGGTTACCAATCAGCTGGTAAACGTGTGTTTCTCTGGGAAGGCAACCTCCAGAGCCCCAACAAATCTGACACCCACTCCACACCTGAGTGCTCCCTCCTGCTGCTGAACCTGTGACGGCATCAACATGCAGACATAACACGGTCCTCAGCAGTGAACTGTGAAACTAAGGAGTCTCGTGAAGAAGAGCTGTGTCACAGCAAGGGCACTACGCCCCAAGCCACGCTGGAAGCTGCGCCGACAGCATGGCTCTTTGGAAACCGCACAGCAGGCAATGATGGTTTTGCTCTAGGGACAAAATTTAGCCCTTTGTCACCCTTTGGTTGGTCACTTTGGCTGGACTTTACACCTGGAAAGTTTGACACAGGTTAAAGCACTTGAAGTATATATGCATCATGGCTTTCTCAACGGAGAGCTCTGATTTTGTGCTTGCAATACGGTAGGACAGGTCAAGTGGCACAAACCTCCGTCCTCTCTCCTGTCGCACCAGCAGGCACAGTGCCGTTACACCAGCGGGGCAGCATGATGCCAGAGCAAGAGTATTACCTGTAGGGGAAGGTGAGCGTTGCTCTAGTGGTGAAGTCTCCTTGTATCCTGACAAGAGCCCACGTTTGGGTTTGGGCTGATCACCTACTGCCTGCCCAGACAAGTCTGAACATTTTCACTGAGAAAAACCTTTCTCAACCCCATGTGCCAGCTTTGGGGATTTCAGAGCTGTGGATCCTACCCCGGGGGCTGAGCTCCCGCAGCGGAGCATATGCTTCACTGGGCATTCCTGCGTCTGTCCTCGCTCTGCTGTGCACATGCTGCATCATTTAACAAGCACTAGTTCTTCTTCCCCTCCCAGCGCTGCAGTGTCGGAAATGGCCATGCCATGTGTCCTGCAGCTCAGTGAGGACATTTCTACTAAAAATGTAATGAAAGAAACCGCTTTGCAAAGAGTGCATCTTATTAACCGGGGTGCTTCACGGCCTCGCTCCTCCCCAGTGCTTGCGGAGGCTTTACCATATGGTTGCCGATGGCCATCCAACGCAGGGGGCTGCAGCAGGAGGATTCCCGCTTCACTTGCTCAACGTCAGCAGCACCTGGGGATTAGTGGACAGGCCAAACCACGGTGAACCTGGTGACCTTCTTCACTTCGTTCCTGTCACCTGTGGTGACACAGGCTCCATTGCTATAGCAGGTTCCTTCTCCGCATCCATTTACTGCCCTCCTTCCCAGTATTACCACTTTATGTAATTGGCCATGTCAAAAGAGCCCTTATGTAACCACAGCCACCCCAGGCACATGTCCTGAAACACATGCATGCCTCCCCTCTCTGTCAGCTGCAATCTTTTGCACATGGATGGATTCAACCCTTCTCAGGAAATACTAAAAATAAAGAAAACGCACTTGCAAGCATCAGGGACTCAGTGAGCTTGGCATAACAGTTTGTCATGTCTCTCACAGACAGTGTCTCTATACTACAACATAAAGGAACAACATATGCCAGTGCGGAAAACAGTAACTTGCTTTACTCAGTCACCTCCTCTGCATTCGAGCAGAGCGAGTTCTTTTAATGAGAAAGTATTGTTTTAATCTTCACAAGTGCACAGATCTGCGTACAAGCCATCCACACAAAACGAGGACCTGTACAGGGGCTGGAAACACTCTGGACAAAGCCATTTTAATCATCTAAGTGATTCCATTGATTTTCCTGAGCTACTTGCATATCTAAATGAATCAGAACATTTGCATGACTGCTGCCCAAAAGTTTACTGGCTAAAAGCGTTGGCACGACACCTTCCCGTGAGATCAGCTTTATCACTGGCACAGGGAACCACGTGGACTTGCTCACCCCTCTGCTCACACGGATCGTTTGCAAGGGCCAGATTGTCACTCACGGACAAAAGAGGCTGGAGCCTGTTGTGCAGTGGTGAAGTCAAGGAGCACTTTGGCACTGACTTCAGGGAAAGCAAGATCAGCGCCTAGATAACTGAGGTCATGATTTGTTTGCAAAGCAAGGAGACGCTTATTCCACCTGATGAGTCACCACAACCTTACTTCCCTCTGGACGGCAAGACTTTGTAGTTTCTTTTTCTCTTCATCTCCTCACTCTGCTACCACTTCCCATGTGTCCTAGGCAGGTGTCTCTTCTCACCCCTGCCATCAGCACTGCAGAGCTACTAACTCCAGGTTCATGCCAAAGGAGCCTGGATCTGGTCATGTCTGTTAAGCTGATTTTGGCCTCATACATGTTCCTGAATGCTGAAGGCAACCAGCTGTTTCCTCCTTTTTGTAGCCAGCATTTTATTTTACAAGGCTCATTACAACAGCCCTTCAATGCCCATATCGACCACTGAAGTGTTGTCTGGCCTGAAAATCTTCCTAATTTATGAGATGATGTCAAGGCCTTGGAGTTGTGGGGCTGTGCTGACCTCAGTCCAGCTAATGATGGTCTTTTTGGAAGGGAGTTCTTTTACTTTTCTCTTGGGCTATAATCACAGATTGCGTTAGGGTTATTGATGGCAGGCCACGGAGTCACCAAATAGAGGCCAATCCTTTACTAACCATTTACTTACAGGAATGACTTTTCCAGCCCAGCAGCTCAGCTGGCACAGAAATGACAGTGGCTTTCTCCTGCCTGGAGCTGGGTAGAGACGGGCTTTGGCCAGGCTTGGGCAGCAGCTCAGTGTCAGCCCCTGAGGCATGACTCCTGCCTGGCCCAGCAGCAAGACTGCACTGCCCGGCAGGTTACATCATCCGGGCCAGCGGAGATGCCAGCACTTACACCAGCAGAAATGCCAGGGGAGTGGGGAACATGGAGACAGGAGATGCACAGTTCTGTGCAGAGATGCTTTGTTCTGCTCTTTTTACTTTTTTAAATTAAAAGGATGTGATTTGAGTAGAACTAAGTCAAAAGATTTAATTTAGATTGTCCACACTAGAAAAGTCACCACATTTGCACAAAACTATTGTGTTCTGGTGGAAAAATTCAGCCAACCATGTGTTCAGCGCCCTACCTCAGACACATGGGTACCGCGTTGGCACCTGTGGCTGATCCCTGGCTTCTGACGTGCAGATACGACAATAATCCACTTCTTTAGGGTAATAAATGGCCGAGAGGTGGAATGCTTAACCCCAGCCCTGGCTCTGAGAGAAACCACACCAGTCAGTATTTTGACAGAAAGTTTTCAGCCAGCTCTAATGAAATATCAGAAATCCCCATGAGCAGCACTTGGCTGTCGTCTCCCCACCCCCCTCACGTCTTTTTTTCTCTGGAGAGCTCGCTGTCTTACAAGCATTAATTAATTAAGCTTCTTACACACTTTGGATGCTTGCTGTGAGGTAAGTAAGAGATTTCTGGATCACTTCACTCATGGCCGAAGCACAGTCAGCTGTCCGGAGAGGAGCGTGGTGGCCGCACACCAGCTGCAGAACTGCTCCCGGTGAGAGGTGACCGTCAGGTACCCTCTGCTCCTGCTGCAGCAACCCCAAACACCCTGCTGAAGCCACGGCAGTCACATCAGCAGGAATGACAGGAAAATGTGGGTCTGCACCCGGCTGTACATGCTGGGGAATCTGGGGACAGGTGATGCAGCCACTAGAGTTTGCATAGGTCCGGTACCTTCCTCCTGTTAAGAGCGGACAGGCTTCTTCTAAACTAGCTGAGATTCCCAGCACGTATTTCATCCGGACATCTCTGCAATGTGTTGGCGGTCTGAGATGAGAAATTTGCTGGAAGCTTTAGAAGCTCAGGCTCAGCAGTAAGTTGTCTGATAGTATAAATCTGACAAAGTTATTTTGCTAAAAATTTAAACTTTCTCGTTCTGAAGGACTGGCAGGCTAAGCACCGCTACTGTTAGCACTCAGCAAAGACGCTGCACATCATTTTCTTTTACATTTTTCCTAAGACATGATTTGCTCACACTAGGTCTCGGTTAAAGCTAAGCAAACATCAGGCGAGGCTCGGGAAGCACAACACAGTGCACACAAAACAAAACTCGACACAAACTACATCTGCTTCTTTCAGAAAGTCTCCTGACTGCCTATGGGTTTCCACATTTCTGCTCCCAAAAGCACAAGACTGCCATAGGAATAAATGCAGGAAGACTGCGTGTTTTGAGGAAGTATCAAATTGGCCAAAGTTTAAGCAATTGTGACCATGAAAAAAGTTATTTTAAGATTTTGCTTTCCTGGGTCCAGAAAGAAAATATCTCCCTCGATTCTCAATGTCCCACTTTTGAGTTGAGGGAAGTTTAATTTCTTAAGCATTTAGAATTCTAAAAAGGAACTGAGCTTTCGGCTTAGGTCAAAATGTTTAATTCATGCCAATTTTTTGTGTGTTTCAGTATGAAAAAGTGTCTTTAGGTTGAACAAAAAACCCCATTTTAACAAACTATCTTTTGTGGTCAGTCACCGGCTTCCCATTTACCCCCCACCTGCTTGCTCAATCCTGCTCTTCAATTTTGCTGTCGGATCTTAAATCTGCACTTAGGCATTTTATTTTAACATCTTTATTTCCCACCTTCCTTTCCTTTCTTGTGTAATCGATACCATTAGATCAAAGCACTGCCATGCTTTGGGGAGCTGTTGTGAACCCAAAAGCCGGCTGGCTGCGAAGCCTTCCCCGGCAAGCTCTGTCAGCTTCCCCAGTTCTGGGAAAGTAAAGCTGGGTCAAGTCAACAGCACGGCTTGTTACGGAACAAAGCATCCATCTCCGAGGATAAACAAGTTATTTGCATGCTTTTCACCCTTACAGCATCATCCCTCCAGACCAAATGTATCACTGTGGATGGTAAACAAAGCAATGCTTCATCCTGCTGGCTAAAGAGCTTTATCTTCCGAGGCTGCAATGACACACAACAGGCAAATGAAAATACTCTCCCAAACCTAAACAAAGTAATGGTTAAACTCAGATGTTGGGGGGTTTTTTCCACATAAGTACAGAAATCCACCTGCCAGGCAAGTATAAATATTATGCCTGTACACAGCTGTGTGCAGCATCTGGGGCTGCGTCTGTGGTACAGGCTCAGCTGGAGGTCTGAAATCAGGAGCGGGACTCTTCCGTTACCAGCATGTAAAGGCAGTTTGAAAATACTTGAAATGCCATGACACCTAAGGGCCTCGCTAGCTAAACACAATGCTGCTTCTATAAATACTTGCCAAATCAAGATGTCTTAAACTTACTTAAAGATTGTGATCTACCAGCTTGTGGCAGCCCAGCTCCTGTCCTGCTGCGGAGCTCCTGGTCCCGCCTGCCAGCTGAAAGCTGTCCCAGTCTGGGGTACAGGGGCCAACAAACGCCTCCCTTCCAGGGATGCTACAGAGAGTCTGTGTGCACACATCCGATTTAAACCAGAGACTTCCCGCATGTGCGACACCTACTTGGATATCATTCTTAAGGCCAAGAAGTTCGTGAAGCTCAACCACTAATATTTCTAAAACTAAGTTTATAATCTTTTTCCTGTTCAGTTTCTTCATTTTAGATCCTAAAGATGGAAAGGGCCTATTATTCCTCCCTAGTGCATTATAAACCTAACGGAGGCTAGGACCCAGAAGAAGCCAGGAGGAATGTGGACCTCAATGGCCAGGACACTCAGAAACATCAGATGTTCTCCAAATCCCCTTTGAGTATCAGCCAGATTTGCAGCCTGAGCCTGAACCTTTCCAAAATAAAATTGCTCTGTACCACATAGGAGGAACACCAGCCGGCCAAAGGGAGGGGGAGAAAAGGCCACACGGTGCAGCTGTATTTGATAGGCAGCTTTGCTAATAACCAGTCTGGCCGCGTCTGGTGCTACTGAGTGACCCTTCAGGAGCTGCTATCTCCTCGCAGGCCTCAGACTCTTCACTTCACTGGCTGCAGCACAGGACAACTGCCCTACTGTAACTCCAGGGGAGGCAGAGGAAGGACCACAAAGTCCTGCCAGGAGGCACGAGGGGTCACTCTCGGGCTGCCTCTTGTCAATAGGGCGGTGGCTCCTATAAAGACATCCTGCCACATTAAGTCTCTGGTCTTTCACTGCCCCGGAGCACGCGACAGCAGTAGCATCCTGCACCAAAAAAAGAAGGGGTAGAAGGTCCAGAGCTTTGAATTAGGTGTGCCTGAATCTTTCCCTCGTGGTGCGCTGCCTGAAGATCAAAAGCTTCTGACATCAAAGAGCCAAGCTTTACCTGAAAAAAAAAAAAAGAAACTTAGTTTCTGAACAATCCAAAGTCAAACTATCAGTGACTGAACAGACAGCTCTCTGCCTACCCTATTTCAAGCCTTGGCTGCAAGTCAGTGACTTTTTGAGCTGCAGCCAGCCTGAGCCTGTCCAACTGGATCCCTGGGGAGCCTGGAGCCTGGCTGCCTTCTGCCTGGTCCTCTGCAGTATCTTGATCTCTGTGCCGGAGCTGTTCCTGCTCCTGGGCTCTGCTACCTGTCTTCAGTCCCCTGCCCAGGTCTCAGATCTTCCCCGTGAATGTGCTCAGCACCCCAGAGAAAGGGCAGCAGCCTGCCCCTGCTTCTGGAGGTAGCACTGATCCAGTCCCTGCCTTAAGGAACACAAACGTAACTGGGGTAAAAAACCAGGAAAAAAACCCTGTTTTGTGACAAAGGGCATGAAAGATCCCACTTTGAACCTCATGACTTCTCCTGCACTACACTGCAGTCCACTAATGGTGTGAGATGGACGTGATGACAGGGCTGGGGTGCTCTGCTGCACATTCCTAGGCATGGCTGATTCTGCCCCGCAGACAGCACCTTCCGAACAGCACGGCTCAGCTGGCACATTCCCCCCTCTCTTCCCCAGCCCAAGGCAACACTCCTAAGGCATCTGCAAAGGGACCATCCTGCATCCCACAGATGTGCTGCCATAACAGAAAAGCTTCTCTCTCCTTCCTCAGCAACCTCGGTCAAAAATGCTTTACCCTGACCAAGCCCCAACAACAACAGCTGTGTCAGCCCCAAGCAGTGAGTAAATATTCACCATTGTAACACTGAAATACGAGACCCAGGAGGGAGCCCTGTTAACTCCAGGACTGGTCTTTGAGGGGAGGGACAAGAGCAAGATCTGCTCTTCTCACTGGGATGGAACTGTCACCAGAGATACCACTCAATCCAGACAAGTTTCAGGTGATGAAAACTCCAATGCAGCACAAGGCATTTCTTTTTGACCTTCAATTCTCCTTTTGCTGAGATAACATCATGTTTTCACAGCTTGAGCAGTCTGTGTTTGCTGGATCCATCTGAGACACGTAATGTTTTTGCCCAAACTCCATTTCCTTCTTTCCAAAGCACTAAGATCTACTTATGACTCAGCCTCCAATAAAACACCCAGCAAGGACCATTAAAATGAATGCACAGTGCAGGGATAAAATTCATGGGCTACATTTTTTAGGCGAGAATCTTCATTGCCCTTTATTTACCCTAAAACCCAGTATTAACTCATGTTATGTCTCGGTGCAAAGTCAATCTACCTGCAAAACAGCAGTTTTAAAGTTTCTCCAGTGGTAAGAGAATATCTCCATGTGACAAAGCGAGGGATAGAGGGGACTGAAGAGGCTGCGCGATGGCCCAGGAGAGCCCATGCTGCCAAGCATCCATGGTACTTACAGAGACAGCACTCCGCAACCATCTTCCACCTGAATACAGATCACACCAGCTCCAAGGAAATGACTAACTGAGCAGTGTGGGTGGAGAGCAGAGAAGGAAGCCAGGGTTGGTTTTTTTTTTTTCTAGTTTTGCATTCACAAATTTGAAAAGAGCATTTCAGGCAAAGACCTGTCTTCTCAGTGAAGCTGGACTTTCCCTGTTGGTGTCCGTGACAGCGTGCCCCAGGGCCCACCTGGCTGTGAGCCACAGGTTTCCAAGTCCTCGTGACACCGAATGGCCTTGGAGCGTTTTGCTCTTTTCCAGCAGTGCACAAGAAGTGAGAGGTGAGGTAACCTATAGGGGAGGTAAATACCATCACCCTTCCTGTGCACTGGGAGGACGGAGACTCAGCATCCTGTATTAATACACCAGTCCAAGCCTCTCAGGAAATGCATTTGAAATCTATTCTTAAATTCTCTGAAATTACTCTTTTCACTGAATTTAGATTTCACACAGACTCTAGTCTCTCCAGTTCTTTTTAACCAGCCACTTGCTTTCACAAGAGAGATGTGCAGGCACCCAGTGTTCTCCAAAACAACTAGAGCCTGTAAGATTCCAAGCACAGGAATGAAACGAAGGGACATAAAGGGAAATAATGTATCCATTTCACCATAAAATCCAGTAAGAAATGAAAAGACGGCCACTTTGCACAACTGCCGTGCTAGGGATTGCCTCCAGACATGGCCAAACAGTATTTCTGCATTTACAGATGTGAACTAAGAGGCATAAGAAAAACATCCATAGAAAAAATTCTCCTCTTTAAAGTTCCAGTACAACACAGGGCAGTGAGCTTGGGGGTTACTTTAGACATGCTTTCAGGCAGCAATACCCTGGTGTAACACCAAGTGAGCTGAGGATACCTGTCATGAGACAGCCTCTGTGGCAATGGCTTTCCTTTCCTACCAGTACTCCTGCAGAATGCCAGCAAAAGAGCTCAGTTACACAGAAGAAACAGGCAGACTGCAGGGAGAGCTATAGGGCGATGCTCCACTGGAATAACCCATAAAGAGGCAGCTTTGCAGTTCGGCACCTGCTGTCCAGCTGAACAACTCATTTCTGTGTCTTAAACAGAAAAAACCCCAGCCGAACAGTGCATGTCCAGCAGCACATGAACCTGCTCCCTGGGCGGGGGAGCAGGGGGGGCACTCCTCAAAAGGGGGAGAATAAACCACACCTCGGCCCCGTAGTCTAGCTATGAATTCAGGCTTGCTCTTGTTTACACTGGTTGAGGTTCTGGCCCTAAGACTGGCAGAAAATGAGCTAGCAGTGACACAGATGTGAGGACAGGACAAGGACAGGGCTAAAGGAGCTTTTAGAGCAATTCTTTCTAAAAGCTGTAGCACAGATCTTCAGTAAAGGCCCTTTGATTCCCGTTGAGCTCTGCTGGTCGGTACTAAGATGTGATCCTTTCTTAAGGTCATCTTGTATCCATGGTCTAACATGACAAAAATCACCAGAGACAGAATAGCTGGTCCTTTTTTTCCCTTTTTTTCCCCTTCCCCTTGAGTGTTGGTTATGGCTTATTTTGCTCTCATTAAGTTTGCTGCAACTAGCATTTTACCTCACATCTCCACTGTGACGAGAACCCGGTTTCCTTTGCATTAAATCTCCATGAAACCTGGACATTTTATAAACGAAGAAGATTTCTGGATTCCTCATCTACCTCCATTTACAGAATTACTGCCCTGATTACTGTTAGATAACACAGGAACACCTCAGTGGTGAAACTGCTAAAGGCAAAGCTGAATATTTAACTCATCTGACTCTGACTTTGTTCCCAAGATCCTGCTCCGTGGCCAGTAGGTGACAGTCTCAGCAACAGGAAAACCTGGGCAACTCACAAAGAGCGGGTTTGTTAATATTCTGCCAGGATGTAAATGTTATTTATTTGGGTTTAGACACAGTCCTCAACAGGGGTAATATTTTTCACCAAACATGTCAATATAGAGGAAGGTCAGCAAAGTTCTTGAGCGTGGTTTCCTACCTCCACGAGGAGCTCTTATAGATGAGGGCATTAACGTTACAGCGCTCAAGAGGTACCAGCACGATTCTTAGCAGCATTCAGAGAAAACCCTTTACATCTCAGTGTAGGTGTGAAACCAGCAGCCACAAAAAAAAAGCACTTATAAATCAAGCCCATTTGAAACATAAGTACATTCAGGCATGGCTCAGTTGGTTACACTGGCTGATAACTGCAACATTTCAAGCAGGGAACAGGATGTAGAAGAACTCTATGAGCATTTTAGGTGATTGCAACATTTTCCTCGCTGCAGCCCTAGACAGGGCTGTGAGTGCAGCTTGGAGCACAATCGCTTGCCTGTGAATACGGGCGTGTGCTTACAGCACGCTGCTTGTGATGGCCAGCGCAGCCTTTGCAGCAAAAGCTAAGAAACATTCCCTTCGCTCACTTAGACACTCACGTTACTCACTGAAATGGCTGTGTCTTGTCTAAAAGCTGAAGGACTACGACAACTGCTCGAGTGGATCAGTCAGAACCAGGGTGTGTGATTTAAGGGAAAAGTGAGAACCCATAGTGGGCAGCGGCAGGTTTTCTACTCCACAACCATTTCATGGTATTCCCTGTTGTAGGGCAGTCACTGCATCCACCGCCATCCCCAGCTCGTCGCTAGGTGGAAGCTCTAGGTTCTCAAGCAGAAGTTGCCAGTCCTCGCCAGGGTCACCAGCTCCCCAAGCACATGCAGTTTTAAGGAAAAGTTCTCATGCCAGGAACAGAAAGCCTGATCAAATTCACTTTAACCCAGTTGGGACTTTGCCTAAGCAAAGGGCAAGTATAAACTTTAAATCGAAGTGGTTTGGCCAGTTGGAGGGGTATCTAGCTAGAGCCTCAGAGAGTGTATAACAGTAATTCAATAAACCAGACACATGCTCATTTAAATATCTATCTCTGTTGATTTCCCTTGTGAAATGAGGATTTGAAGGTGTGCAAATTCCCAGCCATAAGAATTTTAATCATGTATGCCTGATGTCACAGACTACCTTGATCCAAACTGCGTTTTAATTGAATTCTACCAGCTGCATTACATCTTAAAACTCGTCCGTCTTTCTCCGCAGTTTAAAGTAAGTATTTACGCATTACTGGAGTGATAAAGAAATGTGTGGAGGAAACAAACGAATGTCACATGGACTGCATTGTAATCTTGCCTGCATTGCCACTCTCCCGTGCTGGTGTTGGAGAAGACTCACTGCCGTTCCATACAGCGTATGTCAAGACAAGTGATGGAGTGAACCACAGGACAGGTTGTCTTTATTACCAAAGTCAAAGAGCTGTTAGTAGGTGCAATGCTGTAAAAGGTGTGTCCTTACCTTGGTTTGTCTAACCCAAGTTGAAAAACAGGTATAATTTCACCCTGAACATGGATGTGTCATCCAACACTACAGCTGTCTACCCACAGTATCCCTCCTGAGAGGACCTTTCTTTTGAGCCATGGATACAAGTTCTTCTGGATTACATTTCTCCTTCACGTTTCAATAATTCTTTCTTTCTCTCATCTTCAAGTATCCATCTCCTTCCTGCCATCCATCTTTTGCTTCGTATCGATTTCAAGACTCTTTCTCTCATTTCCACTTCTGCCCTTCTCCTCACTAACCACGTTGGGCCGCTCAGACCCATTTAACAGAGTACCGTGGAGAGTGGACTGCCTTTGGCAGTGCAAGGAGCAATGCGTGAAACCCTCTGCAGCTACAGAGAAATCATCTTGCCGTGGTCACACAAATCTCACCATCTCCTTGATGCTGCCAACCAATGGGAGAATCAGGATTTGTATCCTGCCCTGAGAAAAAGGAGGGCAAGTATTAGGCAAACTAATCACACTGCAGGGATTTGTGTAATGAAAAGTACCTCTGCTTGGGGGTCAGAAATGGTATAAATCAACCACACACCGTTGGTTGGGGCAAATTCATCTGCTGTCGCCTTATTCTCCTCTGCCATGTTCATTATCGAGGTATCTGAACATGTAGGAAGCGATACCACAGCCTGGTCAACCGACAATTAAGGCACATGGTTAGTCTCAGGGTGTTCTTTCAGGGACTGCTGGAAAGCAAACTGGTTTTCAGGCTGCTCTGCAGGCGGGAGGGCTGGCTCCCTCTCCCGCTGGGCACTGCTGTCTCTGCCCGGGGCCTCTATGTGCTCCCTAATGCAAACAACTGTAATGCAGACTTAATGATCGCTGTCATTTCCATGTGCCTACTGCTGATCTCTTAATGAAATACTCTATTTAAATTGCACTGGCACAGGCACAGTTCCGTGCTGGCAGGAGCTGCAAAATCAGCCTACCAAGTGAAAAGGTTCTGCCGGACCTGCCGTACAACAGGAAAGCTCTTGGTGAAATACTGTTTCCCAGTTTTTCTGCCTGCTCCTGCAGTAAACACGACACCTTCCTGGTGCCCTGAGGGGAAAGAAGAGAATAGAGGATGGAAATTGCATTTATCTCAGGTTGGGACACAGAAAAAAACTCTGAACGGAGGATGACAGTCTGTGGCAATATGGATTTGTCATTCATTCATGGGTGAGTGCTATCCACTCAGCGCTGCTGGAACACGCTCCCTCTCTGCTGTCAAATCCTGCCAGGAGCACTGCTGTGGAAGAGAAAAAATTAGGGACATGCAGCATCACACAGGCTCTTTGTTTACCTCCTGTCATAAGCAGGAAACCAAATATTGGAAAAAAAGCTAAAAATCTGTTCAATGACCAGAAGTGTTGTAGGAAACAGGAAGAGTAAAATTACTGAAAGGTTTTTAAAGGTGAGCATGGTATATGCCCAGTCTAACAGAGAGCACATGTATTCTTCACGATTTCAGAGACGGACAAAACATTGAGCTTCAGTCTTTTAAGTCATCAGCTCTGGGAAGTACTGCATGGCATAAGCAGAGTTGTCTGAATTTCACCTTTACTTTGGCCTTGCACACCCCACCTCTTCCCCAGCCTCCTCCGCACAGGGCTCACGTGCAGGCGGTCGCTGGCTGCAGCCCCTGCGGGTCCCAGGAGTGGTGCAGGAGCTGGGACAGCCATGCCAAGCCAGGGAATTCCCATGGTCCGCCTGGGTCACAGCACCTACTCTGTCCTTCTCCCAGCTCTCTCGAGGTAAGGAAATGCTGAAGTTGCTGGTGAGTTAGTTAGTGGTTGACTGATGGAAATACTTCTGCCCTTAATAAAAGCATATTTTTCAGAGCATATTTTCGAAGTTAACTACTACGGAAAGTCATGCAACAGGAGCTGTAATTTAGCCCAGCTACCCTGCAAAGTCCTTCCATGATTTCCTTGATGATTCTGTGTTCTGTCCTACATGTTTTCATGGTAGCTAACACTAAAACCTTTTCAGGGGGACAGAATCAGCCTTATTTGGTAATGATCCACCAGTAATGGTTGAGGGGGGCATCATCTTCCCTGTTCTATCAGTAAAAGGCAATTGGGGGAGGCCATTTCCTTTACTTGTACCACGAGTTGTGTTAGAGACACAGAGAAGGAAGGGAACAATGACCAAGATTTGCATTTGCTGAAGGGCTCAGTACATTGCTCCGTTGTGAGCGGGCCAAGACCTTCAGCACATGAATTCTTGTGATTCATCCTTCCCTCTGGTCTACCTCTCTGTACTCAGCGTGGTACAGAGAACTCTGTGTGTTTATTTATACACAAAAAGGTCTTTGCTTGTCACTGTAGTATTTGGGTGCTTGGCTCAGGCTCCCAAGCCAGAGAAGGGGTACAGGCTGATCTGGTGAATCAGTATTCTTTACTCTCCTGCCAGACTGCTCAGTGACCTTGGGCAGTTTACAGCTGCTTCACCTCTCACCACCTCAGTTTCTGTAAAATTATCCCGGTTTACTTTGAATAGCACGTAGATATCGACTGATGCAAGGGCAGGGTATTATTGCTTACATGTGACTCAAAGCCAATGTCTAAAACCTAGAATCAGCAAGGCAGAGAAATTGAGAGAGAAAAGAGCAGAAATGCGAAATTGTTCCTCTGCCTCAGCTGTTCTTCTCCCACTGCCCTGGCTCAACACAGGCAGTTACAGCACAACTGCACCATCCCATTTCCTCCATGTCAGCCAGGCTGAAAAGTTCAGGTAACCCCCCAAGGCACAAGAAGTGACATCTCAATAAGCCCACGAACATTGGGGTGAGTCCGTTTAAAGGTTACAGGTCTTCTGTGCTGAAGAGCGCACGTTTCAGAGCAACGTTTCCCTTTGGAAGGCTCTGGGTACAGAAACCTGGCAAGAAGAGGAGCGTGCTGCCCATGTTCAGGATGGACAGGCATCAGTCACTCTCCGCCAACACCACCATGTCAGCTGTAGCTGCCCAGTTTCTCGTTAGCAGTTTAAGTGACAGCATAAACCCACCGATGCACGATACAGCGTGGCTGCCAGCCACAGATGTGTCACGCAGATGTCCTCCAACCAGTTGAAAAGGCAAACCGAAGTTTCTGCTGCTCATAAACACCAGGCGCTGAAGCTGACTGCCTTTCCCTTCTACAGGGCACTCCTCCTGCAGATGGTAGGAAGCCCTGTCCTGTGCTTAAGAGTTACAACCGTCTCAGAGTTGAACTGTGGAGAAGCTGGAAGGCAGGAGACTAGCCAGACCTTGGGAGGCGGTAGGCCAACACCAGCCGGTTCCCAGCATCGCCTTTGCAGGGCCTCAGGCGCTCACAGGGTCTGCTCCTGGGGTTTGCTGCATAAGCAGACGGTAAAATGTCACTTGCACAATAAAAAGGCACTTTCCATTTTTCTCTTCCAAACGTTTAGCTGCCGTCTAAGGTAGCAGCAGGTTGGACGTGTGCATTTGGGTCAGATTTGGTGAATGTATCCAGCCTACTGCAAAATCGCCACTACCACGGGGCTGCAAAGCCCCTCACCTCTGCGATCCTCCCGTTAGCCATAGGTGTGCCTACGCTGCTAGCCTGCCTGGGAGGCGTCTTCCGAACCCACGCTGCCCGCACTTCTCTGGCACTCACCTGTGCAGCACAGAAGCACACCGGAATGCCTGCAGGCACCTCTACCTGCCCACGCCTTTCTGTGTGTCCTGCCTTCGCGTCACGTTGCAGGAGCGCGTAGAGCTGCGACCACACGCGTGTCCGGCTGTGCAAGTCTACCCTTACAGCGGCGGATACGTGCCACGCTGCACACGCAGCGCTGGATCGGTGTGTGCCTGTGCGCACCCCCTTGCCGGGGGGATGCCCCTCTCCCGGGGGTGCAGGGCAGCCCCGCGCTGCCAGGACGCCCCGGTGCCTGGGGGTGCGCTGCTCCCGGGGTACAGCGCCGTTCCGCGCCGCGCCGAGCCGAGCGCGACCCTGCTGTGTCGTGCTGTGCCGTGCTGTGCCGTGCTGTGCCGTGCGGGGCCGTGCCGTGCCGTGCGGGGCCGTGCCGGGGCGGGGCGGTGGGAGGGGGCTGGCCGCGGGGCCGTAGCGCAGCGGGGCGGCGGGCGCAGATCGCGGCGGGCAGTGCACCGCACCGTTCCGCGCCGCACACCGCACACCGGGGCCAGGCGCTCCATGAGCCGCCGCCGCCGCGGGGGAGCTCGGCGCTCTGCTCGCTCCCCGCCGCGGAGCCGCCGCGCTGCCGGTGCCGGGATGTGACTTGCGGCGGGCTGGTGGACAGAGCTGCCCCGCCGCCCTCGGCCGCGGCAGCCAGCGGGTGAGTGAGCGAGCGAGTGAACGGGTAGGGGGGGGACCGATCCCTGGTCCCGGCTCCGCGGAGCTGCCCCCGGGGGACACAGAGGAGCTGCTCGCCCGGCTGTGCTCCGTGCGCTGCCCGCAGAATAAGCCCGGTGCCCGCGAGCAGACAACAGGCTGGATATAGGAGTCCGGGGGGATTAGACGGGATATAGGGCAGGACGGGGCGGGGGGTGGGGGGCTGGAGCAGGGGGCTGCGCACCACGGCAGGGAGCGGGGAAGAAGACTGAGAAGGGTGAGGAGTTCAGAGAGAGGATGGGGAAGGAGAGCCCGGAAAAAGAAACCGAAGAGAGAAATGAGCGAAGGGACAAAAGAAAGGAGGCTGGAGCGGAATAGACATCGTCCGGGAGGAGGAGGAGGAGGAGGAGGAGGTTGCAGGCGGATTAAGGGGAGACCGGAGAAGAGGCAGCTGCCTACCGGCCTGCAAGGAGGGGGCTGCTGGGCTTCGCCCCCGCGCTCGTCCGCGGACGCGGGGTAGTTGCAGCAAAGCCAGGCACCTCCGGACCGTGCCCCAGCTCACTCCTGGGCGGGAGGCCAGGGGCAGCGGTAACGGGATCTGGGCCGAGGGGAAGAGCCTTTGTTGGCCCCTCGCTGCCGCTGTGCGGTCCCGGGGGCGGTGGGAGGTGGGAGCCCGGCCGGGGTTGTGGGTGCGCAGCGCTGGGTGCAGTGCAGCCCCGCGGAACGGCTGCGCAACCTTAGCAGTTTGATCTCTAGTTAATAAAAAGCCCTGTCGCTGTCTTACCTCTCCCCAAAGCCAAACGGCGATAGGATTTAGCACTTATGTGCACCCTTTGTTTACACCTGACCTAATGTTTATCCCCGGGCTAACAGGATTTCCCGCGTGCTCAATCTAGACACCTAGGTTGTACAGAGTATCTGTTGTGATACGCTTGCTCTTACCAGCAGTGAGTATCGGTGTTGAGGTCGGAAGAAATCAGTTGAAGGAAATCCATCTGTCATGAGGCTGTGAAATGAATAGATACAGTCTGAGAATTAGCAAAGAAAAGAAAAACATTGATTGCAATCATTGATTACTATCAGCAATTCAATGAACATCAGGCATTAGAGTCAGAAATATCCAGGCACAGGCGATCCGCAGAATCTGACCAAAGGGGACTGTGAGCATCTAGAACATTAGAAAGACCATTTGGTATTATGTTCAGCATTGCAAAGTATTTATAAATGAAAGCAGTACTTTTTCTGTGTGTGCTTTTCGGAGCGGGGTCTTGCTCTCTGTAACGGTGTGGCTGTACATAGCGTGATGTGTATTATTCTAACGCTGGGGATGTCCAAATCACTGCTGTATTGCTGCATACAAAGCCCACTTGCACTATTAATTATTATTCTGGAAATACATCTCTTGACTAGTCTGATCTCAGCTTGGCTGTTGCTGCTCTGTTATCAGTCCTGAAGCTCATTCTTCAGACCTGATCAAAAGGATCTGGCAGAGATCCCGTGTGGTGATTAATTCCTCACTCACTAGCATCTCTCCACAACACTTCATGGTGGGGGCGGTTTTCTTTCAGAAATTGTACGGTGCACCAGCCTTCTGCCTGTGCGTGCAGAGCAGGCTCCTGTTTGTGCTACTATTGCTCTTATTTACTAGGCTGTTTTTCTTCTCTGTGATTGGCTGCGTCTTCCGTATCAGATGATTAACATTAGGACTCTAAAACAGAGCTAACCATGTATAGCCTAACCTTAGATCTTCGCATGGTTACAGGTTTATTCTTTATGTATCTTCTCTGGCATACAGCGGTACCTGTTTGACCAGATAAGAAATATTTGTAATCTTTGGTCAGAGGGCTTTCGCTATTGAAAGCCTCATTGATTTTTAACCGTGACAACTTTTTGATGACAACTGTGAGATTTCCCGTTTCTGCTTAGTTGCTTGTAATTATACTTTGTACCCACTGGGGCAGCGTTGTGTCTGCCATTTCTGTAGTGATTCCACACCAGATAAATGTAGGGGAATTCACTCCGTTGCAAACGGTGGAGTTACTACTACTGTGATTGAGCGCAGATTTTGGACCAAAAGTTGAGGACTGATATTGGAAGCTGTCCTGCTAATTGTTTGCTGCTTTCGACTGAAATGTGTGAGGCTTATTGATTCCTTTTAAGTGCCTGTGATTGTTCCGGGTTCAGGTATGTTGGCTTAACAGTTTTCATGAAGTATAATTTTGGAGGGGGATCTGGGGGGAAAAAAAACCTCTCAAGTTGATTTCCTTCTGTATGAACAGTTCCATTCAGCTATGCGGGGATGTACTGGTGCCATTTACTGTACCCATGCTGGAGTGTTCCTGTGACATTTCTGTACTACTGTTGATTGCTGCAGCTCTCTGGTAATAGACGTGAAGTGCCAGTCAAATAGAGCATTACTGTTACTACTGGGAGATTGCGTAACTTTGCTAAGAGCTAATCTAGACATAAAGAGGTAAAAATCATACTCTTCTGCAGTTACTGAGTTAGGTAACTACTGGCAATAATATGCAGACAGAAGATTTTACTACAAAATCTCAGAAGACGCAGGACTTTGCCATTCTACCCACAACACAGGCTTGGGGAAGATACTGATTTAATAAAAACCCATATTGATATACTTCTCTTTTCCAAAAGAGCTTTTCTGGCAAAAAAGACTTACCCTTAAATTCATTTAATCCATGGTTGCAGCTAAAGTTGTGGTATTCCTTTGCCAAACTTCTTGTAACGCACTGTTTTCCCTTGTCTATACGGCTGTCTGAGTTCAGTGCTAGAAAGAGGATTTGGGCTGGTGTCGTCACAGGGGATTGATTATTAATGTTGCAGTTTTTACCTAGTCAGGCAGAAAAACGTAGTAAACAGGTTGCAGAGATGGCTATATTGATAGCAGTGATGAGGCAAAGACTCTTTGTTTGGCGATTCCAAGCCCTGCTTGCAAGCTTTGGTGTGGACAGGATCTGGTGTTTAGCGAGACTTACTCACCCCTGGTAGGAATATGATGCCACGCTAGGAATACCTGTCAGCAGTCCTAGAGATTTCTTGGTCGATAGCTGTCTAGGAGCTTTCTCAGAGAACCACGGTTTATCTCCATCAGCTCTCCTGAAAGTAATTTCACAAACGGAACTGACTGGGGAAAACTCCTCTTGAGTAGAACATCTCTGCATTTCTGAATATATAGTTTGTCTGAATTCTCAGTATATTTTGTCTTGGTTTAATTCCTCCTTTCCAAAAGAAACTGCTTCTTCGTGGAGGGGGAAATAATCAAAATTCATTAACCCTCCCTTCCCCCCTCCCAAACACTTCCAAATAGGAAGAGGAAACAAATGATGGGCTGACAATATGACTGCTTACCCATGCAGCACAATCTCCATGGAAACAGACTGTCCTAGAATAGCTCAATCACATGAGGGTTACATGACATGAATAAAGTAACCAGAAAACTGGAAAATATCTTAGAACTGGAGATACTCGCACTTAACTCGTTACCCCTACGTCTATGGAGAGTAGCTAATAAACAAAGCTAACTAACCGAGTTCGTGCATATCAGAATTTGTAAGTGATAGGACAGTGGAAAATTAATACCATCCTCACCTAAGGGCTGTTTATTGTTTCCAGTTTGGGCAGCATTTAGAATGAAGTTTGAATAATTTTCCAGGTGACCTTGTGCTTCTTGAAATTGGCACCAGTGGTTTGCAGCATTGTCTTGTATGTCCTAGTGGATTTCCTCCCTTTGGGTCAGCCGGCACTGCCCACTGCCCGCTTTTTAGGACATTTTGGATACTCTAAAGAGTAAATGCACTAGTTGAAGTAGGAGCTGCCTGGGCAAAGAAGGAATTGCAAAATTACCTTCAGAATGTTTCCATCAAGTTAATTATGTACTCATAGGGCAAGGAGATTTATTGAGTGTAACCATATTCAATACAAAAATGAGTATATTTCACTGATGATTAGTTTTCTGTCTGTAAAGTCAGTGGGTTTTATGTGAGCCATTGAGAAACCTGTTATACAAATCAGATATAAACAAGTAAATATTCTACCAATTCACCATAAGGTAAATTACAGTTAGGTAGAATAAAAATCATTAGTCATTAGCTGCAGGTCATTGCCTCGTTAGAACATTGTAGCCTTTTCAACAGTGCAAGGATAATTTCTATTACTCTTTTCCTGTTTGCCCAATCCCAGATCACATTATTTGTCACAGCTTCCACTCCTGAGATTTGTTTTGTAATAAGCTTTTTTTGTCTGTGGCATGAATGAAGACCATAAGGTCATTACACATTTATATTAGCACATTTGCTCTCTTGGTGCCCCTAATAGGAAACAGCATAACTTCCATCATCTGTCTCCTGGCAGCGTCCAAGAACAGGCATTTGTCATTACTCCGCGAAAGGGGAATGGACATTAGTTTGACGATTGAGATGCTCAAGATAATTTCACTTTGACCATTACACGTCTGTAACGCACAGGAAGAAAACCCGTAGTTCTCAGCTGTAAGAGACTCTCTACGGTGTCAGACAGTCTATGTACACAGTTTTGTATTGGTTATGACTGATCACGTTCAGTACAACATTGCACTGTTACCTTAAACAACTGTCAACTCTCATTCAGCTTCTCAGTGTTTTCATTACATGCGTTTCTGATTTACGGGTTGTCTTTAGGTGGGTAATCATTTAGGGCTGTTTGTCTAGCTTACAAAAGAGTTACCAGTAGTTCCTCTTCTCCTCGCTTTGTGTCTTAAAACACATCACATGGGCTGTGTGACTAACATCAGTGCCTGTTTATATGGTGCTTTTCTTCCAAACAAATGGGAGTTTTACTCTGAACATTTTCATGCAAGTGAAGGTTAACAGCATCAGGTTTCATATCGGGTGCATGTCGTGTTTACTTCAGACTGCCCTTCCAGGGCAGCTATCGCTGGGGCGGACTGTTCATTTAAAGGTGACGTTATTAACAGTCTCCTTTGCCCTGCTTTGCTTAATAAAAGTGAATGCCAAAACATGTAACTTTTTAAAGCACCTAATCCGTGTTCTTCCTAAAACTTAAGCTGGGATTCATCCAGGCTTTTGGTCCTGATGATCGAGTGGGATCTGTTGTGTTCCTAGAGAATTTGCCATTGTTCACTGCCTGCATTGGGGAAAGTGATGCTCTGGTTTTTGTTGTTTGTTTCCTTTGAATGGCTTTAGACTTGCTAAGAAGCACAATGAGTCATTCATTTTCATTAGTTGACTGATGACACTGCATGTGTGCGCCGTTGTCACAGAATATGGGATTTCTCTCGCCAGCCATTCCCATTTGCAAATGCAATCTAATACCTGGGCTTTGGAAGAGGTTGAAAGGAGTGAATATTATAACTGCCTAGTGACCGAGCATGAGAACAAGATTTTCCTTCTTAAAAAAAGGCACTGTGTTTATTTTTGTGGGACTGCTCGATCATTAAAAAAACAGTGGGTTTGCCTCTGCCTTCATTCCAGTAAAAGGAGCAAGGCTGTGGAACAGTCTAATTCTGCTATAACTTACACTTGGATCAGGCCCAGTGCAACTTACATACACCTGAATTTGAACAATAAAGTACTGTAGATATTGTATTACTTGGCGACAGGATAAATAATTTCTTTTGGCTGTGTTTTAGGATATTTGCAGGGGCAGTGTTTGGAAATGTTGTTGTCAATCTGTGCAAACACAGAAATGAGTCAGTCTGCGTTCTGAGTACAACAGGCAAAAGCAGCTTTCTGGGAGGGTGGCAAACACTGGGGGTAGGCTATGCCAGCTGCACATCCAGTGCGGAACACCAGTAAACATGGGCTATTGAAACAGACTGTGCTTCCAGTTGGTGTGAGATCCTCCAAAGTGAACTGAGGCTAAACACACAAATATTTTGTTGTCGCAGACAGAAAAATGAAAACCTACCCAGCCCTTGGTTTCCTCCTCCTCTTTGTGATCAGCTATGGCTCTTCTGAAAACTCAAGTACATCTAGAGGGTGCGGACTGGATCTTCTCCCCCAGTATGTTTACCTGTGCAACCTGGATGCCATCTGGGGAATAGTTGTGGAGGCGGTTGCAGGGGCAGGTGTGCTGACCACGTTACTGCTGATGCTGATTTTGCTGGTGAGGCTGCCCTTCATCAAGGACAAAGAGAAGAAGAGCCCCCTGGGAATGCACTTCCTCTTTCTTTTGGGGACTCTCGGACTGTTTGGGCTGACGTTTGCTTTCATCATCCAAGAAGATGAAACTGTGTGCTCTACCCGAAGATTTCTGTGGGGAGTTATCTTTGCTTTGTGCTTCTCGTGCTTGCTAGCTCAAGCCTGGAGACTTCGTAGACTAGTTCGACATGGGAAGAGTCCATCTGGCTGGCATCTAGCTGGTGTGGCAATCTGCCTGATGCTCGTTCAGGTCATTATTGCGACCGAGTGGTTAATACTGACTATTGTCAGAGATAACAAGTTGGCCTGCAGCTACGAACCAATGGATTTTGCTATGGCTTTGATTTACGTTATGTTCCTGATGGTATTTACCATGGGATTTTCTCTTTTCACGCTCTGTGGAAAGTTTAAGAAATGGAAGAAAAATGGAGTATGCCTCATTATAACACTTTTCTTTTCCATTCTGATTTGGGTAGCCTGGATGACTATGTACCTCTTTGGTAATGCTGAGCTAAAGAGAAGAGACAAATGGAGTGACCCCACTCTTGCTATTGCACTGGTGTCCAGTGGTTGGGTGTTTGTTATTTTTCATGCCATCCCAGAGGTCCACTGTACCATCCTTCCATCACAGCAGGAAAACACTCCCAATTATTTTGATACTTCACAGCCAAGGATGCGTGAAACCGCTTTTGAGGAAGATATACAGCTTCCTCGGAGCTACATGGAAAACAAAGCCTTTTCAATGGATGAACATAATGCAGGTAAGAGTTTACTATAGAGAACTGTATTTTTCTGTAGTAGCCAAAAAAAATCATCTTTATGAGACATTTTTCAAATGTTCAAAACAAAGGTCATTACCAATGCCATATTTTGCACACTACATGTTGTTGCATTTTCATTAAAATATCACCTAAGGGGCGTGGGGGGGGGTAGGAACTGGGGAAAAAAGTCAATACAGCAAATACTTGTGTCTGATTAAAATTATTCTTCTGCATGTTTTTTTTCATTGTAAAACTGGAAAATTTCAAATGCAAAGCCAACACTGAAAGCCAAAAAGATTCACTGTGGAAAAAATAGCCTCTATATTAAAATAGTTTAAAAGAATTTTTTGTCATTATCAGTTACCAACATTTAATATGAAACATTTTCCAAAAACACAAGAAAAAAATCAAATGCTCTATGTTATAAAATGCTTAGCCTCTTGAGCAATGAAATCATTATTATTAATTATATGTCCATTAAATTGGGATTTAGTGCCACTTTGTGACAGTGGAAGGGGGGCGGAATGCAAAGTGTCATACAGCCAAGTTCAAAGACAGTCTTTGTTCTGAAGGCTTTGACTTCTGAGCAGAAGATGCAGAGATAGAGGTTTCAAGGTAATGGCTGCTTTCCTTATCAGAGCTGTTTGGTGACACAGAAAAATGTGTGATGGCACATTGTTAAAATTTGCAGTAAAATATTTTTTTAATGATAACCAAAAGGACCAGGAACAACCGGTTGTGCAAGAGATCCAAACCGTTGCTGAACTTTTAACCCATATCAGGAAATACAGGGGGGTGCTTACGTGGCCAGCAATGGGAAGCAGGAGCCCGGTGCTGTTCTGTAGTGCAGGGTGCAGCCTGGTGCTGCCCCACAGCTGGAGAACGGATTTCAGTACTAGTCCCACTGCTCCTCGCTCAGTATGTAACCGAGGAGAGGACTTTGGGATCCCAGCCAATAGTTGCCACATTGCTTTGGCAGCCCCCAGAAGGCGGCTTGGGGCACGTTGTCCAGGCACTTCACCTTCCTATTCCTCTTTCTGTATCTTTGATTTCTGCTGGGTTTGATGTTTCCTCTGGATGTAGGCCAGACGTGGAGGAAAACAGCACTCTTGTTTGGCACACTGTCGGGTCAGGAAGGCATTCTTCCACTAAGTGTTTTAGCAGGAACTTTAAAGGTCTCCTTCTAGTATGGAAGCTTTGAACAGAAAGGAGTTAAGTTCTGTGAGTATATACCAAGGGCAGTGGTAAAACAAAAAAAATTCACATGGATAAAAGCATGGTTGTTTATTACTCATGTTCCAGAGCAGCAGAGGCAGCTTCACGATGGACTCTAAAAGCACTTATATTTTTTTTTTCACTGCCCTCCATCCCCCATTAAATTAATGTCATAGTAACTTCAGTGGCTTCAGTGGAGTTATTTCTCACTAAGGCAGGTCTAAGAACAAAATTGGATCTCTTGCTCTCTATTACTCCCGTTCCTGCATAATTTTAAAAAAGAACTGGAAGCTCCTTTGTGATCTAATCATTCAGTGATTAAGTTTTTTAGTGAAATGGATAGAGATGCGATAGCTATAAAGTCATCGTAGTGTCTATTCCAGCACAGCTTGTGTTCTGTTTTAATCCATCTGAATCTTCCACAGTACAATACAAAATAGATTTCCTTACCTGATGCCCTTATTAATATTTATCATAATAAATACATGTCGTCCCTGTTCCTATGGCTTGTGGGAGTGGGATACATACAATTTTAATAAACCAAAGCAGATTCCTTTGCAGCAGTTCTTTAAATACAGACTTAAGGCAACAGGGTTTGGAAACAAAACTTACTAGTATGGTAGAGACTTAAAGTAAATACAGCTGGTATATTCAAGTCACATACTATGGCTGCTGAAGCATTCACTGAAGTCAGCTCGCTGTACGATGGCTGGCAGTGGCTAAGCACCTGGAGTCGATGAGCAGTTGGCTCTGTGCAGGTACGTAGACAATGCTCTCTTCTTTTAGCCATTCAATTAAGCTCAAGTCAAGAGTTGATCATTAAGAGTTTAGGAAGTAAAGGAAGGGTTCTTTCTTCAGTTATACTTAGGAATGATGTTTAAGAATCTAAGATCTACTGGTCGTAAAATTTTGGAAGACATGATAACCAGAAAACACCTCTTCATTCCCTGACTGTAACATTTGTTTTCAGTAAGCAGTTACCTTTAAATAGAAAATGTGTTTAATAACCACATTTTCCATTAATTCTTGTTATTTCCATTAATACTTGTATACGGTCATTTAGTAATTTTGCTCTCTTTTAGTTTTTAAGTAGCATCTTAAGAATCTGAAAAACCTTTAAACTGTAGGTTCGAACAAGCATATGTTCTCCTAGTTTCTTAGTTAGCAAAATGCAGCTCTGAGTTACACGTAACAACAAAAGCTGTTCTATTCCACGAATATTAAACATTAGTAAACCAAAACTACTTTAAAGTCAGGTATTTAAACATCGTTTAAACAACATACTAATCTGAGATTTTAATATTCATAGGATAGATAACTTGAAATATGTACTTTAAAGAATTATTTTCATACCTGTGTCTTGTAAAAATGTTAGTAAAGTATTTAGAAACCCTGGAAAAAGGCAACTTGAAGGAATTTTCAGTGCTCTCTGGACGTGCAGTGCGCACTAGTAGGGCAACTTCAGTAAGGCAAAGAGAATTTGCCTTATACATGAAAAATCTGGATGTGAAATGTAGAATGCTACAGCTGTCAAGAAACCCAAGCCTAAGCAGCTCTGGTACTCACTGAATTTCATGTAATAACTTATAGCACTACAAGTTTCCCTCAGAGCCAATGCCTAAAAACAAAGGTAACACAATTTAAAATACGTGTTAAAAGGAGACTGACACGACATTGCCTCAAATCTTCTTGGCGCTATTTTTTCTTAACCTATACATACTCTGCACATGTATTTAATAGTAATGGAAAAGTACAAGGGGAAATGGTAAAACTGGTATGAGAAAAAAATTCCAAAATGAGTACTTTGTCCACAAACTTTGCCTGCGATTCTCATGTTAAAAGAATTTTAGACTTATTGCAATAACAGGGGAAGAAAATTTAGCAACATGAAATCGAATTGACTGGCACTTTAAGATAACTTTGAAATTACCGTGGAAATTTTGTGTAAATATTGTGTGTACATGTGTAAATATTTTAATGATAGTATGCATTATAAAGAGATGTTTTTTTCTTTGTGTACCAGCAAATACGAGGCAATCATTTGTGTTTAATACACAATTAAAAAGCCAAACTACAAAGACAGAATAGTACTGACCCTGAGGTGGTTAAATATAAAAAATTACATAATTCTAGTTTAGACATTTTCATGTTTTGTTCTCCCAGAGTTCTGCAAAGATACCTAATTTTAAAATACAGAGAAATTGAGGGGCTGCGTGTATCTGAAGTCAACAGTGTAGGATTTTTAAATGTCTGTGCTAAATCAATAGTGGTGTTCTTCTCTGTGCACAGCTCCCAGAGAGAGGAGTAGCAGTGGTAGGGGACAGCGTATGGCAGAGGATCCATTTATATCTTGCTCCACACAGTGCAACTATTTTAAATCCTGGCTTCATTAAAGTCTATGCTGAAATTCTTGTAAACTTAAACTCATTCACAATTTCAGCCAGAGAGTGTAGAATTGTAATTGGAATTAAATCTAAGAGAAATTCTCGCCCCAGGTGCCTGAAGGAGGGGTGTTTCTATTTACCAGCTCACAGATGAGTATTGCCTCTTGTAACCACGCAATTTATCTCAGGATAAATGAGCTCTGTTCCCTGGCCCCATCTGAATTCAGTGCAGCCATTATTTATCCCCAAAGTAAAAAGAGAGTTTGTGTGTGCCAATCCCCGGACCTTTTTAGAGAGAAAGAAGCATATCCCTAACTATGTGTATCTCTCCTTCAGAATATACATCTCGAATCCAAACTTGTGCTAAAATGAACAGAGACTGATGTATTTCTGGTATAAACTTTCAGAAGGACAATCAGTATCTTCTCTTTTGCTTCAGTCATTTGCCATGTTTAAGCTTTTCAAAAGCAGTATTTACTTCATGTTTCTAGTTTCTCAGAGTAAATATAATCTGAAACATCTGGAAAATCCTTATACGCTAGTCATGCTGAAGTAATGCTCAGGGGGGTTGTGCATGCTTACTGGCTCGAGCAACGTTTTGGATCCCTGTCCTCTGAATTTGATAGAAAGCAAAATGTAAGGTCATTTTACTTAACCCCACAGTATCCAGATGAACACAGAAAGCCCTTCGCAAAATACATTGTGCAAGGTACATCAGAGGTTTGGCAGCTGAAGACATTTAGCTCCTACTGAAATGAGATTAAGCAAACTTCAAAAATTTGGTTCCAGTAATTTTTTTCCCATTCTGCAGCACCCAGTTAATTCTATGTAAAACTGACTCTTCTGAGACCCACTCCTGACTATGTAAGAAAACCCACTGTTCAAAAGCAATGTGAAAACTGGTGTGGCAGCATTAAAATGAGTGGCAGAGTTCCCAGTAACTAAACTGGAAGCAAGATACTTTTATGATTTCAAAGGAGAGGCGCAGCATGAATGGTGTTCCTAAGAACGATCTCTCTTTTCTAAACACAGCGCTAAGAACGGCAGGATTTCGAAACGGCAGTTTGGGAAGCCGACCTAGTGCTCCTTTTAGAAGCAATGTTTATCAGCCAACTGAGATGGCAGTTGTGCTAAATGGTGGGACTGTAAGTATCAAAATGTGATGATTCAAGAAATCTTTGATGTGCACTGATATAGACAACCACTACTAACAGAAAAAACTGCTTTTAGCTTAGTCGCAGCAGGTGGGGAAAGCTATAAATGAAAATTCAGGCAGCAAATATGCATGTAACGCTTCCCTTTCCTCTAGAATCTACAAAGTATTTTGCATTTCTTTACTTGGCCATTGACATTTTGCAGTGTAGCTTGAGTGAACCAAGTTCTCTGTTGAGACGACATGCTCAGTGGCCCTTTCAAATTAAATTTGTGTTAAGATATTTAACTAACTATTAAGTGACACAATTTATAACTTGATTTTTTTTCAAGATGATGTGAGTCACATAAATGCTTACAGGCCAGTACAGTACTTTAAGTAAGAATCATTGTTGCAGATAGTGGTGGTCTCTCACGTATCTCCCATTTTCTTGTCAAATGTGTGTGATTCTTTGTAAGTCACAGATGTGTACACCTCTGGGAAAGGGATTCAGAAAAGAGGAATAGAGAATATTTTAATGTTAATAGCATTGATTCTTCTGTCTTAGACAATAGTTTGGCATGCCATTCTTTGATAGACCTGGTTTTTTGCAGCCTGGTTGTTGGAAGAATGGCTGAGTGATCTGATGGCAAACAGACTTCCTGATGTGTAGTTCCATGATGTGTAATTTGCACTTGAAGACATTTCATATAGCAGGCACACTATGGAAAAAGAAGAATTTTCATCCCCATATTTTTCATGCATACCTACATGCTTCTTAAAAATCTACCCATGAGCCAGTTTATACTCATATGAGTTGGGTTTTCTTTATTTTGAATCATGAGCTGATTCCATAACTCAACCTCTACATTTAAAGCCAAATAATGAGAACCAATTGCAGGTCTCTTTTTGTTTCTAAACAAGTAAAGTTTTGGCTGATTTTAGAGAACAAGAGGGACTAGACACAAGGATTCTCCTGTGTGGGTGAGGCAGTGGGAAACACACCAACCTGAATAAAATGAAAAGGCTTGTGCTTTGCTGTCAGTAATGAAGAGCACCCGTCTGATCTTTGGATTCATCTAGGCCTATGTTTTCTGAAACCAGACCGTGCAGCTCAGGGAAAAGGCAGTTTAAGGATGGGAACCCAGAGAATTTGTTTTGGATTTTGTTTGCTTGTTTGTTTTGCTTTGTTTTGAGATGGATACAAAGCTTAATGGAGAACATCAGACAGTAAAAAGAGATTAATGTGTACATATAGTCATGGTTTTTAGAGAGGTAAATGTACTGTGTGGGTGGACGAGGACTTTCTTTGTATCCCTTGACTCTGGAACTACTGTCTGGAAAGCTGTCATGTACATGATAACACTGATTTTTGAACAGACAGATCTCTCAGTTACGGGTTTATTATCCTTATTTGCAGATACCAACTGCTCCGCCAAGTTACACTGGACGACACCTCTGGTGAAAGGCTGTAGGCTGTAGAGAGTAAGCATCCTTGTTGCAGATGTTGTTCCCTGGCAGTGTGTCTTTGAGGGAGGAATCCGTAACAGTACCAGAACAAAGCAACAGAACATCCAGGAGCTTTTGAAATCCTACAGAGGATTTTGTCTAAATGTGAACACCACTGAACTGATAATTGAAAAAAAAAATTGTAAAATTGAAGCTAAATCTAATTTAAAATGGCAGTAGGCACACCTTAAATCGGAAGAGAGGGATATTATATCCTGAAATGTAAGATATTCTCTTGTCTGTACCTAGTGTGCAAGGCCAGCCTGTTTTTGTTGGTTGCCAGTTGCTTGCAAAATACCCTCCTCTCACCTAAACTTAATTAATGTTGTCACAAGAGATTGCCAGTGCAGTGTGAAAACATGCAGGATTTCTTTCGACTTTGCTCCTTTCCCCTTCATTTCAAATGTCATGAGAAGTACCTTGTTTGCTTCATTATCTAGCTGTACTCTACAGTCATGTAGCATCATGTGTGGCCAAGCCGCTTTGTGGCAAGTGAATTACCATTAGACTGTAGGCTGATTCTCTTCTCTTTAAAAAGCTGGTGAAGGAAGTGCAGCTCTGGAGGGATGAAAGGTCTATGCATGTTTCATGCGAGTTATGGAGCTTCTTGAGGCAGAGAGAAAAAGTGTAGGTCCAGCACAGAGGCAGCTCTCCTCAGCCATGTGGGATGATTCCCTGTTATTCCACCCTCAGCCCTGGGTGCGAGCACAGAGCTGCACAGTCTCTCGTCTCCTGCAGACACAGCCATGAAGTGAAATATTGGAGGGATACACTTTTGCAAAGACTTAGCTGGGGAGAGAACGTGACTCGAGTTTGCTGGAAGGTGTTCGTGGTGGTGGTGGATTAAAGGCAGCCCGCCGAGCCAGCCTGTTCTGCTGGGCTGTCTCGGTGAGCAGGAGAGCAGTGGCAGCTGAGAAGTACTGACCACCCTTCAGGAGACCTTCAGCAGCAGAGAAGGTCAAGACCTCCCTTTCTAATCCCTGTTCATATGAGTAGTCCCCTTGACTGCAGTCATTTGTGCATTTAAATGTGGATGTGCATTCTAGTGCCTAGCTAGTAGAATCTCCTTGCTGGAGGTGGTTTGTTGTTGGTTTTGTTTTTTTAAGGTGGTTTCTTCCCTACTCCTTCCCTCCACTTTTTTGAGTTGATTTACGGCAGAGTTTCTCAGAGTTTTTTATCTTTGTTTTCTCCAGGTTATTTAAAAGGTTCCCATTGCCCATTGTTTGTGCCATGATTTTTCATTCTGTTTAAGCAATCATTCCTTTATTTAACATTTAATACATATCGGACATTGAAAACATTGTATCCTCACTGTTTGGCCAATGTTAATCTTAGTTTTCCTCGATACTAAAAGCTAATTGTTTTTACTTGAGGGCATAGGAAACGTATAACAATTAAACTTTGCATATGCTGTAATAAAAAGATATATTTTCAAACTAAAAAACATATAATGTACAAATAACTGAATAGCTTAGTAGCTTCACAGAAAGAAGTTACTTGCTGTATATTGCAAAAGAAAGACAAGCTTTTTATTTTTCAAGAGTCTTCCTGATTCTTCACATACCTCCATTTCTACTGAATTAGGAACCTAGTCATGCAGACTTGTACTTCCACGAGTAGTCCCACCGACTCCAGTAGGTCTACCTACAGGTACAGAGGCTGCCAGGCCAGTCCTTAAGTGTTGCACACAGATATATACGTGTATATATATATGGAAAAAATATATATTGCCATTCTTGCCATGATCATCTTATGGGGTTTTATTTCAAAGCCCTTCTCTTCCAGAAGCAATGTTTTTCTGTCATGCATGATAAAGGAGCATGTTAAGTCCCCCCTGCCCTTCCCTCCTCGAGGCAAAGGAAGCATGTGCTTGTTTTAGGGATTGCTTATTTTATTTCGTAAGTAACTAGATGGCCTTAGTAACCTTAGTAGGGTAGGGGTGGATATTGCATGCTATCCAGCAACTTAGAAATACATTTTGCTTGTTTTAAGCAAAGCTTTGATCAAATACAATAGTATCTAAGATAACGGTAGTTACCCAGAAGATACATCATTTGGAACACCAAAAAACCTTTACCATCACTTGCCTGCAGAGTTTTGCTTTTAAAAAACAATTATGAAAAACCCTCATAAAACTCTATTGTAAAAACATATAAGATGACCATGGCATAAATGGTAGGACAGCTTTCTTTTTAAAAGTTTATCATGCTACAACCAAGACTGATGAATTACAGTACACATTTTACAGACCTTGGACAAAATCTGTACAAGATAATAGTTATCTCAAGAAACTTTCTTTTCTTTTTCTAGATGTGACTGAATTGATAAATAAGAGTTCCCAATCCTGCTCTTGGTGAAGGTGTTTGGAATTTGAGGCCTTATGCAAAGATATGGCCAGATCCTACATACTGCTACTCACGCGACTAGTCTCATTGGGTTAGTCACGTGGGCTACTCCCAAAACTAAAAACTAGCAGGATTGGGTTTCATTTGTGGTGGTGAAGGTGTGGCAATAGATTAGGAGGGTCTTTATTTTCCAACTTCACACAACTAGTAATGAGCAACTTTTTTTTTTGTAAGTCACTAGTCTGTGATGTAAAATGCCCCAAATAAAACCGTGATTGAAGAAAGGCACCTTTATGTTAACTTACATTTTTGTTACAGTAAACAGATTGTTTACTTTTGCCTTTTATGAAAGTTATCTAGAATGTAGAGCATCTGTGAACAACTTAAAAAGTAAGTAAGCACAAGCCTTTTGCAGTTCAGTTAATTATAATTAGCTTTTATGCTATAAAAGCTACCATGTTGTCCCTTGATGGTTATGTGCTCCTGGTGCTTCCATGCAGAAAAATGAAATCTTAGAGCATCTGAAAAAACTATTACTGAAGCAAGATTTATAATAACTGGCTTTTGATCAATGGCTGGAAAAAAGTTCAAAGCCATACTTTACAGATCCTGTCCTGCTCTCAGATGAGATGAGAGTGTTTGACACTTGCCAGAAAACATGTACTGTCTTCAGAAGAACACTCTCAATACAGTTGTTTCTATAAACAAGCTACGTGAAATACTATAGAACTAGATGTGGCTAATTTTAGTCTAAACACAGACATCTTGGTGGGCTTTGTTTGAGCTTGATGCCTTGAGTCTAACCAAAGGCCATGCAAAAGGGAGCATTGTAGCTTTTATAATAAAACAATTGGATTATTCTACCAACTGACAGGATTACAAAGCAGGTGCTTTTTATTAATTGATAAGAGCTAAGGCTCATTTTTGATAGATAATATATATTTATTAAATGTATTAATGTGTGTTTTATAACGTACCCTTTTTTCCGCTGATTGTTGCATACTGGTATCTTATAAGAACATCTTTAAAGGATTTTCAAGACAATCAATGTGTACCATGATGACTGTACATAAGTATACAAAACTACAAAGGTTGTAAAGCATGGGCAAATGTTTTATTTTCAAAATGCTGTTCTTAACGAGAATAAAGGCTTTACTATTTACTTACAATGTTTGTGTTAACTTGGTGTTAAAATCCACCTAAAATTTTTCTGTTACAGTAAGCTAATGGTGCTACAGTCAGCATTGTCCTGTGGTGATACCGTGGGTGCAATTCTGCAATATAAGCTAAGTTAAACTCAAGGAAACGGGCTCCTAGAGGCTAGGGCTACCTTCCTCCACCTTTGGCCACACTCCCACATGTACCCTTAGCTCTGGCACCTACCAAACCCATGGTGAGCCAGTCAAGGAGCTGAGGAGCCAAACTCTTAACACTACAAGCGATATTTTTTTGCCAGTTGGCTTGGCAGTTTCCTGTACTGGTTCAATTGCTAATGCGTGTGAAGAGGAGGGGATAGGATCATACAGCTGGGGTTGAAGGATGCAGGTTGAGGGTTTTTCTTTCAAATGGTTCGATCTTCTTGATCCAGTGCAACAATCAGCATCACAAACCAGGAAAAAAAATGAGGGGTGGGTACTGGTGTAACAGTGAAGACAAAGTCTGTGTGACAGAAGAAATAATGTTGAACCCTAGCGAGAGCTAGAGGGTATCTCTGTTTTACCATGCTTTCACTGAAAACAAGTAGACTTTTGTTTGACTTGTATGGAATGTAGTAGTAGAACTGCAAATATTTTCTCTAATTGTGAAATGATAAAGGCCTAAAAAGGACTCTGACAAGACTGAGTTAAAAATAATGAGGGCTTCCTAGTAGGGGGCCCAATATGATTGTTATTCTGCTTGCACCTTATGTAAGTAAGTACACATACACAAGATCGCTGAAAATGCTATCACTGTGTTCTTGGTTTTGCACTTCCTCAGCACATGTGCTAAGTGACAACAAAAGGGCCTTTGACTTTTTTCCCCTGCAGAAATGCAGAGCAACCCTAGCTCTCATTGCCTTCAGCTGGAATTGCAGAGGCACAGCGTTTTGGAACATTAGACCATTATGAACAGAAGCTGGATTTGTGTAAATGGTCACAACTCTGCCCAAGGCAGTGAAGCTCTCCAGTCTATACTAAATGAAGATTTTTGCCTTAGCTTTAACACTTGCCTACATGTGAGTTTTGCCCCATTTATTTCATCCAAAGTTTTGTCCCTGTCAGAGAAGCTTGCATGTGAGCATTCAGGAACACAAGATAAACACAGACTCAATTTTTTTGGCTAAATGTGCACAATTCCATCTGTTTTAACAGAATTGTGCTCATTTGAACTAGCACTGAATTTTGTCTTGGCATGCTGGGTCTTTACATAATTTCCCTTTGATATACAACACCCCACATGTAAAACTGTAATGCTAAGAGTGTTTCTAAATCAGTACCGCAAAGTTTAGTCCACGAGCTTTGTGATATTGGTGAGAAAACTAAGAATGAGATGTTGAATGATTTTGTATGTGTTCTTCTGAGTCTTCCAATTTGCTCCCCACTAAAACCATACAAAATAAAACATGAAATACTTAACTTTCCAAAACATCCACAGAAACGAAAGAAGGAAACATCCATACTTCCACAGCACAAACTCTGTTGTTCAATAAATAAATAAATAAAAATCCCCCACCCAACCCAAAAGACCTACTTCTCCTATGTATAGCATTTTTTTTGCTTTGACACAGCTTCGGCGCTCAGCTACTTGTACGCAGTTCCCAGTGCCATCTGTGGGAGTTGTGCCTGTGGAGCTGAGGGCAGTTGTTTGCTGGTAAGAAGTTACTGGATTGTTAAAAAAAAAAAATGAAAGCAGCTCTTTGAGGGTTTTGCTTTGAAGAATTTTCAATTAAAAGTCAGCGATGAAGTCATACAGTTCACCTAGCATATAAATATATTTTTGTCATTTAGGACAACAAGCAAGGTCAATAAAGAATAGTTTTTCTATGTCTCAGTGGAAAGAAGAATGTTATCCATGTGATTGCAAAGGGTCTGCCAAATGGGAAAAATCAGTCAAACAAAAAGCACAGGGTTGCTTTCTGGAGTAAACAATTCTAAATGAACAAAAGCTCTACATAAAAGTAAAATGTCCCACCCCCTGGTGAAAGCTGTTTTCAAAGCTCTGTATTCTTTCAGAGTGCTGTAATACAGATTAACCTAATGTTTTTCTTTTGCTGATACAACAGTCTGGTTCCTCAGTCCACTTCTGTGATTTCAGCTGTCATATCCCATTCTTAATATTTCAATACTTTACAAACTGCCTTTTAACTTAACTTATAAAGATAAAAATCTGTTTTTCTAATCCCTGTGCTTCAGAAGATGCATCTGTACACCTTTCACATCAAGCGAGTTTGTTGGGAGATTTATATATAGAAGTTAGGCTAGAGGCAAAGAAGGCCAAATAAGCCCCAGAATTCCTCTCTGTACATGCAGTTTCAGGAGAGCTTAGTTACCCTTCCAAGGATTGCAACTGAAAACCAGCAAACCAAATCCTCTTGGTATGTACCTGGAATACTGGGCTGCAACACGCCCATGTGCTAATTTAAGGTGCTCAATGTGCAACCAACCTGGAAGTTCTCAGCTCCTAGGAAAGATACAGGAGAAGTGATGTATGATCATGGGAAACACAGACAGAACCTTCAAAACCCACCACATGACTGCAGTGGCAGGATACACGCGATGTCCTACAATGGTCAAGGCAGTATGTGCCCAGTGCCTTGCTGGCACAAGACCCTTCTGGATTGTAGGGCCTTTGTTTGTACAGCTGGTAAGGAGAAAAATCAGAGTGGATTAAATAGCCCATGTGACTATGAATGTCTCATATACAAAATACTAACTATTTCTTTGAACTTTATCATAGAATCACAGAATGCTTTGGGTTGGAAGGGACCTTCAGAGGTCATCATCCAGTCCAACCCCCCTGCAGTGAGCAAGGACATCTTCAACTAGAGCAGGTTGCCCAGAGCCCCATCCAGCCTGACCTTGCATGTTTCCAGGGATGGGGCATCTACCACCTCCCTGGGCAACCTGGGCCAGGGTCTCACCACCCTCAGCGTATAAAATGTCTTCTTTAAATCTAGTCTAAATCTCCCCTCTTTTAGTTTAAAACCATCACCCCTTGTCCTGTCACAACAGATCCTGCTGAAAAAACTGTCCCCATCTTTCTTACAGGCCCCTTAAAGTACTGAAAGGCTGCTATAAGGTCTCGCCAGAGCCTTCTCTTCTCCCGGCTGAACAACCCCGACTCTCCCAGCCTGTTTTCATAGCAGAGGTGCTTCAGCCCTCGGATCATTTTTGTGGCCTCCTCTGGCCCCGCTCCAACAGGTCCATGTCTCTGCTGTGCTGAGGGCTCCAGAGCTGGATGCAGCACTGCAGGTGGGTCTGACCAGAGTGGAGTACCGCGGCAGGATCACTTCCCTTGACCTGCTGGCCACACTGCTGGGGATGCAGCCCAGGATACAGTTGGCTTTCTAGGCTGCAAGCACACATTGTCAGCTTGTGTCCAGCCTTTCATCCACCAGTACTCCCAAGTCCATCTCTGCAGGGCTGCTCTCAATCCCTTCATCCCCCACCCTGTATTGATACAAAAGACAATATCTAATATTCCTTGCTGTGATGAGGCTGGCCTTTGCAAATATTTCATAAAAATTGCAACAAGTTTAAAAACCCCAGGGCTCACATGCACTGTTTCATATTAAAAAGAGCAGGTGTTTTAGGTAGCTGCTAGCAGTGCTTTTAGTCAGGAGCATCCACATCTTATCATAACCTGTGTTACTGAAGCATAACAATTCCATATCTCATCACACTAACCAGGAAGCACAGGTTGTCAGCACGAATCTGGATTTCAGGCGGTTATTTAAATAGTTTTCGACATATATTTGCTTCCTATGCAGATAGAAAAGTAAGATGTCCTCAGGATTCAGATAAACTAGAAAGACAGGGAAAGAAGCTGCTTGGCCAAATCTTTTCTCTAGAAACTTCCATTGGAAAAATGTATTTTTCAGGCTGTGACCCCTCAAACTGAACTAAATTGCATAAAATATTTTGAAACGCCTGCGGAAGGTGTTTAGTTTGTGTAGTGGTGTAACTCCCATGAAGTTCAGAACAACTTCCACTAGCTGATAATCCAGCCCATTTCTTTCAGACAACACGTATCTAAAAGCAGTGTAAATGTCAATATGCATAACTAGCTCATAACCTTGCCATTCATACGCTGAATTTTAACCACTACCATCTTAGGTGTCTTATCATTTGTTCAACAGAGCAAGAGAAAGACCCATTTCTATTTTCAGTTACATTTTTATAAAATAATAGAAGTTGTTCAACAGCACAGTTCCCGTTTTATCCCTCTGTGTCCCTAGTCACTGGGTGCAGTTATGCTGGCAGATTCCTGCCATTGCAGAACTGTGATTCCACTGCACGGAAGCCATCTCTTTTTCTTTACAGAGATTTTCTGCACGCTGGGGAAAGGCGTATGGGCATAACCAGGCAGAACAAACTGCCTGAGGATGCCAGTTACGCAGTGGCAATTGCAACTGTGCACTGTTGCCAGTCTCAGAGCAGTGCCAAGAAAACCATTCTCACAGGAGGCTGGATTCAGCTCCCAGGAAAATTACAAACACCTAAACTCCCAAGATGTTTGTGTAGCAGAATGTGTGAAAATTATCTACGGAGAATGAATAATCAGCAATTTAAGGAGGTGCAACATAAGATTTAAATAGAAGCGACACAATCATGATCATGGGCAGCATGATCATGGTACTTCATAGAGTATTAAAACATCAGCTACATCAGCTACAACACAGAGCAGTCAAGGCCCTTAAGTGCTATAAGAGTGTAAGTTAAAAAAGAAAAATTCACATCTCACTTATTGCCAGTATTATGGTTTCTATCTATATAGGTCATATGGTTTCTACTGTCAGGACAGTTGAATTTGTTAGCACTATGTTTCAGACTCATTACTCCTTTTTTTTAATACAGAGTGAACCTGATAAAACTGCTTTAGTCACATGTTCTAAATCATAGGACACCGTAACCATCACTACCACAGTAAGCACTAGTGGAGACTGTGATGAATTTCCTCGGCAGTGAGGTGGGGGTTGCTCTGAAGACGTTAGCACAACTCATATTTCTGACTGGCTACTCCTACTACAATAAAGTTACCTATTTATCTGCCACGTGCCTTGGGAAGGCAGCTCATTTGCCACAGTTTATCACGGCCGCGTTGCAATGCTGAGGCACAGATGAGGGCTAAAGGAAGCACTGGCTTTGAATGTATTTGGATTTACTGCTTCAGTTAGCTCCGGGGAGTGGAATACTCAAAAATCTGCAAAACTGTGATTGGACATCTGAGGACTGGCCTTCATCCTATTTACATATGCATTAAGTTCAAACATCTTTACCATCTATTGTGGATAATAGACACAATTTTCCCTCAATGCACAGGACTGATGTTCTGGCTTGAGACTTGGTTGTTTCAGCACAACAGCGAACAAACTATGACCTACTTTATACTCTACTGTACAATACAACTGGTTTGTGGCAGTAGCTTATGAAAGGTTTATACACCCACACTATTTTGTTTAAATCATAAGAACTGAGAATTACATTTAGTAATTTAAACAGTTGAAAACAGTAATGAAAAATAACATAGAGTCAGACCGTAAGAAGATGAAAATCCATTAAAGAAAATCTATTGGAATAACTTATTAGCAGGGGCTTAGAGTAAAAAATATATATAGAAAGAAGTTTCACCCTAGCCTCCCAATGACATGCCAAAGAAGCCTGAACACGAAATTGGAGCCACCAGCAATCTTTCTGAAATAAGACCTGACTTTTAAAGAGACAGTTCTTTAAAAAGTGTGTATAATTTTAGCCTCTTACTATTGGAATTGCACATACACAATTATTAGTGAAACCTTTCACTTCAGGAAATCTTCAGTCACTAGTGATAGGTAAATGATGTATTAAAAAGAGATCTATTAAACAAACGAACGAATAATAAACTGGAAATTATGCCCACAGACATTCCCACTACTCATGAATCTGAAACGGAACTGTCACAGGATCACTCATCAGAAGAGGCTTCTGCAAAACAGATATGTAAAAGTGACAGGACAAATTCTCCACATCAACAGCAGAGTTTGTAAAACGTTTAGTCTTGCGTCCATGACTTTAGAGAACAAACAATTTAAGGGCATTTTAAAATTAATTTAGGATCAGATTAGGGAAACAAGAACTGACATATGGGAGACACCCAACCCCAACATCCAGCAGTGGAGTAAGGGCTGAGAGATCTCTAGCAGAATTTTATGCAATGCACCATGCTTTCCTAATGTCCGACAGAAAGACCACAAATTCATTTGGATGTACCTGGATGGCATTTTTATAATCCAAGGTGTACAAAGAGAAAAGACATACTAGAAGATACAAGCATTAGACTAGACTGAACAATGGACATGAACAGCTGAGTTTAGGAGAGAACAAACTACACAGAATTAGATATACTGGAGACTGGAATGCTACTGATAACCCAAGTGTCCTCCAAATCATTCAGTGACCCGAGATCCATGAAGAGACCCACAGAAACACAACTGTTTAGGGAAGTTTAGGGACTGAGAAAAATCCACAATGAAGGCAACCAGTGCATCTTCAGTGCATCTGATAAACGCAGCTTTTTTCCATGTAAACGGTCAAGACAGAAAAAGAGAACGGTGCAAATAGAAAAAAAAGACCAGAAATGGAAAGAAATTATTTCAGAGTGGCAGGTCCCTAGCAAAAAGCATTTTGAGATTTACAGGCGGAAGCCAACGTGGGCAGAAAATTGGAATGCTAGATTTGCTGAGCAGCTTCAGGTACACCCATTAGCCCTTCTTATCTCTGAAACGTTTCCTGCTTGCAGAATATGATGGGTTCTGTAAAATCACCAAATTTAAACTCTCACACAGACTAAAACACATGATCAAAAAAAGACAGTTACATCCAAAAAGACATCCAAGTGACTAATACCACCACCTGGGTTTAAAGGGAGGTCTGGGGCAAGTATCTTCTATGTTCTGCAAGCTGTTGCCCACTGCTTTGCTAATCTCTGAATCATATTTTAAGACTCCACTAACAGTTTGTCGTCTTTCATTTCCTACCTTCTCCCCCTCCCCCCCTTTTTTTTTTTAACTGAGATCCTCAAGACTGGTTTTGCAGCAGGACTATTTGGAAGTTTTACTTTTTAACTGGTGACAGCCTTTTCTCCAGGCTTTTAACGCATCTCAGAGTTATAAATAGAAATTTTGGTTTTGCATATCTAAATGACTAAAAAAAACACCAACAGAATTTTCAATGAAAATCCTCCCTTTTTTTCAGTATTGTCTTGCAAAAGGTTAAAAGAAGAAAAAAAAACCCTGCAAAACCCATGAAGAATTTCTCCTCTCCTTTAAAACAGAACAACAAACAGACAAAATATGTTTATATAATCACAGAAAAATCATCAAATTGCAATTTCCTTTGTTCCCATTACAAATCATTAACAACTGCAGAGTGATGGGTAAAAATACAGCTTTGGAACCAGAGGATTAGTTCAGACTTGTGCTAGCAGATACACTGCTGTGCCTGTCTAAGCGCAGTTCAGAAGATCACATATTTTGTAGCTTATCTAAATGATCATCTTTCCTTTTTTTCCCCCTAACATTCCCAGCCTAGTTTCAGAAATTAAATATTACTGTAATCTTTAAAACTTTTCAAAGACATCTGAGTCTGGGGCGTGGACCAATAGAGCAGAATCTGCATCATGAGTCTTATGACTTTTATCACTACATTCTCAGCTGTTAGTGCCAAGATTAAACTTTCAGAAACATCTCAAGCATCTTGAACTAGGCTTGATGAAACCCACCACATACTCAGCTATCGGCACTGCTTTGTTCTTGGATTTTCCTTTTTTTTAAATAAAAAAACAACCAAATTTTAAGGTCTTCTGTATCTGAAACCGTATACATGTGCTTTTAAATCAAAAGCAATCATGTATATGAACCCATTTGAAACCACTTTGTTTGCAGCACTTCTGTTTTCAGAAACAACAAACCAGAGACCTGTAAATACAAGTAATGTTGGGAAAAAAAAGGCAGAGTCAAATTCTTTTAATTGCACTGTCCTACTGATAGCAAGCAGCCTTCCATTTTAAATCTGTTCATATGTCTCAGTTTGAAACAAAATAATTTGAGGAAATACCTTCAACAGGTCAGCTCTTAACATATATGTGTATATATTCATATATGTTATATAATATTACAGATATATTAAAAGTTAGGAGCATGGAGTATGGGGAGGTCCCCACTTAGAGAAGCTCCATAATGAGCTTAATTGAAGAATTACAGCTACAGTAAAAAGAAAGCAGATGAAATTAGAAACAAATTATTTTGTTTAAAATCTTCCTCAAACATCCTTGGAGAAAGTGGGGGCAAAAAAAAGAGAAAGAAACTCTAACATAAAATGGATGAATTCCTGACAGTTTACTGAGCTGAATTTTCCTAAATAAAGCACAGAGGTGCAGTCTTTAAGAAATCCATTAGCTACTCAGACTATGTCTTTTCCTAATGCAGCATTATTACCTACCGTACATTTTAAATATTTTTTTCAAGCCTAGTGTAAGATGTCCCATTTATTTAGATCCCCGTTTCAATATTTTCCGTGGGAAATTACTCAGTCCTGTAAACATGCATGTGACTGTAACTTCACTTATGGCCCCATCAATAAGGATCCACTAGAGCACATGACTATACTCATATGTTTATTTGTTTACGGAATACATTCCAAGAAGTTTCACAGTATAGCCATTTTTTTTTCTGGGTGCTGGATTTAAGATTTTTCCCTTCCTCAATTAATTCTGCTTTGATGTGATATGATTATTTCCTCTTATACCATTAGATACAGCCATCCTTCAAAAGCATGCGGACTAGACCTCCCCTGTTCAACCTAACTTGGTAAGTACATTCAGCTTTCGAATCCTTCCTCATAATTCAGGTGAAGACACATCACAGCTGTACAAGGAGTGACTGACTGCATTTCCCTGCTTCTTGACAGTGTGCATCTGTTCCTGCTCTAGCGCTCCTAAAATATGCAGCCTGTCCTCCCCTTTATCTGCAATCTCATTCATATTTTCTAGGATTTTCCAGTGACAGAACACCTACATTCCGAGTTCTTCAGCTGGTTGCATCTTCTATGAAAGAAGTATTTTTAAAACCTCTCAGTATAGGTAATAACTTCCACTGCCAAAGCGGAAGTACAGCTTGAAAATCAAATGGAATGTAATGGAATATTCCCTCCTGTATCTGGAAACAAACGCCCCCACCTGCTGTGAAGATTACTGTCTGTCTCAGTGTGATTTAACTAGATTTTCCACACACTGTGTACATTCACTGTTACAGAAGTACCTTGCAAAGCCGAGGCTATAGTTGGTTTGTAAGAACTGCTAGCTAATAGGGTCACAATTGTTTTTGCGATAAACCCCAGAATATTTATTTCCTTTACTATTCTCCTCAGAACAATGCTTTTAAACATAACATTTTACAAGTGTTATGCAGGTGAAGAGAGAAGAAAGCCTTTAGGAAATAAAATAGCTGGAAGTACCAGACAGTGTACACAGAACCAGTAATCTTTCTAACAGCACACCAGCAGAGAAACAACCACGGTAACACACAGTGTCAGCAGAGTGGTTTGTTCACATAAGCGATGAAGGAAGACGTAGGTATTTTCATTAAAAAGTTCAAATATTTTCAAATTTCCTTCATTGTACAACAGGCACTTTTTCATTTCCAGTGATGTCTCATCAGAACTGCATCTGCCTAACACACTGCTCGGACCATGACTAGATGGGCTTTGTCCACTGCATGCAGGCACAAATTAAACTAACCAGGTCGGTTTTTTCCAAAGGAAAAAAATCCCCAGCTCTTCTGCTATTCACTCATATCCTCTGGAGGTTGGAGTTTTATTAGCTGTACTTTCTGGAGCAGGTAAGATTTTTTAAAAATTCTGTAAATATTCTGAAACAAATTTATCCCATCGGCTGTGCTATATTGGTGAGAACTCTCTTTCTCCCTACAAGTCTAAAGCTGTGAGCCACTAAACTGAGCCTTAAGTGCTACATATCTGCACCTTCTCTCTACATTTTCAGTCTGAAAGTAGAAACCACTAAGAGTAAGGACTATCACACCTTAAATGTAGATCATTTTGTGGAATGTAATGTTGCAGCCATGAGGCAGTACAGCAAACAAAATGTCAGCTAAGAATGCTGTAGCTTTATGATCTTAGATAAAGGCCAAACCACACCTTTTTCTTTGCACTTAAAAAGAAATTTAGCAGGTATATGCATTAAAAGAGGTCGACACTCCTGCAAGATGTTATTAATTGACAAAGTAAATTTCATGTAAAGTTTTCACACTTTATATCCCAGAACACTTTTCAAAACTAGTAATAAATAGTACAAAAGATAGTGAAAGAAGAATCAAGAATTGCAAACAAAGGAAAAAAAAAAAAGACCCTTTTAAACATGCTGTGAAGCGAGGGGAGAATCAGTGGTTGATATAAGGCTACATGACACCCTGGGCTACCAAAGCAAGCAGACATACCTTGTAGGGTATGGTTTCACATGACACAGCAGGCATGGGACAGATTAGCTAATCTAAAAGCGAGCGGCCGTCACAAATGAGCAGTTTCCCTTCTCTCTGTTACTGTTGCACCATTTCCCTTATATTGGACGTGAGGATTGTGTCATTACCGGGCAAGTCAGTTTATCAGGCTGATCTAGCAGAAACCTAACCCGAGGGGCAGCAGAACAGAACCTAAGAGCAGTTCTTTGTTAGGGCAGCCAGCTAAACCCACTCACCGTGAAGCCATAATTGCTAGTGCCAAGAAAAGGAAAGGAAGACAGAATTCTGCCTTGGCCAAGGGAGCACAGGACTGCCTTTAGAATGGGGATGTTGCTGGATCACTTTAGCTGCCCCTTAAAAATCAGACTTTTGATCCCTACTTGAGAAAAACTCCAAAAGAGTTTTGTTCTGGTTATGTTCTAATGAAAACTGGAACTTCATTATTTGTTTCAATAAGAATGAACATGTTTTAACACACTTTCTGAAGCCAGAAAGATAAAGAATGCCTTTGAGTTTGTTAATTACAACCAGTTTACATTTCTAACTTCTAAATAGCCTTTGTAAGTATCACACTGGTCAAGATTATACAAACATACTCTCATAAAATCATACTTCTTTGCCTAAAGCATACCCTTGGGATAAGGTATACAGAGCATTGTGCTGAAAGCCACAACAAAGCAGAATCTCTCTGTTAGCTTGCACTAACCGAGTCTTTGGCTGGTATTTCCCCAGAAGGTATGCTGATCTTTCTAGTAGTGTCAATGGAATCACATTACTGCTCGAGTCAGCATTTTCTACAAGCTATTTGGCAGCTCACCATTCATCCCCTACAGTTAGGTTCAACACTGTTTACAGCATCTCATAAACAGGGTTAGAGTCACATACAAATGTAAGAGATACTTCATTGTTATTCTTCATGTAGTTAACTTTGTAATAAATTGGCGTATCTACTTTAAAATGTTGTTTTTCTTTTGGTCATGAATCTTAATGGTTTATTTGTGACATCTGAGTTTTTACTTACAGTTAATGCTTTGTCTGCTTGATGTGAAGAGCTCAATGGTTTAATAAAAGGGGATTAATTAAATCAACTGAATTAATTAATTCAGTTAAACCAAACACATAGAAAGACAAGATTAAGAAGTAGTTGTGTTACGCTCTTCATTATTGTATGAGTGCTCACAATCCTCTTCAGGGTAAAGTCAGCTGGGTTAGATTGGATGACTGGTAAAAGCAGTGTAAAGTAACCTTGCTAACTTTGCAATGAAGTAGTGTTTAATGACACTAATAAACAGCAGAATAATAATAGCAGAAGTAAGAGCAGCTGGAGCACTAACAAAATTAATTCTGGCATCATGGCTGAGGCTGATAAAGAAAACCCCTGGACAGGAACTTCTCAGACTTGAACAGCTGCTTCAAACAGCTGTCTGGCCAGGCTCCAGGGCTGTTTTATGTATGGATACTCTTAAATTAACTCAGCAGAGCTTCATTAAGGAATTAGAGAACCAATGGGAAAGCTAAAGTGATACAAGCAATACGAACTTGCACTGGTTTAGAAAAAGTTGAGAAGGGGCAATTTTACAGATTTCTTTGAAGTGGTGGAACCGCCATGTGTCCTAGAGTCCTAAAGTAACTGATTTGATGACAGGAAAGTGAGAGTGATTAAAGGGAAATTTGTTTTTCCTTTTGAAACAATAGGCAGAGGTGGCAAAGGAAATCTTATCACTGCATTATTCTCCAAAACAACATAGACATAGTTTATGGAAAGATTAAATTCCTTCAGAGACAGGAGTTTTCTGAATCAATTGAATGGCCAAATCACACAGTCGACTCCACCCTTAGCCCATGCTTTTTAGTTGCAACATTTTGAAAATGGTTTCATCGTTTCTTCTCAAAATGCACTTGTGATTTTGACCTTTGAGATCTAACATGCATGAAGACTGTAGACTATGATTGTATAATCATCTAATATCATATACATCCTTTTTCACAGTGGTATGTTGAAAAAATATGGGTTTATTCCTAGAAACATGTGAGAAATGGATGCATTTGTAACTCTTACTGGTATTGCGGACAATGGAACATGTGAAAACACATGCCTTGATGAGATCATGTAAATGCTAACAAATTGAAAACAGAGAGTCCAAAACACAAACATTAAACTGCAATAATTTAAAACGAATTAGCCAGCCTGTCAGGTCAACATTATCATTACTTTCAGGAATGCAATTTTTCAACAATTTACACTGAGAAAATTAAACATGTATTACAAAGAGAAGAATTTGGCTTTTATTTTTTACATTGGTAATAAGATTAATTTTATCACAGTAAATTTGAGTCCACTGTTTTCAGATCTTCAAAACCAGATCTATTTATGTCTTCCTTAAAAAAAAATAAAGCCTACCTTTTTTTTTAAAGTAAACTCTTAATAAACCATAGTAAACAGTCTATGAAATTCCACAGACTCGAAGAAAACCTTGGTTGCTCTGCCAAAGTTTTCTTTACATATTAGTCAATTCTGCTGGAAGACAATGTATGTCTCATTGATTTTATTTTTCATAATTTTCCTACACTGTTACTAGTTACTACTTTGTTTAATCTTCTACCTCTAAGCTACTAAAGCCAAGAATTCTACTTCACTTAGTGCATACGAGCACCCCATATATACACACACATGTAAATGCATTTTTTCCCTGTTGTATGATTTTGCTCCTCAGAATAAATTCTTTTCAGCTATAAAATGTCCCTTAGGCAATTGCATGGGTTGGTAAATAAAATCTGATCTTCTGTGGGTTAAAACTGCAATATATAGTTTGAATAAATATTTGGAAAATCTATGCAGCCCTTGCAACAAACTATCACAAAAAAATGTGACAGTCTTCCAGTTTTGGTGTTTGTACTATACTGTATGGTGCCCTGAAGAAATTCTTGTTCTGAACGTTTCATAATCAAGTGAAGCAGTGATCAAAAGGTCCTGCACATAGCGCAGTGCAGACACAGAAAAGCGTGTCGGCTCACAACACTTGCAATCTGTAATACTCCAACAGCAAGGCAATGGGGGAGGCCGTGATACATAAAGGAAGGTTTTGAAAAAAATGTCTTTTGAAAAATTGCTTTTATGACAGCTTTGCTATGAGCTGATACTTAACTATCTTTATGGTTTAAAAAATTATACCTTGAGAATTCTGCAGACTGAATTCACACTTAAGCTCTCTGATTCTAAACTCTCTCACCCTGCAGGGATTCAAATGTAAGTCTTTCCTTTCCCAGTGAAGTCCCACGAAAACCAGGCTCAGAATGAGGGCACTGACAGATGTGCTTTTGTGTACTGAGCTGAAGGAGTCCAAAGCCATGACTTGTGCCCAGCTTCTAACTCCTGCCAGTCACCTGGAGATTGGCACTTCCTCAGCTATGAACAGTAACCAGGTATGAGAACACCATCTCACATTCTGCTCTATGTAACCAGGCTATGGGCTGCTGCAAGACATTATCCCTGTCTCTCCCCAGTTTGCTTTCTCCTTGGTGTTAGATATAGTAATCATGTGGCAACATCATTGTGGAAAACTAACCTGCCCCATACCAACGTCCCTTGCTGATCCCAAACCATGGTGCAGTTATGCAATCACCAAAACTGATGAAGAGCTACAGAGTGGGGTCAACCCCTTTGGCAGCTCCCAGTTCGATCCAACTGACTGTGTGAAACTGCACCCTGAATGCTCTTACATAGTTCAGGGCAAAGACCGGCCATCTGAGAACACATCTGTGACAGTGCCATCAGACTGAAGGACCTCACAGCAGTGACTGGTACAACAGAATTTTCCCTTTCTTCAACACAGGAACAACAGAGCTGAACAACCTCTTCTCACCTCCATCTGTTGGGGTGTAGTTCACATCCCTATGGTATCACGTTTGAGGCCAGCCCACAGAGGCTGATCAAACGTAGCCTGGCTGAGGAGCTGCATTAGAGGATGAGAGGCTGGGCGAATAATCATCATTACAGCACTATGCCTGAGAAAGGGAATGATAACTCTGGCCCTGGCAGTAAAGCCTTGTCCGCGATCAGGGCAAAAAGGAAATACATTACAGTGGCGGTTCTTAAAGCAAATCGGGCCTCATTTCCCTTGGCAATTATATTGGGTTGTTTGGGTTTGTCTTCTTTTTTTAGAACTGTACAGGCCAACTTCTGCTATAAATAACTACAGGAGAATGCCAGTAGAATAGACAGAAATCCCACAGTTCAGAAAAACTATTAAACCCATCCGGGAAAAATCAGTATTTACATGTTGTGTAGCTGGTAGAAGTCTGATCCTGCCCTGGGAAATACTGTGCCAGCACACTGTCGTAGTGCTCTGCAATTATTGAGTTTTGTCCCTGTGCCATATTTTTCATTGCCACGTTCAGCTACACAGGCAACTTACCTAGACTAAGTAAGTAAGTAGTGACTATAAAGAAACAGCCAGGCATTTCCACCAGACATTACCTTCTCTTCTCGCTTGGGGTTATTGTCCTACTGTTTATCCTATTTTTTAAATACGACTCAAAGTATAAAAACTCAACACAATGTAAAACAAATAAAATTAAAATACACAATTTAATTCACTTACCTTTGGCTTCCTGCTTAGTCCAGAATTCTTCCACTCTCTTAATAATGCTTTTTTCCTCTTTCATCTGCTTTTGCCACTGACGTAGCTCTTGTATTTCACTATCACAGCGAACCTGAGAAAGGGCAAACAGAAAATGCAACTAAATTTATATATATTCCTGTTACCCAAGATGATACAATTTTTTTCATGGGGCTGTGGCCAGGAAGTACATGACACCCATTGTTTTTGCTGGGCCTGATGTAAAAGCACAATCCCAGAGGTTTACAGTTTTCAATTTATACAGCAATAAAACCCACATAATTGACAAAACCCATTGAAAACATGAATATGCCAATTAGGGGATCCTTTTGATTACCAAGGACTCCTGAGAATGTGATTGCAGTGAGGCGCTTATTCTTTGAGTTAATTAAAATTTAAAGAATTTTGCTGAAGGGCATTAGTGCCTTCAGAAAAGCACAACACTATAAAACCAACCCAATGACCAACATAACAGAGCAGAAGAGGAGCATGAAGGGTCATACAGCAGGAAATTTATTCCAGCAAACCGCTTCACACCTGCCATCAGCTGCAAATTGGCTCACTGGCAATCCCAGCCACACAGTTCTCACAGAGGAGAGTCATTAATCCATTATTTGAAGTAATTGGAATGCATTGCATGGTATCTATTCTTTGTCAGGCAATCATCCTTATGAAGGTGTAATTCTGCTTCCACATAAAATTACAACAGTCACAGGCCTTGACACCATTTAAGTTGAATTCTTCTATTACTGCTTTTGTATTGCTGTGGATCCTGCTAATATGGGAAAGAGCCAGCTTTGCATCAACAGCTTTTACCACTCCGCTACTTAAACTTGTTCTAAGCAGGATTTGATTAATTAGACAGTTGTCTACCTCGGCATTCACACAAATTACTGCCTCCAGTGCTAGAGCAAAAATCCAGAATAGGTACCATCCTCCTGACAACAGCAGTTAGGGGACATGCTAATACCAGCTTGGACACCAGTAAGTGATTATTTGCTTAGAGTCATATTCTAATTATAATAGAATTATTAAAAGTGCAGTTTCTGTTTTTTCTAAATGTTAGCTTCATAAAATGTCATTATGTTTCAGGACTTATTGTCCCAGTAATTCAGGCTGGAGTTGGATAACACAGTAGAAACAAGCAGCAATAAGCTTGGCTTTTCCTGGACACATTTTTGCTTTCAGGAAGCCGAGTACTTAGTTTTCTAGAAATTCTCTTACGTTTATTTTATTCTTACATGATATGGTAATGAGTTTGCTCTGTGAACTCTTATTCTACTCCATTACAGTCTGGCTTTCTCCACTTTCCTGAGATATATACGGAGCAAAAGAGCAGGACTTAGTTTTCTACTACTTAAAAAAAGCAATAAAGAAAACAAAATAAATTATTTATCAAAAGTATTCTTTCTGCCCAGAATTTCTCCTTTGTGGTGCAGCTAAGAATGCAATAGACAGTAGCTGAACTCCCATAGCACTTTTCAATCCACTGAGGAGGAGATAACTTGCTACATTTCAGACAGGGCACTGGCAGAGCAGAAATACAATACAAGGTTATATGATCAGTAAAGACCAGCAAGACTTTTACTCAGTGACTTGACATCAGATACCTCTTAGGCCCCTAATAATATCCCGTTATACTAATATAGTACTGTATTATTGTCTATAAAACTTATAACAAGTTCTTGCAATTTAAAAAATAAAAAGTTACTGTTACTACTGATCTTTTCCGTTATACAAAAAAATCAAAACCATTTTCTATGAAATCCATCAAATACTATTTTCAAAAATAAAATATAATCCCAAACACAGGATAGTTTCTTTAGGCTTGCAAGAAATGTTTTTTTCTTTTATACCATCATGTGTGCTTTTATAAAACCCGTAATTCGCTATTACATGGGGTCAGTTTATCTGCACAGGAAAGGGTTAAGGGAATGCTTATGGGACATACAAACTATAATAACAGGAAAGAGGCAGGAAGACAGATAAATTACTAGCTCTATGTCTAAATATAACATTTTTGAAAAAATTAAGTGTCCATTTGCAACAGCAGCTGAGTAAGACCTGTATTGTGGCCCATGACAGGGCCACGGTCATCTCTGTAACCTGAAAATAAAGACAGTAACTCTTAACAGTTAAAAGATAAAAGGCAAGTGCAGCAGATCCTGTCTGCTGTCCCTAGAGAAATGAAACAGTGACAGTATAGTGAAACGCACTGCACAATACAGGGGTCTGAGATAAGGCACAGTCAGACAGACCCAAAGACTCCAAAGCCCACCATTACATCCACCGAGGGAACACAAGCCCCCAGAACAAAGTGATTTTTTGGAAAACTGAAAGAAAAGGAGAAGGGACACAGATACGCCACCTGCAGTAAAACAGTAAGAGGAACTGAAATTACAATCAATATGTTCCAAATATGCTTTAATAGATTATAGTTTAGCGTAGTTGTGACAAATTCTCAGGAAGTTGTCTGGTTTGTAACCAGTGCAGTTCTACCATGATTAAAAAGCCATGGCTCAGCAGCAAAATCGCCAGGCAAATAGTCTTGACTGACCAACTGATGTGTCCCTCCTGCAGACCAGCAATGCATGAAGCACCGAAGGGCTCTTAACTCTGAAGCGAGAGTTCACCCTTACCCAAGTCACTTGTATTGAATCTTCACTTGCTGTAAATAACAGCGAATATTCATGTGACCTTGGGGGTTTGAGCCTTTGCTAGCAGCCACAGCTTCTTGGAGGTGCAGTTTTATAGGTAGTTTCTCTCTCATTTCTGGGAACTAGTTTACAATGATAAATACCGCTGTGCAAATTTTGAAGCTAATACATATAGCAGGGAAGGACAGTGCCCTTCAGAAGCCTTGGTAGAAGCACAATGTATCTGGGCAACCCTGCACTGTTCAGCAATCATAACTGTTCCTGTGTAAGGGCTGCCTTTGCACTGCTCCGCTGTAAGGATGCTGGCAGTGACACTGTCAGTGGTCATTAACGTTAGTGTCAATGCCACCTCTGTTTAATGAGACAAAAATAAAGGAAAACGAACAAGCAGCATCACAAAAAAGCTATCAGTCAAGAGGATCATTTCAAGGTGTTTCATTATCTTTGGCTGCACAGCATGTTATAGTAGCCACTCATATATTCATGCTTGTTAAAAGTAGTACAGAACTTAACAAGAGTGTTTTATACTGGTGGTTATTTAAAGAACACCTGATGTACAGACAGAGATGTCTCCCTGTCCATTGCAATTACTGCTGTATCTGAAGGCTATTTACAAGCTTAAATTTTTATAAAGGCAGTCAAAGACATTTCTTTGTCCCCAAAGTCCCCTGAATTTCAAGTCCATTTCTTTTCAAGGCATGAAGGTGTTGGAGCCTTTCAAAGAAATATTTGATAGAATCTGTTCAGGATTTTCAAAGTAATTTATTTCGTACCCTAGGGTTAGTGTGGCTGTTACCCTCCAAAACAGTAGTATTAGCCAATTTTGTTTGTATTTATTTTATGCACCTTGCTTTCCCCTGTAAATTGGGAATTGTATTAGTGCTGTATTACTAGTATTCCTTGCAACATCTGCTTGCATTTTGCTTTCCCTTTCCTTCAATAACAGCTCTCACGCCTTTCCTACACGTCCTGCCTCATTTGGTCTCAGTTTTTTGTCCTTTGTTTCTGTATGCTTTTATTTCTTAACAGACCTCATCAATCCTCCTTGTGCATCTCCACACTCACTCACATGTCCCTGTGTGAAGGAAAAGACCACTTCATCCTTTAGCAACTAGCCAAAGATCAACTAAGAAAAAAATGAAAATTTCTCAGTGTTAATTGTACTTTTGAAAGTCGCATTTCTGTGGATTTTCTGTTGTGGAGGGAAGCAGTGAGATTACATCAGCATAAATGCCTGTGAAAAAATTGTAGTCACTAGGCATAAGGCAGAGCAACATCCAAAGCCAATGAACCATGGGGGTCTCAGCAGCTATTTATAGTACCCCCTACTTAAAATTTATATAAGGATTTCCCCTGGGGCCTTCACAGTTCCATGGTTTTCAGCATCAAGCAAAATAATTATAGATTACTCTTACCCGATAACCTCTCCAGAAGGACTGAATTATTATGCTTGCCTCTTCTTCTGACAGAAGGAGAGATAGAGGAACTGGTGGCCTAGGACTTAAAAAAAAAAAATGTTTTGTAAACAGACAGCCTATAAATGTAAAATACTTTCTTCCCTAACAGTATATTTTAAAAAAAGAAAGGTTGTTCAGGAGCTTAAAAGATACAATTTCTTATTGCTCCAAATATAAAATGTGCAAAGAATATCTCCTTTAAAAATACATTCCATGTACACTACAATAAGTTCTTCTTTAAAACAATAACACACAAATGGCACATCAAGCGCAGTAATTGTTCTTATTCTTCTACACGGATTTCAAACTCGTACTGTTATAGTAAGGTTTGAGGTAGTGGTGGGAGGGGTAGGCCTGCCATTTGTAAAGCAGAGGAGGTTTTCTTGTGCATGCAACAAAGAACAGATGTGACACAAATGTTTATAACAATTATTAAATACAAAGAGCAATTAAAATGTACTGAAAAGAAGTAATGATTATCATATCTGCATAAGCATGGATCCATGTTTAAAAATGTCTGAAGTTGTTAAATACTGCAATTTTACTTTTGATAGCATATGCACATTGTTTGGTGACAAAAGAAAGTAATACATAGGTGAAGTCAATAATTTCCAGCCAAAATACACAGAAATTTGAAAGCATGTTTGGTGGTTCTGTTGTTACCAATTCTAAGGGAAACACTCTAACCAATAATTACAATTCAGCCATCACTAACAGAACTCAAATCAGTGTATAAATCTTGCTTCCCAAAAGCCGTTGTCTATGGATGCTGATTTATTTCTCACACACAATGATCAGAAAGCAGCCACTGGAAAGGACAAGACAAAATGCATTTACCTATTTTCTCTTATAATAAATGTAACGTAAAACTAATGAACTATAGGGCAATCATGTTGCAACTCATGAAAATACCAGTTATGAACAGCAGACTCGGCACAGTGTTGGAAGGACTGCTAAGAGCCACTCTCCCTGCGTGGGGCACGGACTGAACACAGCTTTGACTTGGAACACCGCAACACTCTGCATTTGGCTGCAGCAATCACCTACCGACAGCGGCAGCCCACGCAGGAACATCATCTATCGCATTTGTGCGACAAAGACACGTACACTGCAAAGACCATCAATTAACAAACGATTTATGCAGTCTTAAATTTTCTGGCTAAAACATTATTTGTGCCATTTCTTTTGGAAATTGTTTTTACAGGGTATTACAGCTCAGGCTAGGAGGCTTGACAGCTCCCACTTGCCTTTCGCTTAATTTCATTCATGTTAGTCTCTGCCCTGGTAAGCTCTCTGGGCTCTCTGACGTCTTCCTCTTAGGGCTTGTCTTCACTGCAGGAGCATTTCAGCTTGGAGCACAATCTTAACTGTTATCTAATGGTACACTGACTATACTGTTTTAGTCTGTGTGCTAAGCTAGATTGGACTCATCATGTCAGCTGGGTTTTGGCCTACATTTATTTTAATGTGAAAGAAAACCTTGGACTGCTGAGAAGAGTGGAAATAAGGCCAAAATAAAAAGAAGTCTCTCCATTAAGCTAAACAGTTTTAGCTCTGTGAACATTAATTAGCATTTCTGCTGCTCAGGGGAAATGATCAGTCCTGGATGGGCAAAGCTGAGCTCATGACTTCTTATAATCAGACTTCAAAATACAAAGTTGGACTGTGCTGGTTTGGCTGATAGGCTTTCATCCTCTGTTCTATTTTTGATCTTTTAGAAACCCAAAACTTAAGAGTGAGAAAATCACAGAAAGACCTACATCTTTGACAGCAGTTGTACTGCAGACTTTGAACTTTCTCTCAGAATGAGTATGTCTCCAAAGAACAAACTGGGATTTCTCCTGCAAGGCTGACTCCAGCATTCGCTTTCATTTTCAAATTATAAAAAAGTCTAGTTTAAAATCCATCACTAAATTTGAGAAACCAATATAAGAAAAATTAAGCAAGGACAGGACTTAATTTTCAGTGTGACAGTCACTGGCAAATATCAATCATTTCAACAGGGCAGCTTTAAAGAAGAGAAGTCATGCCAGGTCCGGTTTTGTCTGAGAGAACGTACACAATTGGCTTCAGGTCAAATAAAAATAGAATCTGAACAGAGGCAATCACCCCTCGGCACTGAACTAGGAGAAGAGGGAATCTGTCATTTGTGGCAGGAGACAGCTGTGTGCCTCCAAGAAGATTAAAACTGACAGTAAAATGTACACCAACCAAAGTCTGCTTACGTAGTCTTTGATTATGCATAATCTTAAAAGCCCGCACATTAAACATATCGATATCTATTTTGATATATATATCTCAGGTGTATTGTTTAACATAAGTTGCACCTGTAAATGAGCATCTGTAAAATGATTTTTCTTAACTACTGAATTTTAGCAAATCTGAATAAAGCAGATACTGACCAGAGGAAAGTTAAATTCCAGAAACACATTTCTTGCTTTCTGAGCAAATTTGTACAGATCCAGATTATGTGAGACACTTACTAATTATATTACATTTTGCAGGTGGAATTTGCAAACAGAAGATATAAAACAGACTTGCATTAAATAAATGTATGAAGTATTGCAGAGGGTTGTTATTGAAGACGTGTAACTGATTTCCACATGGATGGAAGCTGTGTTTCTCAATAAGCTCTCAAGAAGGGGGGAAAAAAGGCCCTCCATTACCTTGTCACCAAATCAGACCACTGACCTACGGGGATTCAGAGGTGATGGACACAGTCAGTATTTTTCCACAGTAATGCCCAGAAAAGCCAGTTGTCACTAAGTTCCCAATCTGTCCTACAAACACGTTTGATTCCTTCCTTGAAAAGGAAATAGAAAAAATTTAATCAAGTAAATTTTCACTATGTATAATTTAGGATTTTTAAATTGCTCTTTTTATTCAAATCTGTTCCCTAACAGCAACAGAGCAGATTTAACCGCCAGCCTTACAGCTGCCTGCACCACTGTGCTGGCTACTGAGAGCATCAGTGCCTGGGGCAGACGGTGTGCAGGCGACAGTGGGACAGCCAGGCGCAGTCAATGCATGAGCAGGGCTTCTCCCTGGTTTTCGAAAGCTCATCTCTAGAAATATTGAAGCAACCCTAACAGCAGGAATCAGGCCTTCTGCAGGCCTGTGCATTTCAGTATGACAGCCACTCCACCCTTCAATGTGACTGTGATGGTTATTGTTTGTGAATATTTATATCATGTATGAACATAGGCAATGACAGAGTCACTGCAAAATTCATAATCTAAAAGACAAAAGAACAGACTAAAGAATAGGGATAAATATAAGCCATGCAAGTAAATGACCAAGGTGATCTGTGTAACTCTTAAAAAAAAGGATTCTGAGAAAGTCTTTGGTTTGGAAAGTACTCCAAAAATTCAGATGCTGGTCTGAGCAACCAAAAAAGTTGTTCTGGAAATTTTTCAAAGTAGTTTTCTTTAAAATTTTCAGTATTTCTTATTGCTAAGCAAAGAATCTAGAAATATTACAGCAGCACCTGCCTTCACTAGTCCTTCTTCTTATGTGCCTATCCAGAGTTGGAAAAGTGATGAAAATCAATGAGAAGGCATTGTTTTGATTCAAAACAAATGTCTCCAAAATCTCTGCTTATAGACACTGTTAAGATCATTTACCCAAAAAGCAGGAGGAAGATTGTTCATAAATGATCAGACACTGAAGTACTGGTTTATTTGACCTGGTATTTAAAACCAATTAGATCTATTAATCACATATTACACTATCACTGTATGAGCCTCATGGGTTTACAGGGAGATAGTCCCACAGACTCTTGGCAAAAATGCCCTGGAACATTTTCACAGGTCAAACGGAGCGTGAACTGAAACCTTTCTTTGTAACAGTGCTGGTATTAATACAACTATTCAACAGTCAGAAATTACTCACTGTTGGTTTTCTTCTGCAGTAATATAAATGCACTAGAATAAGAGAAAAGTATTTGGAGAAAAAAAATCCTTACACTATTTAAGGAAACATTTTTGTGCATTATATGGAAGGTTCATTTTTGAAGGACTGTGAATGAGGATAACCAGATTTAATCTTCTGAAGAAAGGAAGTGCAAATGAGCAGACATTTTCAAGTGTGACTCCTGCTAACTGTCTGAACTCTTATCACCTTCTCCAAATAAAAGCTTCTTGATACCGTCAATAGCTAAAAGAAGAATGAAAAAAAAAGTATTTTGACCCCTCCATTCTTTGCATCTTCCATTGCTTTGCTGATCTTCTGGAGACACTTTTGTATTTTGAATATCCTCAAATATAAAGGCTATAGGTTGTGAACAAAACATTCCACTTCTAAATTTCCTGTTTCAGTTCTGTCTCAGCCACAATTCTAACATCCCCCCCATACACATACACAAAAAAGACACAAAATATTACAGTGTAATAAAACAATAAAAATAGACTCAAGTATTATCGAGTGGTCATAGCAATAATATGCATACAGCTGTTAACATATACAAACTATTTATACACTGATTTACCTATTTACAGTTAAAAGATATGGTAAAAATAAACGAATGTGGAACTAACGAGAAAGTTGGAAGTGGGGAGGCAGAGTCATGTAACAGACAGGAAAATGAGGCAGAACAGGTGAATGGTAACAAGAATGCGAGAATTAGAGGAAGCAGAGCAAGAAGTCTTAGTAGTGAGAACATGCCAAAACAATAAAAGACCAAGTGTCTTTTGTCTTACGTTCTGTCTGAAAACTAGAGGGGCTTTCTTCCCCCTTATAAGCTCTCTATTTGGGGACAACCTATCTATTTTAATGATAAAACTCAGCCCTCCTTCTGTCCTTGCATACTTGCTATGTATTTTGCAAGTCACAATGTGTGGCCTCAGTTGTCTCTTTTATACGGCCAATATTTACGTATTCTGTAAGAGTGTTTGTGGTCCTGGGCTGAAGGAGACCAAACACAGAGCTATTCCAAAGTCCACTCATGTCAATGGGGCATTTCCATCTATGTTTGTGTACTTTAGACCAGACCTCATATCCTGTAAACATGAAAACTTAACAGCAGCCAAAATACTCTCCAATTAGTGCTCTAACAGCAACACTAGAAGATGTCACAAACCACTAACACTTTTTCAATTTTCTCATTGCCATTTTGATAACCTTTACACCAATCAGGGCAAGTTTCAACACTGCATCAGGATTTGTAGCCATATAACGTCAACCTCACAGAACACCAAAACACAACATAAGTATTTCATACATAAACTTTGTGCAATTTTCCAACACACAGTTGTAGTTTTTAAGCCTAAAATTTCTCCTTTAACTTGAATTCTGCCAGATTACTAGAATGGCAATTCTTTGCTTGGATCCACATAGAGTAACATTCATACAGATATATTTGCTGGACTTCTCTGTTGCTTCAATTAAATGTGCTGCTCATCATAACCCCAACCTCCTCCTCCAAAAAAAAGAAATCTAAAGCTCAATTATTAAAGAAAATTAAATAGAAGACATAATGAAAATCAAATATACTCTAAACAAGGCTGCTTTAGAGACAAACCAGTGAAATACAGCATGTGCAGAAAGCAAAGGCTGTAGAAACTGGGCACATTATGGAAAGAAAGAAATCAGTCACCCGTGCAAAATTACCCCTATTGGCCATCTGAGCACTGACAATGAAGTCAACTGTAAAGGCAGCTGAGAGCAGCGGACTTCACCTAATTAGAGTATTGGGGGAGAGGGAGAAAAAAATAATCAAAGTATATATATGTATATAGAGATACTTGGCAAAAAGCCACAACTTCAGATTTATTAATCATTTATGGACATATACATATCTATCTCCGTTAGCTGTCCGCTTCATTAAAACCATGATAAATTTATTTTCTCTGTCTTTGCACATTTGCTCTGGTACACATGGATAGATTAAATGAGGAAATGTGTCCTTCTGAACTGAGTATCAAATAAACACCTCTATAGAGAAAATGAGAAAATGCAGATAAATTATAGTGAATATTTATAAAATACACCTACAATAACTGTTGTAAAATATGCATACAAAGACTGATCTTCCACAGCCATATCCCTGTCATACGATTAAATTCATGTGACAATAGACTATTATATCAGTATTTTTCAGAACATGAAAACTTTTTTTTTTTTTTTTCCCACATTTCTTCCATTAATATGCTCAAAAGGTTGGGTAATGATACTCCCGTGATACTCAGAATAAAGACTCAGGCTATCTATGGCAGAAAAGTAAAATTTAAGGGAGATTGGGGCATAAACACAGACCACACTCTTTCCATGGCCCTGATTCAGTACACACAGCTTGGTTACTTGCGACTGAGATTCACTGCTATTCAACCAGAACCACCACTGGAAAATGCTGACAAAAGGCAACTGTGTTGCTCGTTAGCATATTTATAGGAGTCCAAAACATTCGAGGTTCTAATTCTGTTTACTTTTCTTGGCTATAGCAGTCTAGAATGTAGGAGTCGGCATGTCATTAAGTATGTCAGCAAGTTTCCAAACCCTTTTGTTAGTTTCTTGTTCAAACTCCAGTTTCCTGCCCTCTGAAAGGTACAGCTGTCCTTTAAGACAACAGAAGTGATTTGTCTACTCCTGGACACGAAATGAGACAAACAGTCAGTGTTGAGGCTGCTCCTTCTATTGCTTTTGAAATCTGCTTCGGGAATCAAGGATTCCCAAGGAATATAGTATTATGTCAGTGCTACTGGTAATGCACAGAACTCAGTGGAAGACAAGGGAACTATACTGAGGCTTTGATTTCCTGATGTTACAGCAAAATACTAAAGCAGGAAACACATTCAAATTTTACAAGCTCCTTCATGTAGAGTAACCAGCTTTTGAAGGTACAATGTTTGCATTTAAAATTCTGGAAAATGATGCAGCATTTGGGTTTCCTTATAAAGGAAAAGTAGGCTGCAAGATCTCATTTAGAAGCACCTCATGCAGAGAGTGAGGCTCATAAGACTGTGGCTTTGACTATTCTTAAAAAAACCCCTGAGCTTCAAAGAAAAAAAAAAAAAGAGGGACTAGAGGAGAGCCAAAAAAGTCATACTCAAGTATGGAATATATTAAAAGAGCTGGATCTCAGATAGAACAAAAATTTGTCCCTCTGTTGTTTTTTGGGGTTTTTTGGTTTTAAGCATGAAGACCCAGTGCAAAGTGGCCCCTCTTTTAAACCAGTATAGAAATGTATTCCTATTTAACAGACCTTTCAGAATGCTTTCCAAATTTAGACAAATAACTGATAAGTAACTTATATGCAGCAACACTTCTTCTTTTTCTTTATTATACCATCTAACCAGTTGGGATAAAGATGTTTCCCATTACAATTTGACCAGCACTTCTTAGTATACTGTCTGTTATATATTCATAAATCCTGTTAAAAAATAAAAACCACTTTACAAATAAAAATGTAAATGACAATAAAAAGTATAGAATCAATTACATTTTAAATGTGATATCCGGAAGCATATAATAATAAACTATTTTTGACATATCCCAGAGGACATAATAATAAATTATCGCATTTTTATTCTTATTTAATACTGCAATCTTTGACTTTGCTCTTTAATACTTCATAAGCAATATTTTTGAAGATATCTGTAATTTTAAGATAAGTTCACAAAAAGTTGTTTTTAAAAAATAATTTTAATAATTATTACTTTTAAAGGCCAATTTGTTTAGAGGATTTAAGATGAAGGGTGTATCAGTTTAGGTAGGACTTTCACACTTCAGTGTCCTTGTGGACCTGTCACTACATTATTTAGGAGCACAATCACTAACAGAAGCTATGAGTCATTCAGGCTGTGATTCCACAGTGTATTTCTCTTGTTGGCAGAGCTGACTTAAGCAGTTCTTGCCACCACCTCTATACCTTACCAGCTCATTTGTTCTCTTCACCTTGCCCTGAGCCCTTCATTTTAATCCTTTGTTTGTGCCAATACAAGGGTTTGTCAGGCTCCCAGGTGAACCGGGTTGGAGAAATTATCTAAATCCTATACAGAGCCTCCTCTCACATTTTGGCAGAGACATTTCTGACTCTGAGGAGGTCCCTGATCAGAATAACCAAGCATCGTACCAAACAGGGTGATAATAGGTTTCCTACAAGCAGGCTGGGGTGAAGAACAGAAGCGAGCAGGGAACCATTTAGTTTAGCTTTACTTCCAAGATAAACGTTTGTAAAACTGTGATCTTAGGTACCAATACCCGTCCTCACAATTCAGTGGTATCAAAACTGCCTTACAAACTAATTGCTCTTCAGTGTGCTTAACAATGAGGATGACAACCTCACTGCAGTTCATAACCAGTTTCCAAACTACAAAATTCACTACCTTAAACAAAAATCTTGTTGGTAAGACCTAGCAATCTGCAGAAGGAAACTGTTAGAAATGTTCCACCAGTGGCAGGTTAGAACAATAGCGCCTGGGCAGCATGATGCAGTAGCAGATACTTGAAGGTACAGGAGTTGTGATGAAATGGGTCACTCTGTGAGGATGTCCATCTCTTACTGCAGAACTTTGACCTACACAACTTTGACCACATGGCTACTTCTAAGATAGTCAAAGTTAACTGTTCATGTCACAATCACCAGCTTGTTTCCAAAGACCTGTCAATGTCAAGCAGCTTTCCAAAATCTTGCTGGATCAGGGACTCGAGGGTTCCAAGTTTCACATGACAAGAGTTCAAGAAAGCTCAATTTCCACTTAGTTTAATGAAGTAAGTGTAATGAAGTAAACATATCTACAAAGATACTAATCTCCAAGTTTTCACTGACCACCAACCTACCCTACAATTAAGTTTTCAAACTGAAAATTTTCTTTAAAATCTGTCCCCTGTAATTTTCTTATTCTCTCCCTGAGGACTCTCACTTTACTTTTCTCCTTTTCTCATACAACAGCTACTTTGAAAAACAAACTACAGTCTCAAGGACAATAACATTTCTTTCAAAACTACTGTGTAGCTTGGTCCTACCAGGAATAATAGGGAATACATGATTGAGACTGCCAAAACAAACGTTCATTTCTCAGATGCAAACTCATAAATGTCTGTAGAAATGCAGAAATGCATCCTGATGCCAAGGATTATTACAGGTATTTTTAAAACAGCTGCTTACAGTTAGAGGAAGAATTTCTAGACTGTATCTCCTCAAAGACATCCATAGTAGGAAATAGCACTGAAAACACTGCTGTGCTCCTTAGTACAAAGATATTAATAATACTACCAGACTATTCAAATGCCCTGCACTCTACAATTAAAATGTTTAAGAATTCTAAACTAATTTCTCTGTGAACAATTCTGGTACACAATACCTTGCAACTAATACTCTACCAAGTTAGAAAGAATCACATAGTTCTTTGTTGCACACAGTAAACGGCATTTAGAAGGCACAACTATAATGCATCAAAGCTCTATTACTTTTTTGGAATAGCAGGGGAAAAAGAACAAAAGGAGAAAAGGTTACTCTGAGAACTGCAATAACTTACTGCTCCGTTAGCCAGTCATTTACAAACGGAATGGAAAAGAATTCCGTGAATGACTCATCTTTCCTCTTTGGGTTCTTGCTGATAACAACAATAACAAAAAGAAAACAATTCATATTAATATAAATTTCAGCTATTCTATTTGCAAATTAATGTATTTGAATAATTGAGCATAATTAATAGTAAAAGCCATGATTAACTTACTTGTATAACCACTCAGTTAGGAAATCACAGGCAATAAATTTGGTCCTTTTGCTCTAAAGATAGAAGATAGTTTCAGATTATTTATTATCTTTTGATTGGTCACATGTTTTTACTACTGGAAAGGAACAGACTGCTTTTATTAAATAAAATAACAGTATATTACTCTGTCTATTTTAATATTGTTGCTGCCAACAGTCAAGTGGCTCAGCCAAAATTTTAGAAATTTTGTGGAATGCTTTCAAGTCAAGTCAAAAAATGAGTGAGAACATTTTACAGATACTCTCTTGATATTGCTGCAGTGCAGCTACAACAAATATCTCTGAATGTGTTCTAAGTGGCAATCTCATTGCAAAGAAATTAACAGAACTCATATATGAAAATATGCTGTAATTTACTTGCCATTTTGTTCAAAGTTCTATTATCATACTTAAAATATTTCATTACTTCCAGGGCATAGAAGGAACACTGATGTAATATTGTTTCCTCTTCCATGGAGCCAGCTTGCAGGCATTGTGCATACTTAGAAACACACACATAGCAGAGTATTGTGTGGCTGTGCAGACAACACTGTTGGGTGGTCCGAAAAGAAAGGCAGACACAAGGCATACGTCTATCCAGATACCATGGTCATTACAGAGAATCAGGTAAAAACTTCAAAACCTGGAGCTTCAGAGCGGAACAGTTGCGCCCTTTGATCCCGGTTCTGCGACTTTCTCACCATCAAAGAGAATTTCGCAAAATGCTTTGCAGTGGGTTATCCATAGCGTCTCAGGCAGCCAGTGCCTGTTCAGCTGGACAGCACTGCATGCTGCAAAATAGGTTTCGAGGATGAATTTTGATCAATGCAGAATTGATTAGGGCCCTAATTTTCTTAGAGATTTCGTCTCTGCATTCCACCTTTACAGACTGAATGTACGAATGAGTGCAGGTGCTTATTCTGCTCATCACCAACCAGAGTAACTGTGAGGTGGCGAATGTAACCGTAGACTTCTGGTCGGGATAACAGAAGAGCTCAACTAGTATCTCCTGAACCCGTCTTACATGAGATGTGTTAGGGATGTACACAGCCAGAGACTGAACACTAAAAGACATTAAGCCCCTGCAGAACAGAGACACTGAGTGCTTTATCAAAAGAGAAGCCATTTAGCTAGGAGAAAGCCTAGCTCCCATCCCAAAGGTAACCTTACCCTGTCAAACGGGAGATTCAGCTGCAGTTATTACTTTTTAGGAAAAAATTCACACAGGTCAAACATGCTAAATGTCCTGAAAGAGGCTGGAGCCTTGATTAAAATGTTAGAAATGAAGGTACTACTACCACTTGCTGAGAAAAATACAATAGATGTGTAATTGCAAATTTAATGCATGATGGATGACTTTATGTATTATCCTCGCCACCCGTGTCTTCACCTGTGCTACAAGAATCTAACGCAAAAAGGACTGGATGTGAACAGAGGCAGAAACCAGTGCTGTACCTAGCAGAATTCTTTCAACGTTTGGGGTATTAGCACATGGCATAATTTGGGGTCAGTGTACTGCTTCAGCCACAGGTGAAGTGGAGGAGGAACACTATGTGAGGTGCTGCCTGCCCAGTGAAGAACACAGGGCAGTCCCGTAGCCAGGGGATGACAAATGTGAAGTTCAGAGCTAGACTGCGCAGCATTCCTAGATGATACCAGGAAAGCTTTCCCTTTTCCAAGTGACTCTTGTTCTTGGTAGACACACAGTTTGACTCCCACAGAAAAGAAAGAGATATTATTAAAAAAAAAAAAAAAAGAAAAAAAAGGCAGAAGAACAGAAAAAGAGAACACTGCAGAACAGTTCTCAATCCTGAACCCTACTGTGCCTTTATGGTCTGCTCCATGACAACAAAAGCTTTGGGGTTTGTGTAGCACTCCAATAGAGTGCTGGGCTGTGAAGAAACACACCTCCTTAAGAAATTTTCACACTTGTCATGCTCATAGCAGAGGCTGTTCCACAAAACCAAACACCTAAGCTTTAAGAGACCAACAGCTTCACTGGAGAGCTTTCTACTGGTCGTTTCAGATGCTAAATGGCAAATTTTGGCTTGAACGGAATCTGCAAACAATGAGCAGAGCCTGATTGTCTCTGTACAGCTATTCTCAACCATAGTACGAAACTATGTCCCATTACTTACCAAACTGTTTAGGAGAATAAATTCCATACTTTGACAACAACATTCAATTTACTCTACCAGTTGGAATTTAATCTGTTTTAAGTAAATAGCTTTTTCTTTGCAATGATCAGATCAGTGTTTTCAAAACAGTTGTCACCAAAGTAATCAAATTCATCTGGCTTTATCCTTGTTAGATCCAGTGAACTTATCAGGGAGGAATTTGGTCAAGCTGTAATATCTTTTTGTTTTGTTATTTTTTTGCCAGGAAACTGTTCACTTTGCTAATGAATTAAATCATTAGCTGCACCGCAGTCAACATTTATAGAAGGGAAAAAACGACATAAATTGACCTGCCTTTGACACATTCCTCCTATGCTACACAAATCAGGATAAACACAGGAAATACTTGCACAATGTGCATTGTTAACCTGCAGATGTGTTTATAAACTATTTATACTCAGAATTCATTTCCCATTTTTCAGTTTAAGTGTGATGTGCTTGGTAATAATCATGCAAAAATATTGGAGATCAGGAGATGGTGAAGTCATTAGGAAACCTTCTTCCTCTCACTTTCCCTGATCTATCATATTTTTAAACATAATATCTTCCATTACAGAGTCTGATACAGCATCCTCTCTCTATGACTGCTAATCAGAAACAAAAATCAGGGTTATGCTAATAAAAACATTCAAACATTGTTCCGTTTTAACGCTGAAAAATGAATGCATTAGTTCTCATGAGAAAAAAGATTTAAGAAAACAGTCTTTCCCCTGGAGACATTTGGCAGCAGATAGGATAAAGCACAGAACTTATGGTAGGGGAGGGGAAAAAAAAAAAAAAAAAATCGGCAAGGGAATACACTGGGTAACCTAATAGGTTTCTTTCATCTCTAATTTAAAAATGAAGCTTCTGCAGACTGGTCTCATATTTATGTCAGTTTGAAGTCTGCAGATATATCTAGCACCTGGTGGTTCTTCTAGGTCTTCGCTTTTCAGAGTTTTCGTACGCACTACATAATGCAAGAGAGCCTATTTTAAATGAAATGTTTAAGTTGTTAGGTTTCTATATTACTTTCCAAATAAGACCTTGCAGATTTCTTTCCTACACAAATGACTGCTTTCAGCATAACCATCTGCCTTTCCTCACTTTCCCATCTGATTCTACAATTCTTCCTTTTCAGACACGGATGTATCTTTCCTGACATCTTCCTTGAATTCCTCTGTGGGCTCTGTTGATCTCACCTCCCTTACCCCAATTCAATTGCTACACAACTCTCCTACTTAATTTTTCATTCTCTTTTCATTCATCTTCATTCCCCTTCAAAACATGAAAACCTTTAGTCCCCCTCATCAAAATCCCACTCTTCATTCTCCCTTGCAATTCCCGCTCTCCTCTCCCAGGCTCATTCAACGTTGACCGCAGTCAATTCGATTGATCCTCCTTTTCTTCCAGTGCTTCTTCCATTTATCTTCCACTGGATTATTCTATTGGAGCTGCCCTTTACAGGCTTTAATGACTCATGTCTAACCAAAATTCAAACCCATATTCTGTTCTCATCCTTCATGATTTCAGTTAGCTTAATCACAATTAATCATATTCCTCTCCTCTCATGAATTCCATGAATCTTTCTACTCTTTGTTCTCCTCCTATTTTTTTAAGCTATCTTCTGGTGTGTTTATCACAGGGTCCTTCCTCCCTGTCCCTAACTTACTCTGAGTTTCTAAAAGCTCTGGTTTTGATCCTAAAAATCAGTTCCTGCTATTGCACTAATCGTTTTAATGCAAATTATACCAATTTCAACCCCCTCCAAATCCATATGGAACAACATGTTTCTTGAGAAACAAAAGTATAATTAGAAATTATGTATTTAAGTCAGACAAGGAAACAGAATGTCCAAGTACAGGCACCAGGACAGTAATGGAAAAGAACACAAATATCCAGTTAGATGGCAAGCATAAAGAGCTATTGTTTTACTAGTTATTGTTCCAAAGGAGGAAGAAATGATGTCACAGTGGGAAATGATCATCCGAGAGAAGCTTGCTTTCCTAAACTTCCTTCCCCAAGGACAACTCTCTATATAACAACAAAAATCACTCAGTGTCTTTTTGATAAGGCGTGCTCATTTTTATGAAGTTTCTATACATTACAAAATAATTGGTTTTATTAGTTTACCGTAAAGCAACACACAGATCCAGGCAAAATCCATTTTCAGAACAGATACTTTCTAATCTATACCCCACTGAAGCTCTGAAAAATTTCTCATAGATGAATTAACCTTAGATTTGTCCTGAGTTTGAAACTGAAATATTTCTAAATATATTTCTAATATTTCTAAATTTTTGTATTAAGTGCTGTTTTACTGCCTTCAGAAATACATAACATCCATCAAGGACTGTATTTTAGGCCAGCTGTAAGGCATGCCTTCTTCCTGTTACAGGATATGTACTTTCTTAAAAAAAAAAAACAAATCTGAATTAATATAAATTTCATTAAATCTGTGATGAATAATATATATGTTCAATCTGCTCTTGGCTAGGTAATGTAACTGTGACGGCAGGAACGGTGTACAGAGATGTCATGCCATAATGACATGTAAATGAACCATTTTCCTATTCCTCCCGTGTTAATCACACATTATAAATACATACACACACAGCTATAAATCAATGAGTTTATAGACCCACACAAATCTTGTGGAGACTGAGCAAAATTTGAAATAACTAAGAAATGTACAGATTTGGATTTGAACTGCAAGTATGGGGTGTCCCTTCAAGCATGGGAAACTTCGTGTATTTTGGCTGGGCACGTACAGACCAGTGGCAAACAGCACCCATGTAATTTTTATAAATTGTTCCTGTCACTGGAAGTTACTGTTGGAGAGGAGGTAGATCAAGACCTAAGATGATTAATAACCCACTAGTAACACAAAGTCCTCCTCGCTTTGCCATCATTTTAATCTATAACATTTTAATCTATAACCCCAAAAGCACAAACTGTATTCCTCAGATGTGCAGCATGTACAAAAAGGAGATATTTTCGTTGTCATTTATATTAATTGCTCTTTACATTATGAAGCTGCAAGTAAGAGGAGGCTCAGCTGCAGGCACAAAAATAAAGGGAAGTTTTACATTGGAAAGTGTGGATGACAGGCAGGAAGTAGGAAAGAAATTGGAAAAAAAATTACTTCCATGGTTGGAGAAAATGGCAGAAATGATGGAAAACCCCACAAGTCCCAGTACCTAACCTGTTGCTGGGGGTCTGTGAGTCTGGCTATGGTGATAGAGTGAGCTTCATTTCACACCAGCTCTAATGTGTTTTTAAGCATTCCCTATATACAACGAGGAATGTCTCTCTAGATATGTTTACACACACACATGCTGGAAACAAATGTATAAAAATAAACATAGCAGACAATGATTTTTTAAATGTAACATTTGTATAAGCTCATCGACGATGAATACCCTTTCTTCCCAATGAAGAGGAATTTACATGGTTAAAAAGCTAAAATACAAAATGTAACTCTATTAGTATGTCAGTCCAGCAAAAATAATTGAGTAATGAAGTAAAATTCAAACTCTTTATGTCACCCTTAAATGAGCAATGTGTATTAATCTGAGAGAAAGCCTGTTTCTCTAATATACACCGCTATTTAGGCTAGACACAACTGGATATTTAAGGAGGATTTGTTGTGAGTTAGAGATAATGATGAAGTCTGTGTAGTATGTAATGTGTTCTAAATTACTAGAGAAAACAACGCTCAAGACCAGATTCAAAACAACTCACGATATGTTATTGCATATTATTGTGGTTGGGTTTCTTGCAAAAGATCAAATAAAGAAATACAGCCTGTAAAATAAAAGACTGTAACTTTCCGCCAATGACCGTAACTGAAAACTAAAAACTAACCTCAAAACACTTTTCCTTCATTGCTTGGTGCAGAAGTTCAGCCATTCCAGGTAAGAGCACTGGAAATATGTAATACTCTAAGTATTCTTGAGAGGAACCTGAGCAAAACAGTACAGCCTTCACTTACAGGCAAGCACTTAAATTTCACAGAAAGACCAACATCAGACATCATAAACTAAGTATCAGTCAGTTTACCAATACGAGCACACCTTGAGCAGATTCATTCAGTTCAGATACAGTCACGGAGCTGCCTTCTCTTCAGCCAAGACAACATAGACTGGAGTAAATTTCAGACTAAAGATGCATCAACACTGCAAACTGAAGTGTGCCTCACAGATGTCAGACTTAGTTTTAAATAAGTAAACTCAGACACCAGAAGCAATTTACCCATGGAAATGAAAAGCAACATGGACTACTTTTCCTTGACAGAAAGAACTGTAAATTAGCCTGCCCTGAACCCTGTGCTGTTGCAGCAAGACTACTTTTGGTATCTATACTCATGCCCTTTACAATCTGCAGTAACAGAACAGGTCATAAAACTGAACTTCTAGACAGAGGAAAAAACTAAGGTTATATTTTGGTGGTGCTGTGATTTCTTTGTCCCAACTATTTCCTACTTGCCAGATCCTTCAGAAATTTGAATGACTCCATATACCCAATTTTTCCACTTTGGGAAGGCTGTCTGACTGCACTGCCCTTACAAGAGGTCTGCTTACATGCTTCCCATGTGCCCACACACATCCGTATCACTGAGTTCCACGCAGAAGTAAGCAGCTGTAGTCAGCATCCCCCAAACCAGCAGTGCTATGGCCCATGCTCTACATACAGCCTAATGGCTATGTGCTGGCTCAGCTGAGAGACTCCTTCTCAGCTGTTCCCCACATCTCCATCTTCCCTAATGGGTCCTTTCACCATCAACTTAGAAACTGGGTGGAGGAGCCTTCTACCTCTTCTGCTGAAGACACTGCCCATGGAGGAACTCAAGTTCACTAGCCCAGAGGGAACAGGGAGCATGACCCTGTATGAAGCCATAAGAGCACTTCCCTCAGAGAGGTGAGCCAAACCAAACCTGTTGGGATCCAGGCAAGCAGGGGTGGCTTATCAGCTGAAGTGCTGCCCTTGATTTAAAGCCAGACTGCCTGCCATTCAGTAAGGATTCAGGTTTTGCTGTGATCAGTAAAGATTAAGTCATAGAAATATTCTCTTTTGGCAACACAGCCAAAACACTGGATTTATTCTCTGCTTTATACCTTTAATTGGTTCATATACTACCAGAAAAATGTTCATAATTGGAAGGACACTATACAAATATAAAAGCCAGGGGTAACACTGTTTCTGACTAGTAACAGGAATTCCTAATGAGCAGGAATGAATGGAAGACAAGACAAAAAGGAGGGCTAAAATGCATAATAAAAATACATTGCTACTTTGTAAATTTTATAAAGCACAGAAATTGATAAAAATGGAAGGACTAAACTTTAGAGCTGTTTCGTTCCAATTTGTAATCAGCCAGACAAAGACAGTATTCAGAAAGCAGTTTTCAAACTCAATTGTCTATTTAGTCTATTGATCCTCGTTTTGCATTATTAAATTAAATCAAAGAGAGGCAAAGCATTTCTTCCTCTAAGTGGCTAAATAAAAAGTCACTTATTCAGAAGCGCACAGAACTACCTTAACAGCCAGACAATGCTCCTGATCTGTAATGCACCATTGGAGCTTGCTCCCACTGCCCAAGTGGCCAAGCTAGCTCCCGGCTTACAGACCAGGGGACTAATCTTGCAACTCCAGTTAAGAAAAGGTGTTGCAGCTGTTAACACTTTAAATTCAACAAATTACAAACCCCTGCCAAATGCAAGAAAAATAATCATAGCAGAGTTCAAGAAAATATACTCCTACTTACATGTTTTTGGATCAGGTGGTTCTGGAAAGGTGGCTGCCTCGGGTATGGGAAGTGACTGTTGGACAACAGTATCAGCTGCAGGGGCTGAATAAAATTGTTCCATTTGTAATGGCTGCAATACTCCTGCTTCCAGAGACACCTGTTCAAGATAAATGTCACCTATATAAATACCCCAACCAGACTGTAAAGAAATATAGAAGCCAATTCAACAGGAAAAATTATAAGGTCTCTTAAAAAATACGGAATTATAATTTCTAACTAAAATATTAAATTACTTCAGTATTTTCTGAGCACTTTAAAAGAAAGAATTGCACTTCAAAAAAATCTGCTGTTTCCAGCACAATAAAAAACATCCAAACCTAACAGAAGGTATATGACTGCTTTTAAGAGGATGTGGTGAGAGATCACAATTTAAAGACCAATTTAGCCATTGTAAGAAATAGTAATTCTTTGAAAATTAAAACTGGCAACATTTTCTCAATAAGGATTTTTCTATTCAGAGGTTTATATATTTGTTTCTGTATTGTTCAGAAGTCCTGACACATTTTAGAGAAAGGAAACTTTCCTTCTGAACAAAGTACAAACAGACAAATTAGAGCCGATGCAAATTCAAACCTGAAGTTTCCCCATACAGAAACAATTATGGATACCATGAAAAAAGCGAGTCCACAATTTTATGTATGGTGTTTAGGAGCACAGGAACTGTTAGAGTGAGCCAGAAGAATACTCCTAAGAGACACTGAGTAACACCTGTTACAGAAAGGCAGATACAGCCTTTTATCCCCAAGGATGCACCACCATTAGTTTGCTATGAAAACTGTGTCATCTAAAGAGTTTCACTTTAAAATTCAGTTGGATTTACGAGCTATTGAAAAGCAGGTGGTGGGATCAGCCCACTGCACTTAACAATACTCTGCATGTCAGTGACTTCATAGACTCCTTTTTAAGACATGCAAGATTCAAAAAATTATCCTTTTGGAAACTAAAAATAGAAAAATGCATCATCATGAAAAGGTATATTATTTATTTTGATGCTCAAATATATCAATATATTATGCCCAGACTAATGCCTCAAGCAGAGTACAGTACTCAAATTTAACAACAGCCTGTAACGATGCCAGTTTCATTTCAGGACACTCGATAGGTCTAAACAGACCAATTGTCAGCCAATTTAAACTACAACATCTTAAAGTAGTTTTAAAATGACAAAGTAACCTAAATAAAGAATAATAAGGTAAAACATCTACAAAAATGCCTAATTTAAATGCTAGTTAACTCTGTATGTCATGTCCAAAAGAATTAATTTTGCTGCTCCTAGAACTGCCGGGGTCTGCCTTCCTAGACTGGATTTATTTGGTCAAAATTAGACTTCAAACAACTTTGATCTGGTTTAATTCCACTAATGTAAACAGCCACATCTAAGCGACCTATCACACGTGACACTGTGGCATAACTCCTTTGCTGTGCTTGCTCCCCTCTCCTGGGCACTGCCACCCTGCCCAGAGGAGATCCTGGCACACAGCAGAGCCCTGCCCGCGACGCAGTTGCAGAAGAAAGACAGCGAGATGTAGACACCCAGCACAGCTGGTGATCTCATTTTAGGATAGCACTACCCAAATTGCTTTAAGTACCAGCAATGATTTGGAATATTACATTTGTTGATTCACAAAAGTTGATTGGAAATGTAGTTTTGGTTTCACTTTATGAATTAGTCTACTCCGTAGGTACTCAATTTTCCCATTTATTTATTTAAAAGCTTTTAAAACCAGCCCATGCAGATTTTTTACTTGAACTATACTCACAGATCTGTGTTTTGATTCAGGAACATCTGGAAAGTGAGGCTGTTCTGCTTCGTATTCTAAAAGTAAAAAGAAGTAAAACATTTATCCAGAAGACTTTAAAAACATAGTCACTTTTCTCCTAAACAACCATTGCTGTCTAAACGTACTTATTCTGGTTTGAAAGAACAAAAATTAGTATACAACAAGTATTTGTTTAATATGAAATCTAATGTTTTAAAACAAATGAGAACTTTAGAGCCTCTTGCCTTGGCTTTAAGCCAAGTTCCAGATTCTCAGTGATAAAAGAACCTTTTATTGGGAAAAAGATTGTTAACTAAAATAATAATTAAAAATACTTTAACGTAAGTAGAATGCAGATGCTTGCACAAAATTAACCATTGGTTTTAGTAGTACGTAATAGCACTTTTCAACTTGAATTCCTCTGTAAGAATTAAATTCCCAGGACATTGCTAAGTATCATTGTCTCCACTTTCAAAAAAAAGGCAAAAGCGGTACATGACCCACATACACTGTTGAGTGAATCGGGGTGAAAAAATAAAGGAGGACAAGGGACCTGATATGAAAAGAACTGACAGATTCCCCAAAACAGAAAATTCTCAGAGCTGAACCCAGCAGGTTTACCACTCCACCACGGTAATGAGGGGATTTTCTGGCAACACTGCTCCCCTGTGTAGTACAGCTACCTTAGCTCCATCAGATAAAAACTGTATTTCTACATTAAAAATGGCCATTTTAACACAAAACACCTACTTTAAGGCATTATAAAACACTAAGTGAAGAGAAGCCCACTTGGGCACCATGAAACTATGGTGCTGGTCTCCCAGCTTCCAGATCAGTCTCTGTGCTCTCAGAGTTTAGGACCAAGACTTCTAGAAGACCAAATTCATTAGAATTGGACTCTGATCACAGAAGGTTTGTATTCACTGAACTCGCATAATAGCAGTGACATGGTCACCCCTCTGCTTTCCCGAGGCAACAATCTATCTCCGCTACCAGGATAGCCCCAGAGCTGCCCACACAGGGAGCAGATCGCACGGTGAACCGGAGCCGTGGCACTACTGCGGCCCGCGGGGAACTTCTGGCCCCTCTGGCCGCAGACACACACACGAAGGTATGTCTCCGTCAAAAGGTGATGGCAATAAAAGGTAGCGTCCGGCCTCGCTTTCAGCGCTGGGAAGGCCGACTGCAGCCTCTTCCCGCGACAGGGGCAGCCAACAGCACTGACACGGGAAGGGGAGCGCCCGCAGCGGGGCGGCAGGCCCCCGGCCTTGGCCCAGGCAGCAGCGAGGAGCGGCCATTAGGAGCCCCGAGTGACTGAGGCGACGGACGGCACCGGCGGCCCTTCCCGGGGGGTGCAGGGCCGCAGTGGGGCGCCCCCTTTCCCCGGCTCGTTGGGGGCGGTGCTCCCACCTGCGCACACCCGCTCCCAGAGGCCCGGCTCCCGCCCGCCCGCCGCCATGTCGCGCCGCGTTGCCGCGGCAACTGCTCCGCCAGTCCCCGCCGCGGGGCGGGCGCGGCCGCGATCCCCTTCCGGGGCGGCGGGGCGGGGCGGCGGGCGCTGCACGTGGGTCGCGGCAGGTAAGCGGCGGCGGGGCGGCCTATGCGGACGGGTCTGATTCCGGCCGCGGCGCTCCCGGGGCTTCCGCTGGCGCGGGTGCGGCGGGATCGAGCCGGGCAGTGTCCGGGCGGGGCGGTAACGAGGTGCTGCCGCCGCGCTCCGCTCCTTCCGTCGAACGGGGCAGAAGTGGAGCGGGATGTGGGGTGGTCCCCCTTCCTCCCCGCGCTGCGTGGAGGTGAATGGGTCCCCGAAATCGGTTTCAGTCGGCGGGTCCGGCGCCTTCCCCAGCCGGGGTCCCCGGGGGTCCGGCCCTCGCGGAACACAGAGCGGCAGCGGCCGCAGCGAAGGGCAGGAGGGGCGGCGGGGGCGGCCACACGTCCTCTGGCTTTGTTTGAAAGCCCTGAAGAGCGTGCAGATAAAGAGAGAGGTGTGCTATGGTGTAGTGAGATTTGTGCAAAGGATCGTGTCAGGGTGCCTTGCAAGAGGCCCTGAAGGAAATCCTGTGCATTAGTTATTGATTAAAAGATGGGAAGTCAATGGGTGTCTCAGCAAAGGCAGGGAGTGCCACCGGGTGGGTGCCAAAGGCTCCTCTGCTGTAACCTGCTCATAGGCATAAATGTCCCGAGAAAGGAAACAGAGAGCAAGGGCAAGAAATCACACGAAGCAGCAAATTCAAGGTAATAACTAAGGTACCTTAAAAGGCCCTTGTAATGCTAAGTGGGCAATAAAGTGAAGTTCACTGTTAAGTAAGTGAAAAGTCATACATAATGTGGAAAACCACCCTAACTATACATATACATAAATCAAGAAGTGTATGTTTTGTCATTTAGGGAAGATTTTTAGAGGGTAGATATTTCTGTGAAAATGTCATGATGGGCAGCTGTCAAAAAGACATATAGAAAGTTACAAACTAGGAGACCACTAAAGAACAGACAAAAGATCACCCCTTGACCAATCCAGTAGGCTACATTTTCATTGCAGTCCTGGTTCCCTCTGTCACGGAAAGCAGGTTGTGAAATTAGAACAAGAAAGCCAGGCACAATGAGAGATACAGAATGGTTTCAGAATAAAGGACGACCAAATAGACTAGGACTTGGGTCATTTGTTGAAGTGGTGCACTAACATCTTAACTTTTTTTTTTAAAGAATGATAATAAAGGAAAAGAAAAAAGAAGTTCATGAGGAACGTGTACAGAAAAAGAAAAAGGTGAAGAATAATTGGAGCCAGACTACCATTAAAATTGAGAAAGATGTTCAAACTGTCATTAAAACTGAGGATGATGACCAGCTTGAGACAAAAACAAAGGTAAGGAAAAAGGAAAATGTAAATGAAGATGAATATTTAGCCCAATTAGAAACAAAGAAGAAGAAGAAGAAAAAGAAGAAAAAGAAAGTTGGCTCTGAATTACTGAAAGAAGCACACTCAGAAAGCTTTGTGAATGTAGAAGGCCATCTGGATTCAGAACCTCAAGAAGAATCAGAGGAACAAATTAAAATTCTCAAAAAGAAGAAGAAAGAAGCCCAATGTCATTCCTCCTTATCACTGAAGAATAATCATAGTAGTGATGTGGAGCTTTCAAATCATCATACAGATGGTATTAAGGAAAATGAATTTGCTTTTAAAAAAAGCAGAAAGAATACTGCTTTGAAATTGGAATTGGATGGTGAAGTATCTAAGAAAAAAAAGAGGAAAGGCATTTTTCCTTTTTCATTAGAGGACATCCAGGACAGCAAACCTCAACAGTCTGAACAAGTTTCTAAAAAACCACACAAATATATTTCACAAGAAGAAGTTTTTATGGGTGAAAACCATGGAACAGGTATTATCCAGGATGATGGGGAGAGTTACGTGAGAAGAAAGAAGAGGAAGAAAAAGAAGGGTAAGTCCAACCCCTTTTTACCACTCATAGATAATCAGGACAACATCTATGGAGTTCCTGATAGCTCCACTGCATTAAGGGACTTGAGAAAAAGGCAAAGAAAGCATTTCCAGGAAATTACATTGACAAATAGAGAGGAAGAGGACACCACTGAGAACTCTGGAAGTATCAGAGACACCAAGAGGAAGAAAAAGAGGAGCAAAGATGTTTCTTCCTTAATATGTGAAGATAATCAAGACTGCAGTCACAGAGTTCCTGATAAGCACCTCCCAGCACAGCAAGAAGTTGAGTCTGAGGAAGAAAAGCTTTCTGGAGAAAAAAGCAGGAAGAGTATCAAGGATGATAATGAAGTTACCAAGAAGAAAAAGAAGATTCAGGAAGAGAAGGAGGAAACAACATGTTCAAAAGTTTCTTTAAACAACAACAGTTTGTCTAAAAGCCAAAAAATAATGCTACTAGAAAGCAATAAAAAGAACAAAGCGAGCAAAATGAAGCGAGCTGAATGTGTCGGAGGGGATGCTGTAGATGGGGTATTATGCAATAATAATCATATGCTCTGTGACAGAAAAAGGAAAAAAAGAAAAAAATCAGCACCACAGGACTCTGCTGAAGAACCAGGTTCAAAAGCAAATACAAAAAAGAAAAAGATCAAAAGAGAAGTCGTGGGAAATGAGGCACTGGTAAGTTGTAAAGACAAGGGCATCTTTGCACCCTCCTGCTAAGGCACTGAAAGCTTTTTAGGTCAACAGTTTCCTAATTTGGAGGCTGTTCTGCCTGTTCAGACCCTTAGGTTACATTTAGGTCAACAGGGGCCTCCTCCAGGCTGTGAGAAGCAGCATCAGCTGATCTCCTGATTTCCATGTGTAATAGCTGAGAACATGGGAAAGCATTTTTTAATGCCTACTGCTGTAGTCATCGAGGGTTTCAATTGTGAAAATGTCAATATTACAACTACAGCAAGTACTGGTACAGAAAGAAAACTAGTATGTGCAGTCTTCTCTCCCTCCTTCAGTTGCTCTTAGCAAAGTGGCAACCCTCCTATAAAACAGGATTTTACCACCATGTCATTTCACCTGAGGTGGTTGGTAACATTGGCAGCATCAGCACATCTAACTCTGTGAGACTTTTCCTCAGGCTTTTGCTGCTGTTAATGCTGGAATTGCGTAGTTTTAGAAACAAGGGGGAAATTGAGTCCAAACCTGTTGTCTAACTAACTTGGACAAAACTTCAGAGAAGATCCCAAGAATCATAAATGTAGGCTAGGCTCGGAACACTGATGTATAAATTCTGAGAGAAAAATACTAGAGATCACCCTAAACACAAATTCTTAATTAAAAAACCCTATCTATGCAAGAAAAAAATAGATGTAAGAGCTGTGTAAATTATAACTGAAAGTAACTGCAGTTGTCTCCAGACTGACTGTTAAAGAAAATCCCATCCCAGCTCTTGCTGTACCGCCACTAATGAGGGGAAACTAACATGGAGAGGAACTGATGGAAGTCTTGAAATACAGTGGTTTCTTCCCCCCCCCCCCCCAAAATTAGACTATTGAGGTCTAGTTTTATTTCTTTATCTATCAAGAACTCTGAATGCTTGGCTTGTTCAGAAGTCCAGCACTAGCTGATAAAGCATCCTTGAAGACTTTTGTAAACTCGGGGTAGTTTACAGAAATAGCGGGCTGTAGCATTAGCTGCCTCTCAAGCACGCTTCATGCTGTGCTTTGTTACACACTCATATATGCAGTTTCATGTTCTGTGGAAGCCTGGCAGCTTTCTGGTGTCCAGTGCTAATAATTAAATACAGATTTATATGAGCAGGTTCTTCATGGAGACCCAAACACAGGCTTTTTCCACAAAGGTTTGTGTCGGGAGAATGTGTGTGCTTATCAGTCATTAGGTGAGCGGATGTTTGGGGCTTCTGACTTAGATTTTTCCTTTTGGCCTTTCAAAGGACAAGATGGTTTTATTGCTTGGGTGTATTTTCTATTAAATTGACATTGCCTTTTTGAGGCATTTCTTGGATTCTTGCAGCTGCTCACATTCTGTGGAGGCAGGATAAGCCCAAAAATGACAAGTAAACTTGCATGACAAAGGAGAACCCAGCAAATACCTTGCAAACAATTGAGGAGATGGGTGTAGGGTGATGCATGTTTTGTCTTTCCTATATTGAGCTCTGTCCTTTAATAATAAAAAGTACTTAAGAGAAATCCTCCTGAAGACTGAGAAGTCTGGGTAAATCACTTCCAGAGAAATCTAGTTCCTGCCAGGCCAAAATACACTGCTGTAATAAATGGCTGGTATCAGTCTTGCATGTATCTGTTCCACAGTCCTGAAACTTTTCTAGTCTGCAGTATATCACACACATTGCGGCATGGCTTGAAAAATCCTGCTGGGCTTGTGCAGCAAGCAGAAGAGTAAGTTATTAAAGACAATGTGGAATGATGCCCATGGAATATCAGTGATTGATGTTTTTCCCAATGGATGCCATGACAGTCAGCTTGGGCAGAGTGAGGACGTGCTTTACGTCTTTGAAGTTGTTTGCCTGCAGGCAGCAGAATCCTCCCCCATGTCCATGTGCTCCCCTTCCGTGAAGCTGGGGGGAGACTGGCACACCTCCAGAAGGGGTCATTTTTGCCACACAGTAGCCTTCAGCAGGTCAGCGACATGCCGTGAATTAGCAGGGGTGGGGGTGCAGTCTTCTGCGACGGCCACTTCACCTTCCACCTAAAAAAACCCCAAGGACGTTGCAGCTGTTTGCAGAATCCTGTCACGACAGTTTTCCTGCTTGTCCTAATAGATCTGAAAAGTCTGTACCAGGCCATCTAGAAGTGAATTGGGGTGGGGTTTTTTGTTTGGGTTTTTTTTTTCCTTTTCATCCAAGAGAATGAGCTCTCCTTGTTGCAGACAGTGGTCTCACATTTTTAATGGTGCATGTACTCGTGTGTGTATGAAATCAGTGTATAAAAGGTAGCCTTGGAAAACATTCATGTAAATTACTCATGCTTTAAATAAAACTGTAAACCCTCAAAAAAGTAAGAGCAGCTTCTGCTGACGGAAGTATGTTACAAATCTTTTCCTTGTCTTAGTGTTCCACAGCTATTTCATGCTTGGATTATTACGGTAGATGTAGCAATAGATCTTCGCCTTGGCCACCTTTTCCAGGCTGGTCTAAAGCTTATGGCTCTAATTTACCACTAAGCTGGACTTAGTAGTGCTGTTCCACTGAATGCCCCAAAATCTTATCCTTATTACAGATTTGGAAGAGAAAGGCTGGGGGCAATGGTCTAGAAACTCTAGTCAGTGGGGGCAAAAGCTGAAGGGCTGCACTTTGTGGAAGAATTACCAGTATCTGGCTGCTTGTGGACTCTGCCACTGATCTATCTCCTGCCCATCCATTCTGGTCATAGCTGCTCTGTCTCTTCAAATCAGCTTCCCGTTCTTCACTCTGAAGATGTGGAACTAACGTGCTGTTTGCTGCCACCGTACCAGACACTTGTCTTGCCTCTCCCTTTGCTCTTTCCAGACCAGAAGCTCCTTGGGGACCGTCATCTATTCCGCATTTGTACAAGACAGAGCACAGTGCAGCTGCCTCTCAATTGTTGGGTTGTTTGGTTTTGTTTTTTTCAAGTTGCTAGTGGGATCAACATGCCTCAAGCTTGTGCTATGCCTTCAAAGTGGCCTTTATCTTACCAGCAATTCTGAATTTTAACTTCCACTCTGTCCCCCATTTCAAGTATAAATTTAAACTTTTATGAAACGGTTTAATTTGAAATGACACTGTCTGCAAATGTTACTGTATATGCCAGTGATGTGGGCAGTTCCATTTTAATGTGCAGATTTAAAAAAAATCCCTCATCCTCTTTGTGAAGAAAAGGATCTCTTCTTGGGGGAGAGTCTCTCCATAAAATACACAGGTTTAATTGGCATTTCCAGCTTAGATCTGACTATATCTTCTTGCCCCACAATAGTAATACTGTATTGCTTAGTGTTTTTACTACTTTCGTGGTCAGAGCTGTGTAAATTCTAATTAACCAGAATGGATAAAAATATTCATACAAGCTTTTTCCTGTTTTACAGGAACATCTGGATGATGTAACTATTGTGCAGGAAAAGAAAGGAAACTGTGATGAAGTTAACATAGACAAGGTATGCTCTGGCTTAATTGTGTAAGATTTAAAGCAAGTCAGCATTTAATGCATACATAGGATTTGGAACAAAAACCCTGCTTTGTTGCTCATCTGTGCCAAGATTTCCCTAAATAGAGCTCTGCTTGAAATGTGCTTTACCTTCCACGGGTTGAGTCTGAAATATGCAGCTCCTGTCAATGTCCGAAGCATCTAAGTAGCATATTAGGTTAAATACAGGTTTCTTTGCCTCTCATCGGTGTTGGCAGTTTGAGTGTACCTGTTACCTGCAGTTAGAAGATTAAACATACCTGATACAGCAAAATGTTCATTTAAAATACCACTAGAAAAATCACAGTTCTTGTGTTGTGTAAGAGGATCACATGCAACTTTTTAATTATCCTTGCAAAATTCTGAAGAGATTAATTACTTTATTCTTCCCTTATCTCTTCATTGTGAATTAAATTAACTGTCATTTAACACACTGAAGAGTGTCTTATGCTGTTTTTTCTGCACGCCAGGTGAGGCGGCAGGCTCTGCAAGAAGAAATCGATAGAGAATCTGGGAAAACTAAGGTTTGCAGTCCCAAAGTGGAACAGGTATGTATGAACTGAGATGATGTGATGGAAATACTGTGTCCCAAAGCAAGTTCCTGAAAAAAGCACTGCACTCTTTTTTGTATGTGACTAAGGTACAGGCTTGGCATAAGTCTTCTGACTGTAAATTTAAGGTCATGCTACAGAACAAGTTAGTACAATCCCAGGAGAGTGTCCAGTGAACTCCAACAGCAGCTGGCATTGTACAGTGCTTTAATTCCCATCATCAGTCCTCAAAAGCAGCATTTTCTCTGGTTCCTCTGGAGAATGAGCCATGACAAATTGCTACAGAAGCACTTTCTGCTGACTTTGCTGCTTTTGCATCATACTCGGCCTGCCTCCTGACAGGTTTACAGGAAGGCAGTGGAAGCTGTTGCAGTAGTTTTAGCAGGGTAATAAGATTCAGGAAGAGAGAAAGCTTTACTAGTAATTCAGGGTTCTTGGGTTGTTTCGCACTACCTGCCAGTATGCCTAGAAAGTTGGAATATACCTCAGATAAATGCCAGAAGCAACTCCTGTAGGTTTTTACATGGTGGGAAGCAGACTGCAATAGCTTTGGAGCTGCAACTATCTAATAGTCTCTGAAGTCACTGAGAAAAGTGTCACCCTTGGCAGGGGATGTCAGTTCTTTGGTGCTGATCTGTCTTTGTTGTGTAATATGCAGATGAATAGATGCAATGAAAACTAATTCATCAGCTTCACAAACAGTGAGCTGGAAATGCTGCAGCAGGAGCTATGCGTAGCGCCTGCCAGCAATTCACTTCAAAAAATTACAGGGTTTGACAAGCCATAATTATTTTTGCATCTGTGTGGCTGTCTCCCATTCCAAAGGGAGGACATACATTTATGTCTATGTCACAGACCTGGGCTTATACAGCAACTTGTCTTTGAGCAAGGGAAAAATACTGAAATATTATGGATAGCTTTCTTTTAATAGCAGGTATTTTGGCCTGTGATAAGCAATGATACTCCAGCCTTGCATTTTTTTAAACTTAAAAAACCTGCTACAGTTGGCCTGCAATATTGTGTAGCATGCTGTGTGTCATGGTGGCTGTCTAGTGGAGAATGACTGTTTCATGCAAGCTGCAACTGTTCAGTTGGAAGGATTTCAGGCTTACATAAGCACACCCCTAGTCTCGTTTTTTTTCCTTTGATGTAGCCAGCTCAGTCTATTTAATTAATGATGAAACATTCTTCCATTTAATATCACCCCCAATTTTAAAGAAAAAATTGGGAGTAGCAGTTCTGCCAAAAATAGTTATAAATGAGTGCATGGCTCCTAGCTATAGCTCAGGAGTCAAGTAAGATCCTTAGATAATGAAGCTTGTTCTTGCCCAAAAGTTCATAAACTTTGCAAATCATATGATGTATCTTGGGTTATCCACAAATGGCCAAATTCTGATTTTACTTGGACATTGCCTATATTCTCAGAAAGGAGCCAGTATCTGCAGAGAAAATAAAAATCCTGAAGGAGTGAACTAGTTCAAAGAATACAGTGAAAGGTGAACACAGCAAATAAAGAGCATAGAGCAAACTGTGAGGGAGGGGAGGCTTACAGAGTACTATATTTAGTCCTCTTGGTTAAGAGTGTGCCCGCAGTTTCGCACCCTTGCAATATGTATGAAGTGATAGAGTGAAAGAGGATTAAGTCTGACAGTTGTCTTAACATAAGAGAAATGATTGGGCAATGTCTGGCTCTATGACCTAGGTAAATATTATCCAGAGAGCAGAAAAGCTGAGATTCCTAAAGACAGAGGGAAAGGAGATTCTGAAAGTGCATTAAACTCTGTCTGCAGGTTAAATGAACTGAAATGCTAATGAACTCATGCAGTGTTACATCATTCTTTTATCGTGTTCTCAAGGTGCTGCCTGTGGAAGGACTGCTTCCCAGCTTTGTCAACCTTTCGGTTTCTGTAGCTGGTTCTGTTCTCATGGTACACAGCAGAAATTGTCTTCCTTGGTCTTGGTAGCATTTAATTCTAGCATTAACCTTGTTTTGGTTCACAGGGTACAAAGTTCGGCCAGTGGAGTACAGCTGCTTTCCAAAGTCCTGAGCAAGAAATGAAGTTTTTTAGACTGATGGGTGGCTTTAAAAAGGGCTCTGTGCCTATCCAAAATTTCTCTGCAACTACAAACAAACCAAACATGGCTCTGAACAGGGAAGGGGAGGAGAAGTTACAGCAGGCTCTGAAGATGGAGTTCGATAAAGCAATGGACTTGAAAAAACATAGAGGAACTGGTCTTGGATTTCAGCCTGCTGCCAACAAGAAAGTATACATAGACAAATATACAACCAGATCCATAAAATTTGAAGATTAAAACTCTGAAGTAATAAAAGGAATGGAAGTTCAACAGGCAGATTTCTTTTTATTTTACACATCTTTTTACTTTAAATAAAATATAAACTGTTTAAGAAATTTGATTTGAGGCACTTCTAGTACAAGTTTTCAACCACATACTCCAGATTCTGTGGAACTGGGTCCTCACATCAGCTAACAGTAAGTTTTTGAAACATTTACAATGTTTTCTACGAGGCAAGGACAACCTCCTTCAAAGACTGAATGTATGTGGGCAATGCCTGCCACAAGTCGAAACTTAGTACATTTTTTTAAAATGCTGATTTCATGAACTTATTTTTAGCAACATCTTAGTGATTCAAAAGGATTTTAGTGTTCTGTAAAATCCTCATATTTTTACACTGAGTGGTATAAAGTGATGGCGTTTTACTTCAAAGAAAGTAGGCGTGCCTACAAATTTGATGAGTGGAGACTTTTAACTCAAAGTAGTTTCTTAAATATTAGTGTCTTCATTATAATCATGAATAGCATTGAACATCCTCTGGTTTTTAAGTATGCTCTGGCAGTTGGATTAAATGGTCAGTGCTTTCTGGGTAACAGCACCGAATATATGGGTCTAGACTTCCTAAATTATGGAAAGCAAGGTAATTCTGATAATGTGCTTATTGGGGTCATTACACATCAATGTGAATGAAATTTCTAACCTCTTGATTTTCAGACAAGCTACACTTCCACTGGCTTTCTAATAAGTGTACAAAATAGGAGACTGCATTTGTGTATGTAGTTTTGAGAATTCAAGGGTCCAAAGCACTGGTCTGGCTTGACATCACAAAAAATAGTGGAAAAACTGTCATGTACTTTATTACTGGCTGTGCCAGTGGGGGACAGTGCTGTTAAGTTTTAGTGTAGCTCTGTTTTTAAGCAGGACAAACTTACCATTTCTTATGTATGTGCCTGCTCTAGAATAATAGTGTCCAACTTGTAGGAGATCTCCAGCCTCCCGTAATTAGGTTACTGTCTCTACTTACCCAGCTCTCTGTTTTTCTGCCAGATCAGTCCTTTCTGATAAAATCATGCCAACTCCTTTTTGATAAGATCATGCCAACTGAACTACTAAATGTCTTGCTCTTTTAGCACAACCTCACTTTCCACAGTAGTCTTCTCCAGTGGACCGCTCTACCTGAAAGCGGCTCCCTCCAGCAGAAAATACACTTAACAAAACAGCAGTTAGTTCCAGCACATTCTGGGCAGCTCCTGAGGGAAAGTGAAAATTATGCAGAGGCTCCAGCTTAAGGGGGTTACCATGAATCCATTTCCATACTTGGGAAGAGAGAGCAGTACTGAACCACTTCCTGCAGGGAGGAAACCGTTGCCTTCAAAGTGTCATTTAAAACCACCACTACCTCAGGGAGAGTCTGTTTTGCACCAGTGCTCTCACAGCTCAATGACTGGCTTCAGCCAGCCCTTCCAGGCTTCTGCTGTTGCTTTACTTAAATTCAGATAGCGGAGGTTCTGCTTACTCATTTAAGATAAATGTTGAATTCAGGCCCTCAACTACTTGCCTAAGTTAAAATAAAGGAGCAGGTAGGAAAATGTCAACTAGCAACTTCATTTAGGAGGAGAGGGACAGCATGTACAGCTTTCTACTGCAGAGCCGTACTTGGATGGGTAGTGACTGGTCTTGCACTGCCACTGATGAAGATGCTGAAGGTGGTGCTAGTCCTAGCCTTGCCTTGCCATAAGGACTCTTTCCCATCTAGAACTGCATAATCTATACCAGTGTGTTGCTCAGCTGCAGCTTTGTGGATGGCCTGGCACCTTGCCCTTGTAACACTGCACACATGAAAATGACATCGTTTAAAAACCAAGACATATAGCTGGGGAAAAAAGATGAGCTTTTTTCAAGCAGACAAACTTGGTCTGGCCTGTATATTTGCTATATACAGAAGAAGGAGGAGGGCTGTAATAAGTAGAGTGCTTTAGCTAAAATTAATTTTGCTCTAACATGGAAGTAAGCCAAAGCAGTTTATTAGTGGTTGCGTTAGCTCCTAAGCTAGATGTTTAGAGTTTGCTCCTGACAACTAACTGGAGCTTTCTGCCTGTCATGGAGCTATTCTTGCACTAATAAATAACAGTAGTAAAACTTTGGGAGAAGTTTCTATAGCAGTCTTGTATCAATAAGGAAACCAAAGTTACGCTGTGCTCAAAAGCTAACAGGCAAAAATTGGTGCCTGCATGGCGAAGAGGCATGGTGGGGACATTTGTAAGCCTGCTGTGAGGGTTTCCATTTTACAGGATCTGAAACAACTCTGCACTGGGTTTAGAGCAGTTCTATTGCCCCCAGAGGGCAATTTCTACCTTACCACAGCTGCTTAGTGCGACCCACTTGGCGGTTGAGAGAGCTCAGAGTTTAACCCCACTTACCTAGCTTGTCGTTTACATTTCCAAGCCCAACAGGAAGCATCATCTATGTGCTGTTGAGAGTTGCTTTGTGCAGCTGCAGCAAGAAGGAAAGCTAAATTAAAGTGGAACATGACAACATATGCAGTACTATCATTTAATTATAATTAATATATACAGAATTAAGTAAAATCAGTATAATTAAAATAGCAATGTATTAAAGGGTCGGTATCAAGTTAATAACACTTCCTAATTATCTTGTATTCCTGCAGTTTTACTCAGCTTACATATATAGTCTGTACCAGGACCAGGATTTAAAACCTCATTAAAATACTTACCACCAAGGAGAAGCAGCAATAGATGCAAGATCTCAGCGTGGGTCTGTACCATGGGACAGAAGTGGTGAGAGTGAAGTTTTTTTAGGTGTAGTAGCAGCAGCACATCTAACTAAATTCCACAAGGGTAAGGTGATAAACTCGTATACACAAACTCCCCCAGAACAAACAGATGGAACGCACATTGTTTTATTCAGTGACAGTGTACTTTGTGAATATAGAGTACTTTGCATACATTTCCATTTTCCTTCACAGACAGCACTTAAAAGATTCCTTCCATTTTACAAAACACCAACTGAACTAAAATGAAAGCATAAACACGTCTGTGAAAATGTATTGTAGAAATTAGAACAGTAACACCTCGGCCATTTTTCTCTTCATCTGGAACTGACCTAACAAATGTTGGCAGCATCCCAAAGCAGAGAGGCGACTTAGTAGGATTATTACATTGAAATGCTGCTTTCTACAGAGGAGAAAGACTATTCTGCAAGTGGGATGAAGTTTGGAGGCTATGAAGTGATCCGTGCAGATTATCTTCTGCCTTTGTTGCTAAAATGTCAACAGATTAGATTTTGAAATGCTTTTGCAACCACAGAGGTTCAAAATACCCTTTACTGAATCTAAATCAGCATTTAAAATAAGAATATAGTGGTAAAACTGGAAACAGAAATTCAGGTTAAATTATTGCACTCAGAACAGTTTTACCTTTACCTGTGTCCAAGTAAATCTGTCACACTAAGTAAAATAAAAATACACTGAACTCCTCCAGTCAAAATCTAGATCGGTGAATTTTGGCCATGGCTACATGCTCTCTTGTACAGATTGACTGCCTGGAAAACAGGGTTCATCAGGTCCTGGACTGCAGAGGAAGCCGAAGGGCCAAGTCTGTGAAGTGACTCATTTCAGGTTGTTTGCTTCGCCTCTTGATGTATTCTAGCGTGTTCACCTGGTATGAAAAGAAAGATAGTTTGAGATTTTTTTTGCCTTATGTCATAGGCCATCATTTAATCTATGTGAAGGTGTTTTAATAGACACTGATGATTTTTCCTAAATTTAACTGGCTACGTGAGCACTTGCATTTCCTACTCCAGAGCTTGTTATCACGTCTATCTTCCTTAATGGCTCCAGAATGCTGCTTTCCAAGCTTACACCATGCAGTTCCTCCACTAAATAAAAATGCTGTATTTCTCTTAATGAGAGATTTCTGTACTGAGAACAAGTTACAGCACCCAACATTTCCAAGTTCCGTAATGTGTGAAATACATTTACAAGTGCTAGAAAAACACAGAGCACTTGAAATAACCTGCTTATTCGTTAAGAAGTATCTAAAAAATAAGGTGGCATTTTTTTTAAGCTCATTGAATTACTTTTTTTAAAGAGAGCAACTTGTAGAAGATAATAGGTTTATGCAAATCAAGAAAATGGTACCTTTTCCCAAATGATGAACTGAAAAAGATCTTAAGAACTAAAATTTCTCTGCATTATCCTTTTTTCTTACCGTAGTCTTGGTGTCAGCAAAGCCATGTTTCTGAGCAAGATTCCAGAGATTGACTGCAAGCTGGTTTAGTTTGTTGTTTCGTAGATCCCCATGAGCTAGAATAGTGTTAAAGAAACAGAGTGCCAACTGGCTCTGTCGCTTTAGGGTCTGTAATGAAAAAATATGGAATATTCCTATATTACAATATAGTCATCTCAAAATATCCAGCATAACCTCGCCAGGTTATACTCAGTTTGTAATCCACAGCAATAATTACAGACACAAGAATACAGGCATAGTATTCAAAACGCAACAAGTAGTGATAGTCATGAATCAACCTCAGCTGCTGTAAATAAAACAACGGCACAAGACTCCTACAGCTCGTAACACCTTGGCACAGCACAGTAGCTCTGACATATGTTTAACTCAAGACTCCCTACACCTGCATAGAAATCACCCTCCCACCAACCAAGCTTGCATTTACAGCACCATAGCTATATATTTTTTATTTTTTAGAGAGACCACTATCATCAATCTGGATTAATGCAACTTCAGGCATTTTCCAGCAGTCTATTCTACTTTTATTTAACCAAACATGTTTTTTGCCTGCTATTCTTTCACTGAAACTTTAGAGATACCAACGTATTTGCAGGTTCTTGCCATAAAACTGCTGAGGAGGGGCCTTGAGGAGGACCCCTGATACACGGTAATCTACCAGGGAGGAGCACCAAGCCCTTCAGCCTCTGCAGAGGAGTTCTGGAGCACAGACAATCCTGCACTAAGCTTACAGGCTGCTACCACCCTGATCTGGGGCAACTGGAAAACAAAATTAAAATGCTACTGCAGGTTCTGCCTATTCCTACCAAATACATTTTCAAAGGCTAAAAGGATGAATTATTACTGGATGCATCTGAGATGTCGTAGCAGTTTATACTGCTTTGCTGCAGCTGCCCTTTGTGTTTTGCTCAACAGAGACCACTCATAAAAGCACAGCTCCATCTGACACAGAAACCACAGTAGCAGGCTAGTAGTTAAAACAAAACTGTCAGCTGAGCACCTCGATTAATGAACTTACTAAACACTTCAGCCCTCTCAGTTCAATACATGCCAGGGTAGCTTGTACACAGCATTCAGATACGAAGTTGCAGGAAGAATGAGGCAGAGATTGGGGCGTGAGGAGGGCAGTGATCTCTGACTTGTGCTCTCCTGACAGGATACGAATGCAGCCAGGCAGCCCCTGCCCTTTCCCTAAGGGACTGAAAGTAAATTAACTTCCCTTCTCGCTGTCAGCAGAAGAGAGGTCAGACGCTATTAATCCAAGAAATGGCACACACTGAGCTGTCAATCCTCCAGATACATATGGAAAAGAAGAAAGCCATGCTGGTAAAGAACTGGCTGAGTTGAAAAGAGGACATAGCATGCCCCAAACTAAAAACATCAGGCTGCTACTGACACACACATGGTAGATTTGTACATGCAGAAAAAAACCTGACACATCAGAAACCGTGCACCCACACACATGCATATGCAATGCCCAGAGCTGCTCAAGGCCCTAGGAGAAGTTCTCTAAGCGCTGATATAATTACATGAAACTACCAAGAAGACAACTCATCCTGTAACAGTTATCTACAGCAGCAAGTTCCATCCCAACAGCTCCAAAACCTGTTTATAGGCTAAAACTGCAACCATCATTTGGAGCACTGGACTGCACTCCCTACCAGACAGAGGAATAAAATTAATCAGCCTAGTCCAGTAGAAGTAACACAAAGAGCAGAAATACAACTCAAAAGGACAATAAAAGGGAAAGTATTTTTAAATGCTTAAATGTTACTGTAGTAGTTCTCTTGAAGGGCTAACATCCTTCAGGGAAAAGCAGGTACAGGGTACAGCCACATTATTCACAAGCCTGCCACATCACCGTGTATCCTGCATTAACAAAATAACCTGTATCGCCTCTAATTTTTTTCCCATTGACCATCTAATTCCTCTGTTCCTCTAATTCTTCTGCTGAATACAAACTTCAAAGAGGTTCCTGGAAATTGCTTGGAGGTTTTGTCAGAAGAAGTGGGACAGTTAAGTTACCGGGCAGAATGCAAAAGCAGCAGTGCTCCAGTCTGAATACCCACAAGCGAGGTTTTCCAGGCAGTATCAATGCAAATACAAAACCTATTCTTTAAAATAAGGATGATACTTTGACTAATCTGAAACATACATAACTCCAAAAAGGATCATACTTCAAAAAAAGTTCTAGAAACAATAAAAAAGCTGGAAGAATGAGATGCACACTAATGCTCATTGTTTTGGGGTAGGTATAACACACAGGATTTGGCATCTACTCATCAGTCACAGAATGCAAAGTGGAGAGAGAGGCAGGCTCAGGTATGCAGTAAATCCCAGCACCTCTGAAAACGAACAAGAAGAGTCAGATAAGGCTTCACGTGATGAGGAACATGAATGCCTGTGTAACATGGCACCGACCTCCAGCCCAGGGGAGGTATCTATGCCAGCATGCTGCTAAGCCTACTGACATAACCGAGATGGAATTGTGGGTGGCACTCCAACTCACAGGATGCATTCACAGGCAGCAAAGAGGAAGCAACAGCTCAGCTATTTGGCAACCACACACATCATGGGACTAGCAATTCTCTCACCAAAAACAGTTGCCAGTCTTCTAGGCAGCACATTTTCCATAACCTTTGGAATAATGCTGATGCCCATGAAAAAGAATAAACTACATCATCTCCCAGAATGGAACTCACTCCACCGAAGTGCAGAGCAATGTCCGAATTTCACACAGCATAACAGAAAAAAATAGAGTCTTTCATACAACAGATCAAGTAATGTTGTATTTCACAAAATTCTGGCTGGCAATTCAAATATTCATTCCTGTCTTTCAGTGACTTCTGCCAGACATCTACGTCATAAGGATACCTTGAGCCTTCTGTTAGAAAAGCATTTGTGCATGTAGATAACGTTGCTCCTCTGAAGGTATGTCTAGCCTGCTGCTGCTCCCATGCACAGCTTTAAAATAACTGGCTCTGACACTTGGTAACAGTCCATCTGTGGCAGCACAGAGCTCCGCGGGACCTGTAAGGCTCCTCCAAGGTACTAAACATACCAGTCTAGGCCAAGTCTCCATGCTGACACAGCATCTGCTTGCTAGTAGTACCTCAACTATCTAGCCTGAAATTAATTCCAGCACTACTGCGATGCTGGTGGTTAGTTACATCCTTGTGATCCAAATCTAGATACTCCTAAAGAAAGCCATGACAGGCAGCCCTGCCTTTCCTTAGAAGTTCTCACATGAATCCTTTGGGAACCTTGTAACATCTGTTAGTCCACTGGAAAAGATCATGAGCTGCACGGGGCAGAGCAGGTGCTCAACTCTCTCATTACACAACTGTCCTAACACAGGTAAATGAAGCAGGTAGCACCAACAGCAGCTGATAGAAGTTAATTTATAATTAAAGGAAATAATGATTTGAGAAAACACCAAGAACCAAGCTGCAGCTGGCTGCTCATATACCACACAAGAGGATGCCTATCCCCTATTTCACCACTCCTCTAGCACACTGATACGGTCAGAAGAGAAAATGCTTTCTTTTGGATTCAACCCTTGAAAAGAACAATCCAAAACCTCCATCTAGAGTACTCAGAGTCTCAGAGACAGCTTCTGCTGGCTCAGGGTGCAGTAAACACACCTCTAGTCCTAGCTCTCTGCTGGCACTGTGGCAGGCTCATCTCTATTTCAAAGTCCTTAATGTATTTTTAAAGCTTTCAATATTGATAGTGCTGCTCACATCAGTTTGATTTCCCTCTAAAATTAATCCAACAAAGATGTGCTCCATGTGGAACCTGAGGTTCATGGAGGATCAGACCATACTTTCCAAAGTCATACTCAGTAATCCTGCTGCAGATCATTAGCAGAATCCCCATGTGTTTATTTTGGTTTCCACCATTTACCAAATATCTTACAAACATGCAGAAATGGTGTTCCCAGTTAAACTATTTCTAGTCTTTAACCTTCACCAGCACATCTGAGTGTAATGCCAACACGTAATGCAACGTAACGTAATGCTAATGGTGTAATAGAAGGATTAACCTGGGAGTTAGGACTCTAAGACAAAGAAGTGGCATTGATATGCACCCACCACACACAGTTCCTCATTGCAACGCACCCATCTTCTTGCTGAGCCATCAGCAGGCAAGCTGCAAGCCTGCCAAAACAGGCACCTCCACCATCTGCAGCATCTTCTGAAAACTGCAGCAGGTAAATTCTCTTGCCCTCCTCCTCCCAAAGAAGAGCATAACATTTAACCACCTTTAGAAAATCTTGGCCAAGGACACAAAGTTCTTCAGGATTAGCAACCTCTTCTCAATTTAAAACTTGCCCACACAGAAACAGAGAATGATATTCAACTCTGCTTCTAGTTCAGTATTCAAAAACATGTAAAATCAACTAAGTTTATATAAAATTAAAAATCAGATGTGTTGAAAGGAGAAGCCTCAAGAGCATACACAGGAATTACTTTCTACTGCTCCAGTTCTGATACTTACTATAAAAAATCCAGTATCTATTATACGGTACACGGGAAGACTGCCATCCTAACATGGGACTGCCAAGGACACACCACCACACTCCTCATGTTTTGGATCAAAATTTGTGTTTGAATAAAACATACTCCAACTGGACATTTATCTCTGAGTAGCGAGAGGCAAGGTATTTACATTTCTAAGAAACCTAGAGCATAAGATTAGTCTTCCACCCACACAAAGGCCGAGAGGATTCACTGGTACATGCTCTAATGACCAGAAACAGCTTGAACTTCACAGAACTGTCCAGAACTGTAATTTTCCATTCCAAGTCTGTCACATAAATGAAGCATTCTCTAACATTGTGGAAAGACCACGCTGTGTTAACATAACATGCATCATTCTCTTCCAAATTGCCATTTTGGTGAAAGCATTTTATTGTGAGAAAAAATTATTTTACTTCATAGCTTTTAAAGGAAATGAACCAATAAAAATGCAGACTCATCAGAGGCTTGTTCATTTAAGTGAGCAGCCAAGATGAAGAATAATAAAAGGTCACCAACACTGAAGAAATCCAAATACCACAGTCATTTTATGATCAGTTCTACTTTAGCACAAATAGAGGTCTCTGACAATATTCTCATTGACTTTATTTCCTCAGCCACAACAGCCTCCTCGAAAAGCTATTCATTCCTACAAAACAATTTTTATCTAAACCTCTCAAGGACTTTTACTCAATGAAGCAAAATAAATGCTCCCCCTTTGTAAATAAAGATGGACAGAGAAGTAAATCCAAGGCTGCAGAGGCAAAGGCAGGGCAAGGACCTATATCCATGCTGCTCAGCTTTAAATCCAGTTCCCTATGCAACAACTTCTTCAGTGAAATAACACAGGCTCTCATTACTCAAAGTATTAAGCTTGAAAGCAGGGGGGAAGAAGAAAAAAAAAAAAAGCCTTTCAGGAACCATTGCCACCCACGTACTCCATATAGGAGTCAGATGCAAAAAGTCCTTAATATACAACACACGGTCCTGAAAACTGTTAAAAATCTCCTTCCAACACCTGCTTGGACATTCTTAACTGTGCAAAAACAACTGTTTTCTGCTGTTGGTGTTCTGAAAAAGAACTGCTATTCACTGTGGTGATGTGTACAAGGATGTTGAGGAATTTGAGCAAAGGATTTATTCATTTTAGATCTCTACAATTGCTCAAGGAAGAATAACTGTGATAACAAAAGCAGAGAAAAGGCTAAACTTAGCATAGAGTCCTCCAAAGGTATCACTTAACACGTTCTGTATTGGCAAACACTACAGGCTACGGTGCAAGGCCATCTAAAAAATTCCATCAAATTCCCCGTGCCCTGCCCTCCCATTTCAGTCTACAAGCCACAGGATTTCTGTCGATATACAGCAGTTTAGAAAGGGGCGATTAGGAATTTTGAGGGGTTCAATCTCAGAAACAGGTATATTAGCAGCACAGCAAGTTCTCATTATTTCAGTAAAACAGAAAACATCACCTGCCTTTCACATACAATCCATTAAGCTATATTTGAACCCTTAGAGCCTCTGAACTCCAATCAAGAAATCCAATAAGCTGCCTACAGTTGTCGTTATTTTATATTGAACAAATATAACCCTGTACTACAGAGTAAAGCCAAAACACCTCTTCCTCCCCTCTGGGCCTCTCTCCTGACTTCATCCTAGTGTCTGGGATCCAAAACTCTTCCCAATTAAAGGTGGTTTCCTTTGTATTTTACCCCGTAACAGACTAACTGTGAATTCACACTTCACCCGTTACAAAATTGGAGGCTGTTGACTTAGCTGGCAAGAAAACAGAGTTGGTTTACAGAGAGAGAAAGTTGACAGGCAGGAGGAAATAACAGGAAGGATGGACATGGAGCAGATTTTAGGCATAACTATACTGCAGTCAATGGACTGACTGTGGCACTGTCTCCAGTTCTCTGTCTCAGACCAGTAATTGCAATATCAGCATCATGGAGTTCAGTAGTCAGAAAGACTCTCATAGGAAAAAAAGTTATCCCATACTGAGAATCGTATTTCCCTAACCAGACTGCACCAGGAGTCAAGCTGGTAAATTTAAAGCTAACTCTAACATCACTATGCTGCTCTGCAATCGTCACTCTGTATTGCAGCAGAATCACAGCCTTTCCTGCTCCACCACAACTGATACCACAGAATACACCAGAGTAGCTTCCACTGCTTGTCGGTGCTATCAGACTGCCTAAGCACAGCATACAGCTAGGCAGGTAACTTCAGCCTGCATCTTAAAAATGGGTGATAATTGTTACCTGATCTCTTTCATGTCATTAGGTCTCTCCACCACAGGCCCGCCTGCATGATTGACTCACTTTTTAAACAAATAAAGTTACTTAATTTCCTCTTGTAAGGTTTCTGGAGCTTTCTAAAAGACCAATGCCTGGTCAAGAAGGTGGTCCATTTATTCAACTCCAAAGTAATTTTGGTTTTGTATTGAATCAAGATGAGCAAGAACATACCTCTTCTTTTCCAAGGGTTTTCAGATGATCCAGGATCTGTGCTATCACTGTTTCACACAGTTTATTAATTTCAGCCAGGAACTTGGAGTCTCCACCATACAGGGTATCATTGGAATCAACTGCAGAGATGAATTCAAGCTTAGGTCTGGCTGAAGAGCTATGCATTTGTTTGCTACTGAAAACACCAGCTATTTATAGAAGACCAGATTTGCAAGTTACAAAATTACCCTCCTCCATGAAACACAAACAGAAGAATCTTAAGTGCCTACCGCTTGGTTGCCTACTGTGCTCTCCGCATTTTAGGAACAAAACACTGAAAAGAATCTTCTAGCTTAAAGCCAGTCCTGTATTCCTGGATGCAGCCAGGTTCAGAAGTATGTGCTAGACTATAATGCAAAGCGAAATATACTGTCAATTTTCACTTTGTCCACACAGATGGACTCCCTGCTCCCATCAGTTTAGAAGAATATGGCCATCACCTTCAATGGCAGCAGAACCGAGCCAAACAATTTATGTTTCAACTTAGTGAAAACAAGATTTTCAAAGGAAACCACTTTTTTTTTTTAACTTCCCTAAAATAAAACCTTTATTACCTCAAAGTCATGGAGAGAAATTCAGAAAGTATTTTCAATTTCAAAGACCTTGAAGGAGTTTTTGAAGGGAGAGAGCTCTTGAGGTTTTTAGAACTTATGTAATTGTGGTTTTAACTGTGTTTTGGCCTCATTTATTTAAAATGTTTAGTAAGAACTAAGTTACAAGAAATTAGTAAGTGTAAGTGTATTCTGGGTAAATCAGAGCACATAAGACAAAAGCTTCCCAAGTAAACTTCATTTCAAGAAGCTAAGGTACATGGTCCACCTAGAAAAAACAACATCATCAACTACCAGGGAAAAATTACTCATTCGTATTTCCATACTTCTCTCCATTGAAATCTCATTAATTCAGATTTCTCATCTTGGGATTAAGCAGCTATTTTGGTCATATAAAAATTGGAATGAAAGAAAAAGCAGCTAAACCATGCTCCCTTACAGAATTTGAACAGCAGATTTACTACAGAGTTGTTGTTCAGCTGACAGCTATTTTCTCTGCTGCAAGAGATATTTTGTCAAGTTAGTAACTCAGACTATTCACCAGAAGAACTGCAGGGTAAATTCCAGCCTGCCTCTTTGTGAGCACCCTGTGCAACTAAAAGAAAAAGCGAGACTAGCTTGGACTTTCAGACTAACTAATCTTGCCAACATGCTTTAAGAGACTCTATTAATACTGTACCTTAATTTAGTAACCTCTCTATGATCAGAAGGCAAACACCCAAATTTTCAAGCATATAAAATTATAATTACAAAAAGAGTACAACCATTTTATAAAATGCAAAATTTTTAGAATTTTCTTCCTAGATATTCTGAAGATTTTTGTAAGTTACCATCATAATTTCCAAAACTGAAAGCCTGCCTTCAAAGCAGCAAATACATAATTTAAATAATGAAGACTAGGCATTCATTCTGAAAACTGGAGTTGTTAATAAATGTGAATGAAACATCCACAATAAGTATAATTAAGTTAATACCTTAGACTAAAAGAAAACCCTCCATAGATATAAAGTTCTAATATTTAGTTGAAAAGTTCACAATTCTATGTATTTCCACCAACACCACCAGGAACACACTAAGTAAACCACTCTGTACATACTCTCTTCAAAGAACAGACTGTCCATCTGTTCAGAAGCTGCCACCTCTGATTATTTTAAGTTATAGTGTCTGGACCTGCATAGGAAAATAATCCATTCTGTACAACTGACTATCACTGATCTTCATTAACCAGGTATGGTGGTAACACAATACTACAAACTGCATGGTGGAACACAATCATCCAGCTCGACCCTTTGAGTTACCTTTATCTACATGGTAGATATATGCTTCTTGAGTCATTGCAGACAGCAGATGTAAGACATTAGTATAAATCCTGACTTTGTCATCGCTGTTATCCTCCCAAGTATAATCCTGGATCACATTTAGTAATCCTCGCACAAGAAACAACACTCCTTGTTCTGGATGGTCCTACAGGAAAGAAAAAAGATAAGTCAAAACCAACAACAGAACAACCCCAAACAAAAATGGGATCATCTGCGGTCATTCAGGGGTTTAGAGGCACAATATTAGCTCTAGAAAAGCAAAACCTACAGTATGATTAAAGCTGACAACTACTTTTCTTACGTGTGCTTCCTGCAAATCCTTCGAAAAATTTGTTCCGGTTTCCTTCTAAAATGCCCATTTGACCTCTAATCATAAACTTGATCCAGGCAGCCTCCATGGACAAACTTTGAAATACTTTATTTTCTAGCCATGAGGGAAGAGTACAAAATTAATTGTCAGCTTCTTAACAGCTGAGCCTCTAAAATTAAACACCCTGGGTAGATTTTTTTTTTATATATATATAATGTCAGTAAGCTATCGAAACAAGAATATTCCTCATATAGTTATGAGTTTCAGAAGAACACCTACACTAGGAAGTCAAGGTTACAGACAATCAACAGTCTTTTAACATGAAAGGAATATAAAGACATCTGCTCTACATAAGCTATGGGTTTTTGCAAGCAGTCATAATACCGCACGCAGCTTATTTCAAGCTGGCAGCTGATGCAATGATACCAACATACTTAGGACAAATCACAGTCCCCTGGGGGCATTTCCTTCTGATCATCCATACTGTAAGCAGGGAGGAAAAAAAAAATATGGAAGCTAATTTCTGAGTCCTGGTATCTCATTGCAACTTATTCTTCATTACTGAATCTGAAAGGCTGGATCTCCCTCCTTCAATCTTCTGTTAACGACCTGAGTAATTTCTCTGAGCAGCATCCAGTTCTGACTAGCCTTCCCTCAAAGCCTTATTTCTGCAGCCAGTGGACAGCAATGACACGTCACATGTCAGAAGAGGAAGGTTATGTCAAAACACCTCTTCTAAATACTGTTTTCACTCAAAAGATTAGGCAACCTATACAAAGTAACTGAAACTAATATAAACTATTATTTTTCCCCTCCTCAGGTATTGAATTTTATGAGTGTTCAGCTAAAATACCACTTTTCTCCAAGGATCTATTAGAACAGTAAATGGTGTTTACACAATTAAATGACGGCGAGATTTCACTCTACCTGAAATCCAGTTAAGTGCAAGGTGCTACTGAGAGAAGCAGTGCTGTGCCTCCACCTCCAAACAATTGTTCTGCCTCCCCATTTTGCACTGGGTGAGTGATTTTGCAGTCAATGAGCAAATTGCTTCAGCTGGCTTGTGGAAAACTAACCACTGCACCTCCTAGTCCCAAAAGCCCTGGCTGCTCTAAACTTTTAAACAGGAAAGTCAAAGAGCCTACTAGCCCACATGGCATTCACACACACACAACTTACCGGAACAACTAATAAAGTGGAAAAAAAATTACACAGGAATTCCAGGAGGAAGGCATCAGAAGGTCGCATCTTTCCATCTACACTGATCATTTTTGGCACTTCAGGAACAAGGCTCACTGCAGCTTTGAAAAAAGCATCAGCTACAAAACAAAAATACAGTTGCTGTATTATCATTCCAACTGCGATGGCAGTCATGTCTTGACCCAATCATTGCTTCGAGTTGATTCGAATAGGGCACAGAAAATGAACGTGTGCTGAACTGCAGAGAGTCAGCAGGCAAAATCTGTGGTGATTCAAGTGATGCTGCTTTTTCAGAAGAAGTTAGCACATCACTCGAGACTTCTGCAATTTTAATTCCTCTCCTTTGCTTAACAAGAGGACAGCATTATTTCAAATAAATTGCATACACAGTTAAAAAAATAGCATATGATTAAAAATTGACTTATCTTAAGAAATGCTTATGCCAGGAGAATGGGGAATCCAAAGGTGGTGACAAAAGATCACGCTATCTCATTCACACATGCATTCACAAAAGGCTGTTACAGTTATAAGGAAGTACAGGAAACTTCATAGCCCTAAGTATTTACAGTCATTACATGTAAAATACTAATATAGTACCAGGACCTGAGGTATTGCTGGTTACATAGATGATTCTTTCCAACAATACAGGAATTACAGAAACTATCCACCATTATGGCCTTGGCAAAATAGCTATTAAAAGGCTTTTTATAATTCTTTATTATGTCTCTAATCCTAAAGAAAAGAAAAACCAAAACCAAACACACTAGAACATCTATTCCTCAGTTTAAGTTAATACTCACAAATTAAACCCAACATTTTCCCTCTTACCCTCGAAGACCTCCCATATATGCTAACAGTTCACAAAAAAATTTTAGGCAGCAACATTCTTTTGCACTTTCTTGCCTCCATTTCAAAATATAAAAGTATCCAAATCCCATTCAAGTTGTTTAGCCATGTGCTTTGAAGCATTAATCAGGATTAATACTGTATTTTACAGGAACAGAGACTGAGGCCATGAAACCAAATTTTAGCAAAGAGAAGATGAGATTTCTTGGTGAAAGCCAAGAGATGGCATGGAGATCCCACAGACAGGCATGCACAGGCATTTCCCGTAGTGCAGCTTGCTCCGGAAAAATTAATTTGAGCACATGAGACTCCAAGCAAATTTGCTAAGTATAGTACCAACTGATATCTAATTTAAGCTTATGAGGAATACCAGGGAAACACGTGCTTTGGAAAAACTATCTCTTCTGACTTCTTTTCAGCACATGAGCATTTGAGTCCTTCTGAACTTCTCAGTGTCACAACGCAGACTCCTTTAGTCCAACTTCATACTTCCTTTTATTCGGCACATTTATTTTGAGGTGAAAATGGTTTTTATTTGAAACAACATCTAAGATTCCACAGGCAACTCAAAGGAAGGTAAGTAATCTTTCTCTGAGCTTTATTAGAGGAAGGAAAGCAGCAGCAGATGTTCATTCTAGCACAAGTAAAGGAATCGCTGTCACTTCCACAGTTGTCTCTGGAGAAAAATAAAGTACACGCTCCACATCACCATATAACAAAAACATGCAACCAGACATGCAACCAGACAAATGAAAAAATGTGTCTCAGAAAATAGGCTGCATACCAAAGCAGCCCTGTCTGTGCAGAGACTACTCCTGCCTTCTGAAGGTATTTCATAACAGGACAGGATTGATCTACGCAGCAAGCAGTCTTTGCAATGAAAACGGAAGAGCTGCGAAGCACCTCACCTTAATTTACAGCCTGCTCTCCCAGCAGTCACAGTCCTAGACATTTGCCTCTGCACTTTTGCCATAGCACAAACCCAAACACTCTTATCTTCACTATGAATAACCAATTTGATTTGATTTACTCTTCTTGACCTCCTGCTGTTGCTGCAAATGAGAGCTGCCTTCTCATCTGGTTGAGCACCTTCAGAGGCACGAGCTCCCTCATTAAACCTGCCCGTAAGAGCAGCATGTCCAGCTCCTCTGCAGGTGACTGCTGCTGGGAATGAGACCTGCCCACATGGCAGACGGCCCACTGGGCCTGTCCAAGCTCCTCTGTGCTTCCATCTTTCTCTTTCCAATCCTCGGCAGCCACAGAGCTGCTGCCTCCCTGCCATCTCCATGGGGCTGCTGTCCTCTTGCCACGGCCACAGGGTTGTGTTTGCAGGTCACCCTGCAATGCCCCACAGACTGTCACTGTCCCAGCACCTCAGAGAGACTGTGGGGCTCTTGCCCCCACAATAATTCCTCTTACTTGCCTCTTCACCCTGCCTCCTCCCACACAACACAGCAAGGCAAGCCAAAGCAGCAACAGAGCATAAAAGCAGCCAGTTGCGTTTTCCATTAAAAAGACGGATATTTTACTTTGGTACGTTCAGAAGTGCTGCTGAAGGACAATATGTTCATTTTGATACAAGTTCAGCCAATCCGTGCTAACCACTAAATGGTTCTTACACTGGAACACTAAAAGCACATTCATCCAAGGTATACGCACTTTGTAAAAAGCAAAAATAAAGTAAATTCACGTTAATGCAAAGGTTTTATTAGAGACTTTGCAGAAAACTAACTGTCCTCCAAACACTACCACCCTATTCACTTGTAGAGAGGCGTCACAATATGCATCACATGCTCTGAGCCTGGAGGAAAAGTTCATTAAATAGGTTGTTACAGACATGCTATTTTCTTAATGAGTATGAAATGAGCATTGATATTTAATTCTGAACTACACTAATTATGAGGTTATGCAGTGGTGCTTTATATCTTTCAAAAGTCAATTTACAAAGCTATTACTGCAGAGGTGTTTCAAGAGAAAACAACACGCCACTATTCCTGGCTTCCAAAAGGTATAAAGAAACACTTAAAAATCACCAAAAACCACAATGATGTTATGTTCTGGATGGGGGGGGGGGGGGGGGGGGGGGGAAAAAGCTTCTTCAGGTGAAGGATGCTGTTTTCTTATCTCCCTACAGTATGACACTGCTTCTGAAGTGAGGCACTGTTCAGTTGGATAAGGGTAGAGCAGACCACGCATTACAACAAATCATCGTGATAAAGTCTTCCCGGAGCACTGTTAATATCTTGTGCAGTGCTCCGAACATGACATACTTCATGCTTCACTAAATTTATCCTTTCACAGCAGCTCCTTCATTTTGGTTGACAATAATCCTATAAATCTTTCCCTCGAGCATACATGCTGACCTTCAGGCTACAAAAAATAGCAGTCTTGGATACCCAAGTCGGCACTTCCAGTAATACTCTGCTACAGAAAAAGCAAGTGAAATCGGTGTTGAATGTTTTGCTACTGTCAATATTCACAATGGTACGTACACACACTCATTTAATTACACATACACACAAATATATGTACCTCCATATATTTTTATATACAGATCGATCTCTCTACATATAAAAATCTAGCGTACATTCTGTTTGCTGCATCTATGACAGCCAATTAAACTGTACTAATTTAAGATTTCAAGCAGGCAAAAAACCAAGGAGGAATGAAGCCGTTAGATGGGGAAACAATTATGCTCCTTAACTCTACCTTCAAAGAGCAGAAGGGAGCGAGTTTGACATACCTACAGCTATTTTTAGTCATGGATAGAATTTCAGAAGGCAAAGTCCACCCGAAGGACAAAACCAAGGACCATATGCAGTTTTCTGCATGCCACATCACCTTTATGTCCTACAACATTGTCAAGCTTATTTTAATACTCCAAATATTTTGCTTCCACATCCAACAGATGTTGGAAATGTAATGAACCCTAGTACTCCAGTGCAAAAAATTAATGGGAAACAAGCATGAGGGGGTTTGGGGGCCCTTTTTTTTTTGTTGTTGTTAAATAAATTAAACACGTTAGTGTTTTAATGACCAAGCATTACAAACATTTGGAACTCCTCCTCACACTGGTGAGGTCACTGAGAATTTTGCCACATTGTTGAAATGTGGTTTTGCTTTGAGCCATTGAATATTCTCCACCTTAGAGTCCTCTACACATCACTTCCAATCCGGAAACTACAAAGGATTATTTGAAGTAACAAAGCAAATATTTGAAGAGAAAGTAGCAAAGGTGCTGCTTCGTGAATGGGAATGTACTATGTGAATTCCTACTATTTTATATCAATGAATTAGCGGCAGATAAAAAGGTAGTTATGTGGATGAAGCTTGCTAGTGCTAGTTTTAGGAATAGCTTGATTACAGATTGTTAACAAGGCCTCAGTACTTCCAGACAAAAGCATACAGAGGCATAAGTGGAAAGGAATTTTCGTGCATGGAGACCATGCAGCATGAGCAAGAACATTGGACACAAGACATTTTACTCTTAAGCTGTAATCAGTAAATGCAAGAGACATCATCTCCCAAAAAATAATCCACCAAACCAACCACAGATTTCAGCCTGCCCCTCCAAATTCCATGTAATCCCTAAAGACTGTGAGGTGAAGTATCATCAGCAGACTTTAAAGAGAGCTCCGTTGGTAATACTGGAAACTTTGAAATGATAAACGCTATAGTTAAATAATGTAGTTTCCCCTGGTTATTATAATGTGAAAAAAAAATACCGAATGAGCAGACACATGGAAAAACATGATAAACCACTGAAGAGTCAATATGGTTTTTGCAGAGACAAATCACTCCTCAGAAGTCCCTCAAGTTTTCCAAAGAACTACCAAGTTTGTGTTTAAAAGCAACACAGACAACGCAAATAGTTCAATTTAAAAAAAAAAAAAGCCATAAACATTTAACAATGTCCCTCATACAAAAGGCTCTTAAAACAACTAAGCTGGCAAGAGATGTGGAGGAAAGTCCTCCTGAGGATTCATGACTTAATAAGGATGGAGCGGAGGGAGAAAGCAGCAGGAATAAAGTTTTCACAGGGGAGTGAAATGACTACCACATTCCTTAAGGTTTTGCAGAGACATGTCCTTACGATATGCTGGGAGGTGACAATGTTTGCAGACTAGTCTGGAATGTGACTGCAAGCATCACAGATGGATCTCACGATTCTGAGCAATAAAGCAGCAGATGAAATCTAATATTAGCAAGGCATGTGAGGAAAGAAACAGCCCTTGCTTTAACTATAGAAAGATAAGCTCTAAATAGGCTATTTACACTCCTGAAAGATTTTGGAATCATTACAGATGGTTTCCTGAAAACTACATCCTAAACAGCTGTCGAAAAAAGGCAAGGCAATTACAAGAATCATTAGGACAGTAATGGAAAACTGAGGTGTCACTGTATCATTTCTATAGCTGTTGTGTGTTTATACCTGGACCACTGTCCTGACCTTCCCATTTCCAAAAGGATAAAAAGAAGATTTTAAAGGTGCTAAGGCATGGAACTGTTTCCATATTAGGAATTACTATACTGACACAGATACTTCAGGAACTTAGCAACTCCACCACCTCACAGGTTGCATGAAGAAAATGATTCAAGAATGACTGAGTTTTACACGGTATCACTAGTGGATCAGCTGCATGTGCTGAAACACTCAGCTGATGTTTAAAAACCATACAGAAATAAATCCCTAAGTAGTAGATTTCTAAGTGGCATGTAACTGTGGAACTCACTGCCACACCACGTTACAAAGGCCAAAAAGTAAAACTGATTAAAAAAAAAAAATCAAATTCCTAAGGACTGGTCCATCTATTTTGTTAAACACCATGGTCCATATGCAAACTTTGTTGAAGGGTGTATTTAGACCACCTGCAGCTGCAAGCTCAGAAGCATCATTCTACATTATTGTTTCCTGTACATTCCCTTAGTAGATGGTACTAGACACTTTCAAAAACAGGTCATAGGCTAGACAGACTTGAAGAACTGACAAACTGATATGAAACGCCAGTCTGAAAAGCTTAGAAAGACAGAGATGTCATCTCTCTTAAATCACATGGAAAAGCTACTGGCTGGGATAAAGAGAAGAACAAGAAAAAGCTCAGTTTCCAGCTGTGGAAATTCCAGGTGCCAGTAAAAGTCATGTCTTTGTTCAAATTAAGCAACATTTAGTATTACTAGTAAAGCAAACAGTATCTTACCAGTTTCTCCCAAAGCTACTTTTCTGCCTTCAGGGAAAGCAGTATTTAAAAAGGTAAGAGACAGCATATACCATAACTCAGAGAGGCCTGAGCCAAGGAGTCTCAAAATCTGCAATTGAGAAAACCTTTTCAAGTTCTTACTTCTCTACATTCTTTACCTCCAATTCTATCTATATTCTACTTATATTCTTAGATCTATAAAGATTTTATAAGATTAGGAAGAAATACAAAAAACTGTTATCTAATACTATTAAGAAAATACCCTAAAGCGTTATTAGGCTATGATTAAAAACTATGTATTAGATATTCCATACCGTACTTCCTCCAAAGCATGGCTCAAGACTGTCATATTTAGAGCACATTCATGGAAAACAACAATTTCTGAAGTAGAAAAAGAAATTCCTTTTGCAATCTAGTAGTGAAACTTGCTTCAGCTACATTTGAAGAACAGAAACTTCTAGCAGTGCATTAAGGACTGTATGTTTCAGAATTAAAATCTGCATTTGCTAATTAAAATTAAGATCTGTGTCAATTGATTTGGGATGCAAAGACTGTCCGTTTTTATGAAGTTTTGTGTTTGACAATAACCCAGTGAAATTAGTCACACAGAATCCGCTGAATTACTTGATTTACTCAGCATGTTACTTCTGAAGCAAGGCAAGGATTTCACAGCCTTTAAACTAAAAATGCTGCTCAATACATTACCAGAAAGTTGGATCATCTCTACCCACCTGCTGAATGCAGTGACCGACAATTAAAAAATCACGCTGTCTGTGCTTCGACAGGCAAAAGCAGCATTTATAATAGTACTGATACGTGCATTTAAAATAGTACTGATACATCAAAAATCCAGAAAAGTGACACAAGGGAGCATGCATTTCAGCATTTCATCTCAATTTAGTCCAAGCACTCCCTAAGACAGAAAGCATGACTGATGAGAATTTCTTCTTCTCTGCTGGCAGCATGAGGTGTTCTTTGGCTCAGTGAAAAAAAAAAAAAAAAAATGAAAAGCCCATCTCTGAAAAATTTAGTATCTTCCTTTCTAAGGTGGGATCTTAATAGGCTCTCCAGAGGCACAAACTATTTGTCCAGGTCAAAATCACCTAAAACATTCTGAATGTAATTACAGATTTTATTTAAAGCACCTCTTGGGAGAGGTAGACAAAAGAGACAACAGTCTCGTTTAATACGTGTTGAACACCATACCTAGACAGACAGCCGTCAGTGAATTAATACTGGACTTTTCATAAGCCTATAAATTAATATTTCTGACCCAATTTCATTGTATTAATCTATTCCAAGAAAAATTACAATGACAGTTTTCTAATACTGAAGTATTTGGGTGAGTTCAAACAAGCACCACACAGTTGCTCTGATTAACAGTGTGGCTAATCCCAGCAGGCAAGGCTCTGATTTGACAGAGGAAACTGGAACAGATGCTAGGACTGACAGTCTGCTGCTGCCCTGTGAGACTGGGAATGAGGCGAACCCCAAACTCCTTCAGGTACAAGCAGAACAGCTGTAGCTCTCCAGTTGTTGGTAATTTATCAGCACAATCCTCAGACTGGCAAACTTTATTCACTGTTATGACCCGCACATCTTCTTTATAAAAAGGGAATCTTTTCAATCCCCCTTATCAACCCCAATAGGTAATTTTACTCCTTTTTCAAGTTAGACACATTGGCATCTTAGAGAGATCTTCCTATTGACAACAGCAGTCTATCCTGCGAAGTTCAATTGTTACATAAGTGAAAACTCAACTCACTGAAATAGCTAGAGTCCCTGCAGGAACTCAAAAAAAATCCAAGAATTTAATTTGCTGAAAGCAACAGCTGGAATCTTTAAAGAGGAACGTGCCTGCCCCACCACCAACTGAGCTATCAGATCAGGTATGTTACCTTCTAGTTTTATTTCTCTTCACAATTTTAAACCGATTAAGCTAATTCCAACCAGCATGAAATAAAGGTTACACACAAAGCATGACTTCACTTCCTAGCCTAACGTTATCATTAACGGCACACTCTTAAAACTTCATGCTGCATAGGTTTTAGTAGATCAGTGTCTAATTGGTATCAGTTAACTCAGTTAACTGACTGGATTTATATTTGCTGTTATGAATTAATCGGTACTTCTTAATGCACACAAAATGCATTCAGTTGAGAGTTACAGTAAGGACACGTTATCTGACTACAATACATCAGAATATGCAAAGACACTTCACTAAATATTTCCCAAGACTGATGTCACTGTTGCCTAACTGGTTAACACGTGCTACATTACTCACGCAAAGTGACACGTCTCTGAATACAAATGAGCCAAAAATAGCTTTTCTAAGGAAGTGAAAAAGTGTGTAACAATAAAACCTTGGTAAATGAAGCGAGTTACTGAGCACTAGAGTTTTGGACATGCTTCATTTCAACAGAAGTTGAGACAAACTGAATGCTCCTCTCTCTAGCTTGTGGGTCTAAAATTCAGGAGACAGTGTTAATAAATACGCATTTTAGAGACTGAGTTCATAATGCTTTGCATATACCTGCTACCTTAAAAGATTTCAGAATGGAGACCCTACTCATTGTTTAGTGACGGCACTGTGTTCCTGTCAGACAATAGCTGGGCACATTTATAAACTCTCACACTGAAAAATCTGGGCAATTGTTGTGGCCCAGGAATCTCACTCAGAGAAGACTTGCATCACCAAAATAGTGGAAAAGTAGTTTATAAGTTGAAAGGCTATTAAATTAAAGAGTTGGTCCCAACATGGGCGGGGCATAGTCATCAGACTGAGTATTACAGAGGAACTGCTTTGGATGTGCATCCCAGAAGAGATGCCCTGCAACACCGCAACAACAACAGAAACTGATACAAAGGATAAGGTAAGCTGGTCAATTAAACAGAACACCACAGGAAGAAAAAACGAGTCCATTTTGGTAAACTCTGTTATCTACAAAGAAGCTGCACAATACTAACTGCACAACAACGGACTTTGCAGACCTTTTATTTGCACAACGTACTTGAACACAACAGCCAGCTTTACTCTAAATCCCTCTACTTTGCTATATGGGCAGCATCAGATTCAAAACAAAGAAAAACAGCCACCCTGTGCTAAAAAGTCTTAATCAGCATCCTAAGTCAGCTTGTTCGTGCAGATGGAACTTACTGGTAAATGCAGAGCTTGGAAAACGATCTCTCATGAAGAAGCACAGAGCTAACACAAAGAATTAATAGCCACAAAAGATGTTGCAAAGTAATCCAGTTTATTACACTCACATCTCCACTGAAAAGATGTAAAGGTAAAGGATTTACCATTGGAAACCAGACATTTAAAGTCAGTATTAGCATTGCAAAACAAAGTAGAATAACATCACTTTAAAAAGGATACTGAATAGCTTTGTCCTCCCCTTGTGAAAGGAACGGGAACAAGATCATACTAAATGGTGATACAGACTTAATGTTCATTCTGGTGCCAGAATAGCTGCAATTTTTTTCCCCCAAATCACTTTTTGACAGTATTTCCAGTTACTTAAGATTAAGCTACCAGGATGACTAACAATTGTGCTCAGGCCCTCTTTCAATAATTAATTCACATCAAAAAAAGAAAATACATTTTTCATTCTTCATGTTATCTGGTATTACTCCATTGTTTCACTCTGATATAGTAGCATATTTTCTTAGCTAAGCATTTATCGCACATGAGCTCTGACAGCAAGTTTCCGCTGTCATTGACCTCAGTTTTCATTCTTTTCCAGCTCATTGGAGGATTTTGTCAGCCTGCGAACTCCTACACAGATGAACTAGTTTCTTTTTCCACAGTTATAATAAAGCACATAATTTGTGATTTGAGTGCTTGCAAATTATGCAGGAGAGATACACTCCGTGCTTTCCATAATTTCTAGGTACCTTAGGACAACCTACCCCATAGCCATGACTATGTCAACTAGAGTCAGCTGTCCTGGTTATTTAGATCACAGGATTAGTGTTAGATTTGAAAAGTTGTTTTAATATGACATTTTCACTGTAACAGCACTTGAAACAGGGCTGCATTTTAATTATGTCATAAATATACCTGCATGACTTATGATTTCAACCAAGTTATTACTCATGGCTAGGAATATTTCTGAAACAAGAGAACCTTTAAGTATACAAATGCATGCCTTACCTTGTGAAAGGCACTGATTTGCCAGAGCAACCTGTCCAGAATGTAGATACAGATTAAGACATGTGAAGATACTGCTCAAGGATGGAATTGTAATGAAGCAGAAGGCAACGCAAGCCTAAAGCAAAATAAAAAAAATGAAACTGAAGAAAATTTCTAACTCAGACTTACAGCAATCATTACTGATGCCATACACAATCAGGCATCAAAATCTGTAAATCAGGTTTGGGTAATAGCAAATATGTGAAGTGCAAAATCAGCAACTTCAGATTTCTCATTATTATTTCAATAGTTGTAACAATATTTTTTATTATTACTGTTATTATAAGTATATTAGCTCAAAACTTATTCTGTGACTCCAGCTCAAAGAGTTCCTCTCTCCTCAGGTAACCAGTTGGCAGCTCAAGACCAAAATCTAACTAGAAAAGGAGGCTACTGGTCCTCAGAGGCAACCCATCTGCCAAACTGGTCAAAGCAGGAGCACTGGGTATGCACAGTGCAAGGAAGCAGATCTAGAGCAGCATGCAGCACCTTCAGACCTACTGGAGCAGCCCAAACACCTGGGTGAAGCAAGTAGCTCCCAGGGATACTGAAGTTGGCCAGCATCACCCCAGCTATATCCTTTGTCCATGGACAACCGAACAAAAATCTATTCATTAACAGCAGCATATGCAAACACCTTTCCAATACATGAAGACGAAAACATCTCAGTTGCTATGTTTCAGGTGAGAAGAGGCGAACAAGCAACTTGCATAGCCTGTGCACAGTTCAAAACTCATTTGACCACATCTATGCAGACCTAGAGGCACTAGAGCTGAAAGGAGAACTTTATTTGAAATTCAGATACTGATTGCAGCATATCAACACTGATATGATGAGACAGAAATTTAAATATCTTCTTCCCCCCTATTTCCTGTTCCCTCTGTGAGAGAGAATTTATTCTATTTCAAAAATTATTTCAAAAGCTGAGCTTTCTCGACTTCACATAAACAACTCTCCAATGAACGTTCCTTTGGAGAGGGAGTCAATCTTGCTGCTCTTTTAACGTAAAGCTGCTATTAGACACTTTGGGTCTTTTTTTCTTAAATGGCTGCATTTGGCTCAATGGTAACAAGAGAAAATGAGACTACGAGCAATTAGAAAATTACTAACATTGTTTTTGCAAAAATTACAAACTTAGGTGGCAGCAGACAGTAGTATCTACTAAGAAGGCAGACTCAAAGTTTATTAGAATCAGACGTACCCTGACAAACGCAGCAGTCTTTCTGGAATGATTTCCTTTCATCACCTTTCTTGTTTCCATTGCTAGCTGGTTCACAGACTACACATAGAAACCAAAGCAAATCAGTAAGGAAAAGGCACAGATTTATTAGGTAAGCAGCAAATAACAAACTGCATGTTTTACTGCTTGCATTTAGATAGCAGCAACTGTCAAAAGGGACTCCGACACGGTCTGCCCTCACTATACTATTTAGTTTTTAACTGGAGGAATTTTAGCAACTGTTCCTTAAAGCAAACATGATTCTGAGGGTTTCTGAAGGTAGACTCGTTGATTTACTCATGGCTTTAGATCATCCTTTGCTTCCCAGCTACAGTGCTGTCATCTTGACATTTTATACCTCTTTTCTGTAACGATTTCTAGCTAACACACTTACTAAAAAACAAAAACAAAATAATAAAAGGATTTAGGAGAAGATACAATGTTGCAAAGGAATCAGATGCAGCCAATCCTCACCTGACAGGTGACCAACACAGGACAGAGCTTACCCTTCCCAATCACAGCAGGACTCTGCCTGTACCTGCAGCCAGACCCAGGCTAACCTCTCCTCGATGGAGGATTATAGAAGAACCAACCCAATTCTGAGAGCACGAGAGCGCCATTTATTTTAGTAGACATGAAATCTTGCACAAGATAGCCAGTTTTCTTTGTTGCAATGCTACCATGCCTGTCTGTCAAGCAAGAACTTCAGAGAGTTTAGGGTGACAAAATGAGAGATGAGATCAAAGTCTACTTTTAAATCACCTGATGAAAAGACTTCAGACTTAATTTGACATAGACCAATAATCTGGGCAGGGAATGGGAGAACTGCAAATATATCCCCACTTGCTAAGGTAATGTAGATAAACTGTAGCTTACATGAATCAACTGAACCAGAACTGGCTCCAGATTGCAAAACATTGACCTGGCTTCAACATAGAAACTCAGCTGTTGTTCAAAGTCACGGCCAAATGAAACCTAGAAAACACAAAAACCCGCTAGATTGTACCGTTGTAGGCCATCACCTTCAATAAATACAAATTGCAGGCAGATAAACCATAGACATTCAAAAGTCAAAATCTCCATATATTGGTCCCTTTAACTGTCTGCTTTCCAATCTTAACCTTCAGGGAAGCTTGAAAGTTTTGCTGGGAGTTTGTTGTTTATACTCCACATGATCTTCTACTTTACAGACCAAGTATTTATCAAGAAAATGAAATTTAAATCCTAGATCTGTGAACTCTTTTCGAAACTAGCAGAACTCTTGATTCTTCAAGGAACAGGGACAAAGGCTTGTTATAGCTTATACATAAAAAACTAAAACAAACAAACAAACAAAAAAAAATATCAATGAAACTGCATTCAGATTCCTGTAATTTCTAGTTGATAAAGCACCTCCAAGAGAAATCACTGTTTTCCTAACTAGATACACCAGTAAGAAAAGTAGGTTTTCCTGAAGTTTGCTTAATAAATATATGCTACACAGTATGGTAAAAGCCTCCAACCTTGCATGCTGGCAGGAAAGAAGTCAAAAAACAACCCTTGTGTTGAGAACACCCTATTTCCAGCCCTCTAGAGTTTAAAAAAACCAAGTGCTGTCAGCTGGAGTGTCTCAGCTGTCAGTTAAAAGCCTGGAAGAGGAACAGTCTCCAGGCAGTCTACATTTATGTATTCAAATGGAATTTTTTTTCTAATAGAAGTAAAAGTTGCATCATTTATTATTTCTAAAGCCACATGCAAAAGAAGCTTTTACAGAATTAAAATAAAATTTACATTTAATCTCTACAGTGAAAGATCAAAGGAACTGCACCAGAAAACAAAGGATTGCTTCTTCCATTACAGTCAACTGCCTTTGCCTTTTGGCTATTTGTGCAACTGCTGATTCTTCAGTACTAGTCTCTAAAATTATAAAATTTTCCATGAAAAAGCCTGACTGCAATGACGACTATTACAACTGCTTTTGCCTCCACATCTTAATGTGTGCTGGTTTAAAATTTGTAACTAGTCATTTTGCTGCTGTGGGATTTTTTTTTTCCCCCTAAACCAAGACTATAAAGCTACATCAAATATTATTCAATGTGGGAAACTGTCCTAAAGGAAATTATACAATATTGTACTGCATATAAAGCTTAATAAAGCAAAATTATATCAAAACATATTAAATAGTAAAATTACAGCTGAAGAGAAAGCGACCATCTAGAGTCAAATGCATAGAACTGCAACACAGAACAAAGGGGACAAGTAGAGACAAAGCCTGTCAGTTCTGACTATGTGAAAGAAAAGCCAAGCATTGAGAGTACCTGTTTAGAGAATAAAAAAAGCTTGAGAACATCTCTCTAAAACAACCTGACAGCTCAAACGCAACAGACAAGGAGAAAAGATGTTATTGGGGTAAGAAGGAGGGAAAGGCTAAAAGTTAATTTCAAGACAAAACAACTGGAGCTTATGTGAGACTACTAATTTGATCATACAAATTATCTTACTTGTAAATTAAGATAAACAGAGAGAAGAATAACATACAAATTGTATTTATTTTGTGTTTTTTAAAGCTGGTATTGGTTCCGTTTAGAGCTGGGTACGAGAACCTCATTCACATAAATCAGGGACCTCTCATGCTATAATAGGCAAGTCTTTAAAAGCTGTTTAACTTTTAAAGACTTACCATGCTTTACATGAAATTTAATAAACTAGCAGAAAACACGATGAAAGAACACATGCACTTTAAACTCTCATATTGCACCATGTGAGCTTCAACACTGTATGACATTTCTTTCAACATGAGCACACTTATTTCACTAAAATACACTGGTCGGTGTGTTCAACAGTCTTTAGCACAGACACACAGACCCTGATACAGCTACAAGGGAATCTGCTTCTCATGGGGATTTCAGGAAAATCTGAGCTATACGGTACACCCCTACAGTTGCACACAATTGTCACTCACCATTTTTATGAATCCATTTATCAAAGCTGCTAACGTTCTTTTCTCATCCTCAAGTGTTAGTGCACTGTAAGAGAAAACGTATATGGCAAATGTTAGAATATTTATTATCTCATTTAGCTGTAAAGGATCAAATGGTACATACTGATTTATTTCATGTTATGGCCATATAAAATATCTATTGCACACTAAGACCACTAAGCTCGTAATTATAGTTATAAAGCAATAAAACTAATTTGAATATGAATAACACCAAGTCAACCATGCACCAAATGCAATTCCAAATTTAAAAAAAAAGTAAAAATCACTAAGTGTCTTCAGATTTTACAGAAATTCAGATTTTGGCATGAGAAGGAAGTTAAGCTCATGTTCTTTACTGCAGCAAGCAAATGGCTTCTAGTCTTGTGTTACAGCATGAGAACTTGAGCAGGAACTGATTATCAAAACCTAAAGAAATTAGAAATCTATTCTTAGAAGATTTAAGAGAAAAAGCTTTTAAAATACACTTTAAATAGTATATGTAGTAGTTAATGTATTTATTTTAGAAACAATATTAGTTTGTTTTGTTTGGTTTTGGGGTTGGATTTTTTTGTTGGTTTTGTTTTTAACTAACACTGCCACATAATTTAAAAAAATAATTAACATCACCTTGTTACAGTGCTGCCTTTTTGATGTTTTAGTAAGAACTGAACTAAACGGACATGTAAAAAGCGTTTCTTTTCAAGATTACCACAGATACCTATTCTACAGGAGTCCAAATCTGATTTGAAACAAATTTACATCACATGAAAATCCAATAAGTCAAACCTGGTTCACTGAAAATGGATTAACAAAAAGTTAAATTACAATTAACTAATACAATTTAATCCTTTTACTATTAAATGCTTGGCTCCAGCTTTGACCTCTAATATATCAGTTACCAATTTCCTAGCTCAGACACCAGATGGGAAGAGAACAATAGTTTTATTATACAAATCCAGTAAAGGAGGAAAGAAAATCTCAGCATGATTAGCTCATTAGTGCATTGCCAATCAAAAGAGTCAAGTGACGGGCTCTGAAAGGCTCAGGAGACTTGTAATGAGATCTCCAGGTCAGTTATAGGCTTCCAGGTCAATTTTGAATCAGACCCCTACCAGTCTAAAGGCTCCAACAGCTGTTCCAGGGGTCACTGACCCCTACACAATGGGTAGGGAGGTTCCTGAACCAGGACGTAAAAATAGATGCAGGAGTTCCTTTAAGATAGCTAGAATTTATAATGTTTTTGCCAATAAGAGATGACACACCAGAACCAAGGTAACGATGCACACCTTGCACACCAGCTAAACGAACTGCTGAGTTAAGGGATTTTAAGGATCCCAGTAAACTACCAAATTGTTCTGGCAAAACTTCAGAGGAAGCACCCAATATGGATTGCGATAAACTGCTTGCTTTTTTTACAAGCTGTTTTAGCTTCAATATATTTTCTGTTTAAAGGTTGAAATGGCTTTCAGTGCAATACACAGCCAAATAAGGTGCTCTGACCCAAAATAAAGCACTCTAGCTGGTATAAATTGGAATTACATGCCAAATCTGACTTCTTTATTGCCAATAAAACCTGCATTCATGGCATATCAATGCTGAGAAAGTTACAAGTTCCTTTACAGCATCTGCCATACTTAAGAGGGTCTGGGCTCAGGGTGCCAAAAGAAACGGTGCCCTTCAATTCTACTCAACCCAAACCAGAATGAAAAAGTTGATTTTTGCTCTTAAGATCTAAGATTTGCAGCATTTTGATTCTGGCCCTATTTTCAATCAGACACAGACTCCTGTGTGAATTTTGTGAGTTACCTACAAACCACAACTCTCTTCCACATTGCACAACTGCTGTTCAAACAGAGAGGGTCTAACAGGGCACCCAGGATCCCTATCAGCCTCAGCACTCAGTCAAGGGGAATAGAGAAGAGGAGCATTTAGGGCAAAGACATAGAAGGTTCAAGAACTTCTCCTCTGTTCTAGCATGACCTTCTCAAGTTCATAGAGATCTTCCAGGTGTCCTTTTAAAGATGGCACACCCCTTTGTAATGGTTGGAAAAAGTGGCCCCTAAAAAGGTATAACTGAGTATGGCAATCTGTGCTTTAACAGCTACATATTCACCTAAATCTCAAAACCAGTTAATTATTCACTGTGACTCAAAAGATTACATTGATTTCACACTCAGAAACGTTTTTACAAGATTATTTAGTGTCTCTGCTTCACTAGAAAACTCTACAAAACTTCTGCTACTTTCCTTCCAAAATTCTGCTTCAGTATTCAAAAGAATTAAAGAGCAAATGGTTCATGCTGCCACTTCACTGCACAGCTCTTCCCTCACCACTAACTGGATTCATGTCTTAATCCACCATGAACAGCCTCAGAAACATGAAACTGTACACCAAGCAAACTTCATAGAAATGATAGTTATTAGTAATAGTAAAGTTAATCTTACTTCACAGAGTCATGCATCGTCTTGCAGATATGCAGAAGAGCATTGAGTATAACGGGATCCTTTGTAGATTCCTGCTGATGCCTACAAAACGGTTTAGAAAATGTGATGAAAAAACATCCTTTGTCAAAATGAAAAACAATGAACAGAATAACACTGATTTAATGCATAATTCCAACCATCTGCATTGTATGACGCTACAGAAGTTTTATATTCATTTTTTAACCAACAAAGCTCCAGAGATCACACAGTTTATCACAGACGTACAATTCCAACAAATGCCAGCCAAGAAATATTATCTTCATATCCAGAGCTTTACTGCCAAGCCACAGAATCTCTTTAAGAGATATAACAAGCTAGACATGTGATACACTGAGGCAATCTACAAACATCACAACAAAGTAATCCAGATCTACCAAGAAGTAAGATAGTTTCTCAGCTGCTGATGGGCAGACAGGAAAGGTAATGCCACGTTTAGGTACAGAGGCACACGTGCAGTGGAGCACCACTAAGATGATTAAGGGGCTGCAGCTTCTCTCACATGAGCAAACACCACGAAAGCTGAGACTAGCCTAAACAAGAGAAGCCTTGGCATGGCTTAGCAGCATACACAGTACCTGAAGGGAACCTGTTAAGTATTTGAAAAGGACTGCTTGACTTTTACAAGACTTGAAGATGAAGCCTCATCTTTAAATTCATTTTCAACCGTGGAAATATCCATTTTTGTACATAATGGAGCTTGTAACAAGAGACTGTTTCTCTTCCCCCATTATATCATGGTAACAGTTCTGTGCTGTCACATCAGCTGGAATACGAATTAATTTCATAAACCAACTAAGGTAACACAAATTTTAAAAAGCTCAGAGAACCACTGCCCTGTTAATCCACAGCAATTCAGCATCAATGTGATTACTTCAATTTCAGTTTTCTTTGACAAAATTGACACATTTTCATTTTTTTTCCCTTTAGCTTGTGAAGATGTTCCACGCTAAGTGACCTATATACTGACTCAACTTCCCTAGCAATCTCTCACTGCATTCCCCAGACCCTCCAGAATGCATTTAAGCTCAATATTTTCCACTTACTTAATAAAAGATTCCATAATGCACTTGCAAACCTCCACTCTCACACTTTCCTTCTGGAACATATCCAGAAATGGCAAGAATTTCTCCTGAAAGTACAAATATACAAACAAGTAAAATTAGGTATTTTACAAACAACACACTAAAAGAATATTTTTTTTATATATATTTTTATAATCATAGCTAGTTTAGTTCAAATTACTTTAATCTTTTAAAAAGACAGTAATTCATGTTGAAGGATGAGAGTGGAACAAACACCAATGATGTATCGATTTTTTGATTGCAGAGATCCAGCATAAAACACAAAACACTAAAGTGTTTGAATCAAATGTTGCGAATTTTTTAAAAGCAATCATTGCTTGAAACATGACAACACATTCAGATACTGAAAGACTTAGTTTCTGCATCGTCTCAAGAATGCAGCGAGGGTAGGTTTTTAAAAATTATCTGAGCAACTCGTGAACACAAATCCAAATCCACAGAGTCAGTCTTGAATTTTACTCTTCAGCTGCTTTCAGTACTTTTGATACCCACTGTCCTTGTTGCTCTGTCTGCCTCATACTCGCGCAGTCTGACCTAAGTTTCACTTTGTTTCAATGCCAAACTTAAGCCCTATGACAGAGCATGTTAAGTTTATATCATACCAGAAACAGCTATCAGCAATTACACAAACACACACACAAGTAAATGGTATTTTATCTTCCGTTGATTGTCCCTTATGCCATAGTACCAAACGAACTTAGAGAATTTAAGAGCCTAAGGCTAAAAAAGTATAGAAAACTGAAATCAGAGTAATGAATACTGAAGTAGTAAGCAGCAGAGATCTTCCAAAATGTTTCTGCACTAACCTACTTTATAAAAAGTCCTGTCACTATGTGAACTTGCAAACTATCTAAGCATCCAAGTCAGGTAAATTCTCTTGTAGAAATAGTGCAAAACATTTTTTCTTAAAAATGTATTAAACAAAGTATCACTTACCACTGAAAAAAGCAGAGAGAAGTCATAGATATATGTAATAACTTTCTGAATAATTGACTGCAGCTAAAGGGGGGGGGGGGGGGGGGGGGGAAGAGAAAAACGGAGAAAATTATTGTAATACAAGTTAAGTTAAGACTATCCACACCAGAGGTTATTCTTCTCTAGCTATTCATAGAAAACTAGGTTGGAAGATACTTCAAGCATTCATTGATGTAATTTCTTTCCCCAAAGCAGGATCAGCTACAGCTATGCTGCTCCTAACAGATATTTTCCCAATGTGCTCTTCAGAACTCATATGAACAGAGGCTGAGCAGCCCACTCAGGCTTTATGTGTTCTTCACTTTTTATAGTTAGGCAGATTTTTCTGATTTATAGTCTGCACGTCCTCCAGCTCTCTAGACAGAAAAACAACAAACAAATGCAAATAAACAAGAAAACCCCAAACTGGCTTGTAAATTCTTCCTGTGTAGGCAATTTATCTACCCTTAAAGTAACCACAAAAACGTTCTTCTAGAATCTCTTCAGCTAACCCATATCTCAGCTGGCACGCAGTCTCAAGAACTGGACACGATAATTCACTGAAGCCTTAACAGTGCCAGGTAGAGATGGATTACTTTATGGTTCACTTCTGTTTAAGCAGCCTGCCATGACTCTTCAGCAGAACACCACTGCTGATGTAGGAGTTAACTACCACTACTTCTAAATACATTAATCATTCTGGTTTAGCATTTAACTGTTCCAAAAGGCTTCCCAAATTATAGCCAGTGTTTAAAAATAATTATTTTGTGGTGAGAGACATCAGTAATGTTTAATAATTAATTTCATCTAAGAAAATGCACATCAGATTTTCATAGATTGAGGAAAATTAATTCTTTACCTGTGGGTAAGCATCTTCAAACACTCGATCAGGAGTCATGTGTTTGATAACATCAGCCAAAACTGTGTTGACTTCTCGCTTCTGTGTAGTGAAAAACGAGGTTACAAAATACAGGAATGAAATCAGCACAGAAATCACTGAAAACCAGTTGGATAATTTATTTCTATTTGCCATAGCATCAGCTTTCTATGGAGCTCTAGTTAAGCCAGTAACTTCAGCCATAGCTCCAGTAAATCTTTACTTAAACTAGTCCATCTGCCATTAAAATAAAAGGATAAGAAATATGCAGTGCTGGAGAGTGGTGAAGACTCCTTCAAAGCTGTGTTTTTTGTCCCTATTCATCTTTCAAGAAAGGAAATACATTTTTTCATTCACTACTGAAGTCCTACACACTTACATTGAATAGTCACAGCTTTTCCATGTTTCACATGAAACTGCTAATATAGCCACTTACTCTGTGTCAGAAAACCTTCAAAGGAAGCACAGGAATTGTCACGTACCGTAAAATGTCTGCATGTATATTCCACCCACACTTCAGCACAGTTGATATAATCCTAGAAATACAGGTCCCTTATGATTAGCAATATTCACAGGAGTTTGAAAAATACACTTGCAAAAATTACACTTAAAAGAATTAACTCCTGAGGTATGATTCGTGCAGACCTAATGATCAGGCACTAATGACAAACCTCAGAAGTTGCTTATATAGAATTATGTTATACAGAATTAAGTTATGCTTAAGTAGAGCTCAGAAAAGCAGGGAACATGTGAAGATGTTACCAAACATTATAATTTTTGGCAATTGTGTGTATCGAGAAAAGATAAACCATGTCATGCTAAGCATAAGCTTACTGAACACTTGGCTACAATTTTGTCCTAAATACAGAATCAGTGGAGAAACAGAACGGACAATCAATAACTCACCTGTGGGTTCTTCAGCTTTGTTATAACCTTCCAGGCTTCATTTAATATTTGAAGACGATCATTTTCAGGAGGATCAGCCAATGCCAAGTTTAATCCCAAGGAGCGAAAGAGAAGATGCTGAAAGTTTATCAGAAATTTTAAATAAAAAGCAGAAGATGCATATCTGTCCAACACTGCTCTAGGAGGCAGACTGAGCAGATTTTTTCGGATCAAACCACTTTTATTTAAATGATGTGCAAGTTACGTGGGCAACTAAGAGTATAAAGAACTCTGACAGACAACGAACTAGAATTGTTACAAATTACATACAAAAAGTTACCTTTGGGAATCCAGATTCATCACACTCTTTAATCATCCCAATGAAGTCCATAGATCTTGCAGCAATAAACTCTGCTCTGAATGCTGACATTACCGAATTCAACAGCAAAGCACTACAATAACAGAACACAAATCAATACAGCTCAGCATCAACTAAAAATTTTGTTGTCCCTTCATTTACATTAATCTAAACTTCTTAGACTAAGAAGTGACTGGCATCTGTCGTGAATTTTAAAAAAGGGGGTAAAGAAACACTCATAAATCAAGCTTGTATTGATGAGGATTAATAGTGCATATGGAAAAAAAGGAACACATTAAGCATCAGATAAGGAAAGGTACCCATCCTGTAGAATAGTTGTTTCACACTTGTTTTTGAAGCCATCATTTTACCAGAAGTTTACTAGAAAGATCAAGTAAACCCAGAGTAGCTGACATGTTTAGAAACTTACGCTCTCTTTTTAACTACAGTTCAGAAGAATACTTTGGCAGGAAAATCCCTATAGAAGTTTTTCTCACTGAATTAAAATATATATGCATTATAAGAGTCAGATTTCTAGCAGCTGCACTGTTAGGATTAAAATAAATGCAAACTGTCATTAGTGTACAATAACTGGTCATGACATCTTTAGACATGATTAACCATTCAGACCATATTTGTACTACTAGCCAAAGTTACTGATGGAAGAATGAACTCATTGCATTACTGTAAAACCCACTTTACTGATACTATTATGCAAACGGAAGAAACAAAACCTACCATCATTCAAAAGGCAGTTCCTTTGCGCAAACTCAGCCATGAGTTAGCACAGAAGCTGCCTCATAAAACACTGTGTCCCTCTCTAGGCTAAAACAGTTTGAGTCCAGGGCAGTTTACCTTGAGGAAAATTCTAGGGAGTGCTTAAAATAGCCCAGCATCCTCTGTGTTTCTGTCTGAACATTAGTGGTTCCATTGCAATTTGACTGGAATTTGCATTTTATCATTAGACAAGTACTTCCAGTTCACTAGGTGAATGCTTTGCGATACAGAGCAGCAGGCTGTCACTTTTCACTTTGGTGGCTTCAATGTAGTTCATGGAACATACTGAGATTAAAGATTTATACTGATGCCTCTTGATTTGCAGTATTTTGACAGTCATGAGAAGACATAAAACCACAGAACTCCACTTTAAAAGAAAACTACTACGCTTTATAGATGATCTAAACCAGATTATTCAACTTCCCAATAAAAAAAGCTATGTCCCAAAAACATTCCTTCAAAAAAACTCTCATTATACTCAACATTTTGTCCTTCCTTCAAAGAACAAACAAGCACAAGAAGGAGGCACATAGCCCATCTTTAAAAATGCTAAGAAGTGATTTAAAAATAAGTTCCACAAAACAAATCAACACCTATACAAAGTAATTAATACAGCACAGTATGTGGGTTATTTTTACCCGTATTAAACACACTGATATAATAGCATCTTCACATCACATTTTTAAAACCACACATTCCCTGCGCTCCTTAGCTTGGTCACAGAACGCCAACACTGGCATTGGTCACCTAAGCGATCAACAGAACCGGACTGTGCAAAGCACGTCAGAAAAAACACAGGTAGCTGCAAACTTTCACAGAACTCAGCCCACCTACCCACAAAAATGAACTGAGGTTAGCTCAGCAGCAGACCAAAGTGAATTCAACAGCTCAGAAAGTACATCCAAAACTTGCAGATCATCTTCCTGAACTACTCACTGAAGGTGATTAGCCTGCACACAGATTTCTGGAGACATTTCAGATAACTTTAATGTTGAAAAAAGCAGTTGCCTAAATATTACTACCTTCTAAAGGTGTCAGCTGCTTTAAACTTCCCTTGCAAAATGCATGTATGGGCTGACTGCAGGGGGAAGGAAGGGGAACAGAAAATTGAAGCACAACCAGGAATCAGAGACATGGTTGATGGAGAACACATTATGTGTCCCAAACTTTGGCTTAGGAACCAAAATGTAGCAAACAAGTTATATTAATTAACTTTGGCTCTGAAAGTAATCTACCATATTTTATAATTCATCTCTGGAAAATAGATGTTCATAATCATGATTTACAGAGCTACTGGGAGAACAAAAACTATACTGTGCATTCAAAAGCGAGAGAAAGAATTTTGTTGCAGGTACTCATGGGTACTCATTACAGACTCTAGTCTGCATTGTGCAATACTTACTTGTTCCCCAATTTTTTGCATCTCTCCATCATCTCAGTAAGCAGAACCTGGAAGAATTACTTATTAAAATTAGTAAGCAGACTCTGCAAATGAATTCAGCTTTAATTACTGTAATGAAGTCTACTAAAAGCTGTTTTAATTACCTACCCAATACATTCCAATAATCCTGTCCTATCCTGTGTTTACAGCACAAGAAAACAATGGTGCAGAACAACACAAAACACACCTACTGCAACAGCTACAAGGGCATTTTAATCAAAACCACCATTTTATGGAAGTCAAATTTGCAATTCTTCAGCCATGCCATTTCTCACACTAATTATTATTTGCCAGCCAAGTCAATTATCTCTGGCAGGCGAGGTGAAGATTACCAACTCTCCATCGCAGAACACAAAACAGACCGACTGAGATTAAAAAAGCCTGTTGACTGTGCCAAGCAATTACAAAGCTACAGTTTACTCAAATCATTTTTATATCTGTATGACAGAAGAAACTAATGAATTTAGGAAATAAAGATTAAACTAGCTAAAGGCAGCAAGAAAGAAACAGGAATACTGCCTGTGAACATAACCTGAGCTTTGCGGAAATGAACATTCTTCCTGTATAGAAGACAGAAACAGACAGTGGTATCTAGGCTCTTCATACTTGCTTTCACACCCACGTAAGTACTGACTGAGGGTACTCTTTGATAGGCAAAGTTAACTTTTCATCCCAACACTTCTTTTAGTATCAAGCACTACCAGATTTACTTACTTCAGGAGCACGGTATGCAATACATTGTAAAATCCAGTCTATAGCAGGAGAATAGAGAGTCAGATACAAAGGAATCTCCACACCCTGTACTACCAGCTGATTCTGAACCGTATCCCCGTGAATCTGTTGAAATAAAAGACAAAAACCATGTTGCTGTGAAAAGGAGCTATGACAAACTGGGCGAAGTTTTTGTAGGAATGGAAACAAAACCAGACAAAATCAGAGATACACAGATATTCTGAAGCATTCCTTGCATGCTGGGGAAAAAATACCAAGCACATAACATATAAGGTTAAAGTATGGAAACATGCTGAATAGAGCAGTTTCCGTTTGTCAGAATGTATCTGGGTACAGGATCATCCCTTAATCTAGATTTAAGAACCTCAAAGATTTTAAAAAAGTATACACCAGTATGATTAAGGAGTGTATTTGATTTCGCAAATAAACCCCCTATTTGCTTACTTGTTTAAATGTTAGAAGAAAGTCAAAGAAATTTTTGTTAAGGCTTTCTTTGAGTTGCGGTGCCACTTCCATCCCAACCTGTATTAAAAGAAAAGAAAGAATTTATCTGCATCTATCACCTACGATTCTCCTTCAGCTGTAAGACAAAAATGCACCTTCCAGAGGGGTACACCTAGTCACGCAGATCAAATCAACCAACAGCCTTGAACTGCAGGCCTTTGACTGATTATTTCCTTGCTTGCTATTATAGTCATGTCCACTAACAACTACCCTGCAATGGTTACAGCTGATTTTAACCATGGTTCTCCTAAAACCAGCTCCAAGTACCTGCAAGCAGTGAGGAAATCAACGTCCACTCCAGTGCTTGCACTGCAGCAGCCTACAGTGAAGAACATTTAAAGAGTCTGTCAAAGTTCAGAAATTGCTTAAAATCCCATGTATTTATTCCATGGACAAAGCAAAACAAGGAAAATACGAATGTATAGCTAGATATAGATAAAATACTGATTCATAATACAAGGTGAAGCAAAAACATAAGGCCTATGTAGTAAAGCTGGAACGGCAAGGGAAACTAATCCATACAGGACAGTTTTCAATAACACAAAAAAAATACCAAAAAAAGTGTGGCATATTAGTAAAGAAAAGAGAAAGATGCGGAACTGAATGAGTAGTTAGTAACAGATCAGGCTTAAACACACGCACACACAAAAAAATCCATCTCAACAGCTTAAGGTTCCCCTCTTCAAACAAAGCCAGGGGTCTGAGCTCTTGGGATCCCTGAGCATAAGCAATTCTAGCTGACTTTGTCACAAAGCAGAGGTACCTTGCACAGACCCAAGCCATTCATCTATCACTTCTCCTTATGTATCATTCCCTCTCAAACCATGGGGCTAAAGAGAAATGCATCACCTTGCTGTGTAAAGATCTGGTTCTCTGGTTTCATGCAAGTGGTTATTCCCATATTTTACTATGCTGTAGCTTTAGACATTATTTATATCGATACCACAGGTTTACTATTCCAGAATTTGTTTTTTAAAAAAATGTGATTTCACTATCTTCATTATGAAAGTATTAATATAGTTTCAGTAGCTGGAATACAGAAGATTGAAAACCTTCCATTCCAACTAAGTTTTCTTATTTTAAAGAAAAGTCAGGATTTTATCAGCTAGTGTTTTGTTCCAAGAAAATTTTCACTATTTATTTTGTACGATCATCTTTGTGGACAAAAAGGAGCATACTACGGTCTTCCTTACTACATAATTGCAATTACTATTCCTAGGTTATTGGTCCTAACTCCTCTATCGTCATGCATCTCTTTCAGCTGTATCAGGAGCAGTAAAAGGTGGACTCTGCATTCAAACTGTTCCCTAAAAAACATTCAGAAACCTTGCACCATGTAGCAGGGATGATCAGGCTATGACAAAAAACACTGGCATTATTGTATTTCAAGATTCAAACCAAGTAAGCAGCTCATCCAGAGTAAAGCAGAGTTAGTGAATACTTGCAGATGTGGGAAATCGTACGGACACCCCTGAACAGCATATCAAAAGCGTACTGGACAGTTTATCCAAACATAACAGATTTATCAACACTGAACGGTTGTGTTGCATGAAATCTGCTGCCATTATGAAAGGAAGTATTTCTAATCAGCAGCCCTACCATTTTCCAATTGTAATTGAGATCTTTGACCCTACTTCAAAAATGTATTTCAAAATATTCTTCCACTTTTGATGACTCTTTGAATCATTTTAGGGTCTCTTGGGTAAATTGCTCTTGGCTGAGCTGTTAGGGTAACTGCAGGAGCAGTTGAGAATAAGAACACAGCCACAGTGTGCAGTCAGACAAAAATCCACTGTCTGAACACTTTACCAACCGGCTCCTCCACCAAGGAGCTTGCCAGCCCTCTGCCTGCCACATACACTCTCGCAGTAGAAGGGGGAAGATGAAATGACAGCATGTAGTCTCAAACTCCAAACTCTCCTTCCATTTAGGTTTCTTAATGTTTTGCCCTATCTGAAGAGGAAAAACTGGCATAATCAGCAGATAAACTTATTTTTACTTATTATAAATACTTAAAGAAAGACCCTTATTAAAACAGAAGAGACATTTTTTGGCTTATTAGAAGGAAGAGACAGGCTACTGACGACTTCAGATAACAACAACAGTTAAAACAAGTTTTCCTTTAGTGGCAGAGCTAGGTGCAGTACGTCTTGACATGGATCTGAAGTGTTAAAGGATCACCTACCCTGCAAAGGTATGCTCTCGCATAGACTGCAACCAGGGGATCTCCAATTCCTCTAATCATAGACGTTAACCGTGGAAGACATTCTGAAATCCCCCTGTTAAGATTTTTCAGAAATGAAAACAAGATTTAACAATCAATAACAGAATTATTTCACCTACAGATAATTTGTAGATTGACAGCTGAACGGAACTTATAGAAACAGCTACCAAAGCAGCAGCACATTTGCACTAAATTTTATTTCAGAGGTAAAATTATACGTGTATAGTAACACATATCCTATATTCAAATTGCAGTATTTGCCATCAGGAGTAGTGCAGGTGGCCAGGTTGGATATTTGGCTTGGAAAAGACAGGCACAACTAAGAAAACTCCTCCTCTACTTCGGAGGAACAGCAGAGCTACAGAAGGGCTGTAATTCAATGTGAAGAGCACAGCCACTTAAAGCAGAACTGGCACAATTCCTTGTACAGCTCATTTTCCCACAGGTCCTTTTTGACAGAGCTGTACTAGTGCCTGGAGATGAGGCCCATCAATTCCAGCAAAAGAACTGCTTTTTAGGGATAATGAAGTTGTCGCTATAGTAGCAATTTGGCTTACACCACTCATTTCAAAATAGAACTGAAAAAGGACAATTACATGTGAAAGGAACATTTTCAGCTCAGAAACTGACACTGTTTGGCAACACAGGAAGCTTATACCAAGATTTTCAATAGATAGTGGTTCATTGCTCTTCAATTATTTCTCCAACTCTGTCTCTAGCAATATGACACATTAATATTTTCTTTTCAGTTTTGCATACCATCTTTTAGCCACACTCCTCAACTCAACAGTCTTGGTTCCCCCTCAACCAGCTGACTCCACTAGTTTTTAATTTGCAGGCTCCTGCTGTCACAGTTATAGGTATGTTCCAAAGCTGCAAGCACTACTGCATTTCCAGCTGTATCACAAACTCCAAAACCTCCCAGTTCTGCTTCTTCTCAGATCTATTCAGACCCTATCCACCGTTAATCATAGAACTTGCTCGCTTAACTCCTTAAATTAGTTTATAAGACTGCCCATTCCCCTCCTTCCCATACTTAATATTTACTCTTACGTTTTGGATAGGAACTTATTGCACTTCAGTATTGCTGCTTCCACGTAACTAAAGCGAAGGCAAGTTAAGGAACAAAATAAGATGCACGACACTTAAAAACAAGAAGACAAACATATACCAAATACATATGGAACAAACTATTTCAACATCTTCTGTAATTGATCTCACTATATTCTGTTTATGATTTATCCACAAGATTTCTATTGTTTCAGAAGTTTTCACATATCAACTCTACTTTATCACTGCTACACTGTTCATAGCCAATAATTCAGTGTTCAGTTTACTACAAAACATGACTCAAAATTAAATTCGAAACATACAGCTTGAAACAAACAAAACAAAGTCAGTATAAGCATCAGATCTCTGTGGGTTTTATTGATACAAACGTGTTCATTTTTGGAGAAATCCACAAAAAGCCTGCAGACACACTCTGAGAGTCTCACTTGACAAGGATACAATCTGGGAATGAGTTCTCTGATGGAAGCAATCTTGAAAAACCAGTTTAAGCAAGTTTCTTTAGCCGTATCGTTAACACTCTCTGGAGAAAAATTATCTGGGGAAAAAACGACAACCCAGAAATAGTTACATTCTTTCTGAAAACCGTTACTTTTCATTCTAGGTTTGAAATTGTATTCGCTTTCCTTTCAACAAGAAATTAGGCTCACCATAATAAACCAGGGGAGGTGTTTGCTTCTCAGCTCTCTCCTGCAGCAGTAAGAGCTGAGTACAGACAGCGAGCGGAGGCAACTAGAGCTTCTGTCTCGCACGAGGTAAGATTTCAGAAGTTGAAGTCAAGCACTCAGAGCTAAACTCAGATCTGCTACTGAGAAATCTAACTGCTGCCTCACCCCAAAAGCAGAAATTGTGAAAAAAATTATAGGGAATCTATAACGAATGCATACATATAAAAAGAGATTTAAGCACTCAAATTCTTTACTTTAAAAGAGTAATATAACTCTTAAAGAATATTATTTAAAACTACATTGCAAGAAGTGGGAAATATTAAACACTGACAGAACACTTGTTTTTGTACACTAAATATCTAAATGCTGCAGCACAGTTCTCTCCTCATGAGCTCCAGCACTGTTTGTGTCAGCTGCCAGCAGGAAAAAGGTGCCACCCCAAGGCAGAACAGTTAGGGGGACAGCGCTCTGATCAGGCAGGGGTGCAGTTGTGTGGCTAACTGCCTCCTCCTTCTCTAGATTGCCTGGAACAGAAGGCAAAATTTGGCTTCTTGGGATCAACACAGGTCTGAGGCAAAACGGTCGGGAAGGTTGGATCCCTCTTCTCTCAGAGATAAAGCTACACAAGCAGCTTCTGCTGCGATTGTCTGCTTACACACACCTTTCAAAACAGTTTTAAACCACCAGTGCTCTCCCATCCCTGCCCCCAGAAGGCGAGAAGCTCCTACTCCACAAGAAAGTTTCCAAGACTAGAGAAGCCACAGGCTAGATGCCAACCGAGTACAGGAAGACATTCTTTCTCATCTAGGACCGCAGGAGTTCTCGTCCAACTTTGTTTCACTTGGTTCCCACAGGACGAGCGTGGAGGTTGGGCCTCAAATCCCCGAGTGTTCACACTGCCATGGACAGCACAGGTTTTCCTCCTCCCTCACGCTTTTCTAGGTGCTTGGGAAGCTCCCACCAGCAACGCCCTGGCAGCTGTACAGCTGCAGCATGAGCTCAGCCCTCCAGAACAGAGATAACAGTGCGCAGTAATTGCGACAGGCTATGGGAACTGCCTGCCTTCACTCATGTTTCTAAGAACCGTTTGTCAGATCTGCAACAACCAGATTTCTCTTAAATATTTTCTCTAAGTTTATTTCAAATTTAATATTTGTTGGTTTCAAGCTTCTGGCTCAAAACTTGTGGATTTAAGTGCAACCTACTGGTACTGTTGCACTGCCAACTACAGAGTGAGAATGTTTCCTGTTTCAAGGACATGCACTTATTTCACTCCAAATAGCAAGGAAATGCCTGTATTTCCTTGGAATGTTTCAGTGCCTTCCTAAAGAGGTTCTTCCATACGCATTTGTACTGTAAATGTCAAATTAGACTTGTACATTGTATTGGAACTTCAACTGAAAAAATAGAAAGGGCCCAAGTTAGAAAGACTATCCAAGTTAGAAAGTTTACTATCCTCATAAACTCATCACACCAACCCAATGACATGCTGCCACTTCTTCCAGAATTCTCCCTTAATTAGAGCAAAACTTAAGTTTCCAATGCAGCAACAAAAACGTTTATTTACCAAACACTGAGACACTTGGCTTTGTCTGTTAAATTTGTACCATCAACTTTAAGCTATTAGAATGCAGAACTTTCAGAAAAGAACGTATGCTAAGAGAAAAAGGGAAAAAAGTCTTCCTTCATCTCATTTGGCCATTCATATTTAATTCTCCCTCTACTTATGTATCATTCTTCGTGATGTCAAGTCTCAGGAATCCCCAGTTCATGTTTAGTAACAAAGCCACAAGCACATTTTATTATATCTGAGGTATAGTCTTCACATGTAAAAGTAAACTTGCACAAAATACTGTGAATGGCGGAAGCTTCAAGCCATGGATTTCACTCTGTTAAAAACCAAACACTACTATATTCAAATCAGAATTTTTTTCATAGGAGATGCAGTACCATGGGTCCTGCTTAACCTTTCTCAAGTTACTTCAGATACGATTTTTTCCAGCACAGTAGAAACAAACACTAAGTTACCTGGCAAAGAGACACGATTTTCCACACACATGGACAGAATTCTTTCATACACTAGTTTCCCTGTTTAAAAAAAAAAAAAAAAAAAAAAAAAAATCATTCATACCAACCTAACAAACTGTAAAACACAAAACGTTGATACAAAGGTTCCCTCTGCAGCATGCACTGACACTAGCTGGACAAAACTCCCCAGAACACCAGCACTGCGCTGCCCTCTGCTGAGGCCAAAATGCTCAGTCTGGGTTGAGCACTTTGCACACTATACAAAATTGACCCGGTCCCTTAAGTGCAGCAGTAGCACACAGGTCAGATTTCTCCCAGGCCAGGAAAGGACAGCTGGTGTCCTGTCTCTGCCAGGTTTGGATACTATGTGATCTTCAGCAACTTTCAGTAAGTAGGAAAGAGCACAAAGAGGAAGCAAGACCTGAAAAAACAATTGGATCTATGTCATAGCATGTCCTCTAAACATCCAAACACCCTTCAACTTTGAATGCCATAGTAAATCTTTTCCGTAACACAACAGGAAAACAAGAGAATCACTTAAAGGATCATTTAAAAATGATAAAAATAGATTTAAAAAATTCAGTAACTACATCTAGATCACTTCACAGTCCCTATTCAGCTAAAGAAAATTTTCTGATTTCTATTCTTCAGATATAAATAGAATGAAGTACTGAGTCAAGAGGCTGCCAAAACCAAAGTATTTTCCATAATAGTGACAGTGTGTTTTAAATTTCAATATGCAGAGATTGTGATTTTTCCCAAGGTTTTGTTCTGGATATTCACTAATACATAAATCACAGAACTACAAAATTAAATATTTTAAGGACTTCACTCACAGGCATTTTTGAACAATTATATACCACGTTTATACCACTGGTGTCCAAATGCTTATGTTGGAAAAGTTCAGCGTTAAAACTGAGAGTCATTTCAGCACTTTAGATAAACGCGATGTCCTCTTACACTAGAAATAATTATTTTTGTCTTATTAACAATTATGTAGTAATTCTGGCACATTAGATACTTACCAAAAGTATCAAGGATATCTGTAATTAAAACAAATTTACTTGGATAAAACTGGATTACTGTTGTGTCTGAAAGAAGCTTAGAACACTAGAAGGAAAAAAAAAAAAAAAAGACACATTTTTAGAGGGCAATGCAAGTTAGTGTTGTCACTCCAGACAGGCTGGAACAGATGAGTATCTACAGATGGAAAGAACAAACGTGAACGACTACTCTGCAGGACGCACAAGAACGTCTAACGTAACACATCGTGGTACTCTATGCATTTTTCAGGTTACTCTTCATTTCCAGCAGAGCTAGACTCACATCTGTTTTTCCTTTCTACAGTGAGAAATCCAGCTGACCGTGCAGATCTGTGCATTTGTTCAGAAAAGACCAATTCTCTCCCAGCAGCATAAAGAAGCATTTCATTTAGAAACCAGCTTTTTTAAGGGCATTTTTCAGTTTCTTGCCATTTCTCTAAACATCCATATCAAACACGGAATTTGATACAGTCTAAACTAAGAAGCAAATTTTAATGTTTAGCTAAGGAGCTTTTTAACACACCTTTGTGGCTCACATAACCAGCTAAAACACTTTGAAAACAGGCCAGCTGGTCCACAGTCAGCACCAGGGAGGACTCTGCAATCCATCACCACCCACAGGCACCCAGCGTGGTCGTGGCAATTGGACTACAACGACAGCTGGTGCAAAGTCACCATTGAAAACACCAGCCAACTTAGTTCTGGAATTGTTCAATGCAAGCCCAAGTAGGAACCATTTATGATATGAATTCAGAATACACAGTGAGGAGCGAAGATATTTTAAAGATATTTAATTAAGCTATACTATGTTTCCCAAGATGGTGCAAAGTCTGCAGACTAAACTGCAGTCAAAAACTTTGGAACAGAGAATCAACTTCCACTTGAAGAAAACCGGCAAGTGACTGAATGGGGAGAGAAAGCCATCTCCTCCCTGCATGAACCAGTCACAACATGTGATCATGAGTCTTCTCCAGTCTCTATTTAAGGCTGACAAGTACTTATTGTCTCTCAGGAGACAATTCTTCAATCTCAACAGAATACATAAAGTTCAGGTTTTCACTGCATTCCAAAAACCCAGTAAGCAATCCGCTACCGCACAAGACTGCTTTGTTTAAACAAGGAAATGGTAACATTTGAACAACAATTTGAATGTTTAAATGATGGGCACACTTAAGTCTTTTTGCTGTCTTCTCCAGGGAGGAACTAAAGAGTGCACCAAAAAGACAGATGAGAGCATTCACCTCTTAGAACCAAAGCAGAATCTTCCCTACTGCGTGGCAAGTCAGTCACCTTCAAAGAAAGGTAATTCAGTAGCTGTTTAGGATCCACACACACCATAAACACTTACCACTTTTCTTAGAGCTCACACAGATAATCAACTTACTTCAGCTTACTCTAAGTAGCTTAGCTTATTCCATCCGGACAAGTAAAGTATCTTGTAAAAAGGCAGTTGAGGAATTCCTGTTATAAACTCAGACCCTGCCTTAATAACCAGAACTCTTCCTGCACTTCAAGCTCTGTGAAACTCTCATACAGAGAATGAAGGCTCCATCCCCAATGACCAAATGCAGAATCTTGTGCAATTTCATCATTAGTTCTTAAATCAAGATAATTCTGGCATTCGAACTAAAATTGCTTTCTCCAGCCCAGTACACATTTCTGAAAATAACAACCAAAAAAAGGCCAAACTTACTCCTCCTATTGCACACCAATCAGTATTTGATACTAATAATGACAGGCTGCATACATAATCATAGCCTGATGACAAGAAAACTGCTTAGCTCTTTAAGAAGATACAACATTCTGGAAATCACCGAATCCCATCTTAGAAGCTACATATTTCAAAATCGCCTGTGAAACCATTTGTAAAAGAATATATGAAATTATTGACATGTAGATTATCACTGCATGTGTATATACACATATATTAATTCACCATAAATACGGTACATCCATGTCCCTTTTCTCCTCCTCTAGACTTTTTAATATTACATTCTCTTCCACTAAGATATTCACACTTCACAATGCTACATACAGAAATTTTTTTTTAAAGAATAAGAGTGCTGATTTCATAATATTACAATAGAACGTCAGTCACCCTGGGTCACATTCCATCTTCTGATCTCCTTTCATTTATCTTTCATTTCCTTTGTTGTCTTTACCACAAATTAAGCTGAAATTACTGCAGTTTTCTCAAGAGTATCCAGCATGAGAAAAAAAATCCTGACTTTATATAACCCCGCTTGATGACTATTAGCATTACATCAGTTTTACAGCCTTTAAGGATGTCATTATCTCCTCTGTCCTCTGATGCACTCTGCCTCTGGCCATTTTTTAAAGACCAAGCCAAACAAAAGAGCATTTAATTGTCCTATTTCCCCCTGTCCCCTGACAGCCCATCACCACAGATCAGCCAGAGGAAGATTGTGGAGGTGTTTTTTTTTTTAACAAAACAAACAAAACCAGACCAAACAAACAAAACCAGACCAAACAAACAAATCCCAACACTTAAAAAACCCGCAGGTTTTTTCTGTACTTTGCTAGGGTCCTAAATTAGATTATTCAGTTGCCTTAGTAAGTCTGGATGGGGAAAACATTGACATTCAAAAACCATTCTGGTATTATTTGGGATGGGGGGCAAGGGGGTAGAGAGGGAAGAGAAGAGAACAGGAAATTACATGTCCTAGAAGTTGATATCACTAGATGTTATTTTTTTCTAATTATCCCTAACCAGGTAAAATTTCCACATCTGTCACTTGGCCACTCTCTTTAATGAGAATTCCATCCCACATCCCCTAGTGAAAATCAATATATAACAACAAAGTCGAAAATTCAACTGTTGCCAGAAGTCATAAAGCACAAAGAAACCATTTTCACTATAGAAAAATAATAAAAAAACCTTCTTTCCCCCAGAAAAAAACTCAAACAAGTCACACCACCAAACTCACCAGCTCTGTACAGAGCAAAAATGTAAAACTGACCTGGATGACTATTTTCAGAGCTTTTACTTTCTGATCAGAGGACCAAGCATCCTTCAAAGACTGGTTTAGTTCTTCAATTCGGTTCGTGTAATCCTGCTGAGTCAAATTCAACAGCTCCTTCTGTGACCCCTGGCAAGAAAACACAAGCCTACTTGAGAGCGGGAGGGAAGGCAGGAGGGCGCCGCTATTATGGAGTTAAATCACTGGCGAGGGGAACCAACAAAACTTATTACAGAATTACCTAATTTTCCCTTCTTACCTTTGCAGCATCAATATTGCAGGTGTTCGGCACAGGAGTGCGTCACAACTGCTTTGGTTTTCAAGAGTTGTACGTGTTGGTACCCAAACAACGTTGTCGTGAGCTCAGAAAGGCTGGACTATGGCAGTGGTATTGTATGGGTGGTACAATTAAGACACTAACACTACATATAAGCACACTAGCGCCTATGTAAAAGCAGTATCAGAGAGAAATGAAATGTTTTGCCAGCAAGGACCTAAGAAATTTGTGGACAGAAAGAAAAATCTGGCTATGCTTCATCCTCAGAAAGAAAATAAAACTATCTTCACTTCACACACAGTCCTGGAGCACTCTTGTGATCTCTTTTCCAGAAGACCTTACAGACCTCACAAAACCATTACTTATTAGAAATAAACTAGTGAAACACTGGAAGCAGAAATAATTGTTTAAAGCTTTAGAACCAAACTGACACAGGAACAAAGTGACTATAAATGCGTTTAGCAAAACTCAGAAGGTGGTTCTGGAACAGCCTTCAGTAGAATTATGAGTGACATTAAAAACTACCTTCACAACTACTTTTGAGAGTTTATTAAGCTGCTTTACAGAACAGATTTCATAATGTGAGAGTCTAGAAATGGCCATCAGTAAAACCAATTAAGAGACAAAATGTAAATGCAATTAGATTCACACAAGGTTACGTATTTTCTTACGGTAAAGGGCACTTTATTTTTCTACTAAAAGAATCCAACCCTTTATTTGTGATACGCAGCTATTAGAACTGTGCTGGCTCAGACAATGGGCAAGCTGAACTTAGTTAGGAGGCAGGGATTTCAAAACATTACCCAAAACAATTCTGGAAGTACCCCACAGATTCAGGTGTAAGGGAAGTAAGTTACGGAACACCTCATTTTTGCACAGTAAAATACTGCAGTTTGAGAAATAACTTGAGTGGTCAGTATTTCTATCAAGCACATAAATGTACTGTAATTAAGCTCAGTTAGACAGTATGCAGCTTCTCCAGCAGGGGAAACACAATTATCAGATGTTAAGATTATCGGGCTCCATGAAGTTTTACAGCAGCTGCAGACCGTACACAGTGCCAAGGTAAATCAACATCAGGAGATCAGGTGAGGTTTTTTGATCACAATTTCTGCTGATACAAAAATACGATTCTGCCTGTATTCTGTAACAGTAAGGATTGAAATGACCAGGGAAGTCCCACGGGAAGTACTTATTTGTCTAAATACTGCATAAGCACATGCAGAATCAGGACCTTCTTAAAATGTTTCATAAAGGATTTTTATGTCACAAACTTATTTTGCTTTTAAAATGCTGATGTAATTGGATCAGAAAACTTTCTCACCTCTTCCAGATCATCCAGTTCTTCTAACCTTGTCCTCACTTTTTCAGAAACTGCTGAGCCAGTACTTGTAGATTTTCCTGTAAAGAATTATAGATTGTGAGTTTCTTCCAACATTTAAACAATTGGACTTCTAAAGGGAAACAAAACTGAAGGAGCTTGACAGACACAGACAACTAGTCACCTTCCACGATATGGTTTGATCTATTCGGTGGCTACTCCTGAAGACACATATTTAGACGCACCTCCAGTTCATTCACTTTGAACAGGGGATGACAAATAAGCAACATGGAATATAAACAGATTTGCTTGCAAGTTTTGCTGGTAAGGAAAGAACCACTGGATAGAACCATAGCATAATTTAGGTTGGAAAAGCTGTGCGGAGGTCTGTGTCCAGCCCCCCTCCTCAAAGCAGGTCCAATTTTGAAGTTTTAACAGGTTGCACAGGGTTATAGCCAGTCAATGTAAAGAAATCTAAGGATAGAGATTTCACACCCTCTCTGGACATCCTGTTCCAGTGTTTGACCACTCTCATTCCAAAAAAGTGTATCTTTTTTTTTTTGCAGAATCTGAAATGCTGCATGCTTACTCAGATATAAAAATCCTGATTTACTATGCAATCAGCTATGACTACTTAGTCCAGATTTGCTTCGCTAGAAAACATGATAAAATATTTAACATTTGGTTCTTTTTTTGAACACTCAGTATACAGTTGAAATAATTTCACTTTCACGTAAAGAGAATAACTGAACAAGTTCCAAAGGGATCTGTTTGCTTTCCCTTCCCACAAGCAGAAGAGTTGATAAACATGATCCCCAAAACATCATTGCTCACATTAAATGGAAGAAAGTTTTAAGCTACAGTGGAAAGCAGTGATTTCCATTTCCTTCCACAATACATAATCACAAATTCATTAGCCTACAAGGCATACAAGACGAGGTGGTTGGGTGGTTTGTTTTCAGTAATTATTTTAAGTAAAAATCCAGCAGATGTCTTAGTCACAAAAAAAAAGAGATCCACATCAGAATGGGGAGAGGAGAGGAAATCACATCTCAACTAGTCTTGACCACAAACCTGTCACTGCAACCTACCTCAAGCAAAATCTGTTACTGTTAGAAATAAAGGAACTACTTACCTTTTTCAGACCCCAGGTACAGATTCTGTGAAGGAACAGAAAAAGCAGACTTTGAGAAAAGGTACTCATTAGCATTCCAAGAATGCACAAGATAATTACACTGCTAATTACACCTCTAATCATTCAGTAGACATAAGATCAGTAGTTATTTGTACTGTTACAAAAAGACAAAGTGATGGCTTCTAAGTATCAACAGACTTTTGGACTTGGCTCCAAAAGAATCATTGTGATTCAAGTGAGAAGTTGTGGTACAGTTTTCTACAATACTAAAACTGAAATTTAGAGGACCAGTATTTACTCACGAAATAATTACACAACAGCAACAACCACACTCCCTTAAAGGCCCAGTACTAATAAATACAACTGGAGAAGCTGCCACTTACAATAGAGAGCTTCTCTGTGGTTGTGTATCTAGCAAGAATTTCACCACGTTTGCTTGACCACGGTTCAAAGTCGCTTCCTACTGCTGAGCTGTCATCTTTATCTCGTTTCTTGCGTGTACTATCCTATGAGGGGAGTAGGAGTGCAATTGTTAAATAAAAATCTGGAAAACAAAGAGAAGGCTGATAAAGGTCAACTTAACATTTCAAGTGCTTACTGATCCAAAAAGTTACACTATTAAAAAAAATTCCTATTTAAATAAATACCAACATAAACCAGGTAAATAAAAAGGGACATTTTATTCCTTTAATACAATATATTTTCCATTTGCATTAACCTCCAAACTGGTGAGACAAATATCTTTTATCCGAGGTTGGCTTTGTTTGGGGTTTTTTTTTGTTTTATTTAGTTGAGATAACTGCCCTCTGATGTTACCATGGTAGCAGTAGTCGTCACAGGATCTGCAGCTGCTGCAAATAAAGACAAGGGATCGGTACCATCCAATACGCTGCTCAATGGATCCATCATAGAACTAGAAGAAGAGGAGGAAGTAGAAGAAGTACTTCCTTTTCGGTTTATTTTCTTGGTCTTGGATTCAGTAACCTGAAAGAAAAATTCAAAACTATTACACAAGAAGACTTTCTCTTCCCACTAGCTTCTTTAATAAATCATCAAAATATCTACTACATAAATTGTGCTGTTGCAAAGAAAGCAAGGACCCATCTACAAGAAACTCTTTACACTAAACAGTAGCATTTATATTGCAGCACCTCTTTTCCCCTGAATCTGGAGGCACTCTGCACTAGCACTTCCACTACTTTTTTCTTTTTCCTTCCAATTCTGGGTCTACAGAACTGTAAGAACAACCACTCTAGATTTCTTTCTAGTACCCCTCCTCTATTTCATTGTTTTTCTCCCTTTCCTCCAACTCCTTTCTTGCTCTTTGATTTCCTTTGCCAGTTTCATCTTTACTTTTCTTGTACAATCGTCAAGACTGAAACATCAAATCTATTCTTAAGGCCTCCACCTGATCTCATTACAGACCTTCCTGAGCAGAAGCTGCTGTCCATTTATCATTCATTAGGGTATGACTATCATCTCTTTGAAGCTGGGTTTGCTTGTACATCCACATTTTAAAAAGCATCTCATGCATTAAAGCAATGATAGCTGTTTTAAAGCGTACAGCTGACTGGAAGCTGACCCCAAAACAACTCTTACATCAAGCAATTACGCAGGTTGGTTGTAATGCAACAATTTGACTTTAAACTTATCCATTATTCAACATTTACAGCAACCACAAAAACCCTCAAGTTGCAATGCTGTATTAGTCAGAAGGAGACTGGTGTTGACGCGTCAGCGCAGGCAAACTTCGGCAGAGGGCAAACAACAGAATAAACCTTGATGCCTCTAAAAGAACAGGTCACTAACACAGAAAGCAACTTCACTAGTACCACCACCAACCTCAAAGCTTTTCAATTTTAAAGGAGGGGAAGCAAGAAGAGGAATACAGTCAGTTTTAATTCACATTCATTTTGCAAAAGCACAAAAAGACACTCACTGTAATGGGTTTAAGTGGATGGTAATCGCCAAAATCCAGGGGTACAGATTCCAGTTTGCATATTTCAGATTCTGAAACGTAGTTTCTTGATCTCGCATGCCTTAAAAGGCAAGAGGAAAGACACACATAAATAATCACATACTTAAGAACAGAAACATAGCCTATGGCTACATAGATGCAGGCATATTTACAAGAAAAAATGAATATTGAAAAATAAGTCAATGTAAAGACAAAAATTTCTCTCTCTACTACAATACATAAAATAAAGCTGCAGAAATTTTGTTTTCAGCCATTCAGCTGTATTGTGCCTCTACAGCTGGATTCTCTTCAATTCCATTGGACATCAAAAGGGCAATTTAACCAAGCATCTGTGTGTGTGACAGGCTGATGCAGATTAAGCACACCTTTTAAACTGACTAGTCAAAGAAAATGGTAAGTGTGAAAACACAAGGGAAGAAATCAAAAGTGATCATGCACAGATATAAGAGGGACCACAGAGATTATCCCGTGTAGCTGCAAAGCTGTTCCCTGAGAAATCTATCTCTATCTGTTCACTGTACTCATAACAAAAGTTGCAAAAGTCAAATTATAAGGAAAAAAACTATCAGTACTCATATGCTTGTATTGTGGATAAGTCTTTGGGTAAAAGCCTTGCCTCTCCTATGAAAATTAAGTTAAATCACAAAAATATACATATTTCAGGGTTTATTTTGAATCTCATATTAAGAGAGAATTGTGAGAACCATGGCCCCCATCTCTAACAACAACAACAACAAAAATTCCACAGAAGAACAGAAATAAAAGTATTTGAGTAAAACAACATTGCCAGTAGGAACTAACATTAACATGCACTAACTTATCAGTCACAGTTTAAGCACATTGATTTTTTATAAAATAGGCCATTTATCCTGATTTTAATCACTCAAATATAAATTTATATTTTAAAAGGCTTTTAAAACACATTTGACAATGTAGGAAGGCAAAAAAAGGGCTATTAAAACTTCCCTGACTAGCAGCAGATGACACTTTCAAGAGATTTAAGAGTTACAAATTCTTTCTAATATCTGTGACAACACATCGATATATGAAATTAACTCCTTTAAACTGAATGGAGTAGTAGTAATGGTTAAACGGGAATGAGACACAAACTCACAAAAATACACAGAACAGCCGCTTCCTAAACCAACCGCCTCCCCGCCTGCCACGCGGAACCTTCCCTTAGCAGCAGCAACAGCAAGCACTAAGGCAGAAAGAGATCCAAGTAAAATCTAGGAAAACGTATTTGAAAATGTTTCCTCTGCGTTCTACCCTCCACAACTTCTTGATTTCTTTTTTAGTCTTTTTTAGACATGCAGAGCAGCTAATTGTCCTTTCCTGTTTCACCCAGGCTCCTGAGAATGTTTATAGCACACACTAAGGCTGAACGAGTAAAACCAGGGGGTACACAAAGGTTTCTTTAATCAGACTCCTAATGAAAACGAGCAGCATTCCCCCATATAATACACATCCTTCCCACAAAAACTAATCCAAACTTTGAAGAATTCCATTCTTACTCAGGGACCTAACTCATTAGGAAGAATTTCAGCAGTGCCAAGCACCCAGGTCTTCTCTAGATACTCTGTACCACCCATTCATTTAAAAAAACATGAAGAATGAGTTTAATTTATGGTTGTGCTACTCCAAGGAGGAGCTTTAACATCTAATGAGATACAGCACAGAAAGAGGCCAGTGAAATCCACGTGCTTATTCCTTTTGTGTTATTGATCACCAACTCCTTTTTCTTTTAATACATGAACCATCTCTTTAATTTACTATTGTCCCATGAGTCAATGACTCTCCTTGCTCACTTGCTTCATGAGTTAATTAGCAGCTGAGTGAAAAAGCTTTCAAACTCCTGGCTGCCTAATTCTAACTTTTCTACGACTCTGTAACAGCTCTGTCAGTATTTCCCTACCTCTCCTTTACCAGTATTTCCAAACCAGCAGTAAAGAAAGATGTCACTTGACAGCTCACACCCAGCATACCACTCCCAGCCAAAAACCAACCGTACTCTAATTATCATGCAAGGCATCGCTGCGCAAGTATACACCTCTCATACACACGGGGGAATGAAGAAGAGCTGTTCATCCTGCAAGTAACTCTTTAAAAAGTACATTGACAGTGCGGCTGTTCAAGTGATAAGACAGCTTGTACCACAGCTAATACGGTGAACAGGTTCAAGCTTGTTCTGGCAGTATGTTCCACTTACTCTCCGTGGAAAGGAGATTAAGCATTCCTTTCTTGGCCTCAGCAGCACAGCCAGCTTCTAAGAGTAAGACCCAGCCCAAGCTGGGGTTTTAGCCCCAGTGCTTACTGCAAGGTACATCCCTGCTTGCAGGTGCTGTTTTAACAGTGTATTTCAACCTTTTCTGACAAACATTGCCACCACTGTATGCCTTCAGCACCTGCTAGACTGCCAACCTTTTTCTCTCCACCTGGTATACAATCTTTTTCCTGGCACTGCTGAACTTCCTCCTTACTGCTCAATTAAGGAGCTCTTCCAGCACCCCACCCCCTCCTCACACTCCAGGTTCAGCACACAGCTGACGGTACTGATAGACATTCAGAAGTTGCAGCCACATTTATTCCTTTCAGGTCTGCAAGGTCACTGACCACACACTGACATCCTACTAAAATCACCCCATTTGTAAACATGAACACATCTGGGGGAAAATGAACATATTTTCCTTCACTCTGTCACAGAGAGCGAGCGTCTACTTCATACTTCCTTTCCGTAACAAACCCCAGGCTGTGAGTGACTCCACGTCCCACACGGTGCAGCCTCCTCGGCCGTACCGCACGTTTGCCTGGAGAAATGCTCCATGTCCCCAAAACCTGACTCTGCCCCTTCACTTTGCAGCTCCTAAACACCGTGTCTCCTCCTAAAGACCTGTGGAAGATAACTAACAAGCTAAACCGTGCCTGTAAACTTAAATTCACCGCACGAAACCTTCGGCATCGCTGGAGTTCCGAGGCAGCCGGCAGCAGCGGCTCGCCGCGAGCCTGCAGTGACCCCGCCCGGTGGCGGCGGGAGGAGCGCTCCCCTCCCTCCCCGGCCGCCTCCTCTGGATAGGGGACACACACTGTAGAACATACGCCGTGACCCAACCGACTCAAACAGCGGCTGCCCTTGAGTAGCCTCCTGCTTAGCTGGGGGAAATAAGCCCACGGCAGCGCGCAGAGGCCCGCAGCCGTCCTCTCCCCGCCGCCCAGGCTTTCGCAGCAGCGGCCCCGTCCCTCAGCCACCCCCCGCACGGCTCGGCGGCGGGCCCGGCTCCCACCTGGGCTCGCCGGCATGTAGCGGGCCCGCCTCGCCGTGGAAAGCCCACGGAACACCGTGCAGAGCTGCACCACCGCCCCAGCACCCCACGCAGCTTAATGTACACCCGGCGAGTTATAAATCTGTCTCCTCAGATTTCTCCAGACAACCGCCAAGGGAACCGCGCTCCCCGGCCAGCGGGGCCGCAGCACCCAGCGCCCCGGCTCCCCCTCGCCACTGGAGGAGGTTCCAGCCCCTCAGGCCGAGCGGCCCCCAGCCCCACCGGCGGCGACAGCTTTCGCCTCCTAAGGGCGACGCTCCTCCAGCCCCGCAGCACAGAAGCTTCCCCCGCTGACACGCTCGGGCGTCCTCTGGGCCGCCCCCGCCTCAGTGCCTCGGCCACCCGGCTGTGAGAGGTGCCGAGGATGACGGCTGCCCTCACACAGACACGGGAACCTGCAGCCCCCTCACAGCCCACTACCCGACCCTGCCCTTCCGCAGCGCGGCCACGGGGGCTGGGAGAAGCACAGCCCCCTCCCGAGACGGGGCGGGCAGCACCCGGCGCCTCCACCCGCGCCTCCCGCAGCCTCACCAGGGGAAGGCAGCCATCTTGGCGCCCCGTCACATGACGACTCGGTCCGGCAGCGCCTTCCGCCGCCATTTCCCGCCCCGCCCCGCGGCGAGACGCGCCTCGCCCAGGAGGCCGGCGGCGGCGGCGAAGCGGCCCGGCGCCAGGGCGGCTGTTTTTGGAGTCTCGTGTAGAGTGCTACTGTGGGGGCAACGCCGCAGCCAGACCCGTCCCCGGACGGGTGGGAAGACCCGCAGCAGAGGGAGGTGCACGGAGCGGGGCGGGGGGAGGCTGGCACCGGAGGGGCTGCCTTTTCCTAATTCTGCATCGAGTGAATTTCCAACCCAGAAAAAGAAAATAAAGGCAGTTCTTTTTAAAGTTTATTGCACAGTATGTTGTAAGTAAAAAGCAAGACTGGTGGAAATGAAATAAAGTACAAAAATAAAGACACTTTTATAATGTCACCATTCCACACAAAATAAAAAGATAAATATGTATAAATATGCAAACATTAAGTACAAACCCAAATTCTGGCACTTGGCAAGAGAAAGGCCTCATGGAAGTTAAACCCCCTTGTGCCACAATGTTGTCCTACACCTGGGAAGCATGCTGGAAGTAAGAGAGGGTTCGACGGGAAACCCCCTCAAAGGCAAGCATTCAGCTTTACTAAGTCTTAAACTAAACCTATTTTTACATCAACGTATTGCCTATGCTAATAATAAACACAGCACATAAAACATCCTTTAAAAACATCAATCTCGAGCACTGACACATCAACAGCAGACACAGGTTACTCTTGTCATTGTACGTTTTTCCCCTCCTGAGCTGTTCTCCACTCCTAAGGAAAGCTGGGAACCACGGCAGAGCTTCGATGCCTACTGGGTGCGCAGGAAGCTTGCCTTGGGCATCTGAAGTTCTAAAGATCCACAGCATTTGCACGTAGGAGGCAGGTCGTCCACTGGCGTGAACTCGAAAATTTATTTAGACCATTAGGTTGCTGCTCCTCAAGCTTTCAAATAAACGCCACAGTAGAGACCCACCATGCAGCGTCATTCTTCAGAGTGTTCAGGCAGCGTTATTGCCATTTTCCAGGTACGTACTTTGGGTCACTTACTGCATGGTATCAAACATTTGTTTTGACGCTGTCACTGGCTGCAGAGGACAGACTTGGCAGCAGACAAAAGGCACAACTCGTGCCACAAGCAAGCTGATTCACTGAGCACTGCCCATGAAGATACTCTCCCCACCCCACCATTAATGTTCCTCTTTCATTTAACACCATGAAAGTTTTAGTCAGACTTTTTTCTCTTATATTCATGTCAACATGTTACAAAGCTTCTGAAGTTTGGGCATTGCATTGTATCGATGCTGAGGACATAACAAACTACAACCCATTTCACATCCCCATCATCAGTTCTCTGCTACTGCTGTTACACAGCAAGAGTAAAGACTTACAGAGCCAAGCTTTTCTCTGTTGGACGTTGAACGTTAGCATCACGTCTCAAGTTCTTTCCAAGAAGTTACAGAATTCTGCTCCCCTCAAGTTGAAGGATAACAGCCATCAATAGGAAGACAAAGATAAAATATGAGTGTAATCTTTTAATGTTAGATTTTGATAAATAAGAGAGTGTGTTTGTGGGGATTGGGCGGGGATTTCCACCCCCCCCAACCCAAAATCATTTCGGTACAAGGGCCAGTTAGATCACAGTAGAAGAGGAACTGCTCAGAAAAATTGCATCTGTCATGTACAAAACATAAGATATCTGAATTATTATTGTAGTCAATCCTTTGTAAATCTGAAATGGTAAAAATGGTAAAAATTGAAATCTTGCCCTGTTTTGTAGAACATACACTTCTCTTCAGCTTGGTCAAAAGTTGTTGCCATAAGAAAATGCAGTAGACAGCAAGGGGGGAAAAAAAATCCTCGGACTCTTTCAGGACAGTGGTTTATACCACAAGTATAAACATACAATTTTCATACCGTCATCAGAAGTTCGTCTGTCTGCCCAGCAGTTACTCTGGATCCACGTCTGACCAACTCAGCATAAATGCAAAACCCTTAGGCCATTAGTACTGAAAATGAGGTAATCTCATTCACAGAGAAAGCACATTCAAAAAGGCTGCTGACAAATGCACTGATGGAAGAGCTCAGTTTTGTTTGAATTAATTTTTTTTTCCCCTTATTTAACTGCTTTAACTTTATAGTATGAAACTAAAAATATATGCATACGACTTATTTATGGTGGCAATCATACACAGAAACTGCAATTTTAAGTAATGCAAAAAGCATATGTCAGACATGAGAATTAGGGTGTGAAAAACTCACAAATTAAGTTAATGTTGCCCTGTGGTGGCCTTTAAATAAACAAGATTATGAATCTTACGCATACACAGTAATATGAATATATAATAAGTTTTAACATGCAATTTTTCCACAAGTATTAGAGCTTCACAGCCCTTTATTACTTTAATACGTTTGTATTCATGTGTCATCGTCTGGATATTACAATGTATGTTTATCATTCCGAAATATACATATAGAAGATGCAACATTTGAAGCAGTGCTGAGAATGCCATCATTAAAAAAAGCCATTTTATCCCAGTGAGTGCTGTCTTCTTAAATTGTCACAACATTTGGCTTCTTTCTTTGGGTTCTTCCTACATATGCTCCTAAAAAAAAATGAAGTAGAAGCATTACCATTTTACAGTTAGTAGTACTGGTTTTTGTAAGAGGATTACCCAACAAAAAATAGCTGAAAAAACTTAGGACAAATTTTTTTTTAAAGCAGTATCATATTCAGTGGCTACTTTTAAAATGACAGCTTTCATAATTTACATGCAAAATGCCTTACAAAAACTACCTATAGCTTTGAAAGTAACATTTTACAGTATTTCCTTCCTCAGTAACTATTCCGCCTTCTTTTCTGCTACTCTAAAACACCTGCAACTATCATTCACAAGTTTTTAAAAGGTAAGACTATCACATCACCAAGACAAGAGATTAAATGCCTGATAAATTCAACTATGCCACGTACTACTTTTAAACAAACTATTAAAATAATATTATACACGTCAGATATTTGAGATAACTTCCCTTTTCCCCAGCTGCCACATTAATAAACCAAGAGACCCCTGTTTGTGTATAAACAGAATTAAAAGTGCAGCAAGAGCAAGGTCATCAGGCGGAGCCCTTATAGAGGGAAAGCTGCTTAAGTATAACAATGATAAAAGAATAAATAAATCAATCTCTCCATGTGGAGCAAATCTATACATATATCTGTTTAGAAAGCTGTATTGTACTACGCATAGTACAAGTATCTCCCAGTGATCAGGGTTTAGCACTGCAGGCTGCTAGAAAGTAGCACAGCTCAGTGTTCAATAGGTCCAGGCAGTTACCGACAGTGTCCAGCAATGTGAGCAAACATTGACACAAAGCAACGACAGTCGTGGTGCAGAGCAGTGGACGTGGAAGACAAGCCATGGAAGAGAAATAATTACCAGGCAATTAATGAATGTGACCAAGTAAGTGCCAGTCTTTCTTAGGCTCTTCAGCCACTCTTTGTCAAAGAGTTGCAGCAGTTACTTACAGGTGTCCAAGGGCACAGCGCACAGTGCCAAGCAGCTTTGGAGATGCCCACAGAGCCCTTACCACAGCAGGACCCCTCACATCTGAACACTGCTCCCCACTCTACAAAACGCCACTCTCGCTGGCCCAGCACTCTCCAGTGCCGTACTCTTCAGCTGTGATCTCGTAGGACAAACAACTGACAGACATGATGCTTTATCAGTGATTTAACACCATCTCTTAACTCTCCTCAAGAGCACTTCTAGTTAGATGAAAATCTCACACACAGAGTAGGACAGTACAGGAAGTGTCAAAAACCTCAGCAGTCTAGACTAAGGAATTGAAAAAGCCAAATTTTATTAAAAAGGGTTACAGTCCTTCTGAATACAATTATCACCCCACCTCCTCCAGTGGCAAGGGGCACGATTACATGAGGCCTCTCTCCTGTGACTGACCTACTGTTCTGACTCCTTCCTGCAGCGCTGGCCTGAACACCAGCGCAGGTCACAGCACACTCCATTCTCACACGGGCTACTTGCTCCCTGCTCGGCCTCGACAGGCATGGCGGAAAGACCACAATTGGCTAAGTGTTGCTGCCACCCAAATTCTCTCTGTGCCTCGTGACCCGTATTTCTTTTCCACAACTCAGACTGGGCAGAAACAAAGCAGGTTAACAGGTCTAGTTGTGGCAGCAGCCTGATCTCAACCGCCTTCTTTCTGACACAGTCAGACCACATTAAACGCCCCGCCTGGCACAGCTTGCGGGCTGATGACTGAACATCTCGGTCCTATTTAAAATAATTAATTTTAAAAAACCCAACCAAACAAACAAATAAGGCTCTTTAGGGATTTATTAGTTTGTACTTTTCTCTTTAGCACAGAACTTTGGGTTTGGATTGAACAACAAAAACTACATTTAGGATCACCAGCTGATTCCTAAACAAAATGCCTTCTTGCCACAAAAAGGCAACAATCACAGTGGTGTTAAAGCTACGAAGCACTTTGCAGGTAGAATTTAAAACAACAATCTGAAGAATGAAAAAAAAAAAGTTGGATGAGTTTGTTATTGTTTTCTTCTGAGGGTTTGTCTCATGTCTAATTTGAAGGTATTTATAACAGCTGTCTACTAACCCTCCTTCCCTTTTGCCTCTCTAATAAACACAATTTATTTGGGAGTCAGGGATGAACACAAGAAATTAACTAAAAATATTATGGGTTAGGAGTACAGCAGACTGGTAGTTACAGATAAATATATCTCTGTATTGCCTAGACAAAGCCACTGCTGCAAGTCTGTGCTTTCTGATGTGCACAGCTTCTTCTAAAATAAGAGAAGCATATGTATTTGTTTGGCTTTTTACATTTTCTTTGCAAGCTGACTTGAGTTTATAGTTTCTCTGTCTATGGCCTTTCCCAGACAGAACTTTTCACCTCACTCCAGATGACTTTCAAGGATCTCTCTTGAAAAAGACACTTTGTTGCTTCAAGAAAAGTCCCCCATATTTAAAAAAAATATTAACAAAACCCTCATTATTCAACATATTGCCAAATCTTTCATTATTCACATTTTATCCATATATAAAGAAAACCATGTTCTATTTAAATATATTTAACTTAAGGTTTCTTCATTATTGCAAAATTACGCAGACTATTTCTTTCATGCCAAGTATTCCCCATCTAATCATTTCAGAATGCATGTCCGTTCCTTTAGCACAAGTAGTCTAACCTACTAGAAAGGAGCCCATGGAAGTGCTGCTGTGGGAACACACGTGATGTCCAAACACTACGTGAGGCTACCTTGTGCAACCAGAACTAGGCAGCAATCAATTGGTTAGACATATCTGCTTTAAGTTCCTAGAAGCCCACCACTGAAGGTATTAAATAGCCTTTCAGATATTGAACAATAGCAATAAGAAAGGCAAAAAGAAATTAGAGATATGGCGCAAAGGATTCTTTTCATTGCCAAGTATCAACTGTCACAGCTTGGATAATTATGACTAAGATAAAGTCCGAGTCTTGCTTAGCAGAGCAGCACACACTGCCGTCACAGGAGAGTGAGGAAGAATGCTTTAATTGGGTGAGGGACACCAGATGCAAATGTAAAAACCACTGTAGATCATTATGAGCATAGCATGCATTATGAGATTGGGGATGGCACCCAAATCTCAAACCGGTCCTAAACTTGACACTGACCCCACCCTTACACTACTACTCTTTTACAGCCTCTGCAATACTGCAACTGCAACTGTCCCTCCTGTCCTTTCAACAGGCTTCATGTTGGAGACACGTTACCTGTGTGTACAGAACTAAGAATCAAATGACATTAAGATTCGAACCCAAGTCTATTTTGACTACTATCAGCTTCTCAAACAGGTACAGCGAATATATCTGGCAAACATTTTTATGACTGGGCATCTGGTGAGTGAAAGCAAATGAGCTATGCAGTACATTCTATACACTGTGTTTATAGAATTTGAAAGTGGATGGTTACCAGCGTGTGTTTGTTTAAAGAGATAGGTTAAGTTTAAGTCACAGCAAAGCAGGTGCACAAGAAAAGGAAAACAATATATTGCCCATTTACTTTTTCTAGATACTAGTAACTTATTTACTATAAGATCCAAGCACCAATTTTCTACACACCTGAAACAGCCTTGTTAGACACTCTGCTCTCTGGGGCCTTCTTTCTATTTTGCTCAACCCCCTTCATTGAGGTCTTAGGGGTTCTAATTAAATATAAAAGAGTTAATAAGTCACTTGCAACAAACTTGAAAGGATCTATCCAAAAACATAAAGACACTATCAAATTCTGGCATGAGAACATTTTCACAGTGTTCCACCAAGCCTCCTCCTGAGTATGTGTACAATTCCTATGGACATTATTATGGCTTACATAGATATATCACATAGAAGAACATCTTCCCATGAACAGACTTTTAAAACTCTATTCAAGCAACTGATTCTGTTCAGATATTGTGGCACTACAGTCTATGTATAAAAAATGTATAATTTCATTAAGTGGAAGCAAAGCTTCATGGAATGAATGCTACAAATAGAAATGTTGTAACACAGTGTAAATGGAGACAATACCCAAAAGGATGAGAACACTACATATTTTCTTGCGGTGTAAGATAAAACAAAGCTTCATCACTCTCTCAAAATACTGTAGGAAGTAATTCCTTTGACTTTGAACAACAGTTGCACCAGTATGTGTAATTATTATTCAAAAATCACTGTGCTCTTGCACTTTGCATTTACTTTCTTTAGGCTGTAAACATGCTGTGCCCTTACCCTTGTCTGCAAAGCAGTCTGTGAACAGGGGCATTCTGTCCTTGATTTGGCTGAAGCACACTGTTAAAACACAAACTATTATTAGTGATTTTCCCCTTCTTAGAAAAAAAAAAAATCTCATAAGGAATACTGAATTATGCATCATGTTTCACATACATTTCAGAAAGGCTAACAGGTCCTGTAATGCAGATGACAGGTAAGCAAAAGTGGCGAGAATTAAAATTCTAGACAGGATTACTACTTCCACCATTCGAAACAGAGAAACAAAAAACTCCCTCAGCAGTGCCTTGAGTTCCTAGGCATTGGTAAGAACATAAAGGAAAAGAGGATTGAATCGCTTAAACTAGTCACTGAAGATTGAACTGTATTAGTAGACAGCGTGTCTTCCAAGCTTTTGGGTAAGCATGGGGTAAGAATTTTTCTATGGGATGCCAGGTATCTGATGTTTTATACTAGAAAAGGATGCAGACAGGTCTCCTAAGAGAAGGGCTGCTGTCTTCCTCAACAGCACGTACTGAACGCTGCAATTTCTGTGATCTAAGCAAACAACCGTGCAATCTAGAAGCAAGAACTTTTCCAGAAAGCCACTTCTTTTCTGACAGCTTTCTGAAGATCAGTGTATCAATGATTACACTGCAAAGTAAAGGGTATTAAGAAAAGTAGCAGTGTCAAACCAAAGCGTAAAAGATACTAACAGTGTCTCTCAGAGATAAACTTTGAACCTGAGCACGGAGATTTAAAGTCATAAATAATTTCTGAAGATAAAATTTCAGAACTTACTCTGAAGAAAATAAATCTTTTCTAACTTCTAATGAGCTAATAAAGCCTTTTCTCAGACCATGCTAAATCAGATTTCATTATTATCCATCAGGATAGTGGCAGGAATTGAGCTGATTGATGGAAAACCAGCAACGCTGAACAAAGAACCTATCATTATAAAGACAGTTCTTTAAAAGCACCCCAATACAAGTAATCTTCACTCACCGGCTTTCAGGAGTCTTTTGTTTTATGATTATTTTTTTACTTGGCATTCCCATTTCCAAAGACCTAGAGAAACAAAAGGATTGAAACATGTTTAAATTATAAAATGGTCATCTAGGTCTTAAACAGGAACAGTAAAAGAAAATCTACAACAGGATCCACACCTCCATGTAACACTTCCAGAGCAGCACTACCGATTATCGCTCTTTACTCATGAGCAAGTATAACACAGCTGTTCAGTCCAGTGTGTTGCCTGCTACCACCCCCACAAAAAACTTTGCCAGAGATACTCTGTCAAGTATCTCTATTACTAGTCACTCTAGAAAGACTGAAAAAAATAACTTGGAGCACTTTTTACAGTTTGCAAAATCAACCCTAAACTAAGTGCTCACCACTGGAATATAGGATACATGCACAACTTAGAACTTTGTTCTTCTCCCATACGAGCAAGAAATCTCTTAAAAGTAAGACCAAACTACTATTAGTAAGACACCACACAACCGAATACAGTTTTTCATTTATTCTTCCTAGGAGAGAGGTTAGTTTGCAAAGAAGCTGTTACTCCAACAACTCAGTTTCACTATTTCCAATGCCTCCTACTCATCGTCTTGCAACCGCCCCCACCGCCAGGAAGGGAGAACTGCACACACTTCATGTACTTTTTCCTGTCCAGAGATTTCTGTGTAGCTGTTGAAAGTGTCACTCGCTCTCTTGGGCTCTTTACTTTATCCTAAAAAAGCAAAAGAATCAACAATAAGACTAGTTACCGCTCTTATTGAGCATAGCCCCATCTGACCTTTCCCTACTTGAAGAAATAAAATTAAGAACCCCAAACAACAAAACCAGCTATGTTTTCAGTACTAAGTTCACATTCAGGCTAAATTCAAGGTTTTGTTGGTGGTTTTTTTTTTTTAAATTAAAGGATATTCCTTATATTACCAGATTAAAAAGGTCTCTGTGCCATAAATTCTTATTATGAACTTTTTCTTATTACTTTCACCATGTTTTTCATTCTAATTTTTATAGATCTACACATTATGTTTCAACATAATAATCACCTATTGCACTGACATTTTTTTTTTATTTGAAGAAAGTTACCTACAGAAGCATAATTTAACAATGTTGATTTTTAAAACTTTTTACTGGGTGAGGAAGATACTCTTAAAAGCAAAATGATTCAGTACTTAAAGTCTTAAACCAGTTTGCATTCTCTTGAATATAACACACCATTTGCCTGAGCATCTTCTCTTTACGAACTTCGCGATCATGACGCAGAATATTCATTCTTTCTGATGCCTCCATTGTAAAGAAGATGTCATGGATGTCATACAGAGCAGCTCGCAGCTGGAAAGAATAATTAACATTTTAATAAAACATTCAGGCACGTTAACATTCCTATGGTTTTGATCATCAAGCTCTTCTCACTTCCAACAAAACATTTGAAAAAGTGATGTTGAAATCTCTCTTACTGTGTCAGCACAAAAATGGAATCTTCTCTTCACAGACATAGTTTAAACTTTTTACTTTAAACAAAGTCACTGTGAAGGTTTTAAGTGTTTATACTACAAAAACAGAGTAGCTAGCAAAGGAAGAAAGAAAAAAGTTTAAATTGTGTCACCTGAGCCATTACTCTCTCGTGAAGGGATGCATCTTGTGCTGAAACATTTCCTCTTTTCAGTGGGGTCTCAGACTGAAAATTTTTTATGAACTCCATAGTATCCTGGGGAAGACAGGAAAATATGATTAATCACCAAGCACAATCCTTCACAACAAAGCAGTCATTACGAACCATGCGTAGGACATACATCCTTTGCTTGACTTGGACTTTATGACACTAAGTAAAGCAACACTCACACGCATTCACGTGACAGACATTCTCAAATGCTTCAGAAAGCAGAAAACGCAGAATTTCATCTGTTAGTTGAAGACAGGAATGAAAAGCAATGGGAGGAGAAGCTGCACAATATAAAAACACTGATCTTACTTTTACAGTTTGCTTAATATGTTTCAGTTTTTCTGTCTGCAGGAGTCTACGAGTGAGAAACCCCTTTGCCACAGCAGTGATCTTATCAAACTTCACTTGTATCTCTGGACTGAAAACCTTAAAAGAAAAGAAGTATTTTGTAAACATTTGATAAAAAAATCAAGAGATATTAATTATTTCTCAAGTAACACCAATCATGTGACATTAAGTTTTCCAGTAAGAAACAAGCTGTTGATAAAAGTTTTGGCTAGGCCAGAAGTACCCACCATAATACTAACTTAGCAGAAGCAACATATTGCTATAGGATTATTTTGTGTATATGGAAAAGAAAAATACCCCCTACAGTTCTCTCATGTAATCGAAGTCGATATAGGCAGGGATACTAAATTTTCTGTGAGATTTGTTACTGCAGGGCTATTACAAACTTACCAGTGTCTTACAAAACTAGAGGGCTTTTTAATTTATAAATAAAACTCTTTTTTCCTTACCTGAGTCCACTTAGTTTTGATCCTGTTACTTGGCCTAGATACTGAGGTTTTTATAACTCCACTACCTGATGGTCCCCAGAGAAAGAATGAAGTTTCACTTGTTGAAGCAAAGGTGTTAGGTGACGTAGTATGAGCAAAACCTGTGGGCAAAGCAGAAGGTACACTTCAACATGGGCTTCTGTCCATAAATACGACTATATGCGCGTATACACTCAGCTCAGAGGTAGCAGCTTTGTTTACAAGGTCAATTACAGGCAAGAAGCAATCTGAATATTTCTGATTCCTTTCCTAGCACAATTTGCTAAACAGAAATCAAAACAGAACATTTTATAATGATCTGAAGGAGGTGAGAGGTGTCCATCAGCTACAGCTCTACTGCCCTGCTGTCAAGACCCCTTGGCAGAGCCCCTCTAATCCTCCTACACAAAGGAGGAGACCTGGCCCACTACTGTGCAGCTACATAGCAGGAGGATGAACCTTCTGTGCCATGATGCAAATCCACATCCTCATCCGTGATCAAATGAAGTTACTCTTAGCTTATTTTCCTCAAATATGCCCCATAACAATTACGTAACAAATGCAATACATGAAACAGTACAAGGATGACTGAAACTGTGCTACATATAAGCTAGACGAAGGTGTAAGGCAGACTTTGTTTCACACATGTTGTCAACAGCTGAGGGCAGCAGCTGTCCGCATGTCCTGACCAACAAGTGCCCTGGGACAGAACACTGCCTTTATCAATGCAGGGGGGCAGCCGGCCCAGACAAGCACTGCAGAGCAAAATGCATCACAACATTTCATTTCTGTTCCACCCTCCCGGTTTTACCGATGCTGGCAGAGTTCGTGTTATGGACTGTCTCCAGCTGGGACTGCACACTTTCCAGCAAGCCACTTTCGCTTTTTTTCCTCCACTCCAACTCCATCCTACTGTTAATATTCACTTTGGAAATTTCTATTTGTGTTGTAGCGACCTTCTTTCCTTTCAACTTTCTCTCCTGTTCCTGCAGTTCCTACAAAAGGAAGAATCAACTATGAGGCAATTTTTCTTACTCTGCAAAGCAATAGAAAATACATTTGAAACCAACTGCTTCCTGGCAAACTGCAATAAAACACACATGCTCTCCACTTAGAATTTTTCCTCTTTTTACCTTACCTTCTGCAGTTTCTCCTGTTCTCTCTCTTGTTCAGCTATCAGAATCGACAGCTGCTGTGCATGCTGTTCTTCCAGTCTCTTCCTCATTTCTTCAAAGGCCATTTTAGTTTTTAAGATATCTTCTGAGAAGACACATTACAAAGAATCAAGTATTACATAAATTCTATACAATCTTAGCCAAAAATATATATGCCTGCTTTTAACAGGAGTAATTTGCACTGTAAATTTTTTAATCAAGTATTTGTCGCAAATAACTGTTACAAGACTTCTGACTCCACATGACTTCTGAGACAGCAATTACTCCATTCTGTAGCAGTTAAAAATGGCTCAAGTAGCCAACAGAATTTCAGAAATTGTCATTAATTAAAAATTAGAGAAATAATGTGGTTACTGGAAAAAACATATAATTTACACTCGGTAACATTTTAGCCTTTTGAGATCTACATACACACACATACTCAGAAACACCAGTGACTAATGATCATTGGGGTTTTTTTCTAAGAGAGTTATAAACTGAGAAGTAAGTTTAAGAAAAGCCCTCAGCTACAGGAAATCTTTTACCTTTTGCCATACTATCAGGGGCTGCATTCTTGGTAATGTAAACTGATCCCACAGGGTATTTCTGTTCTTGCAACCACTGTTTCTCTTGTTCTTCCACTCCAGCTGTTAGAAAGCAGCTACTGTTTTCTTTTTGGCAGTTGTCGGTGTCCAAATCAAGTCTACGTTTTACCTTTTCAAAATTACTTTCTAGAAACTGCTCACTTGCTGGTGAAACACTTGGAGAGTCCACCTGCTGTCGCATATTCTTGCTCTGCATTAGCAGTGGGGACGGGTTTTCTACGTCGTAAGATTTATTGAGTTCTACTGGAGAATTACATTTAGCATTTTCCAGCAAACTAGATGGTTTGGTTTCATTCACAGCAAGGAGCTTCTGTGTTACTGTAGACTGACTGATGGCAAATGGCTCATTCAATTTTGGAGCTATGATGTTGGTACTAGTCTCTACTTTGTAAGGCCCTCTGCTGTCCACCACTACCTGTCCTTCCACTGTAGCTGACAATGTTCCTCTGCTTTCCAGGTGCCCAAAGGAATGGCAATTTGGTTTGCCAACCCCCAGCCCATCACAAAGGCCTGAAGAATTCCTGCTGACACCAGGAACTCTACTAGGGCAAACCATAGTGAAGTCCACCATGAACTTTGGCACCGATTCAGACACATTATTTTTATCAGCAATATCTTGCATGATTAAATCCATCGCTCTACCCTTGCCTTTAGGACTTAATTCATAAGAATTCACAGGGTTATTTATAATGATGTGTCCCATTGATAAAGGTCTTGGGCGCCTTCGGTGCGTTTTAGGGCTCATACTTGACTCTGGGCTTGGCAATTTGGCGTAAGAGCCTGTGAGGCTCCTGACAATGCTACTGTCACGATCAAACATAGCAGTCTTTTTAAATTCTTCATCCGAATCTGAATCCACCAGTGGGGGTGTTCCCACTCTTGTAGGTATGTCCACTTTGGAAAAACTGGACAAAGCTGACATACTTGTGTTGTTTGTGTGAGTAGAGGCACCTTGGAGAAGGGTATTTGATTTATTAAGACTGGGTTTATCAAGTGTCAGAGGGGTGCAACTCCTGCCTGTAGGCTTTACTCTTTCTTTCACAGAGTCAGTTGTTTTAACGCCATCATTTTCTTTATCTGAATGACTTTCACTCATGCTCCTCTTTGAATTACTCTTTGAGCTACGCTTGGTTTGCTCTTTCTCGGTGTGCTCCCTCGATTTCTTCATCATGTTGTGAAGGACTTCCTCATCTGATGGTGGCACTCCTAGTCCCTCTTGCTTTTGCAGAGCATGTGACGCAAGCCTATTATGCATGTTGTCAGGAGACACAGCCCTTGGACATGGTACATCTTTGGAGAAGTGACTCTCATTTTGCTTTGAAAAAACGGTTTCTTCTGCTGCTTTAACTGCTTCTGTCACATTTGGTGTCACCTGCCCAGCAGTATCTGAGGGTGTAAGTTCTGGTGTCTTTTCAAGCTCCGTGGGACCATGCCTTTCAGGAGAACATGCCAAACTGACATCTGATAGAGCTGTGAAGTCAGTCGAAACTTTTGAATTTGAACCAGGGCAAGCATTCTCAGCCTCCTGAGCTTTCACGTCACTTACATTACGTCCTTTCCTGATCTGTAAATAAAAATTGAAAAAAAAAAATTCACGTTTTCAATGAAATCTCCTCAGATTCCTGTAAGCTTTGCCTGAATTTAAAAAAATGAACGCTACCATCTTAAAACGAATAAAAATTTGCTGTTCAACTATTACCAATTTTCTACAAATTACTTACAATACAGAGTTCTTTGTAATGAGAAAGAGGTTATTGGAATTAAAATATAAATTTGAATAATGGTCCACTCAGCTTTTTTTTCCTGATACCAAGTATCTGAACACAAAGATGTCCTTTTCTTCATAAGGTGATTTGGATGTACTCAAACAATTTTATTACTTCAAATTATCTGGCAAGATAGCTCTTAAAATACAAAAATATGTTTTTATTAAATAAGGAATGTAACTGAAAAATTTCAGCACAGAATATAGATGACTAAGAAAAAATAAACAAAATTCCTAATAAATATAGTAGAAATATGAAATAGTTTGTTTCTTTACTAATCCAGAGAAAATTTAAAAAGTGTTTTCATTTGTCAGCTACTTGGAAAACCGACTTTATTTAAGTGACAGTTAAATTCTAGTTCTAGACAGCTTTTGTTTAAAAGAATTTTCACACTAAAATTATCCTATATGTTATCCTGTGCGTTGCAACTCAATTATTGAGGGGGTATCTTCGGAAAAGGAAAGGTGATTTTATTTTCGTATTGAACATGTTCCTGGTCTGCGCTTCAAACCCCAACCCAGGTGACTGTTGCCATGTACACTCCAGTAAACAATGCAAACCAGGAGGTCTTGTTTGCCACCTTAGTCATGCAACAAATTCAGTGTTAACTGTACTTGTTTAAGCAAGTTTAATTTAAAGACTGTATTACAACAGTTTCAAAGACAAATAATACCACTTGATTAGATGTATTTAATATTCTTTCCAATTTCAACCTCTACTAAATTCATCACTGAAGAAGCAAAGAAAATGAAATACTTGCAGTAAAATTATGAAGCACACAACAGAGTTACAAGTTGTTGCAAAGATAATTTTAATTTGGAAGGTTGAAGGTAGATTTTCTGATGACACCACAAGCTTCCAAATAAAGCAAGCTGGTTGCTCTGATACCGAGGGGTTCGTTCATTTGTTTTTACAATCTAGTAGTTTCAAACACAGTTAAAAAAGCAGTCAGTCAGTCACCTGGTGTGGTCTGTCTTCCACATCTATCAAAACAAGCAGTGAAAAGAAAGTCCCATGTGCTACAATGAACGCAGATATGACCACTGAGTACTCAGCTATCGGGTCACACAGCATGAAACACTGGCAAACCCTCTTCTAGAGAGTTAACAGCTACTAATTTCATGTTTATATTGGTGAATGCTTAAACCCCAGCACTTTCTCAAAATGTCTGTCAGCAGAAGTTTTCTGTAAAGCTGTAAGAAGGCTTTGGACTAACACTACCTGAACATTTTCTAGAATCTCCTGTACACGACTCAATAAAGCTCTTTTCCGGGAGTTCTGTCTCCAGACCTCTAGCTCCAGTGCTTTCTGTTTATATTGCTGTATTTCCTTTTTCTTCTCAAGGCTAAGCTGCCAAAGAGAGTTAAGAAACACGCAAATTTCAATACAGAATTGCAGAAATTAATTAGAAAGAAAAACAATGGAATAAAAGAACAGAAGAACAACAATTGCCTAAGCTGAGACTTTGGGCACATTTTAAATGCCAGCTTCTTTTTAACCAATTATACTTTTTGCACAAAATGCCTTCTTGGCACCCATTCAAATTATCATGAATTTAAAAGGTCATTTATAAAATAAATTGCATGAATATTACACGCTACAGCACCAACTTCAAGTGACACAGGTCAGACTACAGGATAGGTCTTTCCCTGTCCACTATGGAGATGGGAGGTTTTGGCATCCCGTAGAGCCCTCTGTGACCCATCTTCCTACCTGTACTCAAACTATTAACCTCTGAACCAGAAGTGAGTTTCACATCAAGACATAAATGTACACAAGCCTTCTTCTGGATCCTTTCAACAATCAGAATCTGAAGATCTTCCAAGTTACTGCTTCAGATTATGTAGTTTGGATAAAAGTCAAACCTGGATCTACAAAGCTACATCTACGGAAAATAGTTTCATAAAGTTCTACAAAATTAAGTAGCCTAAAGTCAAATTATGTATTTCTTCTGCGAAACCTTAAAATATCCACCCATTAGTAAGTGACGAATATTACAATATATCATTTAGTCTCTAATGTATATCTGTATCATGATTCTTGGAGGTTGTTGTTAGACGACCATTCACACTTCCCAGCGGTGGAACAGGAAGTCAGCTGCATTGTTGCACAAACTACCAACAGTCTCCTGCCTCGCTGTTTGCATTAAGCATGGAATGACTTAACATAATTGATGAGCCTGTGAAATACATTAGAAATACAAGCAAAACACAAGCGAAAAAGAAATTTACTTAAAAGCTTTTTATCTATCTCCTGATATTGAGGTAGTATTTTTTTTTGACACTTTTAAACAAACTCACCCAGTCATTATTCAGAATGTCAATATGATTTTACATAAAGTTAAGCCCATCTATTTAGCACCATAAACATTTTCACTCCCCTTGAGAAGATAACAAATGTCAAGAAATGAAAGCAAATGTAGTCAATGTGAAAAAAAGTACACTTTACCCCTTTACTTCAAAAAAATTAAGGCCAGAAGTGCTTAGAAAACTAAGCAGCAGGCCAGATTATACCTCACACAGAGCTGTACCTTCGGGAGAATCATTACACACAGATATCAAAGCTTTGGCACTATAGTGCCCATAAGGAAAGAAAAGCAAGGGGAAAAGGGAATTTTAAAAAAGCCTTACCAGAGGGGAAAGCACAGGAACTCCGTGGAATTGAATGAGGGAGATGTTTTTGTGCTGAACAGTGAAAGAGGTTTCGCTTTTTATTGCTTCTTCTTGGATTCTGGAAAGATGCTTCTTACAGAATATTTCATAGTCCTCCATCTTCATGTTAACTAAGCTGTAAAGAATAATGACATTGCTCTTCCACATTCTTCCAAGACCATGAAGTTGAAAACAACACCACAACTAATTCTGTATCACTATATCCCGGGAAACAAACCATACATTAGACGACTTAATTAAATTTCTCTTTTTCCTAACCTTAACAAAAGCTGCAAAGCTGTTTTTTATATATAAGAAAAAAAAAAAATTCTCACAGGTACACCAAGAAGCAAGCAAGCATTGAGATAAACAGGATTTACAAAACTTCACATGCCACAGATAATCTCAACAATTTCCATCAAAGACTAAACCTTTAAGGTCTCTCACAACTATCAGATATATCCTATTAACTGTAAAAAAACCCCCAACAATCCAATAAAAAAAATTGCAGCCAAATTTTAAAAGAATTAAGCTGGTGTTAAAGCAAGACCAGCCTTTATATTTAGGGATCTGAGAGGAATTAGTGTCTCGCTTCCATGAGCCTCCTCCTTGATATGTCCCCGTACGAACTGATGCCAATACTCCCACCAAAATCAAACATTTCACCCTCCTTTCCTTCAAAAAGCCTACACATCTCACACTGCCCACCCCCACCGGAGTGAAAAGTCAGAGCCAAGCACCACCTGCCACGGCCTGCCCCCGCTTTTGTTCCCCTCGCACACCCCTTCGGCTGATTTCTGCCTTTTTCCCGCCCGCTCCGGCCGCACCGAGCCCTCCCCAGGCCCCCCGGCAGGATCCCTGCTCCCGGGCCGGGGCGACAGCCGAGCCTCGCTTCTCCCCTCGGCTGTCCTGCCCCACACCCGCCTTCCGGAGGCAGGTGGAACCGGCGGGGCCGGCCCTGGGCCCCGCGGCCCTGCGCGCCCGGCTGCAGCGCGCCCACCGCAGCCGCTGTCCCCCCGCGGGGCCCGGCCCGGCCCGGCCCGGCCCTGTGCACAGCCCTACTGAGGCCCCGCACTTCCGGACAACCCCTCGGTACCTGCGCGGGGCTCGGAGCCCCGGCCCAGCCCGGACGCCCTGCGCAGCGCTGCCCCGCAGCGCTGCCCCGCGACGTTGCCACGCTACCTCCTAGCAACCGCCCCGCCCGGCCGCGCTCGACGGCGGGGGCGCGCGGCACTACAGGCCCCAGCGCGCACTGCGGGCCTGCTCCGCCCTCCGCGGGGCGGGGTCTGCGGCGGGGCTGAAAATTCAGGGGAAAACCTCTCGATTTGGACTAGGAGCGGAGAAGGGATATACCCCGGTGAGGCCCTCCCCCCGCGGTGCTGCGTTCAGCCCTGGGTCCCTCAGTGTAAGGAGCACAGGGACCTGCTCGAGTGGGTCCAGGGGAGGCCACAAAGATGATCAGGAGGCTGGAGCACCTCCCCTGTGAGGACAGGCTGAGAGAGTCGAGATTGTTCAGCCTGGAGAAGAGAAGGCTCCAGGGAGACCTTATAGCTGCCTTCCAGTACCTAAAGGGGGCTACAGAAAAGATAGGGAGGGACTCTTCATCAGAGAGTGTAGTGATAGGATGAGGGGTAAGAGTTTGAAACTGAAAGAGGGTAGATTTACATTAGATATTAGGAGTAAGTTTTTCACTGTGAGGGTGGAGAGGCACTGGAACTGCCCAGAGAAGCTGTGGATGCCCCATCCCTGGCACTGCTCAAGGCCAGGTTGGATGGGGCTTTGAGCAACCTGGTCTAGAGGAAGGTGTCCCTGCCCATGGCAGAGGGGCTGGAAATAGGTGATCTTTAAGGTCCCTTCCAACCCAAATAATTCTGATTCTGTGAAGTCTATTCTGCTTTATCTCATTAAATATCATATGGCTGTGCAGTCCTTGGATTGTCAGGACCACAAATGTGCTGCCAGCAGGTATCAGTTTCAGTGAACAATGAGAAATATAAACCTGAGAACTTGTTAATCTGCTCTTTGAGTCAGACAGCATCATGGTGTCACTACAGACACACTATCCCTGCCGCCCGGGTGGCAGCCTGCTGCTGGTCCAGCCGGCCAGAGGAGCAGGTAATACTCACCCGCAAGGCAGGTCTGGTGGAAAATACACACTTGTCTGCCAGCACTCGGCCCAGACAAAATCAATGTAAATTTATGGAAACATCTAGTTACCAGTGAGCATTTAGAGATGTTAAAGCTGTCATTCTTGTTTCAAGAAACTCCTTCATCTGTTACCTCTTCACCATGATAAACATTATTGAGGAGTTTTTTAAAATCTTCATCTTTAATCTTAACAAACACTGATTTTGAAATACGTAAGACATTTAATTATACTTTCCATTATTTGTTACGTGTCTGCATATGTATGTCTGGTGTTTCTTCAGATATACCTGGCAGAAGCACAAAACCATAGACAGAAAAGAGTATCTGAGATGCTCAGAACGAGCTGGGGCACTATGTGACAAACACTCATCTCAGCTATTAAAAACAAAAATTAAATCCAGTTGAGGAGATTGCCTGGTGCCTGTTCCGCCGCTGGTTGGCCAGAGTTCCTCTCTGCTAAGTCAGTTTCTTCCCATCCTTTCCACAAAGAGCAAAAAAAGTCCAAATCCTCGTTTATGTTAATACAAACTACTTCCTCTGCTTTGCTATTCCATCTCCAGACTAAACCAGCCCGGTACGTTTAACCGTCACTGGCTTCCCTGCCTTGTTGCTCTTCCCTCTGGATTCTTCCCCGCTGTGGACACTTGTCACCCACCGTGGCAGAGGTGAGCTCCCGTCTCTCCCCACGGGAGGGAGGCGCTGCCCTTGGACGGCTCCGGGGCTCAGCCCTCCTCACCGCCTCAGGGCTTCGCTCTCGGGTTTAATCTTTGCGCAGGCCTGAGTGGTTAGTTAGCTGCATAATATATACAACATCGTATATAGAAACACGATACTTAATTGGAAAATAACTCCTATTTCTAATTAGCTAGCTGGCATCGCTGGTCAAAAACCCCGACGCTCTCCAGACACGCAGGTCTTCCGCGACCCTCCGGGCAGCGGTGCTTTTCCTTCAGTGGACGCCGTTTATTTTTATCTGCGCTGTTTTTTATCTGGAGTAACCCGTGTTTGCTCGCAGCGCTGCTCCGACCCGTACCTGACCGGGTGTCGCAGCCCTGGGACCCGCCGGCCCCCACGGCTGCCGCACCGCCTCCACCCGCCCCTCAGCTCTCGCCGGCGGGCGGTGCCGAGCGGGGATTGGCTAGCGCTGGTTAGCGGAAGGCGGCCGCCGATTGGTTGCTGGAGGCGGGCGGCTGAGTGCTGGTTGGCTGGCGCTGGGTGCGGCGGTGTTGCCGTCGCCCTTGCCCCGGGGAGAGTCGGCGGCCGTGCCGGTGTCGGCGGGTCCGGTCCCCATCCCGGTCCCGCCCGGTGCGGCCCGGTGGGCGGCGCCGCCATGCTGTGCTACGGGGAGGGCCTGCTGAGCTCCCTCACGGCGGTGCTGGGGGCGGCGCTGGTGGTGAGCCGCAGCCCGGTGCTGGCCTGCCTGCTGACGGCCGGCCTCTACCTGGCGCTGCGCCTCTTCAGCCTGGAGCCCGCCGACCCTCAGAGGGCCCAGAGCATCCTGCGGCCTCGCGGCGCCGCCGCCCGCATCGCCCACCGCGGCGGCGCGCACGACGCGCCCGAGAACACGCTGGCGGCCATCCGACAGGTCAGCACGGCGCGGCCTCCCCGTGGCCCTGCCCGCCGCTCCGCCCCGAGCCCCTCCTTCCCCGGCCCGGCCCGGAGCGCCGGCCTTGCCCCGGGAGGCGCTGGAGGCGCGTTTGACACTCCCAGCCGCTGAGGGACGTGCGGGACCTGCGGCGAGGAGTGTGAGGCAAAGCTGCCAGCTGCTCTGTAGAGAGCGAGCGAGGCTCGCGGAGGCAGTCTCCCCATAGGTCTGGGGGGTGAGAGGCTGAAATCGGTGGGCAGTAATGCAAGCCTGTGGATTACGTTTGATAATCTGCATTTTCAGCAGGCACCAAGCCCTTGTCACCTCGAAAACCGCCAGCTGCTTCTGGCTTGCCGCTGGAAGCTAGATGGCTTGTCAGTCCTGTATCCCCAAGCGGATTCAGAAGTTTGATGAGATCTGAATCTTGTGGGAACTGTGTTACATCCTTGGTGCTGATGGATATTTTAGCAGTGCAGCAATAATGAAACACTATTTTGCTGATGCTGCAACAGAATATAGAGAGCAGACAGTAACTTTCGTAAGAGGTTGTTCACTTTTTAAGCCTTGAAGATCTGTAATGAGAATCTGCAGTTTCGGGAAGATCTGATAATGTGAGAACTTCACTGTGTACAGCCCGGCCATGAAACAGTGCTGCCTCATCTGCGAGGCATCACGGTGCAGCCAGGGTTCAAAATCTGTTTCTGAGAATCATTAGAAATCATGATTAGCAATCTCAAATGTAGTGTATGTGTGATGATGAGAGGATGCTGCTCTAATGGTGTCCTACCTTTGGGCAAGGCAGGGCTCTTTGTTCCGATAAATTCTGAATCCTTACTTGGCAGATACCTCTAGTGCATACCTGGTGTTTGTCTTTCTGGTGCATTGGCCCTTTTCCCAGGAGGGCATTTGGCCTTCAGAACAATTCATCTTGCTTGCAGTTCACTCAAGTGCTTTTCTGATGAACTTCAGGGAAAGAGCCAGGGCAGGAGGAGGATGTATGAAATGTTTTAGGGCAGCCCAGCTGCTTATTGCTCTCTGATATGGTATTTTCATCCCTTCTCTTTTGGAGAGTAACATAATTTAAGGACTCAGGAGTTATTAGATCAGGAGAGAGCAGGATTCTTTTCTGCATTTTTATCCTGAAAAAAATCCCAATCAGAAGACTGACATTATCACTGTGGCTTTGTCTGTAAAATAGATTGTATGCTTTCACTTGATCCCTATGTTAAATCTATAAAGCTGTCTCTTCTTGTATGTGATTGTTTTTTAAGGCAGCTGAGAATGGAGCAACGGGTGTTGAGCTGGATCTTGAATTTACTGCAGATGGTGTTCCCATTCTAATGCACGATGAAACAGTAGAAAGGACAACTGATGGGTCTGGAAGATTGTCTGACTTGACTTTTGATGAAATTAGGAGGCTTAATCCATGTGCAAAGCATAGGCTATGGTAAATGAACTATTGCTATTCTGAAACTACTGTTTCAACAGTGAAAAAACATTCTTGAAAAATGAAGTTATTTATTCGGTCAATCACTGATGAAAATTTTTGTAAATTTAAAACTTAGTCCCATATGTTACTTCTCATTTGATTTTAGAAGCATATGAGACTGTATCTCCCGTTCTTGCAATAGGAACAAGTGAAGCAGAGTCAAGATAATTGGCTTTCAAGGAGAACATCCACCTGTGCCTGTGAGTGTGCACTTGTGTATCTTGACTGCATTCCAGTGAGGAGTTCTCTGTTTCTACAGGAGCAAATTCCAGGGTGAAAAGGTACCAACTCTGAGAGAAGCTGTTGTGGAGTCTATGGATCACAATCTTATCATCTACTTCGATGTCAAGGGCCATGCAGATCAGGTACTGCTTACTGTACTAGGACACCTTCCTTCACCCTTTCTTTGGGATTCTAACCTGCTTTTTTGTTGGTCTCAAACTGGTAGGTATGGTACAGTCTGGTCTATAATGAGTGAGACTGGGTCTGCTATTTGTGTCATCCAAAGTTGGGTGTCAAAGCAAAGACATGTTCCCTCATCTCGTTCCATTGTCCTGGGAAGCTGCAACTTAAAATTAGCAGACTTGTGTGAGTGTTGAGTTCAGCTCCCAGCAGCACCATGAAACAAAGCGGAGTGAGTTCCCTGCCTGTGGTGAGGAGAGCTGGTGTCTCATCTTCAGCCTCCAACTAGGGATCCCGCTTGTCTATAATCTGCATTACTGAAGGAGATACAGGTGATCAATAATAAACATTTTATGCAAATTAGAATTTTTTTTTTCTTTAGCATAGCAAAATATGGAAATACATTCCTTTTTCCTCTTGAACTAAACCCTAGGTGGTACTTCAGAATTTTATTCACTGTCCGTTTAAGAGCATCTCAAACACTGCGAATGCTACTTACTGCTGTACACAGTCATGGAGAGGACTTCTCTTGCAAAACCCAAAATGTCATTTCTTTGTTAAAGGGATACACAAGATGCTGTTTTTCTTCTCCCCTCTTTCCATTTCAATCTCGTTACACAAAACAAGGTTTTTTTTTTAAGGGTATTATTCTAAAATGACTTTGCAGTGTAAAGAAAATACGAGTGTACATATAAATATAACATCTGTTTATCTTCATTGGCAGGCAGTTGATGCCCTGAAACAACTCTACCTGGAATTTCCACGTTTGTATAACAACAGCATAGTCTGTTCTTTCATGCCAGATGTTGTTTATAAGGTGATGTTTCCTAAAAGTTTATTTTGTTTTGTTTTTTTCTAGTTCTGTCTGGGAATTTCAGTAAGATACATGACTCCCAGTTCCAGATTGATTTTGGGTTGTTAAAATTGCCAAGACTTTTAAAAACAAATGAAGCATAAATCATAAGTCTACTGCATAATCCTATTAGATCACTCATTAGATGCACATATTCTCAATCTACAGCCATTCCCTCCCATGCTCACAGTTATGTATAAAAATGTGCATCACTCTTACAGCTGGCATATGGCTGGGTATCTGTGTGCAAGGTCCCTGTTAAATAAACCTCATATTCTGTTGTAAAGATAGACTATTCTTAAAACTGTTTCCTAATTCTCATTGCCAAGTCCACTTAGTGTCGTTTATTCCATTGTGTGACCCTTCTGCAATTTTTTTAACATAAGAGCAGTTGCTTATTCAGTATGTTTTAAAGAAAGAACAGTAAAATATCATGAACAGCTTTCTAAAAGAGTTACAAAAGGATTGGGGGGCAGGGGGAGAGGGGGGAGGATTCGGGTAGAGATGCAAATGCAAGCTGGCACTTCGTATCTAACCTCTCCCAATTTATAGTTAACACAGCTGGGCTTTTTGTCTTTTCTCCTTGATCTCGCAGATGAGACAAGCTGACAGAAATGTTGTGACAGCACTAACACACAGGCCTTGGCATCTGAGTCATTTTGGAGACGGGACACCCCGTTTCAGTTCCTCCTGGAAACATTATTTGTATATGATGATGGATGTCATTCTAGATTGGAGCCTACACAGTTTCTTGTGGCAGCTGTGTGGGATTTCAGCTTTCCTCATACAGAAAAATTTTGTTTCTCAGTAAGTAAAGCTTGCTAATATATCAGGAGGCAGTACCATTTCATTAGTATATGGAGGTGCAGTTACCATAGTGTAAGTTAATCAATATGTTCCATTTAGTGTTGTGCAAGGTGGTTTAGATGGTTTCTTTACCGCATGCTATTTTAAACTTCTACCTTTTCCATCTGTATTGTTACCTTATGTTACATCCTAAGTTTAATCTCAAAGGGGAGGAATCCTGTTGCTTTTGCCTGTTTGCAGTAATAAAACATAAAAGGATGACACTGGAAAAGACGATGCACTATTGTTCTTGATGTGATACTGATGTAAGACTAAAACTCCACTGTCTGCTTTAAACATGTAGTGTCAGGCTTCCTCTGACGGTGTCTTTGTTCCTTGCAGAGAGTATGTGAGGCACTGGTCTGCAAAGGGAGTTCAGGTGGTTGCCTGGACAGTGAACACTTTTGCAGAAAAAAACTACTACGAAACTGTCCTTGAGTCCAGCTACATTACTGACAGCTTGGTGGAAGACTGCGATCCTCATTACTAGACCTGTGCATGGTAGCCACTCACCAACCTGAACGAGCTCTCACTCAGGCAGGTCTGAATTCACCCTCCAGAGAGCGTGTCCACTGGTGCAGACGAGACTGCTAACAGTAGTGCTGGGAAAAGGAAGAGCGAGTGTTTCCTTCTGCTTGTATGGTCAGGTCTTGAGTGCAGAAAACCCTCTGTTGCAGCACTGGACGAAGCTGAGGTACTGCCATTCTGGGAAGTAACAGGATCGGGTTTGACAAGCCAGCTGGGCAATACCCTGTACATGCAGGTTGCTTTATAATTCTCAGACTAGTCCTTTGCTTCGTTTAAATCTTGGTTATAAAGTTGTATCAGCAATTTTTGGTGGCGAAATTTAAAATCATACCTTGATTTTAGTACTTGAAACAGTCTGTTCTACAACTGTATAGTAATTTAAGGTTGATTTATGGCATCTTTAAAACATCTACAGTAATGTTCTCAAAACAGAACCTGAAAATAGTGGTGCCAAAATAGAGGGTGGGTCTATTTCCCTCCTACTGCATGGGAAGATGGCTGTGCTGCATCTTGACAGTGAAAAGGAAGCCAGCTTCCAACGTTCAATGTGAAGATTATTAGAACTAATGAATAGAACTTGAGCATCTTCTTATCTTCCAGGCTTCTTAAAAGAACCAAGGGAGGATAGAAGATTATGTCATCTAATGATACAGCACGTGAATGCATTTATTTCTAGAAGGCGGCTTTGGCACCACTATTGGCAGTGGTAGAACAACTAAGAGCCAAAATGTCTTTTTACTTTGCTTATTGTTTGCACAATTGAAGGGTGCTCACAGGGGTATGTGGGAAACTGTAATCCAGGTTTAACTTGAAATTGAGACAGTCTATAATTACAATAAAGGAGTATCTGATAGCTCACGGGTGTGGTGTTCTTTATCAGCTGTGCAGCAGCAGATTGACGTAAAACGTCAGAATTAGTGCAGGTTGCTTGCTATTTCTTCTAACAAGTAAAACCCCATCACAGCTACCCTCAACCTGCCCTGAACAATTTTGGCTCTGCTCTGGAAGGAGCTGGTAGTTCAAGGGGACTGCCAATGATTAACAAGAGCAGAAAACTTCTGTGGAGTCAGTCCTAATGTAACTTAGGTTATCTTTTCTTAATGGCCAATGCACGGAATTGTTTAAACTAAGTTTTAAACTAAGTTTAAATAATTTCCTCTCCAAAGAATGCAATCCTAATTTCAACAGTGGTGAGGAATTTGAACATGTCACTGACTGGTTACTGGCTGCAGGTTATTCAGACGTCATCTGACACGATGCCTTAGATCACACGGGGAGCAATTTGCATGTTTGAACTGGAACACGTAACCACGTTCTGTTAAGATAGTTCCTTATGCTCCCTCAGTGTTGCTGATTCATTGTTTGCGCATTGTGGACGTGCTGCGCTGCGCACTGGTGATAGCTTTAGCATGTGCTGGGGAGAGCTGCCCTTACAGAAAGGGAGCAGCAGACTGCAGGGATTGGTGGTGCAGGTTGGTACACTGCTTTGGCTGTAAACATTCCTGACAGTACACCTCTTGGTTAGAATTAGTTCTCATGCACAGAGCCAACTGAGATTTTAAAAAGCTTCTATAAAAGACACAGAAGGCAATTAAAAAAAATTTTAAATATCAGTCATTGGTGGAAAGAACTACACAATTGTCCCAATTAAGTCCAAACTTCTGAATTAGCTGCAGATTAATGCTACCTCCTGCAAGGGCTGATGGATTTTTTGAGCTATATATAAGCACAAAGAAACAGGAGTAAGGAGGTGGGTTTTTCCTGTCAAGATGATAAGAACATCTTCAGTTCATGTCACTTATCCCCTCTGCACTGCAGCACCAAAAACCTCAGCCTTCTGGTGCATATCCTATAGCATGTGTACATTATGCCCTCACCAGTTTCTGTCCAGCCGCCTCACAAATCCTGTAGCCTCCACCTTTACTGCTGTGTTCGACAGGCACTCCCCAAGAGGCTGTTGGAAGAGCAAATGGCCCTTTGTGGCAAGTAACCCTTGCTCCAAAGATCTGTTTGTTGTTGCTCCTTGAGTTGCTAGCACTGTTGACTCACTGCCCTCGGTGCAAGCGTTAGCCCCATATTCACTGTTCACAGCCAGACTCCACAGCTATCCATGCAGAAAAATGTAATAGAATTGAATCTCTGGTCTCACATTATGTGTGAGGTTCATCCTTTTTTTTCTGTCCATTTGGTGGCTGGTTTTGCATTGTCTGTAACTGAAATTATGAGCACGAAGAAGAGATGTGCCTCTTTCCTATGGCATTTTTATGTCCAAAGCAACATGAGAGAAATAAACCAGGTAGCTGTAGAAAATGGGCTAAAAAAAAAAAAATCATCGTGGCAAAGTTGTCTCTCTAAAGAAAAAGAAGCTGCATCAAGTGTCTCAAAGTTATATAAGATAAAAAAAATAATCTCAATTGTGTTCCTTCCAATCTCTCTTTTACTGGGAAAGATGTGCATAAACTTTTTGTTTACAAGAGTGATTTTACAAAGATGAGAATTTTGGTAAGTAGTCACTCTTAACAAAGAGTTCAGATAACTTTTAACATCAAAGCTGCTTCTGAGTGACTAATAAACTGTAAAAATGGCTCAGAAAAGTGAAAAAGGAACAGAAGCTTAACCTGGTTCACACAAATTACTTTGTCTCAGTCATTAGAAGTAACCGCAGTTTAATTTCCTTCTATTTTTATTTGACCAATACTTCGCTTTTGGTTTAGATCAGATCAAAGTAGTTCAATATAACTGATACAAAAATATTTCTAGACCAAAGTTTTTATTTACAATTAGGCACAAGGTTCTTTATATTTAGTCAACAAGAAGTGACCAGCTGCAGTAGGACCCTGACTGTATGGGGTAATGGCCAGTCCTGGGGAAGGCTGACCAGCACCAGAATGTCACTGCTTCAGAAACAAACCAAACTCGAGGATATTACTTGTCATAATAATAGACTAGAGTCAGGATGAATTTTGCAGTCTGTTCTTCTATTTTTTCTTCTATTTAGGGGTTAAAAAAAGTTTGAATGGCTCTTTCAGTCATTAGTGCAAACGCGCATTGTTTACTGCAGAATGCCAGTCAGTGACTTCACATTGAGTATTGATGCTACCTGCTCACGGTTGAAAATACTCGTCGTCATCTTCGTCTTCCCACTGAGCCGCTTCTCTCGCCCGCAGAGCGAGCGCCACTGCCTCCGACATGCCTGGCCTGCGGCTGGGCTGGGCTGTCTCCCAATCTGCTTTTCACAAAGGAAGTACTGTTACCTGTGCTAGTGGCCATATAACAACCACCCCCAGTAAGTTACGTGTTCGTGTAAACCAGGAATAGTTCAAGCTACCACGCAAGTGTCCATAGCTATTTGTATTCCAGACACATGGTGTCCCAGGGACTCTACACCATTAATATCCTCTTCTGAGATTCACACAAGATGTGAAGTGTATCTCTATTGTGATGTAATATTCTTGCCTGTGGCTGCTCCCACAAGACAAAATGGCTCATTTGCCCACAGAAGTTCAACTCTGTGGTATACAGAAGCTTGTTATCAGTCTTCAGAAGTCACCACCAACATTGCAACAAGCCACTAATAAGCACGTCCTATGGAAAATGTTTACCCCAGAAACCCAGTCGTCTTGTTTTCTCTATAAAAGATGCTAAAATCCCGTGTCTCTCACATAGAGTTCTTACATGCTGTGTCTGTACTGCATCAAGTATTTTTACTGAGCTGAGCTTTTAAGAGCTGCTTTCTGTGTTGAGCATTTGTTGCTTACCTAGTGGGAAGCCAGTCCCCATCACGGTGCCAGCAGAATAGGGATCCTGAAAACAAAAGTCCCAAGTAGATTTAGGTCAATGTTCTACTCATGTGCCTGTTATCTTGTATTTAGAAAGGTTACATGTTAAAACCATACTCTTCAGATCTCAGGCAAGAGATGTCTGAGATCCCAAGATCTGTGAGCATGAGTATTCCAACAGCTGTTCTGATTACATTTTCATACCTGCTCAAATTAATCTTTATTTCTAATCATACAGGGTGACCTCTTTGTTCAACATATGCCCATAGTCCATATCTTGCCCCAGGTTCTATATAGGGAATCTAGCAAAGACTTCCTTCTTTTGAGCAGCTCACCTCACAGGATGCATTTTGGTTTCTGTCAAATGCCCTTCCTGGGTAGTCTGGCACTTGCTGGGCAGGTTGCCTGGACAGGTGGAATGAAGAAGAGCTTCTCTGAAAGACAGAATACTTGGCATTAGCAATATTATATTCTGGCTTCCAATCATGACTTTATGGTCAGTGCTACTCATACCCAAAGCTATTACCCTTGTTTTAGGGAAATGGCTCTTCTACTAGATCCACAGGGAGATTATTCTCACATCTCCTTCTGAAATCTGACCTTAACAACTACAAGAATACCCACGTTTTGTGGCCTATCAAACCTCCCCTCAGGAGTCCCACCTGTGGCCCTGGACATGGCCACAGGGCTGTCTGGTGTTTGAAAATCCTCAGCACACAGAGAATGCCCGTTCACTTTAAGCTCCCCCTCCCTACAGTCAGTATTTATTTATATTATCACATTAATGATGGCCAGTCATACAGGGGATTTGTTTGGGTTTTTTTCTGAGGGAAGGAGGGAAACCTAACAAACCCTTATTCTGTACCAGTACGTAGGTCGAGTTTTCATTCAACCTAAATAAAAATACTGCACAGCAAAATACATGCACATTTTAATACTCATTTGATGGCTCAGCAGGCAGGACTGACTGCTAGAACAAATTCAAGTTGAGGATGTTAGATGTTTATCTTGATGTTGTATGGGACTTAGAATAGGGCTATGTCAAGGCACTCAGTTTTACCTCAGCTGAAAAGACTGGGGTGGGGAGGGAGGCACAAACAATAAACCCCTAAGGAAATCCAGAGTCAGAGGAGGAAGGCAGCCTCCTTCTTGGTCTTGGCAAGGTTCGAGTGTGGCCCAACCCTTTAGTGACCATCACTGCACTCCGAGATTAGGAATGCTTTCTTACAGTTTAATAATCATAAATAATGTCTAATGAGTTTTCTCTATCCTTCCCAGGCTAAGTTCCAGTCTGCAGCAAATAGGGCATTTCCACAGTATCCTTTTGCCATCTGGAGTTAACTAGTAATCATTAGTCTAGGTGAAGTTTTAAATACAGACATATCCCATAATGGCAGTCTATTGGCAAGCCTAGAGGAGCCCCATGAAATCGTACCAAGCACATAATGGAAACAGCATTATTTGAACTATCAAACTGACCTGCTGCTCTTGTCCTCTTGGTGCAGATGGGCTGTGTTTTGCCCTTTGCAGTTCTCGTAGTTTTTTAAGTAAAAACATTTTGTCATTTCCTGCCTATGGTAAAGACACATTTGATCATTAGCTGAAATGGACTAATCATTCTTGAGAGGTTCAAGGCCTATGAGTAACCATTGACCAGAATAATCATTAAAATTCCTTTTATTCTGAAATAATCTGTCTACAGAGGGAGCTGCAGCAGCACAGCTTGAAGGTAAAATTACTTTGCAACAACTGTATTGGTGAGTTGTTTCCCTGGAATTCACAAGGGGAGGGTTCCCACCACCAGAGCAGGATGAGACAATCAAAAAGGCAGCCAGATTGTAAAAAGATAAAGTTGCAAGTCACACTTACATTAATAATTTGCTTACGTAAGAATTTGGTCATGGTCTTTCTTCCTTCTTTTATTTGCCAGTAAAGGTAAGTAATAATTCTAAACAACAACAACAAAAAGTGCAACATATGAGCACTCACACCCATAGGTATTCCCTCCTAGTCATTGCCTAAACAGAAAGTGATCTTGTTTATTTTATCCATAAAATATACATATACACATATCTATACACACATATATCTACATACACACACACACACAAGTATGTATGCAATTACACAAGGAATGGCAAACACATGAAATTGTTTAAGACAATCTCTTGGAGAGGACCCAAAGATTTATGGACTTGCATCCGAGATGAGAGGTACAATTAAAGTAAGTCAGCAATACAAGGTGTTTCAGATAACAAATAGGAACCTAATGCTCTTACCCAATTTTGTGTCATTTACTTAGACACATGCCTGGACCTTAAATCACAACACTGAACGCTTATTTCTTCCAGAGCAATGCTGGTCTCACTAGAATGAGTGGAAACTTGTTTTACGAGAAGAGGTTTGGGCTCTTAAAGGTGTGCATGGCCCATGCTAGAAATGTCAAGATGTACAGCTACAGCAAACCCTACCAGTGGGTACATAAGCTTCCTACGCATGGTTCTGTCAAAATAATTTTCTTCAGCCAAGGGTTCAGTACGTGATTTTCCCAAGATTAGCTGGACGCAGAATGCTTGTGCATCACCACACCCATCCAACCCAGTGTCCCTGTGGTAGTTCTGCTATTCTTTACATGGTGTCATCTCCTCTCATGACTCTAGTAGATAAATGGTCAGAAATAAAGCAATAACCTTCTACACTTCTGCTTTTTAAGTTGCTCGGGTTCCCACTATAAATCTGGCCTGTGTTGCCTGTGCTCGAGAAAGCTTGCTCTTTCCTTACTGATTTTTTCACCTCTGGGGCAGACAAAGGCTGTTCCTAAAGCTAAGTGTGCCAGTGGCAGTAGGACCTGAAGCCTATGCAGCAGGAAACTAGAAATACTCAATGAAAAGCAGTGTATCCTAGGGTTAGCATTCAGATGGTTTGTAAAGTGCTTTGGCATCCCGACATAAAAGGAATAGGTTTTATAACTTCTTTATGTACTTCAAATACATTAATTTCCAACATATTAACCATTTTTATGCTTTAAAATGCACTTTATGATTTTTTTTTAACGAAGAATGGCTGTCATAGCCAGTTTCTTCCACTGCAGGTCCTTTTCCAGTGCTTTTCATTAGCAGATACTTACAGGACAAGAGCAGAGAGGATGAAGAAGAAGAGTTCACTTGTAATTAAGTTATGGTAGATCCACACTACCCATTTTGAGGCAGTGTATTTTTCCAGCATTTTTATCCATTCAGCGACTGCAGCATACATGGAAGGCAAACCTCTGAAAGGACCACATTCTTCTGAAGGGTTTAAACTGGAAGCATGAGAAAACAGCTACTTAAAGCATCATACATTAACCAGTGATTTGGGTAACATTGTGATTTTGCACATCAAGATGCTCATTAGTTTGCTATAGCCCCCCACTCCCTTTGGACCCTCAGGGAACTTCCATGATCTATGTTTGATTTTTACCTTGGGCCACTCTCCAGCCATTGAAATGCCCACCCCAGACTATGAGAGTGAGAGATAAGGGACCTCGCTGCAATGGATCAGTACCAAGCCCTGCAAACAGAATCTTGACCTAAATGTAGCAAGTCGATCACTGTAGCATATGCTACAGCAAATTGAAAATCTGGGTTTTTGAACTTTCACCACAGGTGCTGAAGGGAACAATCAATTCACCTTGCCTTTGAGGACACGAGTCACTATGGATTTTCAGTAACCACAGACTGTGGTGAAGCAAGGCAGCCTACAGCAAGAATTATCATTTTCAGGTAGACTGAAATAGGAATGTGTTGTTTGCTTTGAAATCAAACCACTCCAGACAGTCTGAAATTCCCACTTGCCATCTCGAAATGTTTGCTCTGAAACACTGCATCCCACCCAGCTTCTTGTGTAGCCACCTGTCTTATTAAATATCACAATTATGTGGCTGTGAATTGCCAAGAAAAAGAAAGGGGGTATCCATGCTGCCCTCATTACTGCGACCCGAGTAACATGCACATAAAAAAAAATAGCTTTAAAATACTGGTAACAACCAAGATGCATTATTGCAGAGGTCAGCACTCCCTGCAAAAAGCGCCTCTGAAGCTGGTAAATAATTGGAAGTTGACCTCAATTGAGTTTTTCCAAGCGTTTCTCCACTGCAAACCCAGTATGGCCCATAACATAAATAAGTCCAGGAACTAAGACTAGGTCACAAAACTTCTGAGGAGGAGGAAAAGCCAAATTTGCTATGACATTTAAACAGGAACCTAAAACTTCAACATAACTTTGTTTCTTCTCCCACAGTCTTATGGGAAAAGTCCCTGCATCAACCACATTCTTGCAAACTCATGGAGAACATCTTGTTTTTAGAATACAGAACATCTCATGAACATCTGGAACCTTCCATTAGCAATGAATATAGCTTTTTCTATAGAAAAATGCAGATTCCTCTGCCTTATTATCAGGTCACACAGCACATCATAGTAGGCTTGAATGCCAGTGATCTTCCATACCTCCAGACAGTGACTCCAATGACAGTCAGGACTCCCACAAAGGAAGGGAAAAACAGCAGTAAAATGAAGTATGTTGTCATTTGAGCGGTTCTCCAGACTTTGCGAGGGGGTTGGCAATTCATCATCAGACTGACCTTTAAGAGATGAAGGTACAGTGACTCTTGGAATGGCGTTATGTGCCACTTGAACTTGGTTTAAGTCAATTCCACTGAAATTGCTGGTGGCAACTGCTGGAATAGCATCTCTCAAAAGTTTCCAAGAATTTCTTTTATATAAATTTGATCAATATACTGTAGTTTTAGAAAACTTCAAGAATATAGTCTTTAAACAGTAAAAGGCAAAGTGAGGTTCAGCTTGGTTCTTCAGGACTCTGTTGGGTAGAGTTTGTTTTTGTAGTATGTGCAAACCCATCGCTCAGGGAAGTTTGAATCAACCTTTGTAGCTGCAGCTTTGTTCTTCTACATTCCACATTACAAACTGTTCACTGACCCAACAATCTATCATCTAGTCATACCACTGAGACAAAGAATTCTGAAAAGAAGGAACTTCCACCATGATCTCTAGCTGAATCACCCTGCTTACACTTAGATATCTTGTAGGGAGGGGTTGTTGCTGGGAAGGCAGAATGATAGCCACAGGATGAGTGTCTATACCAACATATGCAACTGTACTAATTCCCCAGCCTTTAACTTTACTACTTTATTCTCTCCCCTCTCTAACTGTGCTCTTAACCCCTCCTGTAACCCTTCCACACTTCTTCCACCTCTCAAGTTTCACAGGTTTTAATTCAAGGTCTTGCATATAAATTGTGTTTCTTTAAAGCAACCCCCCCCGCAACCCAATCAACCAAACTCTTCCCCTAAATGCAAAATTCCACAGCCTCCAGACAAAACCAGCCCTTTAATGCAATAAATTCTGCCCAGATTTCAAACCGTGTAAGTTTATGATGAATACATGTAAAGCTTGTTACCGTTTTCACATAAAATATTATAGAAAATGATATCATCTGGATAGCAGGCAGCAGAGGTGAGAAAAGGATACCGATCCTGCAAGAAAAGATTTGTAAGAGAAAAGTCAAATCTTCACTATTCAGGACACGCCTCTCTGTGCACTGAAAGCAGAAAATATCACACTAACTTCACATAGTTAGTGGTTGGTTATTTGGCAATGTAATTATTTTAACATTGATCCTGTAACAGTAACCCAACCTTTAAAAATATGCACACATACATTCCTATGTACGTATCTGCAAAGTTTTCTTACAATTGGAGGAACATACTCATTCTTAGACATGAGAAATCTTTTCCAGGGTTTAATTTCAACAGGAACACCATTCCAGAGGGGAAGTAGACAAAACTCTAGGATGTTCCTTTTACAGGTTTCTCCCAGACTAGGTGGCCACAGGGTAAACTACCGACTAAAGTTGTTGTTATTACCTGCATAATTACAAAGAGGACTGGCAAGTCACAATCCGTACAAAGGTACTTAGTATGTCATCTCTCCCAGCACCCACAAGCGTCAGAATAGTGTTCCATGGTATTTCTAGGTGCAAACAAAGTTTTGGCTGTAAATATAGCACTTACCAGGTCAAGGTCTGTGCATAGATCAAATCTAAAACATTTCGTCCGATATCAAATTCTGGCAGCCCCCGGCTCACACAGACTGTAGTTCTGATAATTCTGGGGGTGGAAAAAAAAAACCCCACTGCGGCACAATAGCATTTGCTAAATGATAAAATCCTCTGTAGAAATCTCTACAAATGACCTCCTGAATACAAGCATCAATGACAAATTATTCAGGGGCTGCATCAACCACGTCATGCAAAGCAGCCATAGCTCATGGATTGGACAGCACATCAGAAATGAAACAGAATTGGCAAAAGCAAATTCCCGTAACACACAGTAGGGCTGAAATAAGACCTGCGAGATTTCTCATGCAACTCAAAAAAAAAAAAGTTGTAATGGTATCAGAAAAGTATCCCTATGCTTAAACAGTTGAAATGGCAAGTTGCCCCAGCACAAAACTGTAACAGCTTTTCAGTTTCTGAGTCCTGAGAATTTCCAGCCTCAATCAAAAACCTGACTCTAGTGGACGGACAGTCTTAATATATCCTGAAGTATATCCTACTCAAACTAACTGTGGCTGCAAGTAGCCGAGACATATACAGGAAAGCAAGTACTCAGAGATTCCTTTTTATCACCTCATTTTCCCTGAGCTGGGGAGGTTCAGCTTCTGCTTGTTGTAGCAAGAACAATAAAGATTTTGGCAGCTATCCCATCTCACCTTTCATACAGGTCTTGGTACCACCTTATCACCTGCATCATCAACAATGTTTCAGGGCTGGGCTTTCAGGGGGTTACTCTGAATACACACAAACAAACACAAGCAATTGTACTTTGAATCTTTCATGGCTGTAAATCTGGTGCTTTTGCGGAGCTTAGTGGAGAGCATTCATCACAGCTGACACTGCAGTTTTGGTGCTGTGACCTTTTGCTGGGAGGTGGTTTCTGATCTGAACAGGACGAGAACAGCAGGATTAAAGTACCCTGGCAAGAGCTGTGGAGTGGAAGTCTTCAAGGCTTCGCACTGTTGTTTTGTGTTAATTTAACATAAAGTTAACCAAGTCCTCTCTTTCACGGGCACCCCCTTGCCGTGGGGAAAGAGCTTGCGTGCCCTTGTGAAGTTGAGAGCTATGCTGGTGGTGGCATATGCCTCCGGTAGGGTCTCCCAAGCCAGACAGGTCTCAACTGAAGGGTCAGACAAAGTGTGTCCATGGGCAGGATGGGCTCACTAGCCTTCGGGCAACCATCCTAGGAGAAGGACAACTCTAACTCCAAACCCGGGCAGATGGAGCTCGTTTAGCCCTGTAAGGCCATCCATCTAAGAGAAGGATACTCTAACCAAACCTACGACCTGAGGACTTCGCTGTCACCCTCCAAGCTCGCTAGGCCCTGGCAGATGAACCTCAGGTGTAAAGGGTGGGGCCAGTCTCGAACACGCTGCGCCTCACCTAAAAAATCCACCGCGCAGGCTTGAAGGGTGTACTCACGTTTAAAGCCCTTCCCAAATCTTCGTCCGCGAAGCCAAGCCATGAACCAAGTCCTACCTTATAAACCGGTCTTGTTCACATCACGTGCAAAGGGGGAAACAATGAATCTGCTACACAAGTATGGCCAGGAACCCTAAATTCTCTGCAGAGCCACCAAGCACTTAAAGACTACCTGGAGTCACAAAAAACGCTTGGCAATAGGAAGGTACACACAGCAGATGTCAGAAGTAAGAGACTTTTTGCTTACATGCTTAGCTATATTCATGTTCCATTAAAAATACTTTATCATTTACCATGCTGCAGAGCTCTACACTTGAGAGTCATGTACGTCCTTAATAAGACTGATGAAAATAAGATTTTAAGCTTGTGTGCACTCTGTAAAGTGACGTAACTAAGAGAAAAAAAATTACAGGGGGACATACCAAGGAAAGCCAGCACTGTGCCTGTGCATATGCAGAAAAGCAAGGTTTTCTGCTTGAGACACATGGTCCTTTGTCACCCCATTCAGGAGATTCATGGGAGTACAACGTGGCTTCCTCCCTGCCTGTGTTTATACCTCCAAAGGAATAAAGGACACACTGGGAGAGTAGAACAGTACACACTCTGACCTCCTTCGAAGAAGGGGCTGCAATATATACAAGGCATGTACTATAGAGACAAATAAGGAAGCTTCAGTGGTGCCACAGCCATGCTTCTGTTGGACTTCTGCTTTTCACATACTGGGAAAAAAAAAAATTGCATCTTTGGTTAAGGAATAAAAACAAGATTAGTAAAATAGTACTCACCTTTGTAAAAACTCTCCAAAGAAAGAGCCAAGCAAACAAAATATGAAGTCAACTAGAACAAGGCGATAGACATCTTGGCCAACCAGAGTTTCCCAGCACTTTAAGAAAAAAAAAAAAAAAGCACATCTAGAGTCAAAAACCATGTGATTCTAACATTCTTCCCAAATGTGTGGGCATCTGAAACTTGGGCTACAGATCAAAGATTTGCTAACAAATCATAGTTGACTAATCATAGCTGACCTCTCATTGACCAATGCTGCAAACAAGCTGAGACCTGAGTTGGGTGATTCATTTTTTCCCACAGTTCACTTCTCTAAAGACACTAATAAAAAACAGTTGGGTGGCAAATTCAGCTTTCTAAGACACTGCGTGTACTTCTCTTTGCTGTAGCAATCCTCTTAGCAAAGTGGTTCCTCACCTGGCATTGTAAGTCAACGATCTGTATTTTTGAAGCTTTACCTGTGACTCTGATGCAGCCACGATTTTAAGCCAGTAGTAGCACAGTATTCCAACAATGGATATCTTCAGGATGATATTTCTAAAAAGAAAAAGTACCAGTAACTGCACTGACAGCTGGTTCATAAGCTCACCGGAGGGTATGATGGCAGGATGACTGTTGGTTACACTTTATTACCTCCTCTTACAATATGAATAGTGCTGTGGAGTGCCAGGACTATCAGGAGCTCTCCTCGAAGCCCGGATGCAGCATTGTTCTATTGTCCTGGCAGAAGGGGAGCCAGGCATGACAGACTTGGCACAAGCCTCTGCTAAACAGACTGATGGTTGGGTGTGAGGGCTCCACAGGGGAGGAAGGTCTGAGGGGCACCAGGGGTTACATGGTGTTAATTCCAGGCATTTGTATTTAAGTAAAACCTCCTCATTCCCCTTCCTTTCCTTGGGGGGTCAACACCCCAGGGGCCATCTAGGGAAGCTACTAACAAAACCAAGCCCAGCATCACAGCATGCCTAACTGAGAGAGAAACCATACCCTGTCCTCATGCAGAGATGTAACACTCCAGACGGCTCACAGAAGACAAACAAAACACAGAGGGAAGAGTGTACAGAAGCCTTTGGAGGAGATGAATAGCTCCCTACTGCCCACCACACCACCTACACACAGCTTCTTCTCAAAAAGAAGAGTCAGACAACTTCAAGCAAAAAGCACTAAGGGGTAGTAGCAACAAATACCTGATAATAGTGACATATATCTGTTGCCTAGGAATCTGAAATCTCTCCAGGTGTCCAAGCCATGAGTAGAAGAACGGGATGGATGTGTTGAGGAGAGAAGCAACAATAGGTAGCACCAACATGGCAGCTTGGGTCTCTAGGTCATTTTTATGCTCTTTCACAAACAGCTTAGAGAGGGGAAAAAAAAAAAACCATCTGAACAACTCCAGCTTAGAGCCTTAACCAAAATGCTGTGTCAAGTTGTGTCCACAGGCACACCTCTCCGTATGTTCTCATGTTAGAGACTACCATGTTCTACAGGCCCATGTCCAGCAGCACAGTGACCCTCTCTCCTTCCTCCACATTACAAGTGTGGGAGCCCCAGCTTCAATGCGGCTCATAGGCAAAGGAGAGGCAGGCCTTGCTGAGGCTTCTTTTTGCTGTTCTTTCAAGGTCACCAGCTGCACTATCTCTAAGCTAGCCATGAGCCCAGGCAAGCAGCTGCTGGGGTGAGGGGAGAGATTTGCTTGGACCTCTTGGTTCCTGTGCTCTTGCCGTAGTCCCCAATGGTATGAGCCTTTGCAAGCCATCTTTTTTGGTACAGCGGAGTTTGGGTGTGCATTGGCAAAAACAACAGCTATGCTTCCCTGCGGTCCTAGTAGTGACCACACCACTGCTTGCACTCAGTATAAGACACCCATGTGGAAAATCACATCTCCAAAAACAGACTGAGAAATCTGTCCTTACCTGTAGGTTATTAATGGAGAGGAAGTAAACACCAGCACAAGCAGCTACTGCTGTTCCCAGGGAAGCAACCCAAGAAACAAGATGAATACCAATACGAATAACTCTCTCCCTTACAGAATAACTTAGAACTTCTCGGCTTACTTCAGCAAGGTCTTCCTGCAAGGAAACGATTCCTTAGTCAGCAGCATAAAGCAAATCTTGTTTCAAGTAACTACTTGAGAGACTGAATGAAAGATTATTTCTCTAGAAGATGGGCAGAGTAACAACCTGGGAACATTTACTGGAAAACTTTGTGTTCATATCCTAAAAGGCTTTTCTCTTGACAGTTACACTGTATTTCACAGAGAATATTATAAGCCTGCCTTTTGTTTACAAAATGGTTCAATAAACAGGAAGGAAAAACAGAAGAAATATTCTGTTTGGAAAATACTTAATAATCACCAAGATTCATTCAGAACAGGAGCATACAAATATTTACACGCAGCTTAAAGAGTAAAGAAAAAAAAAAAGGTAGCTAAGCCAGCTCCAGGAGTTCAAACCAAATGAAACTTAACAGTCAGGAAAAGATAAGTCTATTAGGAACAGGTTGAGCACGCTTCAGTCACTCTGACGGAGACTTGTATGGGCATACACAAATTCAAATGCACAGATCAATCTCTGGCAGAGTGACTGAGGCATGCTAGTTTTGTACCTCCTGTGTTTTGTACCTTTATTTGTATGCTGAGATTCTTTTGTTTCAGCTTCACGGCTTTTTCATTAGTTATATTGAAGTCCCAAGTGCAGAGAAGTTTGCTCGCATTTCCAGAGTATGTCTGAGGGTTAATGAAGTTCCTGCAGAAGGATTTTGCCATGCTGCAACGAAAATTAAGTTTGTGAGATGAGTAATTGGGGAATACATCAAGTTTGTCCAGCAGGGCAAGAAAGGAGATGCGTCAGTTTTTCTATCCTGTCCCAAGGCTACTGGACCTATGTCAGAGCATGTCACTTAAAGCAACATGGAAAATAAACTTTAATTAAGAAAGAACTTTCACGTTTCCTTGTCCTAGTTGTTGCTGAGCATCTTTACCTCTGGAAGGCCACATTGATACCAGAAGATATTAGGAGCAACAGCTTAGCGAAGGGGGAATCTTGATATTCATTGGTTTGAACTGGGATGCTCTGCATGTCCCTTACTAATTTTCAGTTATTCTCCATTTGTCTAATAAAGGTTTGATTTCTGGAGACTGTCTTTTGAGCAGAAACTTCTACTTAAACTCTAGACCTGGAAACAAGGACTTACAGAAACATGCTCAGGTAATTATTACTGCTAGCCATTGACAGGATGGGGTTTTGTTGTTGTTGCTTTGATGTTTTGTTTTGTTTTTTCCCTTAATGTAAGTGAAATAAGAATACATAGTTAGTTTACCTGAACAACAAGATCAGAAAACAGATGACAAAATATATTCCAACAGTGAAAATATAGGCCAGCTGCATGTGGTAAGATGGACCATTCTCTATTTTACTGATGGTAGCATTGGTGTAAAAGCCATAGTAGAGTACTGTTTGTTGAAAATAACCCTGAAAAGAGATGGACGTCATTCAGAACATTTGCTATCACCTCCATGTGGTGGGAAGTATCATCATCTGAAGGCAAATTAATGGCAGTGGGAGCTGTCCCATTCCTTACTGTGAAATCACAGATGCGATTAAATTTCTAAATATCAGGCCCATCATTTTCCTTCTATCATCTAAAATCTTCCACAGCTTTAAGAGCTTCAGAGATATATAAATGACTTGTATCTTTCTTAAGATTCATGTAGGATGGTCATGAGCATTCAATTCCTTTGCAGGATTTGGTCTGAAAATTCCTGAAGAGGGAAAGGCTTAATTGCTTCTTTCTTAGGAGCAAGGTTCTGTACTGACAAATTTTATCAGCTATGAAGTAACTGGGAAGGAAGCACATGACATTCAACACTAGAGTTACTACATTATAGCTGAACTCCTGCAATGGTGACTGTACTCTGCAAAGTTAAACATCATTACTAGGAAACACAGCACTTCAAAAGCAGTTTTAGAAGGAAAAGGCTGACACCTTTCCTCTTTAAAAAAGATCTTAACTAAGCAATAAAATTGACATGTTTTTACAGCAAAGACAGGAAAAATAAAAAGTTAAGTCATATTCTCAGATCACTTAGTTGATTAATACCAGTAGAGTTAAAGCAGTGCAAAATTTTCCTTTAAAACCAGCCTGGGACATTTACATTCCGTGAATGCCGAAGATCTCCACACAATGAAAAGATCCTCCTGTTTCCGGGCCCCACTGAGGTCAGTGGGTCGCCACAGAAAGATCTGTGTGCTTCTTGGACAAATAAAGCTCTGGAAATAAGCAAAATTCACAGGCTCACATATGGAAATCTGCACTCTATTTTCAGAGGAAAATTAGCATGGGAAAAATGTTCTGCTGGAGACTGTTGTAGCCATCTCTGAAAGGTCTAGCTTCCTTCGGGTCTCTTCCACTGCTTTCTGAACGATGAAAGTCTTGAAACACTGCTGAACTCATCAATCTTTTGCAGTGAGACAAATGCAGCAGAACAAGTTCCATTCGTCTCACTCTGCATCAATATTTGTTTCAGCTTCTTTTTCAAATATGTACCAAATATTGTTTCTAGTCACACAAAATTCTAACTCCACCTCTTCATAAGAAATGCTAACCCTTTTGTTCTAAGTGTGTCCTTTTAAGGTAGATCTGTTGCATTGACAGTACTCATACAAATCTGTTGTTACATACTTACAGCTCCAGTGATCAGCTCCAGACCCTTGAATGAAAGGTTATTGGGTTCTGCTGCAACAAACTGAGGGACTGCGAGGAAACTGAAGTTTATGAGGAAGGAGATGATGTTTAAAGTTATCAGCCACTTCAAGAAAATAAAATAAGAAAGAACACTTGTTCCAAACTCAGCACTAATGATCTTCAGCGCCCTGTGCCATATCCACAGTTGATGAAAATGTTCTGACAAGCTATTTCCAAATCGCCGAAATCGCTGAAGAGCAAAAGAGGAGAGGTAACAATATTTACAGTTCCATTTTGATAAAAGAACAGATCTCCCCTCACTACATGCACCATAAGATGCTTAACTGCTCTTCCTAAGTGCTACCATAATGCAAGTCATTATTAATGAACATTGCAGCAATTAATTGGTTCTTTGGTAAGTAACATAAAGCAAGTTCCCAGATACCTCTGAAGACAGTGGTAACATTGCAGCTAAAGTGATTTACTCTATTGTGACTGACAGAAGTTTCAGACTTACCACTACTGTTCCTTGCAGACACTCTGTACAGCAGGAAAGTTGAGTACAGCGGTGCCTTGATTTTTTTGTTATTTCTTTAAGAACTTTATTCCTGTGGAAGAGCAGGGCAGTGGGAGGTGAGCATTATACTATGAGTTGTAATTAAAACAAGAAGAAAAAGAAGCTGCTGCAAGGTTTCACACATGTGCACATGAACAGAGTTAATAAAACATGGAGATGCTCTAGCGGTTCTTTTTCTATTAGCTGATATCATGGCTCTTGTCCATGTTTTGACAGAATGTCCTAACCCCTCCCTAACTCACTCTGGAAACAAAATTTAAATACATTCTGTTACGAGACAAAAGGATAGTTGAGACCGTGTGGTCTCTTCTCCATTTTCTATGGCCAACAGCCAAGTTTCCTTTGAAAAGAAATCACAAGATACCATTCACAATCAAATCTCAAGGCCTTGATATTCTATTTTATGTTACCATATATAAGAGATTCTTCGCATCCAAAGAAAGGATAATGAACCATCTATAAATTATTTTCCCTTGCAAAATGTTAACTTTTAAAAAGCGCATTAAGAAGTACTTTCAGTTCTTTCGAAGTGACAAACCAAAGCTGAGCAGATGGCAAACACCCAGATCTGATATCTAGATGATGAAAGTAGTGTTTGTAAAACCAAGTGGATACGCTTTCATTTTACCTGATCTCTCTCTTTTTTTTCATGGTCTCTGGCATCTTCTGGATTGCTTTACTCCTTTCACTGGTGGACATACTTGCAAGACTTGCAACTAACTTTTCCTCTGCATAAAATCCATGAAAAATCCAAATTTTGGAATAATAATACAGTAAATTATTGTACAAAATCTAAAATGGATATCACAACATTCCCCATTTTCACAGCTACCAAGGTGCAGCATGTTCCAAGACTTAATAATACTCCCCAGAATAGCCTTAGCTCCATCAGTACTCTAATCTAGATGTAAGTAAGTAGTACGATACTGAATGTGAAAAAATAAATATCACTTGTCTAATGCTTGTTTTAACATTAATACAAAGAGCTGCAATACGAAGGAAAATACTGATAAACTATAAGATTCTGGTCTATTGCTCGATCACTGTTTGATAGTTACATTTCTATGACTTGAGAGCTGAAATTTTGTCTTATTTATTCCATAATTACAGTCGATGTCAGTGCCCAGACTTAGCACTACCTATGAAACAGACTGAAGTGCATTACTTGACAATCAGGCTGGTTTTGCATAGCTGGAATTTGATGCTAATTCCAGATACAGTGGCTGAAAACAATCCACTAGCTGGTCACACAAATTCTAATAAAGAGTTTAAACTTTTCTTTCTACAACTTAACAAATATTCATACTGCACTGTGCTTCATTTATCTTAGGATTTTAGTGTGCTAGTAGAGTATAAAAGATTAATCACTAGCATTAACCCAAAACCAAATTGTTCCCATAACCACAGAAAGACTGTACATGCAATTCTGGTGATAAACCAAGAATAGAATCAACACCACCATCCTTGTGGGAGATGTTGTTGAATACTGAACCATTCATCTGAACTCCTACCTTCTCTGCTCGCTGGATCTGTTTCAAACAGGCTGGAAGAAGTCATGAAGATCTCATCAGGTGGTCTTCTGTTACGTCTCTGAATAAAGCTATCTAAATAACATGCACTGTTTAGTAAGCCCAGATACTCCTGACAAATAGACTTCAGAAATTCAAATTTTGCTTTCACAGAAACAACTGCAAAGAAGTACACCCTGCAATCTACCTACATGCAAACATATACCCCGTCAATCACTTCTTTCCCGGTTATGCTTGATGACCGTAGGCAATTTTTCAGATACATGCTGGAAAAGAGGTATTGAGCCCAGCTGTTGGGGAAAACTGTGTCATCTAACCCACTCCTAAATGTGTACATTGATTATTCAAGATTTTCTTCCTAGAAGACAGGCCTGTCCTTTAATAATCCTTCTACTGAATTCAAAGGGATTGTTTTAGAATCACACTCAGTTGTGCTGATTAAGTTATATGTACCATACCCCCATTTCCCTGAGGGCGAAAACACAACTGCTCTCTCAACCTTCTTTCATCCAATTATTCAAACACAAGTAACTATATTCCTTAAATGCATCTGCCTTCGGCTATGAAGCAGATGAGTTGAGCCACAGCTTTCCTTGCCTCACCTCCCGGTAAGTTAATGACCAGTCTGCAATGTTACATTTGCTCGACCCTCTGGTGTGGAAGGTCCCAACTCACCAATGGCCCATTAGTTAACGCAAGTGGTGCAGGCTCCTTCACCACATTTACTATTTAGATCTAATGGCTCCCTGATGTTAGTGCCATTTCCATTTTGAGTCAACTTCCTTCATAGCAATTAAAAAGAATCAGAAAAAGAAAACCATCTGTGTCTCCTTGTGAAGATACTTCTTGAATTTTCAGCACCCAGACATTCATCCTCTAGCTGACTGTGTTGGAAATGTGCTCGCTCTCTCCTTCCTACCAGGTATTAAAAGCCATGCATGATAGATAGTGTCTGGAAACGCCCTATTTCTATGGTCACCCATGGAGTGGGGCACTTCCAGGTACCAATAAAATCATTGCTTTTTAATACAAACACGGGATTTTGCCAAACTTAAAGACCATATTCTTAAAGATGGAAAAGAGAAAAATAAACCCAAAAATCCCTCAGTTTGGGGGCACAGAGAGGTGGTTCTTTCAGCATATCTAGGTAACAATTCCAGAAAAGAACTCGTAATTACATTCCAGAGCAGCAGACAGGAACCAAACTGATTGTAACAGAAAAATCACACGATAAGGAAAGAACAGTTCCTACCCAGAACGTGAACAATGAACTTCTATGCTAGCCAAAAACAGAACCCAGCTTGTACTATTCCAGACCCCTGTATTTTAAGGAATATAAATGTCTAATTACTATTATAGTCTAGAATTTACACAGAGACAACATAGTGAAAATTCACTGAAGACAGTCTCAAAAATGCATCCTATCCTCCCCTTATTTCCTCCTGCAATGAGTCTCCTCAGATAACTGTGGAAGTTTGTTTTATGTTGACTCATTTATAGGGAGTTTGGGTTAAAATGGGTAGGCATTTTATCTTTCATTGCTCAAGAAACAGAGGCCATCACTTTCAGAAAGATATTGAAAAATTCAACTGCAATGATGTAGGATAGTAAAAGAGAATTATGTTTTATGATTCATTTTATTACTGAAGATCTTCATAGCTGAACCAGAAGGCTTTTAAATATTTGTTATTTTATGGTGGGCAAGACTGCCATGCAATGTTCTGACACACCACAATCTTATGTCTTACCTTCCGATACATCGGAAACTCTGTGGGTATAGGGGTGATCCGGCAGGCGGAAGGAGGAAGGTGGGCTGTACGCCAGTTCTGGCTCAGGCTCAAAGGAAAGATTATCTGTTGAAGGCAATCAGAATTATACAGAAAGTTGTATACTGCTATGAATTATTTACAAACACAGAATAGCAGCCCTATTGACCAAACACAGGTCTGCTGCAAGCACAGCAGTATACTCCATTAACAAAACTCCTGCACTTCACTCCAATGTACATCCTAGCACTCCACGTCTTATGCAGTCCGTACAAGTCAATGTTTACCGATCTGTTAATACAACAGACAGTCCATGGATCTGTTAATGTAACATCTGAACTACTTCGAGGGGAAAAAAAGGCGAAAAAAACCCATGGTCACCACATACAAATATATACAAAGTTGAGCTTTCCAGAGCTGGAGGACTCCCTTGGGACAGAGTAAGCCATTATTTATTCCAGTGTTTCTGTAAGCTGTTCATATGAGAAATTACATACCCATGGAATGTCCATAGGGACTTCTGCTTGGGACATTAACTCCTGGTAACCCTTCGCTGTATTCAGAGCCATGTTTCATGGAGGCCATTGGTAAGGCCTGAGGGTAATTCTGTCCTCTTCCACTGTGCTCTCCGTAGGAACCATGCCATGAAGAATCGTAAGGGGTTCGTTGAGAGAACAGATTCTTTTGAGAACTCCTCCTGTGTACGCAAAAATGAAAACCTGGAGTGCCACAAAAACTCTCAACAGATATCCTTAAATTTGATGTAACAGGTAACAATTTTTTGAGTACATTATGAAACAAACTCTGATACTGAACAGTATTTTGTATTTAGAGCTCCCAATCATAATTCTGATTTGATCATCAACTAAATTAGAAAGACCAAAACTTTTCTCAGGAATAAGTGCTTGGAAAACAAGGACGACCAAGGTTATAGCACATTGTGAAAATTACTAGAAGTAAAAAAAGTCCATGACATAATGCCATAAATCCTAAAGCACATTTAACTGATAAACTCATCCAACATTAAGAAGCAAACACAGCATTTCTCTTGAATGCTGCCTTCGTGATAACAGCTTCAAAAAATTGTGTTTCAGAATGCAAGCATAAAGGAGGGATTAATTCCACAAATTAAAACTCTGAAGAAAAAATTTCTCCTGCATATTAATAGAGAATTTAATTTCTTATAGTACAGCCACAACGGCAAAATTCAATCAACTCACGTTCTATCAATTTCCAGTGTCTCTGAGAAGTGGTAGTCTGGCTTTTCAAAAGCTTCATTGTAATGGTAAGACATGACAAGTCCTTGTTTGGAGAGATGAAATCTTCCTTATTTTTATCTCTACTGCTTCATTAATACGTTCATGGGAAGAACTGCTTATAGACCTAATTACAAAATAGATACACGGACATACAAAATGAAAAGAAAGGAACCTCATTTTAGAATCTTACTTAGAAGATTTTGCCATCCTGCTAACAAATAACATGAAACAATCTAAATCGAAAATGGTTCTAACTTAGTGATATTTACCACCGGGAAGTTAGGGTGCACCAGAAATTGCGGGTAAAATGGGAACTAGCATTTTTCTGTAGTAAGCTCTATACAAAACTGAGGAACTGGAGTGCCACCTGAAGTCTTCTCCAACAATGACAATGAAGCCAGGGTTTAGAAGCATGTCAAAATATCAAGAAGAAAACAAATTCTCTTTGCTCCTCATACAGGAAAAGCCAATTTTCTCTGAGTACTACACTTCCAAAACCAAAGAGGAGGTGAAGTCTGCCCACTTCCTTACCAGCAATGACATCTCTAAGCCTTAGCTGTGAACAAGGGACCCACTGGACCCCTGCTACATACAGAGCTGACATCAGTTAAAGACTTGCTTTTAGTGAGGGCTCTTCTAATGCCTTAATGTCTCTATCCTGTAAATAGGTTTGGGTTTAGCTTTACTTCTCACAGAATGCTCCATTTCACTCTTAAGCAAACCAGACTTGGTCAGAGTTTAATGAACAGAAGTCCAGGCGAGTCAGTGAAAAGGGAACCTTATATTAGAAAAACAGATTCCAAATTAAACAGGCAGCTCTTGCAACTAACCAAAAGTCATCCTGAAAATTAGAAAGGAAGCCATTCTTAGCATTTGTTCTTAAAGGTGCCATGCCAAGTTTGATCAGGTGGCAAGCTATTCAACAACAGGGAAAGAAAAAATAAATGGTAAAGGACATATCTGGCAAAACCCATCAGACCCTGCTTTTGTCTCAGCTCCACTGCTAGAAAAGCAGAGTTGCATCTCATTTAACGGTACAGTCTGAACCACCTTTTCTGTCTGCAGTGGTTTTTACTTGCGATTTCTACTGCAGTAAAGGAAGTATCACATGAAGAAAAGTATCTTCAAAATGGCTAACTGTACAGTGCCTAGTTTCTGAAGGCTTGTCAAAACCTTCTCGTTTTGCCAAAATAAGCTCTTAAAGTACTATTGTGTCACTTACACACCTAAGGATCTTGGAAAACAGTCTCAAATCTTGCAGTGTGACGTACAGTTGTAAAACACTGCCCAGATTTTGCCTGCTGACTTGCAGAGAGATATGCACATAAACACAGCTGGTTGATTGATTTCAAAGTCCTACATTTTAATCAGAACATTGTCCACACTTTCATTACATCATGATGAAGCACACTACGAGGCCCATGTCTTCAGCAAACTTTTATTAGAAAAGCCTATCAGGCAATTCAGATCATTACAGAAACTCTTCAGGAATTAGTACATTCTGTCCTTATACTCCATTAAAAAAAAAATTGAAACAACTCCTGCAAAAGAGTTGCTTGGAAAATCAAATTTCCCCCTGTAAAAGTGTTTTACATCTCAAACTGTAATGAAATCTAAAGAGGAAAATATTACTCTCTCAGGGGGAGAAAATTCTCAGACATTTCCCTTTGAAGAGGGTGTGCAAAATTACATTCTTCTATTCTTTAACTGATTTCCGAGGAACCTAACTCACTTGGACTCGACCATCCAGAAACCTGGGAAGCCTGCCAGCATGGCAGCTGGAAAGCTGAGCACTGATCTAAACAGCCCAGTCTTCAATCAAACTGTAGAGAGAACGTGTATTTTGATGGAAATATATGGGCTGTGTAGAATCAGCATTACCCAGAAGTAAGCCGGTAGAAAGTATCAACCAGCTCTATCAACCAACTTGCTAAAGTGCAACCAGACAGAAGAAACAGATCAGCCTGACTAAAAAACCACATCTATCACTTCCTTCTCTTACTCATTTTAAAGACCTCTAGGCCTATCCACAAAGGCTTGCAAGGCACTCAGATAAGCCCAGGACAGACTGTCTATTGGTTCAATGATTATCCACTTTATTTCCTTTGAGTCTTAAGATGCGCTTTATGCCAGGCCTTCAATGAAAATCCACAGGGACATTTACAGTTTAACACTGAACCCAGCACCTGAAGCCACTGTTTTTTATCCACTACCAAAATTTTAAGGATTTTAAATAAACTCCCCATGTATGCTGAGGCAAATTCAAATCTTTGTATTTCATTCCTGAAAAAAAATATAGATTTTTCCTCTTGCGACCCAAAACCGTTAGATCCCAAACATTGAGGCATTTGGAGTGAGCAAGAACATGAGCATGGATAACCCTTCGGATTCTTGACTGAGGCTGTAGTCACTCAAAGATTACTATGCTACCTGGTACCTGAATGCTGTAGGGAGGGATGTAGAAGCACACACGCTCAGGGTTTAGAATCTGAAGCAGGCAATGCTCAAGCCAAACCATCCCTTTCTTCCTTTTGAGCTATGCTGGGATGAAGTAAACCATAGCTCCAGGAAAAGCTATGACATTTAAATTTAGCTTTCCCTTTAAAAAGTTACTTTCCAGGAGAAAAAAAAAAAATAGCTGGAGAACAGACATCATTTGTGAAAGAAAGATAAAAAGCAGGAGCTTGACAAATCTTCCCTTTGCAGAGCGGTCTCCATTTGTTGGACAACATTTTGGATTTCAGCGAACAACTAGACAAATCTTGTGCTCCTCCTCTGGAGAACAGAAGGATTGAAGATCAACGGGTTTAATAATCATTGATATTATGTAAATAAGTTACAGGATAGGTGGAGAGTCGGTGCTTTCCGCTGAAATCATTCAACACACACTGTATTGATACAGAACAGGAAACTCCAAGCAGAGCAGACTCATGCTTCTGCATCATTCCCAGAAATATAACTGCCTTTACATCACAGACCAACAGCCTTGACAAAACACTCCAGGTTAGTGTCAACCATTCCGGTACAGGTAATTCTCTGCTACAGACAGTAATTCTCATCTAGAATACAAATCAAACGTCTTGCTAAAATAGCACTTTGTCCTGGTATCAAGTTTCAGGAAAGCAGCTTAGACCTTCAAGTTCTTTACCTGTAATCCCTCAGTAAAAAGGATTGCATAAAGTGAATTCTACACACAAATCTTGAAGAGGACTGGGAACAGTAAGTTCCAGAACTACTTCGTTGACTTAATAGTGTTGAACTAAGGGAATAGAACTCAGGGAAGGACTGATTCAGTAGGTTGGATGTGCTCTATTTCCATAAAGATCTTTTAGTTTTGTAGGGTACAACTGGACAGGGCTTCACTCTTACTAAAGTCATTTTTATCCACGAATCCCTGTTCTGTTCAATATGTTCCACATAGCTTCATATTGAAAAAAATCAGATTGATTTCTGGAAGCCAAACATGAGTTTGAGAGACAGACCAGAGTTAAAACTCTGCATTATTTCTTTAACACTCGAAAGACATTACACCTAGCTCAGAGTCAGACCATTACAGGGAAAAAAAGACTACGGCAAGAATCACTTCATATCACTGCAAGTCAGTCTTGTGACTAAATCTCCAAACTGCAGACCATCACATTCTTTGCCTATTGCAGACCTAAATCTTGCTTTGCAAAACAAGTTTTTTAAGTCTGTCTATTAACCAACATTACCAGCTACTTATATTTGAAGGAAATGACTGGTTACAGAAGAAAGGAAGCCATTTTTGAGTACCTGTTTGGAATTAGTTTTCTGCTTTCAGTGAAAGGCAGCCTACCACATCAGGTCTATTACCAGAACAGTTCTATCATTTTGCCTTAGAAGAAAGCTTTGTTTATTCTGTACTTGCAATGGATACCTATCCAGTTTAAATGCAACTTTCCAATTACACTTTAATGAGCAGTATCAGTTACAGGAGCCTCATTCACAAGTTCAATTTGGAAAGCTTATAAAAATTACACACATGGTCATTTTAGTAAATACACAAGGTCTTAAACATACACAATGTTGTTGAACTTAAAAAAGGGCATTGTTCTGTTTGTAATTTCTAGCTTAGCTTCCTGTTAGGATACTGTCATCTCGTTACTATTTGCATAAGCAGCATTTAAGATGACCCAGAGGGAAAACAAAAGCTATTCACAATATTCTGGCAAATTACCTAAGAAGCTAGAAAATGCCTGGCAAGAACCAATCAGAAGAAAAGAAAACTAGTTTTGTCACAGGTTTCTCCTAACTCTTCAAAATCCTTATACGCAGTTTTCAAATTGTTGGACAAATAATTTCACATAAACAAAATAACTTATTTTCAGACAAAATGCAGCTACATTAAAATGCAGCATAACATGTCAGTACATTAGTGCTCTATGCTACAATGAACACACAAAAGCTCTGGTCTACACAAGTCACAATTAGAGGCTTTTTTCACAAAAATGCGAATGGAGACACTGCCAGAGTGCTGATTCTTGTTATGACAGCCCATACAGCCATACCACACCACTTCACAACTTTCATGGCAAGAATAAAAAAAAGTCCTCCTGACAAGCCTACTCTGGGGGGAAGAAAAGCAACCAAACCCAAACCAAATGAAGGAAAAAACCCTGAAATCAATTGCTTTGAGTGGAGTACTGACATAACAGCTCAGAACAGGTGCCACTTGAACCTCATTTCTCAGCACAGGCAGCCTGCTGCTATCCTTATTCCACGCCAGGGCTGTGTTGCATGGGCAGGGACTGACACAGCACCCACACCTTGAACATGGCTCTAGAGCTACTGACTGGCTGCCTGTGCCACACAGAGCAGGAACAGGCTGCTGTCGGTCCCAAGACTGGCAGAGGAGACCGTCATGACCCTAGGGCAGTGGAAGCAGAACTTAGCACAGCTTCCATTCAGTACTGCTTGCAGGTTTGCTTAACTAACAGAAAGAGACTCAGCAATAAAACCTTGGAAAGGTTTAGCTTTTAGATGTATATTTAATCTTCTGCAAAGAAACGTGTTGACCTTTGTAAGTTAGGGCATAAAAGAAAAGTAACACCGGTCGGTGACTCCTCCAGGCAAGGTGCACGGAGAAACCACCTTCCAGCCCCGCCGCCGGGGAACTGATGCAGAGTCTGCTCGGACCCCACCAAGCTCCAGCCCCCGGCGACCCCGGCCCCACCAACCGCTGCTGAACCCTGGCGCAGCCCCGAGCCCCAGCGCCGCCCGGCCCCGGCCCCTTACCTGCCTGCCGGGGGAGGGCTGCCTGGACCCGGCTAGCCCGCGCCAGGTACCTGGGCGATTGCGGCACTCCGCCCCGGGCACCGGCACCCCGCCTCGGCGGCGGCTCCTCCAGGTGCGCCGTCCCACCTCCTGCCCTGCTGCGGCCAGGTGCCGCCGTGGCCTCCGAACGGGCTGGGCACGGACCGGCACCCCCTGCAAAGGGGGAGCTGAAGTCCTGCTCTTACAGCTCAAGGGGAAACAACAATAAAAGGTCCGTTTCATGTTACCTGCCGTAGAACACGTTGCTTTATTTCTATTTGGTCTCCAAGACTGGCAGTCCCCTTCCCTCCAGGAACTAAAACGTGCTTTGCTTTTGCCTGGATGACAATAACACCACAATAAAAGGACAGAGATAAATGGTTTTCAGATACATGATTTGTTACCTTTATACCTAGATTAATCATTTGTAGAGCAGAGGAAATGAATACATTTGTGACCTTGCACATTTTTATCTGTTTTAAAGGAAGGCTCATCTAGGGGTGAACACAGGCAAAACTCTGGACTGGACAAAGCTACCGCTGAGTGCCAGGCAGGGTGCAATATGGAGAAGCCAATGAAGTGCTCGGGTGGTGACTCTTGCAGGAGTTTCAGTCCCAAAGCAGCTCAGCAGGGATGCCTCTGTTACTTCAACTGCTCCATAGCAGCTGGGTGCTGCCAACTGGACTGGGGGTTATCCCAGCACACCCACCACACAATTGTCACTGCCAGGCTGTGCCCAGTGCCCTTCCCCAAGGCTAACGCTGTCCTCTGAACACAAGGGCACCCTCAAACTGAACGTGGGGCTCAACAGCCACCAACAGGTCAGGCACAGGTGAAAAGAGAAACAGGGTAAGGAGAAGACTGGCTCTGCCTCCCAGACCTGTGCTCTGCCCATTAGTTTTTTTCCTAATACTCTACAGAACTATAGAGCTCCAGCCACTTCTGTGTTAATAAAGCTCATTACACCACTTGCCGTTTTTTATCTTCCCAGGAAAAACACACATCTTAAAATTTCCTGCAATTATTCCTAAGTAACTTCTCTGGTCAGCAAGATTGAAAAATAAACTAATGAAAAAACACTGCTGTCCTTTGGATTAAAGGCACCCTCACTAGCCAGCGGGGAATTGGTAACAAACCAATCTGCTCCATGTTCAGAAGCTGGGCTCTTGTAATGGCTGAGACTCACTTTTACTAAACGGCTGGTGCTTTTCCAGCTCCTAAACCAGGTAAAATATGTCTATCCTGCACCAGACACATTCAACACGGATTTCAGTGAAGTTTTCTAACACTACTTGAAGATTACGTTTTGCCCAAAGCAACATTCCTGGCATGACTGCAGAGAAGTTTTGTGCAGATCCCTTGTACTGATGCAGGAGCTGCCCGCATGCTGCACAGGCCACAGGATGAAGCAGGGGGGTAGTCGAACACAAGATTCACCCCTCCAGACTGAAACAAGGACACTAATCTTCCCCGAGATCTCCAGCATTGCAGGAAGCTGTACATGGCACTGGCTTCCACACTCGGCACAGGCTGGAAACTGCTGCTTTTGTGACTAAGGTACATTGGACAACAACACGCGAGAGGAACCTTCCTCTGTGTGGCTGTCGGGCTCTGGCAGAATCATCCGTTCTCTCCTCCTCGGCATGCCCATTTCCTGATTTCCCAGCTGAGTTTGCTGGGATCCACAACATTCACTGAACCACTTCCAAGTGCCTAAAAAGCTTTCTCAACTGAAATACAAGGAGAATAGAGAATGTTCTCACAAAATTCCTGGGAAAGTCAATCGTGTTTCAATTACTCCAATCTTTATTTAAATTTGTTCTCACAGGGTCATTAACCCAATACTTTTCTAGCACACAGTTTTCAAAAGAGTCTAATTAATCAGCAAGTATATTACTCACCTTTCTTCTTTCTATTCTCAGTGGCAAGAAAAGGAACATAAATAAAAAGCAAAAGTGACATCCCAGAAGACACCCCTAGGGAAGTAAGTATTCCTGTCCCTGCTCTGGGTTCACAGCAAGCACAAAGGCAGCCCACGCTTGGCTGGCTTCGGGGCCAATAAAAGTGGGTGCTTGCCTCTGGTGGAGCAATACAGATTCGTATCTGGCATATGAATCGCACTCTGAGCACGAACGCTGAACGATACTGAATGATTTTTCAGGAATGCTACTGAGGAGTTCCAATTTTCATCTCCTGAATTTTCAGGAACGATCAACTGGCAGTTGTTCAAATGAAGTCCACAAAATGTAACGCTCAACCAAAAATCCAAAATGGCCCGTGTAAACGGGCTTTGCTGCGATGTCCAGCTCTGCTACAGACAAGCCGACCCTGCGCGCTCTCAAGCTGCGGCACAGCCCGGCCTTTCTGGAGGGCAGCAGTCAGTCACACAGCATCAGCCTTTGCTGTAAAAAACCCCACCTGGGAAAAATCATCCTCGACATCTGTGAAAGGAGAAGGGGAAAAGCGATAGGCTTGTATCCCTGCCCTCTTGTACTAACCACCACAGTGACTTCTTGAAGGATGAGGGCAAGTTAGAGCTTATTCTCATGGAAAAATAGCTAGTTTTTAGACTAGCTATTCTAGACCAATCTACCAGCATGAAGGCAAGAACACCTGTGAAGTGTTTGGTTTGGGTTTTTTTGTTAAGTACTCCAGTGCAATAAGGAAGTTCCTGTGCTTTAATTCCATGCCTCTGTATTTCACAATTCCCCTTAAGACATGTCTTTCTCCTCTGCCAGTAATACACCAGCTGACTGATCATAATCATGTACATCTAAATTACTTTGAGAATGTGCATCTCTATCACTAACATTTTATGGTTTTACTATGAAAATTGATTATCCACATTGAATCTTATTGCTACTAAAGCAATTAGAAAAATCACATACCTGAGCTGATGACACACAGATGAGATAAGAAATGTGCTTATTTATGTCTGATTCAGCATCCTAAAACCTAATAATGACTTATTCCTTTAAGTACTGCAGAAAATAGATGAGGAATGTTCAGAAAAATCTGGTTATTGATTTAACTACTAGTAGAATACAGTAAGAAATGCTAGAAATGCTTTTTTTCCCCCCACATGTAATACTATTGAAACTACTGGAGGTTTCTTTTTCATCACACATGCTGTTATTTTCACACTAAAGGCAAGACATTCCAGGAAGTAAGTATCTCAGGGATGTTTACAACTTGACACAAAAAAATACCGTTACTGTCAGATGGAAAAAAGAGATCCAAGCACCTACTGACTTTGCTGCAGTTCATACTCAGTTTTCTCACTCAAGGGCGATGCCGCACGGTTTCCACTGCAGCCTGTGCCACTGGATCCAGTCACTCCGAACCAGGGCTTGGGAATTTGAGCCCACGACCTAAGGGAGCTGACCAAACAGGAGTTTGTACAAAGTTTCTACAGCACCCAGCGCCATCAGGAACGTTTAGCAGTAACAGAAAACCCTGAAACAAGGCCTATTGCTCAGCCAAACATCTGGGAGAGACGCCCAGCAGCCAGCACACCCCGCCGCGCTGCATGCGGGGCGTGGGCCTCGCCCCGATCTAAGGGAGAGGGGAGGGTCTGCTAGCGGCGCTTACACCCTGCTGTGCTTCCCCCACCCGCGGCTACAGAAAGCCCTCAGCAGGATAAATAACAAGACCCGGCTGTCCCCAAATATAACCCCCTTGTTTTAAACCAACGAGTTTCAAGATACAAAGCGCTGCCAGGGAGGGAGGGGGCCAGGACGAAAGCCGGGATGCTCGGTGCAGGCGGAGGGCGCGCTGCCCGCCTCAGCCGCTCCCCTCAGAGCGGGCTGACACGCTCCGCGCCCCCGAGCAGCTCCGCGCCCAGCCGGGGACCGCCGCGCGTGCGGGTAGGGGCCAATCACCGCCGCCGTCCCTCGTCTGAGGGGCGAGCGCGCGGCCCGGCCCGCCCCCCGGCTGCGGGGAGGCCGATTGCGGGCGCCTCCTGTCGGCTCTGCAGCAGCAGCCGTCGCCACTCCGTTACCGCCCGGAAACGGCAGCACCGACACGGGACGGTGCCTTCACCCTCGCGCAGTCATGAGCGGGCTCGGGGCCGCCGCGGAGCTGCCGGGACGGTGGTCGGACAGCGGTAAGGGCGCGGGGGAGGCAGGTACCGAGCGCTGCAGGGAGGGAGCACTCACCGGCGGCGCCCGCGGCAGGTGGCGGGAGAGAGGGAGGGAGCGGCGCATCCCGCGCCTCGCCTCGCCTCCCTCAGCGCTGGCGGGTCCCGGGGGGCGGCCGCGGCGAGCCCCGCTCCGCAGCCCCTGCGCTTGCTTCCCCTCGCAGAGGTCTTTCTCCCCGAGGAGACGCGCGGCGCCGCACCTGTGGATTTCCTGCAGCAGCTGCCCAGCTACCAGTCGGCGCTGAGGCGCCGCGCCGGCGGGGCCACTCAGGAGCGGCGGGCGGCCCCGCAGAGCTCTGCGGGGCCCGAGCAAGAGGAACGGGAGCTGGCCGCTCGCCCTGCGAGAGAATACCCCGGGAGTATCGCTGTGAAGAGGAGATTAAGGTTAACCTTTACATCTCTTTTATATGTATAACAGTACCTTTTCCTAAATACAGCACTGGTGGGATGGAAGGCTGAGGCAGAGTGTATCTGTTTCACCCTGTGGCATGTGGTTTTGACGAGTCGCCCGGGTACTCATGCCAAAATGTGGCACCTCCAGCTGCGGGAGCGCGGTCGGGTGCTCTTGGCTGGCGTGAGGGAGGGAGAGGTTGAGTTGGAAGAAGTGAGTCAAAACTGCGAATTACCTGCAGCAGCCAAACACATTTCTCACTGGCTTCCTTTTTTTTTTTATTTGCCTCTGGGGTTGGTGCTTTAAAGGTCACTGTGGGTTGTCTGCCATCAGTGACCCCGCTCTGTTGTGTGAGAACTGCTATTCTTGAGGCAGTTCTTCTAAAATACATTGCACTCTCTCTCTGGGGTGGCTCAGTGCAGGTGGAAAGAAGCTTTCCAGGACCATTTCTTCTTTTTTCTTTTCTATATCCCTTTTTAAGTTGCTCTTTGCTGTGAGCTGTAAGCAGTTCCTGCCCCTTTGGTGGCAGCCCCCAGCAGGGAGGGGGTTACAGTGAGCGTGCTTTGCCGCGCCTGTATTTCTCCGCTTGTTGTCTCACGTCTTGCTGCTGAAAGCTCCTGTGAGGAGAGAGGATGCAGTGTTTTTACGTTGTCAGGAAACAACTGCACCTTTAAACCAGGTACTTTGTAGTTGTGGTTATGAACCAGGACAGGGGTGAAAGTACAATTAATGCCTGGTGCTCCATGGAGAACAAGAGTTACTCGCTTGCAAGGTTACAGGCTGACCCTGGAGTTAAGTTTAATCCTACAGCCTTTACACAAGGAGCAGCAGAAGATCCACGTCATGGTATAGTGCTGGATATTGAATTTTTGTTTGAAGTTGGGCATCTAGATCTCAGTCCTTCAAAAACAATGTGGCCAGCAGTAGGAGGGAAGTGATTGTCCCCCTGTACTCGGCACTGGTGAGGCCACACCTTGAGTACTGTGTGCAGTTTTGGGCCCCTCCCTTCAAGAAGGACAGTGAGGTGCTGGAGCGGGTTCAGAGAAGGGTAATGAAACTAGTGAAGGGTTTAGAGAACTTGTCTTATGAGGAGTGGCTGAGGGAACTGGGAATGTTTAGTCTGGAGAAGAGGAGGCTGAGGGGAGACCTTATCGCTCTCTACAACTACCTGAAAGGAGGTTGTAGGGAGGTGGGGGTCAGTCTCTTCTCCCATATTATGAATGAAAGGATGAGAGGGAATGGCCTTAAGTTGCGGCAGGGGAAGTTTACGTTGGATATCAGGAAAAATTTCTTTACGCAGAGGGTCATTAAGCATTGGAACAGGTTGCCTAGGGAGGTGGTGGAGTCCCCATCCCTGGAGGCGTTTAAAAGCCATGTGGATGTGACGCTGAGGGACATGGTTTAGGGACCCTGGAAGTGCAGGGTGAACAGTTGGACTCGATGATCTTAAAGGTCTCTTCCAATCAGATGATTCTGTGATTCTATGGAAAAAAAACGAACTACAGTCCTGTGGCCATGGTGGGTGTTAAGAAGGGAGTTGGAGTGTCCCAAGCTTGTTTACAGATTGTAGTGCTGAGAGATTCTTGGCACTTCTATGGATCAGTAATTTGTGTGTATTGTGCAGGAGCTGCCAGCATAAAACGCTGCATAAAAATGTCCTGAAAGCTGAGCACTCAACTTCTGTAACACAGATGAATATGCAGCCCACGCCTCTGCTAAAAATGCAGACCCAGCACAGGCCAGATAGTTCCACAGAGTGTCTGTTAAAACACTACATGCTGCAGCCTGCAGTTTCCACAAGATGAAATCTTTTGAGAGTAGCTGTATTTGCACTTAAAGATGAGGTTGTCTGCTGCCTGTTTGGTTGTTGCATGTAGAGTTTAATTATGCTTCCTGCCAAAATGCTCATTGTACTTTCAGCTGAGAAGGATGTGGAGATTTTGTCAACATTCAGCTCTCATGGCAGTGACATGGCTTTGGCAGTGAGTCAGTTGCGTACTTAAGTAGGGTTGTGTACAAAGTCTTTTAAAATTGAAATCTTTATCTTCTACTATCTTCAAGCTCTATTCCTGGGAAGTTTTGTCTGTTTTTAAGGTTGCTTAAAAAACAGAATGCAAACTCTGAGCCACTCAAAATTCTCCTTGATGCTGTAACTGACCACGTGGAAATTTTTAAAATGCAAATGTATTGCACATAGTATGAAAATCTGTAAGTGAGAAGTGATAAAAATCATAGACAGTTTGTGGCATGTCCTCGGTGTTTGTTTGCAGCTCTTTATTAGAACAATACACCCCCACACATGTTGGCAAAGAAATTCTTTCTCATATTCATTGAGTTGGCACTCTCCAGCGAATTTTTCAAAATGCTATAAAAATGGAATAATTAAAACTTAGAATTTTAATAACATTTATTTTTTATTATGTACTGGAATGTGATATAAATGTTAAAATTATAAAATCCAAATGAAATATTAAAGCCTTTTTATAGCGCTCTCTATAATTTTTAAACTTTTTTTCCCACAACATATTTTGACATTTCATCCTGATTTTGAGATCTGTGAATTTACTACAAAAAAAGAGTAATTTTCTATTTTGAACAGCCACATTTGTAACATTTAGAGAGGAAAACTAAATATTTTAGAGAAAGTTTTGAAGAGCCTGTTGGTGAAGGTGCTCTGGTCAGAGGTTGTGAGGAAGGAATCTTCTCTTCCTTTTCCAGTCAGTTGTAAGTATGAAATCATAAATGGCAACTTCCCTGGCATCCCACCAGGAAGTTCAGCTATGTATTTTTTCAGCGTTGTGCTACTGTCAATTGGATATTTTTTTCCTTCAAGGAGGCAAGTGTTTTCTGTGAGAGGACTTGCTATATTTAACTTGACATCACAGTTACCAGGAGTAACAGATGGGGACAGCTAGTGTGTGTAACTCCAACTCTTAGCACTGTTCTATCCCTCTGAAGGCTGTGAGCAGGCTCCCTTGGGCTATGCCCTGTTACATGTAGTGAAAAAGTATTTCTCATGCTCAGTAACTGTATTTCTGGATTCTTAGGGACAATCAGCAGGCTGATATAAAACATTTGTCGGGATGGAAGCAATGGAAAAGAGCTAGCAGTAAGTCACTGAAAAAAATTCTCAGTGAAGTCAAGGAGTTGTCATCTTACCTGGAGCCTTGGCGACATGATATTCACAGCATAGAAGGTATTTACTGTGTGATGTTGATTTCCCCTCTTTAAAGTTGCTTCTGTTATTGGTAGTTTTACCTGTGTGAGCGTATTTTCAGATAGACCCGTATGTGTTTGAGAACATGTACGCTGCTTCCATTATTATTGCTGGTGTAAAATCCATGATGGGGTAGAAGGAAATAAATTGGAGAAAATGACTAAATGTCTCACTTCCATTTCAGGTATATTGATAAAAGCCTGCAGTACTGAAAACTAGCTTTAGTAACGTTCCTTCAATTAACTTGATGTAACTGAAATGATAATCTGCTCATTCTGTATTTTCCATGATTTTATCATCTTAATTATTGGCACGTTTCTTTTATTCCCAGAGAAATTTGGTACTGGCATCCAGTCCTACTTCTCTTTCCTGCGTTTTCTGGTCCTGCTGAATTTTATAATTTTTATCCTGATGTTCAGTTTTGTGACTGTTCCCATCATCATTTCTAACTACGGAATGTTCAACAGTAGCTTTGCTGAAATTTCTCCAAAGAACATAGGTAAACATCTTCTCTTTGTACTGCTGCTATTTGTAAGATTCCACTGTTTCGTCAGCTTCTTTTCCACCTCCCAGGATAAGGAAATACTTTTGCTATAAGAACTTGCCATGTTTGAATTAACCTGATCTTGCGGTTTAATGGACATTACCATCTGAATGACTTTTCCTGCCTTTCTTTTGACAGAACCTCACTGCACAGTTTATGAACCTAATGATAATAAGGGACTTGTTTACTTCTATGCTTACCTCAAAGATTTGTTCAGTGGCACTGTAAGTAATTAGATTTTTTTAAAGTCTTGCATAACATGTAAAATCATTTTACTTGGGGAATGAAGCTCTGATAATTTTGAAAAACGATAATGCATGCGCATCAGTGGGGTAAAATTAGCTTTTACCCTTTACCTGTGAGAATGAGTTTTCAAACTGACTCCTCCTGAGTGTGCACAAGGCCTGGTTAGTCTGCTTGTGCTGCAGCCTGCTCCTCTCCTCGCCAGCTGCTAAACATTACGTATTCTGGAGCCCAGTGCCTATTGTGCTCTCTGCATCGGGTCTCAGTGTCCTTGTAACAGAGCTCTTTGATTGGAGAGGGGAGGGCTTTTAAGCACATAGTGTCTGCATTATGGTTTGGTAGAGTCAGTGGCAGGGTTGAGAAGCTACAGACTGTTGTAGCTTGCTGGGGGCCCCAGTAGTATTCTAAATGAGCAAAATGATTGTGTAATACCAGGTTGGCTTTAACTGGGCAGCTGCTGCTACTGTTAAAAATTCTATTTAAACTTCATGTTTTCTCAGGGGTTCCTTGAAGTGACAAGTTTGTTTTACGGCTATTACACAACAGATGCTGTGAGTATCAGTATCCCGAGGTACAACTTGCCGCTAGCATATCTGCTGGTTACATTCGCCTACCTTGCTTTAAGTCTCCTCTGGATAATAAAAAGGTAGAGATGTTGGTATAGTTTATTTACTGCTACCTGTTGCACAGTTTGCATTGCATTCTTGCTTGTAGGGAACGTGCTGCATTCTAGAACTGTTTTGTATGGAAATGGAGAATCTTTTGCTTGAGGACACAGTGTCATAGTAGCCTTTGTCTGTCTTTGGGAAACTGAGCCAGCAAAATAAATACAAATAAATAAATTTGAGATATTCATTTTTCATGTATGCATACATACAAATAAAAGACCCTCAGCTGTACAGTAGTTGTTTTTGGAGGATTTTCTTTTGGGTTCTTTGGGGTGGGTTTTTTGCTGCCTCACTTTCCTGAGCCAGCTCTTTGCAGTGTCAGAGAAGCACTGGAGGAGGTAGGACACTGAAAGCTTCCCAGAGACTTGCTGCTAGAAAGCAAATGTGGCTGTTTGCTCACATGGGGGTGGGGGTGTCATTTAGTCTTTGAAGAGCCAGGTTGCTTGAGTTGTGGGTTTTTGTTTCGATTTCTATGGATAAACTGTCTTTTCACGAATGAAGTAAAGTTCCATTTTTCTCTAGGTCTGTGGAAGGATTTAAGCAGAACTTTGTGCATGATGAAGATCCATTTCAGAGTTACTGTAACAAGGTCTTTGCAGGCTGGGAGTTCTGCATTACAGATCCAAATGCAGCGCGACTAAAACATCGCAGCTTGCTATCTGACCTCCAAGTGAGTAACTTTTATTTTTCGATGATTATAGTTTCATATAGCTTAGGTGGCTAAAAAAGGGAGGTGTCTAACTCTGCAGGTAATGGCATAAGGGTAAGAAGGATGGAAGTTTAGATTAGGGGCAGGACAACCCACATCCTCTTGCATGCTTTCTGGGTAGCTAGAATTGTGGTGCAGCATGAGAAGGATTGGCACTGAGGTTGGTGGCCCTTCCCCCATTCTCTGGGGACTGAAGCCAGCCTGTTAGCTGCTTGTCTAACCTGCCTCTTCCTCACACTTCAGTCCTGCTTCCTGTGTTAGTTTCTACATAGTCCAACAGGAAAAGCTATCCTGGCTCTGTGTGAAACCCTTGGGCTGTCGGGAATCAGTCTGAGTATACTAGTTATAAGTCTGCAGCGTGGCAAGCAGTAGACTGGGGAGAAATAAAATTCAGATGGTACTCTTCATACATGCTGAGAGCATTGTTGCAGTAAGATACTGAAAGTTTTTCGTAGGTGTCTTTGACACCTATTTTTTGCACATACAAAATGCTAATGCAGCTAATAGCTTTTGCAAATCATAAAGCTCTTTGAAGAGGGAGCCTGAAAGGCTTTTCTGGTGAAACCAATACCTTCTTTTGCTCTGTATACTGGAAGCAGAAATTTATGTAGTGAAACAATTACCTTTGAAAAGATACTTACACTTCAACCACAAAGCAGTAATTACAGATTTCATAAATTACAGTGAGTTGCTTTCTGCTCTAGTGAAATTCACAGTCAACTTTTGTCGTCATATAACCAGAGCCTCCTTCACTTACCACACTTCTGCCTCTAGAACTCACACCTTAGAAGAACTAGCCCCTTAATATTACTGTTTGATGGAATTAAGTCCCCAGAAAATAACTGGGTGATCTGTGGGTCTGCCCAGGTTAAATGGCCTTCACAGGTGATACTGTATTTTCACCTCAGCTAAAGTGAAGCATATTATCACGTTTATGTGACAAGCTGCTAAAGACTGTACTTCTTTTTCTCTGTGCCATCCCCTAGTTTTCCTTGACAAAAGAGTAGGAGAAGGAAGTTAGAGTCGTAGTGGTGAGGACTGGTTACTTACCTGTAGAAGGAAGGAGATGAGTGGGCTGACTTACCCATTTCGGAGTTACCAAGCCATCTGAGATTAGTCTCACGATAAACAGGCAAGTTGTCTGTCCTCAAGGAGATACGTTACTGGTACAGTAAAGAGGATTATGAGACACTTGTCTTTGGCTACAGGGCCCTGAGCCTGAGGAGACTGAGCACTTGGGGGCTTCCACTCCCGCTGTTTGTGTCAATGCAAAGACACTCTTGGTTCATTGTGCTTGGGCAGGTGCTGGAGTGACCCTCCTAGAACAGGCTATGGATTTGCACATCCCAGAGGTAGAAGACATGGCATTAAGTGTTGTGTGCTGCACCAGGAAACTACACATCCTTTTTCTTTTCTTTGCAGAGAGACTTGGAGGAAGAAAGATTGAGGCGAAAAAGAGGTGACAGGACGATGAAAGAAAAACTACGCATCTACTCTCTGAGAATATTTATAAATATAATTGTCATAGCAGTTTTATCAGGATGTTTTTACTCTATTTATAGAGCAACTGTCTTCTCTCAGGAAAACTCTAGTGTAAGTATGAGACATGACATTAGGACAGATTCAGTCAGGGCTGGTGATTACAGCAAGAGGAACTATTGTGAAAGAGTCAAGTATCTTAATATAGCACCTTTCATGCAAGGGATCTGAAAATGCTTTTTACAGACCTAGAATTTTTTTAGTAGGAGAGAGCGAGAAAGATTGAGAACTATGTGCAAAAAAAAAAAAAAGCCAAACAAACAGTGATGTCTCCTGTCGTCTGCCTTGGAGCTAATGCAGCTGACAAGAAAAGCAGCCCTCACGTTTCTTCCCATGTAACTGTTCTCACCTCACTGTCATCCACTCATACAAGCGCTGGTGTGTCTGGGCGGTGGACTGGTTGAGGGAACTGAGCTGGTTAAAACACGTCATCATGATCAGTTTCTTGATCTGGTTCACTGCTAAGCTGCAAAAATTAACAGCAAGGGAAGGAGAGAGTAAAGATTATGATCTGTATTGTGGCTTGAGTTACAACTGTGTGAGGAAACAGGAAGGCTTTGAACACAGAATGCTTTGCAGAGGAAAAGGTTTTGCATCAGTAATGGAAAGAATCAGGCTGGGTGGCGTCGTTCACCCCGCAGGATGAGCAGAAGCAGAACAAGAGCAGACAACAGTTTCAACAGTTTCACAAGTGATTGTAGGACCCCAGGGTTGGATTAGCCTAATGTGAATGGGCACCACACTTTTTCTCTCCCTCCTGTTCATTGGTGATATGATGGCACTGGCTGTGTATGAGGAAAGTTGGGCTCGTGGTGGCCCTAACTCTCAACTTCTTTAAACTGCCAGGATTGCAGAGACAGAAGCAGGAGATGGGGACTAAAGAAGTATTTGTGTCAGGGGTACTGTTTGAGGGCAGAGAATGAGGATAGCACAACACTGAACAACTCAAAAAACCAGCCTCGCTTGCTGTCAGCTTTAAGAGTAAGGGTTGATATCCTGACCCTGCCTTGCCTAAATGAGCTTCATAAGATGGTAGGAAGGTCAGAGCTGCTGCTTGGCACCAGTAGGAGTAACTTAAAAGTGTCTGCACGTTGGCGTAGGTGTAAAAGCTGGTCACTGTAGTGCTGGGCTAGGCAGCACAGTCAGACACAAACCTCTTCCAACAGAAGCTTTAGGGAAGCGCTAATGTACTCAGAGTTGGGGGAAGATACTGGTGAAGGGAGCAGGAGGAAGAAAGACTGTAGCAGCAAACTGCAGAGATAGATAGTAGTGGGCTGGCTTGTAGTTCCAAGTGGAGGTGGAGGATGAAGACAGAGTAAAAGATGCTACCTGAATGCTGGACAAGAGAGACCGTTGGGTAGCTGGAGAGAGCAGGATGTCAGGAATGTATATTTCTCTGGATATTATCTTTCTCTCATCTCTTCTTGTACAGGACGTCAGCAATATGAACTCCCAGGCTAATATCTTAGTGCAGTATTTGCCTTCTGTGGTGATCACATTGGCCAGCTTTATTGCTACACAGATCTTCTCATTTCTGATCACATTTGAAGATTATTCACCAGTCTTTGAAATCAGGCTGACACTCATGAGGTAAAGATGTTTTTATTGTGGCCTTGGATATTTCAACAACTTGTTCATGGTGGATTATGAGTAAACATTGAAATATCAAGCAGAGAGGTTGAGCTCTGGACTGGAGGGCCTGGACACTGGAAGCAAAGCAGACATTGTTTGACTTTTGTTTAGTTGGAAACTAATTTTAAATCTGGAAACAATTTTCTGTTTTGATGAGAGTACAGTGCAGTCATTTCACTGTCCAAGTTTTTCTCTCAGTCCCATTTAGCTGTGTGATCTGGACATCTTCAACAACCTGAATAAATAGTCAGTAGAGAAGTTGTGGCTGCAGAGCTGTGGATTCACACCTCTTTGCATGCAGGAGTTCCTTGAACAAGCAAATGTGTGTGTACAGCTGTGACTGGAGCATGGCTTTGCTCAAGGCAGAAGTTAAAAGTTGTGGGCTAAAAGATATTTCAGCATGAGAGGATGAAGAACTAGCATTTAGCTAGTTCTTAGAGCAGTAAGATCTGGATAGAAGCATCCAAACTCTGTCAAGTCCCTGTGCTTTGCATTTCTGATTTGGCTAAGTGCCTCTGAAGGCCTGGAGTCACCTGAGAGGGAAATGCTGCACAGAGAGTTGTCACCTGGGCCCTCAGACTGTACTTGAGAGAATCACAGCACATTGTGGGGTCGAGATGTGCAACCGAAATGACCGATGTAGGAACAATAGTAAGAAAAAGAGACAAGGGACTGTAGCCTAAAGCAGGGAAGGTGAAAAGCAATTCAACTTACTGCTAAGGAAAGAAATAAGTTTATTATCTAGCTGGCCATTCCTTTAAAGTTCCGTATGATCCTTTTGTGTTTCAAGCCTTCCTTGGACTCCTATGCAAGTTGAGTCAGGTGTTAGAATGACTCTTTTTGGCAGGTTTGGAAATGGGTTTTGCTTTTCTTCCAGGTGTGTCTTTGTGCGGTTGGCCAATATCGTTGTTCTCTTGTTCTCGCTGTGGAATCAGATCTCCTACTGTGACACTGACAAGTGTAAGGCCTGTGGATACAATTACAAACTCTATCCTGTAAGCAGATTTATCTTGGTCTTTAATCATCTGAACTTGTGAATAGAGATTTGTTTTCCAGGAGCCTTGCTTGTCTAGAGGTATTCAGAAACAGACCTAGGGTTGCCGTTCATGTTGTACCTGGTGCTGATTCTTACTGCTCAGTGCAAAACAGTACAGTTCTTCTGCATATCTTTTGTTTCTCTAAAACTGATAAGAATTAGGCCAGTGGCAGATTATTGTTTAGGATAGACTTTGCGACTACCATGAGGATTGTTTGAGGTAGCTCTGCTTTGGAGACAATTGTGTTACTGCCTTTTGCTCCAATAAGACAAATGGTCTTTCCTCGGGGAAGAAAAACAGAAGCAAAAAACCCAGACGAAAACAGACCCACCAAACCCAAAAAACAACAGAAACAAAACCCACCAAAATAAAAAACCAAAAAGTTTGGCATGGAAGCTCTGAAACCCTTAAATGTTTTAAAAATGGGAATTAATACAATTTGAAGTTCATGGTGCTAACTGACTGAGATGTTTGTTGCTTTAGTGATTGACAGATTTAGTCTCCATGGTTATTTAGACTGCTAATCTTGTTTTTCCTGACTTATTTTTATAGTGCTGGGAAACTGACGTTGGGCAAGAAATGTATAAACTGATGATATTTGATTTTTTTATAATTCTTGCTGTGACTCTGTTTGTGGACTTTCCTAGAAAGTAAGTGTCTCTGCCTTTTGAGCACACTTCTGCAAATGATGTATGAAACACATTTTCTGTTATTAATTCCCCATATTTCTGACCATATTGCCAGTTTTAAAATGACACATAAACATATTTCTGGTGATTTGAGCACTTGTCTGCTGTTCAGATGGCTGTGTAGTTTTTGATATTTGAGTCATCTTTTTCTTCAGACATTTTTCTGTTATGTTGTCTAATGCTTCGATGCTAAATAGTTGTGTGTTCTGAATGTGTTAGAATTCAGCTAAGCTCTGTAACTTCAATTTAGAACTACTGATATTCTTTGGTTTCAGGTTTTTAGTTACTCATTGCTCTTGCAAGCCAGTTCAGTGGTGTGGATTGCAGGAATTTGCAATTTCTGACAATGTCCTGGAAATCATTTATGGGCAGACTATCTGCTGGATTGGAACCTTCTTTTCACCACTTCTCCCTGCAATAGCAACTATAAAATACTCCATCATCTTTTACATTAAAAAGGTAAGGAAGGTGTGTGGTAAACAAACAAAACAGAGCACATCTCTGTGGGTTTAATAATATAAGTAAGCAGTTGATGTAAAACAAACAAAAAACCCTTAAAACACCCAAGGATGCAGTGTACTGGAAATGAGGTAATGGTATCCCATTTTCTGTAGGCTTTTTGCTCTTAAGAGAAGGTAGAATCTTGCTCTGAAATGAAGCAAACCAGATTTTAATACCTACTTCTTCAATTATTTGTCTGGGTTTTTTTAATAAACTTTTTATGTAATAAAGCTAGTTTACAGAACTTTTCTGCAATAATCTATTTACTAGCAACACAGCTTAGAACTTGCACAACATTTTGCCAGGCTTCTAAAAATTTGGAAGCAAAATGGAAAATACAAGCTGGGTCGGATGTTCAGGGTTTGATTTCTGCATATCAGAAGCTTTGCTCTATGACCACACAGCTCCTCTGTGCATCAAGTTGTTCCTGATACTTCAGTTCTTGTAAGAGGGGATGTATCCAGTGAAGCTGGGGCAGAACAAAGCTGAAGGTTTTGCCATATATCGTACACCAAATGACTATGTTGGTTGACTTTCTGCAGGTGTTTGAGGCCCTCTGGATCAAACTCTTACTCAAAACAGGAGACATACCAGAATTTAAAATGTTCTTGTCTTAGCCCTTTTCAGGCCATGAACATTGAAGCAAGGTTGGTTATGTGGTAGCTGGTAGCATATTTGAGAATGGACAATTCAGTTGGTGGGGAAAGTGTACTTGGACATATGTATATAGATGCACTGGTAACAGTCTTGCTCACTTTCCCTCTTCAGATCAGTTTGATACACACATGTAAACCTGCAGCTAGGCCTATCAGAGCATCAAGTGCCAATTTCTTCTTCTTGGTGGTGCTGTTGATTGGGCTCGTCTTGGCTTTTGTTTCTTTGGGAATCAGCATAGCATAGTAAGTGTCAATTTAACTTCTCTGAAGTTGACATTTGTTCTAAGGTTGTTAGTTTCCTAAAAACAGACACACAACTATAAATTGAAATAAAATATATAGTCTATAATAAATCAAATTATAATGGTTCATATAAACAAAAATTACAGTTTTAAAGACAAAGGACACTTTTATTCCATTGGAAAAGTGGTGCTGGGCTTGTATTTAATTATTTTACCTTTACATTTTGGTGTAGCATCTCTTTTCTGTTCTGCTTCTTTGACAGTATCTCCTCCTCCAAGGCATGTGGGCCCTTCAGGACTTTTAACACTTCATGGGCAGTTGTTCCAGATACAATACTTAGGTTTCCAGTGGGTCTGCAGAAGGTGCTTTATGGCATAGCATCAGAAGCCTTTGCAGTGCCTTTTTTTATGGTCATTTGGTGAGTACTCTGGAAAGTGGCTGTATATTGCTTTTTTTTTTTTTAATCCAGCAGCTTCTCATCTGAAGCAAATGTACAAACTGACAATTATTCTAGCCTGTAACAGCCTTTTTCTGACTAATTCTGTTTTGGATGATGCTAACATACAGTGTTGGTTTGTTGTTTGCAGCCTTTTTATGTTCTATTTTATTGCCTTGGCTGGAGCACACAAACAAGTGGTTGAACAGCTGAGGGAACAACTGGGTTTGGTAAGATTTGACCCACTTTCTGTACCTCTGAAGTATTCTTTGTTGTGATAGTAATCAGGCATGCAGAGGAGCAACAGTTTTCATAGTTGTCTGGATACTTGGTGTTTGCATAGGCAGTGAAGAATGGTTTACAAATTACACAGGAGAGTAACCAAAGCACTATAGTGTTTCTCAGTCTAGTTGGTTTTCTTGGGGGTCAGTTGCCACTGCAGCAAGGTCTGGTTGTATCAAGCAACACACATGCCTCTGAGAAGCGGTGACCTTGTTCTTCATCTGTTGTCTTGCTTCAATCCACCCATCTGCATGTTTTTTTTCTGCCAAACAAGAACCTGAATCTTGTGCTTCCTGTCCTCTCCAGCATCTTACACAACCTCCATCTCTATTTCCTTCTCCGCTCTCACAAACAGGAACCCAACTCCCTACCCTTCCTCCAGGCCTATGTTCCTGTTGCATCATGTCTGGTCTTACTCCTGAGTGCAGGTCCCAGCACCGCCTGAAACAGGTACTCAGAGTGGAGCAGGTCATCACTAACTAGTCCTTTGGAGAACAGTGCCAGTGCAGACATGCTTCTGCATGGCCATCAAAAGCTGCTGCCATGTTTGACAGCGCTTGAACACTGTGGTCTGTCAGAACCCAGCCTCACTGGTACGACTGCTCACTGCCTCAGGAAATAGCCCATGTCTTGGTATGTGCTTCTTTCAGATACGGCATTTAACAACCTGTCCTTAAAAAAACGCTGTGCTGGGGAGACATTTTTTAAGAGTAGGCAATTTAGGAGCAAAAGCCCTACTGCTTTTACAAGGGCTCTCAAATCAGTTAGGAATTCTGAAAATCCTTGTGTGCTTTTTATTTTTGTCTGTTCACTGTTGTTAGGAATCTTGGAGGTATGGTTTGAAGTTTCTAGGTGTGTGAGGTGTTTTTACTAGACTTACTGCGGAACCGTTAATATATGACCTAACATGTCAAGACTATTTTAAAAAAAATTGTTCATGCAGTTAAGAGTGTGCTGGGAGCTACCAATTAGAGTGCAGCGTGGTGAGTGCACCTCTTTATTTCCAATAAAGAAAGGAACTCTTCACAGATAAATTGTACTACTTCTCTTCCTCTAGAGCATAGTTTTTATTCTGTCTTTCCAGATGAGTCGTGACAAGCGGTTCCTAATTGAAAAGATAACAGAAGCTCAGAAACATCCTTGAAAACCACAAAAAGCCAGAAGAACTTGACTGCTGGAAACTCACAGAACCACTAGATGAGAGTAGAAGCACCTGAAAACAGCAGCTGACTGGCACCCTGGCACTGTGGTCTATGTATGGTCCTAGTCTTGGTTTTGCTAATGGGCCTTAAAGTTTCCAAGACTGGAAATTTAACTAATTCAGACCTCTCCAAAAACTGTATGGCAGGACACTTTATTGCTGCTACAATTTCAGGGTTGTTTAAGTCTATATTTTTTCAGAGGTTTGGGGTAAAATGTGATCAGAACTGAAATTCTTTTTAAGAGCTCTGTACTGTTCTTACAAATAATGCTTTAAGAATTGGGAGGGAGGGGAAAGGTGTTGTTTTACACGTTCCAACACACTTCTCTTTTAAAACCAAAGCAAAAACAGACACATACCTCACTAGTTTAAAATATCATATAGGAAAAGAAAACAGGGCATGGGTTTTAAATCAGTTTTCTAAATATTTTTAGAGAAGAGATTTTGATATTTATTTTGCTCTGAAATAACAAGTGCAGTTGAACACTGGATAACTTCACAAAATGGTTCAGAGAAATCAAGCTGGTAAGAGCTCTGAATAAACACTGGGAGTAGGAAGAGGCCACCCATCAGGTCACCGAGAGGTGCACGTCCATCACAGGGAAAGCCATCGCTTGGGTCCCAGCCTCACAGCTAGGGAGTAGCCTTTTTCATTTATTTTTTAATATGTTAAGGCATTATTATGTATGTTTTAGTCTTGTACAAATGTCTTGACTACTGTTCTCTTTGTTCTATAATGTGAATATTTGAAAGTTATTTTGGAAATCCAGCATTCAGAAACTTCTGTGTCAGTGCCCCTTAAAGTCATGTTTCTTCTCATTAAATGAAACAATGGAGCTGCGTGACTCAGGGAACGGTGAACCAACTGCTTCCTGTATTTAAAGATCATGCTTAAGGATTTTCTGTACAGAATGGTGTTTTACTTGAAATTTGCCAGTAGCACGCAGTTAATATGTGACTGTTTTTATGTAATGTTTTGGGAGGTTTTCTGTCTTCAGTTTTAAATAAATTAACATTGAATAAATGATTTTTTAAATATAATTTACGATGTTTTTAAAATTAGTTTATTAGACTCTGAGTGGACCGGCTTCCGAGCGCTGCCTCGGTCGGGTGTGCAAACGCCTTTCAGGTTGCAGGGCCTGAGGCCGCCGCCGGCTCCTCCGCGCCGCCATCGCCCCTCAGCCGGCTCCTCCGCGCCGCCATCGCCCCTCAGCCGGCTCCTCCGCGCCGCCATCGCCCCTCAGCCGGCTCCTCCGCGCCGCCATCGCCCCTCAGCCGGCTCCTCCGCGCCGCCATCGCCCCTCAGCCGGCTCCTCCGCGCCGCCATCGCCCCTCAGCCGGCTCCTCCGCGCCGCCATCGCCCCTCAGCCGGCTCCTCCGCGCCGCCATCGCCCCTCAGCCGGCTCCTCCGCGCCGCCATCGCCCCTCAGCCGGCTCCTCCGCGCCGCCATCGCCCCTCAGCCGGCTCCTCCGCGCCGCCATCGCCCCTCAGCCGGCTCCTCCGCGCCGCCATCGCCCCTCAGCCGGCTCCTCCGCGCCGGCTGCGCCCGCAGCGCCCCTCACGCCTCAGGAGCTCCCCCACCTCCGTTCCCATGGCAGCCAGGGGACGCCGGCTCTGAGTGACAGCTCCATTCTCCAGTGCGGCGGCGCTGGGGAGCCAATCGGAATCGTGATAGGGCGGAGTGGTGGCGGGAGGCCGGCGCCGAGGCGGCCGGCGGTGATGACGTCACGGCGGTGCGACGTGTCCAGAAGGTGTCGGGGTCGGCGGGATGGAGGTGGCCGCCGCCGTGGCTCCGGCCGTGCGGCTCTCGCTGGGGCAGTGCCGGCCCCTCCGCTCCGGGGCGGGTAGGGGCTCGCGCCGGCTCCTGCGTCTGCCCGCACTGGATGACAGCCGCGGGCTTCGCACCGCCGCCCAGTCCCGCCTCAGGCTGTCCGGCCCCGAGGGTGGCAGTGCCCGCGCCCGCCCGCCTCTGGCGGGGGTTGGGCGGCGGCAGAGCTCGCGTCACCTTTGTCTCTCCGGCAGGTCTGCGGGGGAGGTGGGCCTTGCCCGCCGGAGCGGTGTCCCTCAGGCGCTGCAGCACGCAGACGACTCTGGAGGGCATCAACAAGCCCGTCATAGACCGCATCATCCGGGTGGACCATGCCGGCGAGTACGGGGCAAACCGCATCTATGCGGGACAGATGGCCGTGTTGGGTAGATCAGGTGTGGGACCGATTATCCAGGTGAGTGGCCCTCAAATGATGGCTGTGCTTCTGGCTAATTGACATTTGGTTCACCCGACCGCTGTGGAGTTGTAAGGTGATAGCTGGGTACGTCTGTTTCTAAACGCGTGTAAACACGTGGATTTATAAAGAGCGGCAGGATTATTTGGAAAGAGCCTTACCAATACTACAGCTGTTGTAGTGTTCTTACAATGAGTCTTATTTTGCAAATGCTTCTGTGTTGCCTATTTATAACTGTCCTCATCTGCCCTTCTTCACCATTTCCTCTTTGTGATGTGAATCGTGTTACTTCTGCAGTTCAAGTGTGAGGGGCCTCAGCTGTTTTCACTTTCTTTAGTTTATTAGTTTTATTAGAAATGTGTGTGTGGTTTTTTTTTTCTGGTTTTATACTTTACTGTGATCTGGTTCATTTGCAGAAAATGTGGAATCAAGAAAAAGACCACCTGAAAAAGTTCAATGAACTAATGGTTGCATACAGAGTTCGACCTACTGTTTTATTGCCTTTTTGGAATGTAGCAGGTTTTGTTTTAGGTGAGTTTGTATTATTACTGTTGTTGTTTTATGAAGTCTTCAAGTGTGTAAATTATTTGTATTGCTTCAGATTTAATTGTTTGCATATGTTTGGTACCACAATCACAGGGGCTGGAAGTGCTTTACTGGGAAAGAAAAGTGCCATGGCTTGCACAGTGGCAGTGGAAGAGAGTATATCGGATCACTACAATAGGCAGATCCGAACTCTAATGGTAGAAGATCCAGAAAAGTACAAAGAACTATTGCAGGTATTGAACTATGACTTAAAAAGTAGTTTAACAAATTCACTGAAGTATCTAATGGGACTTAAGTCATTGAAAATAGTATGCTTGCAGAATTTACAGATCTCTTTTTGTTCTATCACTTTGAATGCTTTTAAGTTACAAGGATGTTTTTTCCTTCAGCAGCACTGACTTGATTAAGCATCAAAATTAAAACATATGTTGGATAACATGCTTTCAGTAATTCAGTATTTCCCTTTTGATTGAAAGGAAGGGTTTTGAGGGGAAACAAAAGGAGAAAATATGATTGTGTAGTAACATTCTGCTTATGCTGGCTATGGTTATGTGGTTCTAGTCTCAAATACTGTTCAGAGCATGTAAGGAGCCGGTGTTTGTTAGCTCTGCAAGGAAGTTATTTCCCAAGTATTTTAGGCATCAAATTAGGACACATTCCTGTAGGGTGCTTGTCAGAGACTGACCTGTTTCCACACAGAGCACACTGAGCTTGTTTGTGCACTGTTTGGTGGGAGCTTGCTTTAGTGTCTGTATGTTCATTCCCATCTCTGCTGACTATCAGTGCGTTCAGTGTGCTTAGGTTAACAGGTAGCCAAGTCTGGTTACTCCAAACATGGCTCTTTGTTGCTGAAATAGTATCTGAAGTAAACCCGGCTGTGCTGCCGTGCACGAGGGAAATACTGTGTCTGAAAATAAAGACTATAGACTGAGAGGGCACAAAATAAAGAGAAAAAGCTAAGCAGCACAGTTTCCATAAGAGGAGGACTAGCGATGAAACCAAAAGTGAAATGAACCTGTTGGGTAGGGACAGTGCTTGGGTTCAGGTTTTTGAGAAGCTTTTGAGAGACCTGGGCCTCAGATGCCTGTCCTGGTGCATGCAGTGGTCAACAGCATACGGTTTTGTATACTAGCTGCCTTGATTTCTCTGCTAAGCAGACTACTAATTAACTGCTGTTTTTAAAGATAATAAAGCAATTTCGGGATGAGGAACGGGAGCACCACGACATTGGGCTTGAGCACGATGCAGAAGCAGTAAGTATAGTGTTAACTAACTGAGATTATTAGCGAGGATGTAGATGCCATATTTGTGTCTTTTCCAGTGACTGTGTTGTAGTTTTTTATTTGAGAAATAGAAAATAAGGTGCTTCATATTCTTTCCCAAAGCTGAATATAAGAAGACACTGCATGTTATAGCTTTAATTTTTCCAGAACAGAATTGAATCTCTTGGAACTCATGCTAAGTGTTAAAGTGATTGTGTTTTCCTGAGAGGTGTCCTCCACACAGTTTTAAATTTAATTTTAAGTTTAGATTAAATATTTTTTAAGATAAGGCTGATAAGTGCTGTCCATACAGCTTGGAATTGGAGGCACCCTCTTGGTAGACAAACACAACCATCTTAGGAAGTGTGAAATGCTGAACTAAATTCTGTGCTCTCTCAATTACCATATGAGGAATATGTGACTTCTCTCCTTTTTTTTTCCTCTTGACTTACTGATTGGTTTTAATTTGGTTTTCTCTAAGGTGAAGTAGACTAGAAATACAGGTGGGTTTTGTTTGTGATTTTGGTTTGGTTTTTGGTTTTGTTTTTTTTCAGATTGCTATTCCTTACTACAGTCTGGTTCAAACAAACACTTCATCAGGTTTATTTAATCCTTTATTCTTTGTTTTACAGGCACCAGCTTATTTGGTTTTGAAGACAGCTATACAGCTTGGATGCAAAGCTGCAATATTTTTATCAGAAAGAATTTAGTGATCTTTTCCATAATGCTTGTGGTAATAAACTGGTGCAAAAGTGTACAGAAATTGCACAAGACTGATAGTTATACTTTATTCAGTCTTTTAGAATTTTCTTCACTAAGCATCCGATTCAGCCATCCTTTGTCACATTGAGTACCTGTTCAAAAAGTATCTACACTGAAGTCAGTTGAGCTAGGTGTGAATAAAGGTGGCAGAATTGGGTCTGTATGAACTAAATCTCCTTACTTGGAGACTGTTCACTAGGTGGCAGCAAAACATGTATGTATATACATGATTTATATCTATAATATATGTGCGTGCTTGGAATAAGCTGGAGCTCATCAGCTCATTTTAAGATGGTTAATACTGACCAAGTAGGATATATCTGAGTTCTATTTTCAGGGTAAGGAAATGAAGTACTAATAGGTATTTCTTTTCAGTCTGTCTTGAATAAAGATTGGTGTTATAAGACTTTCATTTGAAGACTTGTTTGTGGTTTTTCTAGGATTTTTTTCAGGCTTAATTCTGAATCCTTTATTTAAATAGATTTGCTTTTCTTCTTTTGGGATTTTGTTTTGTTGTTGTGTGGTTTGGGGTGTTTGTTTGGTTTTTGTCCTGAATGTGTAAGGAACCAATCCTTTTATAAAGCAGGTGGAAAGAGCAATTTGGAGCACCCATGGTATTGCACTTAACATTCTGTTAGAACTTTCAAGTTTATCTTACTTTGCTTTTAGTCTTCAGTGGCTGTTAACTAGAGACACTCTTGCTTTCTCCACATTTGAACAATTTCCGCACCTTTCTGCTGGCATTCTGGCATGGAGCAATAGAAAAAGAAAAGACAAAGTTGTGTGTGTCTGTTCTGTTAAATGCTCATCAGGGATGATGGAAGTACAGCAATGGAATTAGAATGCCTTCAGCCGGTAGGGGTGAAAGGGACTCATGCAAGATGGCATTTCTTGTTCCTTAGGACTTAAGAACATCCTGACCATTCTTTTCCTATTGCATCGCTATGGAAGTAGGGTAACTTTTCAAATGCATATGGGTAATACAGAAGATGCTGATATTTTGATACCAAACATTTGAAGTTCACATGAGAGATTTCTGTTTTTATAGCTGAGAAACATGATCTTTTGACTTTATGTGATAGGGGAGGGAAACCCTATGAATAAAATCATGGGTAACACAGAAAGCAAATATCCATGCTTTTCCCCTTGTATCCCTGCTTCTAAAACTCTGGGGAGACGCAGCTTGTTTAACTGCCATAAAGTAACATTTTTTTACCACTTTTACAGGTTTTCCAATTTCTACAGGTTTATGGGGTTGGTTGGTTTGTTTGTTTTTCTTAATAAGAATAGGTAAGCTTAGATCAGGGAGCATAATTTCTTACATCTTGTTTTCTGGTTAAGAGCTGTGATGTATTAAAGGTCAGTACTTCTTAGCCCAAGCAATGGGGCATAACTAATTGAACAAGTCTATTATGGGTGTGGGATGTAATGGGTATAAACCTAGTTGAAAAGGAAAGAATTAGAAATCAAGAAATAAAACAATAGCAAGTGTTGCCCATTACTGCCATGAGGAATGGGGCTACCATTGCCATTTTTGTCTTGTACCTTACATGGCAAATCTGCGCCGTTATATTGAGGCCAGTGAAGTAATTTGAAATTTTGCTGTGTGCTGGTTCTAGTTCTGATGTGCTGGCCAAATGCTATGTACTGACTTTGTAGCTGCTTTGAGACCAGAGGAGTGTGAGAAGTGTGGATTTGCCTCCAGGAATCCAAGACCAGTGGGAGCATCTCGGAGTGTCTCAAATCCAAGCATCTGGGAGCTTGGTGAGGCTTCAGACAGCATTTAGTCCAGGTACCCCTGAATCTACCTTGTTGAGTAGCTCTGTTAGTGTAATTTGACATGAAAGAATTCATAAAGAGGATTATTTACCCTTTTTTTGTGAAGGAGCTGAGACTGAAGGTTAAATTTTAATATAGAAACTCTTGTTCTGTATGATTTGTTATGACTGACACTTTGTACATGCTTTAAGAATAATTTCTACCACTTATACCACTGCAAGTGCGGCCTGGTTATATGCCAACTACTGATGCTATTTACATTGTCCAAACAAAGTACCGTTTGGTTCTCCATCTATGACCAGTTTGCACACCCACTGGGATAACTTGACTCGAACTCAAAGGTGAATTGCAGAGTTCTCAGAGACTGTGTAAGAAGGTAGCTCTGGGATTCTCCTTTTACTCGCCTCAGCCCCAGACAGTTGTGAGCAGCGTGCATGTAACAAAGATACATCAGGCTAACACAAGATGTTCCCTGACTTGACCGATTCTCTGAACAAAGTTAAATCTACCAGGTTTCTTGCCTTAGTTTCTCTAAAGCGTTCGATATGCTGGCATGTGGGTAACTTCAAAAAGAGGGGAATTGGCACAAAAGAATGATTAATTAAAGTGGCTGAAGGGGTAACATGGTGTTGAAAGAACACGCAGCGCAGTTGTGTAAGTCATGGGCTTTAATTGAGTAAAAAGAGGAAAGACGATTGCCTGATGAATAGTCCATTGTGAAGTCTTTAACAGCAGGGGCAGCATGGGATGGCATCTTTTATAAGTCCGTTATTAGAGCTGGGGAGGGAGGGGCACAGTCTGTTTTGTGTCAAAGCTGGAAGTTGCACCCCCATGCGTACAATGGTCTTGTGATATAAACTGGAAACCAAGCCAGAGTTTCCTGCTCTCTTAACCGTTACTTCAGGTTCAAATACTGGACAAGGCATCCGTGGGGCTCTCCTAGACAGCGGTGCTCAGCTGAAGCCTGATCGTCGCCAAGGCAGCGGTTAGCAATTCTCTGAAGGTGTCTGCGGTGGTGTTCAACAGTTGTGGGATTTGCTGCTGACATGGAGAAGCGTTCATGTGTCGTCCAAGATGTGGGTGGCCTCTGAGACCATCCCATGCTGCTCACTTGGGGCAACAACATCTAAGAGGCAAGTTGCGTTTTTAATGCGTTTAGTTTGGACGAAGGCTGGGAACATGAAACACCAGAAATCGCCATGTGAGGTCAGTGCGTTTGGCCCTATCTGCAGGAACTGTGGAAGTGCTCACAGCGAGTTCTTTGTCCTCTGCAGCTGAAAATCTCCCGTACATCTGAGTAGGCCATCAGACAGTAATACCGTCTCTAGCTGTGAGCATGAACTACGAATTGGGAGAACAACTCCTGCTTTATGCTCTTGAGCAGGATTTGTTCCCTCTTTTTACTGGAGCAGCATATTTGTGGCCATCCATTAAAGCGTGGGTGAGCTGTTCTGCCACTTCCAATGGCTGTGCATTTCCCTGCTTACTGGCAGTTACTCTTTTTGCTGTTGTTTTACATAGAAAATGGAGCTGCTTTTCATTTTCCTCATGCAAAAGGGATTTTTTTTTTTTTGTCTAAAAACCCATTTCAGATTTTGAAAGACTACAAAAGGTGACAGAAGGTTACAAAAGGGCTAGAGATGCTCAAGTGCTGTACAGAACTTCTGTTGTGCAGCTGCTGCAAGGCTGTAGTTTCTTTTTATATATTATATTCGGGCAGAATAAAGCTGACTAATGTCAGCTGTCCTGGCATGGGTTTAATGGCAGAGGCCAAAGTATATAGCTTATATAAATCTGTTATCATAGCGATTCTTGTTGAACTCTGGTTGTGTTGACAGAGGAAAAAGAACTTTGATCAGTCAGGGAGGCTGTGAAATGCTGCATTTTCATAACAGGGAGTGGGGAAGATGATGGGTCTTCACTGTGCCTTCAGGTTTTGGGGCTTTCTTCTGAACCTGAAGATAAGCATGTAATTTGAGTCTTGTAATATGCAGTGGGACAAAATCCATCCCTTTAAAGTAATGATGGCTTCTATCTCCTGTGATAACCAAGGATGTGATCCTGATGTTCTCCTCCAGAAGGAGAGGAAGTACCATTTTTGGTGAGGAGGAGCAGAAGATATCCACTGGGGCGGGGGGAGAGCATAGCACTGTTGTCTATTCCTTGATCAGCATCTCACTTCTTACTGTTTTCTCCTGCAATCAGTGCAGGGGACAATCTCGCTCTTCTCCAAAGCTGCTCCAAATCGGAGATTAAGGTAATGATGATTCTTGGAGGTGAGTGACACAGCCAGATGGTGCAGTCCTTGTGCTGAGCACCGGGGCTCTTTCTAATGCTCTGACAGCTCTGAAGTGGGATTTCTGCACTTGCAGGCACTGCTGCTGACTCAGGAGGAGGAAAACCCAGCAAAGGAAAGCAAACAGGCAATGGCAGCTCTGTCTTGTGAAGTGAGAAGGACGGTTATGAAAATTCCAAGCAGCTTGGGAGATCTGTGGCCCATCAGTAACAGCTCTAGAAAGCTACCAGGGTGGCAAGGTGCACGTGATGCCACAGCGGTGTAGGTCTGGCTGGGTACTTTGTGTTTCCGCCTCTGCTGCCACAGCAGGCTGGGCAAAAATCAAACCAGCATGGCTGTGATTAATATGGTGATGCTGACATAAGCTGCGTGGACTTATGCCGTGAGTTATGTAAAATGGGACTCATAGGATTGTTTGGCAGAGAGTGAAATCATTGTCTGAGATGATAAATATTACAGAGAGAAGAAATACCAGATATAATGGACTCGATCTTTGTCTGGAGTGAACCTGTGTGGTTTACTTGAGCATAATAGAGCTAGGATTGCTACAGACTGACTGAGGATATGCCATGTAATTCCTGTGTTGGAGGTGATGTAGATTATACTGCCCTGGTTTTTCTTAGCATTTAAGAGGTTACTTACTCTCTACAGTCCTTTGTGTCTGCCTGGTTTCTTGAATTTAGGGAAGGTATCATTTTAAATGGGTGCCAGTCATTTTTTGTCACTAGCTTCAAAGTTGTGGCATGTCACTTGCATTGAATTCTGAACATACTTTCAGCATGAGGAGCTTAAAGGGATAAGAAAAAATAGCAGCCAATTTAAAGGAGAAATATGTGTGATAAGGGAGGAGATTGTTTAAAGGTACTGTTTTTCTACTTGTTAATTCAGTTTCCCCAGACTAGCTAAGATTAAAAATCTGAATAGATTTAGAAGATTGACAGCAGCTTTGCAGTTGTACTCCCAGAACTTAACTTGCATAGAAGAAAGCTTGTTGATACTTACGTTTACAGTTGGATGTCTAATCTAGAGTTGGATAAGTAACAGTTAATGGAACAGGTTCAGTGGGCAGCAGATCTCTAAAACACCTTGTCTGTGTTAGATGGGAAATTCAGTTCATTATTGTTAGGTGCTTTCAATAAATCATAGAATCAGAATTATTTGGGTTGGAAGGGACCTTAAAGATCACCTATTTCCAGCCCCTTTGCCATGGGCAGGGACACCTTCCTTTAGACCACGTTGCTCAAAGCCCCATCCAACCTGGCCTTGAACAGTGCCAGGGATGGGGCACCCACAGCTTCTCTGGGCAGTTCCAGTGCCTCTCCACCCTCACAGTGAAAAACTTACTCCTAATATCTAATGTAAATCTACCCTCTTTCAGTTTCAAACTCTTACCCCTCATCCTATCACTACACTCTCTGATGAAGAGTCCCTCCCTATCTTTTCTGTAGCCCCCTTTAGGTACTGGAAGGCAGCTATAAGGTCTCCCTGGAGCCTTCTCTTCTCCAGGCTGAACAATCTCGACTCTCTCAGCCTGTCCTCACAGGGGAGGTGCTCCAGCCTCCTGATCATCTTTGTGGCCTCCCCTGGACCCACCCAAGCAGGTCCATGTCCTTCTTACATTGAGGCACCCAGAGCTGAATGCAGCAGTGCAGGTGGGGTCTCATCAGAGCCGAGCAGAGTGGCAGAATCTCTTCCCTCAACTTGCTGGCCACACTGCTGGGGATGCAGCCCAGGATGCAGTTGGCTTTCTAGGCTGTGAGCACACGTTGCTGGCTCGTATTCAGTTTTTCATCCAACAACACCCCCAAGTCTTCCACAGGGCTGCTCTCAATCCACTCATTGCCCAGCCTGTATTTGTGCTTGGGATAAGTGCAGTTTCCTGTTCACTTCAGGTGTTTTTGAGAAGTTACTACCTTATACTACAGTTTTACGGAGCAGAACTCAAATCTAAGCAGACCAGGGAATGGTACCTCCTTATGTCCAGTAATGCAGGTTATGGCAGCAGCATCATTTCTTTGTGTTAAGATGCAGATTAATATACCTATGCTGATATTAAAAAAAGGAAAAGATTGTTTTTCTGGTGCTAAATATCCTTTACTTGTGTTCATTCTTAACTGGAAGTAAGTGATGTTCTGATGGAAGCCCAGGAATCATATGGCATTGCTTGGAAGGGAGCTCTGGAGATCATCTTATCCAACCTCCATAATATTGTCTAGCCAGGTGATGAAAACCTCCAAGGACAGAAATTCCACAGCCTGTTCTAGTGCTGCATGACCCTACTGCTGATGGGTGTGGTTTTTTGTTGGTTTTTTTTTTTTCTGATAGCCATCCTAAATTCAAGACTGTGGCTGCTGCTGCTTATGTCATGTGGCACCATGGAGAAGAGTTTGGCTGCACTATCTGGGTAAATACTCTTCGAGTAGTTTTAAGCAACTGTTAGATCACCCAGTTCTTGCTTCCCCAGTGTATATGTCCTCCACTGAGCCCTGCGCTAAAGAGCAGCCCAGGAGGTGGTGAGAGGGGTAGTGGGAAGCAGGGCATGGATTGGGGTACCTGTCTCTCCTCCTCTGTATGGCTGCATCATTCTTGATGCATTTCCGCTGCTTTTACAGCTTTCACAGCTTTCACAGCACAAGGTACCTGCTGGCAGGACTGTGCACTCGGGAAAGAGGGTGTGGAGCTGTAGGTCTCCTTGCAACAGCTGGTTCCTGACCTGTCTAGGAGGAAGGCAAGTGAGAGCTACATCTACTGACCAGCTTGGCAGTCTCATGATGTGTGTTTCAGGCTCCAGGCTTCAAATGAATGCCTGAAGCTGTCATCTTTCCCTGCAGGTATTTTCTACCCAACTGTTTGCATGTCAGTGAATTGTTCTTCAATGTTACCTGTGCCTAGGATAGATGGAGTTATTGATTTGATGGGACAGATGGACATGTGCAGACCAAGCCATTAATGAAAGCAAGTCATACACACACAGTGGGTATCTCTGCTATCTAAAATATCTTTTCTGGACTGCAGAATGAAACGATTAGAAGTGCTTTTCTGTTTTCTTTGCACTGGCCAGCCACCTGCCAGGGGCTGCTTGGGCCAGAGGGGAGGCAGCAGCGGGTGAGGAGGACTTGAATTTTTTCATGGTGCATCTTGAAGGTAAGCTCTGCCAGCTATATTTTAGCAAGCTGTCTTGATTTTCTCTCAAGTTTGTGGTTTGAGGGCAGCCATGTAGCCAGAGGTTGCTAACAGTGTATGTAAATGGCTAAAACATGTAGTGGAGTGAAAAACGTTTGTTTCTAGAAGACAGTCATGCAGTGCCAAGACATGACTTGATCATGTTGATCTTTGTTACTGTCTCTGGATTAAAGTAAATTTCCTCTTTAAACAGTAGCCTATGTCTAATTTAAAGCCATCTCTCATCTTGCTGATAGATTGTTTCCTCCTTCCTGGGAGGGCAGAGATGTGCTCCAGAACTGGCACCTGAGGAAGGAGACACACATGACTTGCTTTCCCAGGACTAGTGCCCGAATGCCAAGACCACAGCAGGGCCTTTGCCCTCTCCGGGTGTATCATCCCAGGTCTTCCCATGTCAGTGGCTGCAGGTCCTGAGGTAGGCACAGCAGACTCCTGCTCTCCTCTCAGGAGCGATGCTATCATGTTTTACAAATGTCTCTCCTCTTACAGCCCGTGACATTCCCTTGAGAAAGGGGCTTTGCCTTAGGGCTGGATTAAGAGGGGGCTACTGGGTGCACGTCTACTAGAGATGTAAGTTTATGCTTAGCTCTAAGCCCAAGAGGAATGGGGATAATTGGATGCTCCAGGCTAAAGGCTTGTTCTAAGGCTTTACCGACTTACCTGTGGCAACCTAGCAAGTATGTGGCAGAAATACACTGGAAATACAATTTGAGAGGAGTTGAACCTCCAGGGTGTCTGCACTAACATACAGCTCTCCTGATACCTGGTGAAAATGTGCGGACTTTGCTGCTTTTAAGTGGCTTTGTCCAGCAGAAGAATGGCAGCCGAACTTAGGATCACTGCTGAGATTGTTCTGCAAGTATAGCTTAATGGCTCCGTTCCAGCCCTGACCTGGAACGCTAACTGCTAGTGACGGATGAGGAGCTGTCTTCCACGTCCCCTCTTGTCAGCCCGCATTGTTCTGACTTCGGCAGGAAAAACGCAGTTTACTTGAATACTTCAAAGGTGGCTAAAATGTTGTGATTTCTTAAATGCTGTAACAACTGCCTGCTTTTCTGTTCCTCCCACCCAAATACTGCAGCAATACTTGCTCATGAGAAATAATTACATCTTAATTTTCAGTGACACAAGTGCTATTGTTTTCACAAAATGTGAGAATCTAGGAAGATATCAGGCATATGTTGAGAGGGATAATGCATGAGAAATCAGTTCTCTCTTCTCAGGGAGCTGAGCTTTGCAAAGGAAGATGACAGATACATGTGTTTATAGACAGACTCTAGAGCTGGTTGTATTTGCTTATTATTTGTCATAAATGCAGAGACTTGCAGCACAATGTACTGGTACAGCATAAGCTGGACATATGCTGCTCTCCAACAGATGTGGCACAAATCCTAATGCTCACTGGATGTTTCAGGCTGGTGACCAGCAAGAGGATTTATCCTGGTAAACTGGTGTGAGTAACCTTGAGCCTTCCCATGGATTGTTGCCTAACCCAGGGAAAAATCCCAAAGGGAGCAGGCCAAGCATGGCCTGGTGGTCAGCTTGCATGGCTGCAATTCACAGCTGCTGGAACAGCCATCGGGACCTACCTGTGACACTGCTTGGGTATGATGGTGCAAAGGGTCAGGATTAAAATGCTTACTTGAAGCTGCTGCTTTGAAGTGGCCTGTAGAAGTGACCTGATACTTCAATATTTCTGTCCAACTGACTTATTCTCCATAGCCTTGGTATTGAAACAAATAACTCTTTCACCACTTACAGGGGTGAAAACCCTATGGCTTGTTTTCAGTGACTTTCATTAATAAGAAAATCTGCAGTTATATTTTTCTGTCTTTTTATCTACCCTGCACTTACCAAAATACATGTGATCCTTTGTTTTTCAGAAGATGTGTTATAACACACCCTCTCTTTGTCATCTTGTACTCAGTACTTATTCCAGGCTGAGCTGTAGTGAGTTAAGAATAATCAGCAGAACTCTAATACACTTGTCTTATTACTGGGAAAAAAACCAAACAAA